>CP125975.1:47675962-50075962 GCA_030063025.1 Avena longiglumis
GATGTTTTCTCTGTCGATAGAGAGAATCAAGCAGACATGGTTCGATCTGTGCATAAACAAGGTCTCAAGTTGGTTGTTACTGAATCAACCCATGTCCTTGCAGATTCATAGACACACTGAATCTTAGCAGAATCAACTGTAATCTCAACAAGGGAGCAAGACCCGTTATTGAAATGGTGAAATCAATTGGTGTCCCTCACAACAATCTCCCTTTAAAAAACTTTGGAGATGTATTTGTTGTGAATTTTGACCTGAAACAAAGCTATCCAAAGATTGCTTTCAATCGGCGACTGCACCTCCAACTGCAGGTCTAATTTCCTCTCAGGAACCCATAAGCCACACATTATAATGTAATTTTGCAACCTGCAATGCTTTCGTGATCTTGCTACAGAAATAAAAGCACTATGTCCTCTGGAGGAATGAATGGGCCGCAGGTTGATGTTTGCTCTGTTGACAGAGACAATCAAGCAGACATGGTTCGACCTGTGCATAAACAAGGTTTCGTTGGCTGTTACTGAATTAACCCATGGCCTTGCAGATTCATAAACACACTGAATCTTAAGCAGAATCACTAGTAATCGCCACTGGAGCAAGACCCATTACTGAAATGGTGAAATCAATTAGTGTCCCTCAAAACAATCTCCCTTTCAAAAACTTTGGAGATGTATTTGCTGAGATTTTTTTCCTGAAACTAAGCCATCTGAAGCATACTTTCAATCGGCGACTGCATCTCCAAGTGCAGGTCTAATTTCCTCTCAGGAACCCAGAAGCCACAAACAGACAATAATGTTGCTTCCGCATCCTGCGGAATTTTAGTGGTTGTCTATAAGAACGAAAGTGCATGTCTTCTGAAGTTCCTCTCTCCATCCCTCCCTCCCTCATGAATGAATGAATGAATGAATGATGAATGATCTTGAGGGCTGCAGCATGCTGTTTGCTCTGTCAGTAGAGAGACATGGCTCGGTCTATGTCGTAGTGTAAGTTCTTGTTGACTGTTACTGAATCCACACTTATGTGGAATATATTTTTGTACAAGGCTCAACCGCACAATTCAAGGCTGGAATGTAACGGCACTCTCTTGGTGGACAGCCACCTCTTGCAGCCGAGTAGGAACAACCGTGCATAATCCTCAAAAGGGATATAGCTTCTTTTTGTGGAGTAGTGCACCAAGATTCGAAAGTACAGAACCATAGAACAATGAGCAAGGGACTACAGAGCAGCTGTCATCAGTGCCAGAGAGCAATCCTTGGCTTGGTGAGCTCTGAGCTGACTGAACCTAATATAACCTGAAGTGTGCAAAGTGAAAAAAGTGCATAAGTAGTGAAATCACCAGCCTTATACTTGTAGAATTACGCCTGTCACTAACGGAGGTCAGCAAACTATCATTCATTCACATATGGGCAAGGTAAGCTGTTGGGAATTTTACCTGAAATAAAGCCATCTGAAGTTTGTTTTCAGTCGGAGATTGCACCTCAAAATGCTTTCCTTTCAGGAAACCATATGCCGCACATAGACAATAATGTTTCTTTTTGCAACCTGCAAAATTTGAGTGATTGTGCTAAAAGAATGAAAGCACATGTCTACTGGAGTCCCACCCATCCTCCCTCATGAAGAAATGATTGAAAATGATCTTGAGGGCTGCAGCATGATGTTTGATCTGTCAACAAAGACAACCAAGCAGACATGGTTCGATGAACACATGGCCTTGTAGATTCATAAACACACCAAATCTTAGCAGAATCACCAGTAATCTCCACAGGAGCAAGACCCATTACTGAAATTGTGAAATCTATTAGTGTCCCTCACAACAATCTCCCTTTGAAAAACTTTGGAGACGTATTTGAATGCAGAGTGGCAATCTCCACATATCCTAATATTCTTCATGATCCGAATCGTCGCCCCTGCAGGCATTTGGATCAGTGCAAATGCGAGCGCGATCTTCTCGCTGTGGTACTGTAAGTTTGCCTCCCTCTCTTGATCATCTACGTGCAGAAGCACATAATCCATATCAGGAACATATCCTTCTTTCCTAATCTTCATACTTATCTCATCCCACATCTTATATATCTCCTCCGCTTGTGGATGGGTATCATCGTTTGCCACAAACATATGCACGGAATTCTCTATCTCAACCCAACTACATGCAGGTTCCTTCTTTACACCAGTTGCCTTCATCATCTTCCTCACTCTCGCAGCAGCATCCCATTGGCCCGTGGAAGCATATATGTTATACAACAACACAGGTGGACCACTGTCATTTGGGTCAAGCTGAAAGACATGGTCAGCTGCAAAGTGCCCTACTTTGGCATTTTTGTGCGTTCTGCAAGCCGCAAGCAGGGCTCCCCAAACAGCGGCAGTTGGTTCCATGGGCATTTTAAATATAAAAACCAGAGCATAATTTAGTAAACCAGCTCGTCCAAGAAGATCAACAACAGTGACATAGTGATCAATCTCTGGTTCCAAATTATACTCCTTAATCATGTCGAAGTAGCGCATTCCCTCCTTCACCAGTCCTCCATGGCTACAGGCGGTCAAAATGCAAAGGAAGGAAACCTGATTCAGGTAAATGCCGGATTTCCTCATCTCCTCAAAGTGGGAGACTGCTTCCTTCCGGAGTCCGTATTGCGCAAATGCTGTGAGCATCGAGTTCCAAGTAACCAGATCTTTATTCTCCACACGGTCAAACACCTTTCTCGCGTCGTCCATACTCCCTGATTTCGCATACATGTCAAGAATCGTGTTCCCAAGAAATGCGGTCAGTTTCTGCCGAGACTTGATCATATGCGCATGCACCCACTTCCCCTGCTCAAGAGCACCTAAACGAGCAATGGCATTGAACAAGCTGGAGTACGTAAAATGTGTTGCCTCGAACCCATTCCTCTGCATCTCTGCAAACGCCTTCAAAGCAGTCTCTCCGTCGCCCTTCCTTGAAAACCCAGAAATCAGTGCGTTCCACGAAACACCGTTCTTTGAGTCGAGTCCGTCGAACACCGTGGTGGCTATGTCCATCCTCCCGCACCGAGCGTACATGTCGAGAAGTGCGCTCCCGACGTAGACGTCCTCATGCCAATCGCACTTCACGGCGAGAGCATGGATCTGTCCCCCAATGCGGATGCCACTGTCTGTGGCGTAGGCACCGGCGGCCTTGAGGAGGCTGGCGAACGTGAACCCGTTTGGCTTGAAGCGTCCGTTGAGCATGCCAGGGAGAAGACCAATGGCCTCCGCCGGCATGTCGTTCTGCGCGTACCCGGCGATGAGCGACGTCCAGGAGACCATGTCTTTGCTCCGCATTTCGTCGAGCACCTTGTGCGCTTCGAGCACGCTGCCGCACTTACAGTACATGTGGATGAGGGAGTTGTCGAGGAAGGCGTCGCCCGCGAAACGGGAGCTGGCCAGGTGCGTGTGGACTCTCCGGGCATCCTCGAGGTTCTTGGATTGCGCACAGGCGGTGATGAGCGCGTGGTAAACGCGCGGGGTCGGGGCGAGCTCGCCGGCGTCCAGGAGATCGAGGTCACGGAGGACGGCGGAGGTGGTGAGGTTGGCGGCTGAGGTGTAGAGCCTGGCGTTTCGGTAGGGGGGAAGGTGGTGGAGAAGAAGCTTGTGGGTCTTCCTCATGGAGGTAAGCGAAGGAGTCCGCTGGATACGTTTTGTCTGCACTTTCCGACTTGGACTAGGACACGGCCTCCCTCGATAAAACTCTGAAGAAAACAAACAGAGCACGACCACAACCACAACCACAATGCCGCGGCGTCGCCGATCGATCGGCTCGCACGCACCAAAATCGCGATCTGCCACAAGGCATGCCGCCGATGCCTCTGCGGCGGAGCCGGACAGGCTCAGCGACCTGCCGGACAGCCTGCTGAACTTCATCCTCTCCCTCTCCTCCATGGGCGCCAGGCGGCTCGTGCAGACGAGCACGGTGTCGCGGCGGTGGCGCCATCTCTGGCGTGAGGCACGGAGCCTCGACGTCGGCCCCCAGGAGTTCTACGCAGCCGGCGACGACAACCTCGAGCAGCAATGGGCCAGGTTCAACGACTTCACGGACAACCTCCTCCTGCAGCACAGCGTTCTCGATCTCGACGCTCTACAGATACAGGTCGTCCAGCCTCCCCATGACAACACCTACCTCCACCGCTACCTCGCGCGGTACAGCCCCGCCGCGCTGGACATCCACAACGACTCGCCCGGCGCGCACGTCGAGCTGCGCGGCATGAGCCAGAAGAACACCGTCCGCCGGCTCACCACTCTGAAGCTCACCGGGGTCACGCTGTGCGCCGGCTTCGAGGACCACCTCGGCTCATGCATGTCAAGCTTCATGCACTAGCCAACGCAACTAAAAGTCCGAACTGACGGCGCGCGAAACTCACGTATGACTCAAGAGGCCTATACGTGGACACAGAGGGGTCTACAGCAATTTTAGGATAAATTGCGAAAGCCAAGACTCGAACTCGAAACCTTAGGCTCTGATACCATGTCAAGCTTTATGCACTAGCCAACGCAACCAAAAGTCCAAACTGATGAAAATGACTAGTGCAATCCACTTATACACTTCAACAATGCATAGGGCAAATTTCCCATTGTTCTAGCTCTAAAAAGCTTGACAAACAAGGAAATTGCATTGCACGCTTTAAACTGTTTATGAGCTGAATGAAATTTTGGCGCCTCGCCGATGCCACCCTTTGTTCAAAAAGAAAAAAAAACGCAAGCACTAGATTTATCATGATATATCTTTTCGGGACATCATAGTTGGTTATTAACATATTCTAATAGTAAATCATAGACAATGTTGAGCACTGTGAAAATACTTAACCAATATGTACTATGTTGGATAGAGGTATTACAAATTTATTTTAAAAACTATCGCGGCAAGGAACATCCTTACAGATATTACTACTCATATATATAGAATTGGACTTTTAACTATTACTCATAAAAAAAAGAAATTTAGATAGAACTTCTCAAATATAAATTATATACTCTTGTGGGTGATTTGCTAATAAAATCATGCAATAAAACTTTTTGTCCTTTACAATGGAGTATTTAGATTGGTCAAATGAAAGTTGTACCACTTTATTCATCATAAATGATGTTTATAGACATGTGCGTCGGTAGATATCTAGAAGGCTGGTCCTAGTGGGAGTATCATAATACTAGTATCATGCATATAATACTAGTGTATGATACTATGTCTCTAGTGTATTGTATCATGTAGTAGTATCATAGTAGTGATATATTTATTGATTTGTAGAATCTCTATATAAAATGTGTGTACAAGATTTACTTGCCATTATAATTTCTAACTTTACGTGCTATGATACGGTATCTACCTATGATACACTAAACACCTCTCTCTTCATTAATTATGACGCCACTTCAGATTTTTGCCAAGTTGACATGCATGATACACCTTATGATACTAGCACTAGGACCAGCCGAAGAGTTCACTTTTTTAATGATTATTTTCTCAAAATGCATGATATCCATTCCTTTAGCCACTCAACTGTATATGGCATCTACACTAAAAATTTATTAATGCCACTTTTTTAATATGCAAGCTATCTACATCATCATTTCTTTCATCCATCCAATTGCCAACATTATTTCCTAGGTGTCAAATACACATATTTTACATCGATTCAATTTAACCTCTGGACCACCGTGACAAATTTAATCTTGCATATCGTATAGAAAAATTTCCATTTCATTTTCTTATACCCGTTTGTATACAAAATATAGTTCTCAAAGAGATTCTCGCTGCAATGCGTGCGGTATCCTTCTAGTTTACATGATAGAAAAGTTTCGATCCTAGATCTAGATCTCATCCAACTCTACAAGGAAATGTAATGATAGCTAAATAACTAAGAGACAACTTTACTTTCCTTCCGGGTATCTGGTCCATTTAGATGTTTTCCCCTTCTTCAAGGCAGTAATTTCTGAAACGAGGCAGAGCGCCCTTCATGATTCTCTTGGTCTAGTTGCACCAATCGGTGTGGTTGCTCGATGTGTTGGGATAGTCGTTTGCTGGTGTGTTTGTTAGACCACAGGTCTAGCCGAGGACTTGGCCGCAGAGTGATTGGTAATGTAGAACCACTTGCGAGGTGCCATAGACTACCTATCACTACTCGATGAGGTCGCACTACCGCACATGTATTAGTTTACTTGCGGCCCTTGCCGAGTTGTAGCCTTGTAGGGTTTATGCCTCTCCCCTAGTCGTCGCACAGTTCTAGGGTTTGGATTGGCCAGTGTTAACAAGTAAGGTGCGTCAATTTTAGGGATTGAGAGTTTGGGATTCAGTTCTGATGACTCTGATAACTTCAAAATTTATTCGGTGTGTGAGCATATGCAATGCGAAAAGTCATCGAGATATATATTGCTTTTGGTAATTAGGATTAAATAGGAGTATTTGTTTTCCCCTTCGTATATTATATAGAACGACAAGCTCTGTCAGCAAAATCATACTCGTGATATATCTATCGTAATCAAGATCTAATCAGTCTCGGCTAACTGAAACAAGCTCGCACCTAACCAGATCCCACCGTACCGGTCCCCATCTCCGGAACCGCAACGCTGTACACTTCTACCACCTCGCCCTTAAAAATCGTGTCGTGGCATCGAAGCCACGGCCACCAGCCGAACCACGGGATCGCAGGCCGCAGCTCCGCACCGAAGACCGAACCGGCGCACCCGATTCCCCCCAACTCGACCTTCCTTCCTCCGGCCCTATATAACCAGCCGCGCCGCCGGGCACGCACGCCACCCCAGAGCCCCCACCCGCCCACCCAGGACACGCACGAGCAAAAAGCTCCTCCCCTTTCTCCGTTACTTTTTCCTCCGTGACCGGAAGAGAAGACAGAATCACAGAGCGGAGGAAGGTGAACCGGAGAAGAGGGGAGGCGAAGATGTGCTGCTGCCCGAGCAAGGCGTGCTGCATCTGCACGCTCCTCATCCTCGTCCTCGTCGCCGTTGGGATCGTCTTCGGCTTCGGCGTCTACACCCGCGGCTTCCACAGGCTCTCCAACGACATCCACCTCCAGGACTCCTCCTTCCGCGCCTTCGGAGGCCACATCGCGCCGCCGCCCTACCACTAGGGAGGCCCTCCTCCTCCTCCCCCGAGATCCCCCCTGCTGCGGTGGTTCCGTCACGCCGCCGCCGTCGGGATCCATGGGCTGGGGCGCGAGCATTACCTGCCGTATGTAGAGGAGAAATTTCGGGGAGCCGATGGATTTTTTTTGCCTTTATTATTTTCAGTTCAATTTCTCCGTTGCTGTTTCGCTACGATGATTCTACTTTGCCGGAGTATTTACTGCTGATTGATTGTGATTAGTAGCGTGCCCCGCGGCGTCAGTTTCTGATTGTTAATTGCTGCTCGTTATTAGTTTAGTGCACCACTCCATCATGGGTGGGCACATGGATGGTCCGACTTATCCGGCGAATTCAGATAATCTCTAGCATCTTCTGGGCTTGACACCATGATGTGTTTGGAACTGAACTGAACTGCACTGTCGCAAGGGGCCAAGGAGTCAAACGCTTTCTGGGCAAGCGGAGTGGCGTCTACGCTAATCCCTTCTTGTGTGTGTTGTTGTGCACGGTACTCCTCGACTCGCGGTTTGTCAGCCAGCCGAGAGTCGGTTGGCCGTCCACCCAAAAAGGTGGTTCGGTTGCCTTGCACGTTCGACTCTCCGTCTTGCAACGACGCAACGCGCTTAGATGTAGAGTACTGTAATTGTCATGTGGCCCTACTAGTTGAACTAATGCTGCTGCACATGATGTTTCTTCTAACCCGCAAATGATCGTCCATCCAATCTCGTAATGGAAAAACCTTGATAAAGGATTTTTCAAGTTCCACCTTTGGTTGTGGAAAATGATTCCGCTTAAATGATTTCTAGTCAATAGAACTCGTGAACGACAAAAATAATTAAAAATGCATCCGAGCGCATTGGAACATATCGAGTACATGCATCAATAAGAGAAAAAAAAAGAGATACCAAGAACTAGTCAATTGATAGAGAATTCATAAAATGCTTGCGAGGATGCCTGACATGGATTGAGCGGCGCTGTAGTAGCAGATTAACGCCATACACCATGAGGACATTACTATCACATCCTCAAGCCAAGGCCTTGAAGGCCATCTCACACCTTCTGGTTAACAAGGGATGGCTTCACCAGGGTTTTCTTCAAAGCATGTTAGGGGCATCATCGACCGGATTTCAAGAGAGTGAATGATAAATTCTCTGACCTCCACGCAGAACACTTTCGATGGCTCTCAACACGACAAACATGGACATCGTCCTTCCTCCGGGAAAAGGATGGGTAAATCTGGAATTGGATTTCAATAGTCCAATGGACTTTGCCTATAGCTCGTTGGATTCAATTGGATTATACCCAAGTGGACATGGACATCAATTGGAGCTTAAGATCCAATTGCACTAACGGACTTTGGATTTCTAAAATGGATGGTCCAATATCCAATGGACTAGTTAGAATCGGATATCGATCTTGTTGACATCCTCCAAAGCTTCATAGATGGCCCTTCCACCTTCTCGATTATATATCTATCTTGGTTCACCACTATCCATTTATCATCTTAAGAGAGTGGACTTCATTCCCCCGGGGACAAAATTTTGCAAGGCTCATTCCATGGCAGTGAATACATTATATCATGGCCGTTGAAACACTCTTGTGAATCAGGTATTATCTTCCATGGAAGGTGGACCGACTAAGCAACAAAGGACGTTTGCGTTATTTACCCTCTTTACAAGCAAGTTCGAGAGACTACAACCCACCTCTTTTCCTCTTTCCCGCTTTCGGTCCACATTTGGCACCACAAAACTACGAACTCTCTCCTTATGCTCGTCTCTTGGAAGATTTGAAACGAAAGAAATACTTGTAACTTCCATAATGTTTGCTCTCTTCCTTCCATCATCGTAGAAAAAAAAATCAAAGATGTGGGGAATATATGGTGCACCACCAAGCCAAAACACTCATCTAATACCAAGAGAATAGGCTTTTGTTATTTTGACCTCCATCTTTGGAACCTTTAAATTTCTGTAAGAAACTCTTCTTCTATCTTAATAAAAAAAAAGCATATCTTTTGCATCCGTTTAAAAAAAACGATCAATGGAAGACATAGAACCACATTGTCCGTATATTTCTTTTTATTACTAGATAGATCCATGCATATATCTAGAAATAAATAGAATGAAATTCACTTCATCATATTCCACACACACACACACACGCTTGTGGGACATCATTTAGAACTACCCACTACTAGTATTGTAAAAGAGTGATCACATAATATTTATGGCGTACCTTCGGAACCAGACAGTGCCCACTCATCGCCTGCAAACCGGACGTTGGCCCGTCTAGCCCGTTTATTTGGAAGGGCTCCGGAATCCTGCCCAGACGTGGGCTTCGGAATACTGGACTGACTAGGCCGTTTAGATGGAATGCTGGCCGAAGTCTGGGGAGGAGCGGACTTGCTAGGTGTGGGCTTCCGGGCGCGTTTGACTGGAGTCTTTTTAGCCGAAGGCTTCCTAGATGACTCTCTTGGTGTTCCCGGGAGCTTTCTGTCCCGAGAAACTGCAAATAGCTCGATTTCGCCTACGAGCTCCGGGTCCCCATCCTTCATGAACTCCAAGAAATCTTCCGGAATCTCGTACATCTTCCCGAAATCCACGAGCAGCCTGATGCAGGTCCGTTTGAGCGCCCGCAGGCTGTAGACGTGCGCCAGCTGCAGCCTGTGGAGCACGTTCTCGGTGCCGACGTCCTCCCTCAGGCTCGCCTCGCACGTCGTCTTCATGTCCGCGACGCAGTACTTGTCGCTGGCCGCGACGAGCTCGCTCCGGTGGGCGAGCAGCTCCTCCTCCGACCCGGAGGCGCTGTACAGGTAGCGGATGAAGGCCCGGCACGCGGCGATGGACATGTCGGAGATGTCCACCGTGGAGTGCTCCTTCTCCCGGAGGTCGTGGGAGAACATGCTCAGGAACACGGGCGACCGCGCGGCCAGGACGGCGCGGTGGGCCCTGATGCTGCCGCCCACCGCGTTGATGGTGATGTCGGTGAGGATGCCTTCTCTCAGCATGCGGGCGACGCTGGACTGAGCTTGCTCCTGTGACGTCCACTGCATTGGGAGGGAGAGCAAAGCTGAATCTGTTCTGCCAAGCTGTAATTCAGAGGAAAATTCACTGTGTTACAGGCTGTTACAGTAAATCTATTTAGCTGATAGTATATGTAGACGTACCTTCAGTTCCACTGACATATTGGGGAATATTCATCTAAACTCAATCTGTTTGTCGGGAGCAACTAGTACTACGAAATCTAGTAGACTTTTAAGAGCATAAGTGCAATCATCTACTATCTAGCCAACTTTTATACTACCTTTTACTACTCCCAACATGTGACTAGTAAAATCCGATCTAACAGCTGAGGTAAATTTGGCCCGATAAGCCGACTCAATAATTTTTATAGGTAGAAAAAATAAACCAAGTTTGGACGAGCTGGAACATAACCTATTGAGTTCTTAGAGCATCCCCACTCATTGGGCGATCCCAGGTAAATCCGGACCAAGTTTGGGCTGGACAAAACTCGTTTTCGGCTGGATCTCGCCGGCGATGTCCTCGTCGGTCGCCACCGGAGGAATAGGCATTTCGCCGGCCCTAAGATTCCAGCCGACAGGGAGACGAAAGTCTGGCAGCTCCGTATAGCCCGCGTCATGGAACAGCCGGGCTTCCCACGTCTGCAGCGTGCGGCGGCCGTTCGTCGCCGCGATGTCGCTGGGGAATCTCTCGGCCATGGCTTTTCGGCGGAGTTGTGCCAAAGTTGGGAGCAGTGTGAGAGAGTGTGAAGGGAAACAGCGAGATGTACGACTTTTATAGGCCGAGGCCAACGGCGAGGGCGGGAGGGGTGTAGCGGCGAGGGCGGGAAAAGGGGAACAGCGGGAAGGATGGCGACGACTCGGCTCTATCGCAGGGCTGGTCCACTTGGCGAATTCGCTTCGTCCGGCGTTCTCAGGGCGTTCCCGGGATCCTGGGAATGGCCTGGAAAGTTCGGACCAAAGTTGGCCCAAATCCGGACGAAAAGAGGTTCCTAGGAACGCGACTGGGCTGAATTTCAGCGTCCGGACCTAATTTTCGCCCTAGGTTCAGCGTTCTAGGAACGTGAGTGAAGATGCTCTTATCCCGACGCCGCCTGTTGTCGCTGTCCCCGGACACCGCCCTCCGCCTGCCGCCCACCGTCGCTGTCCCGGGATGGCCGCCGCCGCAGCTGTCCTCGGCCGAGAGCCGCCGCTCTCCCTCAGACGAGCGTCGCCTCTCTCCCCCAGACGTGCTCCGTTGACGCAGCTCGATCCCCAAGTTTGCGCCGCCGCCCCTCTCCACTCTCTGCACCCCGCCGCCGCCATAGGGGAGGTATCCTCCATAGCTATATACTCCTGTTCCAATACGTTGTTTAGGAATTTGGACTAAATCAAATTTTAGTTGTTCCTATACATTGTCTTGTACCATCAGCATATGCTGCATATGCAGTTTTGTAGCAAACCATACTTGATAGATGAAATTCCAATGTTTACTTGGGCATACATAAATTTTTCTATATATTTCAGCATTATGTGAATCTAAGTAATAGATTACACCTATGCCCAAATTTTGTAAGACGCAATGTTACATAATGCCGCAATTAGAAATAAAGAGATTTTACCATTAGGCGTAATAAGATTAAGACCGTAATAAATCTTTCGCATGTAGCAAATGTAGTCTAAGCCCAGAGCTAAAATCATCGTGTATGCATCAAATGTCGATGATTATTTCTAGCAATTTTGTTCAAAGGTACTGTCGAAGAGATCCATTAATTAGAATCAGATTTACATGTCGATGACTATTTCTAGCAATTTTGTTCAAAGAATCAGATGCTATAGAGCTTTAATTGCTTACTTAGTACCTATCTTTTTCTAAGAAAATACAGATGCCTATCTGCGGTCAGCTGTTGCATGTTTTCTGCTATCCATGCTCTGCTTTGGCTTGAGTTGCACATGCAAATGTCTAGTCTATAGTTATAGTTGCTTTTCCATACTATTTGATTGTGTACCACACTATGGGGATTGCTTTGTGTGTTCAGTTCATGTATTTCTTCCTGCTATTGTACGTTGACATGCTCTCCAACTTTTATTTTCTGATTTGCACGTGCACAACTATGGTCCATAGTTGTGAATGCTAGCCAGATGCTTTTGTTATACATGATTTACGTGACTGCTGACATGAATGTTACTTTGATGATGAATGTTTTCAGACATGGATGGTGATGGCGGTAGCTTGGAGCTGGAGGAGCTTGACGAGTATCAGTGTGTGGTTAGTAAGACCTTCAGAAGCGAGGAGGAAGGATTTCTGTTTTCTAATGACTATGCTAAGGTCAAAGGGTTTAGTGTTAGAAAGGAAGAGGTGAAGTACTTGCCGGGCACCAGGACAATGTTCAGGCGGTTGTACACGTGCTTTAAAGGACACCGTGGCGAACTTCGAAAGACCTGACCCCAAAAGAACTCCGAAGGATCTTACTCATTGTGGAAGCTCGTCTCGTTTAGAGATCGAGCTGAGTGCAGCTACGGTTTGTGAAGAAGTTTGAGGACAAGCATAATCATCCACTCGCTAAGGAAGGCGAGTCTGCTTACTTATACTCTCACCTCAAGATGACAGATGGTCAGAAGGCTGATATAGTTGGGTATGGGATTGGTGGTCTCCTAAGTCGCTGATCACCGATGGGGACTATGCAATGGCTAGAGCAATCTACGCAATGGCTAGAGCAATCTACATTTTAACTCAATTCAAATTTCTATAGCTTTGGTACTGGGAGAAGTTCAGGGTGTCAGATCTAGATGACACCGTTGATTACAGTCAGAGGCAAATACCTTTGATGCAGCATTGGACCGAGGAAAAAGCTAGGAAGATTGATAGAATTGACGGCCTACATGGCTTCAAAGCGAGAGAGGTACAATATGTGATTAGCAACTGCTTGCAATTCAATTTAAATGTGCTAACAGTGCAATTATTTCTTCTTTCAGTATGTGGAAGACTACCTGCAGCCGCCGCCGCCACCGCCACCAGCTAAAAAAATTCCACTAAGAAAGTACTGATGGCACCTGAAAAAATGCCATCATATGATCCACGGGTACTTATTATTTTCTTTGCACAATTCATTTTCCTATATCTAAATTTTTTAAGATATGATATGATTCCTCATTCATGATATGCAGTTCCTGAACCATCTTGAAGAGTTTATTAGCTCGACCAAAAAAAGCTGGAGCATGACCAGCTACGTACTGATGTCAACATGGCGTTGCCATATTTGCATGCAATCATAGCGCACCTTGGGATTAAGACAGCAGGCATATAAAGCCAAGCCAAATTTCGCGACAATGTAAACAGAAATCTGGAGACAGGCTTTGACATGGTAAGTAGCCATGGACTTCTAGTATACCCGTTTTCAAACACTATTTAGCAAGTTTAACGAATCCATATTTGAATAACAGCAGCAAGTATCTTGGAGATGAGGTAACATTCATATTACTTGTACTACTTCAAACATCACCTGTTGGTACTGATATTTTCATGCTTCACTGCTAGAGCTCCAGGCCCAGATGGCTTCTCGGGTACGTTCTTCATATTATGCTGGGAGATTATTGCTGATGATTTGATGTTGGCGCTGCATCATCTTTCTCTTGGGCACTGTCAGAACCTTAGGTGCATGAACTCTTCCATCATGATCTTGCTTCCCAAGAATGAAGAGCCTTTGGAAATAAAGGACTACCGCCCCATCAGCCTTGTGCACAGTTTCTCCAAGATTTTCACCAAATTGTTGGCCTCTCGCCTTGCGCCTCTTCTCCCTGGCCTGATCTCCCATGCGCAAAGTGCTTTTATCGCAGGACGCAGTATTCATGAGAATTTCAAGCTGGTGCGTAACACTGCCCGGTTCCTTCACAGGAAGAAAGAAGCAGCGGCTCTTCTGAAAATTGATATCTCGAAGGCCTTCGACACCCTCTCTTGGGAGTTTCTTCTTGATGTGCTGCGCTACAGAGGCTTTGGCACCAGGTGGCGGCTTTGGATCTGCATACTGCTGTCTTCGGCTTCTACCTCGATCTGCATCAATGGTGAGCGCAGTGCCTCCTTTTGTTTGGCGAGAGGAGTTCGCCAGGGTGACCCCCTTTCCCCGGCTCTGTTTATTCTGGCTATGGACGCACTACAGGCTATGCTTCAGTGGGTTGTGGATCGCAACCTTTTAGATGGACTCAAGCTTCACCCTCGGGTCCCTCGGGCCTCGCTGTATGCGGACGACGCCGTGGTTTTCTTTCGGCCTAAGCTGAGTGACAGTGAAGTGATTAATGCGATCTTGCAGCTCTTTGGCGACGCCTCTGGCCTCCAGATTAATCTGAACAAGAGCACTATTACCTGTATCCGCTGCAATGAAGAGGAGGCGCTTGCTGTGTCCGAGATTTTTCACTGCCATCTGAGCCATTTCCCCATCAAATATCTGGGGTTGCCTCTCACCACTGGCCGCTTGCGACGTGCGGATATCTGGCCGCTGATCGACAGGTTCTCTAGCAAACTGCCTAGATGGATCCCTAAGCTGCTGAACCCCGGTGGTCGTCTTGTTCTCACCAGGCCCGTCCTCATGGCTCTTCCTCTGCACTTCCTTGCCGTTCTGGATCTTCCTGCTTGGGCCCTTGCCATTATCCACAAACGGTGTCGTAGTTTTCTCTGGAAAGGCCAACAAGAGATCAATGGTGGGCATTGCCTTCTTCCCTGGACCAAGGTGTCTATGCCTATCTGCAATGGGGGTCTGGGGATCCTGAACCTTCGCCTTTTCAGTTGTTCTCTTCGCTGTCGCTGGCCATGGCTTCGCTGGGCAAACTCGCCTAGGCCCTGGAGTTTGATCCCGCTGCCGGATGACGCGGACACCGCTTCCTTGGTGAAAGGCGCCTCCTACGTTCGCCTCGGAGACGGCAACCGCGCTCGTTTCTGGTCTGACAAATGGCTTCCGGACAAGCGCTCCATCTCGGACGCCTTCCCGCTGCTGGCCACATTTGTCAAGGACTCCGGCATCTCAGTGGCGCAGGGGCTGCAAAACAACCGCTGGGTCAAGGATGTTAAGGGTGGCGTCTCGACGGCGGCGCTCGCACAATACCTATGTCTCTGGGACGAGCTGCTCCAAATCCAGCTTAAAAGAGATGCCCAGGACACGTTGGTGTGGTGCCACACTAGCAATGGCTGCTTTTCCACAAGCAGCGCTTACAAGCTCTTCTTCGCGGCCAACATTCGCTTCCCTTGCGCCGGAGCGATTTGGAATTCCAAGGCCCCTGCTCGCTGCAAATTCTTCATGTGGTTAGCGGTTCATCAACGTTGCCTCACCGCTGACAATCTTCAGAGCCGCGGATGGCCTAATGCCGGTTCTTGCCAGCTTTGCCTCACCGAACCTGAAACTTGCACGCATCTTTTCGTTCGGTGTAGCTTCGGTAGACAGGTTTGGCTGCGCATCAAACAGTGGACGGCTTCTGATTTCCCGGAGCCGGATTCCAGTTTTGCTAGCATGGAGGATTGGTGGGCCCTTGTCAGGAAGAGGGTGCCCAAGGCCCTTAGGCGCGATTTTGACACGATCGTGATCCTCGTGCACTGGAAGATTTGGAAGGAGAGGAACTCTAGGATCTTTGACCATGTGCAGCACTCGACGGAGGAGGTCTTCGAGGGCATTAGGGATGAGATTTTGTTGTGGCGAGCTGCAGGATGCGTTATAGATTTCGAGGGCCTCTAATCTACAGCGTGTTCTTTGTTAGCTTGTTGATGTCAAGTGGTCTCCTGGTTGTTGTTCCTGTACACAGCCAGGAGTGCTGCCTCTGTTTCCTTTCTCTCGCTCCACCTCGGAGCTTGCTGTAAAGCTGTAAACTCATTCTCCTATCTTAATAAAGATCGGCCTCGGGCCTTTCAAAGATATTTTCATGCTTCACTGTCTAGATTATCTAGATTATCGACGCCTTCATTGAGCACCACAAACTTACTAAAGCCTATGGACGTAAGAGATGACAGCATCCTCTTCATTTAAAGGGCCCTTAACACTATGGCGCTGGAAAATGATGGAAGAAAAAAATGCAGAAGCGTGCCTGCGTATGGGCAGATCCCAAAAAAGGATAGGTTACATTACTCATAGACTGGTAAGTGTTATTTTAGTAAAAAAAGTTTACTATAGTAAGATGAGATTCAACTATTTGAATGCTCAACAATTGCTCTACAGATATTTCTCCCTATACATATGGAAACTAGCCAGCATTGGTTTTTGGTGTCGGTAAATACCAATACCCAAACTATTCAGATACTTAATTCAGTAAAGCTTGAGATGATTGAAGACGGAGAATCACGCTTGTACTTAACACGGTGACTGCTCAGCTCTCATTCACCTTACAACAGTGTCTTAATATTTCAGTTAGTGTTGTATTTAACTCCCAGTACTTATGCATTTCTGACTTGCAGCTAAAGGGTATGGAAAGCCATATAAAGTTTGCCATGCAGCAATATGGAGAGGCCAGTTGCATGTGGAAGCGCCGTGGAAGAAACTACAATGTCTCAACCTGGCGCCAAGAAGTGATTGGAGGCATACCTTTACAGGAAGATAGGTTGGTGGACAAACCGTATCAGTTTTTATGTTTTAAGTCTACTACCACGGTATTAAGCACTTTATTTGTGTTTCAGCACATCATGTGGTCACTTCTTAATCATGAACATGCTGAACTGGAACGGGAGAAGGCTCGAACAACAGTTTGACCAGGTTATTGTACATTCTTTTCTTTTACAAATTAAAGCTACTTCATCTATACAACAATACTAAATTTCTACTTATGGCAGGAGACAATCAACAAATTTCGCCCCAAGTTGCCGGTGACTCTCTTCAAGTCACCACACAACAAGGAGAAACGCCCCAAGTTGGATTAAAGTGACGGTTCATGCGGCTTTCGGATGGGGCTTCGGATTCGGTCTTCATGTCTCTATTTAGTATTTTTCAGAATTTGATAAACTTCCATGGATTGGCTATGTAATAATCATTACTTTTAAGTCTGCGTGTGAACTCAAGTCTGTGTGTGTGAACTCAGTTTTTCGTCAACTATGTTGGTATCCATTACTGCTTATCTGGTTTTGCGGGTTTAATTAGTTCCTCAGAATATTTTATTGCAGTTCTATTTCCTATTTTCTAGTTACTGTTCTTATACTTATTAGCCTTCAAGTAGGAATGGATCTTTCCGGCAAAATAAGTCTATAAGTAGATTTTTTCTATATCTCATGCCCTTGGCCTGTTTCACAACATTATTAGACTCATCAGTCCAATACAATCAGTCGCTGCAGCCCCATCTTATCTTTTCGAAAAAAGTGCAAATGATTATCGCTTGCATGAGCAGAGACTTTTAGCTTGGAGGATTAGAAATATGACTATTGCCTCCCAATTGGCTCTTTTTGCATTAATTGCGACTTTTGAACCAGGAGGTTTATCACCCGAGGTGATGATTATTGAGTTTTGTCGTATTTTGGAGTCCGACAGGATCAAGACCATGGCATGGATCACTAGTGTTGTAGTGCTTGAAATAAAGGGTTAGCATTCATCTTGTTGAATTTTCATTCAATTGTATGAATATGCTAATGACGAAAAGATTTCTGATATACTTTTCAATTGTTGCATTTTCAGTGTAAAATTCGAAACACAACTGTCAAATTATTTGTGTCTGTTCAAGCCATTATTACTTCAACATAACAGGACAATTTTCTTTACTAGAATGTAGTTTCAGAAGACAACATTTCGGTATCTTGTATATTCAGGAACATGATCTAACAAGGATGAAAACACACAATGCACTTAATCCAGTACAGTAAATCCACTACTGCCGCTTTAAGCAAGAATTTGACAGCTAGTATTCCACTTCGGAAGCCACAGAAAAGTGTCAAAAACAGGATAGAACTCAATAAGATGTGGTGCGCCGCCATGGCCGCGACTGCCGTCGTCGATGTGGTGCGCACCTCCCTCGGACCCCGCGGCATGGACAAGATGATCTCATCCGGGGATCACGAGGTCGTCATCACCAACGACGGCGCCACCATCCTCTCCCGAGTTGTCTCGCTCACAGGACACCGCCGCTGGCAACGGTACAACCACTGTTGTCGTCCTCGCCGGATCTTTTATCCGCCAAGCGCGGTCTCTCCCTGCTTCCGGTGCCCACCACAGAGCCGCCGCAGACTCTCTCCACAGCCTCGCTGCCCATGCTGTAGAGATGCTCCAAGGCATGGCCATCCCCATCGATTGAAGTGGGCAGCGCCGTGGGATCCAGGATGGTACGAGGAAGACATAGGTAGTTACGTAGCATAGGCCAGCGGAACGGCCCAATGCGGCGGCGGCGGGACGATCGGCGATGGGCAGGGGAGGCAGACGTCGGGATGAATTGGGAAGAGATTCAGGGTTAGGCATTTTTTCTGAGAAACTAACGAGGGATAGGGTGGTCGATCGATATCACTACCACCCGGCTAGTTGGGATTTATTGGGCCGGGGCCATATACAGCCTATTTTTGGTCTGGTGCAGAATTTTTCATCAGGAGCACTAGTATAATTTGTACTAGTCTTATTTTTGACACTAGTATAAAACATTATAGACCATTGGATGGATGAAAATATGGTTTTAAAAGTTACGGGCAAATTATTTGCATGATTTTGCAACATAACCTACAATCTATCACACCACAAAATTTGAAATCCAATTTCAATCACACCCAGATCCATCATCACTTCTAAAAGAAAAAAAAAAGAAAAAAAGTTGCGATGTTTACCGTATTCATGCTGACGAACTCAATCTCAACCAGGCAACTTCTAGACACACACCCATCCATCACAGTCCAATTAGAATCACGGTTGAGGGGTGCTTCAACTTCTGTAAGTATGTAGTACTTTGTCAGTAGTGTTGGGCAAATTTCGTCCATGTTAAAGATAAGCAAACAAGTAAATGCATAGCAGTTTGAACTTACCCAATGCGAACACATGCATGCAGAAAAATACTACTAGCACAATACAAAGTATAAGAAATCTGAAAACAAACAATAATGCGCAATAAAACGTTCGACATCTAGAACCCACAGTGTGGATTATATATGAAGTAAAATTCCCAAGGATATATGCATTGTAGAAAACCATAAGTATTACATAAAAACTAAAATAAGAACTTTGGTCGATACAAATTGAAGCACTTCTAATGAAACATTTATACAAGTTTGTAAGCCATCATGACACACCTTGAGTCAGCATGGTCTGGCAAACATATTACCAAAATGCAGTCCCTCATGCTGCAGCTCAAGTCGGTTCGTTCTGGTGGAAGGATGTGTGCAAAAATTTCAGAGGTATATCGACTTGCACACCTGGTGATGGAGCTTCTACCATGTATTGGAAAGATAGTTTGTCTCAAAACATTTTGGGGATTGCATGTCCAAGATTATATTCATTTGCTTAGGACCCTGGTGTATCACTTCAAGCTATGCTAGATTGCAGTTCCTTGGAACAACTAGCTCAGCATTTTGCCATCACCATTTCGGAGCAAGCCTTGGTTGAGCTGCAACAAGCGTTTGGGGTGCTACAGGATTTAAAATCAGATGTGACTGCTAGGCTCCAGCCTGATACTTAGAAGTTTTTGTTGCAAAATGGGGAGTATTCTCCTGGGGGTATTATAAATTTATGTTCGATGGTTTGGAGGTGTCTCCCGTATTTAAAAAATTGTGGAAAAGCAAAGTACTAGATAAGCAGAAGGTATTTATATGGCTTCTCATGGTTTACTGTTTGAATACACGAGATATGATGGTCAGACGCCACCGGCATATGGACTCTGGATATAACTATGTTTTGTGTAATTCTCGACAAAGAGGGACAAGGGAACATTTGTTCTTTAACTGCCCTTTTTTTGCAAATTTTTGGAACAGGCTCGGTATACTATAGACTTCTAGGCAAAGTATTATTGATATGTTTCAGGGTGCTAAGATGATCTTTCTAGGGCCAATTTTTTTAAATTGCTACATGTGCTCTCTGGGGGATATGGAAGTGCAGAAATGGTAAAATCTTTGAGGGGAAGAGGCCATCATTTCAGACATGGAGGGTGGTTTTCAAGGCGGACCTAAAGCTAAAAAATTATAGGGTTAAGCCCGTACATCAAACACCACTCTCGGCCTGGTAGAATTCCTTTTACTTTGCTTGTTTTCTGTCCTTTCTTGTACGTTTTAGCTCTTGTAAATATCATGTAATTTTTTGTACAGTGAACTTCGTTTTTTCTTCCTTCGAGCTCTTAATATAAAAATATGCCGTTAGGGTTACCCAAATGGTTTTATGGTAAAAATTAAAACATATATTCACTATATGTATTCATACTGATTGTGGGCGATATTGCAAATACAGCAAAATCAAAGAAACTCTGAGTATCAAATGATGCTCAACAGAGTGATGAGCAAGGCATTACACAAGACAGAATAATGGACAACAACAAGAGGGCTTGTTTATCTTTAGGGGAAAACAGGAGGGGCCAAGTAACATGCTCCAATGTTTCCTACTTTTTTGATTTCGTTTAGTTGATGAGTTCTATTTTCAATGTTTGTAATAACCAGGACGAGAATTGGCGTTTTCCACTTTTGTTATCTGGAACCTTGGGTTTGGCAGTTTCCTTAATGGATATCGGCCGGGAGAACGAACCGTTTCCTAAAAACGACACCAAAATATAGAGTTTTAAAAATAGAAAGCATTCAGTTAAGCAGTCTCGAGTGTCAAACCACGACACTTATTTAGGAGCGGAGGGAGTACTAATATTGGTTATCCTACAATATTTAGTTGATGAGTTCTATTTTCAATGTTTGTAATAACCAGGACGAGAATAGGCATTTTCCACTTTTGTTATCTGGAACCTTGGGTTTGGCAGTTTCCTTAATGGATATCGACCGGGAGAACCGTTTACTCAAAACGACACCAAAATATATTGAGTTTTAAAAATAGAAAGCATTCAGTTAAGGAGTCTCGAGTGTCAAACCACGACACTTATTTAGGATCGGAGGGAGTATTAATATTGGTTATTCTACAATATTGTGCAAGCTACATGCACTGGGGTCTGAAAATTCCGGAAGTACTTGCAAAGTAAACCATGTATACGATGCATTAAAATTTGCACTAACATACTCCCTCTGTTCCATAATTTTTGGAGTGGTCTTAGTTTAAATTTGAATTGCAATCACAAAGAATTATGGAACCGAGGGAGTGTATATTATAGCCAGTTATTCATCAACTAAATTTGCAACAAAAACTGTGACTGCCTGAAGCAGGCATAACCATAATTTATACAAGAAAATTTACCTCGAATTTTCTGTACTAGGAGCGGTGGACCTTTTGGAAAAAATGTAAATTTTACGGAAACGGAGGCAGCGCCGCTGTCGATTTTTGTACATGGCGAGAGCGTAACCCAAGTACACTTGTTGGCTCGGAACACCGATATTTTCCTTGACAGTTCAGATGGAACAATTAGAGATCAGTACATAAATATTTGAACAAAAAAAGTATAGTGATACTGAAAAGGCAAATCGGACTTTCCGATGAATACAAGGTTTTGGGAATCATCTTTGCAAAGAGTATAAGCAGAAGATCCGATCAAATATAGTACTGTTCCTGCAAGGAATTTTGTTGAAAACATTGAGGCAAAGAAGAAGAGTTGCAATGCGTACCATTCCCACAACCCAACATAGAAGCTATTCGATTCTTCTGTTTGCCCATTGGATCCGACCTCCAATTGCACAAATCTTCCTTCGATTGCCACGTCCTTCTTCAGGGTCGAGCTTGACATGGTCTCTAGGTTGATGGAGATTTCTTGGGCGAGATAAGAGGCGGCGTGCTGTTGAGATGGAACCCTAGAACTGGAACGTCAAATTACCTGAGGGCGGGATGTAGGAAGGGAGGGGGGAATTCCGGATATGCTCTCAGATACATCTGCCCGCACAAAGAAATCTAGGCCGTCCATACACTCTAGCTCGATCTCTATGATCCGTGCACGGTTATGTGCAGGTAATAGGCCTTTTATGTGTAGGTAATAGGCCTTTTAGATCTTTATATCGAAAAAGTTATGATTGTGCCACTACAATCTGACCTATTAGGAAAATACGAGTAGCTTTTCGCGAACTTGCTGCGTCTATATAGGCCCAGTTTTTTGGGGGGCTTCTCCAAGAAGCCGCCCTACCCCCAGCTTTCTGGGGAAGCCGGTTCAAAAAATTTAGAAGGCTTTCAAAGTGGTTAAGACTAAACTAATTTGGAAGCCTCATAAAATTTTGAAACCGGCTTCCCCAGAAAACTGGGGGTAGGGCGGCTTCTCCGAGAAGCCGCCAAAAGAACTGGGCCATAGTAGATGGACGTAACGTTGGCTGCCGTATGCTCTAGCTAACTTGCAATTTTTTTTTGAGTAAAAAAGATATTTATATTAAACAAACAAGCCGTCTCGTTAAAAACCTTTCAGTCCCCTTAGGTATCCTGGTAAAGAAAAGAGTGCGTCTGAAACTTGTTGCTGTAATCACAGTATGGTTACATCGTTTGTGAGAAGCCCTATGATATAATTTGGCGGATCCTCCAGCCAAACGGTCTGCTTAGCAATTTGTTTTACTTGATTCCTTATATGTCAACAGGAACACAAATAATTAGATTCTACTTGTGGGATTGAGCACACAAGAGGGGCGGGCCCAGCTCAATTCAAAAGTATTCAAGTGAATAGCATGTATAGGCATAAAAAGAGAGGAAAATAGAGAAGAAGATGGGGTGTATTCGTCGCTTTGGCGATGGCAACACGATGGCGGAGTTCAAGGATCTCGGCATCGACGCAGCACAATACATGGTACTCTTCCTTCTCCGATCCTCGATATCGATCTCGAATCGCATCGAATCTCCTCGTAACTGACTGTGTGCGGTCTGCTTCTTGACCATGGCGTCTGGGACGGCTGCGCTTATTGTTTCTTCGTTGCTGACCGCCGCTCCTGTAGAAGCAAGATGGGCCAAAGATTTTTGAACGGTTGCTTGGTTACATTCACTAAGAGGTAGTTCTTACAAGTTTTCAAGCCTTGAAGGACCTTATAACTTGTAGGCTTTCCTTTCATTTTGCTATTTTCCATCTTCTATATTCTAGATGTTTCTTATTTATTGTTTTGAACAATTGGACATGATATAAGTTGATCAATTTGGTGTTATGATCTATTCTATGAATCTATCATATTAGGCTCAAATTGTTTCATATCTTGTGTCATGGCTTCTATCTATTATACAATTAGAACCATACGATGTTATAATCATAGTATACATGCCTAATACTAGGCTTTAGGCTGTAGAAAGAATTTTTTTGTACCCATGGGAATCTTGAATACACAACCTCCAAATCTTGGGCCCGCCCCTGGCACACAACCCTGTTAACAGCGACGGAAACAAAAACATGGCTTGCCTTCTGACATGCGGGACCCAACACTTAGCTCTGAAAGCAACGTTAGAAAACGGTCAATAAAGTATATCTTGACACCTCTCAAACCACGTTCATGTTCGCATGCTCATAAAGGTTGACCTCTAGACTTTAATCGACAAATGCAGCTCGAGGCTACCGGATGGATCAGGAAGAAGCTCAACATAATACGGTGTGTTACCTTAGCAAAGTTTGTACTTATCCACACTGTGAACTAGCACTGTGGTCATCCCTATGTTTAAGTGGGCATTGAACAAGATCAAATGTGTAATCAGGAGCTTTATTTCGAACGACAAGGACGGGAAGGCCTATATATGTTAGCGGACACTCTCTAATCGACTGGAAGGTGGTGTCTTGACACTGCAAGCAGCCTTGACATCATGGATTTGGAGCGCTTTAGTAGGTCCTTGAGGCTACGATGATCGACCCAAACCTTCCTGGGCACTCAAAGCTACCATGCGACTCAACCGATATGTCTATGTTTAGGGCTTCCGCAAAAATCTCCCTAGGCGACAGGAGAAGGGCCCTCTTCTAGCACGACAACTGGTTGGGTAATGGACCCCTCCGTACCCGCGCTCCGAAAATTTTCAAGATCGCCACGAGAAAAAATAGAACCATCAACAAGGAGATTTAAGGAGAAAACTGGATCAGATCGGTTCCTAATCTATCGAGCCCTACACAACTTATGGACTTCATTGCCAGCTGGCCCATCATCAACAGGGTCACCTTGTTCCCTGATGTGCCTGATTCCATTCATTGGCTTTGGATCGAAAATGGCATGTACTCTGCAAGCTCAACTTACCACATTCAATTCAGCGAGACTTTTCCCTAGTTCGAGGCTGCCAAGATTTGGTCCGCAAAGTCCGAGCATAAATGCAAGTTTTTCTTCTTGCTTGCCGTGCAGGGATGTTCGCTCACTCCTGATATGCTTGCAGTGCGTGGATGGCCTCGCGATCCATCTGTCAGCTTTGCCTTAGTGCCCCCGAGACGGCCACTCACTTATGCAAGAATTGTAAGGGTTCGTAGCATGGAAAACAAAAAATTCTATCGCATGAACACACACAAGCCAAGATCTATCTACTAGATTGTAGCAACGAATCGATAGAGTACTAACCCTCGAAGATCCAAAGCGGTTAACGAGAGCAGATTCTCGTGGATGATGTAGTCGTACACTTTCCGATCTCAAGATCGCGTAGACGATCCTTCCAAGGCTCCTAAGCGCTTCCACACGTTCGGTACTCGATGAAGACCTTCCTCTCCCTTGTTCCAGCAGGCAGTGGAGGTTGTAGCACTCTCCTCATGATTCCGGCAGCACGACGACATGGTGTCGGAAGTAGAGGGGAGATCTTGCAGGGCTTCGCCTTAAGCCGGAGCGAGTATGGTGGAGTAAGAGAGGGCCTTGGCGATCTACGGAATAGAGGACACCAAGGGGGGTGGTGTAGCTGGCGGCTAGGGCTTGGGGAAGCCCTAACTCGGCGAGTTAGAGGAGCCCTAGGCGGCGGCGACTTGGAGGAGGCCGGCGGCTAGGAGGCTAGGGTTTGGGGTGTAGGGAGAGGGGGCGCCCTACCCCTCCTTATATAGGAGGGGAGAGGCGGTTTGGGGAGGAGGGAGTCCTCCTCCAACTCCTCCTCATGGCCGGCGGGTGGGAGGGAGTGGGACTTCCTCCCCAAGTAGGTTTCCTACTCTCCCTCCACCAAGCAAACTTGAGATTTGACTTTTCCAAATTGGCGTTTGACTTTCAAACTTCGATTTGATTTCTTCTCTTTATTTTGCCCAGCCAAGTGACCTAGTACATGATGCAACCATTCCACATTGTCATGACACATCTATGTACCCTTCCCCTCCGGAGTGCCGGACCTTCCGAAACCTTCTAGAACATTCCCGGTGAAAACACCGGAATCATTCTCTAACCCCGAAAAAGGACTTTCCTTATAAAAATCTTATTCTCCGGACCATTCCGGATCTCCTCGTGATATCCCGGATCCCATCCGAGACTCCGAACAACATTTGGTCTCTTACTCATCATTCCATAACTACTTAACAACATTGAATACTTAAGTGTGTCTCCCTACGGTTCGTGAATTACGTGGACATGACCGAGACACTTATCCAATCAATAACCAATAGAGGAATCTTGAAATTCATATGGCTCCCACATATTTCTACGATTACTTTGCGATCGAATGAATCACTTACATACGATACCAATTTCCCTTTGTCTCACGATAGTTTACTTATCCGAGGTTTTGATCACAGATCTCTGCATACCTAGTTCAACCTCGTTACCGATAAGTACTCTTTTCTCGTTCCCGTGATATGTGATCCCTTGTGAGCCAGTCACATGCTTGCAAGCTAATTGGATGACATTCCACCAAGAGGGCCCAGAGTATATCTATCCGTCATATGGATGGACAAATCCCACTCTTGATCCATGTGCCTCAACACATACTTTCCGAACACTCGATGCCACCTTTATAGCCACCCAGTTATGGTGTGGTGTTTGATGTCATCAAAGCATCCTTCCGGTGATGGTGATTAGCATGATCTCATGGTCGAAGGAATTAGGTTACCATGTATCAGAAAGCTTATAGCAAATGAATTATATTAAATGACTTGATCTTTATGCCACGCTTAACTATAGGAGTATGTCCATCACATCATTCTCCTAATGATATGACCCTGTTGTTAATAACATCTTCTATGTTCATGATCAGGAAACCATGATCATATATTAACCAACAAGCTAGTTTAACAAGAGGCTTTACTAGGGACTCTTTTATGTTTACAAATCACACAAGTATTAATGTTTTCGATTAATACAATTATAGCATGGTATGTAAACATTTATCATAAGCATGAAGATATGATAACAACCACTTTATTATTGCCTCTTGGGCATATCTCCAACAGTCTCCCACTTGAACTAGAGTCAATAATCTAGTTTCAAACCTTTGTGTATTCAACACCTATGGCTTTCCGGTGTTGTATGTACATGATTGCTAGTGGTCAACTGATCTCCGGATCTGACACTTCCAGGTCCGTGTGTAATTGCATGTCTTTGCGTCTCTACGCATCACTCATTCTCTAATGAGATGGATTTGTATAAATTTGGTCCTTTGGTGAGACCTTTAGTTCTTTGGGGTTAAAACATGTTGATAATATTGTCGTACAATATATCTTTTTAATATTATCCCGCTGTAAACTACACCTAGTTTGATAACAAACTACTTGACACAAATGCCCTCTTTAGCTGCTATAATGGCATTCATATGCTTAGCCTTTTGTTGTAGTATCTGTCACACTGTCTTAACTTTGGAACTCATCCAAATCCATTATGGAACTTACTTTCCATTATATTGTGCCACCCTTAGTTTAGATTGAGATAAACTTAATTTGTACTTTGTGACAAAACTAGTATCAATGTAGTACTATTACAATGAACTAACCATCTATTTGCCACTTCTACAAAATAATATACTCTTAGTTCTTCCAAAAGATCATAATAATATCCTTACTATCGTCCAATGATCATCTTATGAATTATTCTGGTATATGCTCATAACATTTAGAGCATAGGACATATCTGGATTTGTACATATCACAGTATGATTGATATAAATACTCTTTGTGATTTCATACATCAATTATCAATCTATACTTGAATCTTTGTTTCACTTACCAAGTGTCAATACACTTGAATATATCATCAGTATTGAACTCATTCAATCCTTTCTGTGCGACAAGAACCTTTCTTTAGTTTCTATATTGAACTCATTCAATACATCATCTATGTACTTTCGGCACAACCATATTAGCGTCTATTGATGCCAAATATTTGGGTTTTGCCTAAGTCTTTCATCGGGATGAAATTCTTAATATGTGTTAATAAAAGATACATCATTTCCAATCAACAATATGTCTTCCACATAATGTATTAGAAACATGTCTTAGCGCTCCCACTTAATTTCTTGCAAATGCAAGCATCTTCATCGTCTCTGACGAATTTAAACTCCTTTAACAATTTCATCATAGTGAAGATTCCAACTCCACGATGCTTACTTTAACCATTGAAGTTTGCATATGCTTTTAGCATCCTTTGAATTAACAAAACCCTATGGACCGCGTTATGCACATGTCCTAGTAACAATTCTATTAGAATAACTTGTTTTGTTTATTCAACTACCACATAACAAAATTATATGTAGTGGTTGCTACATTATTCCGTCTAGACTAAATATCGCTATGAAAGATCAAATCTTGTCATATACAACCTTTGAACATTGTTGTGAACTCTTTCCCAACATGTCGACTATTTCATAGATGTGAAACATCCATGTCTATTTATTTATATATCCAAACACGACTTTAAGGTCTTACACCTTTCTCGAGGGTCCTTCAAGTTCAAAGCTTGATTTCTCGTGTATGAAACTATCACGGATTTTATGGCTTCAAGCCATTTTACAGAGTCAGGGCCCATCATCGCTTCTTTGCATGTAGTCGGATCATTATTGTCAAATAATGGTTTAACTCTCAAATCTTGGTATTTGATTGTTTACCCGACCTACTTGGTTCAATAGAAACTTTGACCTCCGTAACCACAACCTTTGAGGCACGTGAACCATGAGCATTGTTGCTGCCTCCGGAACACTTTTCGGCGCTACGCAACTTTGCACATATAGCTAAGGTTCTTTTAACCTTATCAAGTTCTGTTGGAGATATGCCCTAGAGTCAATAATAAATGTAGTTATTATTATATCTTTGTGTTTATGATAAATGTTTACATTCATGCTATAACAATATTAACAAGGAAACATTAATACTTGTGTGATTTGTAAACTAAATTAGAGTCCCTAGTAAAGCCTCTTTATAATACTAGCTTGTTGGTTAATAAATGATTGTGGTTTCCCTATCATGAACATTGAGATGTTATTAACAACAAGATCATATCGTTAGGAGAATGGTATGATAGACATACTCCTATAGATAAGCGTAGCATAAAGATCAAGTCATTTTAATAGTTCAATTGATATATGCTTTCTGATACATAGTAACCTAATTCCTCCGACCATGAGATCATGCTTATCACCATCACCGGAAGGATGCTTTGATGACATCAAACACCACACCATAACTGGGTGGCTATAAAGGTGACATTGAGTGTTCGGAAAGTATGGGTTGAGACACATGGATCAAGAGTGGGATTTGTCCATCCATATGACAGATAGATATACTCTGGGCCCTCTCGGTGGAATGTCATCCAATTGGCTTGCAAGCATGTGACTTGCTCACAAGGGATCACATATCACGGGAACGATAAAAGAGTACTTATCAGTAACGAGGTTGAACTAGGTATGCGGAGATACCGACGATGAAAACCTCGGATAAGTAAAATATCGTGAGACAAAGGGAAATTGGTATCGTATGTAAGTGGTTCATTCGATCGCAAAGTAATCATAGAAATATGTGGGAACCATATGAATTTCCAGATTCCTCTATTGGTTATTGTTCGGATAAGTATCTCGATCATGTCCGTATAATTCACGAACCGTAGGGAGACACACTTAAGGATTCAATGTTGTTGAGTAGTTATGGAATGATGAGTAAGAGACCGAATGTTGTTCGGAGTCTCGGATGGGATCCGGGATATCACGAGGAGATCCGGAATGGTCCGGAGAATAATATTCATATAAGGAAAGTCCTGTTTCGGGGTTGGAGAATGATTCCGGTGTTTTCATCGGGAATGTTCTAGGAGGTTCCTAAGGTCCAAGACCGGAGGGAAGGGTACATGAATGTGTCATAACAAGTTGGAATGGTTGCATCATGTACTAGGTGACATCGCTGAGCAAAATAAAGGGATAAATCAAATCCTAGTTTGAAAAGTCAAACGCCAATTTGAAAAGTCAAACTGCAAGTTTGCTTGGTGGAGGGAGAGTAGGAAACCTACTTGGGGAGGAGTTCCTCTCCCTCCACCGCCGGCCTTGGAGGCCAAGTTGGGGGAGGACTCCCTCCCCCTTGGCCACGCCCTCCGACCTATAAAAGGAGGGGCAGGGCTGCCCCTCTAGACCTACACCTTGCCCCACTAAAACCCAAGCCCTAGCCGCCGGCCCCTCTTGCAGCCGCCGCCGTCCTAGGGAAAACCCTAGCCGCCGACTTGGGCTCTCCCCTTTCCCTAGCTGCTAGCCTAGCCCTCTCTCCTTGGTGCCTCTAAACCCTAGATCGCCAAGGCCTCTCTCATAGTCCACCATACTCGCTCCGGCTTAAGGAGAAGCCCTGCGAGATCTCCCCTCTACTTCCGGTACCACGCCGTTGTGCTGCCGGAATCGCGAGGAGAGTGCTACAACCTCCGCTGCCTGCTGTAACAAGGGAGAGGAAGGTCTTCATCGAGTAACGAACGTGTGACCGACTGCGGAAGCGCTGCCGGAACACAGCGCTGGAAGGATCGTCTACACAATCTTGAGATCGGCAAGAGTACGACTACATCACCCATGAGAATCCGCTCTCGTTAAACACTTTGGAATCTTAGAGGGTGAGTTATTCTATCGACTCGTTGCTACAATCTAGTAGATAGATCTTGGCTTGTTTTTTTTGTATGCGGTAGAATTTTTTTGTTTTCCATGCTACGAACCCCTATAGTGGTATTAGAGCCGTGTCTATATGTAGATCTGTTGCACGAGTAGAACACAATGGTCATTGTGGGCGGTGGTGCTTTTATTATCAATTGCTTCTTATGTACTTTGCATCTTGCGGTATGATGGGATGAAGCGGCCCGGGCTAACCTTACATGACATCGTTCATGAGACTTGCTCCACGCTCAACATGCAACTTGTATTGCATAAGTGGCTTTGCGGGTGTCTGTCTCTCCCATTATAGTATAGATCCAATTTACAATAGGCACTTGATAGTTCAAACATCAACGTTGTGGTTCTTGTTCATAAGTTAGATCGACACTTATTTAAAGCCCCAAACCACGTAAAATATGCAAAGAAATTAGAGGCGTCTAACTTTGTTTTGCAGGGGTGTGCTGTGATGTGATATGGCCATGATTGTGATTATATTTGATGTATGCAATGTTCCTTATTGTAAGTTTGCAACTGGCAGGAGCCATATGGTTGTCTTTAATTTCTATTAAGACCCGCGTGTCTATTCAAAGTAGTTGTAATAGTTGAAGCTGTTGGACGACAATCATGGAGCAGCGTCATTGACCTTGATGCAATGCCGGTGATGATGGAGATCATGTCCATGCTTGAAGATGGAGATCGGAAGCACAAAGAAGAAAGGCCATATCATATCACATATTATGAATTGCATGTGATGTTAATCCTTTATGCATCTTGTATTGCTTAGTTAACGACGGTAGAATTATAAGATGATCCCTCATGCACATAAATTTCAAGTTCTAAAGTGTTCATCCTTAGTAAGCACCGTTGCTAAAGCTTGTTGTTTCGAAGCACCACGTGATGATCGGGTGTGTTAGATTCTGCAAGTGTATACAACGTGAGCAAGCCAGATTTGCTCATGCGGAAGCTAAGGTTTGATCTTGACGATCCTAGCATGTACAGACATGGTCTCGGAACACGGATCACCAAAAGGTAAAGCATGAATCATATAGTAGATATGATGAACATGTCGATTGTTCGCCATTGAAGCTACATCAACTCTCGTGATGATCGGTGTTGATGTGGTGGATTTGGTTCGTGTGATCACTAAAACAATGTGAGGGATATTGTTTTGAGTGGAGATCACCTAGATTAATTTAACTATTAATTAGAACTCAATTTGTCATAAACTTAGTCTAAACTATTGCAAATATCTTTGTCAGAGATCAATGGCGCCCTACCATCAATTTTAATGCGTTCCTAGAGAAAGAAAAGTTAAAAAACAATGGAAGCAACTTCGGATTGGTTCTGCAATTTGAGGATTGTCCTCAATGCCGGTAATTTGACCTATGTCTTTGGATGCACATTGGGTGACCCGCAGCCATCGCTACCGATGAAGTAAAGAATGTTTACCTCGCTCGGAAGACTCAGTACTCCACAGTTCAGTGTGCTATCTTGTATGGTTTGGAATCGGAGCTTCAGAAAAGGTTTGAGAATTCAGACCCACATGATATTGTCCGTGAACTCAAATTGATATTTGTGACTCACGCGGCAGTTGAGAGCTATGAGGCTTCTGAAAAGTTCTTTAACTACAAGATGGAAGAGGGCAGCTCCGTCAGTGAGCATGTGCTTAAGATGTCTAGGCACCCAAACAAACTATAAAGCTTGGGTATAGTGATTCCTAAATCTTTGGGGATTTACCGTGTCCTCCAATCACTACCACCAAGTTACAAGAACTTTGTGATGAACTACAATATGCAAAGCATGAACAAGACGTTGCCAGAACTCTTCTCCATGTTAAAATCTGCAGAAGCAGAGATCAAAAAAGAGCACCAAGTGTTGATGGTCAATAAGACCACCAAATTCAATAAAGGCAAGTCTAAGCAAAAGGGACACTTCAAGAAGGGTGGTAATAAAGTTGCCGCACCGACGAAGAAGACTAAGGCTGGACCTAATCCTGATACTGAGTGCTTTTACTGCAAGGGAGAAGGTCACTGGAAGCGGAATTTCCCAAAGTACTTGGCGGATTTGAAGAACGGCAACATCAAGAAGAAAGGTATATCCGATATACATGTTATTTATGTGTATCTCACTAGTACTCATAGTAGTGCCTGGGTATTTGATACTGGTTCGGTTGCTCATATTTGTAACTCGAAACAGGTGCTGCAGAATAAACAGAAGCTAGCGAAGAACAAGGTGACGATGCACGTAGGAAATGGATCAAAGGTTGATGTGATAGCGGTCGGCACGCTACCTCTTCATCTACCATCGGGATTAGTTTTATACTTAAATAATTGTTATTTGGTGCCTGCGTTAAGCATGAACATTATATCGGGATCTTGTTTATTGAGAGACGGTTACTTTTTTAAGTCCGAGAATAATGGTTGTTTGATTTATATGAGTAATATGTTTTATGCACATGCACCTTTGATAGATGTTCTATTCTTATTGAATCTCGATAGTGGAAATACACATATTAATAACATTGAAGATAAACGTTTGAAATTGAGCGATAAATCGACCTATATGTGGCACTGTCCTCTTGGTCACATTGGAGTGAAGCGTATGAAGAAACTCCATTTCGATGGACTTCTTGAATCACTTGATTTCGAATCACTTGAAAGATGTGAAGCATGTTTGATGGGTAAAATGACTAATACTCTGTTTTCTGGTACGATGGAGCGAGCTACAGACTTATTGGAAATCATGCATACCGATGTGTGTGGTCTGATGAGTGTAGCATCGCGCGGTGGTTATCGTTATGTTCTTACCTTCACGGATGACTTGAGTAGATATGGGTATATCTATTTCATGAAACATAAGTCCGAAACTTTCGAGAAGTTTAAGGAATTTCAAAGTGAGGTGGAGAATCAACGTAACAAGAAGATTAAATTTCTACGTTCTGATCGTGGAGGTGAATATCTAAGTTACGAGTTTGGCGAGCATTTGAAGAAATGCGGAATACTTTCACAATTGACACCATCGGGAACACCACAGCGTAATGGTGTGTCCGAACATCGTAATCGAACTCTCTTAGATATGGTTCGTTCTATGATGTCACTTACAAATTTACCGCTATAATTTTGGGGTTATGCATTAGAAACAGCCGCATTCACTTTAAATAGGGCACCATCTAAACCTTTGAAACGACACAGTATGAATTATGGTTTGGGAAGAAACCTAAATTGTCGTTCCTTAAAGTTTGGGGTTGCGAAACCTATGTAAACAAGTTACAGCCAGACAAGCTTGAACCCAAAGCGGAAAAATGCGTCTTCATAGGATATCCAAAAGAAACTATTGGGTATACCTTCGATCTTAGATCCGAAGGCAAAATCTTCGTTGCCAAGAATGGATCCTTTCTAGAGAAGGAATTTCTCTCGAAAGAAGTGACTGGAAGGAAAGTAGAACTCGACGAGGTTATCGAACCTTCTCTCGAAATTGCGAGTAGCGCAGCACCGGAAGAAGTTTCTGTGGTGCCTACACCAATAAGAGAGGAAGCTAATGATGATGATCATGAAACTTCGGTTGTAGTTTCTACAGAACCTCGCAGGTCAACGAGAACTCATACCACTCCTGATTGGTATGATCCCGTTATGAGTGTCATGTTGGTGGACAACACCGATGACCCTGCGACATATGAGGAAGCGATGATGAGCCCAGATTCCAATAAATGGCAAGAAGCCATGAAATCCGAGATTGAATCCATGTACGAAAACCAAGTATGGACTTTGGTGGACTTACCGGATGGCCGGAAGAACGTCACGAGAACAAATGGATTTTCAAGAAGAAAACAGATGTCGATGGTAATGTTATCGTCGTAAAGCTCGACTTGTCGCAAAAGGGTTTCAACAAATTCAAGGAGTTGACTACGATGAGACTTTCTCACCGATGCGAAGCTAATATACGTCTCGAGGATTTTGTTAGCAATCGCTGCATATTATGATTATGAGCTCTGGCAGATGGATGTCAAAACAACGTTCCTAAATGGCGACATTGATGAAGAGTTGTATATGATGCAACCCAAAGGTTTTGTCGATCCTAAAGATGCTAACAAGGTATGCAAACTTCAACGGTCCATATATGGATTGAAGCAAGCATCCCGAAGTTGGAATCAACGTTTTGATAAGGTAATCAAAAGTTTTGGTTTTATACAAACTTATGGAGAAGCTTGTATTTACAAGAAAGTGAGTCGGAGCTCTGTAGAATTCTTAATACTATATGTAGATGACATATTGTTGATTGGGAATGATGTAGACCTTCTTAATAGTGTCAAGGAATATTTGAATAATAGTTTTTCAATGAAAGATCTTGGCGAAGAAGCTTACATATTAGGCATAAAGATTTATAGAGATAGATCAAGACACCTAATATCATTGTCACAAAGTACATATTTGGACAAAGTTCTAAAGAGGTTTGGAATGGAAGATAGCAAGAAAGGGTTCTTGCCCATGTTGCCCAATACAACCTTGAGTAAAACTCATAGTCCTGCAACGGCAGAAGATAGAGAAAGGATGAGTAAGACTCCCTATGCCTCAGCCATAGGATATCTAATGTATGACATGCTATATACTAGACCCGACATTGCATATGCTGTTAGTTTGACTAGCAGATATCAAAGTGATCCAGGAGTGGATCATTGGACAGCGGTCAAAAACATCCTTAAGTACTTGAGAAGAACTAAGGATATGGTTCTTTCTTATGGAGGTGATGAACAGCTCGTTGTTAATGGTTACACCGATGCTAGTTGGAACACCGATCCAGATGATTCTAAATCTCAATCTAGATACGTATTTACTTTGAATGGTGCAGCAGTTAGCTGGAGGAGTGCAAAGCAAAGCGTTGTGGCAAGATCTTCAACTGAATCGGAATACATAGTCGCCGGAGGCTTCACAAGAAGCGATATGGATGAAGGAGTTCATTATGAGCTCGGTGTGGTTCCAAGTCTACTGGACCCAATGTTTATCTACTGTGATAACATGGGCGCCATAGCCAATGCGCAAGAACCAATGTCACACAAGAAGCTGAAGCACATCAAGCTACGTTTTCACGCTATTCGAGAACATGTCCAAGATGGTGACATAAAGATTTGCAAAGTACACACAGATCTGAATGTGGCGGATCCGTTGACTAAACCTCTCCCGAGGGCAAAACATGACCAACACCTCTCACGAAAAATTCCTTCTCAAAGAAACTTGACGTTCTAAGTGACAAACACTTTTGTCTCCAATGTTTTGGAGGAATACTTAACAGTTATTCGAAATAACACACAAAGACAGGTTCATCCGACCTTGGTTGCAAACATCTTTCTTATGCATAGCATACCAATGTTTAAGAAAGGACAACTTGGGTTTTATCCCAAACCATAACTTTATATGGTGTCATTTCAACGGATTATGATGGAGCTCTTTTCAGTGGAAAAAGGTAGTCTCTAAAGCTTTTAATCTTTAAAATATAATGACAGTTTTATGAATTACACCTTTGATCTTACCATGTCAAACAATGTTTAATTACATATCTCGAACGTTCCATACTTTTATGGTGTTTCGGGAAATGCAAATCCACGGAACGATTCCTTAAATCTTAGGTATTATGCTAAACTTGTAACTCAAATATCTTCCTTTATGATCTTATCATAAACTATTTATATTCTTGTTACAATGATTTTGCACTTCATCTTGAAAATCTTTGAACTTTTCAAATGTTTCATACTTCATCCTTATTAAGTAAATATTCATATATTCACTCAAATTTTCGGAGAAAGCATATGAATTTGAAATCCATCGATCTTGACTACACATAATGGACTTCATACAACAATATGTACAAGTTCCAATAAGCTATTCATTCGTTCCCTTTTGGCCTATGAACAAAGTTTTAATTATCTCTAGGAAAGTTTCACAAGCGTCATTTGATAAAAAATCAAAGGACTCCAAAATTCCATCCACATGGAGTTTCTTCATGTTTTCTTTCCAATATAATTTAAATGGCGATATCACTTCCTAAGTGATCTTTCAATCAATTTGTCTTTCGACATTTTTAGCACTAGTTTTATGGATGTGATTTCTCCAACGAGATTTGTGAATCATCCATATTTTATGGATTACAGCAATTATTTGAACAACCCTTTTGTTCTCATAATACCTGTTAAAACAAATCTTTAAGGCAAGCTTTGATGTTTAACAAGCAGCACAATAACCCTTTATTTGTTCTCGATGAACATCATCACATATTCTTTTGCTAGTTACTTAGGCCATTGTAGTTCATGAATTGTGTTGTTTCGTATGACGATTCACACCAACAAATTAAGTATCAAATACTAAAGAACCACATTGTTTAATAAGCAAAGAATATAGCCATAACATGTATATCATCTATATACTTAAGCTGCACAATTCTAGTCTTTTCTTTTCTGCCATATATTTATGAGATTCTCTTTCAGTATTTCCTTTTCTGTTTGAAAGAATCTATCAACATCAATAGGGGAGCCATATATTTGACACATAGTCCAAAGCATGTATAGTAAAATACCAATGTCTTTGGACTTTCACTTTGAAGTAGATCACCATCATCAAATGTTTGGTGTTCTTTCAAATTCCTTTCTTTAGTAATCTCTTGGTGTAGTAAACATTTTACCTACATGAAATATTCACCATAATCATGGAATTATCCATGATCAAGCTACTTTTAGCTTATAACGGTGAATCGCGAGTATAATGTTGCTCTCCAAAACCTCTTGGAGAATTAGGACAACTAGTGTCTGCAAATTCTCATCAAATATGAGAACATGACTTTTGCCATATTATACTCTATCATGTTGCAACCAAAACTTCATTTCAGATATCACAATATCTTCCACACATCATGGTTTCTGAAACAACTCTTTCAGATCCTAGATAACCTTGATATTAAGACAATCCTTTGAATATCAAGAATCATGGAGACAAACATGATACTCATATACTGACACTGGAATTGTTACTCTTGATTTAATACCAACTATTAAACTTCACGGAGTAATCGAAACTTACTGAAAGTTTGCAATGGGACTTTTAAACTTTAGATTAACACTTCAAAACAATATGATACCAGTTCGTAAAGTAACTAACCAGAATTCTATAGTTCTATCATCTCAATTATAACTAAGCGCAAGGTGGTAAACGGATGCCAATGACTACAACAACTATGCAAATTCACTTCGATTTAATTTATGATAAATAGTGTTCAACTTTTAATCATATTGCTGTTAAACTCCCACTCAAAACAATATCCCTCACATTGTTTTAGTGATCACACGAACCAAATCCACCACATCAAAACCGATCATCACGAGAGTTGATGTAGCTTCAATGGCGAACAATCAACATGTTCATCATATCTACTATATGACTCATGCTTTACCTTTCGGTGATCCGTGTTCCGAGACCATGTCTGTACATGCTAGGATCGTCAAGATCAAACCTTAGCTTCCGCATGAGCAAATCTGGCTTGCTCACGTTGTATACACTCGCAGAATCTAACACACCCGATCATCACGTGATGCTTCGAAACAACGAGCTTTAGCAACGGTGCTTACTAAGGATGACCACTTTAAAACTTAAAATTGTGTGCTTGAGGGATCATCTTATAATGCTACCGTCGTGAACTAAGCAATACAAGATGCATAAAAGGATTAACATCACATGCAATTCATAATATGTGATATGATATGGCCTTTCTTGTGCTTCCGATCTCCATCCTTTCTTGTGCTTTCGATCTCCATCTTCAAGCACGAACATGATCTCCATCATCACCGGTGTGGCGTCAAGTTCAATGGCGCCGTTTCATGGTTTTCATCCACCAACATCAACTATTACAACTACTTTGAATAGACACGCAGGTCTTAACAGAATTAAAAGACAACCATATGGCGCCTGCCGGTTGCCAACTTATAATAAGGAACATTGGATACATCATATATAATCACAATCATAGCCATATCACATCACAGCACACCCCTGCAAAACAAAGTTAGACGCCTCTAATTTTCTTTGCATGTTTTACGTGGTTTGGGGCTTTCAATAAGTGTCATTCTAACTTACGAACTAGAACCACAACGTTGATACTAGTATTGTCAATCACACGGTGTAAATTGAATCTTAACTATGTTGGGAGAAAAGGCACCCGCAAATCCACTTATACAATACAAGTTGCATGTCAAGCGTGGAGCAAGTCTCATGAACGATGTCATGTAAGGTTAGCCCGGGCCGCTTCATCCCACCATCCCGCAAGATGCAAAGTACACAAGAAGCAATCAACAACAAAAGCATCAACGCCCACAATGACCATTGTGTTCTACTCGTGCAACAGATCTACATATAGACACGACTCTGATACCACTATAAGGGTTCGTAGCATGGAAAGCAAAAAATTTCTATCGCATGAACACACAAAATCCAAGATATATCTACTAGATTGTAGCAACGAGTCGATAGAGTACTAACCCTCGAAGATCCAAAGCGGTTAACGAGAGCAGATTCTCGTGGATGATGTAGTCGTACACTTGCCGATCTCAAGATCGCGTAGACGATCCTTTCGGCGCTGCGTTCCGGCAGTGCTTCCGCAGTCGGTCACACGTTTGGTACTCGATGAAGACCTTCCTCTCCCTTGTTCCAGCAGGCAGCGGAGGTTGTAGCACTCTCCTCGTGATTCCGGCAGCACGACGGCGTGGCGTCGGAAGTAGAGGGGAGATCTTGCAGGGCTTCGCCTTAAGCCGGAGCGAGTATGGTGGAGTAAGAGAGCGCCTTGGCAATCTACTAAATAGAGGGCACCAAGAGGGGTGGTGTATCCGGCGGCTAGGGCTTGGGGAAGCCCTAACTCGGCGAGTTAGAGGAGCCCTAGGCGGCGGTGACTTGGAGGAGGCCGGCGGTTAGGAGGCTAGGGTTTGGGGTGTAGGGAGAGGCGGTTTGGGGAGGAGGGAGTCCTCCTCCAACTCCTCCTCATGGCAGGCGGGTGGGAGGGAGTGGGACTTCCTCCCCAAGTAGGTTTCCTACTCTCCCTCCACCAAGAAAACTTGAGATTTGACTTTTTCAAATTGGCGTTTGACTTTCAAACTTCGATTTGATTTCTTCTCTTTATTTTGCCCAGCCAAGTGACCTATTACATGATGCAAACATTCCACATTGTCATGACACATCTATGTACCCTTCCCCTCCGGAGTGCCGGACCTTCCAGACCCTTCTAGAACATTTCCGGTGAAAACACCGAAATCATTCCCGAATTCCGAAACAGGATTTTCCTTATATGAATCTTATTCTCCGGACCATTCCGGATCTCCTCGTGATATCTCGGATCCCATCCGAGACTCCAAACAACATTCGGTATCTTACTCATCATTCCATAACTACTCAACTACATCGAATCCTTAAGTGTGTTTCCCTACGGTTCGTGAATTATGCGGACATGACCGAGACACTTCTCCGATCAATAACCAATAGAGGAATCTGGAAATTCATATGGCTCCCACATATTTCTACGATTACTTTGCGATCGAATGAACCACTTACATACGATACCAATTTCCCTTTGTCTCACGATAGTTTACTTATCCGAGGTTTTGATCGTCGGTATCTCTGCATACCTAGTTCAACCTCGTTACCGATAAGTACTCTTTTCTCGTTCCCGTGATATGTGATCCCTTGTGAGCCAGTCACATGCTTGCAAGCTAATTGGATGACATTACACCGAGAGGGCCCAGGGTATATCTATCCGTCATATGGATGGACAAATCCCACTCTTGATCCATGTGCCTCAACACATACTTTCCGAACACTCAATTCCACCTTTATAGCCACCCAGTTAAGGTGTGGTGTTTGATGTCATCAAAGCATCCTTCTGGTGATGGTGATTAGCATGATCTCATGGTCGAAGGAATTAGGTTACTATGTATCAGAAAGCTTATAGCAAATGAACTATATTAAATGACTTGATATTTATGCTACGCTTAACTATAGGAGTATGTCCGTCACATCATTCTCCTAATGATATGACCCTGTTGTTAATAACATCTTCTATGTTCATGATCAGGAAACCATGATCATATATTAACCAACAAGCTAGTTTAACAAGAGGATTTACTAGTGACTCGTTTATGTTTACAAATCACACAAGTATTAATGTTTCCGATTAATACAATTATAGCATATGGTATGTAAACATTTATCATAAGCATGAAGATATGATAACAACCACTTTATTATTGCCTCTTGGGCATATCTCCAACAAGAATTGTCCCTTCTCAATTGTGGTTTGTAACACGATCAACGTGTGGGATGGAGAACCAATTTTGTCCCTAACTCGCACCAAATGAGCATCAACGACCGGTGGAACGTTATGGTCCACAACGCTGACAAGTCAACGAGTAAAGCTCGCATCAGATGACTTATATACATCATGAGTTTGGAATCCACGGCGAGTAGTCCGCATGAGGTTATTTTTGGTTTTTTGGGGGTTCTGGGTATGTCCCTCAACATACTCCTCCTAGCCTTGTATCTAGGCTTTCTTTCCATCAAATATGAATAGGCAGTGCTCCTTTCGGGTTTAGCCCCCCACCCACCCCCCCACCACCACCACCAAAATATCATTTCAAATTAATGGAGGTTTAGTCGACAACTTCCTATATCAGGTTTAACCATCATGAGTTTCCAGTGTCATGCTTTAGATAAGACAACTAGTTTCACACAATTATCAGCTTCTTATTTTGTTTGTTGAATTTATTAAGCCAAGTTCCAAATAGTTCAGATATAGTTGTAGGAACTGTATAAAAAAACCATATGCACATTGCAGAATACTCCAAATAAATTTGTCCATAGAGCATTCCAAAAACAAATGATTTATGTTTTCAGGTTGATTACAAATAACTGGCCTTTTTTCATTCCCTTGCCATCCCCTTACTGACGAGACTATCTTTGTAAAATAGGGAACTTCTCAACACCAACCATAAAAAGACCTTGATTTTCTGTGGTATCTTGGTTTTCTATAGAACATATATGGATAGCCAATATCATTTCTAATTAAGAGGTTTAGTCAACAACTTCCTATATCAAGTTTAACCATGAGTTTCCTGGTTCATGCTTTCCATAAGAGGACAGCAGGTTTCTACGTTATTTGTGTTCCACCATATATAAATGATGAATAATGCAGGCTGTGGTTCTCTCAATAAATACAAACCAAGAATGCAAGAGGAAGTGTGCTGATTTATTCTGAACAAAAAAGGTTTAATCGACAATTTACTCAATGCGTTCCTTCTAACAATTTCTGTACACATACATGAAGACGTTGAAGAGAGAAAACCTATATATACAACGCAGCAGTTACCAACAGATTCTTAAAATATGATTCTTTATCTCGGAACACACATCACCAACAAACATTGAATGAACTGATCATCAATATCTGAAAGACAGAACTGTCCCATATATGCAAGTTATATGCGTTGATCAGCTGTTGCAGCAGCCGCCAAAGACTTGAGACGACATGGTGCCATTGTAAAGGTCCATGACTGCTACCCCTTCTCCTTGCTTGACGCCAGTACACTGCAGGAAACAAATCGGTGGAGCAACCTAGTCAGCACATCTGCTCAAACAATAATCTAGTAGATTATGCCAAGAATCTGCTAGCGTGACGGAATCGAGCTTTCCACGCGCACGAGGTAGAGGAAATGTAACTAGCACAGAGCTCACCATACCGTGGACAAATCGATGGCGCCATCCTGGATTTTGTCGTACACCGTCGCCGCGGTATCAACGAACGCCTACATGTATGTGAAACACAACACAGCAGCGGTATGTCAGAAAAAGCCATATCATGCGTGGGGAATTAGCACTTGTGTGTGTGTGTGTGTGTGTGTGTGTGTGTGTGTGTGTGTGTGTGTGTGTGTGTGATGCTTCGAGCTAATAAATTACCTGATCCACGTTGTGCGGGGTTTTTGCAGAGGTTTCGATGAAGGCGAGGCCATTCTCCCTGGCGAACTCCTCGCCTTCCTGTGTGCTGACGACCCGCTTGTGAGCTAGATCCGTCTTGTTGCCGACGAGCATGATGGTGACCTTGTTGTTCCAGTCGGCATGTTGCCTGACATCTTCGAGCCAGCTGGCGAGATGGTTGAAGGTCTCCCTCCTGGTGATGTCGTAGACCAGAAGAGCTGCGGCGGCACCCCTGTAGTAGGATCGAGTGATCGACCTGAAGGCCTCCTGACCTGCCTGTAGAAAGTTCATTCATTCAGAGGTTTAAAATCTGGACGGCGGTAAGAGTGAGATGCAGTGTTGTTATAGGAGTTGGTATAGGAGAAAAAGGCAACGTACCGTGTCCCAGACGTGGAGCTTTATCTTCTTGTGGTCGATGGTGACCATCCGGTACGCAAACTCGACGCCGATGGTGAGATCGTGCACGGGCTGGAACCGCTTGTCGGTGAACTGCAACATGAGGCATGACTTGCCAACGCCTGGCAGAGGAAGGTCGCGACATGGTCAGATGGTCATGGTTTTACAGAGATGCATAAGAAAAATCTTGAGCTTTGTTAATGCCTGCGGGGAATATATCACCACAAAACCCCGGACAGGGTCGAATTGCAGATCAGCGGCGGCGAGGACTATGCAACGAACCGGCAGAACCGAACCGCAGATCAGCGGGCGTGCGAAGCGGCGGCGGGAGAGAAAGAGGGTCGGGAAGAAAGCGCACGCACCTGTGTCGCCGACGACGATGAACTTGAACAGGTAAGCGTACTGCGACTGCGACTGCGACATGGCTCCCAAATCCGAGCGCCACTCCCTCTTCCCGCTCTAGCTAGATTTTTGATCTGGCGGCGATTTCCAGTGGTAGTCCCCAATCAATCTCGGCAAGTCCGCGGGCAGTCGCTGGGAATTAATAGGTATCGATCGGAGGAGGCGGCAGGCGGGGATCGATGGAGGGCGCCGTGATTCGTGTGTGTTGTAGACCAGTCGTGCTCGGACGCGAATCCGCTCCTCGGTTCTGATTCGACGGTCGAGATTAAACTAGTGGAGTCCGGCAGGCGCACGTTCAGGGGCCGCCTCGCGGCAAACAGATACGGATACAGATCCCGTTGGCTGCCATTTGCATCGTTCATCACACCCCAGTACGTCCACGCGGCCATGACGGTAGCAATCGATCGGAAAATACTTCTTTCGGCTAGCAGACCAGTTGGCGCCATTTGGAAGAGGGATATGGTCATCGGCAAATTCTTCTCTAGCTATGACGTGATTCAACCCATCACCCTTGCACACAACTTATACTATGTATTTTTTTTTTGCGGTAATATCTAAGAAAATGTTGACCAGGTGAACCAAGGCATAGCCGGATCTAGGAGAAAATCTTCTATTCAACTGCTTGGCGACATGTCTAACCTTCGCTAGGACATTACATTGTTACGATGTTGTGGTGGGTCTCAAGGCTTATGAGCTTCGTTTTCATTTGGAGCCGGAGGGTTATGTACCTGAACCTGAGTTTGCACCTTACTTATGGAGGAAGAGGAATGATGATCAGGATGATGATGCAAATGAGAAGCCTTCTGATGATGCTATGGATACATCTGACACGGGGGTGGCTCACAGGCTATTGGGGATGGCTCTTCCTCGACCACTACTAGGCACGATGGCTCGGCGCAGCCGCCTACCAGGCAGGGTGCTCAGCTGGACTGTTTAGTGCCTTCAGATCCTGTGCTACTGTTTGTTGTTACTCCTTTTAATGCTAACCCTGCCACTCCCCGCTGTAAGGAACTTTTGGAGGCGTTTCCGTTGGACTCTCCCCTGCGCATTTCTGGACCGGTGTTGTGCTCTCCTCGTGTCTCACCTTCACAGCTTCAGGAGGCTTTGCATGTGGCTTGTGGTTCTCTTGAGACGACATGTGTTTCTTCGCTTTCGGCTTCTCCCACGCGTGGGAGACCTAACATGATGGGTCGTTCTATTCCCACGCGAGCGGATCCGGTGCTACAGGAGGTGGTACCAGTCGTGCAGGAGGTCATCTGTGGGTCTTCGGCGCGGAGGTGGGCCCAGGTGGGGCTCGCCGACCGCGAGGCTGTAGGGTTGGCTGTCGGGGCGCAGGGTGCTTCACCTATGCCCCTGTCGGTACAACCCCCTTCGACTCTGACGCGGGATGCTGGAGGCCCCTCCCATGGTGCTTGTCCGGCGGACATGGGGGCGCTCTAGCTCGGATGGTGGACCTGTGACCAGGGGGATTGACCTGACCCAGGAGGGGTTGGGTTTGTCCCCAGCCGCAGATGGTCCTAACTTCGTACCCAGGACCCCGGCTAGCAGGAGCTCTCGTCATGGTGTCGACGCTCTGGGGGCCTCAGCCACGGATGAGGACTCCTTGGGCAAGGCCATGCGAAGGAAGGCGGAAAAGAATTTGGATACCCCGGGTATATCTTCTAAATCCTTTATTTCTTTCTCCAACAACTTTATTATGGATAAGTTGTCTAACGTTGGTGTTAGTTTGGGGAGATCTGTAAGTGAAGTTAATCTTTCTAGTTCTGTTTTGAGACATATGGAGGTTGACCGTCTAACGGTTACTCCTAAAATCTCTGTTGTTCCTGACTCTTCACCAATGAAGGAGGAGGAGTTGCATGCCACAGTAGATGATCAACTCTTATCTCACTTAGTTGGTAAAGTATCAAAAGTGGGCTTTGATGAGACTGGGCTAGATTTGTTATATGATCTTACAGCTTCTAGTCTGAAATCAAAGAGCCAAAGGTCCCGTAAGAGGTCACGTGTATCCAAATCTCCAATTATTTCTTAATGAATGGCATGTTTTCAAATAGCAGAGGTCTTCGTGACTTGGCTAAACATTTGTTCTTTGCCGATTGTGTGAGAGATTATAAGTTGGATTTTTTTGGGTATTTTTGAGACTGGTAGACGTGATTTCTCACAAAGTCAACTCAATCGCCTTTCTGGTGGAGTGGATTTTGCATGGGTATCACGTCCGCCACGGGGGAGATCCGGGGGAATCCTGATAGGCGTCAGAGATGAGATTATGGAAATCTTAGCCACTTTGGTTAGAGATTTTTTATTAAACTCCATATCCGGAACAAGGCTAATGATTTCGTTTGGTCTCTAATCGCCGTATACGGGGCTGCCCAGGATATTTATAAAGTTGAATTTTTACGTGAGTTGGTAAATCTAGCTAAGGACAATCTCTATCCTATCCTTATAGGTGGGGATTTAAATTTGCTAAGATTCCTTCATGAGAAAAGTCAGGGCATGTTTGATGAACATTAGCCTTTCATGTTTAATATTGTCATTGACAGCTTGGACTTAAGAGAGATTACAATGTTAGGAAGACCGTTTACTTGCGCTAATAGTCTTCCGGAGCCTACATACGAAAAATTAGATAGGATGCTTATGGATACAGAATGGGAAGATAAATTTCCTATGATAACTATTCGCGTTCTAGAGCGTATTGCGGCTTTGTCGGATCATGCTCCATTACTATTAACTATCGGAACACCACCACGAAAATCCAAAAACAGTTTCAAGTTTGAACTGGGATGGATTGATCGTGATGGTTTTTATGACCTAGTGAAGGCTATTTGGGAAAAACCGATTAGTGGTCGCACACCTATACAACGATGAAACAATAAAATGCGTGCCTTGTGCAAATTCCTTCGTGGTTAGGCTAGACATACTGCTGGTATTCTTAAAAAGGAAAAAATACGCCTTTCTGCTATTATTAATGACTTGGAGGCTTCAGCGGAGGTTAGGTTATTGACTGCACAAGAGATTGAGCTAAAAAACCAATCGAATGCAGAAATTGCCAGACTTCTGCGTGAGGAAGAACTCAAGTGGTACCAACGTTCTAAAGCTAAATTCATCCTTGAAGGAGATGTGAATATAAGATACTTCCATGCTGTTGCAAATGTCAAGCATAAGAAGAAACTTATTCACTCTCTAATTCAAGATGAAGGGATGATTGAAGGACAACATCATCTTAAATCTTATATTACCAACTACTACAAATCCTTGTTTGGGGCATCACCAAAAAATTCCTTTTTGTTGAATGAGTCCCGAACAAAGGATATTCCTCAGGTTTCTATTGAGGAAAACAATTTTCTGACTGCCCCTTATACTGAGAAGGAGGTTAAGAAGGCTGTCTTTCAAATGGAACATACCAAAGCGTCAGGGCCTGATGGCTTTCCAGCAGAGTTTTATAAAAAATTCTAGGAAGTTATCAAGGTGGATTTGATGCGCTTGTTTGAGTTTTTGCAAGTTGGTCAGCTGGACCTCTTCAGGTTTTTGGCAATATAATTTTACTACCTAAGGTTAATAACGCAGAAGGTATACAGTAGTATCGTCCAATCTGCCTCCTTAACGTTAATTTTAAATTTTTTACAAAGGTTGCTACGATTAGACTGAATTCAGTGGTTGATCATGTTGTTCGCCCTTCTCAAAATGCTTTCATGCAAGGAAGAAACATTTTAGATGGAGTTGTAATCCTGCATGAAACAATACATGAACTGTGATACGCCCAATTTGCATCACCATTTTATATCATAATTTACCTCTATTCATTGATATTTGTCTTATTATGAGGTATTACTTATGGATTTTCATCTCTTTATGCATGTTGGATGATTCTTGGAGGATGGACTGCCGGAGTCTGGATTCTGATGGAAAAGAAGGCATTTCGGTGCAATTTCACGAAGATCATAAAAATACCAGAAAAATATGGAAACATATTATTTTACGTGAGGACGAAGGAAGCCAGAAGGAGGAGCGAAGGGGGGCCGCAGGGGGCCCACACCCTCCTAGGCGCGGGCCCACCTAAGGCCGCACCTAGGGCAGGTGTGGCCCATCTGCCCGGCCTCCGACTCTCCGCCTTCGCCTATATCTTCCCTTCGGAACCCTAAGCCTCAGGGAGCGACCACAGATAGATTTCCACCGCATCTGGGGGCGTAAAACACCGAGAGAGAAAGATCTCTTCGGCAAACAGATTTTTGCCAGGGGAATTCCTTTCTGGAGAGGGGAGACCGTCGCCATTAACACCATCATCAAGCTAGGCTTCATCGGGATCATCATCGTCATCATCCACACCATCATCTCCACCAGCATTATCATCACCACTCCGTCTCGCTTTAAGAATTCTGTTGGATATTGCTTAGTTCATTAGGGGAACTTTCCCAGTGTTAATTACTATTGTAGTTGATGCTTGTGAGTGGAACCATTGGATTATTGTTTATGTTCAGATTGTTATCCATTACCACATCGTCTTTGATCTTGATCCATATGATGTCTTATGAGTAGTTCGTTTAGTTCTTGAGGACATGGGAGAAGTCATGTTGTTAGTAGTGAATCTGTGATGAGTTATTATTCAATGGTTTAGTATTTAAGTTGTGGTGCTATTCTTCTAGTGGTGTCATGTGAACGTCGACTACATGACACTTCACCATTTATGGGCCTAGGGGGATGCATTGTGTATTTGGATACTAATCGCGGGGTTGCCGGAGTGACAGAAACCTGAACCCCCGTTAGGACACCTTTGCACAAGGGAGTGTAGGATCTCAGAGTTTAAGGATGTGGTTAGATTTGTATCTTAATTACTTTCCTGTAGTTACGGATGTTTACACGGGGTTTAATCACAAGTATGCATTAGTCCTAGGAAGGGCGGTATGTTAGCACAGGTTCACCCACACAACACTTACGAACACCAAAGAAGAGTACTCATCTATTTGAAGCAAAAGCACTTGACAGAATTCCCATGTGCCCTCGAGAACGTTTGGTCCATATAAGTATTTCCAACGGCTTGTCCTTTGCTAAGAAATGATTGTGCCACTTGCTCCGTTTGTTCGTTACTTTGTTACTTGCTCCTTGTTTTGTTGCCTTGTCAGAAAACCACTAAAAATCCATTTGCTAAGTATTCACAGGGATTTCCTGCTCCATACCACTGTTCAACACCTTCTGCTCCTTGTTGGGATCGACACTCCTATTTATCGGAAGTACTACGATACACCCCGTATACTTGTGGGTTATCAAACTACACTCAAAAATACTAAATGGTGTATTGTTCAAGATTGATTTTGAGAAGGCATATGATAAAGTTAATTGGTCTTTCCTACAACAGACATTCCATACGAAAGGTTTTTCCAGAAGAGTGGTGTGCTCTCATACAGTATTTTGTGTCTGGTGGAAGTGTTGCCATAAATGTCAACGATGACACAGGTAATTACTTCCAGACCAAAAAAGGGCTACGACAAGGGGATCCACTATCGCCTATACTATTTGATATAGTGGCAGATATGCTGGCTATCCTTATTGAGAGATCAAAGGCTGATGGCCAAATTGAAGGATTGGTTCCACATCTTGTTCATGGTGGACTATCTATTCTTCAATACGCCGGTGATAGAATACTATTTATGGAACATGATCTAGAGAAAGCCAAGAATCTGAAATTAATACTATCAACATTTGAGCAGCTCTCTGGATTGAAAATAAACTTCCATAAGAGTGACTTGTATTGTTTTGGCGAGGCTAAAGACGAGGCCCACCTGTATGCCGATCTCTTCGGCTGTGGTCAGGGGCAATTTCCAATCAATTATCTGTGAATACCGATACATTATCGGCGTCTCACGATTGCTGAATGGAAACTCTTTGAGGAAAGACTTCAAAAATGTCTTAATAGTTGGAAAGATAAATTGCTATCCCTCGGTGGAAGACTGTGAAAGTATACGGATGTCGCCTAGAGGGGGGGGGGGTGAATAGGCGATTAAAACTTTTCCTAGAGTGGCTCAACAAAGGCAGAATAAAACTAGTGTTTACTTTGTTAAGCACAACCTAGAACAACTAAGGTTCACCTATGTGCACCAACAACTTATGCTAAGCAATACAAGCAACAAAGTGATAGCAAGATATATATTACTTCAAGGACGAAGGCTATCACAATGTAAAGTGCATAAGTAAAGAGCTCGGGTATGGCGATAACTGAGGCACGCGAGGACACCGATATTTTACCAAGTTACTCCCAACATGGAGTACGTCTCGTTTGGAGAGGGGGTGGTATCAAACCACCAACGCCACAAAAGGCCTCCCTTATTCTCCGGTGAATCTCACCCCAACGGGATCGATCCACGCTTCCACTATCGGTGCACTTGTCGGTGGCAACCGGAACCTCTCACAAGGTTGGGGCACTTCTCCACAACTTAATTGGAGGCTCCCAACAAACGCCACAAAAGGCCTCAACAAATGCCACCAAGGCCACAAAACTGTCTAGGGTTCCAAGAACCCAAGAGGGACAAGCTCCAATGAGCAACTCAAACCAAATCCTCCAGGGAGAACTCAAACCGATGCACCAAATGCAAATGGCAAGAACACCACAAAGATGCTCAAATCCCTCCCTCTCAAGTTCCAACAAAGCTACTAAAGCTATTGGGGGAGAAAGAGAGGAGGAATCAAAGAGAGACACAAAATCCCTCAAAATCTAGATCCCCAAAGATACACTCACAAAGAGATGTTTTGGTTTGGTCAAAACATAGATCTAGATCTCCTCTATATTTCTCTCAAATATTGGCACGAATCATTGGAGAGAAATCATAGAATCAAGCTCAAGAGGGAATAAGAATATGGGGCAAAGCTTGAGCAAGAATGGAGAGAGAAGAAGCAACCCTAAAAGATAAAGGGGCAAAGCTATTTAAAGGGCTAGGCAAAATCTGCCCGTTGGGGCATTTTTTCTGAACGGTCCGGTAGTACCGGAATTAATCGGTAGTACCGCATGCTCCAGGAAATCGAAACAGCAGTAAGTCAACGGAGTAGAGCGGCAGCAAGCGAGGAAAAACGGGGGCCAGCACTAGGCGCCGTCTTGCGAGGTGGGGCAAGGCGAAGAAAGCGACGTATAGCCAAGAGCAAGCGCAGCGGGCGACGCAAGTGGGGCCGCAGCAACAACAACAACGCAGCGGAAGCAGCAGCTAGCAGCGCATGCGAGCGGGCAGCAGCTAGCGAGCAGCAGCAGCGCATCGGCAACAACATCTAGTGGGGCAGCAGCGAGGCATGCAGCAGAGCGGGGCCCACACGGGGCAGGCAGAGCATGCGCAAAGAAGAAGACGCAGCTTGAACATGAAGGGCCCAAAGCGATGGCGCGGGGTGGCAAGCGCGTGTGTGGAAACGAGCGACAGCAGCAGAGCGAGATTTGGATCTGGTAAAGGCCAACCGGTAGTACCGGATTTACGTACCCAGTGAGGCAAAAAGAAAACGGGCCGTTCTCAGGGGCGGGCGGTAGTACTGGCCCCACCGCTCGGCCCAGAAAACAGATTGACAGACATATATTCAAATGGCAATAACTTTTGACTGGAAGCTCCGATTGACCCGATTCCAATTGCATTGGATAGAGGATGACAAGGGCTTCCCAATAAAAGTGTAAATATTGATTATCACCAAGTGATAAAGTATCAAGTATAATAATGTGAGATACCTCACTTGGTGAGAAACCGAAAAGCCGCATAAATCAAAATCGCAACAAGATACATATGGGAGATCCGATTTTGATGAACAAGAGCTTGTTATGGAGATTACCACAAGCTCTATATCCTCACATGGATAAGACCAAATAACACCCAAATATGATGATGCAAGTATGCAAAGGTTTGAGCTCTCTCCGAACGTTGTGACCGAGTTACTCATTCAAGAGCCCATCTTGATAGTACGGTTATTTATCCTAAATCCGGTCTCCTACACACAACAAGAGACCGGCAAAAGGGAAAAACTATAAAGATTATACCTTTGCCTTGAGCATTCCACTTTAGCTCGATGTAGACGATCTTGCCCTTCTCAAGATGGAACTCCTTTCTTAATTCCTCATCATTGATCCATGATCACTTGAAGCCACCACATGCTCCAAGTGATGCCAATGGACAAATCCTACAAGTATAACTTAATACACACATTAGTCCATAAAGATTGTCATTAATTACCAAAACCACACATGGGGGCCCAACATGTTCTTTCAATCTCCCCCATTTTGGTAATTGATGACAATCCCTTTAAGAGGGTTTATATAAGGAATATTAATGAATGCAATGGTAATACCAATATCAAAAACTACAAAAGTATGTGATATTGGTACCACCACCATATATAGAGCAAATTCCTCCACAATCTATGCATGTGTGATGAACTTGAATTTCATTGCATATATTGCCAATCATTATCATTGGTGGAGTTTCCTCTATATATACCACATGCTAAGCAACAACAAATATGCAAGAGCATGAAAGGCAAATGCTTAAGAACAAACTCAATGCATCGACCAACTTCCCTTAAACCCTCTAAAACTTCTCCCCCATTGGCATCGATTTCCGAAATGGGTGACAAGTTCTAGAAGGCAAATATAGTAATACTTCCTCCAAAGGTGTGCCTTCGCACATATCCAATGATGAATACTTGGGAGGGGTAGGACTATATCGAGGACCCAAATATTGCCAAAATAAAACCAAATGATGCAAGCAATTACATGGTCCGACAATCCAATTTTAAAACAACAAACGAGTCCAAATGAAAACAACAAGATGTTATGATATGAGCAAAAGAGTGTTTGAAATAACAAATAGAGAAGCTCCCCAAGATTTGTGCATAATTAAAAATAAATGCATTAGAATACATAGTGCACAAATATGGAATCCTCGCTCCCCCATAAGCATTTAAAACACACTAAATGAGAAAGGAGACAAATGAGCATTATTAAATGAATTAGATGAGCTCCCCAAAAATGAAGCACCAATTATGATAATTATAATTGGGAACAAGGTTCATAATCATGGAATCCTCACTCATCCGAGTTCATTTAACACTACAAGGCATGAGAGAACAAATATGAGTGCCCAAAGATGCAAACAAGAGGAACAAGCACTCACAGGCAATTAAATTTGGAAGCCACCAAAGAATCAAAAGAAATAGAAAGGTGGTCTCCAAGGATTAAAAATCAACTAAAATTATCTCCTCGTATGTGTATATGTCTCTAAATGGAAAACATCACAAAGACATATTCTCATAACGAAACAACCACACGCAAATAAGATATATACTCAATCACATAAAAGGCAAAAATGAAGTCATAACATATAGCAATAAGATTTTTGCTTCAAAGCATGGCCAAAGGCTCACATATATCTTATTGTACATTAATGAGTTTCAAACACCAACACACTACATATATTATAAGATAAAATAGACTAGCAAAAATCTCACTATTGCACATGAGAGAAGTTGATGAAATGATAGGCAATAAAATTGCTAGATTGACATATTTGGGATTGAAGGATCATATGCATGATTTTGTATAGTCCCAATTATATGCACTCATCTCAACTTAAACACATATACAATATAGAGTCCTCTTAAAACCATGGCTAGAACTACAACAATTACAAATACATTAATTCTTGCTAGAAGGCAACCGACAAACGGTTGGAATCAAGATATATGAGCATGAGAAAGAGATTCTTGTTACCGAGATATAATTGGTAGGATGTAGAGGATATGAATTCATTGATCATCCTATAGCTTGTCTAAAATTTTCATGTATGCACCACTTCTTCAAAATTGAGAGACAAGCATCCAATATATATCCAATGTACCTAAAACACAATTAAGTACAAAAATGGTCCCCAAACTTATTGGGTCCAAAGTAGTTAGTGCAACTACGATACATAGGTGAGACTCCACATAATTATGTGCATATTGATATGAAATTGAATTTCATGCACAACTTAGCCGATGGGAATTGGTGGAGTTTCCCCTATATATTGGATCAAAGTAATCAAGCATGCCATAATATAAACATATAGTAAAAATGCATGCATAAATCATTCAAGAACCAAAAGGAGATACAATTTGAACAAAAACACCAAGTAAATCGAGATTGCACGCAAAAGAGTGTGACATGACAAACGATGTCCAAATTGTATCAAAGAACCAATTCAACGCATGAAAGATCACAAGTTCAACAAATGAACTAGGCTAAAACCAAAGGAGCAAAAGATAGATAGAAATAAAAATGCTCAAGGATTTATATCATTCTAAAATGGTCGAATCATGAAATAAGGAATGAGACAAAACTAACTCCCAAAAATAGCAAGGTTCCAACAAGAAACCAAACTCCCCAAACTTCTCGTGATGGCACAAAATACCAAAACGAAAAGATTGAGGTTCCAAGCACATACAACCCAATATGGATCAACCAAAGAAGTATAAATAGGATTGTTCTAGATAATATAGGAGAGATCACCCATAAGTAGTACATTATATAGAATTTTGATTTTGAATGCAAAATGCACACAAATGAGATCATCACTACTACCTACATTAAAAAAAAGCACAAGAGGATACCAATAAAATAAGATCCACAAAAAGCAAGGAAGGCTTGGGAGACAACACAAAACATTTTCTTGGCCAAAGATAGGATAAAATTAAACAAAGGCCAAAGTGAATATGATAAATAAGGGTGTGTTTGGATTGTGGCCAAAGTGTACCTTACCAATATTTTGGTCATGACCAAAAGGTTGGCTCTTGTTTGGATTGCTGCCAATTTTTTGGCATGCCAGTGCTCCACTACCAACTCTAGTTCAATTTTTTAGCCAATGTTGGCCAACTTGTGGGCAAGCAACGGCATAACCAAAATTTTGGCTAGACAAATATTTGGTGGAGCAATCTTGGGCACAAACCAAACACACCCTAAATCTACCATAAATTAAGTACTCATTGTCCAAGGACAAGAAATATTGGGAATAATTTTCCCAAGGTAGCTAGCATGGATATCCAAGATCATAGTCACAACAATAAGCATATAACAAAAGATAAGAATTAAGCATGATACTTCGAACAAGATTCTTGGTAGCTTCCAATAGTCACACAATCACTAGTGATTAGAGTAATTGAAGCAAATGGTTTCCATGAGGATATTTATATCTAAATATGAGGAAACACATACCAAGAAACACTCTCATATACAAGATCCAAAATAAGATCAATAAAGCCATTCAAGCAAATTGGAAATTGTATGAGCAAATGTGTCACATAGGTTCTAGATAATTATCAATATCAATTATAAGTGACACAACCTCGAATATTCACATTTTCTAGGATTTGTAATATGCACTAAGCATATGACTCCTCCATAATGTGATACTACCATAAAACCAACACGAGGCAAAAGGATACAATTAGAGATAATTAATGGACACTATAAAACTTAAATTTCTCATGAGAATTGTACCACATAGAGACTAGACAATAATCCAATATAAATACTAGGTGGTATTCCTCATGTACACACAATTTTAGGATTGTGGAATGCCCAAGCATAACACTCCCCCAAAATGGGATAATCCATTAATCTCTCACAAGAGCCAGATAAGATACCAAATACAATCAAGTAAGGCTCAATACAAGAAACACACATACATGGTGTGCCACCTAATCATACACAGATAAGATTGATACCTCAAGATAATTAAGTGGAAAGCACAACATGTAGAAACGCATGGAAGATACAAAACCAACACATGCACAAGGGGGCAAGTAACTTTCAATGTAAAGAGTTTAGCATATGTTACCGCAAGGAGGAACATTGGAAATATAATATAATCATGATAATCCAAATGGCTTGGCTTGACAATAATAATTGATGAAGATCCCTAAATTCTTCATTATGTAGCCAAGACTCCAATGCCCTCCAAAACACACCTATTGATCAAGTTTTGGCTTGTTGGTCCCCAACCAAGTTGGGTCCTAAGAGGTTAGTCACAATAGGCTTGGCAATCCAAATGGTTATTTTCTTGACACCACATTGAGCACCAACAAATTTGGCAAACACATTGCCAACCTCATCCTTACGAAGTGAATAAGCATCATCAATCAAGATAGGATGGGATGAGGAGATACCAATAGTGCATGAGGAAGAAATGTGCCTCTTCTCGCGGCATATGTAGCAAGTTCTACTCTTGCCATCTTTATTTTTGGATGAAGAAACAACTTGAGGAAGAGCTTGAGTCTTCTTGGGAGGAGGCCCATATCTAACAAGATGTAGAGCTTGAGGCCTCTTCCCTTGTTGCTTCTTGCCAAGGGACTTCTTCTTTAATGGGCAATGTTTGACATGATGCCCTTCTTCCTTGCACTTGAAGCAAACAATGTTGGCCGGATTCTTGACTTGATCTTGGCCATTTTTCTTGTTATCCTTGTGCTTCAACTTGATAGTGGACTTGTTCTTGACATTTGAATTGAATCCAAGCCCACTCTTGTCATTGGGGGATTTTTGCACACTCAAGATTTTGTTGAGTGCGGACTTCCCTTGATGACCCTTTTTCAAGTCATTATTCAAAGAAGTGACTTGAGCCTTGAGCTCTTTGATTTCCTCTACATGGTTAGTTTCAATAAAAGTACTAGAGGAAGTAGATGCTACATTGTTAGAGCAACAAGGCACGAAATGTAATTCATCACGAGATATAACATGGTTGTGAGAGGGTGAATTATAAGGACTAGCACATGACAATATAACATTTGAAGTAGATATAGTGCTAATGTCCACATGAGGCCCACTAGATGTTACATTTGACATGATGGCCTCATGAGCCAACTTTAGCCTACCATGGGATACTAGGAGATCCTCATGCGAGATTGAGAGCTTAACATGGCTTTCTTCTAATTTACCGTAGTTGCTAGTTAGCAAAGCAAGTTGAGCCTTTAGCTCAACATTCTCCTTTGCAGCAGATGCTTCAAAAGAAATAGAGTTAGTAGCACAAGCATCATCATTATTAGCAAGAGGTGAGGGCAACTTGGCAAGATCTTTTGAATATGAGGCTTTAAGTTGCTCATGTGACTCAGTGAGTTTGATGAGCTCACCCTTTATGAGCCTAGAGCCATATTTGAGGTGCTCAAAATCCTCAAGGAGTTTAGCATAAGCAACTTGAGTCTCATCATTTTTACTTTTGAGATCATTTGCCACCTCAATTTGTGTTTCTAACTTATCAATATGTTCTTTGCTCTTAATAGCAAAGTCCAAGACTTCAACAAAGTTAGAGCAAGCAATATCCTTTTTAACAAGGGCACGATGCACAATCTCACCCTTTTCATATAAATCATCAATATCAAGCTCTTCTTCCACATTATCCACATCCTCCTCATCACAAGAGGTAATGGGTTCCAAAGTAGGAGTTACCTTAGAATCCCTAGCCATAAGGCATAGGTGGGTACCGGAAGAAGGTGAAGATGAGATTGCATTTGTGGCTTCATTCAAAACCATGTCTTGGCCCATAGAATCTTCGGTTTCCTCTACATGGTTAGCAACACAAGCACTAGAAGAAATGGAAGCATTTTTATCATGGCAACAAGACAACACAAGCATATCATCATGAGATTTATTCAAGTCATTTCTACATGATATGCAAGGACTATTAACACAAGCATGTAAGAAGTTGGTAGTGCTAGAAGTGTTAAAGTCCAAAGATAGATCATTGCAACTAGATAGATTTGAGGGATTACAAATAGTAAGCACACTATCCAAATTGCAATTTCTATCACCACTCACAATATCATTACCTTGTGAAAAGTCACATGTTGGTGAAGTGGTAGAGGATGAGAACTCATCTCGACCGGAAGTGGAAGCAACACAATCATCCTCAATAATGTTGGACACAACATATTTATCTTGAAGTTTTGTCCATAACTCATGAGCGCTCCAAAAAGGAATGATTGAGGAGGTAACTACATAGCTCAAAGCATTAACAAGCACATTAGAAGCTTGAGCATCGAGATATAAGTTTTTTTCTTCCTCACTAGATAGATTTTTAAAATCCATAGGAGGAGAAAAACCTATATCTACAATACGCTCCAAATTTGGGTCCATGTCCCGAAAATGAATAAGCATATGAGTTTTCCACATATCATAATTTGTGCCATCGAATATGAACATGTCATTGTGCACTAATCCTCTAGCCGACATATTTACTCTCAAGGCGGTGAAGCCTAAAATGAGAGACCGGGCTCTGATACCAATTGAAAGGATACGGATGTCGCCTAGAGGGGGGGGTGAATAGGCGATTAAAACTTTTCCTAGAGTGGCTCAAAAAAGGCAGAATAAAACTAGTGTTTACTTTGTTAAGCACAACCTAGAACAACTAAGGTTCACCTATGTGCACCAACAACTTATGCTAAGCAATACAAGCAACAAAGTGATAGCAAGATATATATTACTTCAAGCACGAAGGCTATCACAATGTAAAGTGCATAAGTAAAGAGCTCGGGTATGGAGATAACCGAGGCACGCGAGGACACCGATATTTTACCGAGTTCCTCCCAACATGGAGTACGTCTCGTTTGGAGAGGGGGTGGTATCAAACCACCAACGCCACAAAAGTCCTCCCTTATTCTCCGGTGAATCTCACCCCAACGGGATCGATCCACGCTTCCACTATCGGTGCACTTGTTGGTGGCAACCGGAACCTCTCACAAGGTTGGGGCACTTCTCCACAACTTAATTGGAGGCTCCCAACAAATGCCACAAAAGGCCTCAACAAATGCCACCAAGGACACAGAACCGTCTAGGGTTCCAAGAACCCAAGAGGGACAAGCTCCAATGAGCAACTCAAACCAAATCCTCCAGGGAGAACTCAAACCGATGCACCAAATGCAAATGGCAAGAACACCACAAAGATGCTCAAATCCCTCACTCTCAAGTTCCAACAAAGCTACTAAAGCTATTGGGGGAGCAAGAGAGGAGGAATCAAAGAGAGACACAAAATCCCCCAAAATCTAGATCCCCAAAGATACACTCACAAAGAGATGTTTTGGTTTGGTCAAAACGTAGATCTAGATCTCCTCTATATGTCTCTCAAATATTGGCACGAATCATTGGAGAGAAATCATAGAGTCAAGCTCAAGAGGGAATAAGAATATGGGGCAAAGATTGAGCAAGAATGGAGAGAGAAGAAGCAACCCTAAAAGACAAAGGGGCAAAGCTATTTAAAGGGCTAGGCAAAATTTGCCCGTTGGGGCATTTTTTCTGAACGGTACGGTAGTACTGGAATTAACCGGTAGTACCGCATGCTCCAGGAAATCGAAACAACAGTAAGTCAACGGAGCAGAGCGGGAGAAAGCGAGGAAAAACGGGGGCCAAGCTGCCAAGCGCTGGGCTGGTGCAATGACAGAAGATGTATAGCGCCAAAGAAGCAGCAGCGCCGGCGACGCAGTGGGTCACAGCAGCAGAAAGAAGCGGCAAGAAATTAGCAGCGCATGCGAAGGCGCAGCAACAACAAATAGCGGGCAGCAGAAGGCATGCACAGAGATGGGCGCCACAAGGGCAGGCAGATAGAAGAAGAAGAATATCAGCGGTGCAGCAAGATCACCTTGAAAGCGGCCCAACGGCAGTGACACGGGGTGGCAAGCGCGTGTGTGGAAACGAGCGATAGCAGCAGAGCGAGATCTGGATCTGGGAAAGGCCGGCTGGTAGTACTGGATTTAGGTACCCAGCGAGGCAGAAAGAAAACGGGCCGGTCTCAGGGGCGGGCGGTAGTACCGGCCCCACCGCTCGGCCCAGAAAACAGATTGACGGCCAAATATTCAAACGGCAAAACTTTTGACTGGAAGCTCCGATTGACCCGATTCCAATTGCATTGGATAGAGGACGACAAGGGCTTTCCAATAAAATTGGAAATATTGATTATCACCAAGTGAGAAAGTATCAAGTAGAATAATGTGAGATACCTCACTTGGTGAGAAACCGAAAAGCCGCTGTCGAAGGAATGACCACGGCAGATGCTGCAATCGGCAGCGAGTAGTAGAACGAGGGGCAAGGGCGGCCAGCCATCTGCGGTGCGAGATGAGGGCAAAGACTCAGGGTTTTTACCCAGGTTCGGCCCCCCGGAGGGTAAAGACCTACTCCTGCTAGATTGTATTATGGAGGTGTTTACAATGGGCGAACTCGGCGACTAGGCGGCGAGTAGCTTGGGTGTATGAGGGAACGTGTCTCTACTCACCCCATAGGGAGGTTTATATAGGCTCACCTCCCCTAGGGTTTACATATCTCAACCGATTTGGTTACAACTTCGGTAATCATTTAACCTAGACCGACTGGGCCTATCTGCTCGCCTGGGCCTTCAACCTCCAGTCGCCTGATACCTTGCTGGGCTTTGGTCCACTCGCCGTTCTGCAGGCCCACTCGCCAGCCCTTAGACCAGTCGGAAACGTCCCGCTGAGTATACCCCAATAGGCGTATCCCCATCGAGTCCCCGAGGCCGCCGTTGATTAGGCGTGAGTGGCCGGCAATCGAGTATACGGCTTCAAGTTGGCATCGGTCAGAATCGCCGGCGGGCTCGTATAAAGGAAAACCCGTGAACCGAGTCGCGTCTTGGGCGAAGTCGAGCCAACGGACGCGGTCTCGGCGAGTGACTTAACGAGCCGAGTGGCTGAGTTGGACCGTCAGCGTGGTCAAACTAGCCGCTAAGGTAACCAACGGTAACTCGGCGTAATCATCGCGCGGTAACGGCCCCCTGATTTGGCGGGCAACTCCCGCTTTATAAGAGGAATGGTAGGCTATCGCAAAGCCAACCGCCCACCATTTCTTTCGAGTACGCACATCTTCCTTCCTCTGATTCCGCGATCCAATCGACCCACAATCCTCCGACCTCCGAACAAATCCTCAGCCATGGCCTTCTCCACCGAACCTTGGGGTAGATCCAAATGCACCAGGGCGCAGCTGGCCTCCTTCGAGGAGGCCGGAATCCTACGGGCCGGCTGCTGGCGTATCCTCAGCCGGAAACGACCCCAAACCCGCGAGAGAGAGTTCGTCTTTCACCAGCCACCTCGAGCGGGGTTAGGGTTTCCACATCTTTGTTCTTCCGGCGTTTGCGCTACTACGGATCCAGCCTCGGATCTGGGTCCCCAAAGATCGAGCAGCTCGCCATCTTCGTATGCGCGAAGTGCTACTTGGGCTGCCGCCCTACTTTCCCTTGTGGCAAGATCTGCTCCATGGACGGATCACCGCGAGGAGGCGCGGCCCAATGCTAGCCGCGCGGCTTAACTTTCCAACTCAAATCCAAAGCCTCCTTCTTGACCGATGCTGCCGCCAAAGCAAGCGGCGATCGAAAAAGTCATGGTTCTATGTGACCGAGGCGACTCGGAAGACGGCGGCGATCCCGCTGATCGGCTAATCGCTCCGAGCCATGCCATCTCCAGTCGGCAAGCTCCCGACGACCAGCGGATGGTCGTCGACGAGATGCTCACCATCCGGTCTGAAGAAGAAGGGGCTCCAGACGGTGAACTTGTACAATTGCTGGCTTGGGCGACGGCTCGTCCCGCTCGCCCAACGCGACCATTACATGTACCAGTACACGGGCAGGGGAGACTCGACGAAAGCCTGCCTCGACGAGTGGAAGCTGGAGGACTACCTCTCAGCGCTGAAGAAGATCACCCAAGCGGCATACGCGGACGCGCAGGCTGGGATCCCTCCCTACACCGCGAAGCGTCCGGCTCCAACGGTAATCCTTTCATCTTGTTCGCAGTCGCATGTGCAACGCGGTAACTCTAACTCGCTTCGTGTTTAACGCAGCTGTTCCAAGTGGTGGAAGGGTGGTTACCACCCGCCGACGACGAGAGCCCCGGGCCATCCGCCCAGGATACAAGCGAGTCGCCACCCGCCAAGGGTAACGAGGACGAGTCCGAAGAGGAGATTGCCCCCCTGGTCCGAAAGACCCGCGGGCAACGTCAGCGCGAGATCGAAGCGAGCAGGAGCCTCGAGCGTCATGACGACGACGACGAACTCCCAGAGACCACCTCGCCGTGCCACTCCGCGAAGAATAAGAAGAAGGAGAAGGAGGCGAGGCCCCCGAGAAAGAAGACGGCCGCCGGCGGCCTCACCGCCGCACTCAACGAGCAGCTCGATGCCCACAATCGCCGGTGACGGCGAGCCCCGACAACGCGCTAGATGCGCCTGCGTCTACAAGCGCCTGGCCTCAATGCCTCCGCCATTCGCCGGTTTCGGGCTAGGAAGGCTCGGTGGCAACCGCCTCACAAGGAGGTTCCGAGCCGGTGGCCTCGCCCGCAAAGAGGTTCGCCATGTAGCCCCAATTCACGAGGAGGTTTCCAAGGCGCCCGAGACGCCAACTGCTACCTCGACGTCAAAGAAGCCGTCGTATCCTGGCCCCGACGCCCGAACTGGGCTTAGTCACGGTTAGGCCCTGAGCTGGAAAAAACGGCTGGCCTTCGTACAGGGCTGCGTTTCATTCCAGTCGCCAAGTGAGCGCATTCGGCCTTCCCTACTTTCCTTTAGTACTTTGATTGTCTTATATTGATTTGATTCGATGCGCAGGACCGGAGTGAAAAAGATGGGTCACCCGACCGTGGCCAAGGTATCTTCCGCCGTTGGCGAGGAAGAGCCTTCCCGCAAGAGGAAAAGTGATGAGGTCGCCGCCTCAACGGAAGGCAGCAAGAAGGCCAAGGGCGATGACATCGTCACCGTCTCTGACGACGCGGCGACGGCGCCGGCTGGACCCGCAGTGGAGGCAACCGCGTCCACGAAGGAGGGCGTTTCCTTGCCTAGACCGGAGGAAGCGACTTCCCTTGGGGCAGGCGCCTCGATTGCTACCTTCCCCCGTTTCACGACCAAGGCGGCCACAGCGAGTGGGGCTGCGACCCCGAGCCCCGCTCCAGGGACCATCGACGCTGAAATCGACCAACGTCGTGGGCACACGCCGGCGCTGCTTGCGTCTGTGGACGCGGTGCAACTACACGGCATGCTTGGTGCGGCCATCCAGGTACCTCCAGTCCCCGAGGATCAGGTCGGTGCTTAGCAGCGGCTTGATTCTTGTAAGTACTTGTTTTCTACGTTCGAATCCAGTCCCCGAGTGCGTATGCGCTAAATTTTAGCGGATATGCACTGAGGAATTTTCGTGGTCGCCAGTCCCCGAGTGCACACCCGCTAAATTTTAGCGGGTGGGCACTGAGGAATTTTTGTGATCGCCAGTCCCCGAGTGCGCACCCGCTAAATTTTAGCGGGTGGGCACTGAGAAATTTTCATGTGTGCTGACTTTGAAGATGTACAGGGTCTGCAGCTGGAGTCGGCAGAGCGATTGGCGCGGGCGCAGGTCGAGAAGGAGCTGGCCGCTATCCAAAAGGCAAACAAGGAGCTTCAGCCGTTGCTGCTTGAGTGAGGTGGCTCGCCAGAGCTTGTCCTCGCTGGTGAGCTGGAGGCGTGCGTCTGCGTTAGGCACCGCCGAGCGAAGATCGCCGACCTCGAGCGCGAATCGCGGAGGCAAAGAAGAAGCAAGCTCGCGAACAGCGAGCGAAGGCCGCCATTGCGGCCGCGAGGAAGACCGAAGGCGGAAGCCCTCATTGTTGGGCTTCAGGGCGATCATACATCGCTTCAAAGTTTCATCACGGGACTCGCCCGCCCATTGCTTGGTGAGTGCGTCTTGTCTTTTGGTTGTATTGTTTGTGGTTTCCATGGTACTCATACTTGTCTCCTTCTCGCAAGTCGTGTTATTGGCTGCCAAGAAGAAGTGAACTCTGACGCGAGGGAATGCGTAAGCATGCTCGTCGACTCGGCGACGCTGTCGGCGACGTGCATCCGCGCCTACCTTCAAGAGATGTCGCCCACGGAGGTTATTCCCAGTGACCTCGTTGAGGTGTGGGAGTACTTGGAGAAGGCGCCCGCGGTCGTAGAGTTCATGACGCGGTCGGCGTTTCGTCGCGGAGCGTCGACGGCCTTGAGCCTTGGACTCGCCCACTTCCCCGAGGACTTCGATCTCGACGATGTGACGAGTGGGTATCCTTCGTCGACCGCGCGGTGGATCTGTCGAGGTTCTCAAGCTGCAGGAACGCGCGCAGACGGAGCGTCATGGCGATGGGCGGCCTCCTTCCCTACCAGGAAATGGTCGTCGCGCCAAACGACCCCGAGCCGCCGCATCGCGACTTCAAGGTTGAGCAACCTTTCCGCCGGGCGATGGCGGGTGAGCGACGACGATCCGTCAAACCCGTACACCGCGTTCATCCGTAGGCGCCGGATGCTGGCGCGTCGTCATCGGCTTTGCATAATAGTGTAGTTTGCCTAGATGTGTTAGCAGGTCGCCGAGTAGGCATATTTTGTCTTGTAAGACAATGCGATATGCGATTGAATGGAACGTTGTGTTCATTTTGCTATTTGTTTGTGTGTGTTTTGATTGATTTTGGGTGAGTCCCCGAGCGTCCGCCTTTTGTGGGGTTCACCTCATATATGATGTTTTGTTGTTTATCATGTGTGTTGTTAGTTTAGTCGACTCGCCGAGCTCGAGATCCAGTCAAGGCGACTCCTTGAGTGCTCAGATTTTACCGCTTTTCCGTCGTGAACGGGGCCGGTGGCCGAGTCCCCGAGCGTGGTACTTGGTAGTTCAAGGCGACTCGAGGTGGTTGAGGACTGAGCGTTGGTGTGAGCGTCACTCCTGCCTGGCCCGTGGGTCGAGTGCGTGAGTCCTAGGCGCTCTCTTACTTGGCGTTTGCCTGCCGGATCGCGACGAACTGGTATTCAGTCCCCGGCGTGGTACTTAGCCGCTCGAGTCGCTACGCCGAGGATGCGGAGGACCGTGGTCGCCGGAGAAGCGAGGATGTTGTCTTGGTTCGTAAAACCAGTCGAGCTAGGCGACTCAATGGGGCTCGATTGGCGTTTTTCGTGGACGATGCAAGACCTGAAATGACTCAAGGTTTTACATCGCACTACTTAGCCGCCGGTCGCTGTACCAAGGGTTGACTTCGTATTTTAGCATGACGCTGTTAATTACGAAAAGTCTGAGTGGCACAAGGCATGGAGAGTAGACGAATTTTGCGGTAACCGTTTCTTTTATTCATAGCGACTGGAGAGTACATATGTGGGGTTCTAGGAATAGAACTTCCGGAGGAGATTTACATTCCATGGCCGTTTGACGTCGAGTTCGCCGTCCCCGCGGACGTCGATGAGGTAGTAGGCGTCGTTGCCGAGTACGCGCCCAATAGCGAACGGGCCTTCCCACGGAGGGGAGAGCTTGTGCATGCCCTTCTTGTCCTGGATGAGGCGTAACACCAGGTCGCCTTCCTGGAAGGTGCGGGTTTTCACCCGTCGGCTGTGGTAGCGGCGGAGTCCTTGCTGGTAGATGGCGGTGCGCGATCGGGCGAGGTCGCGTGCTTCGTCGAGTTGGTCGAGCCCGTCTTGGCGGGCCAGCTCGTTTTCGGCCTCCGTATAGTGGACGACCAGCGAGTCGTGTTCGAGGTCGGTGGGCATGACCGCTGGCGACGTAGACCATGAAGAAGGAGTGAATCCGTCGACTGTTGACCGAGGTGCGGATTCCCCGGATGACGGAGGAGCTCTTAGACCCAGATCCAGCGGTGCGCCGAGTGGTACTGGAGTCGCTTCAGCCGTGGAGGATGCTTTGGTTGGCTCGTTCCGCCTGGCCATTGGATTCCGGGTGTGCCGCGAGGTCGAGCCGGATGTGGTGCTCTTCGCAAAATTCAGCCATTGCTCATTGCTCCCTTGTGCCGTTGTCCGTGATGATGCTGTTGGGGAACCCGTAGCGGTATATGAGCTCGCGTAGGAACTTAGTGGCGGTCTTCCCGCATTTCGGACTGGCTTGGCCTCTACCCACTTCGTGAATTTGTCGACGGCGACAGGTGGGTGTAACCAGGGGCCTTCTTGAAGGGGCCTACCATGTCCATGCCCCACACAGAATGGCCAGTGATGGGGATTGTTTTGAGCGCCGAGCTTGGTACGTGCCCGATTGGCGATTGCACCCGGCGCATCGCTGGACGATGTCGACAGCGTCGGCGTGCGGGCCAAGAGAAGCCGTGTCGCATAGCCTTGGCGACCAGGGAAGCGGCGGCGCAGGCCGCGATACTGAGTGGATGTCGTGGAGGATTTTGCGTCCTTCAGCCGTTTGGACGCAACGTTGGAACACGCCGGTGACGCTGCGCTTGTGTAGCTCACCGTCGATGATGGTGTAAGACTTGCATCGGCGATCATTCGAGCATTTGTTTCGTCTGCGGGCGGTGCCGTTTCGGTAGGCGATGTAGGGCTTGGTCCAACCGTCTGCTCGGTGAGTGCGACCAAGGCTGCTTGGTTGGAGCGGGACTCCGATGTCGATCTCCTTCGGGGAGACCGATGGCGAAGATTGTGTCGAGGAACACGCCGCGGGTGGTGAGAGTCGAGCCGACCCGATGCGAGAGAGTCGGCCTCCTCGTTTTCTCCGTCGATCCACTCGGCGAGTAGCCGTGAAGTGGCCGCCCACCTTGTCCACCTCTTGGCGACGCCGCCATGGTGGGGAGACAAGTCGCGGTGCCGACTTGCCCGCAACGAGGTCGGAGTCTCCGTAGCATCAAGGCGATTGACGCTCATTTCCTTGCGGCTCGCATGTCAGAGTAGGGCCTCGTATTCAGCCATGTTGTTGGTGCAGGCGTGAATTGAGGCGGAGGATGTAGCGGAGCTTGTTGCCTTTGGTGAGGTCAGACTATCCCCGCCTCCGCCGTTCTTGGACCCGTCGAAGTGCAGGCTCCAGTAATGGAGGTACGGCGGCTTCTCTGGCTGCTGGGCCTCTTCCCAGTCGGCGAGGAAGTCTGCCAGTGCCTGCGACTTAATCGCCCTTCGGGGCGGGTATTTAATGTTGTGGACGCCGATCTCGACGGCCACTTGGCGACCCGTCGCCGCGATTGCGGATGATATCTTGTAGTGGTGCTGAGGAGACGACCGTGATCGGGTGCTCCTCGAAGTAGTCTGGCAGGCGCCACGAGCCTCAAGACCGCGTATACCAGTTTTGGTATCAGGTATCATTGGCGCGACTCGGTGAGAACCTCGCTGATGTAGTACACCGCACCGGACCGGGCGCCTTTCCTTCCTCTGGTCGCTCGGCGACCATTACGGCACGACGACGGCCGGACGCGACGTAAACCAGCATAGGCTCTTTGTCGCGGGTGCGGTGAGTAGTGGTGCGCGAGTAGCACCTTTTTAAGGTCGCGAGTCGTCGCCTCCTTGTCCCAATCGAAGGTGGGGTTCTTGCGCATCGCGGTATAGGGCATCGCTTTTCGCCTGAGCGGGGATGAAGCGACTGAGAGCCGCTACACGCCCGGCCAGCTTCTGGACGTCGCGCAGGCACTCGGGTTTGCCGAGCCGGGCGATTGTGTCGATCTTCGTTGGGTTTGCCTCGATCCCTCGTTTGGAGACGACGTATCCCAGTAGTTGCCCGGCGGGTACACCGAAGGTGCACTTGCCTGGATTGAGCTTTATCTTGTACCTCCGCAGATTTGCGAAGGTCTCCGCGAGGTCGGCGAGTAGGTCGCCTTGGCGAGCGGATTTCACGACCACGTCGTCGATGTAGACGTGGATGTTGCGGCCAATTTGGCTCGCGAGGCATTCTTGCATGCACCGCTGGTAGGTTGCCCCGGCGTTCTTGAGGCCGAAAGTCATGGCGGTAGCGAAGGCTCAATGGCGTGATGAACGCCGTCTTCTCCTCATCCTCGACAGCCATTTTGATCTGGTTGTACCCGAGTAGGCCGAGGAAACATAGCGACTCTGAACCAGCGGTTGAATCGATTATCTGATCGATCCGGGAGGACGAATCGCTCCTTTGGGCAAAGGCTGTTCAGTTTGTGTAGTCGATACACATTCTCCGTCCGTTTTTCTTCTCGACCAGGACTGGGTTTGCCAGCCACTTGAGTATTTGATTGGCGAATGAAGCCGGCCAGCAGGCGCTGCACTTCCTCGGCGATTGCTCGACGGCGTTCTTCGTTGAAGGTCAGAGCGACCGCTGACGGTCGCACTTTGGGGTCGGCGTTTAGTTTGTGCTCAGCGAGCTCCCTAGGGACACCAGGCATGTCGGAGGGTTTCCATGCGAAGATGTCCCTATTCTCACGAAGGAACTCGATGAGCGCGCCTTCCTATGCTGGGCTCATGCCTGTCCCGATCGTCACCGTCTGGCTGGGGTCGCCTGGGACCAGCTCGACGGCGAAAAGGTCGTGGCCTCAAAGGTTGAGGTGTTTGTGCCCTCTGAGTTGGGCTTCTTGAGTATTGTGGGGTCGTCATTGTTGACCCCGCTCGCGTATTTGGCGAGCTCGTCGGCGTGATTAGCTTCTGCCGCGATGACGGCGTCGGCGAGTTCGGCTCCTTTGGCCTCGCATTCGGCGGCCATGTCGGGGTCGCCGTTGATGGTGATGACGCCGCACGGCCCGGGGAGCTTCATCGCGTTGTACGCGTAGTGGGGCGCCGCCATGAATTTGGCGAACGCCTGGCGCCCTAGGACGCAGTGGTAAGGGCTGTCGAAGGGCACCAGCTCGAAGATGATCCGCTCGGTGCGGAAGTTTGCCGGAGTACCGAAGGTGACGGGTAGCGTGACCTTGCCGATCGGGTACGCCTTCCGACCGGGGACGATGCCGTGGAACGTAGTGTGGGTGGTCTCGATCATCGACTGCGGGAGCCGCAACCGCCTGAAGGTGTCGAGGTAGAGGATGTTGATGGAGCTGCCGCCCATCGTGTCTTGGGGAGCCAGAGTCGCCAACCTTGGGCTTGACCACCAAGGCGACTCGCCCCGGTACTCGCGTGGCGAGTGGTCTTGCCGGCTCCGTGATGGGCTGTTCCGACCAGTTGAGGAACTGGGGACGTCTGTTTGGGCCACCGCTGACGGCGACGGCGCGGCGATGACCTTCTTCTCGCCGTGTTGAAGCTCGTGAAGGTGTGGAGCGAGCCGCTACTTTGTAATTTTCCGCCATTTGGCGGGTCGTTGTCGGTGTCTTCCCGCTGCCGTGCCTTCTCGATCTCCCCGAGGGTGTGGCGGTCGGCGGTGGTGCGTGGCGGCTTTCCTTCCTGCCGTGAAACGCACATGGTTGGTTAAGGAGGGCCGCGGATCGAACCTTGGCTTGTTCTTGTAGTTCCCGCCATCGCGTGCTGTTCTCCGTCGCGGCGGTAGCTCTTGGGCTCGCCAGCAGCGTGCGATCTTTGTGACAGTCGACTTCGCCCGTCGTTGCGGCGCTTGCCGTGAGGCGGTGCACCAGCGTAGATCGGTTCGGCGTCCGCCGTCTGCTTGCGTCGGCGTTGCCCTCCGACTCGTCGTCGACGTCTTGGTTGGGATCCTCCTCGGCGTACCGTTTGGCGATCTCGAGGAGGTCAGGGATGTTGTCGAGTGTGCGGGCGTGTCGCTTGAGCTTGGCGACTAGAGGCTCGTAGCGGCACGAGGTCTTGAAACAATGGATCGCGGTGTCCGGGTGGATGCCGACCGCGTTGTACCAGAGCTCTTGCCACCGTTGGACCCGATTGGTCGACTCGCGGGGTCCCTGGACGCATCGCTCCAGGTCCTCGATGGTGGTGGCGCGAGTGTAAGAGCACTCGAAGTGCCTGACGAAGGCGTCTCGCATTTCCTCCCAGGAGTCGATACTGTCCTGGGGGAGCGTGTTGATCCATTGCCTGCACGTCCCCTCCATCATCAGTGGGAGGTAACGGGCGGCGAGTAGGTCAGTGTGACCCGCGATCCCCATTGCCATGAGGTATGTGTCGAGCCAGACCGCGGGGTCGTACGAGGAGTCGTATTTTTCGATCTCCTTTGGCGCCTTGAAGTTTGGTGGGTACTTTTCGCCTCGGATCATTGGTCCGAAGCACTTAGGCCCTAGTCGATGGCGACCCCATAGGCTCGCCATCGCGCGAGTAGTTAGGTGTGTCGCAAGTCGCCGGGCGGCGCGCCAGTTTTAGTTGTTGATGATGTGAGTGCGGCGTCGATCGGTTCTCCGTTAGCGGCGACGGTTGGTCGCTGGCCCGGATCGTTGGTGGAGAGTGCCGCTTGCGGGTCGGCGTTGGAGCTGCGGTGGCTCGTGGCGGCAATTGAGGGTGTTTACCACATTTGGGCCGCTGAGGCCGCCGCTTCCCGAGGAGCGCGAGTATACTGCGCCTTGCGGTCGGCGCCGCTTGCTGTTCCACGGCTTTGCGGTAGGGCCTGACGTCTTGGATTTGTAAGGCGCCGTCGCGGGCCGTGATGTTATCGGCCGCTGCTCGCCTGCCACGAGGTTGTCCATCGGGTGGAGAAACGGTGGGAGGCCGTTAGCGTCTCGCCCCGTGAGGAGACGACTATCCGCGCTGGTCCTCGAGGTGCGGTTGGGTGGTGGTGGGGCACCCATCGCCGCCGATCTGGCGGGGGCGGTGCTTCCCTGGTGGCGCGTTCTAGATCGCGCGGCCTTGCTGGCGCGAGCCGGTCGTTTTAAATCGTCGGTTCGTGGCGCCCGAGCGGTGGGGTTCAGCGTGACCTGATCCGCCGCTGGTGGTAGCATGAGCCTCTGCTGTCACCTGCCGAGGCGAAATTTTTCGCGCTCGCTCTTGCGCATCGCCCGCCAATTTCAGCGGAGTTCTCGACCTCCGCCGTGGCGTTAGGAGGATCGAAGGGAGAAAGGGTCCTCCGGCGGATCGGTGCGGTGGCCATGTAGGTCGCGGCATGGCGACTGGTTCCGTCGTGGAGGTCGGCGGAGTTTTCTGACCTGGAGTAGAATTCGAAGATCCCGAGGATGGAGGGGTACTCGAAATCTCAAGCGTTGGAGAACAGGACGATGGAGCCAGCGGATGAGGCCGGTGATGGATCCGCGAGACGGGTCGCCGAGTCGGCGTCGTCGGTGAGGGCCGCGTCTTCTGTCACTGAGTTCTCGCCACGTTGTTGTGGCCGAGTTGTACTCGGAGGCGAGGCGGTGGATCGTGCGGACCTGGCTCTCGGAGAGCCGATCGCGTGGTGGCGACTCGCGGATGCGAGCCGAGTCCTCCGAGGTGATGACGTCGGTGAGGCCGACGAAGAGACTGATCGTGCCGATCGACAAGATCACACTGTGCGTGACGGGTCGCGCCGCCGGGACGTAGCTGCTTGGCAAGATCTGGAGCATCTCGCCGATCGCTATCATACGCCGTGGCGACCGTCTCATTGATGGGCAGATTGGATCTCGCCGGCCAGACCGGCCAGCCCACGGCACGGTGGCGCCACTGTCGAAGGAATGACCACAGCAGATGCTGCAATTGGCAGCGAGTAGTAGAACAAGGGGCAAGGGCGGCCAGCCATCTGCGGTGCGAGATGAGGGCAAAGACTCAGGGTTTTACCTGTGTTCGGCCCAGGGTAAAGACCTACTCCTGCTAGATTGTATTATGGAGGTGTTTACAATGGGCGAACTCGGCGACTAGGCGGCGAGTAGCTTGGGTGTATGAGGGAACGTATCTCTACTCACCCCATAGGGAGGTTTATATAGGCTCACCTCCCCTAGGGTTTACATATCTCAACCGATTTGGTTACAACTTCGGTAATCATTTAACCTAGACCGACTGGGCCTATCTGCTCGCCTGGGCCTTCAACCTTCAGTCGCCTGATACCTTGCTGGGCTTTGGTCCACTCGCCGTTCTGCAGGCCCACTCGCCAGCCCTTAGACCAGTCGGAAACGTCCCGCTGAGTATACCCCAATAGGCGTATCCCCATCAGCCGCATAAATCAAAATCGCAACAAGATACATATGGGAGATCCGATTTTGATGAACACGAGCTTGTTATGGAGATTACCACAAGCTCTATATACTCACATGGATAAGACCAAATAACACCCAAATATGATGATGCAAGTATGCAAAGGTTTGAGCTCTCTCCGAACGTTGTGATCGAGTTACTCATTCGAGAGCCCATCTTGATAGTACGGTTATCTATCCTAAATTCGGTCTCCTACACACAACAAGAGACCGGCAAAAGGGAAAACCTATCAAGATTATACCTTTGCCTTGAGCATTCCACTTGAGATCGATGTAGACGATCTTGCCCTTCTCAAGATGGAACGCCTTTCTTAATTCCTCATCATCGATCCATGATCACTTGAAGCCACCACATGCTCCAAGTGGTGCCAATGGACAAATCCTACAAGTATAACTTAATACACACATTAGTCCATAAAGATTGTCATTAATTACCAAAACTACACATGGGGGGCCAACATGTTCTTTCAGACTGGTACTCACTAATTTATTACTCACCAACATGGTACTGTATATGATCTCATTCTTTCAATAACCAAAAGGTGTCTTGTCAAAAGTGGACTATTTCCGCTCAAGATTCTTTTGGCAGGGGGATAGTGAGAAAAAGAAATATCGATTGGCCAAATGGAATGTCGTTTGCCGACCCAAAGAATATGGTGGATTGGGCATACATGATTTAAAAGTCAAAAACACCGCACTACTGGGTAAATGGTTATTCAAACTTCTTACCGAAGAAGGGGTCTGGCAAACCATTCTATGGAGGAAATATGTTGGCTCAAAAGCGGTGTCTAAACTGGTTTGGAAACCAGGTGATTCACACTTTTGGGCTAGGCTAATGGCTTCCAAAAAGCATTTCTTCCGGTTTGGCAATTTTAATATTAAGGATGGTTCACAGATTAGGTTCTCGGAAGATAAATGGCTTGGACAAAATTATCTTCATGAACAATATCCAGCTCTATATTCGATCGTTAGGCACAAAGGGGATACTCTCGCTGAGGTAATGGAAACCAATCCTCCTAATGTGTCTTTCAGAAGAAGCCTCTTAGGTCCTAGACTGGTGTCTTGGAGTAATCTTTTAGTAAGATTATCCAGGATACATCTATCTAAGGGCATGGGCGAATTCAAATGGAAATTACTACATAGTGGTAAATTTTCCGTTGATTCATTTTATAGAGATTTTATCCAACCTAATATTCCAGTCGATGATAATAGTAAAATTTGGAAGATGAGGATACCCCTTAAAACGTAGATATTCGCTTGGTATCGTAAAGGGGTGATTCTCACAAAAGATAATTTTGTTAGGAGGAATTGGCATGGTAGCACTGAATGCGTATTTTGTCACCATAATGAGACAATACGCCATTTGTTCTTCCATTGTAAATTTGCTCGTGCTATATGGTCAATCATCCAAATAGCCTCTGGTTTATCTTCTCCTCGATCGGTAGTCAATGTATTTGGCAACTGGATGAATGGGATTAAGGATAAATATGGGACTTTATTTAGGGTGGGAGCGCTTGCCATTATTTGGTCGCTTTGGCTATGTATAAATGACAAGATTTTTAATAATGTTGTATCTTCTCCCTTGCAGGTTATCTATCGAGCCACGACTGTCCTCCGATCATGGACTTCTCAACAACGTATGGAGTTCTGCAACTTGTTTGCGGAGGGATGTAGGCGGTTGGAGGATACGTCCCGGGATATCTTCCCCCAGCATGGATGGCAGCAAGCGCTGCAGATAGATCTTCCTTAGCTAGTTTGGAGAACTGTGTTTTGATTTAAATTATTCTATAATTCTGTTTTTATTGATTTCATCCGAGACTCTGTGGTTGATCGGCTGTGTGCATCCTAGCTATGCAGAGGCCGGGTGTAAACTTAATATTAAGTAATAAAGCGCCCATTTCTAAAAAAATCTTGCATTTTTCTTAAATGTTGACCAAAGGAAGATGGATCACTCTTTTAGAAAGTTCAGACCTCTTCCATAACGGATATATACACGCTATATAGCACTCCGTTTAGTGAACTCTCTCTTTTATGAACTCTCTAGAAAACACAAGCATGACCCCCATGCCTGCTCGTCAGGACGTGTTCTTGTAATGGACTATGGTGGAGGCAGCGCCATCATGTCGATATGCGGAGGAGGCAGAGAGATTCCGACAAGAGAAGCTTTACCGTAAGTGATGATATTTCATACCCAGCTTGCATAGCCAGAGGAGAGAGTGGTGATGGAGGAGGCGACGTGATTAAGGTCAGAGCTCCAGAATTTCGATCTAAGTCAAGAAATCCGAATTCTATAAGCCTAGCCTAATGAAAGAGTGGAGAGGGATGTCCCGCAACCACGATCAGTTCCACCTCCTTGAGTGGAGGGATGGACATCTCTTGGCTGGCCCATATGCTTTCTAGTGATACATGATGCCTTGGGCTATGAGCTCCTGCAAGTGAAGCAACACAAACCCTGTAGTGGGGCTCCTACAATGTGTAGCGGTGAGGTTAGACCTGATACAGTGGCCGGATGACCCGGTGGAAGAGGTCACACAACTAGCACGGCGAGAGAAACAATGGTGGAGGTGGAACTTATGGGATTCATTGTATAGAAAACAAAAAATTCCTACGGTTGCCACTGCCAAGATCGAATCTAGGCAACACTTTGTAACGGTTACAGATGGACTCACCCTCGTAGACCATAAGTGGGATAATATTCCCGCAAACAAACATGATTGATGTAGATGTATACGACAATCCTCAAGGACGTGCAAACGATCAGCGCCACAACGGGAAGAGCCTCCGTAATCGTCACACATACGGTGTGCCAACAACTCCCGAACCCTCGCTACCAGCCGGGTAGCAGAAGTAGTAGATCCTTGGGAACTCCGACATCGCTAAGCCATGGTAGTGGTGGTGGAGAGGAAGGTTTAGAGCAGGGCTTCGCCGAGCACCTTTTCTAGTGGAAATCGGCAAGGCAAGCAAAGGGAAGCATATGCCAACCAAATGACATATGATAGAGGTAAGTAAGTGTGTGGAGAGGAGGAGGACACCTCCTTTTATAGGGGATAGGGGGATCCCCCCTCCTTGGACGGCCCCATGGGCTGCCTGTCGTGGTGGTGGCACGGCAGATGCCATGGGTAGGCTAAAGTATGGGGCCAATGGATGCTAGTGGGATCCGGGGAGGGAAGATGCAACTGTCTTTACACTCAAGCTGCCAAAGTGATGAACTTTATTTCTCTCTTGGTGGGTTACAAGTGCTCCTAGAGCTGCTTACAGGGGGACAATGTGAATCTCCCCAGCCTAACGGTGCTTGTTTTTCTCCCTTTCCCCTCAGGGTCCAAACCTCCCCTTATAAAGGGGTGACTTGGGTGCCCTTAGGGCTGACGAGGCAAGCATATTCGTGGAATATGCTTGTCCCAAAATAGTAGTTCGGCGGCCTCCTTTCCCTGTCGCCCTTCTAATGACGGCAAGGTTCCAGTGCCCTCCTCAAGGCGCCTCGGGCTCCGGACTGTCACCTCCGTGACCTCCTTCTCGCCTCCGCTGTGCATCCTTGTCTCTTGTGCTTGGCCTGCTCGATTCCTTCTAGCCTATAGCTATACTTTGACCGGCTTCTCCTTCTCCCGCAAGCTTCATATCACTCGGCCTTACCTTGTGTTACTCGCCCGTTCACCTGCATGAAGGTCATTCGGATAACCCGCCGATTTTCTCATTAACTCGGCCGGTAACTACTTGATACTGCATGGGCTTCTTGCCTCATCATCGGCCGACATATCCATGATTCGCCGACCTAGGCCAGAGCTTCGGAAACCGACGGGACAGTACTGTCTTTCCCCGTCTCTGACCTATCCGAGGTTAACCCCCCGACATTAGTCCCCGAAGCTGGTGTGGCCCTGTCAATAGCTTTGGCCGGGTTATATCAGCTTCATTACTTTCTTGAGTCTCGTTTCCGAGCTATGTCCTCGTCCGAGGTTTCCTCGTTCCTTCCATTGTACGCCATGTCCTACGTGTCACCTCATCATTGCTCTTCTAGTTTTTAGGTCCTTCTACAGTGCTTACTGACAAGCTACAGTGAACCCTGTTCCTGCTGCGCCGCCGCCGCGACGCCTCGTGTACCGCTCCCCTCGGGATCGTAACAACTTTTCTTTTTCTGTGGTCGTTGGTGTGGCTCCACTTACCATCGTGTGTTCGTGCCGTTCCCACGATCTACACGGGTAACTGCCACACCCACGATCCCACTCCCAGTTCGTGGCTCGTCTATAAAGAGGGAAAATGTGCCCGCAGGGTTCATCTTTCCCCTTATCGCTCGCGTCCGCTCTCCTTCTTCCCTTCGCCTGCGTGCTCTCTTGCCGCTCCGCCGCCGCTCATCCGCCAGAACCTCCGCCGGTGAGGACTCCGTCGCGTCGTTCGCCCGCGCTCTACGGCTGTGGGTCCGCCGTCGGTGAGTCCTTTCTGTCCATCTTGCCCAGATCTTGCCCTAGATCAATCCGCTTCGTTTTCGTGCTCGGTTCCGGTTCCTCTCTTCGCCATTGTTTTCGCTAAGTTCCGACGGGCCTTGTAGCTCTAAGCTCCCTCCGCCGCCAGTTCTTCCTCCGGCGATCTCTCCGGCGCACCATGTCTAGCTCGTTTAGCGGTGCTCTTGTTGAAGACGATGACGGCTCGGGCCCGGCGTGGATCGTGGCAGGCTCTCTTCACACGCCGTGAGATTGAATGGCTCATCCGAACTCGGATTCGCCGAGGTTTCTGCCGTTACCCGGCAGCGAATCCTCTCCGATCGAGAGGGCGAGTATGTGGTTTTCATGTCTCACTTCGCTGCCGGGTCTCCTCTCAGCGATTTCGCTAGAGAATTCCTTGATTACTTGCCTTCACCGCACCACCTTCCGCGAACGCCATAGCTTCTTTTCGCTTTCATCTCCGCGAGGGTTACTTCCTGTGGCCGGTGCATGTCTGGTCAAGTTCTTCCATCCGCCCAACGTCGTCCCGACAAATCTCGCATCCTTCCGAGAAGCTGCTCACCCAATGTGGCGGCGTCTATTACACCCGGAGGAAACTGTTCCCCGTGTCACCGGGTTGGAGTCATGCAAGAAATGGCATAAATCATTCTTCTATGTCAAGAACAGAGGCGGAAGACAAGATTCGCTCCCACCGTTCTCAATTGGCCCCCTTCCAAAGTGAACGGCTATATAATCCAAGAAAACTCATGCCTTGGCCGAGGCTTTCGAGATTCGGCTAAAGAGTTGATCCGGGCGGGCTTGGCGAAGACCGATGGCAACTTTTATCAAGAGTCGGATCGCCCCTTCCAGCGGACCCACAAGCTATGCTATATGAGTGGTCCTCTCGATCCTAACCGAGTCTCGACCGTGGAGTTGGACAACTATCTTATTCATAAGCGCGTCCGAGCTATCTTCAAGACCGAGATGCCTGAGGATTGGTCTTGGGGGTTAAAACCATTTACCCGCGACAATCCGCCTCCCGAGGTATGCCTAATCCTCATTACTCTATTTCTCCTCGATTCCTAGAGACTGGTTTACATGATTTTCTTTCTCCTCGTCCTGCAGAGGTTCGCAGAGCAGAAGAATGAGGACGCCGAGGTTCTGCAGCTCCCTTGGCCCGCGGACAGGAGTACCCCGGATACTGGTGAGCCGGACTCCGAGGAGTTCGTCCCTAAGTCGGATCCTGCTCCGGCTCGAGCTCGCGGCAAAACTCCAAGAAGAGGAGGAAGGTGATTGACGAGGTCCAAGTTCTTGAGGTAGTTGCCGCCATGCCTATTTCTTATGCATTTCCGCTTCTACTTTCCAGCTAATCCGGCGGTCAGGTTCACGACGAACCTATTGCTTCCGGCCTCCCGTTACCTCGGGAAGCTGGGCTCCTGCTAGTGCCTCGGAGGCAGTTCCTAAGAAGAATAAAGAATCCGCTCGAATCCTCCCAGCGCAAGACTATGCCCGGGTTGCCGGGTAAGTTCTTTTGCCTATATTTCTTGTTTCTCCTTTTCGCTTTCCATACCGACGAATCTTCTTTCTTATTTTTACAGCGCTCCTCTGTCTGTTAAACCCGGTGGTCCTAGTATGACTAGCCGTCCGATTCGGCCGCCATCTCCTTCTCCCGTCGATGACATCCGAATTCCTAGTCCTATTCGTCCTGCTTCTCCGCCCGCTCCAAATACGTCGCCTGTTCGTCGTGATGCCCCTGAGACTTCTCCCATCGATTTGGATCCGATCCGATCCTCCGATGTTTTCGTTGAGCCAGCTGTCCCCTCTATGGGCCCCAGCGTTACCATTGAGCCTCCATCTATCATGGCAGTTTCTACGGTCATTCCCCGCCGAAAAGGTCGTTGCTCGGCGCCTCTGCGAGCTTATCCTCCGCTGGTCCTAAGGACTCCGTCCCTACTTCGGAGGCGCAACTTCCTGCTGACGCCTCTTATAAGGAGAAACGTGCTATTGCCGTCAAGACTTCTTCTCAGAAAGGTCTTGCCGGCTCTTCTCAGCCGAGTATTGCAGACGCGCTGCGCAAGGGAGCTGCATCTGCCAAAGTCACTGTTACCTCGGCCATCGGCGATACCTTCTTCATAAGAGCCTGATCGCCGTGTGGTCGGACCTTTGCCGGGTAAAGTTTTAACTCTTCGACATAGCGGAACAGCCTCGAGCTAGTTGAGTATGCCAACAAGCGGAATGCACGATCAATTTGAAGGCAATCCACCAACCAACCTTTCCACTTTTCGATATCGGTGCCGTTTGACCATGCTTTGGTTTATCATTGACACCAACAAGATGAATGCGGTAATTATTTTATTTCTGAGTCTTAAATTATTCTCCAGATGTTACCCTATTCTCTAGTCCCCGAAACTTGCAAGGAAATAACTTGTTGTATGCTTGGAAGTTTGACTTAATTCTATTTCTAAGGTTTGTTAGTCCGGCCATCTAGTTCATATTTTATTCGGATTTTGTGTAGCTTTGATTATCCATCCACCTAGACCATTAAGTTCCTCTTGACTCGGATTTGGCATAGCTTTGAATATCCAGCCGCCTATAGCCGAATTACGCTTTGCTTGATTCGGATATGGCATTGCTTTGAATATCCAGCCAAGTAGAGCCAAATTAAGTTTTGCGTGATTTGGATCTGGTATAGCTTTGAATATGCAGCCACCTAGAGCCAAATTAAGTTTTGCGTGATTTGGATCTGGTATAGCTTTGAATATCCAGCCACCTAGAGCCGAATTAAGCTTTGCTTGATTCGGATATGGTATAGCTTTGAATATCCAGCCACCTAGAGCCGAATTAAGCTTTGCTTGATTCGGATCTGGTATAGTTTTGAATATCCAGCCACCTAGAGCCGAATTAAGCTTTGCTTGATTCGGATCTGGTATTGTTTTGAATATCCAGCCACCTATAGCCGAATTAAGATTTGCTTGATTCGGATATGGTATCGCTTTGAATATCCAGCCACCTAGAGCCAAATTAAGCTTTGCTTGATTTGGATCTGGTATAGCTTTGAATATCCAGCCACCTAGAGCCGAATTAAGCTTTGCTTGATTCGGATCTGGTATAGCTTTGAATATCCAGCCACCTAGAGCTGAATTAAGCCTTGCTTGATTCGGATCTGGTATTGTTTTGAATATCCAGCCACCTATAGCCGAATTAAGCTTTGCTTGATTCAGATATGGTTTAGCTTCTACTTGTTGTTTTATCATTTTGCTCTATTGCTCAGGTTGCACATGACCGACGGACCGCCGAGTTCCAGAGGTTGCTTTTTTCGCACCGCAAGCTTGAAGAGAAGTACGAGAAAGTTCTGCCCGTGGCAAAGAAGGCCGGTAAGTCGATAGTTCGTTTTCCTTATTTCCGCCTTTCTCATATACTTGTCCATGAACGCCGACACTTCTTGTTGAATAGGTAATATCAATAACCTCAATATCCGCCTTGAAAAGAAGATCAAGACCTTGGAAGGTTAGTTTCCTTTCTACTTCACTCCTTCTCCTTTTAGTATCTATGCTAAGTTTCCTTATTGCGTTGGGTTGTGGTAAAGCCGAGTTGCAAGACTTTGCGATTCGCAACAAGATTGCGTGCCCATGCCCTGACGTGATGCTTCACTTTTAGAACAAAGCGCGGTTCATTCGGCAACTACAAGAAAAAGATGATGAGATAGCTACTTTGCGATCCGAGGTGAATACACTCAAGCTCTCTCAAGTCCGAGCTAGAAAAGGTTGACCAAGAATTTGCCGAGGAAAAGAATCGGTGACTCGGATCTCTGGAAGAACAAAGAACTCCTCAAGCCGAACTTAAAACTCGTGGTTTGAGCGAGGAAATTGCCCGTTTCGAGAAGAGTAAAGCTGCTTGGGCCAAAGACCTGCAGATAATGTTGAGCTTTATTCATCGTAAGTTAGTTGGCCTGGCCGAACTGTATTTTTTCTTTGTCGTCGCTGCTATCCTTTGACACGTCCATGTTTTGCGCAGATCATTTCCCCGAGGCCAAACCCGTGAGTTCTAAAGCTGTTCTTGCAGCTCCGTCGAGGTGAACCTGTTGCTGTTGACTTTGAATATTCGATGGAGGATTTCTTGGTTGCTGTTGGTGCTGCAGTTGGTCCGATGAAAATTATGGGCCGGGACCTGGTGCAGGCCGCTATCCGAGCCTATCATGCACTCTGGCCAAATACCTCGGGGACTCCCGATATCAATGACGTCAAATTCTTGGTGACCAGGTGATGGCGTCGAGAGCGGTGAGTCTTTGGAGAGAATCTGCTGCGCGTGCCGGTGCCGACATGGCCCTAACCGTAATCATGTCATGGTATGAAGACATTTCTCTTGACATTCTGAGGAACTTGCGCACTGGCTCTCGCTGGGTTGAAGATCCCACCTTTGTTGCTCTTCGTCAAACTCGAGCTTTCCAGCTCGTTGAGTATGCCGATGTGCACACTTGGAATGAAGGGCCAAGTTTTCTCCCAGATCCGGATCAGGAAGTCGCGGCTGAAGGTGCCTCGGGTGATGATTCAACTGAGCATGGCGAAGGTGATTCGGCCACATCCGATAGCTCCAGCTCAAGCTCAGATAGCAACGGCGATGCGCGGTCTTCCTCCAAAGGCACCGGGCATTCTACCGCGCGTACTGACGCTCCTGAACAACCCCGTGATACCGCCGAAGTTACACCTGGGTCGGCGGAGGGCGAGGCGACCTCAGTCGAAGTACCTCCTACCTCGGAGCGCCTCGCACCTGAGCAAGGAGCTGCCCCTCCAACGAACGACGCCTAGGTTATTTGTGATCCCTGGTATGCCGGGCGTATAATGTAGACGAAAAATTTGTCAACTCGTATGATTCGAACTTCTTTTGCTATGTGTTCTTTGAGATTCTTTGTTAAGTGGATGCTCGTCCGAATTCTTGCCTTGCTGGCTCGTACTTTCTTCATTTTTTAGGGCTCAACTTTGCCGTTATTTTGATGGTCTTATCCAAGCATTAGCGCTGAATATCTACACTATTGACCTGTTTTGAATATAAGTTAACTACTCCGTTGTGGGAGCAAGCAACAATCGCTGGATCATCGTTTACCGTCTGGAAATTCCTTATATAAATCACATTTCTGAGGGGGTAGAAAACTGCTATGATTGCGTTTAGCATAGGTCTGAGGTATCATACGGTAGTCCCCGAATCGTTGCTTTAGATGCCGAGGTTTAAGTGCGAATACTCATTTGACATATCATATGATAGTCCCTGAGTCAATGCTTTTGGCACCGAGGTGCATATTCGTAACATGAAAGGAACACAATCATACGGCAGTCCCCGAGTCAGTGCTCTGGTCGCCAACGTTCAAGTATGTAACGCGAAAGAAATAAATATACCATATGGCAGTCCCCGAGTCATCGCTCTGCGTGTCGAGGTTCAAACGAAATAATCATTACATATGGCAGTCCCCGAGTAACTGCTCTGGGTTCCGAGGTTTAAACATCTAACATGAAATAACATAACATATTGTAGTCCCCGAGTAACTGCTCTGGGTTCCGAGGTTTACACATCTAACATGAAATAACATAACATATTGTAGTCCCCGAGTAACTGCCGTGGGTGCCGAGGCTTGAAATACATGATATGACATAAATATATTCTACGGCAGTCCCCGAGTCACTGCTCTGGGTGCCGAGATGCAAATACACCATTGGATTCTACGAGTAAAATGGCCGAAGTAAAGCCACATTCCAGGGGCGCTTCGTTTCTTCACCAGCTTTGTCTGCCTTGTTCTCTCCAGGGGATTGAGCATCAATCAGATAATATGCATCGTTGTGCAATGCTTTGCTCACGATAAATGGTCCTTCCCATGGGGGTGATAATTTGTGCATGCCGGCCGTGCGCTGCACCAGCCGGAGGACTAGATCTCCTTCCTTGAATACTCTTGGATTCACTTTCTTGCTGTGATATCGCCGTAAGTTCTGTTGATAAATGGCTGATCGTGATAATGTCAACTCCCTGGCTTCTTCCAACAGGTCTACGGCATCTTGCCGAGATAATTCATTTGTTTCTGGGGTTGTGTACTGAGCAACTCTTGGCGAGTCATAGATTATGTCGGCTGGGAGTACGGCCTCTGCTCCGTATACCAGAAAGAATGGGTGTAACTGTTGATCTATTCGGAGTAGTCCGAGGCTCCATAACACTGGGATTTCTTCGATCCAACATCCTGCCGACTGCAATGGTTCAACAAGTGGTTTTATTCCTGATAACACCAGTCCATTAGATCTTTCAACTTGCCCATTGGATGCTGGGTGGGCCACCGAGGCAACATCTAGTCTTATGTTCTTCTCTTGGCAAAATCTGGCGAAGGCTCCTTCTGCAAAATTCGTGCCATTATCTGTAATAATGCTGTGTGGGTATCCGTATCTCAAGATGATATCCTTGAGAAATTTCACTGCTGTGTGCCCATCAGCTTTTTTGATTGGTTTTACTTCAATCCATTTTGTGAACTTGTCTACCATAACCAAGATGTGGGTCATTCCTCCTCTCGCCGGCTTGAAAGGTCCCACCATGTCTAAACCCCATACAGAAAATGGCCAAGTGCTGGGTATTGTTTTTAATTCGGCCGACGGCATATGTATTCTGGTTGCATATCTCTGACACCCATTGCACTTCTTAACTAATTCTTCTGCCTCTTTTAACGCCGTTGGCCAGTAAAATCCATGCCTGAAAGCCTTGGCTACTAAAGCGCGAGATGAGGCATGGTGCCCACATTCTCCTTGGTGTATGTCTAGAAGGATTTCGACCTTCTGGAACTCACGCATACGCAATATGTTTGTTACGCTTCTCTTATATAACTCATTGTTTATGATTGTGTAGGCTTTTGCTCTTCTGATTGTTTGTCTGGCTAATATTTCATTACTCGGCAATACTGCGTCTTTTAGGTACGAAAATATGGGTTGCGCCCATATTGGCGTTACTCTCTCTGTAGTGATCCCACTGTCTATCTCCATGTTTTCTGCCGACGTATATACCTCGGCTCTCTCCATGATTGCTATTACCTCGGCTGTCCCTCTCTTTAGGGACTCTGAATCTTTCTGCGGATCTACCTCCATTGGCGTATGATTCTCTGCAGAACTTGCCGGGATAAAGATTGATTCGGACTCCGGTGATGGGTTTATTGACGGTTTCCTGAGGTGCTCGGGTAATACCGCGGGATTGATTGCCGAGTCGATCCCAATTTTGACAATGTGTCGGCGTCATTTTACGCCCTGGTATGTGGTGGAATTCACATCCTTCAAAATACCCACTTATCTTTTGCACATGGAATCAGATAAAGCCATATTAGCATCTAATGCATCCCAAGCACGATAGTTGTACTACAGATCCGAGTCACCGTAGCATAGGATTCGTATACCAATTTCTTTTGCTACTTTCAATCCATGAACTAGTGCTTCATATTCAGCTACATTGTTGGATGCGCAAAATGTATTTGCGGGACATATTTCAACCGATCTTTTTAGGAGAGGTCAAGACTATTCACCTCCCAAACCGTTCCTTAGTTTGGAACCATCAAAATGCATTGTCCGAGAATTTGGATCGGCGGTGGTGGCTCATATTGCACCTCGGCCCGATCTACGAGAAAGTCGGCGACCTGAGATTTGATCGCATCTCTTCTATCAAATTGTGGAGCATATGGTGATAATTCGATCGCCCATTTTGCTATTCGCCACTCATCTTTGTTGTTTAATATGTCGGCTATGGGTGCCTCAGATTACTTTGATGGGGTGCTCTTCAAAGTAATGCTTAAGCTTTTTGCCGACATATACTCCATAAGCCATCTTCGATAATGCGGATAATTCGCTTTGAAGTGGATAATACTTCACTTAGATAGTATCTTGGCCTCGGATGACTTACCCTCTTCAAGTCGCTCCACTACAACCACGGTACTAACTACTCGATTGGTAGCCGCTACATAGAGTAGAATAGGTTCTTTCGATAATGGAGAAGCTAAAATGGGTGCGTAACTAGCATCTTTTTCAACTCGTGAAATGCAAGGTCCGCTGGGAGTCCAAATTGAATTTGTCCGACTTTCTCATCACCGATAAAGTGGTAGTGCCTTTTCTCCTAGCCGACATACAAATCGACTAAGCGAGGCAGACGGCGTGAATTTTTGTACATCGTTCAAGCATCTCGGCAATTCCATTCTTTCTATCGCTCTTATCTTCGTTGGATTAGCCTCGATACCTCGGTGGACACAAGGAAACCGAGTAATTTTCTGCCGACGCCAAATGTGCACTTCTCTGGGTTAAGTTTCATTCGAACCTTCTCGTGTTCGCGAAAGTTTGCGTATATCTTCTAGCAAGGTTACGCTCTCCTTAGTTTTGATGACTACGTCATCCACATATACTTGTACATTTTTCCTATCGATCATGTAAGCACTTTTGCATGCACCTTTGATATGTTGCTCTGCATTTCGCCGAATGGCATTGTGCGATAACAATAAGCCCGTCTGGGGTAATAAACGCAATCTTTATTTGATCGGCGGATTTAACGGTATCTGGTGGAAACCGAATCTGGCGTCTACAAATGATAACAGCTCGCGGCCGGTCGAGTCAATGACTTGGTCTATTCTAGGCAAAGGAAAAGGATCTTTCGGACATGCCTTGTTCAGGTTAGTGTAGTCGATACACATTCGCCACACAATGGCTACATTGGGGTCATCTTTTTCTTTTCTACCAAGATCTTGGATTTGATAACCAATCCGGATACAGCACTTCCATGATGAACCCGGTGCGAAGCGAGCTATTTCATCCCCTATTACTTTTCTCCTGTCTTGGTGAGCGGCGGAGAGGTTGCTTCACCGCCGTGCTCTGGTCCGACGTTTAAAGAGTGCTCACCAACTCCTCGGCACACCTTGCGGATCTTGAGTTGACCATGCAAATATGTCCCGATTCTCACGGAGGAAGTTGGTGAGCTCGCCTTCCTATTTAGCGTCAAGGCCTGCACCAATAGTAACAGTGCGCTCTGGGAACTTCTCATCAATCTGAAACTTCTTCGTTTCTTTGGTCGGCTGAAAAGAAACACTGCCATGAGGTTGGCGGTCTTGGCATGTGCTTAATCTTGGCCGAGCGAGGGCTGCTACTTCCTGGATCCTTTTCTTTTCTCTTGCTATAACCAATGACTCGGCCAGATTTGACCCGGCTGAAGCACACTCCATTGACTTCTTATAATCCCCTGCAACTGTTATCACCCCTTGTGGTCCGGGTAACTAAAGGGAATATGCCCTGAGAGGCAATAATAAATTGTTTATTATGTGTATTCCAAGTATATGATAGATGTTTATTTTGCATGCTATAATTGTATTAATACGGAAACGTTAATACATGTGTGTTTAATAAACAAACAGAAAGTTCCTAGTTAAGCCTCTCTCATAAACTAGCTCGTTGATTAACAAGATGATCAAGGTTTCCTGATCATGGACATTGGATGTTGTTAATAACGGGATCACAACATTAGTGTAATGATGTGATGAACATTCATCCGAAGTATAGCATTACGATCATAGTCATTGAGTTTATATTGCTATAACAACTTACGAAGTGATCCTAATCCTTAGACCATGAGATCATGTCAATCACTAACACCGGAAGAGTTTCTTGATAACATCAAACGTCACACCGTACAGGTGATTATAAAGATGGGTTCAGAACTAATAAAGTGTTATGTTGAGGCTCATGGATCGAGAGGAATTTGTTCATCCCGATGACGGATAGATATACTGGGCCCTCTCGGTGATATCACATTGATTAGCTTGCAAGCAAGTGATTTGATCACTAGAATGTTATATCACGGAACGAGAAAAGAGTGCATGTCGAACGAGATCAAACTAGGTATGGAGATACCGATGATCGAATCTCGGACATGTAATATATCGTGAAACAAAGGGATTAAGATACTGGCGTAAAAGGTTCCGACGATCACAAGAAAGTCATCGTTGAATGTGTGGGAGTCAGTATGGGTCTCCTGATCCCGCTTCTGATTATTGATCGGAGGGTCTCGATCATGTCCGCATTATTCACGAACCGTAGGGTGACACACTTAAGAGACACCGACATCCAATTGGAGCAAAAGTTTCATGCCGAAAGAATGAACAAGCGCAGGAATTTATTTCACTAGATACAAACAGGTTTTCGGGTGAAATTGCATAAAGTGGTTATGCATGTGAAATAGAATTCTAGCAAGGTTATTTGTGAATGTTTGTCATTAAAGTAATTGACAAAATTCTGAATAAAATAAAAGAGTTTTATTTAATGAGAGATTGCATTAAATTTGGTGGAAATTTAATGGGATTTTTGAGTGGACTTTTGAGTGGAGGAATTTGGAGGAGTTTTGTGAGTGGAGTGTCCACCCACATGAAGAGGGAGGGCAAGGGGCAGCCCCCATGCGCGGCCACCCCTTGGGGTTCCCCTCCTCCTATAAAAGGATCCTCCTCTCACTTCTAACTCACACCTCCTCGTGAAGGATCTCTCTCCCTCTAGAATTTATCCCCCATGGTCTCGGACTAGCGAGATACATGTTCCCGGTGGCTATTCGGAAAGAAAGAGTTGTGCTTCCACTGCATCGCTGGAGCGAGGAGGCGGAGGTTGCTCAGTGCCTCGAACGTGTGTGCGAGCACGGATGCGCTGCTGATTTAGGCGCTAGGACTTCCTCTCGATCTTGAGATCGGCAAGAGATCGTCTACATCAACCACGAGTTTGGACTCGTTAAACTTTGTCGGTCTTCAAGGGTATGTTCTCTACGGATGTACATCCTCGTTGTTTGTATCTAGTATAAATAGATCTTGGTATATAGTTCACATCGTAGGAAATTTTTGTTTTCTATGTTGCGAACCCTTGATGTATCGAGCCGGATCTATGCGTAGATACTTTACACGGGTAGTACACATATGAGTATGTGGCGATGATGATCATGTTGTTGCTCCTTTCTTGTGATTTTGGATATTGGTGGCATAGTGGGATGAAGCGGCGGACAAACTTTACATGTCCTCGCACATGAGACCTGCTCCACGCTTGACATGCAACTAGTTTGCATAAGTGGCTAGCGGTGTCTGTCTCTCCTACTATAGTCAATATCTATTTTGCAAGCGAGTTGTCAACAATTTGATTATCCTCGTTAGGTTCATGTTCGTAGGTAAGAACGGTTCTATCTCGAAGCCCTAAGCCACGTAAAACTTGCAATGGATAAATTAGAGGCGTCTAGTTTAGATTGTTGTTGGGCTAGTGTTATGATATGGTAGTGTTGTAAGTAGAAGTATGAGATGATACTCTTACAACACACATAGCGTAAAATCCATAGACCGTTTTACACATATAGGTATGATAGTGATCATACCACGATGCACATGATAGAGATCATCTCAAGGAACCATATAATTTCACTAATAAACATATGATGTTTGATTACATCTTATATTGCTTATTTAGCGCTTTGTTAAGCATAATAAGATGTTCCTCATTTAAATATCAAGATAAGAATGTGTTCTTCCTTTAGTATGCACCGATTATGTTTTCGCCGCCCAAGACATCACGTGATGATCGGGTGTTCTTGGATCCTCGACCATACTGGTGTAAAACAGTTACACACGCAAAATACTAAGGTTCTAACTTGGCAGCCTAGCATGTAGACATGGCCTCGAACACAATCGAAAGGTTAAGAATGAGTCATATAGTTGATATGATGCCCATTTGATGCTCGCCTTTGAAGCTATACCGACTCACGTGATGATCGGACTTGGTGTAGTGGATTTGGTTCATGTAATCACCAAAAGGACACGAGGGATGTCGCTTTTGAGTGGGAGTTCATTCGTAATATAGATTAGTTGAACTCAATCTATCATACACTTAGTCTAAACTTTACAAATGCTGTTGTAGATGGCACCACCTGCTTTTAATTTCAATGCGTTCATGGAGAAAGAGAAACTAGCAACGAACGGTAGCAACTTTACTGAATGGGCCATGAATTTGAGGATTCTCCTCTCTGCACAAAAGCAATATGTGCTAGAAGCCGTTAGGGCCCCCACCTTTGATGATGCCCCGACGAGGAGAAGAATGTCTATCGACTCGTCGGAGGACCACAACTTAGTTCATTGCGGCATATTGTATGGGCTAGAGCCGAACTTCAAAGCGTTTCAAAACGGCAATGCTTTTGATACAATGGGTGAGTTGAAAATGATTTTCGACACACATGCTGTCAGAGAGAGCTACAATGCTTCGTAAAAGTTCTTTAGCTGCATGATGGAAGAGAACAACTCCGTTAGTGAGCATGTACTCAAGATGTCGGGTTACCCGATAAGCTTGTGTCCTTGGGAATAACGATTCCCATTGACTTAGGCATCCATCGTGTTCTCAGTCTCTACCACCTAGCTATAAGAGCTTCGTGATGAACTATAATATGCAAGGCATGAAGAAGTCTCCCCGAGCTTCGCCAATGCTTAAAACCGCAGTGGAGATCAAAAGGAACATCAAGTGTTGATGATCAATAGGAACACCGGTTTCAAGAAAGACAAGAAGGGAAAACGGAAGGAAGTAAGGGCGGCAAGCTGTTGTCGCTACCAAAAGAAACCCCGAGTTGGACCCAAGTCGATACCGAAAGTGCTATTATTGTAAGGGGATCACATCGAAGCGCAATCGCCCCAAGTATCCGGCATAAGAAGGCCGGCAAGGCAAACAAAGGTATATATGATATACATGTTATTGATGTGTACTTGCCTAGTGCTCGCAGTAGCACCGGGTATTTGATACCGTTTAGTTAATATTTGTAACTCAATCGGAGGTCATGAACAGCGACCGCTAGCAAGGGTGAGGTCAAGATGCGTGTCGCAATGGATCAAGTGTTGATGTGATCGCCGTTTAACGCTACCTCTCCACTTACCGTCGGGATTAGTCATAAACTTAAATAAATGTTATCTGGTGCCTGCACTGAGCATGAACATTGTATCTGGATCATGTTTGATGCAAAGTGGTTATTCATTTAAGTCTGAGAACAATGGTTGTTCCATTTATATGAATGAAATCTTTATGGTCATGCACCGATGATGAATGGTTTATTTCTGTTAGATCTCGATGATAATGTTACACATATTCATAATGTTGATGCTAAAAGGATTAAACTTGATGATGATATATCCATATATGTGGCAATCGCCGTCTAGGTCATATTGGCATTAAACGCATGAAGAAGCTCCATTCGGATGGACTTTTGGAATCACTTGATTATGAATCATTTGATACATGTGAGCCATGCCTTATGGGCAAGATGACTAGAACGCCGTTTTCCGGTTCAATGGAACGGGCGACAGATTTATTGGAAATCATACATTCTGATGTATGTGGTCCAATGAGTGTGTCGGCGCGAGGTGGATATCGTTATTTTGTTACTTTCACGGATGATTTGAGTAGATACGGTTATATCTACTTAATGAAACACAAGTCTGAAACCTTTGAAAAGTTCAAGGAATTTCAGAATGAAGTTGAAAATCATCGTAATAGAAAGATCAAATTTCTACGGTCTGACCGTGGAGGTGAGTATCTAAGTTACGAGTTTAGCACTCACATGAAAGAGTGTGGAATTGTTTCACAACTCACACCTGCCGGAACACCACAGCGAAATGGTGTGTCGGAACATCGTAATCGTACTTTATTAGATATGGTTCGATCTATGATGTCTCTGACGGACTTGCCGTTGTCATTTTGGGGTTATGCACTAGAAACTGCTGCATTCACTTTAAATCGGGCACCATCTAAACTGTTGAAACGACACCGTATGAATTGTGGTTTGGAAACAAACCTAAGTCATCATTTCTAAAGTTTGGGGTTGCGATGTTTATGTGAAGAAACTTCAACCGGATAAACTCGAACCCAAAGCGAAAAATGCGTCTTCATAGGATACCCTAAAGAAACTATTGGGTATTCCTTCTATCACGCATCCGAGGGCAAGGTTTTTGTTGTTAAGAATGGATCCTTTCTAGAGAAAGAGTTTCATGAAAGGTGTGAGTAGTCGAAGGTAGAACTCGAAGAGGTTGTGGAACCTTCTCTTCAAAGTATGGCGAGTAGCAGTGGCGGAAGTTCCGAGTTGGCTCCACCTGAAGAGGGAACTAATGATAATGATCATGAAACTCCGAAGAGAGTACTACCAACCTCGCAGTCAAACAGACGCTGCAGCCCCGAACAGACGGAAATCTCATAAATTTCATGGTTGATGAAAATAATGACCTGCGACGTATGAAGAAGCGATGATGAGCCCGGATTCCAACAAATGGTTAGAAGCCATGAACCGAGATGGAATCCATGTATGAAAATCAAGTTTGGAACTTGGTTGAATTACCACGACCGAAAGGCCGTGGAGAACAAATGGATTTTCAAAAGGAAAACTGATGTCGATGGTAATGTGACCATCTATAAAGCTCGACTTGTCGCAAAGGGGTTTCGACAAATTCAAGGAGTTGACTACGATGAGACTTTCTCTCCGTAGCGATGCTAAAGTCGATTAGGATTATGTTAGCAATTGCTGCATATTTCGATTATGAAATATGGCGATGGATGTCAAAACCGCTTCTCAATGGTAATATTGAAGAAGAGTTGTATATGATACAACCAAAGGGTTTTGTCGATCCTAAGGATGCTAACAAGGTGTGCAAGCTTCACGATCCATCTATGGATTGAAGCAAGCATCACGGTTGGAATCTCCGCTTTGATGAGGTGATCAAAGAGTTTGGATTTGTCCAAACTTATGGAGAAGCTTGTATTTACAAGAAAGTGAGTGGGAGCAATGTGGCATTTCGATATTATATGTGGATGACATATTATTGATCGAATGATTTAGAACTTTTAAACAGTGTTAAAAGTTATCTAAACAAAGAAATTTTCAATGAAGGACCTAGGTGAAGGCGTACATATTAGGCATAAAGATCTATAGAGATAGATCTAGGCGCCTAATAGGGCTATCGCAGTACATACCTTGATAAGATTTTAAAGAAGTTTAAAATGGACGGAAGTAAGAAGGGTTCTTACCTATGTTGCAAGGCAAGACATTGAGTAAGACTCAAAGTCCGGCATGGAAGAAAGAGAGATAATGGACAAAGTCCCTATGCTTCAGCCATAGGCTCTATAATGTACGCCATGCTATGTACAAGACCGGATGTGGCACGCTATTAGTTTGACTAGTAGGTACCAATCGGATCCGTGTTCTAACATCGATAGCGGTCAAGAATATCCTTAAGTACTTAAGAAGAACTAAGGATATGTTTCTTGTATACTGAAGGTGAAGAAGAGCTCGCTAAGTGTTATGTCGATGTTAGCTTTGACACCGATCCGGATGACTCTAAGTCTCAATCCGGATACGTATTTCTCATGAATGGCGGAGCGGTTAGTTGGAGGAGCTCCAAACAACCTGTGGTAGCGGGATCAACAACGGAGGCCAATATGTTCTTTGCTAAGCGGCAGAAGCGCTTTGGATGAAGGAGTTCATATCCGAACTAGGAGTTGTGGCAAACGTTGGACCCAATGGTGATCTATTGTGACAACAATGGTGCCATTGCCAATGCCAAAGAGCCAAGATCTCACAAGCATTCCAAGCATATTAAGCGCGGTTTCACTCCATCCGCGAGCATGTCAAGGATGGAGATATAAAGATTTAGAAGTACATACGGATCTCAATGTAGCGGATCCGCTGACTAAAACTCTCCCTAGAGCAAAACATGATCAACACCGTAACTCAATGGGTGTTAGATATATCACTATGTAACTAGATTATTGTCTCTAGTGCAAGTGGGAGATCAAGGAATATGCCCCGAGAGGCAATAATAAATTGTTTATTATGTGTATTCCAAGTATATGATAGATGTTTATTTTGCATGCTATAATTGTATTAATACGAAACGTTAATACATGTGTGTTTAATAAACAAACAGAAAGTTCCTAGTTAAGCCTCTCTCATAAACTAGCTCGTTGATTAACAAGATGATCAAGGTTTCCGATCATGGACATTGGATGTTGTTAATAACGGGATCACAACATTAGTGTAATGATGTGATGAACATTCATCCAAGTATAGCATTACGATCATAGTCATTGAGTTTATATTGCTATAACAACTTAAGTGATCCTAATCCTTAGACCATGAGATCATGTCAATCACTAACACCTAAGAGTTTCTTGATAACATCAAACGTCACACCGTAATGTGGTGATTATAAAGATGGGTTCGTAACTAATAAAGTGTTATGTTGAGGCTCATGGATCGAGAGTGAATTTGTTCATCCCGATGACGGATAGATATACTCTGGGCCCTCTCGGTGATATCACATTGATTAGCTTGCAAGCAAGTGATTTGATCACTAGAATGTTATATCACGGAACGAGAAAAGAGTGCATGTCGAACGAGATCAAACTAGGTATGGAGATACCGATGATCGAATCTCGGACATGTAATATATCGTGAAACAAAGGGATTAAGATACTTGGCGTAAAAGGTTCCGACGATCACAAGAAAGTCATCGTTGAATGTGTGAGTCGGTATGGGTCTCCGATCCCGCTCGATTATTGATCCGAGAGGGTCTCGATCATGTCCGCATTATTCACGAACCGTAGGGTGACACACTTAAGAGACACCGACATCCAATTGGAGCAAAAGTTTCATGCCGAAAGAATAAATAAGCGCAGGAATTTATTTCACTAGATACCAAACAGGTTTCGGGTGAAATTGCATAAAGTGGTTATGCATGTGAAATAGAATTCTAGCAAGGGTTATTTGTGAATGTTTGTCATTAAAGTAATTGACAAAATTCTGAATAAAATAAAAGAGTTTTATTTAATGAGAGATTGCATTAAATTTGGTGGAAATTTAATGGGATTTTTGAGTGGACTTTTGAGTGGAGGGAATTTGGAGGAGTTTTGTGAGTGGAGTGTCCACCCACATGAAGAGGGAGGCAAGGGCAGCCCCATGCGCCTGCCACCCCTTGGGGTTCCCTCCTCCTATAAAAGGAGCCCATCCTCTCACTTCTAACTCACACCTCCTCGTGAAGGATCTCTCTCCCCTCTAGAATTTATCCCCATGGTCTCGGACTAGCGAGATACATGTTCCGGTGGCTATTCGGCAAGAAAGAGTTGTGCTTCCGCATCGCTGGAGCGAGGAGGAGGTTGCTCGGTGCCTCGAACGTGTGTGCGAGCACGGATGCGCCGATTTCGGCGCTAGGACTTCCTCTCGATCTTGAGATCGGCAAGAGATCGTCTACATCAACCACGAGTTTGGACTCGTTAAACTTTGTCGGTCTTCAAGGGTATGTTCTCTACGGATGTACATCCGCCCGTTGTTTGTATCTAGTATAAATAGATCTTGGTATATAGTTCACATCGTAGGAAATTTTTTGTTTTCTATGCTGCGAACCCTTCAGTAACTTCATCTTTAGATAACCTATATGACAGCTGCTCATGAATTTGGCCAGTGCGGGCCGTCCGAGTAAAGCATGATAACAACTTTCTAGATCGACCACCTCAAATTCTAAATTTTCTGCTCTGCAGTTATCCCTCGTACCGAATAACACGTCCACTCGGACTTTACCGATGGGCTCACATGAAAGCCCTGGCACTATCCCATGGAAAGTTGTCCTCGTGGACTGCAACATATTCTGTGATATTCCGAGCTTGTGCATGGTATCTTTGTACATGATGTTGATACTGCTTCCATTATCGATAAGTACTTTTGAGAATTTCACATTGATGCTTGGTCCCACAAACGTCGGATCCAACACAAGTGCGTATGATCCTGGACTCGGCATTATTCTGGGGTGGTCTTTCATGCTCCAGGTCATGTCCTGATCAGACCATGGCTGGTATCTTGGTACTGCTGGTACGACTGCATTCACTTCCATATGCCGCCGCACACTCGCTTGTCCTGTTGCATTGTGAACACACAATAAGACTGGTGATGTTCCCTGTAATCATTACGTCCAGCATTTGCCGGATTTATCCTTCCGTCCTGCCCCTGGTTCATTACTTGATGCACTGCATCCCTCCGATCCGAGTTATCGTACCTCGGAGGAGGGGGCGGTAGCATCAGTTGCTGTGTATTTGCTCCAGTTAACTGTGGCTGATGCTGCTGTTGTACCTGATGGGGAGCCTGAGCTCCTGCCGGGTTTCCCATTGCATTTTTCATCCAGGCGCATTGCCGGGTTGTATGATTGGCTGGTCTAGATGGGTTTGATGTGTGAAATTTACACGGCTGATCTAACATGGATTCGAACGTATACTTCGGCCTCTCTTGCCATTGCTTCTTTTGTCGGGGTCCATTGCCTCTTTCCTTCATTCCTTGATGTCCACCGTTGAGGTCCATTTTTCCGTTGCTGAGTTGCCCCGTGACTCGGCCGATCTTGTGCTACACCGCCACCGGGCTGAATTATATCTATAATCCGCCTCTTCTTCTTCTTCTTCCTCTGAAATCACGCCTAGATGAGCCGGCCAATTCTCTCGTGTACTGATCTTGTTGCTCACGATGGTCTGCCGACATTAACTCCGGTTGGGTTGGGTCACCCAATGCATAGGAGTCCGCTATTCTGATTGTTTCTGCCAGTGTGGTTGGCATATCTCTCGCAGCGCGTTACAAAGACGCTGCCATAACGGCAGCCTTGCGCGAACCAAGCGATTGCTTGTGATTCGATAACTCCTTCACACGAGTTTCTCAAGTTACACCATCGAGTTAAAAATTCTCTATCTGTTTCATTCGGCCTCTGTTTGCACATGGCTAGTTGCTGTGGTCTATTCGGTCTCTTGTATGTGCTGGTGAAGTTGCTAACGAACATCTCTTCGAAATCCAACCAGCAGTTGATACTGCCAGCTGGTTGATTATTCAACCATACCCTGGCTGGTCCTTCCAACATCGTGGAACATACCGCAACCATCTCGGATTGCCACCGCTATCTTCACAGGTGGCATAATCAATCAACCGATCTTGCGGTTTGGTACTTCCATTGTACGCTTTTGTGCCTCTTGCCAACTGGAAATTGACCGGTGGTTCGCCCATGATCCTTGGTCCAAACATGCCGGACCGTGGATCTTGCTCTTCCAATAGCTCGGACCGGTATAGCCGATCCAACTTTACTCTTGCATCATTTGCCGCAAATCTCTGTACAGGATTCTATCCTGCATCCCATAATGATTGTTCCCACCCTGGTTTGCGTATTCTACCTCGGAATATCCATCATTGTACCTTTCATTCATCTGATTGTAGCGAGCTGGCCTCACTTCTCTTTCCTGCCGAGGTTCATGTCTTGGTTCTTTGGTTGGGCGCACTTCTCTTCTTACTTGACCGGGTTTGGTTTTATGATTGTCTCTTGCAGGTTCTTTCCTGCCGTGCTCCCATTACCTCGCCACGACGTCCTTTTCCATGCGGCCGTGGTTTCTCTCCCCACTATTACCTCGGCTTGCATTGCCTCTGTTCTCATTTGCCTTGCCAGCTATTGCCGGGTCATATGGAACAATTTGTTTGTTCCTCTTCCCTGAAGTTACTGCTTTTTCTTTTCTAGCGTTGTTTCCAGGTGATGACGCTGCTGCCGCAGATAAAGCAGGTGCTGCCCCTGCCGAATGAACCATTCGTGAAGCCCCTGGTCTTGCCGGGTTGGCTCTGAGCATTTCCTCATTCTGCTGGTTCGCGCGCAGCTCATTCACTCTTTCTTGTTGTTTCGCCGAGCTTCCTGTTAATCCCTCTAATTCCAATGCTGGCATTTGCCGCCTCGTGTTTTTCGCCGGTCTTTTAAGAACCCAAATCGCCTGATTCGCTCGTGAGCTTCATGCTCTTTGTTAATATCATTCATGAGGTTCTTGCCTATTAATCTTAGTTCATCCACCCGCTCGGGTGCGATATCGTTTATTAGCTTTGCATATTCTCTCGTGGTCCTGTTCAAGGATTCAGGTCGATACTTTTTGGCCTCTACCAGCACTTCACTGGTTTCTTCTAACTCTGCTGAGCATTTGCGGATCAAGTATCGGCGCCACGGTGTGGTTAAGTTCTCTATAGTTGCACAAGAATGTTCTCTGGTCTCCAGAGGTGGTCCTCACTCTTGGTGCCTTTGGGTGGTGTCATGCGGCTCGGCCGGTTGGTCACCGTGGAATTACCTCGGCGGTTTGCTGCGTGATCTGCTTAGGCGGACCAGGCGCTGCAGCTGGTTCTCGCTTGACCCGCTAATGCTGCTCCCGCTTGAGTCCTCGCTGCGACCATCACCTCGCTGCCTTTGATGCTCCTCGATGGACTGCTCGCCACGCTCGAGGTGGTTCCCCGCAACAACAACTTGGTGAGGATAACGCTTCGGACGCCGACGCCGACGTAGACCCGTGGCTCGCCAGCCGATGAAGATCCCGCTGCGCTGGGTTTCCCACAGGCATTGTCTCTGACATAGTCGCAGAGACCAAATCTCTGGACCAAGCCAGAAACAACGCGCTCGCCGGTGTTGATGAAGTTTCCCGTCCGGATCACAACTCCAGCTAGCACCGCTGATTGCCCCACGGTGGGTGCCAAATGTCGTGGTGGTGGCACGGCAGATGCCATGGGTAGGCTAAAGTATGGGGCCAATGGATGCTAGTGGGATCCGGGGAGGGAAGATGCAACTGTCTTTACACTCAAGCTGCCAAAGTGATGAACTTTATTTCTCTCTTGGTGGGTTACAAGTGCTCCTAGAGCTGCTTACAGGGGGACAATGTGAATCTCCCCAGCCTAACGGTGCTTGTTTTTCTCCCTTTCCCCTCAGGGTCCAAACCTCCCCTTATAAAGGGGTGACTTGGGTGCCCTTAGGGCTGACGAGGCAAGCATATTCGTGGAATATGCTTGTCCCAAAATAGTAGTTTGGCGGCCTCCTTTCCTGCCGCCTTCTAATGGCAAGGTTCCAGCCCCCCTCCTGGCGCCTCGGGCCCGTGATCTGTCACCTCCGTGACCTCCTTCGCCTCCGACGCTGTGCATCCTTGTCTCTTGTGCTTGGCCCTGTTCGATTCCTTCTAGCCTAGCTATACTTTGACCCCAGGCTTCTCCTTCTCCTGCAAGCTTCATATCACTCGGCCTTACCTTGTGTTACTCGGCCCGTTCCTTACCTGCATGAAGGTCATTCGGATAACCCGACCGATTTTCTCATTAACTCGGCCGGGTAACTACTTGATACCTGTGCATGGGCTTCTTGCCTCCGTTCATCGGCCGACATATCCATGATTCGGCCGACCTAGGCCGTAGCTCGGAAACCAGACGGGGACAGTACCTCTGTCTTTCCCCGTCTCTGACCTATCCGAGGTTAACCCCCCGACACTGCCCCTTCCCCTCCTCTCATTCATGTGGGTGGACTCTTGATGCGTGCACCCGGAGCTGACGTGGGACGCTTCGTTGGAAACCCCAAGAGAAAGGTGTGATGAGCACAACAGCAAGTTTCCCTCAGTAGAGACCGAGGTTATCGAACCATAAGGAGGAAGGAAACGTCTTATAGGTGTTGCAAGCAACGTGGAAACCTGCACAACACAAACTCAAGACTTTGCCCCAACGAATCAGTGAGGTTGTCAAGCTCACATTTGCTGTAATAAAGGATTAACTATATGGTGTGGAAGGTGATGATGAATTGCAGCAAGTAAACAGTAACAGTGGAAGATGTATTGATACGTCAAAAACGTATCTATAATTTTTGATGCTTGTTTAGTATCTACTTTGCTTTACTTGTCTACACTTTGAGGTGCTTTTTACATGTTTTCTGGTACTAACCTATTAACAAGTTGCAACAGTGCTAGATGCCTGTTTTCTGCTGTTTTTGGTTCCAGAAAAGTTAGTAAAGAAATATTCTCAGAATTGGACGGGACAAACGTCAAAGTCAATTACTTTTCGTGGCGAACGAGAAGACCAGAGGGGAGCCGGAGAGGCCGGCCAGGGCAGCCAGACCCCCCAGGCGTGGCCAGGGGTGGGCCCGCACCTGGCTAGGGTTTGGCACCTGTAACACCCTCAGAATCGGACCTATGCAAGTTTTAGCGAAATCCGCCAGACCCGCATAGAAACGATTCAAAGGTGCCCACCAGGCACTTTCGTGCGGGTGGAAAACGAAGTAATAACATTACATAACAGTCCTCGATGGGGCCCACGTAATGATATATATAATAGCGACTCCAAGAGTCAAGAATACGATATAATATACAAAGATCCAAATCACCTTGAAAATGATAGAGCGTCCAGCTACGGACAAGATGCAAATGGGGCTAAGAGCCCGAAGAATAACCAATGGCGTCCATAACCCTGTGCCCAGCGGGAACAGTAACCCCGCTAACCGGCGCCGATCTCAAAACCTGCTAACAAAAGGGTGCCGAAAGGGCAAAGGAAAAGAAGGAGCCAAGATCGAGGCCAATACACGGCGAGGCTAGAATTGGCGGTCCTCGCCTACATAGGTATGTTGGATCGAGCGGCAAAGATGCACTAAACAACCTATAGAGACTCGATACAACCGGGCGGTTATCGAGGGGGTGAGAATGACCTATCCGGATCCAACCTGAAGCTAACACCAGACAAACCCATCCTGGTGTTTCCCCCTCGAGACCAAACGAGGAAGTCAACCGAGGAACTCACACCGTTGGCAGTTTTACTTATTCAGTTATCGTTGCGGAAATTACTAGTCAGGTTTAGATATTCATCTTGATAAAGGAAGCAGTAGGCACTTTTAATTAACCATTCCATGATAGTGGCAACACTTACTAGTCAGATACAATTAGCATGAGATAATCCTTAAACCCAGCAGTTGTTGGTACTTTATTCAGCCATTCCATTGTAGTTGCAATACTTACTAGTCAGGTACAATGGTCGCAAGCGACAATCCAAACAAGCAATTGTGGGCAGTATTATTAGCCATTCCATTATAGTGAAGCTGATTACTAGTCTATGATCGAGATACTGTTCTCCAAGTCGTCCATATCCGCGGACACGGCTTTCAGAAAGTTTTACCCGGCCGGGGTGCACCAATAGCAACACACGCTCGATCAACCTCGGAAAAACCAAAACAAAACCCAACGAGGCTTTCACGACTGAACAATCACAGGATTCAGAAATATTTCAGGGGGCCACCCCTTGAAGTACACCCGCAACGAAGTAAGCAAGCTCCGAGACGGACTCAAGGTTTGGGTGGACGGCTGTGAACGACTGGGAACCCAAAACTGGGCTTGTCGACACCGCGGAATCGTGTCCCGATCCTAAACAGTACAGTGTGCTATCTGTCGCACAATTTAAATACATAAGTAGCATGGCATAAGTACAGGATAGTAAAAACACCTCAAACTAGTTGTGGCCCCAAGAAATAAGACTGAATCAAGCTATGGCTCAGGGGGGGTCCCATATACCTCCCGGATGTGGATAGCGCGATAAATCAAGGAACAGGTATCAAGTACTCGGGGTCTTACGGGACACAAGTGGGCGCTCGGAAACCAAATATTTTCTATCACCCACCGATGCCTCTGCTTATTCAATTTTAGTTGTTAAACAGGAATTAAAGTGAACGATAAATAAAACTATGATAATCTCCAACAACAACATGCGGCAATACATCAACAACTATGGCCTATGACGACACACAACAGCACTTGAGCGAGCGACTACGACACGCAAGTCCAACTATCTACCAAACAACAGGTAATAGGATGTCCAAGGCAATATAAGGCTGCAAGGGATATCATAGGTACGGAAACTAAAGCATCGCAACACAGATAGCAATAGATCACAGGAGGGAATAAAGACTATAAAAGTAAGATAGGTAGAAAGGGGGAGATGCTCGCCTGAAAACATTGTCGAAGGTTCAACCGAGGATCGGGTCGACACTCGCATCAACTCAACGGCCTTATCCGCGAAGAAGCAAAACACTAGAAGAAACACCGGATGCAATATTTAATACAACGGCAGAAGATCGGCATGATGCATGTATGATGTATGACATGGCAAGGTGCAGTGCAATTAGGTCATATTAAGCGGAACCGGGGTCCCGACAATTATTTAGGTGGTTTAAGTTATTTAGAACCCCCGCAAATTAAATGTTGTTTAACAAGGCAGAAAGTTTCACCGGTTCGCTACACAAGTTTAAATGAGGCCAATATGAGACTAGATTTGCCCGCATATGGGCCCCATATTTAATTATTAGGTGAATCGGCATAAGGCCCCCAAACCACATGATTATGCATGCAAGTATGACAATTAATGTGCAACAGGTTTTATGTTTAGCATTTATAAAAATAGGGGTTCGGATAAGGGTCACACATTAGGGTTCGACGATCTTGTCCGGGGGTTCGGGGTCGATCTCAGGTCCAGGGTTCGACGGAACGTTCTCGGATACCAGAGGTAGGTCTTGTCGTTCCGGGGCGAAGGACTTGGGTCGGTGTCGGTCGCATCGGATTCTACCGGGTCGGTGTCGCTCTTGTCGTTGTGAAGCTCTTGTCGGGTCCCACGGGGTCGGTTTTGCCGTTGCGAGGTCTTGTCGGGCCCGCGCCATCGAGTCGGTCTTGGCGTCCGGGAGCGAAGAACTTGTCGCGTCTGCGGTCTCCGGGTAGAAGAACTTGGCTCGCCAGGGTTCGGTCTCGGGGTGCCTCAGGTATGTGAAGGAGTACTCGGCGTTTGTGAGGGAGAACATGGCATGTCGAGCTCGGTCTTCGGGGTCCGTGATCGATGGTCATGGCGTCGGGGTTTTCGGCGTCGGTAGATCTTGACGGTCTTCGGGTTTGGGTATCGGTTCCAGGCGCAATGACCTTGAAGTTCCGTGAAGAAGATCTTGGTGCTCCATCTCTAACATCGGTTGCAGGCATCGGTATACGCTTACGGAGAAGATCTTGGTGATGGGGAACGTGCGGTGTTGAACAACACAGGAACCCAACTTAGGACAACAGGTACACCAGGAAAAACACATAGCTGCAGGAGGCGACACACGCGGACGCTGGGCGGTGACGCACGCGGAAGGCCGACATCGGCGCAGAGGGCTCGTCCGCCAGGCTCGGTCGGGGACGGCCGTCCTCAGAGAGGGAGGCAGCGGTTTTCACCGGCGGCAGAGGTGGAGGTCGGGCGGCACCGTGGAAGCGGGCAGGCGGCCGGACAGTGGTCGGGGAGCTCGAGGCGGGACGAGGTCGCCACGGAGACGGGTCTTGCGAGGCAGGGGGCCCGGGGCGGGCGCTGGAGCGGCTCGAGCGCGGCAGCGGCGGGCGCGTCACGCTGGAGGAGGCCGCGGGCTGGAAGGCGGACGGCGGCAGACGCGTGAGGGTCTGGCGACGCCTGCCGCCGGGGACGGGCGAGGCTGGGAGAGAGGGCGCTGGCGCAGCGGGCGGAGGGAGGGCGCAGGACACGGCGGCGCAGGCCGTGGGCGGCCGGTGGAGGAAGGCGAGCTCGACGTGGGCTTGAGGCGGTCGGCCGAGCGCGTCGCCGGGCGAGCTCGGCGGCGGAGGCGGGCGGGCCGAGCGGTGGCGTTCGCCGGCGACGGTGGGAAGCGGGGCGAGCCGGGGAGGGAAGCTGGGGCCGCGGCGGTGGTTGGCCGGAGGGGCGGTGCGGGGAGGAGCCGACGGGGAGCGGTGACCGGAGGAAGGGCAGGGGCGCGCGCGCTGGGTGGAGCGCGGAGGGTGGAGGCGGTGTGCGTCGGTGGGAGGTGGGGCCGTGGTGGGGTCGGGCATGGGGATCTGGGCAGGGTGGTTGGTGTGTGGGATGAGGTTTGTGTGTGTGGTGTTGTGGTGCACAAGGTGTGTGCTGGGATGTGTGGTTGAGAGAGAGAGGTGGAGAGAGGGAGTGGGAGAAGTGGGGTGACGTGGCGGCGTGTGAGTGGTTGAGGGAGAGGGAGGAGGTGAGGTGGCGCATGTCTATTGGAGGGAGTGATGTGGCCAGCGGGTTGGGGTAGATAGTTGGGTAGCTGTAGGATTTAGATGTACCGGTTGATTGGACCGTTTTAAAAACCTGGGGCGGTCGTTCGGGTCTATCCGGCCCATTCGACTGCCCCACTAAAAATAATATAAATTTTATTTGTTTTGATAACACCGTTTGCAAAACATATTTAGTCAAAACAAAATATTCCGGCGACCCGGGTTTGGCGTTTGAATAAAAGACGGGGCGTTTTAGAAACAACCCGGGTTTTCCCGAAATAGCTTTATGCAACCAATGCATGATGAGGACGATGCAATGCACAAATTCAACGCGATTTTCTAGTAGTGGTTTTGCGGGATGCCACAATTCGACACCACTAACAAGGGATCTCGCCCTCGAGATCCGCCTCATGGTACCTGAAGGAAAGGTCGGCGATCTGCGTCTTCTCGCTTCGTGTAGTTCCTCGCGACACCACTAACAAGAGGTCGTTGTTCGTGATCGTCGAGAGAACACTCCGGGGACAAAAGGGCGAAGGTAGAGGTATCAACAAGTAAAGCCACCTCTAACTTCGGTGGGAAGAGGGAATCGATGCATTCTCGTCCACTTCAATGTACAAAAGCGAATAGAAGGGGTAGTCGGCATGGGGGCCAATCCATCACGCACCCAAACTATTACTCGCACAATCGTAGAAAATCGTGCATCCATTCTCGAATCGGATCAAGATCTCGACAAGCGAGGTTCGGAACAAAGGAGTGATGCGGAATCTGCATCGGATCTGGCGTAGAGGATGTCGTCGCGTCAGAAAACACCGGAAGGAACAAACAAGGAATAAAGAATGGTTCCACGGAAGACGGATTCCTCAGGCAGCTTGAACACCGGATGATAGATCACCGTTAGCAGAGGAGGAAGCGAAACCCTGAAGGTACGACGGAAACCCAACCACGAGAATTCCTGGACTCGAAGAAAGAGAAGGGAGCGGATTCAAAACACGTCGGGATAAGAGGATAATAGCAGAGGGTAAGAAGTAAAATCAAACCTAACCAGAACTATCCAACCGATTTTGAAAAATAGTTTTGGCACTCTACTTCGGCCGTTAGCTAGGTTATCCTACAGGCTGGACTTGTGGGGTATCGCAACTGCTGAGCTCTGATACCACTCTGTAACACCCTCAGAATCGGACCTATGCAAGTTTTAGCGAAATCCGCCAGACCCGCATAGAAACGATTCAAAGGTGCCCACCAGGCACTTTCGTGCGGGTGGAAAACGAAGTAATAACATTACATAACAGTCCTCGATGGGGCCCACAGAACAGATATATATAATAGCGACTCCAAGAGTCAAGAATACAGATATAATATACAAAGATCCAAATCACCTTGAAAATGATAGAGCGTCCAGCTACGGACAAGATGCAAATGGGGCTAAGAGCCCTGAAGAATAACCAATGGCGTCCATAACCCTTCCCAGGCCAAGCCGGAAGGGTAACCCTGCTAACGGCGTCGATCTCAAAACCTGCTAACAAAAGGGGTGCCGACAAAGGGCAAAGGAAAAAGAAGGAGCCAAGATCGAGGCCAAGACAGCGAGGCTAGAATTCGGCCCTCGCCTACATAGGTATGGTGGATCGAGCGCAGCGGCAAGATGCACTAAACAACCTATAGAGACTCGATACAACCGGCGGTTATCGAGGGGGTGAGAATGACCTATCCGGATCCAACCTGAAGCTAACACCAAACAAACCCATCCTGGTGTTTCCCCCTCGAGACCAAACGAGGAAGTCAACCGAGGAACTCACACCGTTGGCAGTTTTACTTATTCAGTTATCGTTGTGGCAATTACTAGTCAGGTTTAGATATTCATCTTGATAAAGGAAGCAGTAGGCACTTTTAATTAACCATTCCATGATAGTGGCAACACTTACTAGTCAGATACAATTAGCATGAGATAATCCTTAAACCCAGCAGTTGTTGGTACTTTATTCAGCCATTCCGTTGTAGTTGCAATACTTACTAGTCAGGTACAATGGTCGCAAGCGACAATCCAAACAAGCAATTGTGGGTAGTATTATTAGCCATTCCATTATAGTGAAGCTGATTACTAGGCATTATAAAGTCAAATTTATAGCAGTAAACTTTAGTTATGCTTGTCTATGATCGAGATACTGTGCTCCAAGTCGTCCATATCCGCGGACACGGCTTTCAGAAAGTTTTACCCGGCCGGGGTGCACCAATAGCAACACACGCTCGATCAACCTCGGAAAAACCAAAACAAAACCCAACGAGGCTTTCACGACTGAACAATCACAGGATTCAGAAATATTTCAGGGGGCCACCCCTTGAAGTACTCCCGCAACGAAGCAAGCAAGCTCCGAGACGGACTCAAGGTTTGGGTGGACGGCTGTGAACGACTGGGAACCCAAAACTGGGCTTGTCGACACCGCGGAATCGTGTCCCGATCCTAAACAGTACAGTGTGCTATCTGTCGCACAATTTAAATACATAAGTAGCATGGCATAAGTACAGGATAGTAAAAACACCTCAAACTAGTTGTGGCCCCAAGAAATAAGACTGAATCAAGCTCTGGCTCAGGGGGGTCCCATATACCTCCCGGATGTGGATAGCGCGATAAATCAAGGAACAGGTATCAAGTACTCGGGGTCTTACGGGACACAAGTGGGCGCTCGGAAACCAAATATTTTCTATCACCCACCGATGCCTCTGCTTATTCAATTTTAGTTGTTAAACAGGAATTAAAGTGAACGATAAATAAAACTATGATCATCTCCAACAACAACATGCGGCAATACATCAACAACTATGGCCTATGACGACACACAACAGCACTTGAGCGAGCGACTACGACACGCAAGTCCAACTATCTACCAAACAACAGGTAATAGGATGTCCAAGGCAATATAAGGCTGCAAGGGATATCATAGGTACGGAAACTAAAGCATCGCAACACAGATAGCAATAGATCACAGGAGGGAATAAAAACTATAAAAGTAAGATAGGTAGAAAGGGGGAGATGCTCGCCTGAAAACATTGTCGAAGGTTCAACCGAGGATCGGGTCGACACTCGCATCAACTCAACGGCCTTATCCGTGAAGAAGAAAAACACTAGAAGAAACACTGGATGCAATATTTAATACAACGGCAGAAGATCGGCATGATGCATGTATGATGTATGACATGGCAAGGTGCAGTGCAATTAGGTCATATTAAGCGAAACCGGGGTCCCGACAATTATTTAGGTGGTTTAAGTTATTTAGAACCCCCGCAAATTAAATGTTGTTTAACAAGGCAGAAAGTTTCACCGGTTCGCTACACAAGTTTAAATGAGGCCAATATGAGACTAGATTTGCCCGCATATGGGCCCCATATTTAATTATTAGGTGAATCGGCATAAGGCCCCCAAACCACATGATTATGCATGCAAGTATGACAATTAATGTGCAACAGGTTTTATGTTTAGCATTTATAAAAATAGGGGTTCGGATAAGGGTCACACATTAGGGTTCGACGATCTTGTCCGGGGGTTCGGGGTCGATCTCAGGTCCAGGGTTCGACGGAACGTTCTCGGATACCAGAGGTAGGTCTTGTCATTCCGGGGCGAAGGACTTGGGTCGGTGTCGGTCGCATCGGATTCTACCGGGTCGGTGTCGCTCTTGTCGTTGTGAAGCTCTTGTCGGGTCCCACGGGGTCGGTTTTGCCGCTATGAGGTCTTATCGGGCCGCCATCGAAGTCGGTCTTGGCGTCCGGGAGCGAAGAACTTGTCGCGTCTGCGTCTCCGGTAGAAGAACTTGGCTCGCCAGGGTTCGGTCTCGGGGTGCCTCAGGTATGTGAAGGAGTACTCGGCGTTTGTGAGGGAGAACATGGCATGTCGAGCTCGGTCTTCGGGGTCCGTGATCGATGGTCATGGCCGGGTTTTCGTCGGTAGATCTTGACGGTCTTCGGGTTTGGGTATCGGTTCCAGGCGCAATGACCTTGAAGTTCCGGGAAGAAGATCTTGGTGCTCCATCTCTAACATCGGTTGCAGGCATCGGTATACGCTTACGGAGAAGATCTTGGTGATGGGGGAACGTGCGGTGTTGAACAACACATGAACCCAACTTAGGACAACAGGTACACCAGGAAAAACACATAGCTGCAGGAGGCGACACACGCGGACGCTGGGCGGTGACGCACGCGGAAGGCCGACATCGGCGCAGAGGGCTCGTCCGCCAGGCTCGGTCGGGGACGGCCGTCCTCAGAGAGGGAGGCAGCGGCCGGTTTTCACCGGCGGGCTCGGCAGAGGTGGAGGTCGGCGGCGGCACCAGGGAAGCGGGGCGAGGCGGCGGCCGGCGGACAGGTGGTCGGGGGAGCTCGAGGCGGGGACGAGGTCGCGCGCCGGCGACGGGGGTCTTGCGAGGCCGGGCGCAGGCGGGCCTTGGCGGCAGCGGAGCGCGGGAACGGCGGCGGCCGTCGCTGAGGAGGGGCAGCGGGCTGGAAGGCGCGGACGGGCAGACGCGGAGGGTGTCTGGCGACGCCGCCGCGGACGCGGGCGAGGGGAGCGCCAGGGCGAACGGCGGAGGGAGGCAGGAGACACGGCGCAGGCAGGGGGCGGCGTGGCCGGTGGAGGAAGGCGAGCTTGATGGTGGCTTGAGGCGGGTCGGCCGAGCGCTGATCGGGCGAGATCGGCGTGAGGCGGGCGAGCGGTGGCGTTCCACGGCGACAGTGGGAAGCGGGCGCAGGAGGGAAGCTGGGGCCGCGGCGGTGGTTGGCCGGAGGGGCGGTGCGGGGAGGAGCCGACGGGGAGCGGTGACCGGAGGAAGGGCAGGGGCGCGCGCGCTGGGTGGAGCGCGGAGGGTGGAGGCGGTGTGCGTCGGTGGGAGGTGGGGCCGTGGTGGGGTCGGGCATGGGGATCTGGGCAGGGTGGTTGGTGTGTGGGATGAGGTTTGTGTGTGTGGTGTTGTGTGGCTGCGCGCGCGTGTGTGCTGGGATGTGTGGTTGAGAGAGAGAGGTGGAGAGAGGGAGTGGGAGAAGTGGGGTGACGTGGCGGCGTGTGAGTGGTTGAGGGAGAGGGAGGAGGTGAGGTGGCGCATGTCTATTGGAGGGAGTGATGTGGCCAGCGGGTTGGGGTAGATAGTTGGGTAGCTGTAGGATTTAGATGTACCGGTTGATTGGACCGTTTAAAACACTGGGCGGTCGTTGGTCTATCCGCCCGTCGATTGCCCACTAAAAATAATATAAATTTTATTTGTTTTGATAACACCGTTTGCAAAACATATTTAGTCAAAACAAAATATTCCGGCGACCCGGGTTTGGCGTTTGAATAAAAGACGGGGCGTTTTAGAAACAACCCGGGTTTTCCCGAAATAGCTTTATGCAACCAATGCATGATGAGGACGATGCAATGCACAAATTCAACGCGATTTTCTAGTAGTGGTTTTGCGGGATGCCACAGCACCCCTGGTCGCCTCCTCGGCCTCCCCCTTCGCCTATAAGAAGCCCCCGATGCATAAACCCTAAGCACCCGATCAAATATCCACGAAACCGTCTGTAGCCGCCGCCACCATCGTCCCTAGATCGAGGGGATCTAAAGTTCTTCCCGGCACCCTGCCGGAGGGGAGATCATCTCGGAGGTCTTCTCTCCGGTTGATGTGTGAGTAGTTCCACCTTGGACTATGGGTCCATGTAGTAGATAGATGGTTGTATCTCCTCCTTTGTGCTTTCATGTATAGATCTTGTGAGCTCCGTTCATGATGATGATCTAATCTATTTGTAATCATGCATGTTGTGTTTGCGGGGATCCGATGGATATTGAGATTATTATGTTGGTTTGTTTAATGGTCTTGTCTTTATGATTCTATCATGTCTGTGTTGTTTGTGATCTTGCATGCTCTCCATTGTTAGTAGCTATCTTGGCCAAGTAGTTGCTAGTGACAACAAGAGGGAGTATTTATGCTCGATAGTGGGTTCATGCCTCTAGCTTCCAAGGGAAGTGACAATAATCTCTTCGGTTGTAGATGTGTTGTTGCTACTAGGGATAAAACAAAGGTGTCTTGTTCATGGAACATGTGGACTGTTTACCTTACACACTTTGCTTAAAGCAGTTGTTTGTTGCTTGCAACTTAATACTGGAGGGGGTTCGGATGATAACCTGAAGGTGGACTTCTAGTCATAGATGCAGTTGGATGGCGGTCTATGTATATTGTTGTATTGCCCAATCGAATCTCATAGGATCTTTCTGACTAGTAATTGCATTGTTATGCCTTGCTTAGTTCCTGTCAATTGCCCTGCAGTAATTTGTTTACCCTTCATGCCATGTTGTTTATCTAAGGAGAGCACCTCTAGTGAACTATGGACCCCGGTCCAATCTTTACCATTGATACATCCTCCATTGTTACTTGTTTACTTGCTGCAAACCATTACCTTCCACACCATACGTTTAATCCTTTGTTACAGCAAACCAGTGAGCTTGACAACCTCACTGATTCGTTGGGGCAAAGTCTTGAGTTTGTGTTGTGCATGTCTCCATGTTGCCAGCAACACCTGTGTGACGTTTCCTTCCTCCTACTGGTTCGATAACCTCGATTTCTTAATGAGGGGAACTTGCTGCTGTGTTGCTTCATACCTTGCTCTTGGGGTTTCCAACAAAGCGTCCCACGACAAGTGGTGGGCGCCATCAAGCTATTTTCTGGCGCCGTTGCCGGGGAGGCTAAGGACGTCTTCACAAGGGGAGTCCTTCACTTCCTTTCTCTTTACTTTGATTTTAGTTTACTTTGTTTCTTTTGCCTAGTTTTGTTTGCCTCTTTTCAAAAAACCCCAAAAAATTAGTCTAGTTTGGTTTGCTTTCTTTATTAAAAAATACAAAAAAATTAGTTCCTGCTCTAGCTGCTGCTGTTTTTGGCTTGCCCACCTTTGCCAAAATGAACTCTGCTGAGAACACCAAGTTGTGTGACTTCACTAGCACCAACAACAATGATTTACTTAGCACACCTATTGCTCCACCTGCTGCTGATGCTATGTTAGACCCCTCCTTTGTAAAGGAAAGGATCCCTGTGATTGCAATGCTAGTCCCTGGATCAATGCTAGCATCCACAGTTTAAGATGAAGTACACAGATACAAAGGTCGTTTATTACATTCATTCCATAGATTAAACATAGTATTTTACAACCTAGGGCCATAGGCCTAATACAAGAGTTTGAGGAATAAATAAACACAAGTCTTCATCTTCATGTGCCACAGGCAAGCATGTTGAGTGTAGACTCATGAATCCTAATCATCATCGGAGTAACCTGCAACATCACAAGTTACAGCCACAGAGGGTCAATACTTTGGAATAGTATTGGCAAGTGATACCTTAGTATATTTTAAGTGGACTATATTACTATATGCATTTTGGCTAAGTGTAGCTTGGCTTGCTTTGCTTGAAAATAAGTTTTTCCTATTAGTTGAAATCACTAAGTTTTTCTTTGTCAAAAACATTCCCAAGGAAACCTCCAATAGACATTGGGGTCCTTCACCCTTGTCCACCCACAAATTTTTACTTAGAAGTTGGAGTGATGAGATTCTTGTGGCTTCCATGTCTTGATGCTCAAAAGTGTCCATTGCCTTGGACAAGGCTAAGTACTTAGGTTTTCCATCTGCAGAGGTTGTGCACTTTCCCCACCAGACTTGGTTTCCCAAGACAGGACCTTTCAGAAACCTTTCCTTAGTCAAATGGACGCGTTCCAACCTATCATCCCATCTACCACCAACTGTCCATATGACTAAGTTCTGGCAACCTATATGATCATGGCAGAGCCCATTTTGCCAAGTGGTTGCACTGTAAGCTTTCTCAACACTTGGCCTCCAAATCCCTTTGTGCCTGGGTGGCATGCCACAAGTGAGATACACAACCCAAGTCCATGGCCTTGTGTAACCACTCAACATAACCCAATCTTCCCATTCCACCCAGGAGGTTCATTTGTCTTAGTTGTTTTATTAAGAAAATATAAGTCTCTTGACTTAGAATATTTTTATCATAAACTATATAGATGTTCACCACCCTTGTTTACTATAAGCTAGGCTAAGCAAGGTATGGTAACTTAACTTAGGAAAATTACTCTAGCAATTCTACTATTTCACTCTACTTAGGATTTCCCATCTTAGCACTAAGCAAAATATCATGCAAATACTTTAGCAAAAACATCTAATGCTAGTACAAAACTTAGGATAGGAATATTCATGAAAATATCACTTGCCTTGGTAGTGTGGGGAGTAGCACTCTTCACAATCACAATCACTAGCAAAATCTACACAAGAAATCAAAGCATACAATTACACACAATTAAATACAACCAAAAATAATATGAATGCATGCATGCAAGAATCTACCAAGTGTTGAATTTTGAAAATTCTACCAAGTATGTTCATGACTACAGAAACTTAACATGACACAAGTTTGCCCACTAAACTTATTTGGCCCCAAAATAATATACAAAAATAAAACTATATCTAAAATAGTCCTAAACTTGCTCCACAAATAAAATCATTTTAACTGTTACTATATGCTAAATAAAATGGATATTCAGAAAGGCCTTGTTTCACTGAATCCAACGGTATAAAGTTTGCAAAAATCTAACGTGGCATTTGAAAGTTATGAGCATTTGAATTTGGATCAAAATTATGGTTTTTAAATCTGTTTTCAGATCTAATCTAGCCACGCGTCGTGTTTTTATTTTATTCGCCGCATTGGATCGAGCTCCAGCCGTAGGATTTAAATGAAATCTGGCGGCTCGGATCGCGCATCACTTGAGTAAGTGAATCTATCCTAAGCGCCACGATAAAGATCCGACTTTGCTATTATCTTGACCAAGATCCTGGCGGCGAGCGGTGGCTACGTGGCGGACCGATCGTCGAGGGAGGCGGCGCTACAGGGGGTAAGGGAGATCGAGGAGTAGCTCACCGTGCTCAGGAGATCTTGGCGAAGCTCGTCGTACTCGCGGTTGGTCAAGGGGCGTTCGGGCACGGTTGCGATTGCTCGCCGGAGTTCGTGGCGGCGTCGGGTCGTCGTGGACGTCGCTGTGAATCACCCCAAGGCAAGATAGCGACACGGTTAGGTTCACAGGGTCAAGGGGAAGTTGTGTGCATGAACGGAAAGGCGAGGGGCGGTCTGTACCTACCGAGAAAACTCGTCGGAGTTGATGTCGCCGTCAGTGCTCGCGGTGTCAAGTGGAACCGGCGACCTGGGGCAGTACAAGACGGGCTAGTGAGGTCAGGAGGTGCGCAAAGATACACTGAATCAGATAGCAAGAACGATAGGCAGAGGGGCACTCGGGGCTCACCTGAATCGCTCGCCGGAGAGGGCTCTGTCAGCGGCGGTGTGCGGAGGATTGAGGGCAGCCTGGTGGCAGAGTGAGTGAGGTGTTTGGGGGAAAAAGATCGCGGGGCAGAGGGGGTCTTATAGCCGGGGAATCGACAAGAAACGCTCGAGGTTAAATGCCCATTTACACCGCGCCATTACCGGCCATCACTGCTGCAGCGACGTGGTCGCAGGCGCGGTCTGGGGAAGACGAGGACGACGTGGACTGGACCCGCTCGTCAGCGAAACGCGCAAGGTGTTGGTGGGGTCGGGCTGTCAGCGTCTGTTTGCGTGTGCTCGCGCGTGTGAGAAGAAAAGAAGATCCCCGGGTGGGCTTGCTGGGCTTGATCAGCTGCTGGGCCAGTTTCTGGCCGTGCGGCCCTTTTCCATTGTTTAAGCCTTTTCTTTTTCTAATTTCATTTTCTGGTATGAATTTGATATGAGTTCAAATCCTTTTGAATTCAATCTGCCTTGGGAATTTTATAGGGTTTTGTGGATTCAAATAACAGTCATTTTAACTAAATGGTTACTTTGTAAGACTTGGTCAAGCTTGGGTTTCAAAGTAATCAGAGGCTTGATCTAATTTGCAAATATTTGAAAAAGGATTTTGAAACCATTTCCAAATTTGGATACTTGGGTTTAAAACTTCACCTAATCTATCCATCAATGGAGGCAAGTAAACCAGTACCTAAACATTCAAATTTCAAAGGGTGATGGCCATTTGAGATAATTTGTTTACATGAAATCATAGCTCAGACATCTGTTTCTAAATAGTTTTTGAGAAAACCCTAAATGGATGTATGATGCAGAGATGATATGAATGAGTTTTGAAACTATGATTTTTGGGATGTTACAAATCTAACCCCCTTAAGATGAATCTCGCCCTCGAGATTCGGGTTGGCTAGCAAATAGGTGAGGGTGGTCTTTCCGAAGATCATCTTCTCTTTCCCATGTTGCTTCCTCTTCGGAATGATGGTTCCATTGCACTTTACAAAACTTGATAGTCTTGGTCCTAGTAACTCTTTCTGCGGTCTCTAGAATCTTGACAGGCTTTTCCTCATAAGTGAGATCACTTTCTAGCTGAACTTCTTCCAAAGGTATGGTATCCTTCAAAGAAGACTCTTCCATTTCTGGGTGACATTTCTTAAGTTGACTCACATGAAATACGTTATGGACTGGCGAGAGATTACGGCAATTCAACCGTATGCAACTTCTCCTTTGCGACTTAGAATCTTGAATGGCCCAACATATCTTGGTGCCAACTTTCCTTGACTCCAAATCTTTTCACTCCACGGAGTGGTGATACCCCGAGATAAGCTCTATCCCCAACTTCAGGGTGACTTCTACGCTTAGAATCATGTAGCTTTTCATCGAGACTGCTATCTTCAATCTGTCCTTAACCAATTTGACTTTCTCTTCGGCGTCTTTGATAAGATCAGGTCCAAATAGGCTTCTTTCTCCCACACCATTCCATAACAATGGGGTGGTACACTTCCTTCCGTAGAGTAATTCAAATGGTGCCATTCCAATACTAGCTTGATGACTATTGTTGTAAGATAACTCTGCATAGGGCAAACTTTCATCCCAACTTGCTCCATAATCTAAAGCACATGCCCTCAACATGTCTTCAAGAATTTGGTTGGTCCTCTCTGTTTGACCATCTGTTTGAGGATGAAAGGAAGTACTGAATTCCAATCTTGTTCCTAAGGATTCATGAAGCTGTCTCCAAAAGTGAGAAGTGAATTGAGTTCCTCTATCCGACACAATGCTCTTTGGCACACCGTGAAGGCATACGATTCTGCTCATGTATATTTTTGCTAACTTGGCACTTGTATAAGTGGTCTTCACAGGTATAAAATGAGCCACTTTAGTTAGGCGATCCACTACTACCCATATGGAATCATACCCTGACCTGGTCCTTGGTAACCCGGTAATGAAATCCATACCAATATTTTCCCACTTCCATTCAGGAATAGGCAGTGGTTGAAGCAAACCTGCTGGTTTTTGGTGCTCTGCTTTGACTCTACTACACACATCACACAAAGCAATATGTTCGGCGATGTCCCTTTTGAGATTGTTCCACCAAAATCTTTCTTTCATATCCATGTACATCTTGGTGTTTCCTGGGTGGATAGAATACGGAGAGTTGTGACCTTCTTGCAGGATCAGTTTCCGCAACTCCGGATCTTGTGGAACACAAATACGTTTCCCGTGCCATAAAGTTCCTTGTTCATCAATATGGAAACTCTTAGCCTTCCCTAGACTAATATTTTCCTTGATCTTTTCAATTTCCTTATCGGTCTTCTGAGCTTCTTGGATCTTGTCCAATAGGGTGGGTTGAACATCTAATGACATGAGATGTCCTTCTGGTACAATCTCCAATCTGAGTTCCTTGAATTGCTTACACAGATCATCTGGTAATTCCCCTTTGGTAAGACCATTTACAAACGTCTTACGACTTAAAGCATCGGCTACCACATTTGCTTTACCGGGGTGGTATTGCAAACTCAAGTCGTAATCCTTGATAAGTTCTAGCCATCTTCTTTGTCTCATGTTGATCTCCTTCTGGGTGAAGATATACTTCAAGCTCTTATGATCGGTGAATACTTCACACCGCTTACCCAAAAGGTAATGTCTCCATGTTTTGAGTGCATGGACGACAGAGGCTAACTCCAAATCATGAGTAGGATAGTTTACTTCATGAGTTTTGATTTGTCTCGAAGCATAGGCTACGACTTTACCATCTTGCATAAGCACGACACCCAAACCTTGATGAGAAGCATCACAATACACTTGGAAATCCTTTTCCAAATCTGGCAGACATAGAACTGGTGCTGTCACAAGTCTCTTCTTCAACTCTTGGAAGCTGACTTCGCAACCCTCAGTCCAAGCAAATTTCTTGTCCTTCTTTAGTAATTCTGTCATTGGCTTAGCAACTTTCGAGAAATTTTCAATGAACCTTCTGTAATAACCTGCTAAGCCAAGGAAACTACGAACTTCCTTCACATTCTTGGGTGATTCCCAATCTGTCACAGCTGAAACTTTAGCGGGATCCACTGCAACACCATCCTTTGTCATAACATGACCAAGAAATCCAACTTTCTCTAACCAGAACTCACACTTGCTGAATTTGGCATAAAGTTTATGCTCCCTTAACTTTTCAAGTATCAAGCGCAAGTGTCTTTCATGTTCTTCCTTGCTCTTGGAGTAGACTAGGATATCGTCGATGAAAACGACCACAAACTTGTCAAGAAATTCCATGAATACCTTGTTCATCATATTCATGAAGTATGCTGGAGCGTTGGTTAAACCAAAAGGCATCACAGTGTACTCATACAATCCATACCTTGTGGTGAATGCTGTCTTAGGTATGTCTTGCTCTCTTATCTTAAGTTGAAAATAGCCTGACCGAAGATCAATCTTCGAGAATACACATGCTCCTTCTAATTGATCAAACAAGTCGTTGATTCTTGGCAAAGGATATTTGTTCTTGATAGTAACCTCGTTGAGAGAACGGTAGTCAATACATAATCTTTGTGTTCTATCCTTTTTCTCCACAAACAATACTGGGGCTCCCCAAGATGAAGAACTTGGTTGAATAAACCCTTTCTGTAACTGTTCTCCTAGCTGTTTCTTGAGTTCTTTCAGTTCATCAACTGACATTTTGTACGGTCTCTTAGCTATTGGTCCAGAACCTGGTACCAAATCTATCAAAAACTCCACATCTCTATCTGGTGGCATTCCCGGTAATTCCTCCGGAAATACATCCGGATACTCACACACAATTGGCACACTGTCCATGCTAACCCCCTTAAGAGAATTCAGCTTACTTCCTTTGGATTCAAAGTTTGACTTAAATTTTATTCTTTTTCCTTCTGGGGTTGTGAGTGTAACTGTACGATTGGCACAATCTAATACTCCTTCATACTTAGCCATCCAATCCATTCCCAATATTACATCCAATCCTTGGGAATTCAGGATTATTAGGTTCACTGGAAACTTATGTTTTCCAAACTCTATGACTAAGTCATGACATCCTGAGTTTACTATCATTTCTCCGCCTGGAGAACTTACTCTTATAGGACACCCAATGGTTTCTACCGGTAGTTCATTTCTTTCAACGAATGCTTTTGATATGAATGAATGAGATGCACCAGTATCAAAGAGTACAAATGCTGAATTGAGTCTGAACTTACCAGCCACGGCATCAGGCTCCTCATAGACCTCCTCCACATTAATGTGGTTAACCTGTCCTTTCTGGAAAGGATTTGGCTTGTTAGGTCCTTCAACTTTCTTTTCAGGGCACTCATTAGCATAATGCCCCAGCTTCTTGCATTTGAAGCACTCAACTTTGTTGATGTCCTTTTTAACATGCCGACTTCCACTTCCACTACCATTTCCACCTGGTGGCTCTTATGTCCACTCTTGTGGTTCTTGTACTTATCATTGTCATGACTACGGTGATGCTTGTTGTCATCACGGTTGTGGTTGTGGTGCTTGTTGAATTTCCCATGTTTATGGGATCCTGAGCTGCCACTGTCATCATAATGAGATCGTTTGTGAGACGATCCCGAGCTGTGTTTGTCGGAGTGTTTCCTCTTCCTACTCTCGACTTGCTTCATTTTACTTTCCAAAATAGCAGCCTTGTCACACAACGACTGATAAGTTGGAACATATGCTACAGACAACTGTAGGTTCAGCTCATCATTCAAACCTTCCAAGAACTTTTCTTTTCTCTTGGCATCTGTATCAACCTCATCCGGTGCATATAGCGCCAGATTGTTGAATTCTTCTATGTATTCTGCCACACTGCGGTGGCGCTGTTTCAGGTTGTGAAACTCCTTCTTTTTCAGACTCATTATCCCGGATGAGATATGAGCGGTGCGAAACCCATCCTCAAATATGTCCCATGTCACTTCATCAATGGGAGTGGTGATTTGGAAGTTATCCCACCAAGTGGCGGCTGGTCCTTCCAAGATGTGCGAACCTGAATTTTTTCAGCATCGCAGCACCCATCACTAAGTCTTTGTTCACGTAACGAGCCAGTCATTGGCTGCCATGGGATCGATTGTTCGAAAATTTTTTGGCCTTAGTCGCAGAATCTGGTGAGCATATCAAAACCGGAGGTTGTTGTTATTATTATTATTGTTGTTGGGGTTGTTGTTGTTATTCGTTACGGATGAATGTTGTCATCATTTGCATAAGCTGTGTTTGCGCATTCATCATTTGTTGCATTTCCGGGGTGATGTTGTTGGGGTTCGGGTTTGCGCGACGGGGAGGCATCTGTGGTTTGTTCAAATAGATAAGAATGAGATACCCATAGATGTTTTATGCACAATACATCACAAGCAAACACATAACAGGCAATAAAAGTTCAACAACCACATAAAAATCTCATGAAATAAAACACACAAGTGGCAAGCCATCCACATGTCGGATGGTCCAATAATAAGTTCGCAACAACAAGTATGAATATGAAAGTAAAAACGAGTAATCAAGTCTACTCGTCAGCATCTATCTCCTCCTCGACGAAGGTAAGACCTGCGTTCTCCATCGCGGTCTTGTTCTCCTCAATCGTAGTGGTCAAAGAATCAACCTTGGTCTTGAGAGCCCTCTTACGGGCCGAAGCCTCTCAATAACCATCTGCTGCTGCTCAAGCTCGAAGTCCTTGGACTTCAGTTCCTCGGTCATGTCCCGGATTTTCTTGTTCCTATCCTGGACGCGTTTCTCCTGACTATTGAACTTGCGGTCCTGGGCCTCGAACTTGGTCTCCATTTCCTTGATCATCTCATCCTGCTGCGCGAAAAGCTTGTCCTTCTCATGGCTGCACACAAGCTCGTCATTACCTAGCATGACGTTCGTCCTGTCCGTATCTACGTGTCTGAGAAGAGTCTCTAAGTCCTGAAGATAAAGACGTATCGGCTCCGCAGTGCTCCTCGAGTCGTCCTCAAAGTCGATGGAATCCCCATCAACATCACGTCTTCCGAAGACGTGAAAGTGAGTACCCCTAACCTGTCGGGAGTGACGGCCTAACAGTCGTCCTATCAGGTCCTGCATGACTACCTCCATGCCTCTCTCACATCGTGCATCAACTTGAAGACGATGGCCTCTGAGTAGGCTCGATGGCGTCTGGCTGGGTCACCTTGAAGCCCCAGAGGTCCTTCCTCTCGAACTTGGTGAGTGGGTACACCGTGATGGTAGGAAGAGGGAGATCAAGCAGAGTGGTAAGCTCAATGATACGGGGACCAAAACGAGTAACCCGAAACTCCTCAACAGTGCTGACGGCAACAGGCATCTATTTATAAGATTGAAAAGTTAGAACATTGCAATTCAAAATAAATCAAGACTAACATTCATACATATCCATGAAACAAAATCGTCACACAAGTCATGCATACATAAGTTCATTACATCACTCAAGGTCCAAACTTATTAAAAAATATCTTTTGAAAACAAGGTGATAAGTGGTGGTCCAACTATCGAAGTGACCTTACAATCCAATCTCGCGGGATCTATTGTTAAACACAATGTTCCTAGAGGCAATCCACCAATCTTGCTCTCTTGACTCTATCACTAAGTCTATAACATCTCCTCTTATTTCTTGGTTGGTGTCTTCCAACTCTTGAGTAAGCTCCTTCTCTTTCTCTAAGTCCTTTTGGAGGTTGAGCAGTCTGCACTTAACTCTAGCACTTAGTTCCTTGATAGTCCTCCAAGCTGCATCCCTGGCTGACTCAAAGAATGTGGTGTGCATGGTAGTGTTGGTGTACATGCAGAATCCCCTTTCTTTGTGGTTGTCCTCCTTGTTTTTGTACAAGTGAAGTTGCACCCACCAATACTCCACTCCTTCATCCATCACTGGAAAGCCCTTGTACACGGCTTCACCATGTGCATCCATTGCCTCCATGAGGTCCTTGAGAATATTGGGAAACTCAGTTTCACATTCCAAGGTCATGGTCATGAGTGGTCCCTTCTTCACGGCTTCGTTGATGGAGTTCATCTACAAGGAAGTTGAAAGAGATTAGAAAAGTTTTACGAGAAGAATAGACAAGTGTAGAAGTAGTTGAAAAACTTTTTCCTTAGTGGTTTTCCAATCCTAGGGTCATAATCCTACAGGCAACACAGTGCTCTGATACCATCTGTTAGACCCCTCCTTTGTAAAGGAAAGGATCCCTGTGATTGCAATGCTAGTCCCTGGATCAATGCTAGCATCCACAGTTTAAGATGAAGTACACAGATACAAAGGTCATTTATTACATTCATTCCAGAGATTAAACATAGTATTTTACAACTCAGGGCCATAGGCCTAATACAAGAGTTTGAGGAATAAATAAACACAAGTCTTCATCTTCATGTGCCACAGGCAAGCATGTTGAGTGTAGACTCATGAATCCTAATCATCATCGGAGTAACCTGCAACATCACAAGTTCTGACCACAGAGGGTCAATACTTTGGAATAGTATTGGCAAGTGATACCTTAGTATATTTTAAGTGGACTATATTACTATATGCATTTTGGCTAAGTGTAGCTTGGCTTGCTTTGCTTGAAAATAAGTTTTTCCTATTAGTTGAAATCACTAAGTTTTTCTTTGTCAAAAACATTCCCAAGGAAACCTCCAATAGACATTGGGGTCCTTCACCCTTGTCCACCCACAAATTTTTACTTAGAAGTTGGAGTGATGAGATTCTTGTGGCTTCCATGTCTTGATGCTCAAAAGTGTCCATTGCCTTGGACAAGGCTAAGTACTTAGGTTTTCCATCTGCAGAGGTTGTGCACTTTCCCCACCAGACTTGGTTTCCCAAGACAGACCTTTCGAAACCTTTCCTTAGTCAAATGGACGTTTCCAACCTATCATCCCATCTACCACCAACTGTCCATATGACTAAGTTCTGGCAACCTATATGATCATGGCAGAGCCCATTTTGCCAAGTGGTTGCACTGTAAGCTTTCTCAACACTTGGCCTCCAAATCCCTTTGTGCCCTGGGTGGCATGCCACAAGTGAGATACACAACCCAAGTCCATGGCCTTGTGTAACCACTCAACATAACCCAATCTTCCCATTCCACCCAGGAGGTTCATTTGTCTTAGTTGTTTTATTAAGAAAATATAAGTCTCTTGACTTAGAATATTTTTATCATAAACTATATAGATGTTCACCACCCTTGTTTACTATAAGCTAGGCTAAGCAAGGTATGGTAACTTAACTTAGGAAAATTACTCTAGCAATTCTACTATTTCACTCTACTTAGGATTTCCCATCTTAGCACTAAGCAAAATATCATGCAAATACTTTAGCAAAAACATCTAATGCTAGTACAAAACTTAGGATAGGAATATTCATGAAAATATCACTTGCCTTGGTAGTGTGGGGAGTAGCACTCTTCACAATCACAATCACTAGCAAAATCTACACAAGAAATCAAAGCATACAATTACACACAATTAAATACAACCAAAAATAATATGAATGCATGCATGCAAGAATCTACCAAGTGTTGAATTTTGAAAATTCTACCAAGTATGTTCATGACTACAGAAACTTAACATGACACAAGTTTGCCCACTAAACTTATTTGGCCCCAAAATAATATACAAAAATAAAACTATATCTAAAATAGTCCTAAACTTGCTCCACAAATAAAATCATTTTAACTGTTAATATATGCTAAACAAAATGGATATTCAGAAAGGCCTTGTTTCACTGAATCCAACGGTATAAAGTTTGCAAAAATCTAACGTGGCATTTGAAAGTTATGAGCATTTGAATTTGGATCAAAATTATGGTTTTTAAATCTGTTTTCAGATCTAATCTAGCGTCGTGTTTTTATTCGCCGCATCGCACCGGATCGAGCTCCACAAGTAGGATTTAAATGAAATCTGGCGGCTCGGATCGCTGCATCGCTTGAGTAAGTGAATCTATCCTAGCGCTTCGATAAAGATCCGACGATCGCTATTGACCAAGATCTGGCGGGAGCGGTGGCTACCGCCGGGACCTCGATCGTCGAGGGAGGCGCTTCTGGGGTAAGGAGATCGAGGAGTAGCTCACCGTGCTCGGAGATATTGGCGAAGCTCTTCGCATGGTTGGTCAAGGCGTTCGCCGCAGTTGCGATTGCTCACGGAGTTAAATGGCGGCGTCGCGTCAGTGGTCGTCGTGGGCGTCGTGAATCACCCAAGGCAAGATAGCGACAGTTAGGTTCACAGGTCAAGGGAAGTTGTGTGCATGAACGGAAAGGCGAGGGGCGGTCTGTACCTACCGAGAAAACTCGTCGGAGTTGATGTCGCCGTCAGTGCTCGCGGTGTCAAGTGGAACCGGCGACCTGGGGCAGTACAAGACGGGCTAGTGAGGTCAGGAGGTGCGCAAAGATACACTGAATCAGATAGCAAGAACGATAGGCAGAGGGGCACTCGGGGCTCACCTGAATCGCTCGCCGGAGAGGGCTCTGTCAGCGGCGGTGTGCGGAGGATTGAGGGCAGCCTGGTGGCGGAGTGAGTGAGGTGTTTGGGGGAAAAAGATCGCGGGGCAGAGGGGGTCTTATAGCCGGGGAATCGACAAGAAACGCTCGAGGTTAAATGCCCATTTACACCGCGCCATTACCGGCCATCACTGCTGCTGCGACGTGGTCGCAGGCGCGGTCTGGGGAAGACGAGGACGACGTGGACTGGACCCGCTCGTCAGCGAAACGCGCAAGGTGTTGGTGTGGTCGGGGTGTCAGCGTCTGTTTGCGTGTGCTCGCGCGTGTGAGAAGAAAAGAAGATCCCCGGGTGGGCTTGCTGGGCTTGATCAATTCTTTGGGCCGTCGTGCCCTTTTCCATTGTTTAAGCCTTTTCTTTTTCTAATTTCATTTTCTGGTATGAATTTGATATGAGTTCAAATCCTTTTGAATTCAATCTGCCTTGGGAATTTTACAGGGTTTTTTGTGGATTCAAATAACAGTCATTTTAACTAAATGGTTACTTTGTAAGACTTGGTCAAGCTTGGGTTTCAAAGTAATCAGAGGCTTGATCTAATTTGCAAATATTTGAAAAAGGATTTTGAAACCATTTCCAAATTTGGATACTTGGGTTTAAAACTTCACCTAATCTATCCATCAATGGAGGCAAGTAAACCAGTACCTAAACATTCAAATTTCAAAGGGTGATGGCCATTTGAGATAATTTGTTTACATGAAATCATAGCTCAGACATCTGTTTCTAAATAGTGTTTGAGAAAACCCTAAATGGATGTATGATGCAGAGATGATATGAATGAGTTTTGAAACTATGATTTTTGGGATGTTACATGCTACCTTTTATGAAATTAAGCCTGCTTTGTTGAATCTTGTGATGAGAGAGCAATTTTCTGCTGCTAGTTCTGATGATCCTACTACCCATCTCAATAGCTTTGTTGAACTTTGTGAAATGCAAAATGATAAGGATGTAGATGGAGATATTATTAAGCTCAAGCTTTTTTCCTTTCTCCTTGAGAGGAAAAGCTAAATAATGGTTGCTTTCTTTGCCTAAAAATAGTATTGATTCTTGGACTAAGTGCAAAGATGCTTTTATTGGAAAGTACTATCCTCCTGTTAAGATTATTGCTATGAGAAGTGACATTATGAAATTTAAACAACTTGATAATGAACATGTTTCTCAAGGTTGGGAAAGAATGAAAACTTTGGTTAAAAATTGTCCCACTCATGGACTCACTCCTTGGATGATTATCCAGACTTTTTATGCAGTTTTGAACTACTATTCAAGGAACCTGATGGATTCAGCTACTGGAGGTACTTTCATGGGCCTCACCTTGGGTGCTGCAACAAGACTCCTTGACAATATGATGCTTAACTACTCTAAATGGCATGTTGAGAGAGCTCCACATGGTAAAAAGGTAAATTCTGTTGAGGAAACTTCCTCTTTGAGTGGATTGATGTTATTATGGCTATGCTTGTTAATGGGAAAGCTCCTCTAGATCCTAATAGTGTTCCCTTAGCCTCTTTGGTTGCTCAAGAAGAGCAAGTTGATGTGAACTTCATTAGGAACAACAATTTCAACAACAATGCCTATAGGAATAATTTTGGTAGCAACAACAATCATAGGCCTTATGCTCCTAATAATGGCAATTCCAATGGAAGATCTTACAATAATATTAAAAGTGCCCCCTCTGAACTTGAGGTCATGCTTAAGGACTTTATTAGTAAACAAACCACTTTCAGTAAGACTATAGAGGAAAAGGTTTTAACTGTTGAGAAAAATATATCCTCTTTGTCTGAAGCTCAGTCTTCCTTGATTAATAAAATGGCTTCTAAACTTGAAACTATGGAAAACACTTTTGCTACTTCTCATGCCATACAAGTTACTATTGATGAAAATGTTAGGTTGATAGCTCAACTCCATGCTAAGTGGGAAAGCGAAGCTGAAATTGATAGAAACAATAGTGTGTGCACCATCACCACTAAACCCTAAGTAGTCCTTATTCCTCCTCCTACTATGCCTAAGCCTATTGATCCTACTACTAGTGATGCTAAGTTTGACTTTGATATTGATGGTTGCAATATTTCTGAAGTGATTATGTTCCTACAAAATCTTGCTAGAAGTCCTGATGCTAGTGATATGCATGTTGCCTTTACTAAACACATTACAGATGCTCTTGTTAAGATTAAGGAAGAGAAGCTAAAACACAAAGCTTCTATTCCTAGGAAAGTAAAAGATAGTTGGGAACCCATTATTAATATGCAAGTGAATGACTCTGATCTCAAAGCTTCGTGTGATCTTGGTTCTAGTATCTCTATTATGCCTAGGAAGATTTATGAAATGCTTGATTTGCCACCATTGGAAGATTGTTATTTAGATGTCCCACTCAATGATAATGCTAAAAAGAACCTCATGGGAAGTATTAATGATGTTCTCATTATGGTTAATAATGCTTATGTCCCTGAGGATTTCTATGTTTTGGATGTTTAATACAATGCTTCTTGTCTTATTACTTTGGGAAGACCTTTTCTTAGAACAGTTGGTGCCATCATTGATATGAACGAAGGCACCATAAAATATCAATTTCCATTCAAGAAAGGTATTGAACACTTCCCTATGAGGAGAGAGAAGTTGCTTTTTGATCCTCATTTGAAAGCAAGATTTGATGTTAATGCTTCATCATTTGAAAATACTTGATTCTTCTTGCTTCTTGTTCCTAACTTAAAAGGCGTTAAAGAAAAGTACTTGTTGGGAGATAACCCAAGAGTTTCCTTGAGTATTGGAAGTTATTACTTCAGTAATTACCTCTGCTTATCCTTTTTGTTTGCTTTTTTGTGCCAAGAATGACCTCTAATGAGAGGGAAGTAGGATTTGGGGAGTTGCTGTCCCGAAACAGATTTCTGTCCTCCACCAAAACAATTCGTGAGGTGTCTCTCTAACTCGGATTGAGCTCAAAATTTACTAATAAATCCCACAGTATGTTAGCTAACTTTCGTTAGTTCACCACTTTTTGATTTGAGCAACATAAGATGTTCGAACAAATTGGTTTCTACCTGCTGGTTTATTTTGACAGATTTCTGCCATTATTTGCATTTGCTTCTTATTGATTCCTTTTTGAGTTCTTTTTGGAAAAGTGAGATTTTTGAAGGATTTTCTACAGTAGCTTGTGTTTTTAGCGAAAAGCCTTACTGTTCCAAAGCTTTGCCAGTGGTCTAATATATTTTGAATAAGCTAATGTTGCTAATGAAGATTGTGTGAAGTTTTGTATGAAGGAAAAATTTCAGGTGTAGAGAGAGAATGATGTAATGAGATGAAGAATGGAAAAAATCTCAAGCTTGGGGATTCCACCATGGTGTCACCCCAAGAAATATCCAAGAGGTACAAGCATCAAAGCTTTGGCATGCCCAAGGCATCCCCTTCTTCATCAATAAAAAGCTCAGGTCTGTCTAAACACTTCCCTTTTATTGTTTCATGCACAGTTGTGTTGTTCTTGGAGCGTCTTAGTTTTTGTTTGCTTTTCTTAGGTTGTTTAGTTTGCTTGAATAAAGTAAGTTGTACCCCCGTTCTCGCTGTGTTGTTTTGCAAATAAGTTTGCTTGGTGTTGGAAAGGAGTAGTTAGTTCTTGCTTGAAGTGCAAGAGGATCTTGCATTGACTGTGACTTAGACTTTAGAATGACATGCTAGGTGTTGTTTTAGCATTATGCTTAGCGATTATTTCTGTAGCAGGTCTTGTTACAAACAATTGGGATTGCTTAGTGTGCCTTGAAGAAATTATGCGTTGTTTTAGCATGCAAAATCATAGTATTGTGGTATTATCCTTTGATGCTTTGCTTGGGTTGAATTGGCACATGCTTACACCATGTTATGAGTCTCACAAGTCACCATAGCGTCTATTATCTTTTAGTCCTTGACTTGTAGTACCACTCTTTGCTTTAATTAGCAATTCTTTGTTGATCTGCATGATTATGGCCATTATGCTCTCTTAGTTGGTTGCTCCCAGTCTTTTGCTAGCCTCCACTTGTATGAGTAAGTTCTACTCATGCTTCCAACTCCCAAGAAACCAAGTTATTCCAAAGTGTCCACTATAAACTCCTATGCATGGTGTGTTACACCATTCCAAGTATATTCTTGTTTTCAACTATCTTCCAGTTGAAAACTATTTTGTTATATGAAAACTTAGTGATTAAAGCCCTCATGAACTTGATGGCACACTTTATTATTTGCCCCTAATAAACTTGAACCATTGTGACAACTTTGTTGTATATGCTTGCACTTATAAGTTGGAATTAGCAAAACCGTGTTGTCACGGGGAACGTTTTCAACATTGCACTTGTACTTTGTACTTAGTTGATATCATTCTCTTTTGTCTATGGATGTCACCGGTGTGAAATAAAGAGGGAACTTGTAAGTCCATGGAGTGTGTATTATGTGTTAGAGAAACGCCTGGGTCGCTAGCCTAAGCATGCCTAATCATGGTGGAAACTTGCAGCATCACCATAGTGAGCTATCTATGAAGCATCCTCAATAAAAAGCTATGCATATGGTAAATAAAAAGATTGATGGGATGCTCATTGTCTGCTTGCCTTGTCATTTTGGTTATGATAATGCTCATGTACCATGTGCAAGGGGTACCCTGTTGGCGGTTCTCAATGATATGCAAATACTTACAATGACAAGAACTTACCTGGGCCCAAAGTTGAGTATGCATGAGGTGTGGCCCTCGTATTCAAGGGACTTGAGATTGCCAACTTATACTTTGTCAAGCATATACTCCATCTTTGCCACTTTAATCTTAACCACTTCAAGATGCTTATGATAGGGGCAATGAGGGCTAAAAGCTAACAAGTACCATAATTTTTGGAAGCTCTTTTTGAAACTTGTAATCCCTGCTTACTTTATAGAAAAGGCCTTTCTTCCACCATTATTGAGTCTCCACCTTTTACCTTTAGGGACCATTAAGAGAGAATAGTTGTCATTCTGTGTGAAGTGTTCCAAAGCTTATTAATTGATGCATATTGTGATATTACTTGTTCTTGTGCTATTTGTTTCTAGTCACCCTTGTGAACTTTGAAGGTGTCCTATGCATCTATTTGCTACTCTATGAGGGACAAGCTGATTGCCACTATGCTATGATTTCTATATGTGAAACAAAAAAAAAATTCAATGCATGTTATTCATGATCTTTGTTTGTAGCTTGCCATGTTGCATGTATAGTTACTATGTCCTATTGTTAGAACTCCATTCTTTCATGCACATGTTTAGAGTTCTTTCATCCCAGCTTTCAATGCTTGCAAATGGTTGTATCTTTATTGTGAGGGTGCATGTTCATGTCAAAAATTATTCTGTTTATCACTTACCTACCCGAGGACGAGCAGGAGTTAAGCTTGGGGATGTTGATACGTCGGAAACATATCTATTATTTTTGATGCTCCATGCTTGTTTAGTATCTACTTTTCTTTACTTGTCTACACTTTGAGGTGCTTTTTACATGTTTTCTGGTACTAACCTATTAACAAGTTGCAACAGCGCCAGATGCCTGTTTTCTGCTATTTTTGGTTTCAGAAAAGTTAGTAAATAAATATTCTCGGAATTGGACGGGACAAACGTCAAAGTCAATTACTTTCCATGGGGAACAAGAAGACAAGAGGGCAGCCGGAGAGGCCGGCCAGGGCAGCCAGACCCCCCCAGGCGCGACCAGGGGTGGGCATGCGCCTGGCTAGGGTTTGGCCCCCTGGTCGCCTCCTCGGCCTCCCCCTTCGCCTATAAGAAGCCCCCGATGTAGAAACCCTAAGCACCCGATCAAATATCCACGAAACCGTCTGTAGCCGCCGCCACCATCGTCCCTAGATCGGGGTCTAAAGTTCTTCCGGCACTGCCGAGGAGATCATCCCGGAGGCCTTCTCTCCAGTATGATGTGTGAGTAGTTCCACCTTGGACTATGGGTCCATGTAGTAGCTAGATGGTTGTATCTCCTCCTTTGTGCTTTCATGTATATATCTTGTGAGCTCAATTCATGATCAAGATCTAACCTATTTGTAATCATGCATGTTGTGTTTGCAGGGATCCGATGGATATTGAGATTATTATGTTGGTTTGATTAATGGTTTTGTCTTTATGATTCTATCATGTCTGTGTTGTTTGTGATCTTGTATGCTCTCCGTTGTTAGTAGCTATCTTGGCCAAGTAGTTGCTAGTGACTCCAAGAGGGAGTATTTATGCTCGATAGTGGGTTCATGCCTCTAGTTTCCAAGGGAAGTGACAATAATCTCTTTGGTTGTAGATGTGCTATTGCTACTAGGGATAAAACAACGTTCTCTTGTTCATGGAACATGTGGACTGTTTACCTTACACAATTTTCTTAGCGGTTATGCAACTTGCATCTTAATGGAGGGGGTTCAGATGATAACACGAAGGTGGACTTCTAGTCATAGATTGGATGGCGGATCTATGTATCTTGTTGTATTGCCCAATCGAATCTCATAGGATCTTTCGACTAGTAATTGCATTGTTATGCCTTGCTCGATTCTGTCAATTGCCTGCGATGAATTTGTTTACCCTTCATGCCATGTTGTTTATCTAAGGAGAGCACCTCTAGTGAACTATGGACCCCGGTCCAATATTTACCATTGATACATCCTCCATTGTTACTTGTTTACTTGCTGCAAACCATTACCTTCCACACCATACGTTTAATCCTTTGTTACAACAAACAGGTGAGCTTGACAACCTCACTGATTCGTTGGGGCAAAGTCTTGAGTTTGTGTTGTGCATGTCTCCATGTTGCCAGCAACACCTGTGTGACGTTTCCTTCCTTCTACTGGTTCGATAACCTCGGTTTCTTACTGAGGGAAACTTGCTGATGTGCTACTTCATACCTTGCTCTTGGGGTTTCCAACGAAGCGTCCCACGACAAGTGGTGGGCGCCATCATGGATCAATGGTAAAGATTGGACTGGGGTACATAGTTCACTAGAGGTTCTCTCCTTAGATAAACAAACATGGCATGAAGGGTAAACAAATTATAGTAGGGCAATTGACAGGAACTAAGCAAGGCATAACAATGAAATACTAGATAAAAATATCCTATGAGATTCGATTGGGCAATACAACAATATACATAGACCTCCATCCAACTTCATCTATGACTAGAAGTCCACCTTCAGGTTATCATCGAACCCCCTCCAGTATTAAGTTGCAAGCAACAGACAACTCCTTTAAGCAAAGTGTGTAAGGTAAACAATCCACTTGTTCCATGAACAAGAGACCGCTGTTTTCTCCCTAGTGGCAACAGCACATCTACTACTGTAGAGATTTCTATCACTTACCTTGATAAGTAGAGGCATGAACCCACTATCGAGCATAAATACCCCCTCTTAGAGTCACTAGCAACTACTCGTCCAAGATAGCTACTAACAACGGAGAGCATGCAAGATTACAAACAACACAAACATGATAGAATCAAATAGACAAAACCATGAATCAATCTGACATAGTAATCTCAATATCCATCGGATCCCCGCAAACACAACATGCATGATTACAAATAGATTATATCTTGATCATGAACGGAGCTCACAAGATCTATACATGAAAGCACAAAGGAGGAGATACAACCATCTAGCTACTACATGGACCGGTAGTCCAAGATGGAACTGCTCGCACTTCATACCGGAGAAGAAGGCCTCCAGGATGATCTCCCCTCTGGTAGGGTGCCGGGAAGAACTTCAGATCCCCCCGGTCTAGGGACAATGGTGGCGGCCGCTATAGATGGTTTCATGGAATATTGATCGGGTGTTTAGGGTTTTGGCATCGGGGGGACTTTATAGGCGAAGAGGCGAGGCAGGGGGCCACCAGGGTGGTTGTAAGGTTCCCAACCTTTAATAAGGTAGAGATCCCTGTGTTTACAATGCTAGTCCCTGTATCAATAGCTAGCATCCACAGTTAAGATGTAATATCAAGAAACAAAGGTCATAATACAACTTTATAACCAGGTATAAAATATTATATTACATCTTACATAGCTCATTTGGCTATCTCATTACAATGCAGCAGCAATAACTATAGCATGGAGTCCTTCATCTTCAAAGTGCCACAGGCAATCATGTTGGTTGTAGACTTGTGATCCTATTCAACACACTTCACTAACATCAAACAAACCCGCAACATAATAAGTTGCAGCCACAAGGGTCAATACATTTGAATTGTATTGGCAAGTTTCACTACTATGTAGAAATAAGTGGATCCTATCATTACATGCATATTTGGTTAAGTGGGGTTAGGCTCATTTGCAGAAGGCAATATAGTTTTATCCTATCTTTTCAAAATAGTTTTGATCTTTGTCAAATCTTTCTGATCTTCTTGGAAAACTCCAAGTGCTTCAAATCCCTTGTTGTCACCATCAAGTTTTACTTTGAGAAATTGGAATGTCGAGATCTTGCATAGCTTCAGGCCTTTGTTGCTCAGTATTGTCCATAACCGGGGACACGGCTAAGTACTTAGAATTTGATATTCTGTAGAAGTTGTACACTTTACCCACATGACACAATCTCGTCTTGATGCCACCAGTGGCCGCTGGATAAGTACTCACCAAGATGGAGTACTGGCAGATCGAGAATGTGACAAAGTCTTTCCATAGAAGTCCTCTCAATACACAATGCTAGCTTGTCTACCAGGCACCAATGTAGGGCTAAATTTCCCTTACACAATTCTAGTTAACCTGAAGATGCCAATGCATGAGTCTTCCACTATGTAGTTGACTAAGCCAGAGCCCATTTAGCATGTGGCTGTACATGGAAGCCACTGTACGAGAAACATGTTCAATCTCTAAGTCCCTGGGTGGTTTTATTCAAGTGCACATACAAAAAGATAGCCATATAAACATGGTTCCCTTTGTTGCCACCTTGTCCAAAACTTGAGTATCCTTGTCCACCTAGGTGGTTCATTGAGTATTTGTTTTATTACATAAAACATATATCTTTTCAATACTTCATATAATCATATCATGTATCCCATCCCAAATATATAGAAGGGCTAAGCTTACTACAACTACAATGTTTCCACTAAGGGAGATATAAGGGTATCCTATTAGGATTTAGCATAGCATAAAATATAGTAGTCCTTATCATGCATGTTACCAAAAATCCACTAAGTGTAATGAAAATAGTAGGACATGGATGATAGTGTCACTTGCTTTTTAGTAGAGAATGTTGGTTCACTTCTTGATCTTGCAAATATCACACTCTTCTAATTCCATTACAAATCAATCAAGCACACACAAATTCAACTAGCATTCCAACCAATTTATCACACATAAAATAATAGAAACAAGGTCATGCATGCAAGCATGCAAAAGATAGTTTTATTTAGAAAAGTGGTTTCTACCAAGCTCTAAACATTATAAAGTTCAAAATGGTCATTTACTAAAGTGGTAAAACCATTTGCAAAAGGTTTCATCTCATAAACCAATATTATGATAAGGTGATATTTTATGTAGTTTGGAAATATCTTTTAGCAAAGTAATAAATTTATATGGTTCATCAAATAAGTTGTTAATCCACAAAACTTTGTGTTTAGGGTCAGAAGGATTGAATCAAATCATTTCCCAAAAGCTTTACTCAAAAAAATCATTTCTAAATCAAAAACAATATTTTTATTTGACTAGAAATGAGTTAATTCAAATATTTATCCCTTAACTTCACAAAATACATTTTTAAATCCATAAGTTGGCTCCTATGGTCAGTAGGTTCACAACAATCCATTTTGCAAAGGTTTCACCTTGAAATTATACCTAGAACAATTTTTATATTCAAAATATACCTACACATGTTTCTACAAATTCAACCAATTTTCTAGACGCAAAACATTAAACAAAGTGTATGGTTGGGTAGGATTTGTCTTGCTGATTCCACTGATATAAATTTTGCAAAATTTGGACGTGTAGAACTAAAGTTATGAATTTTACAAGTTTGCAAATCTAATAGAACATTTTCTGGTTTTTATTCAAACAGACTGGCCACGTGGCGCAATCTAACTGGACGGTACCGCTTCGTGCGGATCATACACTAAGGATCGTTGGATCTAATTTAAAACGCATGTCTTTGATGAAAACAGTTTAAATCTAATCCTAGCCGTATGATCAAGATCTAACGGGCACTGTGTCTCTGACCATGGTTGGGCGGCGCTAGCGGCGGCTGGCGGCGGCGCACGCTCGGGCGATGAGCTTGCCGATGATGCAGGAAGCGAGGGAGAGGGGGAAGTGGCTCACCGTGCTCATGGGAGTGTGGAGAAGCTCGAGGTGTGGTCGTCTTGGCGAGGGGCGCTCAGGAACGGAGGGGATTTCTCGCCGGAGTGTGCAGCGGCGTCGGGTGGCTCTGTATGACGACGGGGACGGAGCTGCAGGTCACCCTAAGGCAAGCGGAGCATATGGTTAGACGCGGGAGAGCATGGTGAGTATAGGAGCATCATCGAGAGGTGTTGGGGCGGTCTTAGCTTACCAGGGGGAGCTCGCCAGAGAAACAGTAGAAGACGGTGGTGCTCGGTGTCGAGGTTGCCGACGCTACGGTGCTCGCGCGGGCAATCCATGGGTGCAGAGAGAAGCGTCAGGGAATGGGGAGCATGCTAGTGTGGTTGAGGAGGCGAGGGGCAGTTGGTCGGCACCGGAATCGACGGAAGACCTCGTCGAAGCAGAGAAGGTGTGAGCGTGCAATTCGTGCAGGTGGCTCCGGTCGTGTGAGAGTTGAGAGGAAATGGAGAGGAGTGTCAGGCGATTAAGAGGGCGTAGACGTTGGAGATATTAACGCCTCCATTTATGTGAATTGATCGCCGCAATCAAGGCAGAAACGACAAGGGGGGAACGGCTGGCGCGGGTGGAAACGGAGAACAGGCAGCGTGGGGCCCGTTGTCAGCGAGAGTGAGGGAGGGAAAGATGGGGCCAGCGGTCAGCGACTCAGCGGGTGCGTGCGTGGGTGAAAAACGATTCGCTGGGGGGGGAAGATGGGCTGCGAGTTGGGCTTGCTGGCCTGTTGGCAGTGGGCTGCTTTGTTTCATTTTTTTATACCAAATGTTTTTCCTTTTCTGTTTTGAATTCCTGATTTGATTTTCATTCCAATAATTCAAACAACAAAACAATTCAAACCACCACCAAACTTTGTACTGATTTTAATTCTGTTTAACAACACATTTCAAAGTCTAAAATAAAATAATTTTTTTATTCTTTTAGGATCTATTAATAATTAAATAATTAGTCCTTAGTCTTTAATTCAAATAGGATTTAATTTATTTAAAAACTCTATTTGAAATCTAAAATAATATCAAAACCATTTCAGTAGGTTTTATTTGAAAACATAAAACACTTGGAATTCTTATTTAAAATATTTTAACAAGTTTTAGTGTTTATTTAAAAATGGGAAAAGCCTTTACTTAAATAAAATTGGATATTAATAAATCCTTATTATTTTATTTAAATAATCCTTTCCTATTTTTATCAACCAAAATATTTTATTTTAAAAGCTTGGCCAAGATTTAATTTGGCTCTTTAAAAATAGTCCTTATTTATAATTCTACCTTTTCTTATAAAAACCATATCTTTTTATTTAAAGATCCAAAAATAGTGATTCCAACTATTATAACTTTATTTATTAATTGTTTATCTTTTTAAATCCCTTTAGGATTTTATTTGATCAAAAATAGGTTTTGATGTTTCCAATTGGTATCAAAAAGTTTCTTCTCACCCTAAATTTCATCAATTCTTTATTTTGTTTAATTAATTTTCACATTTCAAAATTTGGAAAATTTTGGGATGTGACATGGCTGCACCCCCCATGCGCGCCCAACCCTAGGTCGCGCCGCCAGGGGTGTGGCCCCCTGGTGAGCCTCCTCCGTCTCGTATTCTGGCTTCTTGTTGCCCACGGTAAAATATTGACTTTGTCTTTTGTCCCGTCCAATTCCGAGAATATTGATTTTCTACTTTTCTGGAACCAAAAACAGAATAAAACAGGCAACTGGCACTATGGCAACTTGTTAATAGGTTAGTTTCATAAAACATATAAAAACACCTCAAAGTATAGACAAAGCAAATCAAAGTAGATACTAATCAAGCATGGAGCATCAAAAATTATAGATACGTTTCCGACGTATCAAGCATCCCCAAACTTAACTCCTGCTCGTCCTCGAGTAGGTAAGTGATAAAAGAATAATTTTTGAGGTGACATGCACCATCAAAACCAAGATCAAACCATTTGCAATCATTGAAAGCTGGGATCAAAGAACTCTAAACATATGCATGAAAGATGGAGTTCTAATAGTAAGACAAAGTAACTGTGCATGCAACATGAAAGTCTACAAACAAAGATCATGAATAACATTCATTAAAAAACGTTTGTTTGTTTCACATACAGAAAACATGGCATAGTGACATTCAGCTTGTCCCTCATAGGGCAAATAGATGCATAGGACACCTTCAAAGTTCATAAGAGTGACTAGATACAAATAGCACAAGAACGAGCAATATCACAATATGCATCAATCAATAAGTTTTGGGACAATGCACATAGAACTAAGAATGGCAACTATGCTCTCTTAATGGTGCCTAAAGTTAGAAGGTGGAGACTCAATATAATAGTGGAAGAAAGTCCCTTCATCAAGGGAAGTAGGGATTTCAAGTTTCAAAAAGAGCTTCCAAAAATTATGGTATGTGTTAGCTTTCAGCCCTCATTGCCCCTATCATAAGCATCTTGAAGTGATTAAGGTTAAAGTGAACAAACTATGGAGTACATGCTTGAAAAAGTATAAGTTGGCAATCTCATGTCCCTTGAATATGAGGGCCACACCTCATGCTACTCAACTTCAGTCACCTTTTAGTTCTTGTCACAGTAAGTACATGCGTATCATAGAGAACCGCCAACGGGATACACCTTGCACATGGTACATGAGCTTTCCCATAACCAAAATGACAAGGCAAGCATACAATGAGCATCTCAACGATCTTTTTATTTACTATTTGCATAATTTTTTATTGAGGTTGCTTCACAGATTGCTCATTATGGTGATGCTGCAAGTTTCCACCATGATTAGGCATGGCTTAGGCTAGCGACCCAGGCGTTTCTCTAACACAAAATACATAACTCCATGGACTTACAAGCTCCTTTTTTATTTCACACCGGCGACATCCAGAGACAAAAGAGAATGATATCAATTGTGTACAAGGTACAAGAGCAATGTTGAAAATGTTCCCCATGACAGCATGGTTCTGATAATTCCAACGTATAAGTGCAAGCATATACAACATATATGACACAATGGTTCAAGTTTATTAAGAGCAAGGAATATAAAGTGTGCCATCAAGTTCGTGAGAGCTTTAATCACTAAGTTTTCACATAACAAAATACTTTTTAATTGGAAGATAACTGAAAACAAGAATATACTTGGAATGGTGTAACACGCCATGCATAGGAATTTATAGTGGACACTTTGGAATAACTTGGTTTCTTGGGAGTTGGAAGCATGAGTATAACTTACTCATACAAGTGGAGGCTAGAAAAATACTGGGAGCAACCAACTAAGAGAGCAATAATGGCCATAATCATGCAGAGCGACACAACATTACTAATCAAAGCATAGAGTGGTACTATAAGTCAAGGACTAGATGATCTTAGAGGCTATGGTGACTTGTTCATAGTCATAACATGGTGTGAGCTGATACGTCCAAAACGTATCTACTTTATCGAACACTTTGCTATTGTTTTTCCTCTAAACTTGTGTGATTTGGATACAACTAACACGGACTGACGCTGTTTTCAGCAGAATTACTTTGGTGTCTTGTTTTTGTGCAGAAAATGAACTATCAGGAAAAATCCCGGAAAATATGCCAAAAACTATTTCTCACTAGAAGATCCACGGAGACAGAAGGGGAGACAGAGAGGAGGCCTGGGGGGCTCAGACCCATCCCAGACGCGATCCCACCACTGGCCGTGCCTGGGGGAGGTTTGGCCACCCCAGGTAGCTCCTCGGCCTCCCTCTGCACCTATAAGTTGCCTTCTGACCTAAATACTCAGGGGGGTTCGATAGTTTTCCAGAAAGAGTTCCGCTCTGCCGCCGCCACCAGAAACCAAGATTCGGATCCGAAACTGCTCGGCACTCACGGACGGAGAATTTGGAGAGGATCATCCCCATCGTCATCACCAACGCATCTCCATCAACCACCGATGTTTCCTTCATCCATGAGTGAGTAATCCCCCGCAGTAGGCTTGGGGATGGTAGGGATTGGATGAGTTCTATCATGTAATCGAATATGATTGTTAGGGCATAGTGCCTAGTATCTCTTGTGCTATTTGACTTTGTTGCAACTTGTTGTGCTTAATGCTTGTCACTAAGGCCCGAGTGCCATGATCTCAGATCTGAACTTATTATTAAATCATTATGATAGTATTGTTTGTGATCTTATCTGCAAGTTGTTGGAGATATGCCCTAGAGGCAATAATAAAAGTGGTTATTATTATATCTTTGTGTTTATGATAAATGGTTACTTTCATGCTATAATAGTATTGACCGAAAACATTAATACTTGTGTGATTTGTAAACTAAATTAGAGTCCCTAGTAAAGCCTCTTTGTAATACTAGCTTGTTGGTTGATAGATGATCGTGGTTTCCCGATCATGAACATTGAGATGTTATTGAGAACAAGATCATATTCATTAGGAGAATGGTATAATGGACATACTCCTATAGATAAGCGTAGCATTAAGATCAAGTCATTTCAATAGTTCGATTTCTATAAGCTTTCTAATACATAGTAACCTAATTCCTTCGACCATGAGATCATGCTAATCACCATCATCGGAAGAATGATTTGATGACATCAAACACCACACCGTAACTGGGTGGCTATAAAGGTGGCACTGAGTGTTCGGAAAGTATGTGTTGAAGCACATGGATCAAGAGTGCGATTTTTCCATCCATATGACAGATAGATATACTCTGGGCCCTCTCAGTGGAACGTCATCCAATTAGCTTGCAATCATGTGACTGGATCACAAGGGATCACATATCACGGGAACGAGAAAAGAGTACTTATCGGTAACGAGGTTGAACTAGGTATGCAGAGATACCGACGATCAAACCTCGGATAAGTAAACTATCACGAGACAAAGGGAAATTGGTATCGTATGTAAGTGGTTCATTTGATCGCAAAGTAATCATAGAAATATGTGGGAGCCATATGAATTTCCATATTCCTATATTGGTTATTGATCGGAGAAGTGTCTCGGTCATGTCCGCATAATTCATGAACCGTAGGGAGACACACTTAAGGATTCGATGTTGTTTAGTAGATATGGAATATAAGTATGAAGACCGAATGTTGTTCGGAGTCTCGGATGGGATCCGGGATATCACGAGCAGATCCGGAATGGTCTGGATTATAAGATTCATAAAAGGAAAGTCCGATTCCGGAGTTCGGGAATGATTTCGATGTTTTCATCGGAGAGGTTCTAGAAGGGTCTGGAAGGTTCACCGGACCGGGAGGGGAATGGTCCATGAATATGTCATGGATAAGTGGAATGATTGGATCATATCCTAGGTCACTTGGTTTGGGCATTTGCGAGAGAGAATTAAAGATCTAAATTGATAGTCAAAAGGGAGGTTTGAAAAGTCAAACTGGAACAATAATTTCCTAGTGGAAGAAGGAAAGAGTCCTTCCTTCTATACAACTTGGGTTTGGGTTTGGATTCAAACTCTCCCCTCCCAAGGCTGCCCCCCTCTCATAAATAGAGGGGGAGGGCTTCCCCAAACACACAAGAGCCAGCCTCCCACCTGCGCGCGCCGCCTAGCCGCCAAGACGCCACCGCTGGCCGCCAGGCGCCACCGGCCTGCTCGCCCACGATAGGAAAGTGTACGACTACATCACCCACGAGAATCTGCTCCCGTTAACCGCTTTGGAATCTTCGAGGGTGAGTACTCCAATCGACTCGTTGCTACAATCTAGTAGATAGATCTTGGCTTGTTTGTGTGCATGCGGTAGAAAATTTTGTTTTCCATGCTACGAACCCCTACACATGTTGTGTACACATATCATTGTCCGAATCCAAAGGCCCCAAAAAGACAATAATTGGGACAACCCGAGGGGATGGCTGTGGTTTGAGGATCACATGTGTTCACGGAGTGTTAATGCTTTGCTCCGGTGCTCTATTAAAAGGAGTACCTTAATTGCCAGTAGTTCCCTAGAGGCCCCGCTGCCACGGGCTGGTTGGACAGAATATGTTGTGCAAGTTCTCATTGCGAGCACGTATGACTATATTTGGAGCACATGCCTAGGATTGTTTAGTACTTGGATGCTTGTTATTATTTATCTGCAATGCCCTAGATCTTGAAGTTACATGTTTAGACTCGTCCATGCAACACCCGTCCATCCATCACTATGCCTACCGCACTCGAATCCTACTGTTACCGTTACTGTTACTATTGCTCCTGTTTCACTATTGGTGTCACTGTTGCTACTACCAAACTATTGCTACTGTTGATGCTCCCATCTTCCCCAGATCAGCACGCGTCTAATGTTCGCCCCAGCACCTCCTGTTGATGCTCCCATCTTCCCCAGATCAGCACGCGTCTAATGCCCCCATCCTGCCTTAGGGCGATCTGCAGCCTCACCTCCGACAGCAAACAGAGCCGCCTGTCGCTAGGAGCTACTCCGGCGAGCAATCGTCGCCGTTCCTAAGCGCCCCTCGCCAAGCCAACGCCACCTTGAGCTTCGCCAACCCTCTGCGAGCATGGTGAGCCCCTCCTCTGTCTTCCTTGCTTCCTGGTTCGTCGGCAAGCACACTGCCAGAGCGTGCGCCGTCGTCCGCCGCCGCCAGCGCCGCCAGTTACTGGTCAAGCTGCTGTGAACCGTTAGATGCAAAGCGTCTGGCTGTGATTAGATCTTAAACCGAAGGGGTGCGTGTGCTTCTGAACCGTGCGATTTAAATGAAATCTTGTGGTTCATAGAGCACGATCCGCACAAAGCGGTACCGGCCAATAGAATTACGCCACGTGGACAAGGTTTGTTTAAAAACAGAATTAGAATCAGATTGATATGCAAACTTGTAAAATTCATAACTTTAATTCTACACGTCCAAATTTTGCAAATTTTATATCAATGGATTCAGCAGAACAAGTACTTTGCAACCATGCTTTTTGTTTAATGTTTTTCTTCTGTAAAATTGGTTGAAATTGCAGAAACTTGTGTAGGATTATTATGAATATAAAAATTGTTCTAGATATAATTTTAATGTGAAATCTTTGCAAAATGGTTTGTTTTGAACCTACTGACCCTAGGAACCAACTTATGGATTTAAAAATGCATTTTGTGAAGTTTACGAATAAATATTTGAATTAACTCATTTCTAGTCAAATAAAAATAATGTTTATGGTTTAGAAATGAATTTTGAGTAAAACCTTTGGGAAATGATTTGATTCAAACCTTGTGACCCTAAACACCAAGTTTTGAGAATTAAAATATATTTGGTGAACTCTTTAAAGAATATTGCTTTCCTAAAAGTATTTTTCAACCACATAAAATAATGATTTGATTTAAAAAGGGTTTATAGATAAAACCTTTTGCAAATGGTTTTACCACTTTAGTAAATGACCACTTTTGAACTTTATAATGTTTAGAGCCTAGTAAAAACCACTTTTGCAAATAAAACTATCTTTTGCATGCTTGCATGCATGACCTTGTTTTTGTTATTTTATGTCTAACAAATTGTTTGAATGTTGTGTTGAATATGTGTTTGCTTGATTGAATTGTAGTAAAGTTAGAAGAGTGTGATATTTGCAAGATCAAGAAGTGGACCATCATTCTCTACTAAAAAGGCAAGTGACACTATCATCCAAGTCCTACTATTTTCATTACACTTAGTGGATTTTGTAACATGCATGGAAAGGACTACTATATTTTATGCTATGCTAAATCCTAATAGGATACCCCTATATATCCCTTAGTGGAAACAATGTAGTTGTAGTATGCTTAGCCCAGCTATATATTTGGGATGGGATACATGTTATGAATATATGAAGTGTTGAAAAGATATATGTTTTATATAATAAAACAAGTACTCAATGAACCACCTGGGTGGACAAGGATACTCAAGTTTTGGACAAGGTGGCAACAAAAGGAACCATGTTTATATGGCCATCTCTTTTTGTATGTGCACCAGAAGCAAACCACCCAGGGACTTAGAGATTGAACATGTTTCTCGTACAATGGCTTCCGTGTACAGCCACATGCTAAATGGGCTCTGGCTTAGTCAACTACATAGTGGAAGACCCATGCATTGGCATCTTCAGGTTAACTAGAATTGTGTAAGGGAACTTGAAACCCTACATTGGTGCCTGGATGACAAGCTAGCATTGTGTATTGGGAGGACTTCTATGGAAAGACTTTGTCACATTCTCAATCTGCCAATACTCCATCTTGGTGAGTACTTATCCAGCGGCCACTGGTGGCATCAAGATGAGATTGTGTCATGTGGGTAAAGTGTACAACTTCTACAGAAGATCAAAATTCTATGTACTTAGCCGTGTCCCCAGTTATGGACAACTCTGAGCAACTAAGGCCTGAAGCTATGGAAGATCTCGACATTCCAATTTCTCAAAGTAAAACTTGATGGTGACAACAAGGTATTTTGAAGCACTTGGAGTTTTCCAAGAAGATTAGAATGATTTTGACAAAAGATCAAAACTATTTTGAAAATATAGGACAAAACTATATTGCTTTCTGCAAATGAACCTAAACCCTACTTAGCCAAATATGCATGTAATGATAGGTTTCCACTTATTTCTACATAGTAGTGAAACTTTCTAATACAATTCAAATGTATTGACCCTTGTGGCTGCAACTTATTATGTTGCAGGTTTGTTTGATGTTAGTGAGGTGTGTTGATTAGGATTACAAGTCTACAACCAACATGTTTGCCTGTGGCACTTTGAAGATGAAGGACTCCATGCTATATAGATATTCTGCTGCATTGTAATGAGATAGCCAAATGAGCTATGTAAGATGTAATGATTTATTTTATTCCTGGTTATAAAGTTGTATTATGACCTTTGTTTCTTGATATTACATCTTAATTGTGGATGCTAGCTATTGATCCAGGGACTAGCATTGTAAACACATGGATCTCTACCTTATTAAAGGTTGGGAACCTTACATGTTTTCAGGAAAAGAACTCCTACAGATGCTAAAGAATTAATGAACAAGATAAGCAAGAATTATGATGATTGGACTTCAACTAAGCTGAATACACCTGAGCCTATTACTCTTGAACCAGATGTTCCTGAACCAGCTCCAACACCAACAACAGATAAGAGGGGAGTTATTGCATTAAATGATGAAGTGATGAAGGAAGCTAAAAAGTGTCTAAAGGATAAAGGTATTAGAGCTGAAGATGTGAAGAATCTACCTCCTATAGAAGAAACACCAACAACAAATAAGAGGGGAGTTATTGCATTAAATGATGAAGTGATGAAGGAAGCTAAAAAGTGTCTAAAGGATAAAGGTATTAGAGCTGAAGATGTGAAGAATATACCTCCTATAGAAGAATTATGTAAGCCAATTCCCCACTCATCTACTATTGAGGTACACTCTCCCCAATTTAATGAAGGTGATATTCCTCATGGTAAGCCTCCTGATCAATGCTTAGAGGAACTTGACACATTTATTGTTAAACAATGTAATTTTAATAAACAAGTTCAGAATCATTTATTGGAAAACTCTAGAGCTATCCATGAGTTGAAAGATATTGTGGAAAGAACTTCTAATGATATTAAAATGCTCTGTAAACACTTTCAAATGGTTCAAACCCAACTTGATCAACTTGCTAAGGTGCAAAAGGATATGATAGTTAATGCTTCATGAAATAAACATGCTTATGGAATTAAAACTAGGAGTGGTGCAGCTACTCAAGATTCTTTATATCCTGAAGGACACCCTAAAAGAATAGAGCAGGATTCCCAACAAGGTGAGGATAGTGGTAGTCCTCATAAGAGGAAGAAAAAGAAACATAAGAAAGTTGAGGAACCACTTGAACCTACTGTAGATCTTAATAGTATATATGTCTGTGATGCTGAAACTGAGAGTGGTAATGATAAGAATGATGCTCTTGATAATGAGGAAGTTGAGGAAGAACCTGAGAAACACACTAAGAACACTAGATACACAAAGGAAGATTTTATTCCTAATAAACATGGTAAAGAGAGAGAACCTTGGGTGCAAAAACCTATGCCTTTTCCAGGTAAGAAACACAAGTCAAAGGAGGAAGAATACTACAACAAGTTTGTGAGTGGATGAAACCTTTATTTTTGCAAATTCCTTTGACTGATGCTATTAAGTTGCCTCCTTATTCAAAGTATATGAAGGATATTGTCTCTAATAAAAGTAAGATTCCTAATGAGGAGATTTCTACTTTGCTAGCTAATTACTCCTTCAATGGTAAGGTTCCAAAGAAACTTGGTAATCAAGGTATACCAACTATTCCTTGCTCTATTATCCCAGCATTAGGAACTAAAGAAGGGTATATTTAGGAATTTGGAATGTTGCATGCATTCATCTGTGAAAATGTGGGTAAAATTTTCGCCCAATAAAAAACCTTAAGTGATCAATATTTCTTTCATACTTTGAGATTAGGTTTAGTCTTAAAGGGTGATTGCTATAAACTTTGATATGATCTTTAAGGAATTATGTGTTTTAAAATGAATTTGAATTTTAAACTTGAGAGTTTGAATTATAATTAAATAAATTTGGGATAAATTTTGAATCTTAATTTAATTAAGAAATGAATATTACAACTTAAATTCTATCCAAAGAAAAACAATAATGAATATGAAACTTATTTCATATCATCAATATATAATCAAGTTAGAAAATCATAACTTATGGAAATCATACACACAATTCACAAAAGCAAATATATAAAGAATAAGAATATTCTTTATTAATAATAATGTAATCTTTATTACAGAAGAATAAAATGAAGATTACAAAGTAATAAAAAATAAAATTACAAAAATGTGAAGAAGATTACATTGGATTATTTACTAATTATTCTATAACTACACCTAAACTAAATCTTCACTTTATATCTGTACCTGCAAAACAAACAAAATATATATAGAGAATAAAAAGTTAGAGTTAGTAATATTTTCTCTCAGAGATGTCAGTGAAGTGCACGAGATAAATTCATCATTGAGAAATTTATAAAAAGGGGCAAGTTTCACCAATATGAAAGAATCCATCTTTCATAAGTTAAAGCCAGAAGTCAAATGACAGCCAAAAGGGGCAAATTCACCAGCCAGGTGAAAGTAACCAGGTAATAGTAAGTGTCAAAAATTCAGAACCTATCCACAAGTGCACAGCAAGAACACAGGCAGGACACACACCAACATGCATGTGGTGTGTTGTCAACCTCACAGCACAGCCCAATCTCACAAAACCACAAGCACAGCCATGGAGAGGCACTAGTGCATCTCTCCACTGCTTGCCACAAGAACGGCCAGCTTAGACAGTAGCTTACCAAACAACATCCAAACCAAACCACCCAAGATCAACCAAGCATCACCAGGATGGTGACATAAGGAGGGGGAAGGATCAGGTGGACAACAAGGTCAAGACCAGGAGCTAGGAGGAGCTGTTGCCTGTCAAAACCCACCGGCGAGCAGCGACGAGCAACACGAAGAGCCGGGAGGCTCCCAGAACTGCTGGTGGGCCCTGGTCCCTCGGGCAACGGCCCGCAAAACTCCGGCACACGTCCTGGCTTGGTTCAAGGGCGTGCCACCTGACCCTGGTCAGAAGGTGATGGATTGCTTCGGTTTCCTGCATGGTAAACAAGTATACGTAAAATTGAGCCGTGGCGGCTCCCTGTTTCCAGTGAATCGGCTCCTAGAGCCGATTATCCCATGGTTCTGCATTAGATCTATGATAACATGGGGTTTTTGCTTCATCATTACAAGTTAAATCGATCTACGATAGTTTAACGTTTTCACCACGTAATTGGAACATCCTACACGTAATTGAGCCCGGTAGATACAAAAGATGATAGAAAACTAACCCTAGAGGAGGCCTAACAACCGACGTAAAAATCAATTACCGGAACAACTCCTCTCGAACTAGCAAACCATATCCTTACGTACTACTGGATCGTTCAACCCGTTTGCAAGGCCTGACTACATGGATATCAAACTAAACCTTGGAGAACAAGGCATAACCATAACAGATCGAATCTACTAAATAAAGATCAAGCTAGATGCTACCTTTACACCCGGGAAAAGGTGCAAAGGTAGCGAGGTAACTAGAGGTAGCACAACTTAACAAATCATAGTGAAAAGTACCGATGCTAACCTAAACAAATCTATGATAGTAGTGTTACTCGCCATCAACAAGGCTTCAGTACGAGTAACACCGAAAACGATAGTAGATCGCCTAGATCGCAAGATGCGATCTAGGCAGCATGACACTTACCCGAAAGAAACCCTAGAAACAAGGGGTGGCGATGCGCCGAGATTGTGTTTGTTGTGAACATGATTGTCCTCTTTTTCTCGATAACCTTAGGTACATATTTATAGTCCGGAGACTTTCTATCTTTGGAATAACTCTACAACTCTATCTCTTACCTAAACCGAAACGTAACCTACTACAATATACAGATACACGGGCAATTTAGCCCAAATCCACGTACAAGGCCGATTCAACAACACGTTGCATATACGTATCTTCCAAGCCCATCTTGATTACGGCCCATCTCCTCCTTTGGCCAAAATATGGCGATAACACATGCCCCCCTGGTTTTGGCAATAATAATTCCAAAACACTCTGTTAATGTTTTTTCTTCCCCCTCTTTTTTTTTATATCGGGTTACGCGTTGCAGAGCAGAATCGTCACGCCACCCCCTCATCATGATGCCCTGTCTTCTCAACTCCTTCGTAAGCCAAGACCTAGATCTGAACTCTTGGGCCGACTGCTTGCGAGCCTGGCCTAATCCCCCTGAACATTGGGTCTCTTGGTTCAGTAGGGTAGCTAGTGCTTACCAATCCCAATGGGAAACCACGGGAATAGCCGATGCCTTGCATTTGTCATTGTCTCCTCTTGAAAAACACGAGAACCTTCTAAAAACCATCGGCTACTTCTGGTCTGACGCTCTGAACTGCTTCATGTTCGGTCATGGCCCCATGTCACCAACTCTGTTAGACGTGGTGATGATTACTGGTCTGGATGTTACATCACCCAGCCCCTCTTCTTTTAAACTGACCAAGGTCCCCTACAAACTGTCTTCTAAAATGCATCGCTTAATCTGGGTGCCTACCTCCAACGCCATATGAAAACAAAGGGCCTGTCACGGAAAGAACACATGACCTTTCTCAACTTCGCTGGAACATTTCATATTCTGTGGTCCTTCCCTTGCTCCAACCAAGAATTATCTCTCCTTAGCCTCTGAGCTTGCTAAAGGCACTCAACTTGGCATCGGTAACTGTTCCTTGGAGAGGTCTATCGATATCTCCGATTGATGTCACAAACTGTTCGGCATAGCGGTCAAACAGGTGGTCCTTGGTGGTTCATTCAGCTATGGGCTCAGCTATATTTTCAAAACCACGTCCCAAACTTCCCCTTTTGGCGAGTTGCACCTTTCCGATGTCAAAGGAAGCATCGATGCACCAACTACGGCCAAGCCTTGTATAGACTGCCAGTAGTAAACGATCCTCAGAAGCATCCAAATGGTTCAGCACTTTCTTTCAAGGCCTGGACAATCCTATCTTCTTCCCTTACATGGAAGAATCGGAACATTTTGAAAATCCCCTCTCCTTCAGGCTAGACAATTTTGCCGATGACACCAGCACTCGGCAGCTCTTTGCCACTATGATCCGTCCCTGTTTCCTTCCAGTTGGCATGAGTACATCCAACAGAATAATCAAGCCTGGGTATGAATTCTACCAGCCGGTCGTAGTGGCTCGTCAATTTGGTCTTGGACAAGTACCTCCCCATTTCTTTCTCCACCATCTTACAGAGAGCAGAGCCGACCTGCCTGATCCTCTCACCAGCCAAAGGTGTTATTCCTTCTTCGACGCTCTGACCATCCCAATTCCCAACGACCTCACCTTCGCCTCATCAACCGATGGCTTTGAATACTGGTGGACGATGTGGAAGACTCGCGCCTTCAGGAGAGCTCGGGACCGTTCTTTGAACAATCGATGTCGACTATGACATCCCGTGGACAGTACCATTACTTGTAAATTTTCTTGATGCAGCTCACAAATGATTTTTCTACTAACCCACTCTTTCTCTTTGCAACAAGATGGCCCCGAACCTACGCATGATGATGGTTCCCCTTCGAGTTCTTTCCGACTCTGTGGTTCTTTTCTGCAAAAACTCGCCACCTCTGAAAAAGGTCATAATGCAGAAACAGCCGATATCACCACAATCGGCTTCCAAGAACCCAACAACCTCTAAGTCAGCTGCCCCTCGAGTTCCAACCAAAACAATAACGATGGCGAGGAAGGTAGCTGCCAGGAAGACCTTGAGGCGCCGGAGCCCTTCTCCAGAAAGCTCGCATGTAGGATGATCCATGCCTTGGTCGATCCTTCTCATTCTTCCATTCTTGCAGACATGCTCGTGCTCACTGTTTCTCTTTTTTTTACAGGCTTCCGTCGAAGACACCTCCAGCGAGAACACTCAGACCAATCGAGGAGAACTGGGCCCAACAGATTCTGAGAGGACCATCACACCGAGCCAGCCAGATTCACCACCATCGGCTTCCAGGAAAAGGTCTGTTCCTGAACCTCGCCCCGAGCACCACGAGGCGGGCCACCAGGTCCCAAGAGGGCTCGCAGGGACCGCAAGCTTCTTCGTCGAGCCAGAGGTTTCAAAATCACCACCCTTCATGCTCTTACCACTTGTTTCTTTTTGTCTGCCGATTTACCATTATTTACATCGGCTAAACACCTTCCATGCGAACGGACGTTTCCGATTGGGAAAAGCTGGGCATGCGATGCCTTTAGCCAAGCCGGGTCTAGTAATCCCCGAAGGTGCAGATGAAACGACTACCACTTTGGCCAAGCCCCCAGCAACCACACACAAGCCGATCGTCTCCTCATCTGCTATCCCCTCGATCTTAGGAGAGGTACGTTAGCTTCTTTCGGCTCATCCTTACACGTTTGGACGCATACTGACGCTTTTTCGGGCTGCCAGAGTTGTGATATTTCGGCTTCGACGTTGACCCTGAATCCATTGAACCAACTCCTCTGCCGATGATGAACCACGAGCCGGTGTTCCACCTCAATTCCAGCGTCTTAAAGCCTGTCCTCCCCAATCAAGAGTTGATCGAGGGTTCTGAGGAAGCGAAGAGCGTTCTTGCCGAAATAAAAGACCAACTCCCAGTAGCATTGCAGGTGAAGCTTTGGCCAGTTGTAACTCTGTCCTTCTACGGGTCAAGGGTGAAGTTAGCTCGTGAGAGGATCGATCTGCGCCCAACTTCCACAAGGCCAATATCGCATGATGTCGCCACTCAACGAGAAAAAGGCGTCTCTTGATGCCAAAACTGACACCTCTGTCAGTACCGTTGAGCTCGCATCCTTGAAAAGGGAGTTGGAAGATCTTGAAGAGAAGGTCCGGGCGACTAAACAGCTCATTCGCGACAAGGAAGAATCCATCGCCCGCTCCCAAGACGAGGCAGAAGGCCTCAAAGCTCAACTGAAGACCAATCTGGCAGAAATCCGTTCCCTGAACAAGCAGCTAGTGACGGGCAAGGACGAAGATGACGAAGCCGAGATCGCCGAGGTGGATCGTGTCCGTGCTGACGCCCTCCACGCCTTCGAGGCATTTCTTGATGGCTCGTTTATAAACCGCATCTGCCAGTTTGAACCTCTAGAGTCGATGACTGTGCATCGGCTATATTTTTTTTTATTTGGCCGATTTCATGTATCGGCCCCCACATTTCACTGTCCATCATCCCACATGCTTGGGAAATATTTCTTGAGATGTTGGCCGTTAACAGCCACTGGGAATTTTACGCCGTCGAGCTCCTCAAGCATGTACGCGTTCCCTCTTAAAACCTGATCGACCCTGTATGGCCCGTGCCAAGTTGGAGACCATTTACCATATGTTGCATCCTTAGTCCCTAATGGCAACACAACTTCCCATACCAGATCGCCAACGTGGAACTCCTTTGGTCTCACTTTCTTGTTATATGCACGAGCTACCTTGGCCTTGTTCTCTTTGATTTTCTCAACCACACTGAGCTCGCTTAAATCCTCAACACTGTCACTCATCAGGGTTGCATATTCTTCAGTTGTTAGATTGTGTTCTGAAAAGTGACACGTCTCGATCCAGCCGTAATTTCCCAAGGCAATACGGCTTCTTGTCCATAGACCAGATGGTATGGAGAGGTTTTTATCGCTCCATGGCATGACATGCGATAAGCCCATAAAGCCTCTGACAAAACCTCGTGCCAACGCCTAGGGTGCTCATCGACTTTCCTCTTGATCAGCTTGATAAGGCTCTGGTTGGACGCTTCAGCTTGCCCGTTTGCTTGAGCATAGTATGGAGATGATCTAATCAGCTTAATCCCCGTGTCCTCACAGAACTTTCTAAACTCGTGAGAGATGAAGACCGAACCTCCATCGGTCGTGATAGTTTAGGGAATCCCGAATCTATGAATGACGTGTTCTTTCACAAAATTGATAACATCCTTTGAGTTTACTGACTTCATCGGGACAGCCTCCACCCATTTAGTGAAATAATCAGTAATGGCCAAAATCCACATGTGGCCTTCGCTTGATGGAGGATTGATCTTGCCGATCATATCCATGCCCCAACCTCGGAATGGCCAAGGCTTGATGATGGGGTTCATTCTTGTGTGGTACCATCTGAATTTTCCCAAACTTGACATGCTTGACACCCTTTGTAGTACTTGAAACAGTCCTCAAGCATGGTGGGCCAATAAAACCTCGATCGCCGATCAACCATTTCATCTTGTGAGCCGATTGGTGAGTTCCACAGCGCCTTCGTACCTCGTAGGAGCCGATTGGCCTCGTCATCCCTGCACAATTGAGCAATAACCCTCCAGAGTCCTGTAAAACATGTCGTCCCCAATAAGCACATACTTCATGGCCTTGTACCTTATCCGTTTAGGTGCCCCGAGCGAATCTTTCAAGTAATTGAAGATATCGGCTCTCGATCATCTGCTTCAGAACTGCAGACGAACATCGGCTCCCTCTCGCTACGCCTCTGTAGCACAAGCCATTGTGCAAGATCATTCGCCTCGGTATTCTCGCGATCGTGGGATCCAGTGAAGTTTATGTACCGAACTGTGCCATCACTCACCAAGGCAACCATAACGGGAAGAGTGACTCGCTCTCACACTTGTATTCCTCCGTGAGTTGGGAAATCACCAACTTGGAGTCTCCAAAAATTTCCACTGCTTCTGCTCCAGCTTCGATGAGCAACTCCATTCCCTTGCGTATCGCCTCATACTCAGCGACGTTGTTGGTGCGAGAGGTAGATAACCTGATGGAGAAGGAAAATGTTGCCCCCCGGGGCGACACGAGTAAAATGCCGATGCCGCAACCATCGTCACAAACCGATCCATCGAAAAACATAGCCCACGCTCTTATAGACAGTGCTGCTATATTAGTGTTGATCCTTTCAGCGATAAGGTCGGCCAATGCCTGACCCTTAACCGCTTTTATGGTTGATACCGATGTCAAATTCGATAACGCAAACATCCATTTGCCGACTCGGCCTTTCAACATAGGAGCCGACACCATGTGCTTTATGACATCCGATTTGCATATGATGATAATCTCCACGATAGCAAGATGTGGCGCTTGTGCGGTGAAAAACGAGCAAAGGCACAACTTATCGATATCGGGATACCTTGTCTCGCATCCAAAGATCCTTCCGGCGATGTAAAATACAACTCGCTCCAGCCCATCATGAACTTGCACCACCACGAGGCGATGGACGTGTCCATCGACAAGTAAATGTAGAATGGCTGTCGGTGGGCGGAACCAACACTGGCGGCTTTGTCAGATATTCTTTGATCTCGTCGAAGGCTCGTTGTTGGTCTGCCCCCCAGCGGAATTCCTCGTCAGATTTAATTTTCACCAGTCCCATGAAGGGCTCTATTCTTCCTGACAGATTGGAGATGAACCTTCTGACGAAGTTGATCTTGCCGATGAGAGACTGCAGTTCTTTCTTCGTGGTAGGTGGCTTCATTGTTCGCACTGCCTCCTGACTTTTCAGGCCGATCTCAATTCCGCGTTCATGGACCAAGAAACCCAAGAACTGACCGGCCGTCACCCCGAAGGCGCACTTCTTTGGATTCATCCGTAGCCCGAATTTTCTTGTTCGGTCCAGGACGTTGCGGTCGTCCAAGTGTCCTTGCACTGAAGCAGACTTGACCACCACGTCATCGATGTAAATTTCCACCAGCTTGCCGATCGGTCATGGAAAATGTAATTCATGGCTCTTTGGTACGTGGCGGCATTCTTCATCCAAATGTCATCACTACATATTCAAACAACCCCACCGAACACAGGACTCGAACGCAGTCTTGTGTATGTCTTCGAGCCATAAAATTTGGTTGTAACCGGCATTGCCATCCATGAAGCTCAAGATCTTATGACCAGCTGCGTTGATTAACGTTTACGCTACCGCATCGGATACTCATCCTTTGAGTAGCTCTGTTGAGATCCCGAAAATCTATGGCAACACGCCACGCCATCCTTTTCTCTCTGCACGATACTAGAAATCCACTCAAAGGCATGGCACCGCATGGGCCTGATTAACTTGGTTGTCAACATTTTTCTCGACCCTTCTTGATTCTTCTTCCGAATTTGGCCTTCATCCGTCGTGTCTCGGCTCGAATGGCCGAAATCCTTTTTTGGAGTCGATGCTCGATGATGCTCCTAACCCGGCATCTCTCAGATAGTCCCAAAGAGCGGCAACCGATATTCCTTCAACAGGCTATCGGACCTGCGCAGATTTGGATCTAACTTCTTCGATAAATGTTGGTCGTGGCTTATCCCAGACCGATGTCGATCTCTTCTAGTTCATCACGGATGTAAACCCATACCCTAGCTTTCGTCACCGTTAAATCGATGCTAAACACAGGCAAATAGCTGGTGAGGACAACAAAAAATAATTTGGCCGATTGCCCGAATCGCCCCCTTGATGATGCATTAGTCAAGGACGGTTTACACCTTGTTTGTGTTTTACAATGGCAGGGAATCTCGCCATGATCCGGCTATCGTCAGTAAGATTATCGCTTTTTTGTGGCCGATCGCGAGGATCGCCATACCACGACGATCGTGGACTTTGCTACTGTCGGGCCTGGATAAGACCAGCCTCACCCCGCTTTTTGTAGCTTCAATGCGCCACAGCCGTCTAGACGATTCCAGAGATCGGCTCGGTCTTCGCTTCCCAGATGTTCATGCTGCTATGGAGATCTCGATAGAATCATCTGCATGAATGACCTCCACCTCATCTCCATCCCATTAGGCACTGGTGCATCGTGGATGGAATGCAGCGATTAGCATGAATCCAATCTCTCCCTAGCAAGACAACGTAGGTGCTTTTGCTGTCTGACGAAAAATGACGTTGGGATGGTTTTTCCTGCAGTCGGATCCACGTTCGCGCCTGCGTTTACAAGTTTGGCGCTTGAAGTCGCTTAACGTGACGTTGGTTTTGATCAGATCTGCAGTGGAGCATCCCAAACGCCGTAGCATGGAGTATGGCATTATATTGACTGCCGCTCCGGTGTCCACCAACATCTTGCTGACAGGCTGCCCATTGATGTAACCTCGTAGGTACAAGGCTTTCAGATGTTTGTAGCCCTTCTCGCGTGGCTTCTCAAAGATAACGCCGTGGGCGCGATCAAACCGCGCCCTTTGGTAGCTCGTTGGTTCTTGGGCGCAGAACTCGACGGAAGAATGAACACCATGTTTGTGCCACCGATGTCTTTGCATCGGCTTTTTCGGTTAGCGCCACTCTTTCCTTTTCGCGATCTTCCGTTTCAAGGTCGCCGAATTTTAACGGCCGATCGGGCGTGCTTTCTTTAAAGCGTGGAATCTGCGCTTCGGCTTCCTCCAAGTTACGCAGCCGCTGCACTCTACGCTTTTGGGTGTGTCTGAGTCCGTCGGGACACCACCTTGGACGGTGATATCTGTCTCCTTCCCTGTCATCCATTGGCTCCTCGAGATCTTTTGTTCGAGCGGACTCCCTGTGTCGGCTCTGAGGTGGGAGAGGACCTAGACGCTTGAACACTGAAATTGGCCCCGTGTCCTCCTTCTGCTGTCCACATTCTCGGCAGTTATCGATTGTAGGCAATCGGCTCATTCCCGTGTCCCAGCAATACTTGAAGAAAGGACAATCCCAATGCTTGTCGACACCTTCCTTTTCTTTCGACGTTCCCCTAGAGAGGTGCTCATATCTTTCATCGTCACTATTGCGCCGGCGACGTCGATCATACTGACGCTCATACTTGTTAAGGAGATGCGTGGAGTGTGGCTTCTGATATCGCACGCTTCTGACCTGTTGCTCGATTAAGTACTTTGTCATCGTCATTTGGGCGGTCGCGTGGACCAGCCTCCTCTTTCTCGCCCCGAGCGACCGCCTTCCTCCTTGTATGTGCCATGGTGGCACCAGATCCGCCATATTAACATCGAATGAGAAATCCAGTGACGCCTCGTGGAGTGATGTGTTCTACCATCTTGACGCGGAAATGGGTTTGTGTCTACTTTCATGGCGAACGCCCCGAGATCGACGGCCTTGCTCTATTGCTGTTTGGATCTGGCGTAGCTCTTTGCAAATCATTGGTGGTGTGGGTGAACGAGTGATGCCACTTGCGTATGGTCTCCGTTCATCTCTGGCCAAGAGGATTTTGTGGCCTTCGGTAACTTCACCGCTTTTCTTCAAAGATAAATCAAATATCTGCTCAGCTTTGCTCACATCAAGTCGAACCCTTTTGCAGGCCCTGCCGCTTCACCCATTTGCAGGACATGTGCTTCGAGCCATTCAGCCACGACCACCTCCTGGTCTTGTGTAGGATCATCTTCTTCAGACGACCGTGCTTATCGGACGTTTGAACTTGTCTTGGTACAACTCGTGGTGGCGCTGTTCATACATCGCCGGTTTACGGGCCATGTGCGCCAATGAGTTGTACTCTACTTGAAAGCAGATCCTTGATGGGTGCCGAGAGACCAACCGCTGCCGACCGCTTCTTTTCGATTAAACGAGTGAGTAACATCGGTTCTTAGCGATCTGGCGCTGGATGTACTCGGCTGATTTCTCCCGCTTTTACGCTGTGCAGTCTGCAATGCCAGCCTCGGTAGCCTCACGATAATCTTGAATGTGGAACTCTTCCGGTTGCTTCCAGTCTGAATCGAATCGGTGGCGAGGTGTACCACCAAACGCTGGTCTGTCGAGATTGCGCAAAGAACCTTACGCGCAACTGATCCGATGCTGAAATCATGCCTAACTGTGCCAGGTATCGGCTCACGTGCTCGATCGAGCTCGACCCTTCTGATCCGCTAAACCTTGAGAACTCAGGGAGCCGGTACTTGGGTGGCAGCGGAATCAGATCAAACTCGTTGGGGTATGGCTTTGAATAGCCGATTGTCCTTCTCTTCGGCACGAAGCCGAACTGGTCTCTCAAGATGGTACGGATTTGCTCCACTGTTTGAGCTGCAGGGGCTAGATTCTCCTGACTCGTTCGTGGCATACTTGGCTAGCCACGCTTTGTTTGTCGGCGTCCATCCTGCATATCGCTGCTCGAAACACACTCCTCAAGCCCTGCTCCGGGAACTCCTGCCGCGAAATGCTGCGGTTGCAATCTGGTTGGTGCGTGTCGAGTTATTGCGATCCGACGTAGGTGCACACATATCCATGTGGGATTTCTTTAGGTGGCTCAAACAGGAATCGGCAATCGCCTGGGTCGCCTCCAACCTTGTAGACGACGCCGTCTGCTGCCCCGGCGGCTGGAGCTACAAGTGTGAATGGCAGTGTGGCCTGGTCTGGGCGGTCTTTCTCCTGGTGAGTCCCTAAAGTAGGCCCGACGGAGAATCGATGTTTCATGATCTCTGAACTACGCGAACTGCGATCCGCTCAGCGTTCACGGGCTCTCGGAATGGCGGTGAAGAGAATGAGCCACCATGTAGTTGACTTCTGTCGCGGCTACAGTGCGCTCCTCAAGAGCAGACAGATCCACCTCATCAAGAGCACCTTCGGTGAGAACCCTTTCCACCGATGCCATGCTTACGGGTCCTCTCAAAAGAGCCCGATGAGATCGGCTTCAAGAGAGCTTTGATGTCATCATACTTCGCCTTGTGCTCCTCGGGAAGCTCGTAAATGCGTGGTCATCCCCCATCTCGTCGGATGTTGATGCGATCTGTTGAATGTCCCACCGGCGTGCGTAATGTGTTGCTGTCAAAACCCACCGGCAGCGACGAGCAACACGAAGAGCCGGAGGCTCCAGGCTGGTGGGCCCTGGTCCCTCGGGCAACGGCCACAAAACTCCGCACACGTCTGGCTTGGTTCAAGGCGTGCCACGACCTATACCTGGTCGAAGGTGATGGATTGCTTCGATCAGTTTCTGCATGGTAAACAAGTATCGTAAAATTCGAGCCGTGGCGGCTCCCAGTTTCCACTGAATCGGCTCCTAGAGCCGATTATCCCATGGTTCTGCATTAGATCTATGATAACATGGGGTTTTTGCTTCATCATTACAAGTTAAATCGATCTACGACAGTTTAACGTTTTCACCACATAATTGGAACATCCTACACGTAATTGAGCCTGGTAGATACAAAAGATTATAGAAAACTAACCCTAGAGGAGGCCTAACAACCGACGTAAAAATCAATTACCGGAACAACTCCTCTCGAACTAGCAAACCATATCCTTACGTACTACTGGATCGTTCAACCCGTTTGCAAGGCCTGACTACGTGGATATCAAACTAAACCTTGGAGAACAAGGCATAACCATAACAGATCGAATCTACTAAATAAAGATCAAGCAAGATGCTACCTTTACACCTGGGAAAAGGTGCAAAGGTAGCGAGGTAACTAGAGGTAGCACAACTTAACAAATCATAGTGAAAAGTACCGATGCTAACCTAAACAAATCTATGATAGTAGTGTTACTCGCCATCAACAAGGCTTCAGTACGAGTAACACCGAAAAACGCATAAGTAGATACTGCCTAGATCACAAGATGCGATCTAGGCAGCATGACACTTACCCAAAAGAAACCCTAGAAACAAGGGGTGGCGATGCGCCGAGATTGTGTTTGTTGTGAACGTGATTGTCCTCTTTTTCTCGATAACCTTAGGTACATATTTATAGTCCGGAGACTTTCTATCTTTGGAATAACTCTACAACTCTATCTCTTACCTAAACCGAAACGTAACCTACTACAATATACAGATACACGGGCAATTTAGCCCAAATCCACGTACAAGGCCGATTCAACAACACGTTGCATATACGTATCTTCCAAGCCCATCTTGATTACGGCCCATCTTCTCCTTTGGCCAAAATATGGTGATAACACATGCCCCCCTGGTTTTGGCAATAATAATTCCAAAACCACTCTGTTAATGTTTTTTCTTCCCCCTCTTTTTTTTACATCGGGTTACGCGTTGCAGAGCAGAATCGTCACGCCACCCCCTCATCATGATGCCCTGTCTTCTCAACTCCTTCGTAAGCCAAGACCTAGATCTGAACTCTTGGGCCGACTGCTTGCGAGCCTGGCCTAATCCCCCTGAACATTGGGTCTCTTGGTTCAGTAGGGTAGCTAGAGCTTACCAATCCCAATGGGAAACCACGGGAATAGCCGATGCCTTGCATTTGTCATTGTCTCCTCTTGAAAAACACGAGAACCTTCTAAAAACCATCGGCTACTTCAGTCCGACGCTGAATCGCTTCATGTTCGGTCATGGCCCCATGTCACCAACTCTGTTAGACGTGGTGATGATTACTGGTCTGGATGTTACATCACCCAGCCCCTCTGCTTTTAAACTGACCAAGGTCCCCTACAAACTGTCTTCTAAAACAGACTGCACGAACTGGGGTGCCTACCTCCAACGCCATATGAAAACAAAGGGCCCTGTCACAGAGAAAGAACACACAGCCTTTCTCAACTTCTGGCTGGAACATTTCATATTCTGTGGTCCTTCCCTTCTTCCAACCAAGGATTATCTCTCCTTAGCCTACGAGCTTGCTAAAGGCACTCAACTTGGCATCGGTAAACTGTTCCTTGGAGAGGTCTATCGATATCTCCAGTTGATGTCTGCCAAAATGTTTTCTGGCATAGCAGTCAAAACATGTGGTCCTTGGTGGTTCATTCAGCTATGGGCTCAGCTATATTTTCAAAACCACGTCCCAAACTTCCCCCTTTTGGCGAGTTGCACCTTTCCAGATGTCAAAGGGAAGCAGATCAGATGCACCAGCTACGGCCAAGCCTTGTATAGACTGCCAGGTAGTAAACTGATCCCTCAGGAAGCATCCAAATGGTTCAGCACTTTCTTTCAAGGCCTGGACAATCCTATCTTCTTCCCTTACATGGAAGAATCGGAACATTTTGAAAATCCACTCTCCTTCAGGCTAGACAATTTTGCCGATGACACCAGCACTCGGCAGCTCTTTGCCACTGTGATCCGTCCCTGTTTCCTTCCAGTTGGCATGAGTACATCCAACAGAATAATCAAGCATGGGTATGAATTCTACCAGCCGGTCGTAGTGGCTCGTCAATTTGGTCTTGGACAAGTACCTCCCCATTTCTTTCTCCACCATCTTACTGAGCGAGAGCCGACCTGCCTGATCCTCTCACCAGCCAAAGGTGTTATTCCTTCTTCGACGCTCTGACCATCCCAATTCCCAACGACCTCACCTTCGCCTCATCAACCGATGGCTTCGAAGACTGGTGGACGATGTGGAAGACTCACGCCTTCAGGAGAGCTCTGGGACCGTTGCTGAAATAGCTCGATGCTGACTATGACATCCCCGTGGAACAGGTACCATTACTTGTAAATTTTCTGGATGCAGCTCACAAATGATTTTCCTACTAACCCACTCTTTCTCTTTGCAGCAACAAGATGGCCCTGAACCCACGCCGAGGATGGTTCCCCTCGAGTTCTTTCCGCCCACTCGTGGTTCTTTTCTGCAAAAACTCGCCACCTCTGAAAAAGGTCACAATGCAGAAACAGCCGATATCACCACAATCGGCTTCTAAGAACCCAGCAACCTCTAAGTCAGCTGCCCCTCGAGTTCCAACCAAAACAAGAACGATGGCGAGGAAGGTAGCTGCCAGGAAGACCTTGAGGCGCCGGAGCCCTTCTCCAGAAAGCTCGCATGTAGGATGATCCATGCCTTGGTCGATCCTTCTCATTCTTCCATTCTTGCGCATGCTCGTGCTCACTGTTTCTTTTTCAAAGCTTCCGTCAAGACACCTCCAGCGAGAACACTCGCACCAATCGAGGAGAACTGGGCCCAGATTCGAGAGGACCATCACACCGAGCCAGCCAGATTCACCACCATCGGCTTCCTGGAAAAGGTTCTTCTGAACCTCGCCCCGAGCACCAAATCGGCGGGGCCACTGTGGTCCCAAGAGGGCTCGCAAGGACCGCAAGCTTCTTCGTCGAGCCGAGGTTTCAAAATCACCACCCTTCATGCTCTTACCACTTGTTTCTTTTTGTCGCCGATTTACCATTATTTACATCGCTAAACACCTTCCATGCACGATCGACGCGTTTCCAGTGGGAAAGCTGAAGTGTCGATGCCTTTAGCCAAGCCGGTCTAGTAATCCCGAAGGTGCGGATGAAACGGCTACCACTTTGGCCAAGCCCCAAAGAACCACACACAAGCCGATCGTCTCCTCATCGCTATCCTCGATCTTAGGAGAGGTACGTTAGCTTCTTTCGCTCATCCTTACGCTTGGACGACATCGACGCTTTTTCGGCTGCGAGTTGTGATATTTCAGGCTTCTTGACGTCGACCTCGAATCCATTGAACCAACTCCCTCTGCTGCCGATGATGAACCACGAGCCAGGGCTGTTCCACCTCAATTCCAGCGTCTTAAAGCCCTGCTGTCCTCCCCAATCGAAGAGTTGATCGAGGGTTCTGAGGAAGTGAAGAGCGTTCTTGCTGAAATAAAAGACCAACTCCCGGTAGCATTGCGGTGAAGCTTTGGCGGTTGTAACTCTGTCCTTCTACGGGTCAAGGGTGAAGTTAGCTCGTGAGAGGATCATCTGCGCGCCCAACTTCCATCAAGGCCAATATCGCAGACGGATGTCGGCTCAACGAGAAAAGGCGTCTCGATGCCAAACCGACACCTCTGTCGATCACCGAGCTCGCATCCTTGAAAAGGGAGTTGGAAGATCTTGAAGAGAAGGTCCGGGCGACTAAACAGCTCATTCGCGACAAGGAAGAATCCATCGCCCGCTCCCAAGACGAGGCGTAAGGCCTCAAAGCTCAATCAAGACCGATCTGCGTAAATCCGTGCCCTGAACAAGCAGCTAGTGACGGGCAAGGACGAAGATGACGAAGCCGAGATCGCCGAGGTGGATCGTGTCCATGCTGACGCCCTCCACGCCTTCGAGGCATTTCTTCAGTAGCTCGTTTATGTAAACTGGCATCTGCTTGTAACAGTTTGAACCTCTAGAGTCGATGACTGTGCATCGGCTATATATTTTTTTTTATTTGGCCGATTTCATGTATCGGCCCCCACATTTCACTGTCCATCATCCCACATGCTTGGGAAATATTTCTTGAGATGTTGGCCGTTAACAGCCACTGGGAATTTTACGTCGTCGAGCTCCTCAAGCATGTACGCGTTCCCTCTTAAAACCTGATCGACCCTGTATGGCCCATGCCAATTTGGAGACCATTTACCATATGTTGCATCCTTAGTCCCTAATGGCAACACAGCTTCCCATACCAGATCACCAACGTGGAACTCCTTTGGTCTCACTTTCTTGTTATATGCACGAGCTACCTTGGCCTTGTTCTCTTTGATTTTCTCAAGCGACCACAGCCTGAGCTCAGTTAAATCCTCAACACTGTCACTCATCAGGGTTGCATATTCTTCAGTTGTTAGATTGTGTTCTGAAAAGTGACACGTCTCGATCCAGCCGTAATTTCCCAAGGCAATACGGCTTCTTGTCCATAGACCAGATGGTATGGCGAGGTTTTTATCGCTCCATGGCATGACATGCGATAAGCCCATAAAGCCTCTGACAAAACCTCGTGCCAACGCCTAGGGTGCTCATCGACTTTCCTCTTGATCAGCTTGATAAGGCTCTGGTTGGACGCTTGCCCGCTTGCTTGAGCATAGTATGGAGATGATCTAATCGCTTAATCCCGTGTCCTCACAGAACTTTCTAAACTCGTGAGAGATGAAGACCGAACCTCCATCGGTCGTGATAGTTTGGGGAATCCCGAATCTATGAATGACGTGTTCTTTCACAAAATTGATAACATCCTTTGAGTTTACTGACTTCATCGGGACAGCCTCCACCCATTTAGTGAAATAATCAGTAATGGCCAAAATCCACATGTGGCCTTTGCTTGATGGAGGATTGATCTTGCCGATCATATCCATGCCCCAACCTCGGAATGGCCAAGGCTTGATGATGGGGTTCATTGCTGACGCGGGTACCATCTGAATTTTCCCAAACTTCTGACATGCTTGACACCCTTTGTAGTACTTGAAACAGTCCTCAAGCATGGTGGGCCAATAAAACCCTGATCGCCTGATCAACCATTTCATCTTGTGAGCCGATTGGTGAGTTCCACAGGCGCCTTCGTGTAACTCGTGTAGGAGCCGATTGGCCTCGGCGTCCCCGGACATTTGAGCAATAACCCTCCAGAGTCCAGAAACATGTCGTCCCAATAAGCACATACTTCATGGCCTTGTACCTTATCCGTTTAGGTGCCCCAGCCGAATCTTTCAAGTAATTGAAGATATCGGCTCTCGATCGCCTTCCGAGGCGTGTGCACGAACATCGGCTCCCTCTACGCCTCGTAGCCAAGCCATTTGTGCAAGATCATTCGCCTCGGTATTCGCGATCGTGGGATCCAGTGAAGTTTATGTCTGGAACTATGCCATCAGCTCACGGCGGCAGCCATAACGGGAAGAGTGACTCGCTCTCACACTTGTATTCCTCCGTGAGTTGGGAAATCACCAACTTGAGTCTCCAAAATTTCCACGCTTCGCTCCAGCTTGATGAGCAACTCCATTCCTGCGTACGCCTCATACTCGCCGACGTTGTTGGTGCGAGAGGTAGATAACCTGATGGAGAAGGAAAATGTTGCCCCCCGGGGCGACACGAGTAAAATGCCGATGCCGCAACCATCGTCACAAACCGATCCATCGAAAAACATAGCCCACGCTCTTATAGACAGCGCTGCTATATTCGTGTTGATCCTTTCAGCGATAAGGTCGGCCAATGCCTGACCCTTAACTGCTTTTGCGGTTTGATACCGGATGTCAAATTCCGATAACGCAAACATCCATTTGCCGACTCGGCCTTTCAACATAGGAGCCGACAGCATGTGCTTTATGACATCTGATTTGCATATGATGATAATCTCCGCTGATAGCAAGATGTGGCGCAGCTTTGCGGTGAAAAAGCAGCAAAGGCACAACTTATCGATATCGGGATACCTTGTCTCGCATCCAAGATCCTTCGCGATGTAAAATACAACTCGCTCCAGCCCATCATGAACTTGCACCACCACTGAGGCGATGGACGTGTCAGCTACTGACAAGTAAATGTAGAATGGCCTGTCCGGCTGGGGCGGAACCAACACTGGCGGCTTTGTCAGATATTCTTTGATCTCGTCGAAGGCTCGTTGTTGGTCTGCCCCCCAGCGGAATTCCTCGTCAGATTTAATTTTCACCAGTCCCATGAACGGCTCTATTCTTCCTGACAGATTGGAGATGAACCTTCTGACGAAGTTGATCTTGCCGATGAGATCGGCTTCTTTCTTCGTGGTAGGTGGCTTCATTGTTCGTGACCTTTGCCTCGACTTTTCAGCCGATCTCAATTCGCGTTCATGGACCAAGAAACCCAAGAACCGACCGTCACCCAAGGCGCACTTCTTTGATTCATCCGTAGCGAATTTTCTTGTTCGGTCCAGACGCGTTCAGATCGTCCAAGTGTCCTTACCTTTGAAGCGGACTTGACCACCACGTCATCGATGTAAATTTCCACCAGCTTGCCGATCAGGTCATGGAAAATGTAATTCATGGCTCTTTGGTACGTGGCGCGGCATTCTTCAAATCCAAATGTCATCACTACATATTCAAACAACCCCACCAACACAGGACTCTAAACGCAGTCTTGTGTATGTCTTCCGGAGCCATAAAATTTGGTTGTAACCAGCATTGCCATCCATGAAGCTCAAGATCTTGTGACCAGCCACTGCGTTGATTAACGTTTCTGCTACCGGCATCGGATACTCATCCTTTGGAGTAGCTCTGTTGAGATCCCGAAAATCTATGGCAACACACCAAAAGCCAACCTTTTCTCTCTGTGCGATACTAGAAATCCACTCAGATACCGCATGGCCTGATTAACTTGGTCACAACATTTTCTCGACCTCCTTCTTGACTTCTTCCGAATTTCGCCTTCATCCGTCGTGCTCATTTCTGGAATGGCGAAATCCTTTAAGCCGGAGTCGATGCTCAAGATGCTCTGTCTAACCTGCATCTTTGTATAGTCCCAGCGGCATCGATATTCCTTCAACAGGCTATCATCGGACCCGCAGACTTGGATCTAACTTCTTGCTGATAAATGTTGGTCGTGGCTTATCCCCAGGACCGATGTCGATCTCTTCTAGTTCATCAGCGGATGTAAACCCATACCCTAGCTTTCCGTCACCTGTTAAATCGATGCTAAACACAGGGCAAACAGTTGGTGAGGACAACAAAAATAATTTGGGCCGATTGCCTGAATCGGCCCCCTTTTTGATTGCATTAGTCAAGGACGGTTTACACCTTGTTTGTGTTTTACAATGGCAGGGAATCTCCCTGCTACGACTACATGATCTGCTTGTCGTAAGATTACTGCTTTTCCTTTTTTGTGGCCGATCGCAGGGATCGGCCATACCACGTACGATCGTGGACTTTGCTACTCTGTGCCTGGATAAGACCAGCCTCACCCCGCTTTTTGTAGCTTCAATGCGCTCACCGCCTAGATCGATTCCAGAGATCGGCTCCTGGTCTTCTGCTTCCCAGATGTTCATGCCTGCTATGGAGATCTCGATAGAATCATCTGCATGAATGACCTCCACCTCATCTCCATCCCACTGTATAGATCATCTTAAGCAACAAGCCTCAGACCAATAACCACTTAACATGTTTACAATTCATCCAAACATGATCCAATTCATCCAGTATATGATCAATCACAGAACAGAAACCCTAAATAGATATGTCATCCTAATCAAAATCAGACAGTATCCAGAGATGGCACTGCCAACATCTAGCATCGAATCAGCAAGCACAGAGAGCACCATGGGAGAAGAATCGAACTCACTGTAGGTCCTCGCTGAAGACTGGAAGAGGAAGCAGATGGGCCAACAACCATGGCGGCACGGGGAGCACCCAGAGGGGGCGCTGCAACCCACATGGTGCCACGGCAGCGACCCTGATCATGTTTGGAGGTGCAGAGCATCACGTCGACACACGACGACCATGACAACACTTGAATCCATGCCAACCCCCAAACCCTAGGGTTCGAGACAGCATCGATCCATCGCAGGAGAGCCCCAGGCTCGAATCCAATTGGATAGAACGAACGGGCGTCGTCGACAACCCCCAATTGCACCACGGCGGCGACCAGAACAGCCTATGGCGGCGGGAATCGCCGGCCACAGGGTCGGGGCCAGAGGAGGAGAGGATGAACTCGAGGGAGAGAGAGAGAGGCAGTGTGGAGTGGGCCGAGATGGGCCAGACCCTTCAGGGTGGTTCTTTTTTCTATGACCAAATGGGATACTAGGGCCCAATAAGATAAACAGCCCAGAAATTCTTTCAGGCCTGTTTTAATAAAGAGGAAAAGACCAAAATACCCCTGGACTTAATAAAATTATATAAATTAAAATAATAGTCCAAAAATTATAAAAACAATATTTTTGGATTCACAAAAATCCAAACTACCCAAATAAATTAAAATATAAAATTTTAGACAATTAAATTTTATTAGGAATTTTGTAAATTATATATTCCTTATGGAATTTTACAAAATTATTGAAAGGTGATAAAATTAATTAAAATGTACTTTCATTATGTATTAATATTGTAGTATTTTTGAAAAATACTAAATAAATATTTAATCACAATTTTTAATGTTTAATTAATAATTCCTAAAAGAATTATTAAATCAATAAAAGTCAAATAAAAGGGAAATAAATTAAAATAATTCAATATATGTTATGAATATTAAAAGATAATATTTATAAATCCTTTATTACTAAAAAGGAACTTTTGGGGTAAATGCATATAAAATTAAATAATGCATTACATTACTTGCATAATCATTTTGCTTCTTTAAATAGTGTCCTTACCGGGCAATAATGATGTTTTTGTAGAACTAGAAGCTCAAGGTCCAGTGCAAGCATGAGACTTCACTACCTTACCATCACAAGGCAAGTTCATCACTTGCTCATGTCCTTTGAAGAGTCTTTATCAAAGTATTTGCAAATTGTGTGTTATCATATATGCTATAAAAGAAAGAAACTATTATTTTCACAAATAAATAAATTATAGATATCATCCTAAGTGGTGATATAATGGAGCAATAGAACTTAGCGTTCTAATTGCAACAATGATGATCAAGTAGGGACTTAATAACCCCTGACATCAGTGATTCTAGCGCCGTATATTACGCGTTAGCCATGTGATTTGGAATGGGACAGAGAAGTCAGCTGTATCTTCTTCCTCTCGCATGAAGCCAGATGTTCAGGTCGTGGCTGTTATCCTCGTAGCGTGCATATTGTCGGGGATATAACCCCAGGTACCCCAGAGTTGAGGTATAAAGAGATCTCTAGAGAGTAATCAACATTTCAATAGAAGAATGAAGACATATAAATATATATATCAAAAGATATGAGAAGTTAAGAAATAAATATAAGAGAGAAAAGGGACCTGGGCCGAATTACATAAAAGTCGGCCTGGTTCAGTACGCTCCAGGCTGAATTAACACTCACCAGCGTGGTTCTGGGCCTCCCTGGCCGAATTAATCCTATAACCCGGCTGGGCCGAGTGTAACACCCTCAGAATCGGTCCTATGCAAGTTTTAGCAAAACTCGCCAAACCCGCATAGAAACGATTCGAAGGTGCCCACCAGGCACTTTCGTGCGGGTGGAAAGCAAAGTAATAACATTACACAACAGTCCTCGATGGGACCCACGTAATGAGATATATACAAATGACTCAAAGAGTCAAGAATACAAATATAATATACAAAGATCCAAATCACCTTGAAAATGATAGAGCGTCCGACTACGGACAAGATGCAAATGGGGCTAAGAGCCACAAGAATAACCAATGGCGTCCATAACCCCGCCCAAGCGAAAGGGTAACCATGCTAACGTCGATCTCAAAACCTGCTAAAACAAAAGCGGTGCCGACAAAGGGCAAAGGAAAAGAAGGAGCGTCGATCGAGGCCAAGACACGAGGCTAGAATTCGCGGTCCTCGCCTACATAGGTATGGTGGATGGCGGCAGCATGCACTAAACGACCTATAGAGACTCGATACAACTGGCGGATATCAGAGAGGGATAAGAATGACCTAACCGGATCCAACCTGAAGCTATCACCAAACAAACCCATCCTGGCGTTTTCCCCTCGAGACCAAACGAGGAAGTCAACCGAGGAACTCACACAGTTGGCAGTTTTACTTAATCAGTTGTAGTTGTGGCACTTTACTAGTCAGGTTTAGCTATTCGTCCTGGTAAAGTAAGCAGTGGGCACTTTTAGTTAACCATTCCATGATAGTTGCAACACTTACTAATCAGATACAATTAGCATGTGACAACCCCAAAACCCAGCAGTGGTTGGTACTTTTATTTAGCCATTCCGTTGTAGTGAAGCTGATTACTAATCATATCGGAAACAAGTCAATTTAAAACAATAAACTTTAGTTATAGTTGTCTATGATCAAGCACTGTGCTCCAAGTCGTCCATAACCGCGGACACGGCTTCTCGAAAAGATTAAACCCTGCAGGGGTGCACCAAAGTATCCACAGGCACTTCGACCCTTTTTGCCAGATCAGTTAACATACACCCATCGGTATGTCGGCGGGGCCTAAGTCACGACGTTCCTGCACCCAAAGCAAGCACGGGGCCACCCACTAAGTACACCAACGAAGTCGGCGGTCTCAGACGGACTTAGGGTTTTGCGACAATGGTCAGAACGACAACAGTCCCCAATCGGGACCTGTCGATGAAAACATTCCGCTTCCTAACAAAGACAAGGTGCGTGACTCGCACAATCGTAAATAAAGCGGTAAAGCATGGCATAAGTACAGGATAGTAATAAAGCCCCAAACTACTTGTGGCCCCAGACAATACTTTGAAATCGGTAATTATCAATGGGGGCCCATATCTCCCCACCGTGGTTAGCGCTCGATCTCGGAACAGGTGTCAAGAACTCGGGTCCTACGGGACACAAGTGGGCGGTCGGAAACCAAATCTTACCTATCACCCACCGATGCCTCTGCTTAATTCAATTTTAGTTGTTAAACAGGAATTAAAGTGGTACAATAAGTAAATCCATGATCATCTCCAATCGACAACATGCGGCAATTCTCCAACAACTGTGATACTTGGTGACAAGCAAAACACTTGAGCAAGCGACTACGACACGCGGGTCCAACTATCTACCAAACAACAGGTAATAGGATGTGTCCAAGGCTATATATGGCTGCAAGGGATATCACGGGTACGAAACTAGAGCATCGCAACACAGATAGCAAAGATCAACAGGAGGGAAGTAAATACTAGCAAAGTAAGATAGGTAGAAAGGGGGAGGTGCTCGCCTGAAAACATTGTCGAAGGGTTCAACCGAAGATCGGGCGAAGCTCACATCAACTCAACGGCCTTATCCGCGAAGAAGCAAAACACTAGAAGAACACCGGATGCAATATTTAATACACGGCAGAAGATCGGCATGGTGCATGAATGATGCATGGCATGGCAAAGTGCGATGCAATTAGGTCAAATTAAGTGGAACCGGGGTCCCGACAACTATTTAGATGGTTCAAGTTATTTAGATTCCCCGCAATTTAGATGTTGTTTTACATGGCAAAAGATAGCACCGGTTCGCTACACAAGTTTAATGAGGCCGATATGAGACTAGATTTGCCCGCATATGGGCCCCATATTTAATTGTTAGGTGAATCGGCATAAGGCCCCCAAACCACAGATATGCATGCGAGATGTCAATTCAATATGCAACAAGTTGTTATTATCTTATAAAATAGGGTTCTCGGATAAGGGTCACACTTTAGGGTTCTCGACCATCTTGGAGGTTCCGGGGTTCGGGGTCGGTCTCAGGGTCCAGGGTTCGACGGGAACGGTCTCGACGGAAGCGTTCTTGGATATCGGGGGTAGATCTTGTCGAATCCGGTAAGCCGGACTTGGTTTGGTGTCGGGGGCGAAACGGGTGCTTCCGGGTCGGTGTCGTTCTTGTCGTCGGCCAGATCTTGCCGCTGCGAGGGTCTTGTCGGGCCCGCGCAATCGATTCGGTCTTGGCATTCAGGATGAAGTTCTTGACGTTTCTGGTCTTGTTGAAGTCCCTGTTGCTCTATGGCGAAGAACTTAGCGTCATCGGGGTCCGAGAAGAAGATCTTGACGCGGCACCGGGTACGGGATCGGCCTTCGGGTCTTGGTCGGATCGGCGGTAGTTCTTGGTGTCCGGGGGAACTCCGGGTCCGGGGCTCGCCGCTATGCGAGGTAGATCTTGTCAAACTCGGCTCCTTCGCCCCTAGCTTCCACGAAGGAGTACTCGGGATCTCGATCGATTGTCGGTGCTGAGCTCGTTGTCCGGGGGTTTATTTGGTCCCGATGAAGATCTTGGCGAGAGGGAACTTGGGGTTTGCGGGGTCCGATTATCGGTGTCGAACTTGTCGTCTCCACACCAATTTCACATCAGCACAAGCAGCAGCACACTCGAGGCAGCAGCTTGCGCAGCCACTGAACACACTTGCAGCTTGCCCCGGGGGAGATGCTCGCACCGGAGTGGGGTCTTGCAAGAGCTCGCACCGGAACGCCCGGCGAGCTAGCGAAGGCGGCGGGAGGGCTCGGGTCGCGTCAGTGGCCGGCAGAGGGCGGAGGTCGGCAGCGGATGCGGGCTGGGCGAGCGCAGAGGGAGCTGGGGCGCCGGGTCCGCTAGCGAGAGAGCTCTGGCGGACGCTACTGGCTCGACGGGGTCGCTGCTCGGAGGAGGAAGGGACCCGCGAGGACGGGCGGCGGAGACGAGCATGGCCGGAGGCGAGGAAGACGGGCGCGGGGCCGGCGGCGGTCGCGCAGGCGGCGCTGCCGGGGAGGGGAGACGGGGAACTCGGGCGGAGCCGAAGGGGAGTAAGGCGGCCGGCGGGGTCTCTGGATCATGATGGAGGCGATGGGGTTGGTCAGGTGCGGGAGCGGGCTGCGGGAGGTCGTGGAGGGCGACGCGCAGTACGCGGCGACGGTGGAGGTGGGAGGCGATGGTAGCTTGCGCGCACCGGCGGCGGGGCCGGCGGCTGAGCGGCCACGAACGGCGAACGGCGGGGCGACGCTGAGGCGGAGAAGGCAGACGCGGGTCCTGGCGGTGGAGGGCGGCGAGGTCGCGCAGAGAGCGGCCGCGCGGAGCGGGGGTCGGAGGCGGCGGTTGGGGCGGGGGCGAGCCAGGGAGGAGCGCCGGGGACGGAGGGAGAGGCCGCGCGAGGGGAGGAAGATGAGCAGGGAGGGAGCGGGGTGCGCCGCGTGGGACGCGTGCCTGGGGAGGGTGGGCCTGGCGGGGCCCGCGGGCAGGGGTGTTGACCGGGGCAGGGGGGGAGGTGGGATCCGGTGGGGGGAAAGGCTGCGTGGGCGTTCGGTGTGTGCTGTGTGAGAGAGAGGTTTGAGTGGGGGAAGGAGAGAGAGAGAAAAGAGAGGGGGTGATTGGGGTGAGGTGGCAGTTTTAGATTGGTGGGGGGTTTGGGGAGTGCTGACGTGGCGTGCTGTGATTGGGAGGGGTGATGTGGCTGCTAGGTGAGGGTAGACTAGTTGGTAACTTTAGGATTTTAGGATGGGATTGGTTGGACCGTTTTAAAAAACCCGGGGGTGGTCGTTCGGGTCGATCTGGCCCGTTCGACTGCCCCTACTAAAAAATAATATAATTTTTATTTGTTTAAATAACACCGTTTGCAAACAGATAGCGGCAAAACAAAAATAATCCGGGGACCGGGCTATGCATTTGAATTAAGATGGGGCGTTTGGAAAACAAATCGGGGTTTTGCGAAAATGGTTTTGGCAAACAATGCATGACGATGACGATGCAATGCACAAATTCAACGCGATTTTCTAGTAGTGGTTTTGCGGGATGCCACACCGAGCTACCTCCCAGCCAACTGGGCCGAGCTGCCCTCCAACCAGCCCACCTCGGAGCCGAACTGCTCCTGCCAACGTTGCCAACTCCCGCCAATGCCGCCCGCTCCCGCCAGCACCCGCATGAACTCCTCGCTCCCGCCAAGCCGCCTCCACGCTCCATCGCCCCCGCGGGTGGGCCGAGGTGGGAAGGATCCGGCCCACCACGGGACGTCGACCCCGCCGACTCTCCCCGTCGCCAGCGTCCTCGCGTTACTTCGCCCGGGTGGGCCAGATTCGGCCCACCGCGGGACTCCTGCCTAGCCGACTGGCCCGCCTCCAAGAACCTGGCCAGCTCAGCTGACGGCTCGGGACATCAGCGTCCCCGGCTCCACTGCGGGCCAAATCAGAGCCCGGATGGACCCTAAGGATTAATTCGGTCAAGATCAGATCCGGCTTGGGCCTTGATTCCCTGTGCCGAGTCAGTTTAGGCCAGGAATTACCTCTTGCCTGGGAGCATCCAGGCCGAGTTATTTCGCCCTATAGCCCCTCTTATTTATCTCCAGATGTATTTCTAACCTTCGTAGCTACCCTCCATTAGGCCAGACGGACTTCACAAGAGCGGTGTCAGTCTTAGGACGCCCATAGCTCAGACTTTCACATGGGCATATGGAATATGCCCTTGGCATCAAGAATATGCTAAGGAATATGCCGTGGCATCTCCAAAGATGCCAAGGCATATGCTGAGCATCTAAGAAGATGCTGGGAATATGCCTGGGAGATGCCAATCGTGATGAACAAGCCTTGTCCCCTGGGCTCCCCTTTATAAGGAGCACCAGGGGAATCGTTCACAGGAGAGGCCCCGAGGGGCTCCTCCCTTGTCTGCTCACTAGGAGCTCTCCTTCTTCCTCTTCCTCCACACTCATAGAGAGATCTAGATAGAAGGATAGGAGATACAGCTCCAGGAGCATGATTGTAGCCACAAGTATGTCAAGATTATAAGAGATTAGATGTATAGAAGGAGGTGTTATCCCAACTTGAGAGCTTCAATCCAATATACATTGTATTTCTCTTTGTTCATACGAGTGCGGTCTTCACTGCATCATCCCTCCCCGGATTCCTCCACGTCCATCGGCCCCAACTTTAGCCTACCCATGGCATATGCCGTGACACCACCACGACATTTGGCGCCCACCGTGGGGCTCTCTAGTGGCGTTGGTTGGGTTTCCATCCGGACGGGAACATCTTCATCAACTTCTTCCTCATAGGGCTCATTCAGCTTCACCAAGCCAACAGAGAACAAAGAGGTAAGCGCAGAAGCTCTCCAAGTCTAACTCATCAAAGCAGGTAAGACTCAGCAAGAAGGACTCAAGCACTACTCCAAACTTACTGTAAGTACCAAGTAACTCAGCAGGGCAGGTAAGACCTAGCAAGACTCACCCAAACATTTCTCCAAGTATACTGTAAATGCCAGATAACTCAGCCACCTACACTCAATCCTTCATCCCGGGGAGAAAATAGCTTAACCCGGGGACTAGCAGACTTATCCTTAGAATCACCTTTGGATTAAGAGAACATCGTGTTGATTTAGGTCTGTACACCAGCCAGCTTATTCGTTGACTCGGCCATAAGTTGAATCAGCTAATTCTTGATTCAGATAGATTTTGAGTCAGTTAATATATGTTTTGGATTACCCATTAACTCAGCTCACCAAATTTTATCTCTAACTCGGCCATAAGTTGAATCATCTTATTTGTGATTCAGGTAGATTTTGAGTCAGTTTATTTATGATGTGGATTGTCCTTTAACTCAGCTTACCAGCCAGCTTATCATTGATTCGGATATAACTTGAAGTCAATTTGTTTATGCTTTGAATTGACCTTTAACTCAGCTCAGTAGATTGCCTCTGATTCAGACTAACATTTGATTCAGCTTGCCAGGGTATATTATAATTTGGATTGGTATTCAAACTCGGCGTACTAATCATATCTCAGATTCGGGCCGAAGCTTTACTCAGTTCACCAGATTGCCAGGTTATGTTATGACTCGGATTGATATCTCATCATCTTGCCAGATTATCCCGTATCTCGGATTACTATTGGACAGATTATCATATCTCAAATCTATATCTCATATCTACATCTCGAATCAGATCTCTCAGCGGTTAACCCTACTATCATATCCCAAAGCTTGATCTCGGATCTATATCTCGGATCCATATCAAAGGAAAATTATCGTCATCACGCCAAATCAAGCTATATCATGGCGAGTATATAACTCGGATTTGAGTTGAGTTAACTCGGATTTGAATCATATAACTCGGATTGGAGCCAGATGACTCATTAAGACATAAAGTCAATTTTGAGTAAAGTAACTCAGATTTGAGTTGAGTTAACTCGGATTTGAATCATATAACTCGGATTGGAGCCAGATGACTCATCCTTAAGACATAAAGTCAATTTTGAGTAAAGTAACTCAAATTTGAGTTGAGTTAACTCGGATTTGAATCATATAACTCAGATTGGAGCCAGATGACTCATCCTTAAGACATAAAGTCAATTTTGAGTAAAGTAACTCGGATTTGAGTTGAGTTAACTCGGATTTGAGTCATATAACTCGGATTGGAGCCAGATGACTCATCCTTAAGACATAAAGTCAATTTTGAGTAAAGTAACTCAGATTTGAGTTGAGTTAATTCGGATTTGAATCATATAACTCGGATTGGAGCCATATGACTCATCCTTAAGACATAAAGTCAATTTTGAGTAAAGTAACTCGGATTTGATTTGAGTTAACTCGGATTTGAATCATATAACTCGGATTGGAGCCAGATGACTCATCCTTAAGACATAAAATCAATTTTGAGTAAAGTAACTCGGATTTGGGTTGAGTTAACTCGGATTTGAGTCAGAGGACTCAGACTTAAGACATAAAAGTCAAAATTGAGTAAAGTAACTCGGATTTGGGATGAGTTAACTCGGATTTGAGTCATATAGCTCGGATTTGAGTCAAATGACTCAGACTTAAGACATGGAGTCAATTTTGAGTAAAGTAACTCGGATTTGGGATGAGTTAACTCAGAATTGAGCCATATAAAGTCAATTTTGAGTAAGGTAACTCGGATTTGTAATCAGATGACTCGGATAATAACTTACCCAAAGAGGTTAAAAGAGCAGTGCCCAAGAAGGCCAGAACTCACAACTTACCCAATGGGGTTAAAAGAGCAGTGCCCAAGAAGGCCAGAACTCACAACTTACCCAAAGAGGTTAAAAGAGCAGTGCCCAAGAAGGCCAGAACTCACAACTTACCCAAAGAAGTTAAAAGAGAAGTGCCCAAGAAGGCCAGAACTCACAACTTACCCAATGGGGTTAAAAGAGCAGTGCCCAAGAAGGCCAGAACTCACAACTTACCCAAAGAGGTTAAAAGAGGAGTGCCCAAGAAGGCCAGAACTCACAACTTACCCAAAGAGGTTAAAAGAGGAGCGCCCAAGAAGGCCAGAACTCACAACTTACCCAAAGAGGTTAAAAGAGCAGTGCCCAAGAAGGCCAGAACTCACAACTTACCCAATGGGGTTAAAATAGCAGTGCCCAAGAAGGCCAGAACTCACAACTTACCCAAAGAAGTTAAAAGAGAAGTGCCCAAGAAGGCCAGAACTCACAACTTACCCAATGGGGTTAAAAGAGCAGTGCCCAAGAAGGCCAGAACTCACAACTTACCCAAAGAAGTTAAAAGAGAAGTGCCCAATAAGGCCAGAAGTCAAAGACTTACCTAAAAGGGTGATGAATAATGCCCAAGAAGAACAGAAGTCAAAAAATTGCCCAAAAAAGGTTATGAGAGTGCCCAAGAAGGCCAGAAGTCAAAAACTTACCCAAAAGGGTTAAAAGGCCAGTGCCTAAAAAGGCAAGGTGTCGCAAACTTACCCAAAGGGGTTATGGGACATAGAAGTATACAACCAAGATACAATAGCTCGGAAAGTAACTCTGGGATATTTGAATGTAAAGACTATGCACGACTCTGCGAGTCCCACATAGCCTCGGGGACTAATGTCGGGGATATAACCCCAGGTACCCCAGAGTTGAGGTATAAAGAGATCTCTAGAGAGTAATCAACATTTCAATAGAAGAATGAAGACATATAAATATATATATCAAAAGATATGAGAAGTTAAGAAAGAAATATAAGAGAGAAAAGGGACCTGGGCCGAATTACATAAAAGTCGGCCTGGTTCAGTACGCTCCAGGCCGAATTAACACTCACCAGCGTGGTTCTGGGCCTCCCTGGCCGAATTAATCCTATAACCCGGCTGGGCCGAGCTGCCTCCCAGCCAATCGGGCCGAGCTGCCTCCAACCAGCCCACCTCGAGCCGAATCGCCTCGCCAACGCCGCCAACTCCGCCAATGCCGCTCCCGCCAAAGACCAGATGAACTCCTCGCTCCGCCAAGCCGCCTCACGCCCATCGCTTCATGGTGGGCCGAGGTGGGAAGGATCCGGCCCACCACGGGACGTCGACCCCGCCGACTCTCCCCGCCGCCGTCCTCAAGCCGGGTGGGCCAGATTCGGCCCACCGCGGGACTCCTGCCTAGCCGACCGTCGCCCCGCCTCCAGCAACCCGGCTGGGCCAGCTCGGCGGCCCAGCTCGGGACATCAGCGTCCCCCAGCTCCACTCTGCGGACCAAATCAGACCGAGCCCGGATGGACCCTAAGGATTAATTCGGCTGGGCAGATCTGTAATCCGGCTTGGGCCTTGATTCCCCAGGCCGAGTCAGTTTTAGGCCAGGCCGAATTACCTCTTGCCTGGGAGCATCCAGGCCGAGTTATTTCGCCCTATAGCCCCTCTTATTTATCTCCAGATGTATTTCTAACCTTCGTAGCTACCCTCCATTAGGCCAGACGGACTTCACAAGAGCGGTGTCAGTCTTAGGACGCCCATAGCTCAGACTTGCACATGGGCATATGGAATATGCCCTTGGCATCAAGAATATGCTAAGGAATATGCCGTGGCATCTCCAAAGATGCTAAGGCATATGCTGAGCATCTAAGAAGATGCTGGGAATATGCCTGGGAGATGCCAATCGTGATGAACAAGCCTTGTCCCCTGGGCTCCCCTTTATAAGGAGCACCAGGGGAATCGTTCACAGGAGAGGCCCCGAGGGGCTCCTCCCTTGTCTGCTCACTAGGAGCTCTCCTTCTTCCTCTTCCTCCACACTCATAGAGAGATCTAGATAGAAGGATAGGAGATACAGCTCCAGGAGCATGATTGTAGCCACAAGTATGGCAAGATTATAAGAGATTAGATGTATAGAAGGAGGTGTTATCCCAACTTGAGAGCTTCAATCCAATATACATTGTATTTCTCTTTGTTCATACGAGTGCGGTCTTCACTGCATCATCCCTCCCCGGATTCCTCCACGTCCATCGGCCCCAACTTTAGCCTACCCATGGCATATGCCGTGACACCACCACGACACATATTAATTGGTAATTCGTAGAGGATATGCAGCATATGGGTGGGAACCCTTATCGTCCCACGATAGTTCTGGCATCTAACGGTTTGTACAGACCATTGCCGTAATTCATTATGTCGGCATGGTGTACACCAAGGAGGCATGGGGGGTCGCGAAGGGGGCAGTGATTGGCTTGGACCAACTACTAGGCCCCACATCATGGAATTGTGGACGGGAAAGTATGCCTGTTTGTGCAACAAGGAGTTGATCTTTCATGGGTAAAGTAACGCACCTCTACAGAGTGTAAGAACTGTAACTTGTTACTCCCTGTTCCGGGAAGGAGCTATAAACGCGGGAGGAAAGGAACTCCATGAAAGTTCTGGTCAACCTGTGAAGGCTGATTGTCATAGTTTTTCAGAATAAAATCAATCTTTGAAGAAAGATTTGCAAAAACTGCATAGTGCCAAGGATTTATAATCCGAGGTGGTAGTTAGAGCAACAAACTTCCCACCTTGCATATAATGAACTTGTTGGGTAACGTTGTTACTCATTCTTTCCTTTGATCCCTTGCATAGACTCTGAGGATCCCGAAGACGTGCCAATGTATGCAGCTGAATGTCAAGAAATTGTGTTCTACGAGGAACCCGATCTGACGGGAGGTGTTGAAGGAGTGGATTACGAGATCCGCTACGGTGTCAAAGATAACGAGTCCAACTAAGTATCTCTAGTTAGTAGTAACCAACGGAGCCGAGCAGCATGAACTCTATAGAATAAGCTGCTGAGCTCAACTCCTAGTCGGAGTTGCTACTTTTAAATTCCGCTGAAACACTTTATATTTTGGTTTGTAAGTTGAATTATTTGATGTCTTTAACTTCTGGTATTGTAATAATAATAATGTGTGAATATTTGTAATATGGACCCGCAATGTTTCTGTTGTACCACTCTGAGGGATGTGATATTTATGGAACGGTGTTCTGTCAGTGTCATGTCAACGACTATAGTGTACTACACATGCAGTGGTATGCTGGGTCACCGCAGTTGGTATCAGAGCAAATTGCTTTGACCTTAGGTTGGAAACCTAGTAAAGGGTATTACCTGTAGGAAAGTTAGCAACGATAAAGAATTCTCTAAAAATAATGTAATGGGTATTCAGTTGAGAATATTCCGTTATATATTTTAGTGCGATAATTCTTTGTTATGATGCAATATATCATTTGATACTAATCAAAATTATTTTCCTGATATACAGAGAAATGGCACCAAAGTTTCCAAAACAGACTTTGGTAAGGAGAGAGGAGACTGTTGATGATTATCAAGGATCATTCATAGTGAAGGGTTTCGCAGCATAGTAAATCAAAAAATTTCTATGGATGCGAACGGGAAAGCCAAGATCTAATCTAGGAGATGCAAACAACGAGGGGTAATATATGAGATCTTCATACCCTTGAAGATTCAAGACAATGAACGTTAACGGAACGTGGGTGATGTAGTCGTACTCGCTTCTCCTCCTCGCGATCCGATCCGATCTAACACCGCAAGTGGTGATGCCTTCGAGATATGCACACGTGCAGCACCTCGACGTCTCCTCCTTCCTCGGTCCAGAAAGTATGGTGGAGAAACGGATTTGATCTAAAACGCGACGGTGCGGTGCAAGTGGTGGAGAGTTTCTGCAGCAGGGCTTCGCCTACGTGCAGTCGGGAGGGAGAGAGAGAGGAGGGCAGCAGGGCGGCTAGGGCTTGAGGAGGAGGTGTGGGAGGGGGTGCGCCCCCAGCCCTCTTTATATAGAGGGGTGTTCGGCCAGCCCTTGCCCCTCCACCAAGCCCTAGGGCCGGTGGCCAAGGAGGGAGGAGTGGGGGGCAAGTTCCCCCCCCCTTCTAGAAGCTCCCCTAGGGTTTTGTCCTAGGTTGGCCGGCTGGGCCCTATGGGGCCTTGTGCCCCTGGCCCAATGCGGCCAGGGAACTCCCTCATAGGCCCATGCCCCCTCCCGGCAGGTGGGGCCACGTTGGTCCCCTTCCGGAAGGTTCTAGAAGCTTCCGGTACAATACCGATTAACCCAAAACAATTCCGAACTCCAAAAACTGCATTGCCTTATATGAATCTTATTCTCCTGACCATTCCGGAACCTCTCGTGATGTCCCGGATCCCATTCGAGACTCCGAAAAAAACTCATAAACCAATTATCCAATCTATCCTAGCGTCGAGACACGTTAAGTGTGTGACCCTTCGGGTTCGAGAACATGCAGACATGATCTTCTATCAGTAATCAACAACGGGGTCTAGAAACCCATATTGAATCCCACACATTCATCGATGATCATATCGGATGAACCACGATGCCAGGATTCAATCAATCCCATATATATATTCCCTTCGTCTCGCGATATTTTACTTGCCCGAGATTTGATCGCCGGTACCGTCATACCTAGTTCAATCTCGCTCACAGCAAGTACTTTACTGCTCGTAATCCGATATCACTTTGTGAGTAACTCCTTAATCACATGCTTGCAAGCGGTGTTGATATCGATTCGAAAGTGGGCCAGTATATCTCTCCGCTTGGGAGGGACAATCCCATCTCGATACATACAACCCAATGGTACTTTCCGATCACCGAGAGACACCTTTATGATCACCCTCTCATAGGATGACGTTTGATGACCTCAAAGCTTTCTTCGAGACCGTGGAGTTGTATTATCTCATGGTCTAAGGAATACAATATTTGACATAAGAAAAGCTTCAAAGATGAACACGATGACACGATCTAATTGCTCGCTTAGTTTGGTCATCCATCATATCATTCTCCCAATGATATGATCTCATTATTAATCGACAACTCATGTCTATGGTTAGGAAACCTTAACCATCATTAATCAATGAGATAGTCCATAGAGGCATACTAGGGACACGGTGTTGTTCATAAACCACAGAAGTATTAAAGTTTCCGCTTAATACAATTCTAGCATGGAATATAAACTTTATCATGAACAAGAATTATAATAATAACATCTTTATTATTGCCTCTAGGGCATAATTCCAACACATAGACCAACTTCGTCAACTTTTAAAGCTCTTTAGTTGTCCAACTAGAATTCCAGTGAACACTATCACTTACCTTGATGGTCGAATGTTATCCAAGTATCATGTGAGTATCCAACTTCCAGAGAAGCTTGGATTATATCACGATCTACCTATAGGAGAAGGTAGGAGTCATTTAGCAGCATATCATGTTGATGTTGGGGAGGTGATAGCTAATATCCGGGAGCAGAAAACCAAGGAGCTAGAAGGTAGCACATTCTCTGTGATACCCCATGATTCTATAGACTCGGAGCCTATACCGGATCATCTTACTTTGGTTAAGAAGCATCCTAAGTTAGCTTCCAAGTTTATGGATAGATATCAAACACTCGTTGCGTCTTTTTATAAGACCCATCAAGTGATTGTAGAAGACAAAAATGACATGTTAGAGGATCTAACTGATCCGGAAAGGAGGAAGCAGTTAGAATTCTAGTTAGAGAAAGAAGCAAGTAGTAGTGCAACACCTATCTTTAAGGATATACCTATAGATCCTGAATCTTTTATACCCTATCCTTATTCACCAAGACCTGAACCTATACATGATCCTACTATGGATATGAGTTATGCAGTACCACAGGGCTCAGAGGATGGTTCTGACTCAGAACTCCCTATTAGGAATTCAGATGGTTGGAGAATGGGATCATATAATGGATCTCATGAACACCGTATGTCCACAGATGGTTCTGACAGAAATGTTGGACAATCTAGTTGGATGGGTGCAAGAATGAACCCTAATAACAGTAGTAGAAATACCATGTCAAAAGATGATCATGAAGAAGAAGATCCTGAAGAGAGAGTGTTTGAATCATCAACATCTTCTCAAAACCCAGGGAATATACATTATCCAGTGTTTAATTATCTTGCCCAAGAGAGCACCTGGGAAGCAGCAGGATCTGTGTATCCTGTTGACAACTCAAGAAATGAAGTTCAGGAGATGCAAACTGGAGATAATGTTGAATATGTTTCTGAAGACTTTTTAGCTGAGCTGGAGGGAGTCAATGCACTCAGGTTGAGTAATGACTCAAGTCCTGACACTTCAGATACAAAATATGTTCCTTCTGGAAGGCCATATGTTCCACAAACTGTGCGACGAACAACACGTCATCACAGTTGGACATTAGGCATGTATGATGAGCGTAGTTACTACTAGAAGGAGGCAATTGGTTAGTGATATCAAGTACCGTGTATTGTACTCCAAGAAATAAGATAGTGAGACGAATAAGGTAGTTTTTGTGATTATACCTATATGGTATATGTTGTAATGACTTTGTATCACTATGATATTATGTAAAATATGTGAAATGCATATTTGGATTTTTTTGGATCTTGATTGTGTGACTAGTTCTCTGTGTAAAGTTGAACTTAGAACACATGGGCATGATGTAATTATGAGTATTCGCTTTATGTTGCAGGACTAGAGGGTCATGGATACGGGTGTAGAAATGGAAACTGAGCAGCAGCAGATGGAGCGAGAGGCCAAGGAGAAGGCTGATGTAGATGTAGCAAATCAAGGAGCATTACCACCACCACCAATGAGGTCGTTAATGGAGCAGAATTTTATGAAATGCATGCAAATGATGCAAGAGACCCAGAACAAGTTTATGGAAGAGTTGCTGGGGCGAGCAAATCAGAGATCACCTGAAGGTGGAGGAGTGAGTCTATCTGATTTCCAGAATGCAAGACTGTTACCTTTTGCATCAGCTCCTGAACCAATGGATGCGTAAGACGCTAGCGACATCGAAGGAAGCTGAAACCGAGGTTGCAATGATGAGGAGAAATTGAGGTATGCAACTCATCTTCTGACTGGACCTGCAGCATCATGGTGGGAGAATCAGTTGGCCATGCAACCACCAGGAAGGGAGTTTACCTGGGAAGAATTCAAGCAGAGGTTTCGTGAATATCATGTTCCGAAAAATGTTATGGAGTTGAAGCAGAGAGAATTTGAGGAGCTACAACAAGGATATACTAGTGTCATGAAGTACATCCGGGACTTTAGTCAACTGTCTCGTTATGCTGAGGAGGATGTCAACACTGAAGAGAAGCGGAAGAAGCGTTTCCTGCGTGGATTAAATCCATTTGTGAAGATGCAACTAAGGTTAGCCAATAAGCAAACTTATCAGCAGTTGTTGGATGCAGCCATTACTTTTGAAGATGATTATAAGAATGTCCAAGAGGACCGGAGGAAGAGAGCCAAGAAGGAAACCAAGAGAATTCAGGCAAGCAAACCTAAACCCAACATGGAGTTCAAACCTTGGAATAGGAATTATGGTAACAATAACAATAACAATAAAAAGGGCAGTGGTGGAAATCAATCCAATTAGAGAAGGAATGTTATTTGTAACAATTGTGGAATTCTGGGGCATTTCCAGAGGGAATGCAAAAAGCCTGTAGTGATTTGTTACGATTGTGGTCAGAAGGGGCATATCAAGCCAGATTGTCCGAGCAAACCACCTGGAGGATGGCCTGCCAAGGGAGGAGGACAAGCCAGTGGAGGAAATGGACAACCCAATAAAGGAGGAAATAATGGCAAGAACAACAATGGCAAGAGGAACCGACCTACCGGGAAACTGAACTGTGCAACCCTCGAGGAGGTGGATAATTCGGAGCATGCAGTGATAGGTACGCTCAATATTCTTACCAATCCTGGCAAAGTTCTATTTGATACTAGTGCAACTACTTACTTCATTTCTGAAGAATTTTGTGATAAGTTCGGGATTAGAAGGGCAACGTTAGAAAGTCCTATGACAGTAGTTACAGCGGGAGGGAATGTGATTGTACGCCACATAAAACAAGATCAGGTTATCTCGATCTGTGGTTGTACATATTTCGCAGACCTTTATGTGATCCCTTTGAAGGTAATTGCAGTAATGTTGCAAATGGATTGGATGATGGAACACGGAGCTCAGATAAATTGTGAGGAGAAAACTGTCTCAATCAAAACTCCAAGTGGAGAAAGGATAGTTTACCAAGAAGATAAGCACAGTCATATCATGGTGGATCTGCAGTTGAACTCAATGAAAGAGGTCAAATTGGAGGATATTCCTGTAGTAAATGAATTTCAGGATGTTTTTCCAGCAGAGCTACCAGGAATGCCACCAGACCAGGAGATAGAGTTTACTATTGACCTAATTCCTGGTACAACACTAATATCTCAAGCACCATATAAGATGGGACCCAAAGAGTTGAAAGAACTCAAAGAGCAAATTGATGAGTTAGCTAGAAAAGGATTTATACAGGAAAGCGTATCCCCATGGGGAACACCAGTAATCTTTGTGGATAAGAGAGATGGTGGAAGAAGAATGTGTGGTGATTATAGAAATCTAAACAATGTTACTATCAAGAATAAGTATCCTTTACCAAGAATTCAAGATTTGTCTGATCAAGTGAAAGGAGTTGGATTATTTTCAAAGATCGATTTAAGATCTGGATACCATCAAATAAAAATCAAACCGGAAAATGTTCCAAAAACAACATTTGTCTCAAGATATGGACACCATGAGTATCTGGTAGTACCATTTGGTTTGACCAATGCACCGGCAATATTCATTAATCTAATGAACAAGATCTTTATGCCATATTTGGACAAGTTCGTCATAGTCTTTATTGATGATATTCTGATATATTCCAAGGATAAGGAAGAGCATGCTGATCATTTGAGAATAGCATTGCAGACTTTAAGAGAACACAAACTTTATGCTAAGTTCAGCAAGTGTGAATTTTGGCTTGATGAGGTAGAATTCCTCGGACATGTGATCAGTAAGTGAAGGGAATATGGCCGAGAGGCAATAATAAAGTGGTTATTATCATATTCCTTATTTATGATAAATGTTTATTTTACATGCTATAATTGTGTTAATACGGAAACATTAATACATGTGTGTTTAATAAACAAAAAGGAAGTTCCTAGTTATGCCTCTCTTATAAACTAGCTCGTTGATTAACAAGATGATCAAAGGTTTCCTGATCATGGACATTGGATGTTGTTAATAACGAGGTCACAACATTAGTGTAATGGTGTGATGAACATTCATCCGAAGTATAGCATTACGATCAAAGTCATTGAGTTTATATTGCTATAACAACTTACGAAGTGATCCTAATCCTTATACCATGAGATCATGTCAATCACTAACACCGGAAGAGTTTCTTGATAACATCAAACGTCACACCGTAATGTGGTGATTATAAAGATGGGTTCAGAACTACTAAAGTGTTATGTTGATGCCCATGGATCGAGAGTGGAATTTGTTCATCCCGATGACGGATAGATATGCTCGGGGCCCTCTCGGTGATATCACATTGATTAGCTTGCAAGCAAGTGATTTGTTCACTAGAATGTTATATCACGAACGAGAAAAGAGTGCATGTCGAATGAGATCAAACTAGGTATGGAGATACCGATGATCGAATCTCGTACATGTAATATATCTGAAACAAAGGGATTAAGATACTAGCGTAAAAGGTTCCGACGATCACAAGAAAGTCATTGTTGAATGTGTGGGGGTCGGTGTGGGTCTCAGATCCTTCGATTATTGATCCGAGAGGGTCTCGATCATGTCCGCATTATTCATGAACCGTAGGGTGACACACTTAAGAGACACCAACATCCATTTGGAGCAAAAGTTTCATGCGAAAAGAATAACAAGTGCAGGAATTTATTTCACTAGATACCAAACGGGTTTTTGGTGAAAATGCGTAGTGTTTCGCATGTGAAATGAAATACTAGCAAGGGGTTATATGTGAATGTTTGTCATTAAAGTAATTGACAAAATTCTGAATAAATAAAAGGAGTTTTATTTAATGAGAGTTTGCATTAAATTTGGTGGAAATTTAATGGGAATTTGAGTGGGTTTTGAGTGGAGGAATTGAAAGGCATTTGAGTGAGTGGAGTGTCCACCACATGAATGTGGAAGAGGTGGGGGCATCCCCATGGCTGGGCGCATGGCCCTTGGGTGCCCCCTCTCCCTATAAAAGGATCCCCTCTCTCTCACTCACACCTCCTCGTGAAGGATCTCTCTCCCCTCTAGAATTTGTCCCCATGGTCTCGGACTAGCGAGATACATGTTCCCGATGGCTTTCGGCAAGAAAGAGTTGTGCTTCCTGCATCGCTGGGCGAGGAGGCGGAGGTTGCTGGTGCCTCGAGCGTGTGTGCGAAACGGATCTTACTGTTTTTGCACTAGGACTTCCTCTCAATCTTGAGATCGCCAAGAGATCGTCTACATCAACCACGAGTTTGGACTCGTTAAGCTTTGTCGGTCTTCAAGGGTATGTTCTCTACGGATATACATCCGCCCGTTGTTTGTATCTAGTAGATAGATCTTGGTACATAGTTGTTCCCATCATAGGAAATTTTTTGTTTTCTATGCTGCGAACTCTACAGTTGTATCAGAGCCGAATCTATGCGTAGATACTTTGCACGGGTAGTACACATATGAGTATGTGGGCGATGATGATCATTTTATTGCTTCTTAGTTGTACTTTGGATATTGGTGGCATAGTGGGATGAAGCGGCCCGGACAAACTTTACATGTCCTCGCACATGAGACCTGTTCCACGCTTGACATGCAAATAGTTTTGCATAAGTGGCTAGCGGGTGTCTGTCTCTCCTACTATAGTCAATATCTAATTTGAAACGATTTGCCAACAATTTGGTTATCCTCGTTGTGGTTCATGTTCATAGGTAAGAACGGTTCTATCTTCGAAAGCCCTAAGCCACGTAAAACTTGCAATGGATAAATTAGAGGCGTCTAGTTTAGATTGTTGCTGGGCTAGTGTTATGATATGGTGATGTTCTAAGTAGAAGTATGAGATGATACTCTTACAACACACATAGCGTGTAAGTTCCATAGACCTTGGCCTTACACATAAAGGTATGATAGAGATCATACCACGATGCACATGATGGAGATCAAGTGCGGGAACCATATCATTTCACTTATTAACATGTGATGTTTATTGCATCTTATATTGCTTGTTTGGCGTTTTATTAGCATAATAAGATGATCCCTCATTTATATATCAAGATAAAAATGTGTTCTTCCTTAAGTATGCACCGATAATGTATCGTCGCTTCAAGACATCACGTGATGATCGGGTGTACTTGAATCCACGAGCATATCTTGGGTGTAAGACAGTTACACACGCGAATACTAAGGTTCTTACTTGGCGAGCCTAGCATGTACAGACATGGCCTCGGAACACGGACCTAAAGGTTAAGCATGAGTCATATGTTTTGATATGATGACCATATGGATGCTCGCCTTTGAAGCTACGCCGACTCACGTGATTATCGGACTTGGTGTAGTGGATTTGGTTCATGTAATCACCAAAAAGACACGAGGGATGTCGTTTTTGAGTGGGAGTTCATTTATAATTTGGATTAGTAGAACTCAATTTATCATAAATTAAATCAGAGTGAATTTGCATAATTTGTTGTACTCATTGGCATTCGTTCACCACCTTATGCATAGTTGTAATTGAGATAATAGAACTATAGAATTCTGGATATATACTTTACGAACTGGTATTGTATTGTGTTGTGTGTCAATCTAAAGTTTAAAGTCCTATTGCAAACTTTCAGCAAACTCTATTTACTCCGTGAAATTTAATAGTTGGTATTAGATCGAGAGTAACAATTCTAGTGTTAGTATCTTAAGTATCATGTTTGCCTTCACGATTCTTGATTGTTTTAATATCAAGTTTATCTAGGAGCTGAAAGAATTGTTTCAGAAACCATCATGCGTGGCAGATATAACGATATCTGAAACAATATTTTGGTTGCAATATGATAGAGTATAATATATGTTCTCATATTGGATGAGAATTTACAAAGGTTGGAGATGCTAGACATCCTAATCATCCAAAAGGGTTTTTGTAACACCCTCAGAATCGGTCCTATGCAAGTTTGAGCAAAATTCGCCAAACCCGCATAGAAACGATTCAAAGGTGCCCACCAGGCACTTTCGTGCGGGTGGAAAACGAAGTAATAACATTACACAACAGTCCTCGATGGGACCCACAGAACAGATATATATAACAGCGACTCAAAGAGCCAGGAATACAGATATAATATACAAAGATCCAAATCACCTTGAAACGATATAGCGTCCAGCTACGGACAAGATGCAAATGGGGCTAAGAGCCCTGAAGAATAACCAATGGCGTCCATAACCTGCCTGTGCCAAGCGGAAGGGTAACCACTAACGGCGTCGATCTCAAAACACCTTAACAAAAAGGGGTGCCGACAAAGGGCAAAGCAGAAAACAAAGAAGGAGCGTCGATCGAGGCCGATGCAGCGAGGCTAGAATTGGCGGTCCTCGCCTACATAGGTATGGTGGATCAAGCGGCAAGCAGCAGATGCACTAAACAACCTATAGAGACTCGATACAATGGCGGATATCGGAGGGTAAGAACGACCTATCCGGATCCAACTGAAACTAACACCAAACAAACCCATCTGGCGTTTCTCGATACCAATCGAGGAAGTCAACAAGGAACTCACACCGTTGGCGTTTACTTATTCGATTATAGTTGCGGCACTTTACTAGTCAGTTTAGATAATCGCCCCGATAAAAGCGATGGGCACTTTTAATTCACCATTCCGTTATAGTTGCAACAATTACTAATCAGGTACAGATAGCATGAGATAAACCCAAAAACCCAGCAGTTGTTGGTACTTTTATTCAGCCATTTCGTTGTAGTTGCAATACTTACTAGTCATATACACTTGTCGCAAGCGACAACCAAACAAGCATTTGTGGGCAGTATTATTTAGCCATTCCATTATAGTGAAGCTGATTACTAGTCATTATAAGTCAAATTTATAGCAGTAAACTTTAGTTATGCTTGTCTATGATCAAGAAACTGTGCTCCAAGTCGTCCATATCCGCGGACACGGCTTTCAGAAAGTTTTAACCCGGCCGGGGTGCACCAATAGCAACACACGCTCGATCAACCTCGGAAAAACCAAATCAAAACCCAACGAGGCTTTCACGACTGAACAATCACAGGATTCAGAAATATTTGAGGCCACCCTTAAGTAGAATCCGCAACGAGTAGACAAGCTCGAGACGGCCTCAAGGTCTTTGGGTAGACGGCTGTGAACGATCGGGAACCCCAAACGGGCTTGTCGACACCGGAATCGTGTCCCGATCCTAAACAAGATCAAGGTGCTATCTGTCAATAAATAAATAAAGCAGTAAAGCATGGCATAAGTACAGGATCGTAAATAAAACCTCAAACTAGTTTGTGGCCCCAAGAAATAAGACTGAATCAAGCTCTGGTTCAGGGGGGTCCCATATACCTCCCGGATGTGGATAGCGCGCAAAAACAAGGAACAGGAATCAAGTACTCGGGGTCTTACGGGACACAAGTGGGCGTTCGGAAACCAAATGTTATCTATCACCCACCGATGCCTCTGCTTATTTCAATTTTAGTTGTTAAACAGAAAGTAAAGTGCCGATAAGTAAAACTAGAATCATCTCCGACATCAACATGCGGCAATACATCAGCAACTGTGGCATTTGACGACACGCATCAGCACTTGAGCAAGCAACTACGACGCGCAAGTCCAACTATCTACCAAACAACAGGTAATAGGATGTGTCCAAGGCAATATAGGGCTGCAAGGTATATCACGGGTACGGAAACTAAAGCACATAACACGTATAGCAATAGATCAACAAGAGGAAATAAAGACTAGAAATATAAAATAGGTAGAAAGGGGGAGATGCTCGCCTGAAAACATTGTCGAAGGTTCAACCCGAAAGTCGGGGCGAAGCTCACATCAACTCAACGGCCTTATCCGCGAAGAAGCAAAACGCTAGAAGAAACACCGGATGCAATATTTAATAAAACGGCAGAAGATCGGCATGATGCATGTATGATGAATGACATGGCAAGGTGCGATGCAATTAGGTCGAGATTAAGCGGAACCGGGGTCCCGACAATTAATTAGATGGTTCAAGTTATCTGGCTACCCCGCAAATTAAATGTTGTTTAGCAATACAACAGATGGATCCGGTTCGCTACACATGTTTCAATGAGGCCAATATAAGACTAGATTTGCCCGCATATGGGCCCCATATTTAATTATCAGGTGAATCGGCATAAGGCCCCCAAACCACATGAATGAATGCATGCAAGACAATTAAATATGCGACAAGTTGTATTATGTTATAAAATAGGGTTTTCGGAAAGGTTCACACATTGAGGGGTCTCGACGATCTTGGGGATCCGGGGTTCGGGGCTCGACAGGGTCCGGGGTTCGACGGTTCGGTCTCGACGGAAACGTTCAAGGTTATCGGGGTAGATCTTGCGTTCCGAGGTCTTCGGGTCGCGCTGTCGGTCCTGTCGTTACGAAGATCTTGGCGTCCGAGGAGAAGATCATGTTGTTCCATGGCGATCTGGGCGTTCACCGAGAGGGCTTGACAGGGTTCGGGTCTTCGGACGTCGCGAGGGAGATCTTGAGGTACCGTCGGGTTCGTTGTCGATCTTCGGGGTTTCGGCGTCTCGTGATGAAGGCCTTGAGGTACCACCGTACTCGCCGGTGGCGAACTTGGGGTCGGCGCCATGGTTCGGGTTCGGTCTTCGAATCCGTGAGGGAGAACTTGACGTGGCGTCGGGTCCAGGATCGGTCTTGGCATCCGAGATGAAGAGCTCGTCGTCCGGTGTCGAGGTCTTCGAGGAGCACCTTGCATATTCTTCAGCATCAAGCTGGTCTTGTCGGCCTTGCGGAGATACTCGTCCAACTCGTACGACTTGGAGGTCGCTGGAATCGGAGCATCGCCACTGACCCATCTTCACAGACACAAAGCCAAACAAGGCACAAGAGCAACCCCACTGGTACTAGAGGAAACCTGCACTAGCACTGAAACTTCACGACAAAGAGACAAGGACGAAGAGGCCGCGAGCTCGGTACTGGAGGCTCTGCCTTCTGAGGAACACAAGCGAGGAGGTCGTGGGCGGCAGGAGCCGCACGGAGGTCGGTGGTTGGCAGGCGCGGGGTCGGCGGGAGGGTCGGCTCGCGTGGACGGCAGGCGGGGTCGGCCAGCGGGTCGAGGCGCGAGCTCAGGCGAGGCTGCGGTCAGTGCGAGAGAGCCGGAGGAGGAGACGAGGCGGGCGCCGAGCTCGGCTGGGCGGTGGCGAGGCGGCGGGCGAGCAGAGGTGGGCAGCGTCGGCGGAGGATCGGGCGGGCTCGCGAGAGGCGACGCTGGGTTGGGGAGGCCGGGCGGAGGGAACAGACGGCGGAGCGGCTCGCTGAGCGCGACGGAGAGCGAGGCCGGGAAGGCCGGAGTTCGGGCGGAGGGAGGAGCCGGACGCAGCTGTGAGGGGCGGAGAAGGAAACCGCAGGCAGGCGGCTCCGCGGGCGACAGCGAGGCGGGCAGCGGACGGTGGGCGAGCTTGAGCGGGGGCCCGGCGAGGCTCGGAGCGGCGGGGCTGGTCGATGTGGAGGGGGAGGAGGCGACAGCGGGCTCCATGGCCGGAGGCGAGCTTGTCGCGGGCGGGGCAGCCGGAGGAGGAGGCCAGGCTCGGGAGGAGATGGGGTCTGGCGCGGCGGACTTGGGAGAGCGGAGGGTGAGGTCGGGCAGGAGAGAGAAGAGGACAGGGGAGAGGAGGTCGTGTCCAGGCTGTCGGTGGGGCCAAGCTGCAGGTGGACCGGTTCTAGTCGGGGGTGGGGCAGGGGTGTGAGGGAGTGGAGGGCTGCTGGCGTGGATGCGGCTTGTGTCTTGAAAAGTGTCTTTGGGGCAGGGAGTGGGTGAGGGAAGGAGAGAGAGGGGGAGAGGATGGGCCACGTGGCAAGGTTTGGTTGGGTGAGGGATAGGGGTTAGCTGAGGTGGCGCAACGGGATAGGTGGGAGTGATGTGGCCAAGGGGGGGTGGGTAGAAATCTGGGTAGTCTTAGGATTTAGGATGGGGCAGGTTGGACCGTTTGTAAAAATCTGGGGCGGTCGTTCGGGTCGGTTTGGCCCGTTCGACTGCCCCTACTAAAATAAATAAAACTTTTATTTGATTTAATTGGGCCGTTTGCAACCCGATAGAAACAAAACAAAATGATTCCGGAGACCCGGTGTTTGACATTTGAATAGAGATGGGGCGTTTGGAAAACAAAACGGGCTTTTGCGAAATAGTTTTGGCAAACAATGCATGATGATGACGATGCAATGCACAAAATCAACGCGATTTTCTAGTAGTGGTTTTGCGGGATGCCACAATTCGACACCACTAACAATGGATCTCGCCCTCGAGATCCGCCTCATGGTACCGGAAAGAAGGTCGGCGTTCTCTGTCTTCTCGCTTCGTGTAGATCCTCGCGACACCACTAACGAGGGTTCCTTCTTCATCTGGGAATCGGCGACACCACCAACAAAGGTCGTTGTTCCTGAACGTCGAGAGAGCACTCCGGAAACAAAAGGTCGAAGGTAGAGGTATCGCAATAAAGCCACCCCTAACTTCCGTGGACGGGGTCAATTGCTGGATCCACTGATTCGACATACAAGAGTGAATGATAAGAGCAGTGGTAGGGTAGCTACTCCATCCCACACTCAAACCATTACTCTGCACACGAATAGGCGGATTAAGCAACCAACTCTCGGGATTAGACTGAAGATCTTCACCGGCGGTATCCGGAACAAAGGGATGATGCCAGCAGAAATCGTATGAAAGACACAATGATTAGGCTTCGCGATGGTTCCATTGGCATGAACAACACATGCTCAGGGTCGACTCCAACTTCACCAAAGCTCGTCCTTCTCAGATGTTTTTCAACGACACTGGTATCCAGCAAGGAACACATATGGATAAAGACCTCAAGAACAAAAGATCGGATGAAAGGCACGACAGACCAGCTGCAGATTGATGTTTGTAGCACCTCCGTTACAAAAGGAAGAAAGCGAAACCCTGAAGGTACGACGGAAACCCAACCGCGAGAAGTCCTGGACTCGAAGAGAGAAGCGGATTCAAAACGCAGAGGTAAGAGGAGAACAGCAGAGAGGTAAGGAGTAAAATCAAACCTATTCAGAACTATCCAACCGATTTTTCAAAAATAGTTTTGACACTCTACTTCGGCCGTTAGCTAGGTCATCCTACAGGCTGGACTTGTGGGGTATCGCAACTGCTGAGCTCTGATACCACTCTGTAACACCCTCAGAATCGGTCCTATGCAAGTTTGAGCAAAATTCGCCAAACCCGCATAGAAACGATTCAAAAGGTGCACCAGCACTTCGTGCGGGTGGAAAGCGAAGTAATAACATTACACAACAGTCCTCGATGGGACCCATGTAGCAGATATATATAACAGACTCAAAGAGCAGAATACAGATATAATATACAAAGATCCAAATCACCTTGAAAGCGATATAGCGTCCAGCTACGGACAAGATGCAAATGGGGCTAAGAGCCTCGAAGAATAACCAATGGCGTCCATAACCCTGCCTGTGCCAAGCCGGAAGGTAACCGCTAACGGCGTCGATCTCAAAACCTGCTTAACAAAAGGGGTGCCGACAAAGGCAAGCAGAAAAACAAAGAAGGAGCGTCGATCTTGAGGCGAAGACAGCGAGGCTAGAATTGGCGGTCCTCGCCTACATAGGTATGGTGGATCAAGGCGTGGCAGCATGCACTAAACAACCTATAGAGACTCGATACAACTGGCGGATATCAGAGGGGGTAAGAACGACCTATCCGGATCCAACCTGAAACTAACACCAAACAAACCCATCCTGGCGTTTCCCCCTCGATACCAATCGAGGAAGTCAACCAAGGAACTCACACCGTTGGCAGTTTTACTTATTCAGTTATAGTTGCGGCACTTTACTAGTCAGGTTTAGATAATCGTCCTGATAAAGTAAGCAGTGGGCACTTTTAATTCACCATTCCGTTATAGTTGCAACAATTACTAATCAGGTACAGATAGCATGAGATAAACCCAAAAACCCAGCAGTTGTTGGTACTTTTATTCAGCCATTTCGTTGTAGTTGCAATACTTACTAGTCAGATACACTTGTCGCAAGCGACAACCAAACAAGCATTTGTGGGCAGTATTATTTAGCCATTCCATTATAGTGAAGCTGATTACTAGTCATTATAAGTCAAATTTATAGCAGTAAACTTTAGTTATGCTTGTCTATGATCAAGAAACTGTGCTCCAAGTCGTCCATATCCGCGGACACGGCTTTGAAAGTTTTAACCGCCGGGTGCACCAATAGCAACACACGCCGATCAACCTCGGAAAAACCAAATCAAAACCCAACGAGGCTTTCACGGTGAACAATCACAGATTCAGAAATATTTGAGGGCCACCCTTAAGTAGAATCCATAGCAGTAGACAAGCTCCGAGACGGCCTCAAGGTCTTTGGGTAGACGGCAGTGAGCAGGGAACCCCAAACGGGCTTGTCGACACCGCGAATCGTGTCCCGATCCTAAAGATGCAGTGCTATCCGTCGCACAATCGTAAATAAAGCAAAGAAAGCATGGCATAAGTACAGATCGTAAATAAAACCTCAAACTAGTTTGTGGCCCCAAGAAATAAGACCGAATCAAGCTCTGGTTCAGGGGTCCCATATACCTCCGGATGTGGATAGCGCAAAAACAAGGAACAGAATCAAGTACTCGGGGTCTTACGGGACACAAGTGGGCGTTCGGAAACCAAATATTATCTATCACCCACCGATGCCTCTGCTTATTTCAATTTTAGTTGTTAAACAGAAAGTAAAGTGCCGATAAGTAAAACTAGAATCATCTCCGACATCAACATGCGGCAATACATCAGCAACTGTGGCATTTGACGACACGCATCAGCACTTGAGCAAGCAACTACGACGCGCAAGTCCAACTATCTACCAAACAACAGGTAATAGGATGTGTCCAAGGCAATATAGGGCTGCAAGGTATATCACGGGTACGGAAACTAAAGCACCGCAACACAGATAGCAATAGATCAACAAGAGGGAAATAAAGACTATAAAAGTAAGATAGGTAGAAAGGGGGAGATGCTCGCCTGAAAACATTGTCGAAGGTTCAACCCGAAAGTCGGGGCGAAGCTCACATCAACTCAACGGCCTTATCCGCGAAGAAGCAAAACGCTAGAAGAAACACCGGATGCAATATTTAATAAAACGGCAGAAGATCGGCATGATGCATGTATGATGAATGACATGGCAAGGTGCGATGCAATTAGGTCGAGATTAAGCGGAACCGGGGTCCCGACAATTAATTAGATGGTTCAAGTTATCTGGCTACCCCGCAAATTAAATGTTGTTTAGCAATACAACAGATGGATCCGGTTCGCTACACATGTTTCAATGAGGCCAATATAAGACTAGATTTGCCCGCATATGGGCCCCATATTTAATTATCAGGTGAATCGGCATAAGGCCCCCAAACCACATGAATGAATGCATGCAAGACAATTAAATATGCGACAAGTTGTATTATGTTATAAAATAGGGTTTTCGGAAAGGTTCACACATTGAGGGGTCTCGACGATCTTGGGGATCCGGGGTTCGGGGCTCGACAGGGTCCGGGGTTCGACGGTTCGGTCTCGACGGAAACGTTCAAGGTTATCGGGGTAGATCTTGCGTTCCGAGGTCTTCGGTCGCTACTGTCGTTCTGCGAAGATCTTGGCGTCCGAGGAGAAGATCATGTTGTTCCATGGCGATCTGGCGTTCACCGAGAGGCTTTGAGGTTCGGTCTTGGACGTCGCGAGGGAGATCTTGAGGTACCGTCGGGTTCGTTGTCGATCTTCGGGTTTCGGCGTCTCGTGATGAAGGCCTTGAGGTACCACCGTACTCGCCGGTGGCGAACTTGGGGTCGGCGCCATGGTTCGGGTTCGGTCTTCGAATCCGTGAGGGAGAACTTGACGTGGCGTCGGGTCCAGGATCGGTCTTGGCATCCGAGATGAAGAGCTCGTCGTCCGGTGTCGAGGTCTTCGAGGAGCACCTTGCATATTCTTCAGCATCAAGCTGGTCTTGTCGGCCTTGCGGAGATACTCGTCCAACTCGTACGACTTGGAGGTCGCTGGAATCGGAGCATCGCCACTGACCCATCTTCACAGACACAAAGCCAAACAAGGCACAAGAGCAACCCCACTGGTACTAGAGGAAACCTGCACTAGCACTGAAACTTCACGACAGCAGCACAAGGACGAAGAGACGGCCGCGAGCTCGGGTACTGGGAGGCTCTGACGCGCTACAGGAACACAAACGAGAGGAGGTCGCGTGGCGGGGCCAGCAGGGAGCCGCACGGAGGTCGGTGGTTGGCGGGGTGAGGCGGGAGGGTCGGCTCAGCCGGACCAGGCGGGGTCGGCACGGCCAAGGGGTCGAGGCGCGAGCTTCGGGCGAGCAGCGGTCGGTCTGAGAGAGCCGGAGGAGGAGGCGAGGCGTCGAGCTCGGCCTGGGCGGTGGCGGGCGAAGGTGGGCAGCGTCGGCGGAGGGCGGGCTCGCCGGAGAGGCGACGCGGGTTGGGGAGGCCAGCGGAGGGAACAGACGCGCGGGCGGCTCTGGCCAGCGACGGAGGCGGCCGGGAAGGCCGGAGTTCATGGCGGAGGGAGAGCGGCGGGCAGCAGCTGGTGAGCAGCAGCGGAGAAGGGAAACCGCGGGCGAGGCGGCTCCGTCGACAGCGGGAGGCGGGCAGACGGTGGGGCGAGCTTGAGCGGCGGGCCCTGGCCGCGAGGCTCGGCGGCGGGGCTGGTCGATGTGGAGGCGGAGGAGCGGCACGGGCTCATGGCCGGAGGCGAGCTTGCTTGTGGCAAGGGCCTTGAGCGGAGGAGGAGGCCAGCTCGGGAGGGAGATGGGGTCTGTGGCCGGCGGACTTGGGAGAGCGAGCGGAGGGGTGAGGGTCGGGGCAGGAGAGAGAAGAGGACAGGGAGCGGGGAGGGTCGTGTCCAGGGCTGTCGGTGGGGCCAGTGCCAGGGGTGGACCGGTTCTAGGGGTCAGGGGTGGGGCCAGACGGGTGTGAGGGAGTGGAGGGGGCTGCCTGCGCGCGTGGATGCGGCTTGTGTGCTGAGTGTGCGTGTGCTGGGGCAGGGAGTGGGTGAGGGAAGGAGAGAGAGGGGGAGAGGATGGGCCACGTGGCAAGGTTTGGTTGGGTGAGGGATAGGGGTTAGCTGAGGTGGCGCAACGGGATAGGTGGGAGTGATGTGGCCAAGGGGGGGTGGGTAGAAATCTGGGTAGTCTTAGGATTTAGGATGGGGCAGGTTGGACCGTTTGTAAAAATCTGGGGCGGTCGTTCGGGTCGGTTTGGCCCGTTCGACTGCCCCTACTAAAATAAATAAAACTTTTATTTGATTTAATTGGGCCGTTTGCAACCCGATAGAAACAAAACAAAATGATTCCGGAGACCCGGTGTTTGACATTTGAATAGAGATGGGGCGTTTGGAAAACAAAACGGGCTTTTGCGAAATAGTTTTGGCAAACAATGCATGATGATGACGATGCAATGCACAAAATCAACGCGATTTTCTAGTAGTGGTTTTGCGGGATGCCACAGTTTTGGAAAGTAATGTTATACTCACGATTCGCCTTTATAAGCTACAGTAGCTTGATCATGAAAGTCGTCATGATAAGGATGAATAGAATATGTATGTAAAAGTGTTTACTACACTAAAAGATTACTAAAGAATGGATTTTGAAAGAATACCGATCATTTTGATGATGGTGATCTACTTCAAAGTGCAAGTCCAAAGGTATTATTATTTGAATATACACGCTTTGGACTATGTGTCATGTATATGGCACCACTTTTGATGTTGATAGATTCTTTTAAAAGGAAAAGGAAATGTTGAAAGAGAATCTATAAAATATATTTGGTAGAAAAGAAAAGATTGGAAATATCCAATTTAGGTATATATATATGATATACATGTTATGGTTGTATTCTTTGCTTGTTAAACAATGTGGTTCTTGGGTATTGGATACCGAATTGGTTGGTATGAAATTTCATACGGAACGACGCAATTCATGAACCACAATGGCCTAAGTAACTAGCAAGAGAATATGTGATGATGTTCATCGAAAACAAACAAACCATTGTTTGTATTTCTCATTGACATCAAAGCTTGACTTCAAGATTTGTTTTAATAATTGTTATTTGAATCAGGTATTATGAGAACAAAGGTTGTTCAAATAATTACCATATTCCATATAAGATGGATGATTTACAAATCTAGTTGGAGAAATCACATCCATAAAACCTAATGCTAAAATGTCGCAAGACAAATGATTGAAAGATCACTTACAAAGTGACGTCGTTGTTTAAATTATATTGGAAAGAAAACATGAAGAAACTCCATATGCATGGATTTTTGGAGTCTTTGATTTGATCAAGTGACGCTTGTGAGACTTTCCTCGGGATAATTAAAACTTCGTTCAAAGTCCAAAGAAGAACGAACGACTAAATTATTGGAATTTATACATATCGATGTATGTAGTCCATTATGTGTAGTCGTAAGCGATGGGTTTCAACTTCATATGCTTTCTCCAGAAATTTGAGTGAATGTTCACTTAATGAGAAATAAGTATGAAATATTTGAAAATGTTTCAAAGACTTTCAAGATGAAGTGAAAATCATTGTGACAAGAAAATAAATGGTTTATGATTTTATCATAAGGGATTTATTTGAGTTACAAGTGTAACAAGAAAATAAATGAATTATGATTTTATCATAAAGGTATTTATTTGAGTTACAAGTTTACCAAAAACACCTAGATTTGCATCTCCCGAAACACCATAGGAGTATGGAATGTTTGAGATTTATAATGAAACCTTGTTTGACATGGTTGGATCAAAGGTGTTATTTATAAAACTGTCATTATATTTTAAAAGATTAAAAGCTTTAGAGACTACCGCTTTTTGACTGAAAAGAGCTCCATCTAGATCCGTTGAAATGACACCATGGAAGTTATGGTTTGGGGTAAAACCCAAATTATCATTTCTTAAATTTTGGTATGCTAAACATAAGAAAGATGTTTACAACCGAAGTCGGATGAGCATGTCTTTGTAGGTTATTTCGAATAATAATTGGTTATTCCTCCATAACACCAAGGACAAAAGGGTTTGTCGCTTGAAGCATGAACTTTCTTGAAGAAGGAATTTTTCATAAATGTTAAGTGGGAGGACAATAAAACTTTGATAAGGTTAACGAACCTTAGCTAAATGTGCCGAGTTGTGCAGCGCCGGAAATGGTTCCGGAGGCTGCCATAATGCTCATAGCTTATGTGCCTCAAAGGTTGTGGTCACGGAGATCGAAGTTCTTATTGAACCAAGTCGGTCGGATAAACAAATCAAATGCTGAGATTTGAGAGTAAATCATTATTGTTTGACAATGATGAACCGACTACATACAAAGAAGCGATGATGGGCCCTGAATCCGTCAAATGGCTTGAAGCCATAAAATCCGTGATAGTTCCATACACGAGAAATCAAGTTTTGAACTTGGAAGACCCTCCGGAAAGGTGTAAAAACCTGTCGGTCATATTTGGATCTATAAAGAAACAGACATGGATGTTTCACATCTATGAAATAGTCGACATGTCGTAAAGTATTTTATGACAATGTTCAAGGAGTTGACTATGACAAGATTTGATCTTTCATAGCGATATTTAGTCTGGACGGATTAATGTAGCAACCACTACATATAATTTGGTATATGGTAGATGAATAAACAAAACAAAGTTCTTCTAATAGAATGGTTACCTAGGACGTGTACATGACACGGTCCAAAGGGTTTTGTTAATTCAAAGGATGCTAAAAAGGGCATGCAAACTTCAACGGTTGAAGTAAGCATCACAGAGTTGGAATCTTCACCGTGATGAAAAGGAGTTTTCATCAGGATACGATGAAGATGCTTGCATTTGCAAGAAATTAAGTGGGAGAGCTGAGACATATTTCTAATACATTATATGGAATACATCTTGTTGATTAGAAATAATGTATTATTTATTGACAAAGGTTAAGAATTTCATTTCGATGAAATACTTAGGCAAAACCCGAATATTTAGCGTGAATGTCTATAGTGGATAGACTGTGACGCCAATATGGTTATGCCAAACGTACATATATGAGATATTGAAGGAGTTCAATATAGAAACGACAAGAAACAGTTCTTGTTGCATGGAAAGGAATTGAATCAAAATTCAAGTGTATCGACACTTGATAAGTGAAACAAGATTCAAGAGCTTTGACACTTGATGAGTAAAATCACAAGAATGATTTGATCAATTATACCATGATATGTACACACCCAGATATGTCCTATGCTCTAAGTGTTATGATCATATACCAGAATGAATCATAAAATGATCATTGGACAATAGTAAGGAAATTCTTATGATCTCTTGGAAGAACTAAGAATATATTTGTGTAGAGGTGACAAACAATTACAAATAGTTCATTGTAAAGCGTTACATTGATACTAGTTTTGTCACAAGATACAAATTAAGTTTATCTCAATTTAAACTATGGGTGGCACAATGTAATGGAAAGAAGATTCCATGATGGATTTGGATGAAATCCATAATTAAGACATTGTAACGAATACTACAACAAAAAGGCTAAGTATATGACTGCTATAGTAGCAGCAAAGGAGGGAATTTGTGTCAAGTAGTTTGTCATCAAGCTAAGGTGTTATTCGCAACGGGCTAACACTAAATATATATTGTACGACAATAGTATCGACATGTTTTAACCCCAAGGAACTAAAGGTCTCACCAAAAGACCAACTCATTGGAGAATGAGTGATGCGTGAAGACGCAAAGACATGCAAATACACACGGACCTGAAAGCGTCAGATCCGTAGATTATGTTAACCACTTGCAATCGCGTATATGGAACACCGGAAAGCCATAAGTGTTCAATACGCAAAGTTTTCAAACTAGATTATTGTCTCTAGTGCAAGTGGGAGACTGAAGGGAATATGGCTGAGAGGCAATAATAAAGTGGTTATTATCGTATTCCTTATTTATGATAAATGTTTATTTTACATGCTATAATTGTATTAATACGGAAACGTTAATACATGTGTGTTTAATAAACAAAAAGGAAGTTCCTAGTTATGCCTCTCTTATAAACTAGCTCGTTGATTAACAAGATGATCAAAGGTTTCCTGATCATGGACATTGGATGTTGTTAATAACGAGGTCACAACATTAGTGTAATGGTGTGATGAACATTCATCCGAAGTATAGCATTACGATCAAAGTCATTGAGTTTATATTGCTATAACAACTTACGAAGTGATCCTAATCCTTAGACCATGAGATCATGTCAATCACTAACACCGGAAGAGTTTCTTGATAACATCAAACGTCACACCGTAACAGGGTGATTATAAAGATGGGTTCAGAACTACTAAAGTGTTATGTTGAGGCCCATGGATCAAGAGTGGAATTTGTTCATCCCGATGATGGATAGATATGCTCTGGGCCCTCTCGGTGATATCACATTGATTATCTTGCAAGCAAGTGATTTGATCACTAGAATGTTATATCACGGGAACGAGAAAAGAGTGCATGTCAGTAACGAGATCAAACTAGGTATGGAGATACCAATTATAGAATCTCGGACATGTAATATATCGCGAAACAAAGGGATTAAGATACTAGCGTAAAAGGTTCCGACGATCACAAGAAAGTCATCGTTGAATGTGTGGGAGTCAGTATGGGTCTCCAGATCCCGCTTATGATTATTGATCTGAGAGGAGTCTTGATCATGTCCGCATTATTCGCGAACCGTAGGGTGACACACTTAAGAGACACCAACATCCATTTGGAGCAAAAGTTTCATGCCGAAAAGAATAACAAGCGTAGGAATTTATTTCACTAGATACCGAAACGGGTTTTCGGGTGAAAATGCAGAAAGTGTTTCTGCATGTGAAATGAAATACTAGCAAGGGGTTATATGTGAATGTTTGTCATTAAAGTAATTGACAAAATTCTGAATAAATAAAAGGAGTTTTATTTAATGAGAGTTTGCATTAAATTTGGTGGAAATTTAATGGGAATTTGAGTGGGTTTTTGAGTGGAGGGAATTGAAAGGCATTTGAGTGAGTGGAGTGTCCACCCACATGAATGTGGAAGAGGTGGGGGCAGCCCCATGGCTGGGTGCATCGCCCCTTGGGTGCCCCCTCTCCCTGTAAAAGGAGCCCCCCTCCCTCTCTCTCACTCACACCTCCTCATGAAGGATCTCTCTCCTCCTGTAGAATTTATCCCCCATGGTCTCGGACTAGCGAGATACATGTTCCCGGTGGATTTTCGGCAAGAAAGAGTTGTGCTTCTGCTACATCGCTGGAGCGAGGAGGCGGAGGTTGCTCGGTGCCTCGAACGTGTGTGCGAGCACGGATGCTTGTTGTTTCTTGGCGCTAGGACTTCCTCTCGATCTTGAGATCGGCAAGAGATCGTCTACATCAACCACGAGTTTGGACTCGTTAAGCTTTGTCGGTCTTCAAGGGTATGTTCTCTACGGATATACATCCGCCAATTGTTTGTATCTAGTAGATAGATCTTGGTACATAGTTGTTCCCATCGTAGGAATTCACTTTCATTAGTATTAATATTGTAGTATTTTTGGAAAATACTAAATAAATATTTAATCACAATTTTTAATGTTTAATTAATAATTCCTAAAAGAATTATTAAATCAATAAAAGTCAAATAAAAGGGAAATAAATTAAAATAATTCAATATATGTTATGAATATTAAAAGATAATATTTATAAATCCTTTATTACTAAAAAGGAACTTTTTGGGGTAAATGCATATAAAATTAAATAATGCATTACATTACTTGCATAATCATTTTGCTTCTTTAAATATTGTCCTTACCGGGCAATAATGATGTTTTTGTAGAACTAGAAGCTCAAGGTCCAGTGCAAGCATCAGACTTCACTATCTTTCCATCACAAGGCAAGTTAATCACTTGCTCATGTCCTTTGAAGAGTCTTTATCAAAGTATTTGCAAATTGTGTGTTATCATATATGCTATAAAAGAAAGAAACTATTATTTTCACAAATAAAGAAATTATAGATATCATCCTAAGTGGTGATATAATGGAGCAATAGAACTTAGCATTCTAATTGCAACAATGATGATAAAGTAGGGACTTAATAACCCTTGACATCAGTGATTCTAGCGTAGTATATTACGCGTTAGCCATGAGATTTGGAATGGGACAGAGAAGTCAGGTGTATCTTCTTCCTCTCGCATGAAGACGGATGTGCAGGTCGTGGCTGTTATCCTCGTAGCGTGCATATTAATTGGTAATTCGTAGAGGATATGCAGCATATGGGTGGGAACCCTCATCGTCCCACGATAGTTCTGGCATCTAACGGTTTGTACAGACCATTGCCGTAATTCATTATGTGGGCATGGTGTACACCAAGGAGGCATGCAGGGTTGCGAAGGGGGCAGTGATTGGCTTGGACCAACTACTGGGCCCCACATCATGGAATTGTGGACGGGAAAATACGCCCGGTTGTGCAACAAGTGGTTGATCTCTCATGGGTAAAGTAACGCACCTCTACAGAGTGTAAGAACTGTAACTTGTTACTCCATGTTCCGGGAAGGAGCTACGAACGCGGCAGGAAAGGAACTCCATGAAAGTTCTGGTCAACCTGTGAAGGCTGATTGTCATAGTTTTTCAATAAAATCAATCTTTGAAGAAAGATTTGAAAAAACTGCATAGTGCCAAGGATTTATAATCCGAGGTGGTAGTTAGAGCAACAAACTTCCCACCTTGCATATAATGAACTTGTTGGGTAACAATTTTACTCATTCTTTCCTTTGATCCCTTGCTTAGACTCTGAGGATCCCGAAGACGTGCCAATGTATGCAGCCGAATGTCAAGAAGATGTGTTCTACGAGGAACCCGATCTGTCGGGAGGTGTTGAAGGAGTGGATTACAAGATCCGCTACGGTGTCAAAGATAACGAGTCCAACTAAGTATCTCTAGTTAGTAGTAACCAACGAAGCCGAGCAGCATGAACTCTATAGAATAAGCTGCTGAGCTCAACTCCTAGTTGGAGTTGCTACTTTTAAATTCCGCTGAAACACTTTATATTTTGGTTTGTAAGTTGAATCTTTTGAATTCTTGAACTTCTGGTATTGTAATAATAATAATGTGTGAATGTTTGTAATATGGACCCACAATGTTTCTGTTGTACCACTCTAAGGGATGTGATATTTACGGAACGGTGTTCTGTGAGTGTCATGTCAACGACTATGGTGTACTACACATGCAGTGGTATGCTGGGTCGCCGCATTAGTGTTATGCCTTTTTATCTCTACAAGAGGCTCCAACTATAAAAGTTGATACCAACTGATATATCTTTGCAAATGGCTGATAATTCAACTACTATTCTTGTAGGTATATGTGAGGATGTTCCTGTTCAAGTTGCTCATAATTGCATGGTCTTAACTAATTTTATTGTGCTTGAAATGCCTGAAGATGATAATATGTCTGGGAGACCTTTTCTTAATACTGCAGGTGCTGTCATCAATTGCAATCAAGGAAAAGTAACATTCAATATTAATGAAAAAGAGCACACTGTCTACTTCCCCAAGAAGGTTGTCAAGAGCTATTTCCTTAATTCCATTGAAAATATTGAGAGCATCAAGGTTGGAGAAATATATTGTCCCATTCGAAAAGAAAATTATGAAACTATTATGATTGGGACCATTGCTATCAAGTATAAGGTAACATAATCACCTTGTGGATTGCAAAGTTTTGCTTCATATAATATTGTTTTGGTAACAAGACTTGATCAACCTTGTTAACAAAAGGATCCTAATGAACAAAATAATGCTTTCACTATGGTTATACTTGCTCCCTTTTGTTTTTCTCCTTTCCAATCTTTGCTCTTCGTCGTGCCTAACTTAAAGACGTTAAAGAAAAGTACATGATGGGAGATAACCCAAGAGTTTCCTTGAGTCTTGGAAGTTATTACTTTAGTAATGACCTCTCCTTATCCTTTTTTGTTTGCTTTTGGTGCCAAGAATGACCTCTAATGAGAGGGAAGTAAGATTTGGGGAGTTGCTGTCCCGAAACAGATTTCTGTCCTCCACCATAAAAATTCGTGAGGAGTATATGTAAGTCGGATTGAGTTGAAAATTTACGAATAAATCTCCCAGTATGTTAGATAACTTTTGTTAGTTCAACACATTTTGATTTGAGCAACAGAAGGTCTTCGGAAAAATTTGTTTCTACCTGTTTGTCTGTTTTGACAGATTTCTGCCATTATTTGCATTTGCTTCTTATTGATTCCTTTTTGGGTTCTTTTTGGGTTCTTTTTGGGAAATTGATATTTTTGAAGGAGTTGATACAGTATCTTGTGCTTTTAATGAAAAGTCTTGCTATTCCAAAGCTTTGCGAGAGGTCTAATATCTTTTGAATAAACTAATGTTGCTAATGAAGATTGTGTGAAGTTTTGTATGAAAGAAAAATTCCAGGTGTAGAGAGAGGATGATGTAATGAGATGAAGAATGGACAAAATCTCAAGCTTGGGGGGAGCCACTCCGTGTCACCCCAAGAATTACTCAAGAGGTACAAGCATCAAATCTTGGGGGTGCCCAAGGCATCCCCTTCTTCATCAATAAAAATCTCAGGTCTTTCTAGACACTTTGTTTTTATTGTTTCATGCACAATTGTGTTGTTCTTGGAGCGTCTTAGTTTTTGTTTTTGGTTTTATTTTGCTTCATTTGGTTTTGCGTTGGTTGCCTTCTAAAAAAATCAAAAACACCAAAAATATTAGTTGTTCTTGTTTGGTTTTGTGAGTTCTTTGCAGGGTTCAGCCGTTCTCAGTGAATTATGGTTTCATGTTATCATTCAAGTCACACAAGTGAAGAGCAATAAGTAAGATTAAGACAACTCGAGGAGTGGTAAGAGGCAGGTAACGAACTCTATTTGTTTCATTTTTGTACATATACTCATCATTGTGAGCATGCTTAGCCTGTTTGTGTAAGGTGTATGTCATTATGGATGCTTAGTAGTTCTTGCTTGTCTATGATTAGCTCCAGCTTGATAATAGTTTGTAGCATGTCATATGAATGTTTGCTTGCATTGTTTTATTCATACTTTGGTATGATATTGTGGTATCCTCCTTTGAATGTTCATGTGAATCGACTTGGCACATGCTCACGCATGCATATGACTAATCAATAGTCAATAAGCCTCGACGATTTATTTTGCCTCAGAGTTCTTGTATCACTTTCATGCCATAATTAGTATTGTTTTGTTGCAAGCATGATTATGTCAGCTATTGCTCTCTCGTTTGTCGCTCCCTCTCTATTGCTAGCCTTCACTTGCACTGAGTATTTGCTCTACCTGTGCTTCCAACTCCCCAAAACCAATATTGCCAGCTGTGTCCACTATACCTACCTATTAGCATCATTTGCTACTTCAGTGCATATTCTATATGCCGTGTTTTCTTCCAAAATAAAATGTTTGTCTGTGTTGATAAAGTTAGTTAGTAAATCTCTCACGAACTTGATGCCACACTTTATTCTGTGCACTTAATAATCCTGAACCATTATGACTAGTCCATGAAAGTTATATGCTTGCAAATTATATGCTGGGAGTCAGCAGAACTGTGTTGTCACGGGGAACGCTTTCAACACCTTTTAGATATATTTATATCTAGTTGATACCTTGCTCTTTTGTTTGCGGATGTCAACGATGCAAAATGAAAGGGGGACTTGTGAGTCCATGGAGTTTGTATTCTGTGTTAGAGAAACGTCTGGGCCACTAGCCTAAGCCATGCCTAATCATGGTGGAAACTTGCAACATCACCATAGTGACTAATCTATGAAGCATCCTCAATAAAAAACTATGCATATAGTAAATAAAAACATTGCTGATATACTCATTGTCTGCTTGCCTTGTCATTTTGGTTATGGGAAAGCTCCTGTACCATATGCAAGGGGTACCCCGTTGGCGGTTCTCGATGATATGCAAATACTTACAATGACAAGAACTTTCCTGGACCCAAAGTTGAGTAGTATGCGGAGTGGCCCTCGCACTCAAGGGACTTAGGATTTTTAGTATATGGTCTCTCAAGCATATAATTCAGAGTGGACCTCACTTTCACCTTAACCACATAAAGATGCTTACAATAGGGGCAATGAGAGCTCAAAGCTAATGAGTACCTTTCTTTTAGCATTTGGAAGCCTTTCAAACCTTTCAAAACCGTTTTCACAACCTTGTTGAGTCACCACTTATTCTATGAGCACCTTCTTGAGAGTATAGTTGTCATTCTTGTGTTTGTCTCAAAACTTGGTTAATTATGTCATGACCTTGATGCTTGTATCTCTGATATCTTTATCTATAGTCTTCATGTGAACTTTAGAGGTGCCTTGGCATTTATTGTGCTCTTCAAACAAAGGCAAGCGAGATACCACTCTATCATACCTTATTATGAGCATTGCAATGTTGCTTATGTTTATGTTTCATGCTACTTATTATTCTTGAGTTGGTTTCTCTTCATAGCTTGCAATGACTATTGAGTAGACTTAGTTCCATACTCTTTATTATGAATTGTCTAAGCATCTACTTCTGTGCTGAGAATATATACATCATATGAAGCAATGTGTTCGTGAAAGTTCTTTTATCGCACTCAGTTTTCAACTGAATTGCTTGAGGACAAGCAATAAGCTAATCTTGGGGGAGTTGATACGTCCAAAACGTATCTACTTTCTTGAACACTTTGCTATTGTTTTTCCTCTAAACTTGTGTGATTTGGATACAACTAACACTGACTGACGTTGTTTTCAGCAGAATTACTTTGGTGTCTTGTTTTTGTGCAGAAAATGAACTATCAGGAAAAATCCCGGAAAATATGACAAAAACTATTTCTCACCAGAAGATCCACGGAGCCAGAAGGGGAGATAAAGAGGCACTGGGGCCCAGACCCATCAGGCGGGCCCTGGTCGCGCTGGGAGGTTTGGCCACCCCAGGCAGCTCCTCGGCCTCCCTTCACGCCTATAAGTTGCCTTCTGACCTAAAAACTCAGGAGGGTTCGATAATTTTCCAGAAAGAGTTCCGCTCCGCTGCCGCCACCATAAACCAAGATTCGGATCTAGAAACTCCATTCTGGCACCCTGCCGGGACGGGGAATTTGGAGAGGATCATCGCCATCGTCATCACCAACGCATCTCCATTAACCACCGATGTTTTCCTCATCCATGAGTGAGTAATCCCCCGCAGTAGGCTTGGGGATGGTAGGGATTGGATGAGTTCTATCATGTAATCGAATATGATTGTTAGGGCATAGTGCCTAGTATCTCTTGTGCTATTTGACTTTGTTGCAACTTGTTGTGCTTAATGCTAGTCACTAGGGCCCGAGTGCCATGATCTCATATCTGAACTTATTATTGAATCATTATGATAGTATTGTTTGTGATCTTATCTGCAAGTTGTGTACACACATCATTGTCCGGATCCAAAGGGTCCAAAGTGACAATAATTGGGACAACCGGAGGGGATGGCTGTGGTGTGAGGATCACATGTGTTCATGGTGTGTTAATGCTTTGCTCCGGTGCTCTATTAAAAGGAGCACCTTAATTGCCAATAGTTCCCTAGAGGCCCCGCTGCCACGGGCTGGCTGGACAGAAGATATTGTGCAAGTTCTCATTGCGAGCACGTATGACTATATTTGGAGCACATGCCTAGGATTGTTTAGTACTTGGATGCTTGTTATTATTTATCTACAATGCCCTAGATCTTGAAGTTACATGTTTAGACTCGTCCATGCAACACCCGTCCATCCATCCCTATGCCTACCGCACTCGAATCCTACTGTTACCGTTACTGTTACTATTGCTCTTGTTTCACTGTTGCTATTGATTTGTTGTTTCTACTACCAAACTGTTGCTATTGATAAACTTCTGTGAGCAAGAACTATTTCCAAGTGCAGATAAACTGACAACTCAGTTGTTAAGGCTTGCAAGTATTCTTTGTCTCCCCTTGTGTCGAATCAATAAATTGGGTAATACTACCCGCGAATATTGTTGTGATCCCCTACACTTGTGGGTCATCATGAGCATGTGCCAAGTCAACCCAAACAAAGCATCAAAGGAGAATACCACAATACTATGCTTTTGTATGCTAAAACAACGCATGATTCCTTCAAGGCACACTAAGCACTCTTAGTGACTTGGAGAAAGTCATGATACAACAATAATCACTAAGCATAAGGTCAAAACAACACCTAGCATGGCATGATAAAGTCTAAGTCACAGTTAATGCAAGCTCCTCTTGCACTTTTCAAGCAAGAACTTTTTACTCCTTTCCAACACCAATCGACTTATTTGAAATAACACAGCAAGAACGGGGGTCCAAACTGCTTTATTCAAGCAAACTAAACAAACTAAGCAAAGCAAATGAAAACTAAGACGCTCCAAGAACAACACAACAGTGCATTAAACAATAAAAACGAAGTGTCTAGAAAGACCTAGCTTTTTATTGATAAAGAAGGGGATGCCTTGGGAATCCCCAAGCTTTGACACTTGTAACTCTTGGATATTTATTGGGGTGACACTGGGGTGGTATCCCCAAGCTTGAGCTTTTGTCCATTCTTCATCTCATTACATCATTCTCTCTCTACACCTGAAATTTTTTCCTTCATACAAAACTTCACACAATCTTCATTAGCAACATTGGTGTATTCAAAAGATAATAGACCCTTGGGTTTAGCTTTAGAACAGCAAAACTTTTCACTAAAAACACAAGATACTGAAACAACTTCCTTTAAAAAGCTCAATTCCCCAAAAGAGAACTCAAAAAGAAATCGATAAGAAGCAAGTGCAAATAATGGCAGATATCTGTCAAAACAGACCAGCAGGTAGAAACCGATTTTTTCGAAGACCTTCTGTTGCTCAAATAAAAAAGTGTTGAACTGACGAAAGTTATCTAACATACTGGGGGATTTACTCGTAAATTTTCATCTCAATCCGAGTTACAGAGACTCCTCACGAATTTTTATGGTGGAGGATAGAAATCTGTTTTGGGACAGCAACTCCCCAAATCTTACTTCTCTTTCATTAGATGTCATTATTGGCACAAAAAGCAAACAAAAAAGGATAATTAGAGGTCATTACTGAATTAATAACTTCCAAGACTTAAGAAAACTCTTGGGTTATCTCCCAACAATACTTTTCTTTAACGCCTTTAAGTTAGGCACAAGAAGCAAGAAAATCAAGCATTTTCAAATGAAGAAGCATTAACATCAAACCTTGCTTTCAAAGGAGGAGCAAAAATCAACTTATCTCTCCTCATAGGGAAGTGTTCGATACCTTTATTGAATGGAAAATGATATTTAATGGTGCCTTCTTTCATATCAATGATGGCACCAACAGTTCTAAGAAAAGGTCTTCCCAAAGTAATAGGACAAGAAGCATTGTATTCAACATCCAAAACATAGAAATGCACATGGACATAAGCATTGTTAACCATAATGGGAACATCATTAACACTTCCCATGAGTTTCTTCTTAGCATTATCATTAAGTGGGACATCCAAATAACAATCTTCCAAAGGTGGCAAATCAAGCATTTCATAAATATTCCTAGGCATAATAGAGATACTAGAACCAACATCACATGAAGCTTTGAGATCAAAGTAATTCACTTCCATATTAATAATGGGTTCCCAACTATCTTCTACTTTCCTAGGAATAGAAGCTTTGTGTTTTAACTTCTCTTCCTTAATCTTAACAAGAACATTAGTAATGTGTTTGGTGAAAGCAACATGCATATCACTAGCATCAGAACTTCTAGCAAGCTTTTGTAGGAACATAATCACTTCAGAAATATTGCAACCATCAATATCAAAATCAAACTTAGCATCACTAGTAGTAGACTCATTAGGCTTAGGCATTGTAGGAGGAGGAATAGGGACTTCTTGTGGTTTAGTGGTGATGGTGCACACACTATTGTTTCTATCAATTTTAGCTTCCCTTTCCCACTTAGCATGAAGTTGGGCTAACAGTCTAACATTTTCATCAATAGTAACTTGTATGGCATGAGCAGAATCAAAGGTACATTCCATGGTTTCAGGTTTAGCAGCCATTTTATTAATCAAAGAGGATAGTGCTTCAGACAAAGAGGAAATATTTTTCTCTACATTTAAAAGATTTTCCTCTATAGTCTTGTTGAAAGTGGTTTGTTTACTAATAAAGTCTTTGAGCATGACTTCAAGTTTAGAGGGGGCACTTCTAGTATTGTTGTAGGAGTTTCTATAATTATTGCCATCATTAGGAGGATAAGGCCTATAATTGTTTTTACCACCAAAATTACTCCTATAGGCATTGTTGTTGAAATTGTTATTTGTAATGAAGTTCACATCAACTTGCTCTTCTTGAGCAACCAAAGAGGATAAGGGAACACTATTAGGATCTAAAGGAGCTTTCCCATTAACAAGCATAGCCATAATAACATATATCTTGTCACTCAAAGAGGAGGTTTCTTCAACAGAATTTACCTTCTTACCATGTGGAGCTCTCTCAGTATGCCATTCAGAGTAGTTAACCATCATATTATCAAGGAGTTTTGTTGCAGAACCCAAGGTGATGGTCATAAAGGTACCTCCAGCAGATGAATCTAATAGGTTTCTTGAAGATAAGTTCAAACCTGCATAAAAAGTCTGGATAATCATCCAAGCAGTGAGTCCATGAGTGGGACAATTCTTAACCAAAGATTTCATTCTTTCTCAAGCTTGAGCAACATGTTCATTATCAAGTTGTTTAAAATTCATAATATCACTTATCATAGATATAATCTTAGCAGGAGGGTAGTACTTTCCAATAAAAGCATATTTGCACTTAATCCAAGAATCAATACTATTTCTAGGCAACGATAGCAACCATTATTTAGCTTTTCCTCTCAAGGAGAAAGAAAACAACTTGAGCTTAATAATATCTCCATCTACATCCTTATACTTTTGCATCTCACAAAGTTCAACAAAGTTATTGAGATGGGCAGCAACATCATCAGAACTAGCACCAGAAAATTGCTCTCTCATCACAAGATTCAACAAAGCAGGCTTAATTTCATAAAAGGTAGCATCAGGAGCAGGTGGAGCAATATGAGTGCTTAGGAAGTCATTGTTGTTTGTGGTAGTGAAGTCACACAACTTGGTGTTCTCAGCAGAGTTCATTTTGGCAAAAGTGGAGCAAGCCAAAAACAGCAGCAGCTAGAGAAGGAACTAATTTTTTTGTGTATTTTATAAGAGAAAGCAAACCAAACTAAACTATTTTTTTGGAGTTTTTGATAAAAAGAGGCAAACAAAACCAAGAAAAAGAAACTAAGCAAACTAAAAACAAAGTAAAGAGAAAGGTTGAGGAGGACTTCCCTTGTGAAGATGTCCTTAGCCTCCCCGACAATGGCGCCAGAAATCTTTGATGCATGCACCCGGTGTTGACATGGGACACTTCGTTGGAAACCCCAAGAGCAAGGTGTGATGAGCATAACAGCAAGTTTCCCTCAGTAGAGACCGAGGTTATCAAACTAGAAGGAGGAAGGAAATGTCTCAAAGGTGTTGCAAGCAACGTGGAAACCTGCACAACACAAAATCAAGACTTTGCCCCAACGAATCAATGAGGTTGTCAAGCTCACCGGTTTACTATAACAAAGGATTAACTGTATGGTGTGGAAGGTGATGATGAATTGTAGAAAGTAAACAATAACAATGGAAGATGTATCTATGGTAAAGATTGGACCGGGGTCCATAGTTTACTAGAGGTGCTCTCCTTAGATAAAAAAAACATGGCATGAAGGGTGAACAAATTACAGTAGGGCAATTGACAGGAACTGAGCATGACATAACAATGCAATACTAGACAAAAAGATCCTATGAGATTCAATTGGGCAATACAACAATATACGTAGACCGCCATCCAACTGCATCTATGACTAGAAGTCCACCTTCAGGTTATCATCCGAACCCCCTCCAGTATTAAGTTGCAAGCAACAGTCAACTTCTTTAAGCAAAGTTTGTAAGGTAAACAATCCACTTGTTCCATGAACAAGAGACCGTTGTTTTCTCCCTAGTGGCAATAGCACATCTACTATCGTAGATATTTCTGTCACTTCCCTTGATAAGTAGAGGCATGAACCTACTATCGAGCATAAATACCCCCGTCTTGGAGTCACTAGCAACTACTCGGCCAAGATAGCTACTAACAACGGAGAGCATGTAAGAACACAAACAACACAGACATGATAGAATCAAATAGACAAAACCATTAATCAATCTGACATAGTAATCTCAATATCCATCGGATCCCCACAAACACAACATGCATGATTACAAATAGATTAGATCTTGATTATGAACAGAGCTCACAAGATCTATACATGAAAGCACAAAGGAGGAGATACAACCATCTAGCTACTACATGGACCCGTAGTCCAAGGTGGAACTACTCATGCTTCATACCAGAGAAGAAGGCCTCCGGGATGATCTCCCCTCTGACAGGGTGCCGGGAAGAACTTCAGATCCCCCCGATCTAGGGATGATGGTGGTGGCGGCTACAGACGGTTTCGTGGAATATTGATCTGGTGTTTAGGATTTTGGCATGGGGGGGGGGACTTTATAGGCGAAGATGCGAGGCAGGGGCATCAGGGAGGCTGCACCCCCCAGGCACGCCCAGCCCTAGGCCGCGCTGCCATGGGGTGTGGCCCCTAGAGAGCATCATCCGTCTCATATTCTGGCTTCTTGTTTCCCACTGTAAAATATTGACTTTGGCTTTTGTCCCATCCAATTCCGAGAAAATTGATTTTCTGCCTTTCTGGAACCAAAAACAGAAGAAAACAGGCAACTGGCACTGTGGCAACTTGTTAATAGGTTAGTTCCATAAAACATATAAAAACACCTCAAAGTGTAGACAAAGCAAAGCAAAGTAAATACTAAAACATAAAAAATTATAGATACGTTTCCGATGTATCAACTCTCCACTCACATAAATCTCAATTCCACTTTCTCTCATTTATTCTCCACTCAAAAACCAAAGGTCTTTCAATTAAAGCACTTTAATTCCCTTGTTTTAATGCAACTCAATTTAATGAACACTTTATTTAATGAGTACTTCATTTAATGAACACTTCATTTAATTAACACATTGACATTTTGATCCATTGCTTTGTTTTGATACCTCGAAACTATTTCTGCAGCAGCACAATTTTCTGCGATGTCCATTGACTTCTCATGTGTCCCATATCCGCTCAAATGCGTCAGTTTACCTTAAGCGTGCCTCCTTATGGGTTCGAGAACTATGTAGACATGATCGATACTTTCTCTGATCAATTATAATCACCGGGACCTGGAGATCCTGATCGTCCGAACCTTTTTTGCTGTAATCAAATTACTTTTGTCTCGTGATATTTTACTTGTCGGAGATCCGATCACTTGGTATCATCCATACCTTGTTTAATCTCGTTCCTGACAAGTACTATTTTTCTTGTTCCTATGATATGACATTCTAGTGATTAAATCATTTGCTTGTAAGCTATGTCAATGTGATATCACCGAGACGTCCCAGAGTATATCTCTCCATCATCCGGATGGACAAATCCCACTCTTGATCCATGAGCCTCAACTAACACTTTCCAAATACCTGACGACACATATATAATCACTCTGTCATGGTGTGATGTTTGATAGAATCGAAGTACTCTTCCGGTGAAAGTAATTGACGTGATCTTATGGTCTAAGTACATTGAGTTACTATGAATATGATAGCAATTTAAACTAAATGACGTGATCATATTGCTACATCTACTGCGGTTATTAACAACATCTAATGTTATGATCAGGAAACCTTTGATCATTCGTTAATCGACAGGCTAGTATAAAGAGAGGCTTTAATACGAACCTTATCTGATTATAAATCACACATGTATTAATGTTTCCTATTAATACAATTTCTAGCATGAGAAATAAACATTTATCATAAATATGAAATATCATAATAACCACTTTATTATTGCCTCTCGGGCATATTCCTTTTAGGAACTACCGCCGCTACGATGGTCGGTAAGCTATTCCACTAATCTCGCATTGTGTTGTCTGAGGATATATTTGGTATGTTGCTTCTACATTCCTGGGTTCATCCTTGGGTCTTCCTCAATGATGAAGGAAGGACCACTGATGCAAGGTACATGAAATAATAGGAGGAAATAACTGAAGGAGCAAAGATTCTACTCATTTGTCCTTGGGTGCTAGTAGAGAAGTGGATTGATGATTTTGTCAATTTTTGATGCCTTAGATTTTGGTGATCTAAATACATAGAGAATCTCGAGTCACATGAATCATCCCTCCATCTCATCCTCTTGGATTTGGGCGGAGGAAGAAATCATCACCGAGAACTATTCCTATCTCGAACTAGACGTTGACTCAATCATTATTGACGGAGAAAAATCTGAGATGGATGGGGTAGCACCCAACATAATAAGCTTCTTCCCAATAGCCCATATGGTATAGCTCAAGACAAGAACTCAAGAATCTTGCATGTCATGCCTCAAACATAAACCCTTGAAACACGGAAGGGAAAGGAGGCAGAGTTTGGTGATGTGCATAGACAATTGTACAAGGAGGTTCTGCTAGCTCTGCCACCTCCAACTCCGCTATATTTGCTAAAGAAGAAAATCAATAAGATCGGGAGAAGGATGGAATCGAGGGATCAAGGCCGTGCTACTCAGGAAGAAACGCCTAGATGGGATTACCGACCATAAAGGGACAAACGCAACTCGGATACAAGAAGGAACTATGGAGGACAAAGATCGAGAGAAGTGACTAATTAGAAAACTTCCCCTCCTATGGGAGAAACTCAATGGATAAAGAGGCAGAAGAAGCCTACGATGATGACTTTGAGCTCTGGCCCAACATTCACACAACTCAACAAGCAAACCCTGCCCTAATAACTCTGTTTTATGATCCTACTCCTGATAAGCGTGTTTCCTTCTATAAGTGTGACGTTGAGGGACACAAATCAAAAGAGTTTTCAATGCAGTTCTCCTGCTTAATCTATGAGAAAGAGTGTTCAATGCACGTTTCCTGCTTAATCTATGAGAAAGAGAAACATATAATTTGTGAGAAAGAGGATGAATCACAAGATTCATTTGGGACCAAAATTGCAAAATTATCGAGAGAAATTGATGGGGAGGAAGCGAGAGTGAAGTTTATTGCGGTTAAGAAAGAAACTGAAGCCAAAGATAATGATAAAAAGGACAAGAAGAACGACAAGGATAAGAAAAAGAAAGCAGAAGGGAGCTCCAAGGATCCAAGAAGATGTGATCGCTTGAAGAGGTAGGAAGATGATAATAGAACCGAGTTGTCCATGGAGAGGGCACCTAAGAAGAATACGATTCTAGGTATTGTTCAAGATTTTGCTCATGTTCCTAATGTTCTTAATTCTGATATTAGCATTCTTGTTGACATGGCAAATAAACTGGGTTGTACTATTGCTAATACAATTTTATTAATAATGTTGTGGATATGGTTAAAAATTAGAGCAATCTACAAAAAAACTTTTGAGCAAAAAAATAAAGACAATTCCATGTCTGAGCCTAATAATGTCAATTTGTTCACAACAGTGATAGAAGAAGCAGATTATTTGGCTACTAATATTGACTCTGAAAATATGTGATTTTAAATATTAGTCCTAATAAGACTAATTTGAGTAAACATTCTAACAAAATTCTCAAGCCGTGGTTCCTTGTTTTTAGGGTTGTTTATTCTTCTTAGTGAAACCATTAAAATCAATTATGCTCCTCTATGGTACAATAAAATTACTTGTAATAGAAACTTTACGTGGCAACATGTAGCTTGTATTGGCATATCTGGTGGCATCTTGTTAGGAGTTGACACCGATATACATGAGTTTTTCGAGACCGAGACCGGGAATCACTTCATGAGAATGCTTTTAATAGATAAACATCCCATAATGAAATGGCATCTAGTGTTTGTGTATGGCCCAGCTCAACCTAAGAATAAGAATAGATTTTGTTAGAATTTGCACAAATTTGCAATAACCGTAGTGGTGTTGTTGTTATCTGTGGTGATTTCAATATCATTAGAAGCATTAAGAAGAAAAAATATTGCATTCTATCCAAATGGATTCATACCATTATATTGAAATTAATGGATTAAAAGAGGTTAGACTCATAGGTAGAAAATATACATGGGCTAACAACCTAGATTATCCTTCTGATGAAAAACTGAAAAGAGTTCTAGTATCTTTAAATGGGATATGACTTACCACGTAGCTATAGTAATAGGACAGATTAGAGATATTTCTAATAATGCCCCTTCACTTCTAAAATATGGATCTCCTCCACCTCATTACAAATCATTTAGATATGAAAATTGCTAAGTGGGGAGAAGGATTCCATGATATTTTTAGAAATAGCTGGAGTGCAAAAACTTTTCACAGACTTCATATTGACAAGTGGTAAGAGGAAATAAGGAGACTCAGAAGACACACCAAAGTTTGGCACATAAATGTGGAAGTATCCTATAATAAAGAGATAAGGAGATTATTGAAGAAAATGGATGAGTTGGACAAAAAGGAAAAACTTACAACCTTGTCCATGGCTGAAAAATAAATGCAAATTACCATGCATGCCAAACTGATGAAGCTACTTAGAGATTAAGTAATAAAGTGTAGATAGGGAGGCAAAGAAAAGTATTTAAAAGAAAAAGAAGTGGACATGAAATACTTACACTTAAAAGCAAGTGGAAGGAAAAATAAGTATCACATCTCTGTTCTCCTAATAATAGAGAAGAAATCTTAGGAGATGAAGAACTGATATAGCATATGACAAATCTTTACAACAAACTCTTTGGACTGTCAACAATGACCGATATCAAAATTGATGGCATTAAATTTGAGAAATTGAGTGAATAGGATAAAATCTTTATGACTGGAATTTTTGAGTTGGAGGATATAAAAAATGTTCCTGGAATAAAACACAATAAATTTGTAGGGGCAGATGGATTCCCTACATAGTTCTATCAGGAATTCTAGGAATAAATAAAATGTGATCTTAATGAAATGATGGATGCCTTCCATATAGGAGATCTAGACATTGGGATACTAAATCATGGAGTTATTTATCTAATTCCAAAGGAACCTGATGTAATCACCATTAATAAATCAGACTAATTGCTCTGCTAATTGTCAATTATAAAATACTGACTAAATTTTAGCAATAAGATTAGGTCTAATTATTCACAAGGTGATCTCTGGTTCCCAGATATCATTTACTAAAGGTAGATTTATCATGGAGGGGATTATTATCTTGCATGAGACAATCCATGAAATCCATCACAAGAAGCTGCCTAGAGTCCTTCTCAAAATTTACTTTGAGAAAGCATATGACAAAGTCAATTGGTCCTTTCTTTACCAAATGGTGCAAGCCAAGGGGTTTGGATACATACTTTGTGATTGGATCATGAAGACATTGAGAGGGGGACATAGTTTCCGTCAAGGTTAATGATCATATAGGTTCTTATTTCGTACTGATGCATGGTTGAGACAAGGTGATCCCTTAGCTCCCATCATTTTTGGTATAGTGGGTGATGGACTGGCTATGATGATTAAGACCTGGCAAAAAAGAAAACCTCATTAGTGGATTGGTCCCACATTTAGTTGATGTTGACATAGCTATTTTTCCATATGTTGATAACACCATTCTCTTGCTTGATGATAATCTATGCCAGAAATATGAAGATAATCTTATGTCTTTTTACCAAATCTCAGGGCTTAAGATTAATTTTCATAAAAGTGAAATATAATGCCTAGGAGATGCAATGGATAAACAACAGGAGTATAGTGAAATGTTAACTTGCCACACAGCTAAACTACCCATGAAATATCTAGGAATGCATGTTGATGAGAAGATACTTGCACCTTCACAATGGGATACATTTGATGATAAGTTTGGGAAACAATTAGCTGGCTGGAAAGGGAAGATGCTTTCAATAGGAGTTAGAGTAACACTAGTGAATGCTTTTCTTAACAACATTTCACTATACATCCTCTCATTCTTGGAAGCACCAAAAGGTTTCATCAAGAAATTGGACATGCACAGGAAAATGATGATATGGGATGAATTAGAGAATGAAAGGAAATACCATCTTGTGGACTAGAACATTGTTTATATCCCCAAGGATTGTGGTGGACTAGGAGTTCTAAACCAAACAATCATGAATTAGAGTTTACTATGCAAATGGCTATGAACACTAGAGAACATTGAAGGAACCTAGGAGAAGCTTATCACAAAGAAATACTTGAGAAAAAACAATGTCACAGGCTATTGCGGGGCCTAGAGTTCACATTTTTGGCGAAGTATGGTGGGGGCTAATCATACCTTCCATCAATTTATTAAAAGGCACACAAACAATGGAGAAATTTTTGGTCCTAGCAAGACACTTGGGTGAGAAATTCACCTTTAGCGATGCAATTCCCACGATTATATAATTTGACTTTTACCAAATTGGAAAATCAAAGATGAATGGTTGGGGTTTAGATTTACAAGATTGCTTCTAGGGTAAACTTTAGCTTAGTTCAATGATTTGAAGGAGACTCTCGACAGTATACATCTCAATGATTTGCGGGACAAAGTTAATTGGAGAATTGGGAGGTTTGGAGAATTTACAGTCAAAAACCTATATCTGCAGCTGAGGTCTACTAGGATCTAGCCGCACAAGTTCTTATGGAAAATTAAGATTCCTCGAAAGTTAAAATCTATATTTGGCTAGTGTTCAAAACAGAATCTCAACTAAATGCAATCTTTCAAAAGGAGGTTAAACCGGTAATGATCAATGTCACGTCTGTCGTAAGGAGACTGTTGACCAGCACCTCTTTATTCCATGTGTGCCAAATTTGTCTGGCAAGTTGTTCTTTGTGTCTTTGGCCTTGTCAGACCACCAGATAGTGCCAATGATCTAGTGTCTAACTGGACCAACTCCTTCCCAGCTAATCAGAGGGATGTGATTCTCTCCGGAGGAGCTGTTGTGTGCTAGACTACCAAGACAAAAAATAATGCATGTTTCAATATAAAATATTCTGATGATCCACCTAGTGTGATATACATGCTTTGCAATATGTTTTCTTCATCTTAGACATTGTTGAAGAAATGCCAAGGCAAAATAAATCTTAAAGGAGTAGAGATCTTGAAGATGGTGATCTGAGAAGCATACTCTAGATCACTTGGATGGGCGCCAACATCGTCGCGAATCACTACCTTTTGATTTCCTTTTGCTATTTCGTTCAGCTCCGGTTTCGGAGGGGTGTGTGCGCTTGTTTAAAGCATCACTCTTGTGTCCCAGGTCAGGATTACCTCCTCGAGTTTAATACTCACTTGCTCATTCTTTTTCTACTTTTGAATTTGTAAACTTGGTTGTTTCTTTATATGAAATCAGCGAGTGAGGCCCGGCTTTTGATAGAAAAGAGATAACACCTCATTTATTTCGTTCGCACCTGTGATTCGAAGCTAGGTTGAGAGCTAACCACCCGACACTAGCGCTTGATATGAGTTACTCCCTCTGTCCTAAAAAGATATTACAGATTTGTTTAAATACAAACGTATATAGACACTATTTAGTATATATATATTTATTTAAATTTATACAAACTTGTGACATCCTGTCCTAAAAAGGATATTACAGATTTGTTTAAATATAAACGTATATAGACACTATTTAGTATATATATTTATTCAAATTTATACAAACTTGTGACATCCTTTTTAAGACGGAGAAAGTATTTAATTCAGAGAGTACTATGTTAGGGATGGTTTTACATTAAGATTTGATGGCCGGCACGAGTAGAGAGCGCACCCAGACACTAACAACTTGGTTTTGTGCGTATTAAGTTTTTTTTTGGTTAACACGCACCAAGCAAGAGAAGCCAATTTCGTTTGCGTTGACTTCGTTCTTGCTGACAACGAGTTTACTGTAACCAAATCCTAACTAAACTCATCAAGCGACGGAGACGCTAGTTTTATGTGTCCTACTATGGTCGGCGACCCTAGCGACGACCGGGCTCCGGACGCGATGCCGCCCGGCGCCGTCCGACCACACCATCCGGCCGAACACGTACTCCCCCGGCAAGAAGGACCCTTTCCTGGCCCTGAACGTCACGGCGAACTCCTTCTCCTCCCCCGCGGCGGCGAACTCGAGCCGGCTCGGCCGCACGGACACCGACACGCCGCGCGGGGCGTCGACCCTCACGTCGTACGCCGCCGGCGCGGCGCCCACGTTCCGCACCCTCCTCGTGACGGTGCGCGGCTCGCCGGACGGGGACAGGTGGGGCACCGTGACGGACGGGTAGTTGAGGTCCTCCACCTTGGGCGGCGTCGCCGGGCATGCGTGCTGCGGCGTTGACGACCCCTGTCCGTCGCTGTCGTCCGGCTTTTCGCCCATGAACGTGTCGATCACGGACGAGTTGTATCCCAGCGCGCAGAGGAAGTGGAGGTAGTCCGCGGCGCCCATGTCGTAGACGAGGCCCGGGTCGGCGGCGCGGTTGGGCTGCACGTGGCCGGCGCCGTAGCCGAAGGGCGTGGCGCGCAGGAACGACGAGTTGCTCATCGGCTTCTTCATGTTGTCCCGCACCCTGGCGGTGGTCATGATCGCGGACTTGATCGCGGCGGGGCTCCAGTCCGGGTGGAGGGCCTTGAGGAGGCCCGCGATGCCGGCGACGTGCGGGCACGACATGGAGGTGCCGGACTCGGAGTTGAAGAGGACGCGGCGGCTGTCGAAGGCGAGGCCCGTCGGTCCTGCCAGGCCGGTGAACGCCGCCAGGATGCTCACGCCCGGCGCCGTAATGTCAGGCTGCGACAGACAGTCACACACATACGCAGCTAATTAAGGTATACCGATAAGTTGAGGAACGATTAGGGCAAGATTATGGAATTAATCTGGACCTTGAGGATCTGGGGAGTGACGGTGTTGGGCCCCTGAGAAGAGAAGGCTGCCATGAACGGCGCCGGCTTCGTCTCCAGCGCGGTGCTCGGAACGGTGATGTAGCCTGATGCGAACCTGCACGACGTTTTGATGTTCAGAAAAAATGAAAGAAAAAAATAATGGCCCATACAGGTCTCGAACCTGTGACCTTCGCGTTATTAGCACGACGCTCTAACCAGCTGAGCTAATAGGCCAGTTTGATTTAGCTTGTGAAAAAATTATGAACAAGTACCTTGTTGAGTTCATGTAGGCCAGAAGAGCGACTCCGTCAGAATAGGTGATGTGCGTGGCGGGGAGGACGTGCGCGTCGGCGATCATCTCGTTCCCGGTGGACTCGTCGTTTGCCAGCACCAGCCCGACCCCGCCGGCTCGATGAACCGTCTCCCCTTTCTCCACCCGCGCGTTCTTCCCTCGCATGCACATCACGATCTTCCCCTCCACTTTCGTCCTGTCCAGTGACCCCTCGATGCATAGCTGCCTGCAATGACATAAGATTGCAGTTTCATGGCTGACTGACAGAGCATCGCAATCAACTTTCAGCTCGAATGCCTCATTCTTACGCTTCCGCAACCGTTGCATTTGCAGCCTTGGCTTCTTCAGAACTGATCAGCCGGTAATTCTTGTTGGCGGGAAGGGGCACCGGCGACAGACTTTGTCCCTTTGCAAAGGTAAAAACGTTCGTTAGAGACAGTCAGATAGCAGAAGCAACTGAAGATTATGAGGTAGCAATTGTTACCGACTTTGATCCGCTTCTTGTTGCCGAGAACGAGGTACGCCGGGAACTCGCGGTCGACGGTGCTGGCGCCAACAGTAACGAGCCACGGCGCGGTGTTGGACACGGTGCCGGCACCCGGCCCGGAGTTCCCCGCGGAGCACACCACGGTGACCCCGTTCCTGACGGCGTGGAAGGACCCGATGGCGACCCCGTCGTTGAAGTACTCGGCGGGCGCGCCGCCGAGGGAGACGGAGAGCACGTCGACCCCGTCGTGGATGGCGGCGTCGAAGGCCGCGATGATGTCGGCGTCGAAGCACTCGCTGCCGTTCACGGGGCGCCAGCACACCTTGTATGCCGCGACGTGCGCGCGGGGCGCGCCGCCCTTGGCCGTGCCGTTGCCGTACCCGAAGAGGTTCGCGCCGGGCACGAAGCGGCCGGCGGCGGTGGAGAGCGTGTGCGTGCCGTGGCCGTCGCTGTCCCGCGTGCTGGCCGGGTTCGCCTGCCCCACCGTCGCCATGTAGCCCTTGTTGAAGTACCGCGCGCCGATCAGCTTCCTGCATGCGGTTCGTTGTGAAAGGTTCACGATCAATCCTGAGAAGGAGTTAGGCTAATGATGGCGCGTCCGGATTTTTCCAGGAGAATCTTGCTTGCTGCAGGGAGCAGCGAATGATTTGGGGGAGGAATTTAATGGGAGGATAATGGTCCCGGCGTATGATGTATGCAACCAAGCAGCAGGCTGTACTCACGACTGCGTTTCTTCAGGCCGTGGCAGCATTATGGTTTGTCTCCGATGTAGCTCCGGCCGCAGGCACATGGTCACGGGGCACACGCTGTGCCTGTGCTCGCGCAGGAGCCATGGACCCCGACGCACCAACCAAGAGCAGGGCCAAGCTTGCGTCGTGCATTTCCATGGACCAGCAGTGCGACCCCTTGGAGGGAGCTAGCTTTTCTGAACAAGCAACGTGGTGCCTCGCCGTCGATCCCTGAATAACTTGGACTATGCGGCATGCATCGGCCGCCTGGTCGATCGGGCTCCGTGTGATCATGGGAAAGCGGTCGACAAAGCGACGGAAATCTTTCCTGGTGCGGATCGGGGAGCAGTTACAATCTTGGCGGAATCATGGCGGCAATCTGTGGTGTGCCGCACTGGCAGCGAACAGAGAAAAGGCGGCCGTGTCACCTGTGTCTGTTGATGATGATGATGGCCACAGGGAGGGAGGACGCGAGCTCTGCCTGCCTACGCTCACATGATTCGCGGCGTGGACTGCAGAGACAAGCGGGTGGATAGGATAGAGATGGCCGGCGAAAAGGAGGCGCAGGGGAGCTGCCACGCAAAGGCACGGAGCCAAGCATGTACACCTCGGTGCAGTGTACTATTACCGGTACAGTTTTCTTTTGGGGGTTTTGGTAATTAGCAGCTTAGTCAGGTCCTAGTCCACTGGATTTGATCCAAGCATGTAGTAGTACCTTGGTGCAGTGTTACCAGTACAAAAAAAATTCCAAGTTTTACTAGGCTTAGTCGGGTCCAAGTCCACTGGATTTGAGCCAAGCGTGTAGTACGTTGGTGCAGTGTACTAGTGCCAGTACAATTTGTTTTCCAGGTTTTGGTAACTCTCGGCTTTAGTCTCGCAATTGTTTGGTTAAAATAAGCGTAAGCATGCAGTTGCCTGAACTGATGGGACAAATCTTAGTTGTGGAACCGAGACCACCGGGCTCTTGTCATGTCAGTACGGAACACAACTAGTAGGTTGATAATAGTAATACGGAGTACAACTAGTAGTTAGTTAGGGTACTAGTTTAAGCTCTGCTACAGTGCTGCACATTGCACAAGGACGACACTGGTCAAGTCAAGCACATTGGCAAAACAGTAAACAACAGGAACCAACGTCGAGCCGCAGACAAAAAACTCTTCGGGATAAGAGCATGTACAATAAAGTCCAGTCAGCTGGCTATAAGGATTAAAATAGTATATATATATGATGAGTTGGATGAGAGAGAGGAGGAGAGAGAAGAGAATGCCTCACGCAAATTTCCAGACGTCTTTCTGGCGACTTTGTGAGTGTCAGTGGTAGTATATCAAATAAAGTAGTTTATTTTTGTACTAACTATTATACTTGTTGGCTATAAAGCTAGCTATAGATGACATGGCATTTGCTTAGAGCCGGTTATTGACTCTACTATTGAACTTGATCTAAACGCGCCATGACGGCAGGTCCTCCGTGCTCACGGTGCCCCGGGCAATATGCAGTGCATGCACGCAACCACGCAAGCAAATTTATTAAAAGATGCAGCAAATGGAGGGAGGGAGACGACGGACCTGTTGCAGCGGACCTGCGCGTCGGAGGACTGGTCGTGGCAGACCCCGCGCCACCGCTTGGGCGCCGGGCCCATGCCGTCGTCGCTGAAGCTGCCGGCCTCCGGCCACACACCTGCACGCCAAGCCGACAGACACACATACGAAGCTCTTGGTTAGATGATAGACTGGTCATCAGATGCGTGCACGCCGTCCGTGCCGGCCGGTGGCCCCGCCGATCGAGTACTACTGTAGTCGCCGGAGCCGGGGGCCGGGGATGAGGGGCGATTTGACTCCACGTCCGTCCGGGATTCCCTGCCACCACCGCCGTGCATGTGCTGGTGGACCCGCAGGCAGCGGCCGCAGCCGTGGGGGGAGTGGACTTCTGAACGCTGCACTGTCTGTCCCTCCCTCTCTGCTACTAGCCTTTACACGCCCTAGCTAGGTACCCACCATTTTCTCCCATCCTCCCACCTTGAGAAACAGAAAAAAAAAATAACGCTTTCGCGCCACCGTCTCTGACCGGGGGGCCGGGATTGAACTGCGCCGCGGCGGTTCCAAGTCCCAACGGCTCATAAAACCCCGACGATCGGCTCAAGGAGCGGCCGCGCGAGCGCAAGCGGACAACACTCATCCTCGGCGGCGAGCAGGGAAACGGGAGGCTTGTAACGTTTTACGTGTAGATTCCGATTGCTGCGATCGACTGCTCCTGCAGTCCTGCGCGCTGGCTACCTCTGCGTGCACACGCAGCGCAGGGCAGGGCAGGGCAGGGCAGGCCTCACGGGCTACTGTAGAAGCATCAGCTGCCTGCCTGCCTACGCAGCTAGTAGTACTACTACTACGCTACACGGGTTACACGTACGGGTCGGGTCGTGTTGGGTGGCAGAGCTAAATTGGACTGCTGTTTTGGTCTTGACCAACGGTCCAACCCAACACTCCGCCAAAAGGTTTCAGTTACTCTCAACTGAAGAAATAATGGTCTTACTAAGCGGCCGGGTCATAGTGGTAGACAAGCTAACCAATGCCACTTTCTAAGTTGAAAAAACTGACCGACTCTAGCTAGTAGTGACTCGTCAAGTGACAGCATGACTGAAAGTCTGAAACAGCGAGGAGATGGAGAGACCATGAACAGTTCGTAGCAGCACGTAACACGTACCTGTGTCCAGGTTGCCGATGATGATGCCTTCACCGAACCTCGCCTTGGCCCAGAGGGAGTTGGCTCGTACCCGGCCATCCTTCTCCATCCCGAGGAACTCCCACGACCGGGTGGTGTGCAGCCTGTGCCCTCTGTTCGGGAACACCGAGATCACGCTCGGGTGCTCTGCGCCCCAGCAGCAACCACCATATCAGCACCCAACGCCGGAGCGGAGAGGATCATCCAGAACAAGAAAGGGAGACAGCGGAGAAGAACGAGACGTACTGGAGATCTCCATGGCCTCCTCTTCCTCCAGCGTGGCGGCGAAGCCGTTGATGTACTTGGTGTAGGAGTAGAAGATGGCGTCCTGCGCCTTCTCCTCGCTGCATGCACACACAGGGACTCCCATAATCAAATTCAGAACCATTGCTTGTATTTTTTTTCAGCAGAAGCTCCGCGCGCGTTCAGCGGGAGGATGGCTCTCGTTTGATTTTACCTTCCGAGGACGGAGCCCAAGAACTGGTAGTGGGAGCTCCTGGCGCGCTCCTGGTTGGAGGCCAGGGCAGCGCCCTCCCGGCCGCCATGCGAGTGCGCTCCGAGGTACACAACGTACGACTGCAACGAACAAGACTACTTACTTCTCCACCACCAGCAAAAACACAAGGAGGAGGAACGAACCAAGAGAGAAGGGCCAAGAGCTCCTCCGCTCTCCACTCACCTGGCTCTCCCCAAAGACCGGGCGCTGCAGCAAGGAGACGACGGCAATCAGCAGGAGGAGAACCCGAGCACGGGGATTCTTCTTCAGAGACGAATGCATGCCGCCGCTGCTGCTGCTACTACGCATCTCCCTCTTTCCGATGCCTTTTGGCCGCTGATTGCTGAGAGGGGATTGATTGGGGGGGTTCTTGGGAGAGCAGGCTGCAATGGGGACTTGGGAAGGAATGTGCCATGGGCACTGTTGGTATTTTATAGCAGCAGCGAAGCGAAGGTGGCCATGGGGGCGTGGTTTGTCCTCTGCTCGCTCCTGTAACTGAAAGCGTGGGAGCTTTCTGTGCGCCAAAAGGCGCTTTTGGTGAGGAACAGAGGCGTGCCTTTGGGTTCGGTTATTTTCCCACTCCTCGTCCTCGCCCGTGGCTGCGGCATACGGTCTGGAAACCTTTTGGGGCAGTTTTTAACTGAAGATATGATGACCATGTCCGTAGGTGATGAAATATATGCCATTCCTTCCTAAATCCCGCATAACCATCGGAAAGATATTCCCATTATTAGAAAAGGTGGAAAGATATTTGTAGTCGTAGGTGCTGCGTTGAAATATGATACTAGTAGCATTTATGTTCTTCGACATCATTTTCACCATCCACCTATAAGTTGTTGGGTTTCTCTCCTAGTTTGTTTGGAGATGGCACGAGAATACGGCGATGGGTTGGACTTCAGTTCAAGCATACATCATGTGGTGGCACACGTGAAACCAACCATGTAGACCGGAGGGAATTGACGGTTATGATTTCTATCTTTATAAGTGTGCGCACCCACCCGATAGGAATGCAAGTTTGATTTGACTTTCAATGAAATGTATGCCATCCCTAAATCCTGCACACCAGTTTGATTTGAAAATTGGCTATATGGGACACATTACAAGTACATAATTCTTATATTAGGGTGGACGCGAGCGCTTGTCATTATCTAGTCGCCGGGGCTGTGTAGAAACGACAAGGTTTTTCATGATAAAATATGGTCTCTTATGCATGCTATCTACCGGTGCACGGCTATTTTTCGTTCGTGGTCGCTCACAACCGCACGTGATGAACTTGCGGTCGGTGTGGTCTACGAGGTTCTTGCCGTAGGCCACGTATTTCCAAGCAATGGGGAGGTCAGAGCATTCACACTGGATATCCTACGGTACTCTTGGAATGTTAAACTTCAAAGAAAAACAACAAATGTGCATTTGTGATATCGGGAAATCGCGAAATTTATGTGAAAAAAAGGAATAAAAAATCCAAATGTGAAATCCAATGTGATAACCCACAAGTATAGGGGGTGTATCATAGTACTTTAGATAAATAGGAGTGTCGATCCCAACGAGGAGCAGAATGTTGGAGATATGCCCAAGAGGCAATAATAAAGTGGTTATTATCATATCTTCACACTTATGATAAATGTTTACATACCATGCTATAATTGTATTAACCGGAAACATTAATACTTGTGTGATTTGTAAACTAAAATAAGAGTCCCTAGTAAAGCCTCTTGTTAAACTAGCTTGTTGGTTAATATATGATCATGGTTTCCTGATCATGAACATAGAGATGTTATTAACAACAGGATCATATCATTAGGAGAATGATGTGATGGACATACTCCTATAGATAAGCGTAGCATAAAGATCAAGCGTTTCAATAGTTCAATTGCTATATGCTTTCTGATACATAGTAACCTAATTCCTTCGACCATGAGATCATGCATATCGCCTTTACCGGATGGATGCTTTGATGACATCACACACCACACCGTAACTGGGTGGCTATAAAGGTGGCATTGAGTGTTCGGAAAGTATTGGTTGAAACACATGGATCAAGAGTGGGATTTGTCCATCCATATGACGGATAGATATACTCTGGGCCCTCTCGGTGGAATGTCATCCAATTAGCTTGCAAGCATGTGACTGGGTCACAAGGGATCACATATCACGGGAACGAGAAAAGAGTACTTATCGATGTGAGGTTGAACTAGGTATGCGACATACCAACGATCATAACCTCGGATAAGTAAACTATCGTGAGACAAAGGGAAATTGGTATCGTATGTAAGTGGTTCATTCGATCGCAAAGTAATCGTAGAAATATGTGGGAGCCATATGAATTTCCAGATTCCTCTATTGGTTATTGTTCGAGAAGTGTCTCGATCATGTCCGCATAATTCACGAACCGTAGGGAGACACACTTAAGGATTCGACGTTGTTTGAGTAGTTATGGTATTATGAGAAAGAGACCGAATGTTGTTGAGTCTCGGATGGGATCCGGGATATCACGAGGTGATCCGAATGGTCCGGAGAATAAGATTCATATAAGGAAAGTCCCGTTTGAGTTCGGGAATGATTCGTGTTTTCATCGAATGTTCTAGAAGGTTCGGATTGTCCGCACTCCGGGGGAGGGTACATGAATGTGTCATTGAATGATTGCATCATGTACTAAGTGTTCTTGCTGTTCCAAAACATGAAAGTCAAATTGCCGGTTTGAAAGTCAAACGGCTAAAGAAACCGTGGAAAACAGAAAGCTGTGGGAAACAAGCAAGAGGAGGTTGAAACCAACTTGGAGGAGGTTCCTCTCCTCCAAGCCGCCCAGCCCTAGGCCGAGTTGGGGAGGACTCCTCCTCCCCGCGCCTAGCCCTCCACCTATAAAAGGAGGCGGGGCTCCTCCTTGAGACACACAAGTTTCTACCTCTAATCTCGGTTTAGAGCCGTTTGGTTTAGAGCTTCTAATTGCTTTAGCTGCGGTTTAGAGCCTTCTAATTGGTGTGTCTAATCTCTATACCACTAATAGCCCTCTCATAATCCACCATACTCGCTCCGGCTTAAGGCGAAGCCTGCGGGATCTCCTCTACTTCGTAACACGCCCGTTGTCTTTGAATCGTCAGGAGAGTGCTACAACCTCCGCTGCTGGAACAAGGGAGAGGAAGGTCTTCGTCAATACCACGCGATGTGACCGACTACGGAGCGCTGCGGAGCAGCGCCCGGAAGGATCGTCTCTGCGATCTTGAGATCGGAAGTGTCTGACTACATCACCCACGAGAATCTGCTCGTTAACCGCTTTGGAATCTTCGAGGTAAGTTATTCCATCGACTCGTTGCTACAATCTAGTAGATAGATCTTGGCTTGTTTGTTTGTATGCGATAGAAAATTTTTGTTTTCCATGCTACGAACCCCTACGATGTATCGAGTCATGTCTATATGTAGATTTGTTGCACGAGTAGAACACAATGGTCATTGTGGGCGTTGATGCTTTATTGTCGATTGCTTTTGTGTACTTTGCATCTTGCGGTATGTTGGGATGAAGCGGCCGGGCTAACCTTACATGACATCGTTCATGAGACTTGCTCCACGCTTGACATGCAACTTGTATTGCATAAGTGGCTTTATGGTGCTGTTTCTCCTAGCATAGTTAAGATTCAATTTACAACGGGTGATTGACAATACTAGTATCAATGTTGTGGTTCTTGTTAAAGTTAGAACGACACTTATTGAAAGCCCCAAACCACGTAAAACATGCAAAGAAAATTAGAGGCGTCTAACTTTGTTTTGCGGGGGTGTCTTGTGATGTGATATGGCCATGATTGTGATTATATAGGATGTATGCAATGTTCCTTATTGTAAGTTGGCAACGGCGAGCCATATGGTTATCTTTAAATTACTAAGACCAGCGTGTCTATTCAAAGTAGTTGTAATAGTTGAAGCCGGTGGACGACAACCATGGAGAAGCATTATTGACCTTGATGCAATGTCGGTGATGATGGAGATCATGTTCGTGCTAGAAGATGGAGATCGGAAGCACAAAGAAGAAAGGCCATATCATATCACATATTATGAATTGCATGTGATGTTAATCCTTTATGCATCTTGTATTGCTTAGTAGCAGCGGTAGCATTATAAGATGATCCCTCATGCACATGAATTTCAAGTCATAAAGTGTTCACCCTTAGTTAGCACCGTTGCTAAAGCTTGTTGTTTGAAGCACCACGTGATGATCGGGTGTGTTAGATTACGCAAGTGTATACAACAGCGTGAGCAAGCAGATTTGCTCATGGGGAAACTAAGGTTTGATCTTGTGAGCCTAGCATGTCTGACATGGCCTCAGGAATACGGATTACCGAAAGGTAGAGCATGAGTCATATAGTAGATATGATGAACATGTTGATTGTTCGCCATTGAAGCTATATCAAATCTCGTGATGATCGGTTTTGATGTGGTGGATTTGGTTCGTGTGATCACTAAAACAATGTGAGGATATTGTTTTGAGTGGTAGTTCACCTAGATTAATTTAATTATTAATTAGAACTCAATTTATCATAAACTAAATCAAAGTGAATTTGCATAGTTGTTGTAGTCATTGGCATCCGTTTACCACCTTGCGCTTAGTTATAATTGAGATGATAGAACTATAGAATTCGTTAGTTACTTTACTGTTGGTATCGTATTGTTTTGAAGTGTTAATCTAAAGTTTAAAAGTCCTATTGCAAACTTTCAAGAAGTTCCGGTTACTCCATGAAGTTTAATAATTAGTATTAAATCAAGAGTAACAATTCCAAGTGTTAGTATATAAGTATCATGTTTGTCTCCATGATTCTTGATATTCAAAGGATTCTCCTAATATCAAGGTTATCTAAGGATCTGAAGAGTTGTTTGAAACCATGATTTGTGAAAGATATTGTGATATCTGAAACGAAGTTTTGGTTGCAACATGATAGAGTATAATATGGCTAAAGTCATGTTCTCATATTTGATGAGAATTTGCAAAAAGTTGAAAACACTAGCTATCGTAATTCTCCAAAAGGTTTTGGAGAGCAACATTATACTCACGATTCAACATTGTAAGATAAAGTAGCTTGATCATGAATTTTTCCATGATGAGGATGAATATTTGATGTAGGTAAAATGTTTACTACAATACAAGATTACTAAAGAATGGAATTTGAAAGAACACCAAAACATTTGATGAGGGTGATATACTTCAAAGTGCAAGTCCAAAGACATTGGTATTTATCTATACACTCTTTGGACTGTGTCTCATATGTATGGCTCCACTATTGATATTGATAGATTCTTTCAGAAAAGGAAATATTGAAAGAAAATCTCATAAGTATATGGCATAAAGGAAAAGACTAGAATTGTTCAGCTTAAGTATATAGATGATATACATGTTATGGCTATATTCTTTGCTTATTAAACAATGTGGTTATCAAGTATTTGATCTTGAATTTGTTGGTGTGAATCGTCATACGAAACAACACAATTCATGAACTACAATGGCCTAAGTAACTAGCAAAGAATATGTGATGATGTTCATCGAGAACAAAATAAAGGGTTATTGTGTTGCTCGTTAAACATCAAAGCTTGCCTTCAAGATTTGTTTTATCGGTATTATGAGAACAAAAGGGTTGTTCAAATAATTGTCGTGATCTATAAAAGATGGATGATTTGCAAATCTCGTTGGAGATATCACATCCATAAAACTAGTGCTAAAGATGTCGAAAGACAAATTGATTGAAAGATCACTTAGGAAGTGACATCGCCGTTTAAATTATATTGGAAAGGAAACATGAAGAAAATCCATATGGATGGAATTTTGGAGTCTATTTGATTTTGATCAAATGACGCTTGTGAAACTTTCCTAGAGATAATTAAAACTTCGTTCATAGGCCAAAAGGGAACGATAGACTAGCTTATTGGAACTTGTACATATTGTTGTATGAAGTCCATTATGTATAGTCAAGAGCGATGGATTTCAACTTCATGTGCTTTCTCCAAAAATTTGAGTGAATATATGAATATTTACTTAATAAGGATGAAGTGTGAAACATTTGAAAAGTTCAAGGACTTTCAAGATGAAGTGCAAAATCATTGTAACAAGAATATAAATAGTTTATGATAAGATCATAAAGGAAGATATTTGAGTTACAAGTTTAGTATAATACCTAAGATTTAAAGGAATCATTCCGTGGATTTGCATTTTCCCGAAACACCATAAGAGTATGGAGCGTTCGAGATATGTAATTAAACCTTGTTTGACATGGTAAGATCGAAGGTGTAATTTATAAAACTGCCATTATATTTTAAAGACTAAAAGCTTTAGAGATTACCGTTTTTCCACTGAAAAAGCTCCATCATAATCCGTTGAAATGACACCATATAAAGTTATGGTTTGGGATTAAACCCAAGTTGTCCTTTCTTAAACATTGGTATGCTATGCATAAGAAAGATGTTTGCAACCAAAGTCGGATGAACCTGTCTTTGTATGTTATTTCGAATAACTGTTAAGTAATCCTCCATAACATCGGAGACAAAAGTGTTTGTCACTTAAAACGTCAAGTTTCTTTTAGAAGGAATTTTTCGTGAAAAGTTAAGTGGGAGGACAATAGAACTTTGATAAGGTTAAAAGAATCTTAGCTGTATGTGCAGAGTTGCGCAGCACCGAAAAGTGTTCCGGAGGCAGCAACAAAGCTCATGGCTCACGTACCTCAAAGGTTGTGGTCACGGAGATCCAAGTTCCTATTGAAACAAGTAGATCGGGTAAACAATCAAATACCAAGATTTGAGGATTGAATCATTATTTGAGAATAATGAACCGACTACATGCAAAGAAGCGATGATGGGCCCTGACTCCGTCAAATGGCTTGAAGCCATATAATCCGTGATAGTTTCATACACGAGAAATCAAGTTTTGAACTTGAAGGACCCTCGAGAAAGGTGTAAGACCTTACAGTTGTGTCTGGATCTATAAAGAAATAGACATGGATGTTTTACATCTATGAAATAGTCGACATGTTGGGAAAGAGTTCACAAAATGTTCAAAGGTTGACTATAACAAGATTTGATCTTTCATAGTGATATTTAGTCTAGACGGATTAATGTAGCAACCACTACATATAATTTGTTATATGGTAGTTGAATAAACAAAACAAGTTCTTCTAATAGAATCGTTACCTAGGACGTGTGCATGACACGGTCCATAGGGTTTTGTTAATTCAAAGGATGCTAAAAGCATATGCAAACTTCAATGGTTGAAGTAAGCATCGCGGAGTTGGAATCTTCACTATGATGAAACTGTTAAAAGAGTTTAATTTCATCAGAGACAATGAAGATGCTTGCGTTTGCAAGATATTAAGTGGGAGCGCTAAGACATATTTCTAATATATTATGTGGAGGACATATTGTTGATTAGAAAAGATGTATCTTTTATTAACACATATTAAGAATTTCATCCCGATGAAAGACTTAGGCAAAACCCAAATATTTGGCATCAATAGACGCTAATATGGTTGTGCTAGAAGTGCATAGACAAGATATTGAATGAGTTCAATATAGAAACTACAAGAGAGGTTCTTGTCGCACAGAAAGGATTGAATGAGTTCAATGTTGATGATATATTCAAGTGTATTGACATTTGGTAAAGTGAAACAAATAATCAAGTATAGATTGATACTTGATGTATGAAATCACAAAGAGTATTTATATCAATCATACTGTGATATGTACAAATCCAGATATGTCCTATGCTCTAAATGTTGTGAGCATATACGTAATGATTAAAGAGGATCATTGGACAATAGTAAGGATATTCTTATGATCTTTTGGAAGAACTAAGAGTATATTATTTGTAGAAGTGACAAATAGATGGTTAGTTCATTGTAAAAGTACTACATTGATACTAGCTTTGTCACAAAGTACAAATTAAGTTTATCTCAATCTAAACTAAGGGTGGCACAATATAATGGAAAGTGAGTTCCATAACGGATTTGCATGAGTTCCAAAGTTAAGACATTGTGACAGATACTACAACAAAAGGCTAAGTATATGACTGCTGTTTTAGAAGCAAAAGAGGGAATTTGTGTCAAGTAGTTTGTTATCAAACTAGGTGTAGTTCACAGCGGGATAATACTATGAAGATATATTGTACGACAATATTATCAACTTGTTTTAACCCCGAAGAACTAAAGGTCACACCAAAGTACCAAATTTGTACGAAGCCATCTCATTAGAGAATGAGTGATGCGTAGAGACGCAAAGACATGCAATTACACACGGACCTGGAAGTGTCAGATCCAGAGATCAATTGACCACTAGCAATAGTGTACATACAACACCGGAAAGCCATAGGTGTTGAATGCACAAAGGTTTGAAACTAGATTATTGACTCTAGTGCAAGTGGGAGACTGTTGGAGATATGCCCAAGAGGCAATAATAAAGTGGTTATTATCATATCTTCACACTTATGATAAATGTTTACATACCATGCTATAATTGTATTAACCGGAAACATTAATACTTGTGTGATTTGTAAACTAAAATAAGAGTCCCTAGTAAAGCCTCTTGTTAAACTAGCTTGTTGGTTAATATATGATCATGGTTTCCTGATCATGAACATAGAGATGTTATTAACAACAGGATCATATCATTAGGAGAATGATGTGATGGACATACTCCTATAGATAAGCGTAGCATAAAGATCAAGCGTTTCAATAGTTCAATTGCTATATGCTTTCTGATACATAGTAACCTAATTCCTTCGACCATGAGATCATGCATATCGCCTTTACCGGATGGATGCTTTGATGACATCAAACACCACACCGTAACTGGGTGGCTATAAAGGTGGCATTGAGTGTTCAGAAAGTATTGGTTGAAACACATGGATCAAGAGTGGGATTTGTCCATCCATATGACGGATAGATATACTCTGGGCCCTCTCGGTGGAATGTCATCCAATTAGCTTGCAAGCATGTGGTAGGTCACAAGGGATCACATATCACGGAACGAGAAAAGAGTACTTATCGATGTGAGGTTGAACTAGGTATGCGAGATACCAACGATCATAACCTCGGATAAGTAAACTATCGTGAGACAAAGGGAAATTGGTATCGTATGTAAGTGGTTCATTCGATCGCAAAGTAATCGTAGAAATATGTGGGAGCCATATGAATTTCCGATTCCTCAATTGTTTATTGTTGAGAAGTGTCTCGATCATGTCCGCATAATTCACGAACCGTAGGAGACACACTTAAGGATTCGACGTTGTTTGAGTAGTTATGGTATTATGAGAAAGAGACCGAATGTTGTTCGAGTCTCGGATGGGATCCGGATATCACGAGCTGATCCGGAATGGTCCGAGAATAAGATTCATATAAGGAAAGTCCCGTTTGAGTTCGGGAATGATTAGGTGTTTTCATCGGGAATGTTCTAGAAGGTTCGGATTGTCCGGCACTCGGGGGAGGTACATGAATGTGTCATTGAATGATTGCATCATGTACTAAGTGTTCTTGCTGTTCCAAAACATGAAAGTTAAATTGCCAATTTGAAAGTCAAGCGGCTAAACAGAGCTGTGGAAAAGCGAGCGTGGGAAGCAGGAAGCTGTGGGAAACAAGCAAGAGGAGGTTGAAACCAACTTGGAGGAGGTTCCTCTCCTCCAAGCCGGCGCCAGACCTAGGCCGAGTTGGGAGGGACTCCCTCCCCTGGCGCGCCTAGCCCCTCCACCTATAAAAGGAGGCGGGCTCCTCCAGACACACAAGTTTCTACCTCTAATCTCGTGTTTATAGCCGTTTGGTTTAGAGCTTCTAATTGCTTTAGCCTGCGGTTTAGAGCCTTCTAATTGGTGTGTATAATCTCTAGACCACTAATAGCCTCTCTCATAATCCACCATACTCGCTCCGGCTTGAAGCCTGCGGATCTCCCTCTACTTAGGTACCACGCCGTTGTCTTTGCGGAATCGCGAGAGAGTGCTACAACCTCCATTTTCTGGAACAAGGGAGAGGAAGGTCTTCGTCGAGTACCGAACGTGTGACCTACTACGGAAGCGCTGCCGGAACGCAGCGCCGGAAGGATCGTCTATGCGATCTTGAGATCGGAAGTGTATGACTACATCACCCACGAGAATCTGCTCTCGTTAACCGCTTTGGAATCTTCGAGGGTAAGTTATTCCATCGACTCGTTGCTACAATCTAGTAGATAGATCTTGGCTTGTTTGTTTGTATGCGATAGAAAATTTTTGTTTTTCATGCTACGAACCCCTACACAGAAGGTGTTGACTAGCGGTATGGAGCAGGAAATATCAGTAAATACTTAGCAAACGGATTTTTAAGGTTTTTTTGATAAAGCAACAAAACAAAGTGCAAGAAATAAAGACAACGAACAACTGCAGCAAGAGGTCCAATCCTTTCTTAGCAAAGGACAGGCCGGTGGAAATACTTATAAGGACCAAACGTTCTCAAGGACATATGGGAATTCTGTCAAGTGCTTTCGCTTCAAACAGCTAAGTACTCTTCTTTGGTGTTGTAAGTGTTGTGTGGGTGAACCTGTACTAATATACTGCCCTTCCTAGGACTAATACATACTTGTGGTAAAATCACCTGCAAGCATCCTCAACTACAGGAAAGCAATTAAGATATAAACCTAACCACAATCTTAAACTCTGAGATCCTACACTCCCTTGTGCAAAGGTGTCCTAACGGGGGTTCAGGTTTCTGTCACTCTGACAACCCCACAATTATTAGCCAAATACACAATGCACTCCCCTAGTCCCATAAATGGGGAAGTAGTCGACGTTCACATGACACCACTAGAAGAATAGCACCACAACTTAAATACTAAACCATTGAATAATAACTCATCATAGATTCACTACTAACAACATGACTTCTCCCATGTCCTCAAGAACTAAACGAACTACTCACAAGACATCATATGGATCAAAATCAAGTATGATATGGTAATGGATAACAATATGAACATAAACAATAATCCAATGGTTCCACTCACAAGCATCAACTACAATAGTAATCAACACCGGGAAAGTTTCCCCTAAGAACTAAAGCAATATCCAACACAATTGTTACAACAGGATGAAGTGGTGATGATGGTGCTGGTGGAGATGATGGTGTGGATGATGATGATGATCCCTATGAAGCCTAGCTTGATGACGGTGTTGATGGCGACGGTCTCCCCTCTCCGCGAAGGAATTCCCCTAGCAGAAATTTGTCTGCCGGAGAGATCTTTCTCTCTCGGTGTTTTCCGCTCCCCAGAGGCGGCAGAAATCTATCTGTGGTCGCTCCCCGAGCCTTAGGGTTTCGAAGGGAAGATATAGGCGAAGGGCGGAGTCGAAGGGCGGGCAGGTGGGCCACACCTGCCCTAGGCGCGGGTTCAGGTGGGCCCGCGCCTAGGGGGTGTGGGCCCCCTGAGGACCCTCTTCGTCCCTCCTTCTGGCTTCCTTCGTCTTCTGGTAAAATAATATGTATATTTTTGGTATTTTTCTGATCTTTGCAAAATTGCACTGAAACGCCTTCTTTTCCATCAGAATCTAGACTCCGGCGGTCCATCCTCCAAGAATCATCCAACATGCATAAACAGATGAAAAGCCATAAGTAATACCTCATAATAAGACAAATATCAATGAATATAGGTAAATTATGATATAGAATGGTGATGCAAATTGGGCGTATCCACTCCCCCAAGCTTAGACTTCGCTTGTCCCCAAGCGAATACTGAGCTCAGTAAACATGTCCACAAGTTTATGGAGTGAAGTGTAGATAAAAGCATACAAACAAGAAGCATCACACTTACCATTGCACAATTCATAGAAGAGAGCAACTCACCATTATATAACTTAGCTTGTAACCAAGTACAGCAGTCGCAATAGAGATGTATAAAGATAAATCATAAGTGGAATTGGCAAACTTGTTCTTGGTCAGAGAACACCTGGCAAATAGTTTCACAAAAGCTTTTTGTAGAAGTTTCAAAACATGAACACTCTTTGCTCAAAAAAGTTTTTCACAAGTGAAGTCTTTCAAAGTAATACTCAATAGATAAGAGTTTTGTGCAAACAAGGAAGATAGAGAACATGATTGAGTAAATCACCATATGAATGCTTGAAACACAACAACTTAAAAGCTTGCTGGAGAAAGAAAGGAAGTAGGTTTAGTGACTTAACTGGTAACTTAAAATCTAGACACTATTTAGTATATAGATTCATTCAAATTTTGACAAATCTGAGATATCTATTTTGGGACGGAGGGAGTATGTTTTTCAACAAAATTCCCTGTAGGCTGTAGGAACAGAATTTGATTGGATCTTATTCTTATAATCCTTACAAAGAGTATTCCCAAACCCTTTATCGTACGATCTGCCTTTTCAGCACAACTGTATATTTTTATTGAGATATTGTACAGTATATGGTTTCTAATTGTTCCATCTGAACTGTGAAGGCAAATATCGGTGCTCCGAGCCAACAAACTAGCGTACTTTGGTGACGCTCTCGCCATGTACAAAATGGGACAGGAGCGCTGCCTTCGTTTCCCTAAAACTCACATTTTTTCCAAAAAGTCGACCAGTCATAGTGCAGAAAGTTCCAGGTAAACTTTCTAACCGGTCATGAAATTTGTTATGTGAGTGCAAATTTTAATGCACTGTGCATGGTTTGCTTCAAGTATGAATTTGTGAGCCCCAGTAGGCGTGGCTGGCGCAATACCGTAGGATAACCGGTATTGATATAATTGTTTTTTGAAGGAACGGTATTGATACGACCATCCGATCTATTGAGCATGTACAAAAGAGATGAAAAAATCTTGATATCAACACTCAAGACTCTGCTGATGCTTTGTATTTTAAAACTTGATATATCTTGTTGTTGCTTTTTAGGCAACTGGCCTTCTAGTCGATGTCCATTATAAAAGCTCCCAAAACCAAGGTTCCAGATAATGGATCACACATCACACCCTCTTGACCGTTATTGCATCATCCTTAGACCCTCTTGAGCGTCATTGCATCCTTATACTTCTTACGTTTTTGCTGCGTTTGCAATATCGCCTACCAATCAGTCTGGCTACAAAAAAGTAATATTTGTTGTGGAACTCTTCTTTCTTTTTCTGTCATCAACTTAACCAAACTGGCCTATTTTATTCTCTCGAAATAGTCTTTCGCCCCGCTTTTAAAATAAAGCAACCGTCCACCACAAATATCACAGTACATAGACACACACACACCACATGTTGGGGCCACATCACAAGACAGCCCAACTCGGACACCACCCAACGAAGGAAAGGAAGAACGCCTCGCCATGGGAGTGAACGCCGAAGACACTAGGACGGGCTACGAGGGAGCCGCTGAGCCGCCTCCAGGAGTCGGTGAAGGGTCGCGTCCAACCTTGCCTTGTCCCGTTGTCTACACAACGGGTACCAAAGCTGCAGAGAAGCCAGAAAATGAAACACCGAGTCAGACGCACGTCTAGGGAGAATCTTCTCAATAACCATCTTATTCTGGATGTTCCAGAGGGACCACGACATGGCCGCGAACACAAGCCAGAAGAGTCGACGACCCTTTCCAGCTCGGTTTGCTTGGGTTTCTAGGAATTCACCGAGATCTTGGGCCAGCCAATCCGGGCCCAACGCCTCTCCGGTGAAACTCCACAGAAACCGGGCCGCGGGACATGTGAACAATATGTGGGTGCCCGTTTCAGGGACCCCACATAATGGACATAATCCGTCCCCCGGCCCATGTCTCTTGGCCACCTCCACTCCCGAGGGGAGCCTATCGCGTAAAAGTTGCCATACAAAAATTTTGGTCTTCAGCGGGAGCGGTGCTGTCCAGAGGTGCTTGGTCCAGGGGAGAGTGGCCTGGCCAAAGAGGGACCTATATGCTGAGTCAACCGAGAAAGACCTGGACGGGGAGAGAGTCGAAGAGACGCTATCGGGTTCATTGGCCAAGGAGGCCGGGAGCTCCGCCCTGAGTTCCCTCCATGCTACCGTTTCCTCCGGGCCGAAGGTACGACGGAACGAGATGTTCCATGTACCTCCCAGTGCCGCGTTGGATACACGTAGCGCTGGGTCGGAACAGATGGCGAACAGACTCGGGAAGGCCTCCTGTAGCGGGCGCTCACGGAGCCAGGGGTCCAGCCAGAACATGGTCCCCTCTCCATTCCCAATGGAGAAGGCGATACCATGCCTGATCTCACGCTTGATCTCCTGAATGGAGTGCCAGAATTGGGACCCCTCGCTACGATCACAGTCCAGAAGGGGCCGACCGTGCAGGTACTTGGCCTTGATGAGTTTGAGCCACAGGCCACCATCATCACGCAAGATACGCCAAACCCATCTAAGCATAAGGGCCTTGTTGAACTGGCGGGATGCAAGGATTCCTATGCCCCCAACCTCCTTGGGGGCGCAGATGTCCGCCCACTTGACCATGTGGTATTTTTGGCGGTCCAAGGAGTCTTGCCAGAAGAACCTCGACAACTCCTTGTCAAATGTCCCATGCACTCCCTCGGGGAGGAGGTACATGCCCATCATATACATGGGCAGGCTAGACAGACAGGAGTCGATCATGATAGTCTTGCTACCTTTAGAGGTAAATCTACCACGCCAAGGTTCAAACCTCGAGCGCACCCTATCCGCGAGCGGGTCCAGGTCCCTGATAAGGATCCTGGTGTCGCGGATCGGCATCCCTAGGTAGGTAATGGGGAAGGAGGCTAGCCGACATTTGAAATTGTCAGCTATCCTCCGCTACTCGTCCTGGGAGAACCCTAGTGTGATGATCTCGCTCTTATCAAAATTGATACGGAGGCCAGACATCTCCTGGAAGCAGAGGAGGAGGAATTTGAAGTTTGCAATGTCCAGTGTCGATCCTTCAATCATGATCATCGTGTCGTCTGCGTACTGAAGCTGGGTGATGCCGTCCCCTGGGATAAGGTGACCTACCACGCCGGAGATGTGGCCGGCCGCCTTCGCTTTCTCAAGCATTTCCGTGAGGGCATCAACATCAGCGTTGAAGAGGAGGGGGACATGGGGTCCCCCTGGCGAACACCACAGGAGGGCCGGAAGTATGGCCCTATCTCGCCATTTACATTAATTGCGTTGCTCCCGGTCATGACGAACTGCATTATCCAGGTGATCAGGCGGTCGTCAAATCCTCGCCTAATGAGGACCTGACGCAGGAACCGCCAGTCCAGACGATCGTAGGCCTTCTGGAAGTCCAGCTTCAAGAAGATGCCCTTCATTCGTTTGGACTTGATCTCGTGGATAATCTCATGGAGGGCCAGGATCCCATCATATATAAATCTGCCCTTGAGAAAGGAAAATTGATACTGGTGGGTGAGGCGCTCCATGACCGGGGCGAGGCGAGAGGCGCAAACTTTCGCGAAGATCCGTTGTATGACATTGAGGACCGTGATGGGCCTGAACTGGCAAATATCCGAGGCCCCCAAAACTTTAGAGATCAGAGTGATAACTCCCAGATTCAGTCGCCCCATCACGAGGGTCCCTGTGTAGAACTCCTGGAACATGGGCATGACGACCGGTTGGAGTTCCCTCCAGAACGTCTGGAAGAAAGATACCGGGAGGCCATCAGGGCCTGGGGCGGAGTTGGACTTCATGGCCTTCACCGCCCGCGCAACTTCCTCTGGCAGGAATGGGAGGGTGAGCTCCACATTCTCGTCAGCTGTGACTCTAGCCCCACTAGGCCAAAAGTCGTCGGCCAACGCGACCCCCATAAGGGGTCCTGCCAAGAATAGCTCCTTATAAAAGGAGTAAATATGGGCGGAGATCGCCCCCGGCTCCTCAAGGAGGAGCGCACCGTCCCAGAGGCAGGGAATAGAACATTTCCTACGGCGGCCATTGGCCACCGCATGGAAGTATGTCGTGTTCGCATCCCCTTGGAGAAGCTAGTTCTGGCGGCTGCGTTGTCGCCAGAACAACTCCTCCCCCTTGTAGATCTCGACGAGCGAAGTCTCTAAGGCATAACGGTGGGACCACTCATCGGCAGAGAGGCCCACCGAGTCTGCCACCAGGTCTAGAGTACGGATCTCCTCCAGCAACGAAGCCTTCTGGAGTCGCGTTGCTGCACCCAAGTTGGCCCCCCAGCCCTTCATGAATTGGCGGGCCAGCTTGGCGCAGTTATGCCAGACGTCCACCGCGTTAAAGCATCTGGGGGGGCAGCCACCCGCCACTTCACCGCTTCCACGAAACCTGGCTGTTGGAGCCAGAAGTTTTCGAAGTGGAAGCGATTCAGCCGTGGTGGTGAACTCCCCCCAGTCGAAAGCAGCAGTGGGACATGGTCCGAACCAACCCTGGTAATGACGCGAAGGGAGCAGAGAGGGAAGGCGACCTCCCAGTCCACAGAAACTAGAACACGGTCCAAGACACTCCTGACCGGGTCCACCCTGTTGTTCGTCCACGTGAAGCGGGCACCCACTCTCGTGATCTCTCTAAGAGCGAGATCAGCGATACAATCGTTGAACAACCGCATGCGCGGGACGTCTACGTTGTGGGAGCTCTTTATCCTCATGGGACCGAATCAGGTTGAAGTCTCCCGCCACCACCACCGGCGTGGAGTAGCGGTCGACCTTCGCCTTCAGTTCCTCGAGGAAGGCTGGGGAGAGGCTATGGTCCGCGGGGCCACAGACGATGATGACCTCCCACCGGAGATGGGAGCGTCTGTGGGTGAGTAACATGCTCACAAAGAATTCCCCGCGATCCATATCGTCCACCTCGAAGGTATCCTCCTTGGCACCAAGGAGGATGCCTCCAGAGTGTCCCACTGCCGGAAGCCAGTTCCAAGCGAACCTGTGTCGCGACAAGCCCTGGAGCTCTAAAATCTGGAAGTCTTGCCTGATTGTCTCCTGGAATCCAACGATGTCAACGTTCTCCTGGCGCATGTAGTCTCTAATCTGGCGTCTTCGACCGTCATTTCCAAACCCCCGGATGTTCCAGATGAGCGATATGATAGCAGGCCAACTCATTGGACAGCCTACTTGGATTTGGTCCCCTTATGGGGGACAGATCTTGTCTTCCGGGACGACGAAGGCGTATAACTCGGTCTAGGCGGCCTTCCTAGAGATCCGCTAGGGACAAATCAATCATGCTATACAAATTTGTTGCAAGTGCATGATATGCTGTCGAACTGGTGGCCTATCTCTTCTGTATTTTTCTACATGCATGTGTTGGCATTGGGTAATTTCAAACCGCTCTGCGATTACTTGTTTACTTATCTTTAACATGGAACAAATTTTCCGAATATTACTGACAAGCGCTACACACAAACAGATCATGGCACCTTCGTAATGATATTTACCATGGCAAGGGGGATGCAAGCATCGAACATTCTGCGAGGTACCTCCTATCCTATGCCGCTACTCTTAATACAATTTTTATGGATGCTACGGTATGTAATCTGATAGACAAAAAGGGGAAAAAAACCAATCGGCTTGGAAACTACTCTAGCAAATCGGAAGGATGAGAAAGAAGCAGCCACTTACTGGGAACCTCCTCCACCGGGATGGCTGAAAGTTAACGTTGATGGGTCTTATGTTGCTGCCAACAACAATGGAGCCACAGGCGTGGTGATTCGCAATGACAAAGCGTAAACAATTGTGGCCGCGGGTAGTATCCTCAACAATTGCAGCAGTGCAGAAGAAGCTGAAGCTTTGGCACTCTTACACAGAGCTCGTCTAGCAAAGGATTGGGCAAAGCAACCAATCATTTTTGAATCCGACTATGCTTCAATCGTTAAAGTTGTTCAAAACGGCGGCGACACGTTATCATATCTGAGGAGTATCCTTCATGATTTCAGAAATTGTATCCTTAATCACCAAAACTGGAAGTGTGTTTTAGCTAAAAGAGTGCAGAACTGTGCTGCTCATGAGTGTGCCGCCTGTGTGCGGCGTTTAGGTGTTGAGTGTGTTTGGAGCTATGCTTTCCCAGAACAGATAAATAAGGCTTTGGCCTTAGACGGTAACCGTATGCACCACCGATCTGAATGAAAACATTTTTAGCCCTAAAAAAAAAACAGAAGTTGAAGCAGCTCTCAGTGGTAACTATATATACGTGGACTGTGGTGGATGGGTGTGTGTCCAAAAGTTGCTTGGTTGAGATCGAGTTTATCAGAAGTATTCAGGTAAAACTCACAAGTTTTTTCTTTAGTTTTCATTAATTTTTAAAATAACGATGGAGAGCTGCTGGTTATTTGCAAACTTCTAACTCTCTAGTCCCTCGATAATTATAAGAGTATAACTTTGATCTTCAAGTTCTTACCGGACACTCTTGGACTGTCAATATGGTTCTGGACCTTAGAGACCAAGAATAATCGATGTTATAGTTGAGTGACTATATTTAGACTTTCTAATTATCAAGAGATAAGAAATGCATCCACCACAAAAAAAGGGAAGAAGACATCTCCTTGATTCCTCTGACCGTGCAAAAGACTTGGAGACCACGAGAAATGCATCCACCACAAATAGAGGAAAAACAGAATAGTAGAGGAAAAACAGAATAGTAGAGGAATCAGAAGTAAGTGCAGTGTAAATCTAGGGTGCGTTTGGGGACTTTTTTTTTTGTATTTGATGAATACAGTGGTTTCTGAGGTGCCATTATGTTAAATTCTTTGAGATGTTTGGCTTTACCCAAAATTACAGTTTTATATATACTATAATATTTTTATGATACTGCACTATTTTTATAGCGTAGGGAAAAGAATTCTAGACCTCACTTTTCTAAAAGCGTAGTATTCGAGTGGGCTTGACATGGAAATATTATGTTTTGAGAATAATATGGTTTTTTTAAATACTACGCCGCCAAAAAGAGGCTAGTCTCTTGCAACTTAGAGATATAACATGGACATTTCTTACTGTGTGTAGTACATGATGCTAGTATTCACAACAATTTTTTCGGAATCACAAGTTGTATTTTTGTTTTTAGGAGTGATTTAAGTTAGATTTGTTTTTAAATGTGGCATGATAGATTGTAGTTATTGTGGTCAAATAATATAATATAGATAATTTGTCCTTAACTTCTAAAATTATATGAAGTAGATGATTGCACTTAAAGGCTACTAGATTTGCATAGTAGTTGCTCCCAACGGACAGGTTGAGTTTAGATGAATACTAGTGAAATGCCCGTGCGTTGCTACGGTTTCTATTTATGTTGTAATTTGTCAATACAATACATATAAAATTTTATCGGACTGAATATAACCGCAAGATATTCTATGAACCCATCAGATCCTACCTCGTTTGAAGTATATTTCAACAACCCATATAATTGACATCGTTTGAATATAAAATAAGACACTCGACTATTTTTTTATCCACTAATGTCTACTCCTTGATGTTCCTTAGATATTGCCATACAATGCTAGGGATATTGTCTTTGGCTTCGTTCTCACCATACTTGAGCAAGTGTACCAAAAACTTCTTCCGCAACTCATTACCATTATGCACAACAATATTTGTTAGTAGCATGTATATTTCATTTGTGAACAATAAATAAGTACAACGTAAAATACCCACCGCACATATTGGATGAACCAATTCTTTGCCATTCCATGAGATCATAATGTAAAAAACAAAATAGCCAGAAGCATTCATGTGTATGAATGTCAATATGTTGAATAGTAAAGAAAATGAGTAATCTCTTTGAGTTTATGTTTAGAGATAGTCACCTATCTGAACTTTTTGGAATATCAACTGGAGATCTATGTGACTAGAGAAATATATCGGCATCCCAACCGGGTTGTGCTAATGCTAGTGCATCGCTTAGGTAGAATGCAATTCTTTGTAACTTCAATTGCAAGTTGTGAGATCGAAGCAGTTTACCCTCCGGCAATGGCAACACAGAAAGAGAATCCAGAATAGATACAGAAGATGCATGCTTATCGATAGAGAACAAGTTAAAGTCCCCCGCAGAAGCATAAGGGAGCAAAACCTTCAAAGTAACAACCATCAGAAACACATATAACATGACAATGTTCGACAAGTGAATTATCTTTACCAATTTGCGTGACGAGATTTTGTAGTCTATCCCAGGCCAACTATTGAGTAACGTTGCCAGTGTGTGACTATTTGGCTTTACTCGCCACTTTGGACCCCGTGTGGAATCGACCATCGCCGTCTGAAAAATTGTTTTGTTTAGAAATAAAGTTATAACAATGAAAATACGAGATTGCAATTACTTACACAAAAACGTAGATCCATATAGTGCACATCAGTCTCTACCATCTGCAAGATCTTGTCACATGCCACTATGCGTATGTCCAAGTTGAAACAGTCATTGTCCATAGGCCTCTCGTTCCTAAGTATATCCTCAATTCTGACTCTACCAATATAACGACTAATTTTAGACGAAATTCTTTCATATCTTCCTGCAAAATAGTATTCAAAAGCATTTCTTTGAAACAATTATTTAAGATGTAAGCGAGTACTAATGTTATCCTAAACAAAAATAATTACCTGAGTGACATGATCAGACAACATATCACCTGTCCAATATTCCATATAATTAAGCATGAATAACCCGCATGATGCGCTACAAGATTACCGGACACTGATTTAGTCTCTCATATAGACAAATCAACATAAATAAATCAGTTGGACGTGTATGAATACACAAGTTTTAAAAATAACAATTTGATATTTTAAGAAGTGTCCAACATACCCATCAGTTTGTGTTGGTTCTTGAAAATGTTCTACTACTGGCCATTTTGTGACATCGAGATCCTTCCACTTATCATCTATGTTAAAGTCCTTCATCTGGGATGCAATTTTTAGATGCTTCTCAAGTCCCTGTAACTTTTATACGAGAAAGAGGTATTAGATATTGAGGCAAACACAATGTTAAGAGGAAATCAAATTCAGTACAGCGACTCCAATACTTGAATCACGCGTTTTTTTGCATTGATGACAGCTAAATAACAATGGGTCTTGCTAATGTTTATTGGAAATAAGACCTGAAGTAAATATTGTATAAGACTAAGAAATACACATGTTTAAAACATATTGAATAAGACCCATAGGTAGTGAGTGAATCCTAACCATGTCATGCTTTACATAAAGATGCACCCGTTTTAGGATGCGGTGACGTTCTGATTGTTTCAATACAGCAGAGGCAAATGTAGTGTCCAGATATACCTTTCCACCCGCTCTATCCCGCAAATGATCACATGCACTTATACAGTAAATATAAGCATTTAAAACCTATAATTAGACACATAAAAATACATTTAAGTTTAAGACAATTGTAAACTTTAAATTAGTAGTTAGTGGTCTCTCTGTTGTTGACTTACACCATCTGGCAAGAAACCATCGCCACGAGTCAGACACTGTAAGTCATCGTTTGATAAGAACGTATCACCAATGTCTACAAACTTCGTATTTTTTGGTGCGGACATGATTAATTTGATAACTTCTATATCTTCGGAAGTGCAGACATAATCTGTCATAACATGTTAGTGCACCAAAAAATAGTTAGGTAATAAATAATGGAGCACAAGCAAGAATGTAATATCCGTAGCTGGAGTACGAACCTTATGGGTTAACCATTTTGTCTGCTTTTTTCGGTTTCTTATGTTGTGAATCGGCCATCCACCTCTGGTCCTCCTTCAGTGGTGTAAGATCGGACAAATTTTCAGTTTGTTACAACATCTCCTCGGGGCATATGTCCATGGGTACTTTCATAACATCAATAGAATCCTTAAATTTCCTGCCAGCGATCTGCAAAAGTGAAATAGTATTTATCGAAATAAAATTCAAATATGGGTATATGCTACATGCATAGAGAAAACATCTGTTTGTATGCAACCTCATTTGGTGGTGTAGAGTCAGTAGGGGCATTCAGAACATCGATAGAATCCATGTGGGTTTCCATAATCTAAAACAGTGAGACATAATATAATTGCATTAAAATTAGTACATGATAACGTGCGTACATGCCTAGTAACCAAAAAGAAACCAATTACACGTGCACACCTTCATTGGTTGTGAAGAACTTGATGAATCGCCTATCTGTCCCAACATCATGGCATTGGGGTCTTTATCTGTTAATTTATGTGGATCATCAATAGAACCCATCAGGTTTCTGCTTGTAATCTGTAAAAGAGAAACATAAGTGCTGAGGCTATGTTGTTGCGACATGGAGTGGGTCTCATCAGTGTCTTTTTATGTGACTGAATGGCATGCTAAACGGCTTCATTAAATTTGTGGAAAAGATGTAAGTTTGTTGCAGTATAGGTACATCAAGTTTTGGATGTGAAAGAAGTATAAACTCCCTTAAAAAGACAATTTTCTGGGAACATACATCATCATTGTTCCATAAAACATATGAGGCTACTAAAGAGCTGCAACTTGGTTTTGCAACACGTGAAAGAGTCTTTGAGAAACTACTACAGAGCTATGACTCGGTTTTGCAATTTCTTTTAAATGATGTATCTAATATAAGTACAGTCTAACATCAAAGTAGTAGCAGTTCCAAAACAATATTTATTTGCCTTTGACATGTTTATTTACAAATGAAATAGAGAGAAATACATCTGTTTTTTAGGAGGCATCGTGCTACAACAATAAAAGCTGCCCTTGGGAAAAAATAAAACCTCAAGGAGACACTAATATAAGCATGGAAAAATAAATTAAAACTAAACAAACTTGTATGCCTGAAAAACAATAGTAGCTAGAAGAAATGTCACTTAAAAACACACACATGTCAGATCTATTTGGAACTATTACATTTTACCATAAGCAAATGGGCCTAAGAAATAGACTAACACGATGGTATGACCAATACACTAACACGATGGTGATATCTAACGAAGAGGAAAATGGTGATCGGTCTAATCTCTACTATATAATTGCGCACGGTAGGCTCTGGCGCTGATGGTCCCAAGTGGATGGGATCGTCCATTACTTGGGGGAGCGTCCTCTTTGTCAGGGATGATCCATAACTCCTCTCCATTTGGCATTAAAGCAATGAGCTCCTCTGGATCTTCTTCCTCATTCTGCATCTCCTGGTCTTGTGGGACTACTGAGGTCTCCTTAGGCATCAATGCCTTCTTCAGTTGGGCAATCTCGATATCTCTTGCAAGAACCTTGTCATCCGTATCAGGGAGCACCATGGTCAACTTCGTGTTAACATGCTTTAGTTTTTCCACGGTAATCCTCAATTTCTCATTCCTTCTCATCTCAGCAGTAAGGTTATTCTCTAAGTTGACTACGTGGCACTCCAAGTCCTCCATCTGGATAACCTCATAATCCATCCATCCACGATCTCCAGCAGTCCTGTTGGCTGTCCCATCCTCAAAGCGCCTTCCTATGGCATAAAAAGCAGAATCTTGAGATATCTCCTGGCGGTAAGTCTGCACAGTCTTGGGCTAGTCGTCTGCATGGCCATCTCTACGCCAATCTCCCAGTTGGGGCTCTCCTTGTAGAAAACTATGTCTTGTGTATATGGCTTCACATGTCGTCCCCTCACATTGCCCTCAATAAGCCAACGATGATCTCCAGGTGATGTGGGTGGGAGTTGCTTGCCCCTGAACTCTGGTGGTGGAATTCCAAGCAAAGACGTCAAGGTCGCCAGCTGGTCACCGAAAAGACTGTCATCATCTTCCTCGGGGGTTGACATCACAGTGAACTCTCCAAAGTCTCCCATCTTCATTTTGAAATAGAGAAGAGTGATATATTGAAAATGAGAAGTTACGAGAAAAAAAAAGGTGTTGAAACTGGTATTTGTATTGGCTACTACTTAGGCCCCTTTTCCTTCTTATGGATAACCAACACTGGGAATAAAAGGTTGTTTCAAAAAAAAACTAGGAATAAAAGGCAGTATACATACCCATGCATAAGAAGCACCCAGAAACATTATCCCAATTTTAGAAAGTATTGATTTGATATGTTCTTCACCTTGTATCAGTGCTTCTAATTTGTAGTTAAAGTAAAGGTGCACGTGCACATGCACGTCTTCATTTCAAACACAAAAATCAAATTTGAAAAAACTCAAACATGTCCGAAGAACACGTCATGAATGATATGTCAGAATTCACATGTATCTATATACTAAAATATGTCTAGAACATTTCAGTTTAGACAAACCCAAGTCACTTGTTTCAAGATGGAGGGATGATGTTGAGATCTTGCTGAAGCAACTCAAAGCTGGAATGACATTTCCCAATTCTATTCTTGTCGGCGGTAAAATAGGAAAGCAAGTAAAAACTTCATATAAGTACAATAAAATGACACTGAGAATATCCCTGCCATGACCAAGCACCAAACATATGTATCATCATCTATTTATCTTTTGAAACTACTAAGGAAATAAATCATCTGATTTTCATCTGTTGTAGATGTACCACCCCCATCATACCATCACAAACATGTATCCAAAGAGAGGATTTTCTCACTTTAACTGATCCAAGACTTATCCTGGTTGTGCTAGATGGGGGACATTAGTGAGTTTTACACCATTTTAAATCACTTTTCTAGAAAGAAATAAGAAAACCCATATATAACTTTCAGACTACTGCAGGAACAGTACTATACGTATTCTTATAATACCGTGCCAACAAGGTCAACGGTATTATATTGGAACCATTCAGACGGCAAAACATGATGAATACTGAAATGATGAATACTGCAATGGAATCCAATAATAAGAGGCTTTCTAGAACTCCATGGTATACAAAATATCAATTTGTTTTTCTTCAAAATCCCCCAATGTAAAAGAAATAGGAATGCATAAATTAGAAATGATGAATACTGAAATGGAATCCAATAATAAGAGGCTTTCTAGAACTCTACGGTATAAAAATATCAATTTGTTTTTCTTCAAAATCCCCCAATGTAAAAGAAATATGAATGCATAAATTAGAAATGGGCATGTTCTAGAAGATTTAACAACGGCCAAATTTTGATGCACTTGTATGGTTGCAGCTATCCATCAAGCAGTCTAAAATGTTAATCTGCTGAGATCACATGATTAACAATATTGACTACCCAAATATATTTTATTGAATAAAAAAACAAGAGAAGGAATGACATGATCTCTTCACCATCTAGAAAGTGAATAAAGGAGTATCAGATTGTGTAAAGCGAAAGTTTATGTTCAATTCTATACCTGACCCAAAACAATTATATATCTTAATAGGGAAGTAGGCGTATACACACTTTCCGTAAGAACCAAGCTGAACTGTTTTTCCTTACTAATGATACGAAAAGTGGTGATTGGCATGTTTCTGGACAGTTTATGCACTCTATAATGCTAATCGGGTCAATCCAAGTTGAATTTGCATACATACAAACTGACTGAATCGCAAGTATAGAGGAGGCAAACAGCATAGCGCAAACAGCTAGTCGGATTAAAATTGAAGTAGTGGTACTTCTACTCCATACCCAAGTAATTTTAGAATGTACGCAAATCACAAGTCCAACATTTCAGGGATAGTAAAGGATACCATAAATCTGTTCATTTCTTTCTCAGATTTTCTCAGGTTACTAACTAAATTATTGTTTGCAGATTTTACTAACAAGACTCAGAAACATCAATGAGATCCATGTGGAGTTACCAGGAGAAGGAAGCGGATTCGAGCAGCAGGTATCCGTCGTGTACCTTGGAGTCGCCTCCGCGCGATGGTACAGTGTCCCAGAACCACCTGCACACCACGATTAACAATCATCTCCAAATAGCAACCGGCCAATCAAATCTAAGATCAAGCACCAACAGTACGGGGGAATTGACTAACGCTTGTGCGTGTGGTCGGTGCTGCGGCGTGTGTGTTGCAGGCGGCGTCGGCAACGCCTCTGCGGTCCGAGGTGCGGGGGCGGCTGGTCCCGTCACCGGATTCAAGAGAGGCGAGTGGAGGTCGGAGAAGAGGAAGTGAGGATCTTTGAGGGCTCGAGGCCTTTTATAGTGGACGTGGTTCAAACTATCACGACTTCCACGATCAGCAATCCCCACGTACGTAGTTGACTGACGGTTCCAAAAACAGAGAGATGAGCGGCGGTTACATACTTTGGGAGCTGTCGTGGTTGCCATGGGATGTGAGATGATGCTGGGGGATTGGGGAGGCCACGCCCGTGGACCGTGGACCGTGGTGCGGCGCGCCGGGCGATGGCGACAGCGAGCGCCGGAGCCGGCGTGGTAGGAGGCTAGGAGATAGAGGCGCGACGGAGAGAAGAGGATCCAGGTCAAGGGGATTGAGGCCGGATGGTTGAGCGTTTTCCTTTGTCCTCTCGTTGACCGAAACCACGGTTTTCTTCCTTTTTTTTTCAACGTGAGCATTTACAAGTCTATAAAATGGATCTTATATTTGGCAAACTTATATAACGAGCGCATGTATATTTCAGTAAATAGCAGTATGAACTTGAAAGCATACTGGCTAGAGCTCCAAATTTATTTACTTGTTGCATAAAACATATATTTTCTTGGGCCCATATTAATTGACTCAAATTTGTCTAGATTTGAATGAATCTAGACACTATTTGATATATAGGTTCATCTAAATTTTGACAAATCAAAGTCAATTAATATGAATAGGAGGAAATAGTCCGACCCAAATGTAGTATTATCTTAGACAAATTTAGATTTGGTTGTATTTATGATTTAGTATTATCTTAGACAAATTTAAGTCAACTTATTTGGGTCAGAGGAAGTAGTACTGTATATGAAAAAATCGATCTCATGGCGAATGAGGAAGCTGCAGTCGATCACATGGCTCACATGGATATTATTAAGCAGCATAGTTTTAAAATCTACCCCTAATATCTGAAAATACACGAGTAAGAACCAAACCTGATACATTTATACAGTGATACATGATGCAAGACATGCAGAGGAAGGAAGGCCACTTCTAAGTAACCAATTTTTTTGCTGCTAGAAATTCCAACTTAATAAGCCAGTGCTATCAAATTCAGTTTGGTAGTACACAAAGCTTTTATATTAAATTGTGTGATGGATCGGCTAACAATCTACAAATACAGATTACTATTCACTGTCCACTTTCAGCTGCTTGGTTTTGTCAACATCCTTTGGGCTTTCACTACTGTCATCGCCATATTTCTCAATCCCACGGTCATTGTCATCGCCTTGATGGTCCACCTCATCAAGTTCATCGCATAAAGATGAAGATGAAAATTTCGAATATGTTCCCTCGTCATCCTCATGTTCTCTAAGTGTCCTGAGAACCAAGGTTTTGAGCAAGTTCATGGACTTGAATGGCATGCATCAGAGCAGTAAGAGGGTCTGACCATATAATTGCAAAGCAGACACTATGTTAGCACTTGTGTTAACAATCATATCCAAGTAAGAGAACTACAACAAGAAAAGTAATACCTGGGTCATATTGGGTGCAAAAACCACGGCAATATTCAGAGTGTTCATCTAATTGGAGTCTTCTTCAACTACATTGGCCATGAGCTCTAAACCAGGCCTGATTCAAATTACAGAACATAATTACCATCTATGAGCCAATGTGGACTCACCAAAAGTGTGAAAAATCAAAATAAATACAATTTGAAAACATGGATCAGCTAACTGTATCCTGTAATCTGATAGGACTACTGGAATACATGGTTGGGGCTACATTCACACGGATCTGCTTACCTGTGCTGAAGGGCAGTTGATGCATTTGATGGAAGTAATGTGTTGCATGATGTTTAACTGCAGGAAGTTTCTGGAATTATACAGACCATGTGGTCGTACTGTCTACCATCAACACGCCCCCATCATGTTCATGGACTGATACGCCCTCGCATTCTCAGCAACCTCCAGAAAATAAACTGCTCCGAGTCCTAGTGCTCACATCTAAAAAATATATATAATGGCCATATATATAGTCTGATCTGGTTGATCAATAGGCTAGGTAACTAATGTGCATTACTCCTCAGGTACATGTTGTCATTATGCAACCCCATCTCCTGCAGTTAAAGTAAAAATGTTCCTTACCTTAACTTTTTGTTGAGAAAATAAGGAGAATTCCGGTAAGAGAGAAATGCACTACTAAAGTGCTACATTTACACACGATGACCTGGTTATTTAAATATCATGTGTAACCAGATCTGTCAGTCTGAATATCTAAAGAATCACAGACCAATAACAATTTATTGTATATCTATGAACTGAGGGCAATATACTGGTTCAATTAGAACATGGGGAGTAAATCAAGAGAACCATCGTATCCGGTTAGCAAATTAACTACAACAACCACACCATCACACACAATCTTTAAACTCTGTATGCTTGTGCGTACGTGCTTGTGCTAAAGAAATTAAGGAACTCCACACTGAACCTGCTATATGATCAATCAACATGGCCATTTTTTCTCTGATGTGCAAATCCTAATACCTACATGAATCAGATTGAAAACAAATGAGGCGATTATTTTAGAGCAGAACAATATTTTTGAGGCAACAAATTACCAACCGAGCAGTACATTTCGAACCATACAGTAGTCATGTGTGCAATCTTCCTCTACTTATTTTCAGTAAGTGCAAATGCAGACTATCCAACATAATTGCATGTGGTAAATGATCACTGGTAGTATAGTATACCTAACCAGCAACCTGACTGGTGCATTGATGGTATAGAAAACTCATACAAGCTGCACAACAAGTCAACAGTCTAATTCACCCCATCTGAATTCTCTCCGGACTGCACCTTCATGGGATGCATATTCATAATACATTCAGACCTAACCTTGTATCGCTCGCGGCCTTCTCTCCCTTTACAAAATGTTGAAAAACCTTTCTCCAGGTCTGATTGACTCAGGGGCCTTGAACTCTGAGGCAGAAATCACAAGCAAAAAAGTCATAATCAATATGTAAAGAAGACTGTTAATGCTTCATATAACATGTGCGGGCAAACATACCAAAGGACTGTAAAGGGAAGTACCGAATACTCAAATTGATCTCAATCCATCTTTCTCGTTGCTCAAAATCTCCCTGATCGGATACAACAATAAAAGCTACCCGGGTGCTCCACTATTACCAGCATTTACCACAAAAATAAATTAACGCTAAATAAATGACATACACCAAATGCACATATATCAAATAAGTTTTCAACCACTACATTTTTATTTAAAGACACCACTAAGAGGACACCTATGTAGAGATAACAATATAATCTGCTCAAATTTGCCCAATGACATCAAGCGCTAAGGACTTCCTTGTATACTATGTTTTGTGTGGTCGATTCACCGGACTCAGATCTTTTCTGCTTCTTTGAATTCTTGGCCTCGTCCTTTCTCTTTTCATTACCGGCGAGGATCTTAATGTTGCTCATTGCGGTGGCTCTGGACAACGCCACGTAGAGCTGACCATGTGAGAATACGGCTTCTGGTAGGTACACGCCAACAACTGGGATGGTCTGCCCTTGCGCCTTGTTGATTGTCATGGCAAAACTGAGTCTAACCGGAAACTGCTTCCTCTTTAATCTAAAAGGGAACATTTCATAGTCAGAGGGGCAGAGTGGTATTCGAGGAAGAAAGACCCTTCGTCCGGCGTGTTGACCCAACATGATTTCTGCATCAATAGCATTCCTCTGGAACCCACGGACCACAAGCCTTGTGCCATTACACGAACCATTTGCTGGGTCGATGTTCCTAAGCAGCATAATGGGGCAGTTTATCTTAAGCTTAAGTGTGTGCGGGGGCAGCCCATTAGGAGTCAGATCATTCAGGAACTCAGGTGCGTAGTAGCCATGTGGATCGTCTTCTGCGCTGTCAAAGCTATGGTAGATATTCTCCTCTCCCTGAAAACGCTCTATCATACGCATGTTTATTACATCGACGTTGTCGTTCTTGGTGGAGAGAATTGCTCGAGACATCATGTAATCTGGATCGGTCATGTGGTGGTCCAGGGCAGGAAACACATGGTCTATTAACTTCTCTATGTCGGCGACCTCGTCGGTGGAAGGCACGCAAATATCTTCGGGGAGCCGGATGTTCCCTTCCTCATCAGTTTCCTCGATGCCATTACCTACCCTCAATAGGTAATCTGCAAACCAACAGTCCTTATGCGCCCTCATGTTGCGGACAAGCTTTAGCTGGCGCATGCCCTGCCAGAGGTACGAACTCCTCAAAGTCGCGTCGATTATTTGACCGCGTGACCCTTTCCTGACTACCAGAAGCACCTGCCTGAAGTCCCCACCAAACACGACGGTCTTCCCCCCGAAAGGTCGGTCCCGTCGGCCCATGATGTCACGCATGCTGTTGTCCAGTGCCTCGACTGCCTGCCGCTTTGTCATGGTGGCCTCGTCCCATAGGATGAGCGAAGCCATCCTTAGGAGCTTGGCTGTCCCACTTTGCTTGGTGAAGTTGCACGATGAGCCATCCTGAATGTTAAGTGGGATCTTGAATCTAGAGTGGGCGGTCCTGCCTCCAGGCATGATGGAAGCGGCGACACCGGAAGTTGCTGTGGCCACAGCTATCTTCCTCTCGCCTCGAACCCTAGCGAGCAATGCCCTATATAGGAAGGGCAGCGCTACGCGTCCCCCGGGGGATATTTGCCCCCGATCCCCCGGGTCCGGAGCCGTCCGATCAAAATTTTTAAACCGTCCGATCGAACGTCAAGTGAAACACCCGCCCGCTTTTGCTACGTCGCAGCAGAATCCGCTCTGAGTAGCAAAAGCAGACAACGGGAGTCGCGCGCGGCGCCCGTGAGGACGACGGAGGAGACTGCGCCGTTGATCTCCTTGTAGCAGTTCCTTCCTCCGCTTGTATCAAAAGGCGTCGTTGCCGGAGAGCACACCGTCGCCGGAGAAGATGTGTTGCTGGAGAACTCGACGTCGTGCATCTGTAGCAAAGGCTGGTGTGCCTATGTAGCAAGACGATTGTGTTGATGTAGCAAGCGCGCCAATCTGTAGAAGCGTCATGCCGGGCGTAGCGCCACCGCCCGTGTAGCAGAGCGCCGCCGACGGCCGTAGCAGCCCCACCACCCTTGTAGAAGATTGCCGCTGCCCTGGTAGCAGAGCACCGCCGCCATCGGTAGCAAAAGCCACCGCCCATGGTGTGCTTGCTAAACCAATACAGATAGTAGCAAGGCTGGTGTGCCTATGTAGCAAGACAGTTGTGTTGATGTAGCAAGCGCCAAGCTGTTAGCAGAGCGTCATTGCCGGGCGTAGCAGCGCCACCGTCCGTAGCGCCGCCGTGCGTGTAGCAGCCACAACCACCGCGTGTAGCAGCCGCGGTCGCCGTGTGTAGCAGCCACAACCACCGCGTGTAGCAGCCGCCGTCGCCGTGTGTAGCAGAGGACGCCGCCGCCTTGTGTAGCAGCCATCGCCTCTGTAGCAATAAAATCAACGATTATAGCAACATCCTCTGCAGCTTGTAGCCAGTGGTGATGCCCGTCCTTCCAGAACCGACCCCCTCTCCACCTCACCTCTTGCAACGCCAACGACAACGAGATTGGAGCTCTCGCGCGTGGAGATGGAGAGGCTGGTGCTAGTGGCGAGTGCGAGGAGGCCGTTACGATGTGGAGATGCTCTGGAGCTAAAGCTACTGTGGGGATCTAGCGAGAAGATTGGAGTTTGGAGGGCATCGCTGGGCTAGGTGTGGAGCGTGGAGGGAGAAGGATGAGAACCAGAGGTTGAAGACGAGGGAACACACAGGGAAGAGATAAGGTTGGGGTGATGTGGGTCCTGCGTGGGAGACGTGCCCAGCTCATAGGGCGTTGCGTGCGGTACAGCGGTAGAGACCCAGATGTTGATCCCGATCCGACGGTGCTCGGCCCGGAGGACAGGATGATGCGATCCCCCGGGGGAATTGTATCATTTTCCATATAGGAAGGTCTTCCCGGTGCCCCCCGGGCCATCGACAAAAAATACACCCCCATTGTCACTGTCGAGTGCCTCTAATATCTCTTTGTATGCTAGCCTCTGCTCGAGGTTTAGCGACTCAGCTAGAGACTTGTCATCATCGTCAACCTTGATAGTGGTTTCCTCGATGACCTCCCTAGCCTCGCCTTCTGTGTTGTCATACGTCTCGTCGATGTCTGGAAGAGGGAACAACTTTATGTCTTTGCCCATCGACTGTAGCATACCCCTGATGTCAAGCAACACCTTCTGCTCCACCATTATAGGGCACGTGTGATTTCGCCTGAAGTCGTCAGACATCGCTTCAAGGTGCCTATCCCATAGGCCACACACGTCGCCAGGCTCACAGAATACCAAGATCGTTGTGAAGAGCCTCCTGAGCGAGACTAGCATGGCCCACTGCGCTGACTCCGTAAGACACTCGTCAAGTGTGTTGTCGGCCTCAATGAGACCCCTCCTCTCAGCGGCCTCCCGAAAGGTGTCACATAGCCCACCATCCATGGTTTTTAGGTCTTCAAAGGACTGTGAGCCTGCTACATGGCTTAGAAGCACCCTCAGAAAGTACCTCTCTCCCTCGGCAGGGTTGGCTGACACGATTCTGCCTACTTGGAAACAATTGTTTTTCCTTTTTTGCCAAAATTTTAATCGTTGCCATGTGAAACTTCCTGGAAAGTCCTTGTACAGAATATCTCGAGCCCAAGGATGCTCTTGGTTAGCCACGAAATACTCCGTTAGCATAGACTTCGATGCATTCTCACTTGCAAGAACATCGTTCAGGTCATCCCCTGCTTTGAATGTGACTCTGTGCATGTTCGGGAGATGTAGAGGAAGTTGTAGAACCGGAGGGTAGTTCTCACAGAGGGTGAAGCCAAATATCCTCCACATCGCTTCCGGAGGAGTAACCCACCTCGCGTCAATGAATCTCTTGATCTCGTTTATGTTACCTTCAGCGTCGGGTTGGTCAATATTGAAAGAAGTCTGATCATGGCCCTTGTATATGTACTTGTATAGGTACTTGACGGCCTTTATGCTAGAGCACACCTCCACATTGATGTGGCAGTTGAACATACGGAGGAGGCGAGGGTTGTATGGCACAACCCATCTATTGTCCAGAATCTGACCACGGACCTTCGCTGAACGACCATCGTTCCGTCTTCGATAAACAGGGTAGGAGTCCTTTCCCTGTACGGTGGTCTCGTTGAACTCTCGGGGGTACCTGCACTTGCATGACCCCTCTTGCATGCACACATTGTTGGGCTTCAGGACACCGCATGGGCCATGCATCATATGATTCACGACCATGGCGTATAGCTCTGGGTACTTATGCTTGTCAGGGAGCTCGGCAGATATGACACGATCATACTGTTCTGGCACAACAAGCTTATATCTAGAATCCATGATCAATAAGAAATGGGCATGCGGAAGACCCCTTTTCTGGAACTCTACCACATAGGCATACGCCTTCACAACGCCTAGGATATGATCCTTGGTCAACATCTCTTTCATCTTCTCTAGCTTGGCTCTAAACACTCGAGCCACAAGATCAGGCTGATCCTGCGGAGTCTGGCCGGGAAATAACTCATCCTGTATCTCCTGCCAGTTTGGGTTGCATGTCATCGTTAGGAAGATGCCAGGCTTGCCATACGTGTGGACCAGTGCCATGGCATCCATATGCCTCCGCTTCATGTCTCAGTAGCCCCCTTGGAACGAGTGTGCGGCAAAACAGTCCTAGTGCCAACAACGCTCGCTCGTGTCTCCCCGGCCGTGATGCTATCGACAATGCCTTTATATAAGTCGGCGCGTATCTCCGGCTAGTGGTCCCTGATCCATTTTAACTTGCAGCCCTCGATCTTGATGTACATGTCGACACCCCACTGTTGGAATAGGCGTCCTCCATGCAATATGGGGTTGAATATTCTAGGACGCGTCTGTAGCCTGTAATAATAGTAGTCCTTGACGGAGACGCATAAACGGTCGTCCCCCTCTGCAAGAAGGATGCAAAAAATGAAGGTTAGATAACGTGAGACAATGATGTGTTCTCCAAATAAATGCACAAGCGTCTAAAATAGGCTAACCTCCACCGGCATCACGGTTCGCTCTTGGTAGTTGCGCAACGTCCCAAGACACCTTAGCTTTGGGGATATTCGGATGCCAGCCGAGTTCCCCCTTGGGGAAGAAGAGGGGGTACGAGAGAGGGTCGTAGCACCCATGTGTGGCATGTATGTTGTACCTCTCGTTGTTGTTCCCGTAGAGGGTAATGCTGCGTTTGAACCTATTCGCCAGGTCGCTCCCCTCGACCCAGATGGCAGCCACCTCGGACGAGATTGGTAGATTATATGTTCACTGGTCTAGCTTCTGGTCGGTGTTTAGTTCTATCCGATAATCCTAGAGGTTTTCCCTGTTTGCACACAAACTCCTTAATTGTTGGGAGTAAGGGTTTGCTCTCATTATGTTCGTCAATTTCCGAACAACCTCCTGGTCTAGTTGCTCGGTGGATTCCTTGCGATGAATCAGGCTAGGATCATCGTCGTAGAAGTACAACTGTAGATGATCAGGACGAGAGCCTGGCCCAAACGAATGGACATTATGGTACACTGAGCCGCTTGCCCGAAATGTGTAAACCCCGGACCTCATATTGGTGCAACTGTTGTCAAGGGTTACGCCAAGCGTTGTGAAGGAGAAGTGTCCGTTGAAGAATAGGATGCTGTCCCGAAAATGCCGGCAGTCCGCATCTATGCTCGACCATAACCTCATCAGCTCCGGGATAGGTTCTTGTTCAGACAACTTGATATCCCCATTGAGACAACAGAAAGCAGGGGGCTCACGCTCAAACCTATTGGCATTGCAGAATTTGCAATTTGGGACTTTCTCCAAAATATGTGTGCTTTCTGGGAGGTTTGAGTACACAAAGTCAAAAGGATCAATAGAGCTCGTCCTGGAAAAGTCAGATGGTTCATCTAGTTCCGTGTCGAACGTGTCAGAACCTACATGCATAATTTGTCACAACAGGGTAGACATCTAAACTCGTAACAAAGAGGGCAAGTGGAGAGACTTGTGAACATACATTAAACATTGTATAGGTAGTACTCCTCATCCATCAGGTCATCAGGGATAGCATTCTCGTCCATGAGCCTACTAAGGAGGGCCTCCATCTCATCTGTAACGTTTTCGAGCCATGTAAGTAATGGTTTGCTAAATACATTAACAAATGAGGTGGAGTAAAGATGGGAGAATCACCGTTGCTTACAATGGTGAAGTCCGATGTGCTTCCTGAACAGGGGGCAGTTGGTGAAGCAGCTCCCTCTTTGGCTAGGTTTAACTTTCCCAAAGCAGTTGCATTTGGGCATGGCATTGCGATGGATTCAGTGCAAGGGGTGTTCTGCCTAGCCGCGGCGTTTGCCTTGCGCTTAGCTAGCAAAGACTCCCTCTTTTGTCCAGGTATGCTCTGCATGCGTGCGGATCTGTTGGCATTCATCTCTTGCCTCTCTTCGGCAGAGATATTTTGCCTTTTAGCCCTTTGTCGTGCATTCCTCTCATCGAGAGGTTTGTTTTTCCAGGCTTCTCTTCTACTTGCATTAATCTCCTCCTTTTGCTCAGCCGTCAGCACTTTGTTTTTCCGAGCTTCTCTTCTACGAGCACAATTCTCGTTCTTTTGCTCGGTTGTCAAGTTATTTCGTCGAGCTCTATCTCGTTCACGTCTTGCTCGATTTATTTGTTCTGAAATGCTTGCAATCGGTTGCATTTGGTCTACCATCACCGTAGTTGAACTTCCCATGACATCATTGACATGTTTACTACCTGTATGGTGTACCCCAGTTACAAAAATAATAAGGCATGAAAGTGTCTGATAACATTATATTGTGCTACCAGTAAAAGGGTATACCATTTGAACCTTCGCCCGGTAGTATCATGGTGTTGGTAAGGTTGCTTTGAAAGTCAGTTGTGTACGGAGTATGAAATTCAGTGTGCTCCTCTTCTTCATCGGACGATGAAATAACTGAAGTGTTCGAAGGTTCACGTATGTAGAACCCAGTAGGAGGACGTGGCACATAACTAGTGCGGGATTGCTTGGAAGCATGATGCTCATGAACAACTAGTCGATCAATAAGAAAAAAACACAAACCACATTAATGTCAATTAGTTCAATGTGAAGGGGCATATTTTGGTCTAATTAATATTAAAGGGATAGCATATTGTAACCTTCTTTTCCTTTGCGTGATGGTTGGTTTGGATGCGACATCTTTGCAACACTTCTGTAATCTAATCCTCGGCAACAGGAAAAGATATATTGCCTGAAGGCAACAGTTTCACTTACTTGTTGGTTTCCTTATTCTTCCTCTCTTTACATTAGATCCCAATAACCTTCGGTCTTATTTGTCCTGTTGCTTCAAAGTAACCGAGTTTCAGATAATTGAACTTTCTTATAGTTCAATGTTGCTTAACTATACAGATAGGGACAATAGTAAAAAGTACCATCTGAAACTATCTATTTGCAACAATTGCGTAAGCTACTATTACTATAGCATACAAGGGAAAAATTTTCTCAAATAAGTTTACGGCAAAAGATGGAGTGAAACAATTTTGCAAGAATCAATCTGTCTTTTGATTGCATTTGTGCATGTTTAGTTTTCACGGAACAAATATGTTCTTGATTGCTAACTGGATTCACGAACCTGTTTCGCATCTAGTGAGATCGTGTGTTCAGCTATGGTTTTGTTTATACTAAGAAAACTGCCACCGAAATATGAGATCACAGAGTACGACCGTATCCATAATAATCTCTACTACATAGTATATGTAGCAGTGCAAATACAGGAAAGTCAATGTGGAAATCACCGTATTTGCTGGGAAGCTTGAACAAATTTTATGCGCGGAAACCTTTAAGATTTAAGGTTACTATGTTTGTATAGATAAGACCAAGAAATCACATAAACTTCAATGGAACAGTATTGATACATACAAGCCTTCACACAATATGTTCGTTTAAACAAAAAAAATTGAACAGACGGAATACAAAGTACTTTGAAAATTCTGTTTTATCACCAAATTACAATACACACGGAAATCATATAGCATGTAGCTTGCCTAAATTACAACAGCGAAGAGATAATCCAACCACATCTACTTCCTGTAGCGTGCATCTCTTTTAGCCAGCACCATTGACCACTGGTAGAAAAGGGCCCATGCGTCCCGGTTGGTAAGGGCCATTAGTCCCGGTTGCCCAACCGGGACGGGGCAATCAGGACTAAAGCTCTAACCATTAGTCCCGGTTGCCCCACCAACCGGGACAAATGGGGCACACGTGGCGGCATCAGAGCGCGAGGGTGGAGATAGTCGGTCGTAACACGAACCGACTAATAACCTGCCGCGGCGTAGATTTAGCTCATTTCTCTGCCATGCGAAGAATTCATTTTGGCACATTTTGTTGCCGCGGCAGCATTTTCGCCACTTTTTGTGCCGCGGCAGAGAATTCATTTAGGTTGTTGTATTGTTTATTTATTGTTTTGCACTTATCAACGAAGAAACCTTATATTACACAAGATCATCATGACAACATTACATTCAATACACAGATCGAGTTCATGCACTACATACAAAAGTTGCTATTCGATGCTACCGGCCAATTTCTTAAAAGTTGCTATTTTTACAATTCCTATTGTCTATACACAGCCGAGTAGTATTCCCCTTATGTGTTTAGGACTTCTGCATCCAAGAATCCCGCCAATTCCTCCTGAATTGCTCGTATGCGATCCTTTGGCAGAAGACCGTCCTGTAGACGTTCGATCTGATTTAAAAAAGGAGTCAGCCTATATGAATATGAAACTAAACACAATTTGATTGTAATAAAAAACTATAGAAATTGTTTACGTACGTGGAGTTGCTCTAAATTTCTGCCCTTCTCATCGCACGTCTGCCGGATGAACTCGCATACATAGTATCCACATAGATTGTTACCGGTCCTGCGTCGGGCACTTTACGAGAACAGAGTTCAATCAAAATAATAATCAAGCATGATAATAAGCGTATCAAAACTAGAATCAAAGAGATCTTGCGGATATAGCTAGTGGTGCTTACATCTAGTGGTTGAAATGTAAGCTCCTCTTTCCAAACACCCCTAGCCTTCTTGGTGAACCGTTTCCAAGCTGCCCGCGTGAAAAGCGAATAAAATAAGTTATTAAGTACTTGATATCATAAAATTCACGAACGTTGCCGATATAGTGTCATAATGATTAGAATTACATTTGGAGAAGTATCGCATGTCCTTCACGTCTCAAGGGTTTATGTTTTGAGTCCATGACTAGTACACGCCCTTTGTCAAGTTGAATGATTAACGAATATAGTGGTACTGCGAATGCGAACTAATCAATTATATACTTAACATCGAGTAAGCGAAATAGAAAGTGTATACAAGACAATAACACTCACTAGAAGTTGTAAGGAAATAGTATTTCCCTTTTGGTTTCTTGAAACCTTAACGTGTACTATATTATCCTCCGTATCACTGGGGCTTAGTTTGAGATTAGCTTCATGAACCCAATATGGGTCAATGAAGCCAATGTCATAGATTTGTCCTCTCTTTGCATTCGAGAATCTTCATTACGCATATTACAGTATGATTATATACATGCAATAAACAAAATAATATAGCTGGAGACTAAATTAATTACAGAATTAGTACTTACGGACAATAGGCACTCATGATCGATTTGTCCAAGGAGTCTTGATTGAATAATTGAAATAGTTCATCAAATTCAATGGATATCATGTCATCCTTATCTTTCCCATGATGCTTTTTGTAACCCTCGGCACTATCCGATTAGCCCGGCCCTTGTGGCATGCATGTACCAGTTATGCAATCTTCGCATTTTGTTGGAAGATTGTTTACCTCCTCGAGTTTGAGAGGTTTTCCGTCTTGGTATTGGTATGCTACTTCACTCCGGGAAGAACTCTAAGCGGGATAAATCTTGGGCAATACTCATACCTTGAGCAGCGGCGACTTCTCCGTATTGCAACTACCCTCTGGATCATCTTGCTCTTATTTATATTTGCTCGACCCACATTGGTTTGAGAAATCACCTTGAGATGGGCGCAAGTCTGTTTTGCTTGTTCTCCGAGCTGGGCAACAGATTTCCGCTTGCATCGATCGCTCTTGAGGCTTTTTGTGCATGTGACTTGAGAATAGAACGCTCATAGTCGATGTGACTTTGGCTCGGGTTGATGAAGATTCTTTAGCATTTTCAACACTTTGGCTTTTTCTTCTTTGGTCTTTGGGGAACTCGCCCTTTCGGCCGTCTCGACTTAGCGAAAACGCCGTTTCCGCATCAACGATCACCGATCTCCTCTTGATGCAGTCATAAGCTCTCTTGGGAGGAACCGTTGGTACTTTTGTAAGAGGCTCTTGTTTACGTTTCGCGATCGCTTCGACGCGCGATGGCGTTACACTTACGCTTTTTATCCCGAGGCGCCGATGGCTCCATGGCGATGGCTGCACGGAGATTGGTGAGGCGATGGAGCGGGTGAGGCGACGAAGACGGCCGCTGCGGCGGCGATGACCTCGGCGGAGACGGGTGAGGCGGCGAAGATGGCCTTGGCGTGTGATTTGAAGCACGATACAATCCTTGACCATAGAATGGTGGCGTTTTTGCGTCACCCAAGACGATCATCCCCTTCACCGGCGGGGTAGTGAAGATCCAAAACCTCAAAGGTGGGCATGATTTCATCCACGCCGACAACAGCGTAGCCCTCTGGAACCGGACGGCGGTGGTAAGTTGGTGTGGGTCCAATTGGTAAGGCATAGCCGACCGCCACCTTCATTGATATGTTCACAACTTTGACATGTAGCTCGCGATGTGTCATCTACGTGATATCATCCCTTTGGGTAATGCAGGAGCCATCGTCGGTGCATCGCCGCATCGACATTGTCATCACCGGGACCTCGGTGGAAGCCACCGCTTTTCGATTATTCGATAGGCGGTAGCATCGAATGCGGTGTCTTTCGAGATGGGCGCCGGTAGTACTTTCTCTTTAAGTGTGTTAATTTCATCTTGTTGTTGCTTTAATCGTTCTTCAATTAAACATTCGCTCTTTCGACTTTCGCTTCAACCGCCTGTCCTTACTCCTCCGACGGCTTCTATCGGGATATTTCTTCCTCTCTTGAAACCCAGTCCTCCATGATTGGGAGCCTATTGTGCCTCGTGTTCGTCCATCATGTTCCTTATTTCCAAGGGCGAGTGTGAGCTCATCATTCTCTCTATCGGAATGAAGTCCCCATCTTTAACACCTTCTTGCTTTTCGATCCTCTCGATTGGCAAGGGTCTTCTTTATGTCGTATGTTATATATACACCTCCTTCCGAGTCCAACGTGCCCCATGCCCGTAAAACCAATTCCTTGCACGTTACCCAATAAATGCATCTGCAGGGTGATCTTTTATCACGCAGTTCTGCTCAAGTTTCTCCCACTTAGGAATGCCAACCTGTAGCCACCTTGCCCCATAGTATGGTGAAACTTCTTCTTAACAACATTCACTTATTCGTTTGAGACATTTTCTTAGCTTTTTCCGATTTCTTGTATTCCACAAACTCATCCCAGAATGGTTTTATCTTCTCAAAGCGAATATTCTTGAAATCGAGTCTTATTTTCACGACATAGTCAAGGTGCAATCTTTTCTTCCAGTTGGTGAAACACTTGGGCCATCTTGTTCAAAGCCCACTCCACGACCTTAGCCTCCATGGCTCTCCCACATTGTAAGGCGTCCTCAACTGGATCCTCGCATTTGGATCCAGCTCTATCTTCGTAGTTTGAAATTAACCATGAGCCTCTTCCATGATAAATCTTTGGCGTGGTTAGGGACAAATAAACATGTTCCCTCTTCATCCGCATTAGCAGGCCTATTCCAATTTCTAATGGTGATCGGGATTAAGTCCCTAATGATTACTCCGCATTGTGCCAGAAATTTGGTTGCGGCAACTTCGGGAGCTGTCGGTCTGCCGTCTTCAGCGACATCTTCGATCCTGAACCTCTCATGGTCTTGCAACTTTTTGGTTGGGCCTCGTCGCTCTTTTCGAGATTCCTTCGATCCGAGGGCTAAAAGAAGAAAGATCGTCGTTACTATTTTTATATAGATAGCGGATGATTAATTAATGAATTGATTTATATTACATGCACCTCACGCCGCGGTGTCTTCTCGATTACATAAGGCATCGCCTTCTCCCTCATGAGGCAACACCTTCAACCTCAAACAAGTTGTCTACTCCGGTAAAATAGGATCACCATCACGGAGTTGTTCGTAAACGTTGATACGTCTAAATTATCTTCCCCACGGATCACACCTTGGATCAACTCTTCCTTTTCTTCGTCTCGGCGTGTGGGTCCATATTTTACGCATAGGTGGAAAAGCGAATAAGTCAAAGTGGCTAAAGGAGAAAGTTAAGAAACGGTGTTGAGAGATATAAACCCTAATTCGAGAAACCCTAATATATACATACACAATAATAAAATGAAGAGAAAGGAAACCGTGTAGTAGATAGGCACATCGTCGAACCCACATGCACCTAAGTTGCTTGAAAATGTGAATCGGTCAGGGCTACCCATGGATCGACCGGTGGGGCCGAATACCAATAATACCAAACTAATTAATAAACCTAATAATACCTAACTAATAATAAACCTAATAATCCAAACACCAAAAAGAAAGGGAAACAATCAACACATGGCATCGATGCAATGCTCAAGCAAGTATGATGATATGACAAGTTAATTTGCATTGGAATGTAACCCTAAGAAATGCTCGACGATTTAATCGGGGTTCCGAGGGGTGAAAATCCTAACTCGGAGAAACTCCGGAACACATGAGAGGGGTGGATTTGTTCTTCTAATTAAACCTTAAATTTAAGTTGTTGAACAATGCATGATTATAGCTTAGATAGCTAGGTTTCATTTTTATGAACATTTTGATATATTATTCATATTTTTATGACTTATAGATAAAAAGTTATTGAATTTATAAGATTATAATTATTTCTGAAATTATTAAAAGCTGGTTAAACTTTTTACACCGCAGGCAAACCTACCCATAGTGACTGACAGAGGGGCCCGGAGCCACCTCAGCAGCCACACAAGCAAAAGTGGTTCAGGGGGGCATTTTTCACTCGGGCTGGGGTTATCCAGAGACGCTGACCTGTGGGCCAGAGGCCACATAGGAAAGCCATGCACGCAAAGTGGCTCCCTGGCTGGGTCGCGCTGATGCACGGGTGACGTCACGCCGGCGGTGTCTTGCAGGACGGTGATCGGGAACGGCGTTAGGGTGCGATCTAGGGCGCGTGCGTGCACGCGTTAGAGAGAGGAGGTTGAGGCGAGCCAAAGAGTAGCGGCGCCGCCTCCAAAAGGTCACCGGAGAGAGAGCACGACGACGGTGAGCGAGCGAGAGGGGGCGAGAGAGAGGGTCCACGAGGACCAGCAGCATACCAGGTGTGCGGTGGTGGTGTCGGGGAGGGGAGGCGAGGTCGGGAGACGACGAATCGGCGATCGTCGGCTCGAGGGTCGCGGCGATTGGGAGCGAGGGCCGATTCTTCAGGAGAAGCCTCGGGCGAGGCGAAGCTTCCTGACGCTGGCGGTAGGGGCGGGCAGCCTCACGATGTCGTGCGCGAGAAGAGAAGAGGAGGGGAGATGGGGAAGAAGAAGAGGAGGGGCACCCAGTTATAACCAAAGGACCTTTAGTCCCGGTTGGTGGCTCCAACCGGGACTAAAGGGTTATACGTCCCGGTTGGATCCACCAACCGAGACCTATAATCCAATAATTTTAGCAGACCAAGGGTTGGCGCGCAGGGGGTCTTAGTCCCGGTTGGTGGCTCCAACCGGGACATATTCCCCTGTTTTAAAAAAACTTCAGGTATTTTCTCTCTGTTCCCGCCTTATTTTTTATTTTGGGGTTTAAATTTGTATTGTTTTTTAAATGATAATTAATTTGGAATTTAGAAAAATTTTAAACATAAAAAGTGTTTGGATTTGAATAAATAATTCAAAACCATTTTCTGTTTTAAAAAATAATTAATGTAACCATTTAAAATATGAACCATTTACAATTAAAAATGAATTAACTTATATTTTTTTAATATCAATTTGGAATATAGAAAAACTTTAAATATAAGAAGTGTATGGATTTGAATAAATAATTCAAAAACATATTCTATTTTTAAAAAATAATTAATGTAACCTTTTAAAATGAATTAACTTATATTTTTGAATATTAATTTGGAATTTAGAAAAACTTTAAACATAAAAAGTGTTTGGATTTAAATAAATAATTCAAAACCATTTTCTATTTTAAAAAATAATTAATGTAACCATTTAAAATATGAACCATTTACAATTAAAAATGAATTAACTTATATTTTTTTAATATCAATTTGGAATTTAGAAAAACTTTAAACATAAGAAGTGTATGGATTTGAATAAATAATTCAAAAACATATTCTATTTTTAAAAAATAATTAATGTAACCTTTTAAAATGAATTAACTTATATTTTTGAATATTAATTTGGAATTTAGAAAAAATTTAAACATAAAAAGTGTTTGGATTTAAATAAATAATTCAAAAACATTTTCTCTTTAAAAAAATAATTAATGTAACCATTTAAACTATGAACCAATTACAATTAAAAATGAATTAACTTATATTTTTTAATATCAATTTGGAATTTAGAAAAACTTTAAACATAAGAAGTGTATGGATTTGAATAAATAATTCAAAAACATATTCTATTTTTAAAAAATAATTAATGTAACCTTTTAAAATGAATTAACTTATATTTTTGAATATTAATTTGGAATTTAGAAAAATTTTAAACATAAAAAGTGTTTGGATTTAAATAAACAATTCAAAAACATTTTCTCTTTTAAAAAATAATTAATGTAACCATTTAAACTATGAACCATTTACAATTAAAAATGAATTAACTTATATATTTTTAATATTAATTTGGAATTTAGAAAAACTTTAAACATAAAAAGTGTTTGGATTTAAATAAATAATTCAAAAAAGTGTTCTCCATACCAATGTCCACACACATGCATAATATGGGCACAACATCACAAACTATGCCGTGATTCAGCACATAACATCGGTCATTTGGACCGAAAGCCATGAAACCTCGAACATGATAGGTCATTTTGTGAAGGTTTTTTCGAAACATGATCAATATACCAAGTCTGGTATTTTTCCTTTCAACTATGTAACATAATATGACACCACGCCAAGGATTTTCATTGTTCGGATTTTTTTGAATTTATTATGCCCGTTTTGAATTATCCAATTTCTAACTATGGTCGAACCGTGTGCATGAAGATAGGGACGAGCATCGTTAGAACTTGCATTGGATCTCTGAAGAAACCACATATTGCAGTCTAAAATGATTTTTCAAAAAATTAGGCGATAGATCATATACCGTAGTACAAACCGGACCCACTTCCTACCGATTCTAGACATTTGTCCTTTTACCGGGATGGACGAAAAGGTTTGAGATGTACCGTTGGGATATATTCCATGTAAGGTGGTCTAGTATTTTAGGAAAATAGGACGGTAGCATTCAAACGGCATTTTGGTGGTTACTTCACAAAACGACCCTTTTGCGCTTCGGAAAATGGAAAAGGGCTTTTCCGTGCGACAAAAGTAAAACTTCCTCCTGCAACATTGTTCTCCATACCAATGTCCACACACATGCATATGGGCACAACATCACAAACTATGCCGTGATTCAAGACATAACATCGGTCATTTGGACCGAAAGCCATGAAACCTCGAACATGATAGGTCATTTTGTGAAGGTTTTTTCAAACATGATCAATATACCAAGTCTTGTATTTTGCTTTCAACTATGTAACATAATATGACACCACGAAGGATTTTCATTGTTCAATTTTTTGAATTTATTATGCCCGTTTTGAATTATCTGAATTTCTAACTATGGTCGAACCGGTGTGCATGAAGATAGGGGACGAGCATCGTTAGAACTTGCATTGGATCTCTGAAGAAACCACATATTGCGAGTCTAAAAATGTTTTTTTCAAAAAATCACGAGCGATAGATCATGTACCTGTAGTACAAACCGGACCCACTTACTGCCGATTCGGCAGACATTTTTCCTTTTTACCCGGGATGGACGAAAAGGTTTGAGATGTACCGGTTGGGAGATAGTCCATGTAAGGTGGTCTAGTATTTTAGGAAAATAGGACGGTAGCATTCTGAAACGGCATTTTGGTGGTTACTTCACAAAACGACCCGTTTTTTGCGCTCGGAAAATGGAAAAGGGCATTTCCGTGCGACAAAAAGGAAAACTTCCTCCTGCAACATTGTTCTCCATACCAATATCCACACACATGCATAATATGGGCACAACATCACAAATTATGCCGTGATTCAGCACATAACATCGGTCATTTGGACCGAAAGCCATGAAACCTCGAACATGATAGGTCATTTTGTGAAGGTTTTTTCGAAACATGATCAATATACCAAGTCTTGTATTTTTGCTTTCAACTATGTAACATAATATGACACCACGCGAAGGATTTTCATTGTTCGGATTTTTTTTGAATTTATTATGCCCGTTTTGAATTATCTGAATTTCTAACTATGGTCGAACCGGTGTGCATGAAGATAGGGGACGAGCATCGTTAGAACTTGCATTGGATCTCTGAAGAAACCACATATTGCGAGTCTAAAAATGTTTTTTTTTCAAAAAATCACGGGCGATAGATCATGTACCTGTAGTACAAACCGACCCATTTCCTGCCGATTCGGCAGACATTTGTCCTTTTTACCCGGGATGGACGAAAAGGTTTGAGATGTACCGGTTGGGAGATATTCCATGTAAGGTGGTCTAGTATTTTAGGAAAATGGGACGGTAGCATTGTGAAACGGCATTTTGATGGTTACTTCACAAAACGACCCGCTTTTTCTTCGGAAAATGGAAAAGGGCTTTTCCGTACAAAAGGAAAACTTCCTCCTGCAACATTGTTCTCCATACCAATGTCCACACACATGCATAATATGGGCACAACATCACAAACTATGCCGTGATTCAGCACATAACATCGGTCATTTGGACCGAAAAAGCCATGAAACCTCGAACATGATAGGTCATTTTGTGAAGGTTTTTTCGAAACTTCATCATTGTTCAAGACATTTAGTCCCGGATGTAGTCACAAACCGACTAAAAATATTTTCCGCCATTTCCCACCTCTTCCCGCCAAGTTTTCCCGCCTTTCCTTTCTACTAGAGCTTTTAGTCCCGGTTGTAGTCACTAACCGGGACTAATGATATTTCCGCCATTTCCCAAAGCTTCACGCCAAGTTTTCCGCCTTTCCTCTATATTTAGGGTGATCGTGTCATGGCTATCCACACATCCACACCTTCCTCTCTTAGAACAATGGACAACACCATCGGGCCATTCGACCTCGAGGAGACCGAGGCGCAGGCGCCTCAACTACCCTTGTCCACCGGGTACCGCCGCCACCGGATTCGAAACCGGAGGGGTTCCTGTCCCTCAAGGTTCCGCACGCCAGGCGGCCATCACAAACCACTTCTACCATGAGCTCACGCCGGAGCAGCGGATGGATCCCCAGTGGGATCCCGACAACTACGACACCTGGAATGCCTTCTTCGCTAATAGGCGGGAAAGGGAGCTCGCCAGGTACGAGGGTGATGGCCCGCCACCGGTGAACCACAACGAAGCCGGCCGTCGTCTGTGGTGGGCGAACCGTACTATCATCGAAGTGATGCGCTACATCGTCGGGGGAGACCATCCTCGCCTACGGTGCCCACGAGTCCACCCGCCAGGCCCCACATCGTCCCGGTGGCGGCATCGTCTTCCAGAGACCCCTCCCACCCGCCGTGAATCTGAGGCTGGAATGGCCTGGTATATGCCATGGATGGGCCGAGGATCCCGGAGTGGCGGTGTGACGGCGATGATGATGACGACGACGATGAAGACCACAAGCTGCACTATAGGACTAGGCATGATTATGACTAAAGGGGCTTTAGGCCCGAGTGTTAGCTAGTCCCGGTTTGTCGGTTTTAATATTAATAAATGTCTTAAGTGTTACCTAATAAATAGAGGAAATGCCTATATAAAGAGAGGGTTCATATTTAGTCGGTTGGAGAAACCAACCGCGATCAAGGGATTATGCAGAGTGGGCCGACAACACTAATAATAGGGGTGAGTGTCGACATTATGTCGCGGCGGTACCTTTTCCCGGATGGTGTCACCAACCGGGACTAAAGATGAACCTTTAGTCCCGGTTGGAGACACCAACCGACTAAAGATGAGTCAAGACTAATAATAGGGGTGAGTGTCGACATTATGTCGTGAGTGTCGACATTATGCCGAGCTGCTTGTACTATAAATATTCATCCTTGTGAGTCCAGTCCTCCATCCAGCTTTGAGGCATCTCCAAGATGGTTTTAGAGAGCAGGACACCACTACGGCCGCCTGTGGAGATGCGACGAGCCAGCCTCCCGGCATCTCCGAGAAATCGGTCATAGAGGCACTCTAATATGTGAAATTAGTTAGCTCCGAGGCGTATTGATCTAGTTAGTGAAGTTACAAGCTGCAAGATGGTTTTTAGAGCAGGACACCACTGCAGCCAGTGGAGATGCTGACGGAGCCTCCCGGCATCTCCGAGAACTGGTCATAGAGGCACTCCCTAATATGTGAAATTAGTTAGCTCAGGCGTATTGATCTAGTTAGTGAAGTTACAAGCTGCAAGATGGTTTTCGAGAGCAGACACCACTACGACCAGTTTTAGGAGATGCCGAGAGCCAGTCCTCCCAAGATCTCCAAGAAACTGGTCATAGAGGCACTCTCCAGCCACAAAACGGAACTAACACTCAAGACATTTATTAATATTAAAACTGAGACTACAAAACCGGGACTAAAGGCCACAAACCGCGAAGATATCCTTCGTCAAGCCACAAACCGCGAAAGACATGAACTAGAGTTACATAATATGAGCATGAACTTGGCATATGTCATTCCTTATGACCGCTTCAGACGTAACCATGGAGCATCTTCTTTACTTAACGGAATGCTTGGGTCATTTTCCTTTGTGAAGGCGGAATTTCATCAAACTTATTATAATCTTCTGACATGTCTGTCTTGTCCTCGATTCCCACGATGTTTCTTTCCCTGAAAGAACTATGTGACGCTTTGGCTCATCATATGATGTATTCGTTTGCATATTTTTTCTTTTTTTCGGTCTGGAGGACATGTCCTTCATATAGAAAAACCTGAGACACATCATTGGCTAGGACGAATGGTTCATCTCTATAACCAAGATTGTTGAGATCCATTGTTGTCATTCCGTACAACTGGTCTATCTTTACCCCTTCCCCATTCAGGTTGACCCATTTGCAGCGAAACAAAGGGACCTTAAAAGAGACTCCATAGTCTAGTTCCCATATCTCATCTATGTAACCATAATATGTGTCCTTTTGTCCATTCTCGTCTATTGCATCAAAGCGGACACCACTATTTTGGTTGGTGCTCTTTTTATCTTGGGCGATCGTGTAGAATGTATTCCCATTTATTTCGTACCCTTGGAAATTCAATACGAGAAGATGGTGACGTCCAACAAGTATAGCTGATCTCCAACAGTGGTGTCATTCAAGAGATGTGTCGCATCCAACCACCGAAAGACTTCATGTGTTCATCGTAATCCATGATTCAGCTTCCCGGGTTTTTGGGCGTACAATATTCTTGTGTTCCTCGATATACTGAGTGCCAAGGTGGAATTATGTAGAAGCTGTAGTGTGCTTTAGTGAAAGAATCCCGTCCCTACATATCATTGCTTTCTTTCCCAGTGCCTTTTCCACTTAGTCTTCCCTCATGCATGAGTCAGAAACACCAATCGGCTTAAGGTCAGGAATAAAGTCAACACAAAACTCAATGACCTCCTCTGTTCCATATCCCTTGGAGATGCTTCCTTCTGGTCTAGCACAGTTATGAACATATTTCTTTAAGACTCCCATGAACCTCTCAAAGGGGAACATATTGTGCAGAAATACCCGTGCTTCAGTTGTATCTTTTGTCTTCCCATACACGCCTAGGAATCCTAGCAGGTTCCCACAGAGATTCTTCGTCACGTGCATCACGTCGATTGAAGAGCGGACACGCAGGACTTTCCAATATGGCAGCTCCCAAAATATAGATTTCTTCTTCCACATGGGTGCGTGTCCTGTAGCGACGTCGTTCGTAATCGATTGACCGCGGGACCCTTTCCAAAGATTACTTCTATGTCCTTGACCATACCAAATACATCAGCACCAGCAGGAGTTCGAGCTTCTTCCGTGATCGCCTCACCTTTGAAATGCTTGCCTTTTTTTCTTACGGGATGATTGGTCGGAAGAAATCGTCGATTCGCCAGTACACAACCTTCTTGCATTTATGCAAATATGTACCTTCGGTCTTATCTAAACAGTGGGTGCATGCCTTATATCCTTTGTTTATACATCACGAAGGTTACTAAGCGAGGCCAATCATTGATGGTTACGAATAACAACCCTCGTAGATTAAATGGCTCCTGTTTGTTCTCATCCCACGCCGTACACCTGGTTTGCCCCACAACCGTAAGAGTTCTTCAACTAATGGCCTAAGGTACACATCAATGTCGTTGCCGGTTGCTTGGGCCTTGGATGAGCACGCATCATAATGAACTTACGCTTCATGCACAACCAAGGAGGCAGGTTAGATACATAGAGTCACGGGCAGTCTTTGTCGCAGCTCTGCTCCCCAAAAGGATTCATGCCATCCGTACTTAGACCAAACCATAAGTTCCTTGCGTCACCTGCAAAGTCTGGGAAGTCTCTCTCGATTTTTCTCCACTGTGACCCATCAGCAGGGTGTCTCAACTTCCCGTCTTTCTGACGGTCTTCTTTGTGCCATCGCAACAACCTAGCATGCTCTTTGTTTCTGAACATGCGTTTCAACCTTGGTATTATAGGAGTATACCACATAACCGTAGCAGGAACCCTCTTCCGGAGGGGCTCTCCCTCAACATCACCAGGGTCATCTCGTCTGATCTTATACATAGCGCATTGCATACCGGCATTTATCTAAATTCTCATACTCCTTACGCGGTAGAGGATGCGATCATTAATGCATGCATGTATCTTTTGCACATCTAATCCTAGAGGACGAGAGTCTTCTTTGCCGTAGGTACTCTCGGGAAGTTCGTTATGTTTTGGAAACTTGGCTTCATTATTTTCAGCATCTTTTCAAATGAGGTCAGTTAGACCACACTCGCCTTCCATCGCAACAATTCCAGGTGGTACCGAGCTTTGTCGCCATCTTCACAATTTGGGTACAACAATTTCTTGTGATCTTCTAACATGCCCTCTAACTTCAACTTCTTATTTTCTTTCACAGTCTCGCTTTGCATCGAAATGACCCTACCAAGTTCATCACCGGCTCATCGATGCCCGTTCTTCACCTTTTCCTCTCCATTGTCTTCCATTGCGGTATCAGTATTCAGGAAACATATGATGATAGTTGTTATCATCATCTTCTTCTTCACCATCTTCCATCATAACCCCTCTTTCCCGTGCTTGGTCCAGCAATTATAGTTGGGCATGAAACCTTTCATAATCGTGGTGGCGAATGATTTTTGAGGAAGAGTACTCCTTGTTGTTCCGACATTGAACACATGGACAACGTATAAATCCATTCTCTTTGTTTGCCGTAGCCACATCGATAAATTTATCCACGCCTTTGATATACCTGCTACCCGCGGTCACCGTACATCCATTCCCGACCGTTCATCGCATCATATAAGTAAGTTTATCAAAAAAGGACATCATAAATAGTGAAATAACCAATTCACACCGACACATGAATTGTATCAATGACCTAGAAAAGATAAGATTGCTAACCTCGATCGAGGGAAATAAAGAGGAGAAAGCTCAAGTCGTCTCGGACACCTTCTATATTTTTGTTCTATGAGAAATTCAGCAGGATTTTTCACTCAAACATTTCAACAAACACCTTCAATGCATGCATGAGAAAAAACTAGCACACCCTCACACCTTACACCATTCAAAAAGCAGTGGAGGCAGAGGGGTCAAGTGCATTTATAGAGGCGGGGTCTTTAGTCGGTTGGAGCCGACAACGGGACTAAAAGTGTGCCACACGCGTGGCCAAACCTTTAGTCCCGGTTGGTGGCTCCAACCGGACGATTCCTGCAACGGACGCATGCCCCTGGCCCGTGCTCCAACCGGCAGCGTTCGGCATTAGTCCCGGTTGGTGGCGCAACCGGGACTAATGCTCCGAGGGGTCGCGAACGGATGGCCCTTTTTCCTCTAGTGGACACGAAGGCCCACCTCCTCTCAACAAAACTTTGCACGAAGGTCATGTCAATTGCTCCACTAATTATTTTTTGGCAGATATCTGCATGTTTACATTTGAATTCAATATGCATATATTATACTGACCCCAATAGGTTTATTAAAAAAATTGTAACTTAGTGTTTTGTTAAATTAACTCACCATGGAGAGGGCGTGCTGCAATATGAGCTGGGTTGAATGCAACATTTGTATGGTCTGATGTATTCAGGTCACCTATTGTTATGTTAAAAAAATATAATTACCCCGGTGTATCAATAAAATAAGTTAAAATATAAAGTATGTGGTGATGTAGATAAATCAATTACCAAATTTAATATCTTTCTCCAACATGGTTGCAATGACAATAGGGTTGCCACCTTCAGCCGTAGATCATAGGTATGAGTTCCGAGTCAATTGTAAACCCCAAATGCCAACGGGAATAAGATTTCCCCTACAAATCAAAGTTTTCACAACTTTTTTAAAAGGAAAATATCTTTACAATAAAGATGTCATAAAATAGTTGGTGTTGTTTATATTTACTACTTAACATACCACACATCCATGAATATAGCTTCCTTATACTTTCCATACCTCCCAAAATGGTCATGGTCACAACAGTGAACAACTATGCCAACTATATCTATAAAAAAATTCATTGGTCAATTTGGAATGCTGAAATTGTATTGGTCACAGTTGTATAGGCAAAGCATATATGGAACATACCTACAAAGGTTTTGTTTGGACGCTTGGATACATCCGAAAATGGCATCAGATGCTTTGGGAGTATTGGGAACTCAATAAACAAAGAGGGCTCAACCATTGTTATTCGATTAAAATGGCATTCATACGGGTGTCCAATCGCTCTAAACTCAACAGATTCCGCGTTAGGACTAATTATAACCCTATGTATGGTATATTTGCAACCAGGTTGCAGTATCCGGTTGAATCGCGCTACTTCATCAAATCCCCAAACGCTTGCTTCTATTTTTGCCCCCGTGAATGTGTTTGAGCATAAAAAGTATAAGATTGAGTTAAAACACATGATCACATTTTAGTAAATTTATCAAGAGTTTTTGGAACTTACAGTTTTATCCATAAGAACAAAACAAATGTTGTCACCATATTTATTAGGCGCAAACTTCACTTCTATCCTCACACAAATGCTCCGCTTTGAGATGGTATCACCAAACTCAATGTCATCAAAATCCTTAAATCTATAGTAATGAGTGTAAGATGGCTAGTACTATATTATATTCATGATGAGAAGGTAATTTAAACTAACCTAGGTGGCCGTGGAGTTTCTGTCAAGGCCGCATATGTCCTCTTATTTATGAGCTTAATGGGTGCCATCTACATAAAAAAGATACTGAAGTTTTAATGGTTGCGCACTGCCATGAAAATCTTATCGTCCCTAGAATCGCATGAAAATTGGACATTAGCACATTACCACAAGTGTGTACCACAACCAAAGACATTCATCTAAGAAGTAGTTAAAAAATTTGTGGAAGGCAAATGAAGAAGAACTGTAGACAGAGAGCACATACAGGAGCAAGATTACCAGGATAAAATGACCAGAAATAGGAACCACATGACTATATGGGAAAGATAATCAACATGAGCTGACCTGCAACTCTCTGTCAAATGGGTAAAAACCTTGGCCCTCTTTATTTTCCAGAAAAAAACAGAGTCAAGAGTAATGGTGTGGCCTGCAGACATGAAATAAAAAAATATTCAGGAACATACATACTAACTACATGCTAATTCGATTTAAGGATCCCCATATTATAAAAAGTGCACACATGAACTCCAATCAAACAGATCTCTAAAAGGATACCAACAATATAGTTTCTAGTTACCTAGCTAGTACTATGGTTTTTACTTGAATACAAATTTATTCAGAGCATGTAGTTAGATGTTGACAATAGCATGTCTATCATGGAAAGAAAGAACTAAAAAATCCAATAAAAATATTTATATATTTATTATCAAGAAATTTCCTTCCGAAAGCTAGAAGAAAGATTGTAAGGTCATATGAAGCAAACTAAGCATTCATGCTCAGTTTAAGGGTATTCTCATCCAACCCTGCTTATATTCAGTACTTATGAGAAAAGATATACGGAGAAGAAACTGTAATACGAGAAGCTAAAGTATAGTCAATATTGATGGGTATGGAATGTGCTATAGAGTCACACTAAGAAAATAAAGCATGAAAACGGGTTTCCGTGAAGTACATATATGTCCTCTTCTTTCTAAGGTGTGTACCACAAATAAAGACATTCATCTTAGCAGCAGTTCAAAAAAATTGTGGGAGGAAAATTAAGAAAAACTATAGGCAGAAAGCATATACAGGAACAAGAAAGCATATACATAAGCATATATAGGAACTACGAGACTATATGTGAAAGGTAATCGGTATGACCTGACCTGCAGCTCTATATCAGTAAAAAGCTTGGCCCTCTTTTACGACAAGCTTTGTCTGGCTCCGGTGATGGAGGGGATAGGATGGAGGCACGCCTTTATAAATAATTTCGTAGAAGTTTCACAAATGGAGTGCTTGGAAACACTTTTATAAAGAATTAGAATTTGGAATCCATAACCCCAGGTGCCATGCTGAAAAGAAAAGAAGACATTTTAGTAATTGTCCCGTGTACCATGTATCGTGAACATAGGAAATGCAAATCTTGGTTTAGGTGTTTTTTTCCTCTAAATCAATAGGATGTTTCCTTACAAGGAATATGAAATTTCAACTATAATTTTATTACATAAAACTACCATCAGTAGAGATGAACTTCAAGTAATATTGCTTCCTTTGGATCCCTTGATCCGGTGGTTCACCGTGCATGTGAGCCAATGCATTTTCTCAAAGGCAATAGAGCTATTCACCTCGATGCAACTATAATGCACACTTCCAAATTCCAGGGATGTAATCATGCAAAAACCAAGCAATCAGGAACAAAATCGTTGCACGTGTTTTTTTTCTCGGAACAATTTTGAAACCATACTCACGTATACAATCAGTTAATAGCAAAGATTCGTATGAATTTGTGTTCTGATGAACTGCCACCAAATAATAAATACAAGCAAATTTATATTCATGCCAGAACAATTCAATACCATAGAATAATTGACCTCTACAAATATAGTTTTTCTGATCTGTTTATGCAAAGGTTGCTTCACTCAAACATCAAGAAGTACACATGCAGAACCTACAAAAAATCTAGGATGAACACAATGCAGGGACAGAAAGAAATGCAATTTAGCTGCATACAATCCGTCCATCTTTTTTTCTCCATGGACAATCCAAAAACAATTAAATAATGGTTTCACGGGCTGCTACTTAATCTGTTTTTTCTTACACCTATGACAGGGTGAAATATGTTTTAGATAACGCTGACAAGATCAGATGAACTGATCAATGCCTAGGTGCAGTTCATCATCTCATGACTCATGAGTTTCTTACCCATCTTTCAAGATCGACAAGCTAAACTGGCTTAAGGCATATGCATTGTCCATGGATTGAATAGAGGAGATATTAGGATATTAAATACACTGAAATAACCTCATCTAGCAGAGAAGAATAAGAATCGCAAATACACAGGGTTAAATCATGTGGAAAATTACGACTACCAATCAAAAGATCCTTCTGCAACATCATGATAGACTTCTTATGGACTACAATCTAGTGAGGTCTAGCCTGATTTTTGTCACGGCACATGGATACAACTCCTTTGTGTACCTTTGCAGTCGCCACCACGCCTGGAACCACCACCTGCGCGTAATGAATATCAATAAAATCAAACCAAAAGAGCAAGCAGAAGCAGTGTGGGGGGTAATGCAGGAAGACGATGTCGAGGAGTAAAGCAGACCAACTCTTGTTCGGCCAAAGATGGGGCGTAAGGAGAAGTCTTGTTCACGACCTCCTGAATTGTGGGCGGGGGACGAGCAACATGGACGGCGGGCCGGCGTGGCCACTGTCGGCGAGTCGGACCAGTTCTGCGCTCTGGCCACTGTCGGCGACGTCGAACTGGTTCTGCGCTCGGAGGTATCCCGAAGACGGCAGCTGGTCCGGTCGCCGGATTGGAGAGAGCTGATGGGAGGCGAGAGGAGAACAAGAGTAGGGAGAGAGGTTTTGAGGATTTTGTACTGCTGGAGGTAGCAGGGACCACGACCTCCGCGATCGGCAGTTGCCGCGCACGAAGCTGACCGGCGATTGCCATGGATTGAAACGTGCAGGATTGACCGGCGGTTGTGAGGCGGCATCGGGGGATTCGGCCGGCGTCGCGGTAGGGATTAAGCCGCGATGGCATCGGGTGTTGCCGGCGGAGCTGCGAGGCGGAGCCGGGGGTCACGGGGCAGATCGACGGGCAGATTGGCGGAGCAGGAGGTCGGGCGGCGTACGCCTTGGGTCGGGAGTGCGTGGGTTTGTTTCCTTGCGTTCGTGGCTGAGACGGTGGATTGCTTTTTTTTTCCTCACGTTCCCTGGCAGTCACAGGAGAGTACGTGTCTAATTCCATTTATTTTTTTATTCTTCTGTTTCTTTTCATCGTAGGCATTTTGCGTACGTGTTTTCTTCCAGGTTTTTTTTAGCGGGCGGGGGGGACTCGCGGAGCCGGAGGTAGAAGGGCGACGTACCAACGATCGCGTCGTCCTTCGCTTTAATGAATAGTAGAGATAGAGATACCCCAATATATGAATGAAACTGAACGTATGTCTACTATACATAGTATATAATTGGCACACCAAACTAAAGATCAGATTCCTAAGGCCCCTAAGTCGGTTTGCGCGTCAGTTATTAGAGAATACTCGACCCGAGGAAGAAGTGGCGGCGGCAGCACCACGAGAGAGGAATGGCGGATTGAGGAAAGGCGACGTGAGGGGATAGGTAAAGGAGGAGGAGGTCGCGGGATTGGGGCGTGAATCGGGCCGCCGACGCACGCGAGAGGAGAAGGTGGTGTGAGCGCGGGAGGTTAGAGGTGGGCGGCGGATGGGCGCGGGATGGGCGGGGGATGGGCCGGCGGGGTGGGTGGGCGCTGCCCCCGCCAGACTTAAAACACCCGCAAAGCGGCCATGAGAATCCTACGCTGGAGGCCGACACGCGGGTCCAGCATCTCTCGACGGGAACCAAACGAGGATAGCGAGAGAGAAGCAGAAGACTTGAGTAGGAAAGGGCGTGCAGCCAGCATTTCTGTTTTTTACTGTACACGCGGGCAAAACCGTCTTAGTACCAACAAACGGCCCAGATCTCATTTCAAAGCCTGATCCAACGGCCCACATCACGTAACCAGCCTAAGAGCCCCATGGGAAAGAATCAATAACACATTTAGATACTCCTCCGCTCTAGTGGATCTCTGTTTACAGTAAAGCATTTTGTTCTGAATTACAGTTTGGCAGAACAGAGTCTGCTTTACTCTCCCTACCAATGCAGTGGAGGTCACGGGAGCAAGCTCAGTCTGGCATCGCGCGCATGCTGCGAGAAGGCATCCTCACCGACATCACCGTCAACGCAGTGGGCGGCAGCATCAGGGCCCACCGCGCCGTACTGGCCGCGCGGTCGCCCGTGTTCCTCCTCAGCATCTTCTCCCACGACCCTCCGGGAGAAGGGACATCACCGACATGTCCGTCGCCGCGTGCCAGGCCTTCGTCGGCTACCTGTACGGCGCCCCCGCCTCGGAGGAGGAGCTGCTCGCGCACCGGAGCGAGCTCGTCGCCGCGAGTGACAAGTGAACCTGAAGAAGGCGTGTGAGGAGAGCCTGAGGGTGGACGTCGGCGCGGAGAACGTGCTCGACAGGCTGCAGACGGCGCACACCTACAGGCTACAGCCTACCAGAGCTCAAACGGACCTGCGTGAGCCTGCTCGTGGATTTCAGGAAGATGTACGAGATTCCGGAAGATTTCTTGGAGTTCACCAGGGATGGGGACCCGGAGGAGCTCGTAGGTGAGATCAACCGATTTGCAGTTTCTCGGGGGGACAGGAAGTTCCCGGCGGTGCCTCCTGCAGCAAGGAAGCCTTCGTCGGCTAAAAGAGGGTTCCAACCAAACGGGCCCGGAAGTCTGCGCCTACCCGAGCTCCCGCCAGCATTCCGGCTAAACGAGCCCGCAAGTCTGCACCTACCCAGGTTTCCGCCAGCATTCCGCTGCCTAGCCGGTCCAGTGTTCGCAAGTCTACATTTGGGCATGGTTCCGACCCGCTCCCGGATAAACGGGCTACTAGACGGGCAAATGTACGGCTTGCAGTTGCAGGCGATGAGTGAGCACTGCCTGGCTCTCGAGATACACGATAAATGTCCTCTGATCGATCACCCTTTCTAGGTAAATCATGTCCCTCAACTCGATGATGTGAAGTTTGTCATTCTATTTATTTATGTATGTATGGATATATGCTTGGATTTATCTATATATTAAGAAACAAAATATATGGACAATGTGGTTTTGTGGCTGTTCCATTATTGATCAATTTCGCTATTTCCTTTTTCTAATAACTTCACATTGTGGATCACGAACGTTATTTTAAAGGGATGCAAAAGATATGCTTCTTTTTTATTAAGATAGAAGAAGAGTTTGGTACACAAATTTAATGATCCCAAAGATTATGGAGGTCAAAATAAAAAAAAAGCCTATTCACTCGGTATTTGATGACCTAAGTGTTTAACTCGAGAGTGCCACACATTTTCCCATCATATTTTATTTTTGCGGCCATGATGGAAGGAAGAGAGCAAACATCAAGGAGGGTAGAAGCATTTCTTTCGTTTCAAATCACCCACGAGACGAGCATGATGAGAGACTTCATTGTCTTGTGGTGATCAGTAGTACTTTTGCAAATTAATCCATATCGAGTTGAAGGTACTATTCATGAGGCCCGACCTCTAGGTTGTGTAGACCAAGTCAATCCTTGATTCCAAGCAAAATGTGGCAGGAAAACCATCAAGCAAAAAAGAGGTTGAGTCGTGTCTCCAGAACTTGCTTGCAAAGAGTCTTTCACCGTTGCTTAGTTGGTCCACGTCCACCCAAAATTTTGTTCCCAGGAGGATGAAACTCCACTCTCTTAAGATAATAAATGGATAGGTAGACCAAGATATATAATAGGGAAGGTCGAAGGAATATTTGGAAGATTGGGCAGAAGAAGGCCTAGTCTATGAGGGAGGCCAGCCTATCCAACTTTAAGGCATTAGGATACGTTTAAGGCATGACGCGGTGTCGGTCATCGAGAAGCTACACTCGTCCAAAATGGTGTGCATGGCCGACGCCACGTCGCACGCCACGATTAGGGTAGAGCAAGCCGCCAAGATGGAAGAGATCGCTGCTGCAGGGTGGGCGTCGTTGATCGAGGGGCAGGACATCAAGCTCGGACTGATCAAGGCCAACATGGCGACGAAGAAGAGGAGGGAGGACTTGGTGATCCTAATGGTCGACACGACGGGCATGGACGACGAGGTGAAGCCGTGGTGCGTTGATCAGCGCGTCGCCATCCTGTCCGAGAACAGAGTTTGACCGGCAACCTCGGCTCCCTCTGCGACAGTGACTCCGGCGGTAGCTACCTCCCGTTGACTAAGGCTCCACCGACGACAGCGACTCCGGTAGCAGAGATGTCATTGTAGGGTTCGCAGCATAGAAAACAAAAAATTTCCTACGATGTGAACTATATACCAAGATCTATCTACTAGATACAAACAACGGGCGGATGTATATCCGTAGAGAACATACCCTTGAAGACCGACAAAGCTTAACGAGTTCAACTCGTGGTTGATGTAGACGATCTCTTGCCGATCTCAAGATTGAGAGGAAGTCCTAGCGCCGCAAATCAGCAGCGCATCCGTGCTCGCACACACGTTCGAGGCGCCGAGCAACCTCCGCCTCCTCGCTCCAGCGATGCAGCGGAAGCACAACTCTTTCTTGCCGAATAGCCACCGGGAACATGTATCTCGCTAGTCCGAGACCATGGGGGATAAATTCTAGAGGGGGAGAGAGATCCTTCACGAGGAGGTGTGTGAGACAAGTGAGGAGGGGGGCTCCTTTTATAGGAGGAGGGGGGCACCCAAGGGGGTGGCCGCCGGCCATGGGGGCTGCCCCCTCCCCTCCTTCATTCATGTGGGTGGACACTCCACTCACAAAATGCCCTTTAAAATCCCTCCACTCAAAAGTCCACTCAAATTCCCATTAAATTTCCACCAAATTTAATGCAAACTCTCATTAAATAAAACTCTTTTATTTTATTCAGAATTTTGTCAATTACTTTAATGACAAACATTCACAAATAACCCCTTGCTAGAATTCTATTTCACATGCATAACCACTTTATGCAATTTCACCCGAAACCTGTTTGGTATCTAGTGAAATAAATTCCTGCTTGTTCATTCTTTCGGCATGAAACATTTGCTCCAATTGGATGTCGGTGTCTCTTAAGTGTGTCACCCTACGGTTCGTGAATAATGCGGACATGATCGAGACCCTCTCGGATCAATAATCGAAGCGGGATCTGAGACCCATATTGACTCCCACACATTCAACGATGACTTTCTTGTGATCGTCGAACCTTTTACGCTAGTATCTTAATCCCTTTGTTTCACGATATATTACATGTCCGAGATTCGATCATCGGTATCTCCATACCTAGTTTGATCTCGTTCGACATGCACTCTTTTCTCGTTCTGTGATATAACATTCTAGTGATCAAATCACTTGCTTGCAAGCTAATCAATGTGATATCACCGAGAGGGCCTGTAGTATATCTATCCGTCATCGGGATGAACAAATTCCACTCTCGATCCATGAGCCTCAACATAACACTTTATTAGTTCTGAATCCATCTTTATAATCACCACATTACGGTGTGACGTTTGATGTTATCAAGAAACTCTTCCGGTGTTAGTGATTGACATGATCTCATGGTCTAAGGATTAGGATCACTTAAGTTGTTATAGCAATATAAACTCAATGACTTTGATCGTAATGATATACTTGGATGAATGTTCATCACACCATTATACTAATGTTGTGATCCCGTTATTAACAACATCCAATGTCCATGATCGAAACCTTGATCATCTTGTTAATCAACGAGCTAGTTTATGAGAGAGGCATAACTAGGAACTTTCTTTGTTTATTAAACACACATGTATTAACGTTTCGTATTAATACAATTATAGCATGCAAAATAAACATCTATCATATACTTGGAATACACATAATAAACACTTTATTATTGCCTCTCGGGCATATTCCTTGATCTCCCACTTGCACTAGAGACAATAATCTAGTTACATAGTGATAAATCTAACACCCATTGAGTTCGTGTTGATCATGTTTTGCTCTAGGGAGAGTTTTAGTCAACGGATCTGCTACATTGAGATCTATGTACTTTACAAATCTTTATATCTCCATCCTCGACATGCTCGCGGATGGAGTGAAACCGGCGCTTAATATGCTTGGAATGCTTGTGAGACCTTGGCTCTTTGGCATTGGCAATGGCATCATTGTTGTCACAATAGATCACCATTGGGTCCAACGCGTTTGCCACCACTCCTAGTTCAGATATGAACTCCTTCATCAAAGCGCTTCTGAGCCGCTTCAAGCAAAGAACATATTCGACCTCCGTTGTTGATCCCGCTGCCACAGGTTGTTTGGAGCTCCTCCAACTAACCGCTCCGCCATTCATGATAAATACGTATCCGGATTGAGACTTAGAGTCATCCGGATCGGTGACAAAGCTAGCGTCGACATAACACTTAGCGACGAGCTCTTCTTCACCTCCGTATACAAGAAACATATCCTTAGTTCTTCGTAAGTACTTAAGGATATTCTTGACCGCTATCCGATGTTCAACACGGATCCGATTGGTACCTACTAGTCAAACTAATAGCATGTTCCACATCCGGTCTTGTACATAGCATGGCGTACATTATAGAGCCTATGGTGAAGCATATGGGACTTTGTCCATTATCTCTCTTTCTTCCGCCGAAGCCGGACTTTGAGTCTTACTCAATGTATTGCCTTGCAACATAGGTAAGAACCCCTTCTTACTTCCGTCCATTTTAAACTTCTTTAAAATCTTATCAAGGTATGTACTTTGCGATAGCCCTATTAGGCGCCTAGATCTATCTCTATAGATCTTTATGCCTAATATGTATGACGCTTCACCAAGGTCCTTCATTGAAAATTTGCTGTTTAGATAACTTTTAACACTGTTTAAAAGATCTATATCATTTCCGATCAATAATATGTCATCCACATATAATATCAGAAATGCCACATTGCTCCCACTCACTTTCTTGTAAATACAAGCTTCTTCATAAGTTTGGACAAATCCAAACTCTTTGATCACCTCATCAAAGCGGAGATTCCAACTTCGTGATGCTTGCTTCAATCCATAGATGGATCGCTGAAGCTTGCACACCTTGTTAGCATCCTTAGGATCGACAAAACCCTTTGGTTGTATCATATACAACTCTTCTTCAATATTACCATTGAGAAACGCGGTTTTGACATCCATCTGCCATATCTCATAATCGAAATATGCAGCAATTGCTAACATAATCCTAACTGACTTTAGCATCGCTACGGGAGAGAAAGTCTCATCGTAGTCAACTCCTTGAATTTGTCGAAACCCCTTTGCGACAAGTTGTAACACCCTCAGAATCGAACCTATGCAAGTTTGAGCAAAATTCGCCAAACCCGCATAGAAACGATTCAAAGGTGCCCACCAGGCACTTTCGTGCGGGTGGAAAACGAAGTAATAACATTACACAACAGTCCTCGATGGGACCCACAGAACAGATATATATACCAGCGACTCCTTGAGTCAAGAATACAGATATACGGTACAAAGATCCAAATCACCTTGAAAACGGTAGAGCGTCCGACTATGGACAAGAAGCAAATGGGGCTAAGAGCCCTGAAGAATAACCAATGGCGTCCATAACCCTGCCGTGCCAAGCGGAAGGGTAACCTCGCTAACGGCGTCGATCTCAAAACCTTAAACAAAGGGTGCCGACAAAGGGCCAAAAGAAAAGAGGCGTCGATCGAGGCCAGATTAGCGAGGCTAGAATTGGCGGTCCTCGCCTACATAGGTATGGTGGATCAAGCGGCAGCGGCATGCACTAAACATCCTATAGAGACTCGATACAACCTGGCGGTGTCGAGAGGGTAAGAACGACCTATCCGGATCCAACTGAAGCTAACACCAAACAAACCCATCCTGGTGTTTCCCCTCGAGACCAAACGAGGAAGTCAACCGAGGAACTCACACGGTTGGTAGTTTTACTTAGGTTATCGTTGCGGCATTTACTAGTCAAGTTTAGATAATCGTCACGATGAAGTGGCGAAGGGCACTTTTAGTTGACCATTCCGTTATAGTTGCGGCAATTACTAGTCAAATACGTATAGCATGATATAATCCCAAAACCCAGCAGCTTGTTGGTACTTTTATTCAGCCAATTTCGTTGAAGTTGCCATACTTACTAGTCAGTACAAAGGTCGCATGGCGACAATCAAACAAGCAATTGTGGGCAATATTAATTAGCCATTCCATTATAGTGAAGCTGATTACTAGTCATTATAAGTCAAATTTATAGCAATAAACTTTAGTTATGCTTGTCTATGATCGAGATCTTTGCTCCAAGTCGTCCATATCCGCGGACACGGCTTTCGAAAGTTTTACCCGCCAGGGTGCACCAATAGCAACACACGCTCGATCAACCTCGGAAAAACCAAATCAAAACCCAACGAGGCTTTCACGACTGAACAATCACAGGATTCAGAAATATTTCAGGGGGCCACCCCTTTGAGTAGAACCCGCAACGAAGTAAGCTAGCTTCGAGACGGCCTCAAGGTTAGCGCCAATGGTCATGGCGGTAGGGAACTCGAAAGTGTGGTTGGGCTTGTCGATACCGCGTAATCACTCCGCCTTCCTAAACAGTACAGTGTGCTCCTCGCACAATTTAAATACAGAAAGTAGCATGGCATAAGTACAGGATCGTAAATAAAACCTCAAACTAGTTTGTGGCCCCAAGAAATAAGAATGAATCAAGCTCTGGCTCAGGGGGGTCCCATATACCTCCCGGATGTGGATAGCGTGATAAAACAAGGAACAGGTATCAAGTACTCGGGGTCTTACGGGACACAAGTGGGCGTTCGGAAACCAAATATTATCTATCACCCACCGATGCCTCTGCTTATTTCAATTTTAGTTGTTAAACAGAAATTAAAGTGACGATAAGTAAAACTAGAATCATCTCCAACATCAACATGCGGCAATACATCAACAGCTGTGGCATATGACGACACACATCAGCACTTGAGCAAGCAACTACGACGCAAGTCCAACTATCTACCAAACAACGGGTAATAGGGTGTGTCCAAGGCAATATACGTGCGGGGATATCAAAGGGTACGAAAACTAGAGCATCGCAACACAGATAGCGATAGATCAATAGGAGGGAATAAAGACTATAAAAGTAAGATAGGTAGAAAGGGGGAGATGCTCGCCTGAAAACATTGTCGAAGGAACAACCGAAGATCGGGGCGAAGCTCACATCAACTCAACGGCCTTATCCACGAAGAAGCAAAACACTAGAAGAAACACCGGGTGCAATATTTAATACACGGCGGAAGATCGGCATGATGCATGTATGATGCATGACATGGCAAAGGTGCAATGCAATTAGGTCATATTAAGCGGAACCGGAGTCCCGACAATTAGATAGATGGTTCTAGTTGTTTAGCTACCCCGCAATTTAAATGTTGTATTAACATGACAAGATGAGTTTCCGGTTCGCTACACAAGTTTAAATGAGGCCAATATAAGGCTAGATTTGCCCGCTTATGGGCCCCATATTTAATTATTAGGTGAATCGACATAAGGCCCCCAAACCACATGAATGTATGCAAGATGAATGATTTGATGTGCAACAATTGTGTTATATTATGAAAGTAGGGTTTTCGGGGAGAGGTTCACACATTGAGGGGTCTCGACGATCTTGGGGTTCCGGGGGCTCGGGGTTCGACAGGCCCAGGGTCCAGGGTTCGACGGGTTCGGCGAGATCGGGTTCGGTACGGGAGGAAGGTCTTGTCGCAACCGGATAGCCGGACTTGGTTGACGTCGGGGGCGCATCGGATTTCCCCGGGTCGGTGTCGTTCTTGTCGTCACGAGGACCTTGTCGGGTCTGTGGTTCGGGTCGGACTTGTCGTTCGGGATGCAGCACTTGGTGTCCGGGACGGAGCTCTTGAGATCCACAGGATCGGCCGGTCTTGTCGTTCTGAAGTAGAACTTGACATCCTTTTGGCGGTCTTGGCGTCCTTCCGGTTGGGTGCTGGCGTTCGAGGGAAGATCTTGGCGACAAAAGGGTTCGTTGCACTCGTGAACAGGGTCGGTGGTGTGTCTCTGGGGACGACCAAAACCAGCTTCATCTATCAACACACACGTGCACCACACATCGCTGGGTACCAACATGGAGGTACGGTCCCCGGAGGCAGCACATGGAGTGGGCTTGGCGATGGGCGGCAACGGCGCTCGGGCGGTCTCGGCCTTAGGGCACGCAGGACCGACGGCGAGGGGACGGCCCGGCGGGGACGGAGGCGGGCCGCAGGCGGGGCAGACGTGGGCGGCGGGATCTGCAGAGCCGGCGGAGGAGGACGGCATGGGGCGGCGAGGTTGCTGGGAGGTGGGGCAGATGCTGGCCGGACGAGCGCCGGGAGCACCAGCGTGAGCGAGGCGCGGCAGCGGCAGCGGCGGGGGCAACGGGACGGGAGGCTTGCTCGGCGAGGGCTGCCTGCGGACGGCGGCGGGGCCGGGTCATGAGGCGGTGGAGGGTCGCGCGGGCGACTTCTGCAGGCTCAAGGCGAGCGGAGGAGGCGGCGTCACGGTGGTTGTCGGGGAGGTGAGCGGCGGTCGCCGGCGAGGACGGTGGCGAGCGGAGGCGGGTCGGGAGGAGCTTGGCGGCGGCGGCGGGCGGTGGCCTGGCGGTGGCGACGGAGGTCCGTGAGGCTGGAGGCGGTGGAAGCGGCGCCCGGCGCTGCTGGGCAGCGGGGAGGTCCGGGGTCGGGCTTGCGCCGGCGAAGGAGCGAGCGGAGGAGAAGGGGCCCGGGCGGAGGTGGTCGCGGGTAGGCCAGGGGCGGCGGACGGTGGTTGGTCGGGGAGGAGCGCGGGGTGAGGCCGACGAGAGGAGGGTGAGGCGAGGCGGTAGCGCCGGGCGGTTCAGGCCATGGCGAGGCGGCCAGGCGGGCGAGAGAGGAGGAGGAAGAGAGCGCGCGGCTGCGGGGGTTGCGTGCGTGCGCGTGGTCGGGTGTGGGCCAGGGGAAACGGGGAGGTTGGGTGGGGGCGTGGTGGGGGCTGGGCGGGACCCAGCGTGGCGGAGGGACAGGCGGGTGGCGCGTGGGTCGCGTGGCTCAAGCGTGGAGGCGCGTGGGCGCGCGTGGCTCAAGGCGTGGCTCAAGGAGGCCGCATGGCGGGGCCCGGTGGCAGCGGGACAGGGGAAGGGAGGGTGGATAGGTGGTGTGGGATGTGGGGCGTGGGGCGCCAGTGGTGGTCACCAAGGCGACAGGTCCAGGCGGGCTGGCGGTTGGGGCAGCCTGGCGGTGGGGGCTGTGGTTGGCGTGTGGCATGTGGGGTGGGCTGGGTGAGTTGTCTAGGTGGCAGGGTCGGATTGGGTGAGGGAGAGGAGTGGGTGAGGTGGCGAGTGGGGATTGGAGGGGGTGAGGTGGCCAGGGGGTGTGGGTAGGTTAGTTGGTGAGTTTAGGATTTAGAAGGGCGTGTAGTTGGACCGATTATTATTTCCTGGGGTGGTCGATCGGGTCAATCGGCCCGTTCGGCTGCCCCTATTAAAATAAATTAAATATTTTATTTATTTCAAACAAAGTTTTTGCAAACCGATCTCGGGCAAAACAAAATATTCCGGGGACCCGGTTTGAGGTTTGAATAAAGAGGGGCGTTTAGAAAACAACACGGGCTTTGGAAACATAGTTTTGGGCAAACAATGCATGATGATGACGATGCAATGCACAAATTCAACGCGATTTTCTAGTAGTGGTTTTGCGGGATGCCACAATTCGACACCACTAACAAGGGATCTCGCCCTCGAGATCCGCCTCATGGTACCGGGAGGAAGGTCGGCGATCTGCATCTTCTCGCTTCGTGTAGATCCTCGCGACACCACTAACGAGATTTCTTCTTCATCTTGAAATCGGCGACACCACCAACAAAGGGTCGTTGTTCCTGATCGTCGAGAGAACTCTCCGGAACAAAAAGGTCGAAGGTAGAGGTATCAACAATAAGCCACCTCTAGCTCCGATGGAAAGGGGGAACCGATGCATTCTCATCCACTTCAATGTACAAAAGCGAATAGAAGGGGTAGTCGGCATGGGGGCCAATCCATCACGCACCCAAACTATTACTCCGCACAATCAGTAGAAAAGAGTGCAACCATTCTCGGAATCAGACTGAAGATCTCGACAAGCGAGGTTCGGATCAAAGGAGGGATGCAGACTCTGCATCGGATCTGGCGTAGATGATGTCGTCGCGTCGGAAAACACCGGAAGGCACATCAAAGGACAAATAATGGTACCACAACAGACGGATTCCTCAAGCAGCATGAACACCGGATGGTAGAGCACCGTTATCAAAGAAGGAAGCGAAACCCTGAAGGTACGACGGAACCCAACCACGAGAATTCCTGGACTCGAAGAAAGAGACGAGAGCAGATTCAAAACACGTAGGGTTAAGAGGGGAACAAGGAGGGTAAGGAGTAAAATCAGACCTAATCAAAACTATCCAACCGATTTTGCAAAAATAGTTTTGACACTCTACTTGACCGTTAGCTAGGTTATCCTCTGATTTGGACTTGTGGGTATCATAGCTGAGCTCGATACCACTCTGTAACACCCTCGATTGGACCTATGCAAGTTTGAGCAAAATTCGCCAAACCCGCATAGAAGCGATTCAAAGGTGCCCACCAGCACTTTCGTGCGGGTGGAAAGCGAAGTAATAACATTACACAGTCCTCGATGGGACCCACAGGCAGATATATATATACCAATGACTCCTTGAGTCAAGAATACGAGATATCTGGTACAAAGATCCAAATCACCTTGAAAGCGGTAGAGCGTCCGACTATGGACAAGAAGCAAATGGGGCTAAGAGCCCGAAGAATAACCAATGGCGTCCATAACCTGCCCAGGCCAAGCCGGAAGGGTAACCACTAACGGCGTCGATCTCAAAACCTGCTTAAACAAAAGGGGTGCCGACAACGGGCCAAAAGAAAAAGAGGCGTCGATCGAGGCCGATTGCAGCGAGGCTAGAATTCGGCGGTCCTCGCCTACATAGGTATGGTGGACTGAAGCGGCAGCGGCAGCATGCACTAAACATCCTATAGAGACTCGATACAACTGGCGGTAATCAGAGAGGGGTAAGAACGACCTATCCGGATCCAACCTGAAGCTAACACCAAACAAACCCATCCTGGTGTTTCCCCCTCGAGACCAAACGAGGAAGTCAACCGAGGAACTCACACGGTTGGTAGTTTTACTTATTAGGTTATCGTTGCAGCATTTACTAGTCAAGTTTAGATAATCGTCCTGATGAAGTAAGCAGTGGGCACTTTTAGTTGACCATTCCGTTATAGTTGCGGCAATTACTAGTCAAATACAGATAGCATGATATAATCCCAAAACCCAGCAGTTGTTGGTACTTTTATTCAGCCAATTTCGTTGTAGTTGCCATACTTACTAGTCAGGTACAGTGGTCGCAAGCGACAATCAAACAAGCAATTGTGGGCAATATTAATTAGCCATTCCATTATAGTGAAGCTGATTACTAGTCATTATAAGTCAAATTTATAGCAGTAAACTTTAGTTATGCTTGTCTATGATCGAGATACTGTGCTCCAAGTCGTCCATATCCATGACACGGCTTTGAAAGTTTTACCCGACCGGGTGCACCAATAGCAACACACGCCGATCAACCTCGGAAAAACCAAATCAAAACCCAATGAGGCTTTCACGTGAACAATCACAGGATTCATAAATATTTCAGGGGCCACCCTTTGAGTAGATCCATAGCGAAGTAAGCTAGCTTCGAGACGGCCTCAAGGTTAGCGCCAATGGTAATGGCGGGAACCCGAAAGTGTGGCTGGGCTTGTCGATACCGCGTAATCACTCCGCCTTCCTAAGCGATCAGTGTGCTCCTCGCACAAATTAAATACAGAAAGTAGCATGGCATAAGTACAGGATCGTAAATAAAACCTCAAACTAGTTTGTGGCCCCAAGAAATAAGAATGAATCAAGCTCTGGCTCAGGGGGGTCCCATATACCTCCCGGATGTGGATAGCGCGATAAAACAAGGAACAGGTATCAAGTACTCAGGGTCTTACGGGACACAAGTGGGCGTTCGGAAACCAAATATTATCTATCACCCACCGATGCCTCTGCTTATTTCAATTTTAGTTGTTAAACAGAAATTAAAGTGACGATAAGTAAAACTAGAATCATCTCCAACATCAACATGCAGCAATACATCAGCAACTGTGGCATATGACGACACACATCAGCACTTGAGCAAGCAACTACGACGCACAAGTCCAACTATCTACCAAACAACAGGTAATAGGGTGTGTCCAAGGCAATATACGGCTGCAGGGGATATCAAAGGGTACGAAAACTAGAGCATCGCAACACAGATAGCGATAGATCAACAGGAGGGAATAAAGACTATAAAAGTAAGATAGGTAGAAAGGGGGAGATGCTCGCCTGAAAACATTGTCGAAGGAACAACCGAAGATCGGGGCGAAGCTCACATCAACTCAACGGCCTTATCCGCGAAGAAGCAAAACACTAGAAGAAACACCGGGTGCAATATTTAATACACGGTGGAAGATCGGCATGATGCATGTATGATGCATGACATGGCAAAGGTGCAATGCAATTAGGTCATATTAAGCGGAACCGGAGTCCCGACAATTAGATAGATGGTTCTAGTTGTTTAGCTACCCCGCAATTTAAATGTTGTATTAACATGACAAGATGAGTTTCCGGTTCGCTACACAAGTTTAAATGAGGCCAATATAAGGCTAGATTTGCCCGCTTATGGGCCCCATATTTAATTATTAGGTGAATCGACATAAGGCCCCCAAACCACATGAATGTATGCAAGATGAATGATTTGATGTGCAACAATTGTGTTATATTATGAAAGTAGGGTTTTCGGGGAGAGGTTCACACATTGAGGGGTCTCGACGATCTTGGGGTTCCGGGGGCTCGGGGTTCGACAGGCCCAGGGTCCAGGGTTCGACGGGTTCGGCGAGATCGGGTTCGGTACGGGAGGAAGGTCTTGTCGCAACCGGATAGCCGGACTTGGTTGAAGTCGGGGGCGCATCGGATTTCCCCGGGTCGGTGTCGTTCTTGTCGTCACGAGGACCTTGTCGGGTCTGTGGTTCGGGTCGGACTTGTCGTTCGGGATGCAGCACTTGGTGTCCGGGACGGAGCTCTTGAGGTCCACAGGATCGGCCGGTCTTGTCGTTCTGAAGTAGAACTTGACATCCTTTTGGCGGTCTTGGCGTCCTTCCGGTTGGGTGCTGGCGTCCGAGGGAAGATCTTGGCGACAAAAGGGTTCGTTGCACTCGTGAACAGGGTCGGTGGTGTGTCTCTCGGGACGACCAAAACCAGCTTCATCTATCAACACACACGTGCACCACACATCGCTGGGTACCAACATGGAGGTACGGTCCCCGGAGGCAGCACATGGAGTGGGCTTGGCGATGGGGCGACGACGGCGCCGGCTCGGGGCGGTCTCGGCCTTAGGGCACGCAGGACCGACGGCGAGGGGACGGCCCGGCGGGGACGGAGGCGCAGGGCGGGGCAGCAGGCGGCGGGATCTGCAGAGCAGCGGAGGAGGACGCATGGGGCGGCGAGGTTGCTTTGGAGGCGATGCGAGCTGGGCAGCCAGGAGCACCACAGCGTGGCGGCGGCAGCGGCGGCAACAGGACGGGAGGCTTGCTCCGGCGAGGGCTGGACGGAGGCGGGGACGGGTCATGGCGGTGGAGGGTCGCGCGGGCGACTCGGTCTGAGGCTCGGCGAGCGAGAGGGAGAGGCGTCACGGTGGTTGTTGGGGAGGTGAGCGGGCGTCGTCGCCAGCGAGGGCAGTGTGGCGAGCGGGAGGAGCTTGGCGGCGGCGCGGTGGCCTCTGGCGGTGTCAGTGAGTCCGGTGAGGCGGTGAAGCGGCAGCCGGCGTGCTGGGCCAGGGAGGTCGGGTCGGGCTTGCGCTTGAGCGAGGAGCGGAGGAGAAGGGGCCCGGGCGGAGGTGGTCGCGGGTAGGCCAGGGGCGGCGGACGGTGGTTGGTCGGGGAGGAGCGCGGGGTGAGGCCGACGAGAGGAGGGTGAGGCGAGGCGGTGGTAGGCGCCCGGCGGCCGGTTCAGCCAGCGAGCGTCGGCGGCGAGGCGAGAGGAGGAGAGAGCCTTGGCTGCAGGGTTCGTCGTCTGGCGTGGTCGGGTGTGGGCCAGGGGAAACGGGGAGGTTGGACTGGGGGGGAGCGACGTGGTGGGGGGGCTGGGGCAGGACCCGCGTGGCAGAGAGACAGGGCGCGGGTGGCGCGTGGGTCACGCGTGGCCTGCGCGTGGAGGGCGCGTGGGCCGCGCGTGGCCTGCGCGTGGAGGCCGCGTGGCGGGGCCCGGTGGCAGCGGGACAGGGGAATGGAGGGTGGATAGGTGGCGTGGGATGTGGGGCGTGGCGCGCCGTGGTGGAATCAGGCGGACCAGGTCCAGGGGGAGCGGGGCTGGCGGTTGGGGCCCGCGCGGCAGGGTGGGGGCTGTGGTTGGCGTGTGTGGCATGTGGGGTGGGCTGGGTGAGTTGTCTAGGTGGCAGGGTCGGATTGGGTGAGGGAGAGGAGTGGGTGAGGTGGCGAGTGGGGATTGGAGGGGGTGAGGTGGCCAGGGGGTGTGGGTAGGTTAGTTGGTGAGTTTAGGATTTAGAAGGGCGTGTAGTTGGACCGATTATTATTTCCTGGGGTGGTCGATCGGGTCAATCGGCCCGTTCGGCTGCCCCTATTAAAATAAATTAAATATTTTATTTATTTCAAACAAAGTTTTTGCAAACCGATCTCGGGCAAAACAAAATATTCCGGGGACCCGGTTTTGAGGTTTGAATAAAGAGGGGCGTTTAGAAAACAACACGGGCTTTGCAAACATAGTTTTGGGCAAACAATGCATGATGATGACGATGCAATGCACAAATTCAACGCGATTTTCTAGTAGTGGTTTTGCGGGATGCCACACAAGTCGAGCTTTATAGACGGTCACATTACCATCAGCATCAGTTTTCCTTTTGAAAATCCATTTGTTCTCCACGGCCTTTCGGCCGTGAGGTAATTCCACCAAGTTCCAAACTTGATTTTCATACATGGATTCCATCTCGGATTTCATGGCTTCTAACCATTTGTTGGAATCCGGGCTCATCATTGCTTCTTCATACGTCGCAGGGTCATCATTTTCATCAACCATGAAATTCATGACAGGATTTCCGTACAGCTCGGGAGCTGCACGCGTCCTGTTTGACCTGCGAGGTTCGGTAGTACTCTCTTTTGGAGTTTCATGATCATTATCATTAGTTCCCTCTTCAACAGGTGGATCCAACTCCGGAACAACTTCCGGCGCTGCGCTACTCGCCATACTTTGAAGAGAAGGTTCCACAACCTCTTCGAGTTCTACCTTCCGACTACTCACACCTTTCGTGAGAAACTCTTTCTCTAGAAAGGATCCATTCTTGGCAACAAAAACCTTGCCCTCGGATCTGTGTTAGAAGGAATACCCAATATTTTCTTTAGGGTATCCTGTGAAGACGCATTTTTCCGCTTTGGGTTCGAGTTTATCCGGTTGAAGTTTCTTCACATAAACATCGCATCCCCAAACTTTAAGAAATGACAGCTTAGGTTTGTTTCCAAACCACAATTCATACGGTGTCTTTTCAACGGATTTAGATGGTGCCTGATTTAAAGTGAATGCAGCAGTTTCTAGTTCATAACCCCAAAATGACAACGGCAAGTCCGTCAGAGACATCATAGATCGAACCATATCTAATAAAGTACGATTACGACATTCCGACACACCATTTCGCTGTGGTGTTCCGGCAGGTGTAAGTTGTGAAACAATTCCACACTCTTTCATGTGAGTGCTAAACTTGTAACTTAGATACTCACCTCCACGGTCGGACCGTAGAAATTTGATCTTTCTATTACGATGATTTTCCACTTCATTCTGAAATTCCTTGAACTTTTCAAAGGTTTCAGACTTGTGTTTCATCAAGTAGATATAACCGTATCTACTCAAATCATCCGTGAAAGTAACAAAATAACGATATCCACCTCGCACTGACACACTCATTGGACCACATACATCAGAATGTATGACTTCCAATAAATCATCGCCTGCTCCATTGAACCGAAAGCGGCGTTCTAGTCATCTTGCCCATAAGGCATGGCTCACATGTATCAAATGATTCATAATCAAGTGATTCCAAAAGTTCATCCGAATGGAGCTTCTTCATCGTTTAACGCCAATATGACCTAGCAGCGATTACCACATATATGCGGATATATCATCATTAAGTTTAATCCTTTTAGCATCAACATTATGAATATGTGTAACATTATCATCGAGATCTAATAGAAATAAACCATTCATCATCGGTGCATGATCATAAAACATTTCATTCATATAAATGGAACAACCATTGTTCTCGGATTTAAATGAATAACCACTTCGCATCAAACACGATCCAGATACAATGTTCATGCTCAGTGCAGGCACCAGATAACAATTATTAAAGTTTATAACTAATCCAGACGGCAAGTGGAGAGGCAGCATTCCAACGGCGATCACATCAACGCTTGATCCATTGCCGACACGCATCTTGACCTCACCCCTTGCTAGCGGTCGCTTGTTCCACAGCCCCTGATTCGAGTTACAATATTAGCAACTGAACCGGTATCAAATACCTAGGTGCTACTGCAAGCACTAGTCAAGTACACATCAATAACATGTATATCATACATACCTTTGTTTGTCTTGCCGGCCTTCTTGTCTGCCAGATACTTGGGGCATTAAGCTTCGATGGCGATCCCTTACAATAGTAGCACTCGGAATCGACTTAGGTCCAACTCGGGGTTTCTTTTCGGTAGCGCAACAGGCTTGCCGCCTTACTTCCTTCCGTTTTCCCTTCTTATCTTTCTTGAAACCAGTGTTCCTATTGATCATCAACACTTGATGTTCCTTTTGATCTCCATACTGCTTTTAAGCATTGTGAAGCTCGGGGAGAGACTTCTTCATGCCTTGCATATTATAGTTCATCACGAAGCTCTTATAGCTAGGTGGCAGAGACTGCAGAACACGATGGATGCCTAAGTCAATGGGAATCGATATTCCCAAGGACACAAGCTTATCGACGTAACCCGACATCTTGAGTACATGCTCACTAACGGAGCTGTGCTCTTCCATCATGCAGCTAAAGAACTTTTCTGAAGCGTTGTAGCTCTCTACAGCAACATGTTGTCAAAAATCATTTTCAACTCACCCATTGTATCAAATGCATTGCCGTTTTGACGCTTTCGAAGTTCGCTCTAGCCCATACAATATGCCGCAATGAACTAAGTTGTGGTCCTCTGACAGTCTGATAGACATTCTTCTCCTCGTCAGGGGCATCATCAAAAGGTGGGGGGCCTAACGGCGCTTCTAGCACATATTGCTTTTGTGCAGCAGAGAGGAGAATCCTCAAATTCATGGCCCATTCGGTAAAGTTGCTACCGTTCGTGGCTAGTTTCTCTTTCTCCATGAACACATTGAAATTAAAAGCAGGTGGTGCCATCTACAACATAATTTGTAAAGTTTAGACTAAGTGTATGATAGATTGAGTTCAAATAATCCATATTATAAATGAACTCCCACTCAAAAACGACATCCCTCGTGCCCTTTTGGTGATTACATGAACCAAATCCACTATACCAAGTCCGATCATCACGTGAGTCGGTATAGCTTCAAAGGCGAGCATAAAATGGGCATCATATCAACTATATGACTCATGCTTAACCTTTCGGTCCGTGTTCCGAGGCCATGTCTGTACATGCTAGGCTCGCCAAGTTAGAACCTTAGTATTCGCGTGTGTAACTGTTTTACACCCGAAATATGGTCGTGGATCCAAGAACACCCGATCATCACGTGATGTCTTGGAGCGACGAAAACATAATCGGTGCATACTAAAGGAAGAACACATTCTTATCTTGATATTTAAATGAGGGATCATCTTATTATGCTAACAAAACGCTAAACAAGCAATATAAGATGCTATCAAACATCATATGTTTATTAGTGAAATGATATGGTTCCCGCAGATGATCTCTATCATGTGCATCGTGGTATGATCACTATCATACCTATATGTGTAAATCCAAGGTCTATGGATTTTACACGCTATGTGTGTTGTAAGATTATTATCTCATACTTCTACTTACGGATACGGCAGGGTGTGCGTGCCCGGCGGCGCCGGCGTGGCTGATTATATAGGGCCGGGTTGGGGCGAATCGGGCGTGCCGGTTCGGTGCGGAGCTGCGGTCCCGTGGACCGTGGTTCGGCTGGTGGCCGTGGCTTCGGTGCCACGACGCGCTTTTCCAGGGCGAGGTGGTGGAGGTGGGCACACTTCGCGCTTTTTTTAACAGACTTGCGCGGTTTCGGGGATAGGGAACCGGTGAACTCATCCGTCGGGTCTACTTTGGCGCGAGCTGTCTTAGTTTTCTGGCTGATTTGGTTACCCCCTTATCCGAGATAGATTTGATCTTAATTCTCATTTTTTTTTAGAAATAAGCATATATTAATATCACACGCATATTAATATCACACGAATATTAATTACACCTAACCTCTGCAACTTCAGAAGTCCAACAACTCCAATAATGACTCCAACTCCAATAGTGACGTCTTTAAGAAGAAAACGAAGCACAAGCACCGTCATCGTCTGATCAAAGATCATAGGTTTTCATCCTGGGGAAAGTTCTCGCTCACAAAACAATGACTTCAACAAGGTCATTGCCATGCACAACCAATTAAGGTCAGACATTGGATTTTCACCCTACAAGGTAAGACTATGAACTCCTACTATGCTACGGCCCCCACTTTTCGATGCCGATGCTACAATTCATAAATCACCAAGCCAATTTCTCATCGCCACCAGGACTCGAGCCACCATAGCTAGTCCACAAATCTTGGCTTCCATGACATTCTCCGCACACTGACTTCACCATGGAAATAAAGATATGTTCCACGATGGCAACAGACTGTAGAGCTTCGCCTCGCTCCCTCTGAAACCAAACCGTCAGAAAAACAACGGTTGCACGCGACCGAATCCCATCTGTTCCAGCAATCTCCAGGCATGAATCGCCCATAGGAGTTCGCCGATGGAGCCTTCCGAAACACGACACTACCACCAGATCTATGGAAACAGGTCGAAGGCAAATCTTCGTGTTGGCGTGAGAGAAACCCTAGGACCGTGCCCCTGCCAACAGATGCGACCCGCATCACCATCCACCAAGGGAGAACCGCCATTAAAGTCCGAGGCCGTCGCTCCGGCTTCTAGACCCCGCCGTCATTAGATCGTCGTCGGGGCGACAACCATCGAGCGCCCAAGGGGCTCCCTACGGGGAAGAGGCCACCATGCAAGGAGACAGCTGATACGTCGGAAACGTATCTATAATTTTTGATGCTCCATGCTTGTTTTGTATCTAATTTTCTTTGCTTTGTATACACTTTGAGGTGTTTTTATATCTTTTTTGGAACTAACTTATTAACAAGATGCCACAGTGTCAGTTGTCTGTTTTTTTCTGTTTTCGGTTCCAGAAAGGCAGAAAATCAATATTCTCGAAATTGGACGGGACAAAAGCCAAAGTCATTATTTTCCCGGAGCAACACGGAACCACGAAGCAGATCTGGAGGGGAGCCACAGGGTGGCCACACCCCTAAGCGGCAAGCCACAGGCGCCCATAGGTGTGGGCCCTGACCCCACCGACCTTGATTCCTGCGCCTATAAGAATCCTCCGACCGAAAAACCCTAGGGCATCCATAAGAAATCCACGAAAACCTCTGTAGCGCCGCCGCCACCGAAGGGGAGATTCGGGGGACAGAAAGTCTCTGTTCCGGCACCCTGCCGGGACGGGGAACTGCCCCTAGAGCCATCTCCATCGATCTCCATCGCCATCTTCATCATCGTGGCTGATTCCCATGATGAGGAGGGAGTAGTTCTTCCTCGAGGCTAAGGGCTCTACCGATACTATGTGTTCATCTCTCTCTTTATGCATGATCTTGTTGTGGTCATGAGCTTTGTAATCAAGTAGATCTACCTTGCTACTCAAATGCTTCAATAGATCTCTGCTCTCCCCATGTGTGTGAAAGTGACAGCATGCACGCCATGGTGGCACTTAGGTTTGAGTCTACATAAATACTCTTTGTGCTTTAATAGATCTATGCTTTTCCCCACGTGTGTGAAAGTGACAACGTGCATACCGTGTGTGGCACTTTGGCTAGATTGAATATTTTTTATGAGTTATATTTGGAGTTGGATGTCTCTATGAAATTGTGGAGTTTGTTGGAACCATCTAGCGCTCAAGGTGATAGTGTGGGGTTATCTAGATTGGGGAAGACCCTACCGATGATTAGAGTGTCCAACCGGAGAGTAGTTAAGAGTAGTATCATAAAGAGAAGATATTTATATGAGAGAGTGTTCACTAGTGAAAGTATGATCCCTAGGCCTTGTTTCTAAACATTGAAACGCCGTTTGCTACTATATCTGTTGCATGTTTGCTTGCTTTAGTCTTTACCTCACCGTCAAGCTCTTTTCTGGCACCGTTACCACTTGTATTTCACTATCTCTTCGCTGAACTAGTGCACCTTGATACGTCCAAAACGTATCTACTTTCTCGAACACTTTGCTATTGTTTCTTCTCTAAACTTGTGTGATTTGGATGCAACTAACACGGATTGACGCTGTTTTCAGCAGAATTACCTTGGTGTCTTGTTTTTTAGCAGAAAATCAACTATCAGGAAAAATCTCGGAAAATATGCCAAAAAATATTTCTCACCAAAAGATCCACAGAGCCAGAAGGGGAGACAGAGGGGAGGCCTAGGGGGGCCAGACCCACCCCAAGCGCAGGCACACTGACCCCGCGGCTGGGGGAGGTTTGGCCACCCCAGGCAGCTCCTCGGTCTCCCTCCACGCCTATAAGTTGCCTTCTAACCTAAAAAAAGAGGGGGGTTCGATAGTTTTCCAGAAAGAGTTCCGCTCCGCCGCCGCCACCAGAAACCAAGATTCGGATCCAGAAACTCCGTTCTGGCACCCTGCCGGGACGGGAATTTGGAGAGGATCATCGCCATCGTCATCACCAACGCATCTCCATCAACCACCGATGTTTCCCTCATCCATGAGTGAGTAATCTCCTGCTGTAGTCTTGGGAATGGTAGGGATTGGATGAGTTCTATCATGTAATCGAATAAGATCTGTTAGGGGCATAGTGCCTAGTATCTCTATTAGTGCTATTTGACTTTGTTGCAACTTGTTGTGCTTAATGCTTGTCACTAGGGCCCGAGTGCCATGATCTCAGATCTAAAATTATTATTGAATCATTATGATAGTATTGTTTGTGATCTTATCTGCAAGTTGTGTACACATATCATTGTCCGGATCCAAAGGCCCCAAAGTGACAATAATTGGGACAACCGGAGGGGATGGCTGTGGTATGAGGATCACATGTGTTCATGGAGTGTTAATGCTTTGCTCCGGTGCTCTATTAAAAGGAGAACCTTAATTGCAATTAGTTTCCTAGAGGCCCCGCTGCCACGGGCTGGCTGGACAGAAGATGTTGTGCAAGTTCTCATTGCGAGCACGTATGACTATATTTGGAGCACATGCCTAGGATTGTTTAGTACTTGGATGCTTGTTATTATTTATCTGCAATGCCCTAGGTCTTTAAGTTACATGTTTAGACTCATCCATGCAATGGCCGTCCATCCATCCCTATGCCTAGCGCACTCGAATCCTAGTGTTACTGTTAATATTGCTACTATTCCACTGTTGTTGTTACTACTGCTGTTGCTTGCTGTTGCTACTACAAACTGTTACTACTGATAAACTTCTGTGAGCAAGAACTATTTCCAGGTGCAGCTGAACTGACAACTCAGTTGTTAAGGCTTGCAAGTATTCTTTGGCTCCCCTTGTGTCGAATCAATAAATTGGGTAATACTATCCGCGAAGACTGTTGCGACCCCCTACACTTGTGGGTCATCACACCTATACACCTGACAAGTGTATTGGGTGTGTTGGGGACACAAGAGACTTCTTGTATCTTGATTGCATGGTTGCTTGAGAGGGAATACCTTTGACCACTTCCTCCCTGAGTTTGATAAACCTTGGGTAATCCACTTAAGGGAAAATTGTTGTTGTTCTACAAACCTCTGCACTTGGAGGCCCTACAACTGTTGCGGTGACCCAACATACCATTGCATCTGTAGTACACTATAGTCGTTGACATGACATCCACAGAACACCGTTCCGTAAATATCACATCCCTCAGAGTGGTACAACAGAAACATTGCGGGTCCATATTACAAATATACACACATTATTATTATTACAATACCAGAAGTTCAAGACTTCCCCAAAAGATTCAACTTACAAACCAAAATATAAGTGTTTCAGCAGAAATTAAAAGTAGCAACTCCAATTAGGAGTTGAGCTCAGCGGCTTATTCTATAGAGTTCATGCTGCTCGGCTCCGTCGGTTACTACTAACTAGGTTACTTAGTTGGACTCGTTGTCATCGACACCATAGCGGATTTCGTAATCCACTCCTTCAACCCCTCCTGATAGGCCAGGCTCCTCGTATAACACATCTTCTTGGCATTCGACTGCATACATTGCCGTATCTTCGGGATCCTCAGAGTCTAAGCAAGGTATCAAAGGAAAGGATGAGTAACAGCGTTACCCAGCAAGTTCATTATATGCAAGGTGGGAAGTTTGATGCTCTAACTACCACCTCGGACTATAAATCCTTGGCACTATGTAGTTTTTGTAAATCTTTATTCAAAGATTGATTTTATTATAAAAATCTATGACCATCAACCTTCACAGGTTGACCAGAACTTTCATGGAGTTCCTTTCCTGCCGCGTTCGTAGCTCCTTCCCGGAATAGGGAGTAACAAGTTATAATTCTTACACTCTGCAGAGGTGCGTTACTTTACCCATGAGATATCAACTCCTTGTTGCATAACCGGGCGTACTTTCCCGTCCACAATTCCATGATGTGGGGCCCAGTAGTTGGTCCAAGCCAATCACTGCCCCCCTTCGCGACCTCGCATGCCTCCTTGGTGTACACCATGCCCACATATTGAATTACGACAATGGTTTGTACAAACCGTTAGATGCCAGAACTATCGTGGGACGTTGAGGGTTCCCACCCATATGTTGCATATCCTCTACAAATTACCAATTAATATGCACGCTACGAGGATAACAGTCACGACCTGCACATCCGGCTACATGTGAGAGGAAAAAGATATAGCTGACTTCTCTGTCCCATTCCAAATCTCATGGCTAACACGTGATATACGACGCTAGAATCACTGATGTCATGGGTTATTAAGTCCCTAATTGATCATCATTGTTGCAAATAAAACCCTAAGTTCTATTGCTTCATTATATCATCACTTAGGATGATATCTAAGATTTCTTAATTTGTGAAAATAGTATTTTCTTTCTTTGGAGTATATATGATAACACACAATTTGCAAATACTTTGATAAAGACTCTTCAAAGGATATGAGCAAGTGATGAACTTTCCTTGTGATGGAAAGGTAGTGAAGTCTGATACTTGCACTGGACCTTGAGCTTCTATGTCTACAAAAACATCATTATTGCTCGGTAAGGACAATATTTAAATAAGAGAAACTGCATCAGCGGTCCTAGTTCTTTTCCCGCACCGTCAGTTTGGTCCCTATTCTTTAAAACTGGACATTGAGATCCTAATTCTTTCATAAGTTGTTCATCTGAGGTCCTAAATCTGTTTGACATGTGTTGACCGGTGCCACGTCGACTGTGGGACCCGGGAGAAGTACATGTCATCTTACGTATTTGCAAATAGGCCTCCTAGATTGTATTTCTTCTCAAACAGGGTCCCTAATTATCTCACGGTTAGGTATTTGAATCAGATCGAAGCCCGTCCCTGCCGCGCGTCTCGTCCACTCAGCCCAGCCAGCTCGCCTCGTCTGCTCAGCCCGCACGCGAGCAACCACATCGCCCGCATCTCGGTCCCTATCTACCCGCCTTAGGAGTAGGAAGCATCGCCGCAGGCAGCAGCTCGCGTCGTCGACTGTTGCGTTCAACTCTATCCTGCCTTGACCTAGGAGAGAAGAGGGCCTCATAGGGTAGCAGGGCACCGGCCTGGGCTGCTACTGGGCAGCACGGCCAGCTGCGTTCAACTCTATCCTGCCTTGATCTAGGAGCGAAGAGGGCCTAACAGGCGGAGGGCACCGCACAGGCTGCTCTTGGGCAAGACGGCCACTGCACGCGTATGTGTGCTCCGGCCAGAGCGCGTCGGCCAGATGGCCAGCCGACGAACTCTCGTCTCCACCTGCCAGCTTGCCCATGTCACCACACATGCTTATGCTGCCCAATCAATTTATACAGATGCTCACTTTCTTCACTAGGAGACACTTGTGTAGTTTGTTGACTGTTTCTGTGCGGTAGCCTTCGATCTGATTTTTTCGAGAAAGAAAAGTAGCACGAGTCGAATCCCCTTCCACACAATCTTTCCCATCTTTTTTCTGACAAAAATTTTTATACGAAAATGTTTCAGGGACCTTGTTTTGGAACAAATACAACTATGTGTCACCAGTTTGCAAATATGTAAGGTGACATGTATGCCTCTTGGGTCCCACTGTCGATGTGGCACCAATCAACACGGGTCAAACCGATTTAGGACCTCAGATGAACAACTTACATAATATTTGGGACCTCGATGTTCAGTTTTAAAGAATAGGGATGAAACTGACTGTGAGGGGAAAGAACTAGGACCGTTGACGCAGTTTACTCTTTAAATAAGCAAAATGATTATGCAAAGTAATGTAATGCATTATTTAATTTTATGTGTATGCTCCCCCATTATTGAAATTATAAAAATTATTTTTAATAATAAAGAATTTATAAATATTAATTTTTAATATTTATTGAATATTGTATTCTTTTATTTTATTTCCTTTTATTTAAATTTTACTAATTTAATAATTCCTTTAAGAATTATCATTTAAATACCAAAAATTGTTATTAAATATTTGTTTGGTATTTTTATAAAATACTACAATATTAATATATCATGAAAGTGATTTTTCTTTATTTTTATCAACTTTCAATAATTTTGTAAAATTCTATAAGGAATATATATTACAAAATTCTTAATAAAATTTGTATGTCTAAAATTTTATTTGTTAATTTATTTGGATAGTTTGGATTACTGTGAATCCAAAAATATTTTATTTATAATTTTTGGATTTTTATTTTATTTTCTAGAATTTATTTAAATTCAGGGGCATTTTGGTCTTTTCCTATTTATTAAAACAGGCTTTAAGTGATTTGGGCTAACTGTTTGGGTTTATTGGGCCCTTGTGGCCCAGAAGGGCAAAGCCAAAACGACACCCCGAAGGGTCCTGGCCCAGTCCAGCCCACACTCCCTCTCTCTATCACTTTCTCGTCCTCGTCTCTCTTCTTCTCCTCGACCCCGCGGTCGATGGCGCTGCCGCCATACGCTGCTCGCCGGCGTGGTCCTCCTTGGCCACTGCCGTGATGCTGGGCGAGGTTGTCGACCATGCTCTACCTTCCTGTCCAATTCAATTTGGATCTCGAGCTTCCCTGTGGCCAGACTAGCCTCATCTCGAACCCTAGGGTTTGGGGTGATGCGGGTATTGTCGCCGCCGTTGCTGCCGTGTGCCAAGGGGTGTTCCTTGCCTTTAGACGTGGATAGGGTAGCCGCCACGGCGTGGTGTGGGTCGCAGCGCCCCGGTGCTCCCCGTGCCGCCGTGTTCGTTGGCCTCCTCTGCTTCCTCTTCTATTCTTCAGCGAGGACCATAGGTGAGTTATTTTTCTTCCCCTCGTGTCCTTTGTGCTAGGCCACCTTATGCTATGTATTGATAGTGGCTACTCCTGGCTAGTGGTTATGTCCTGATTAGGGTTTGTGTTCTGCTTAGGATTCATATCCCTCTATTGATTGAATATCTAATGATTTGGATCATGTATTGATGATCCCTAAGCATGTTGAGTGGTGGTTTGTTGTGGATTACTACTGATGGTTAGCTTTGATGATGCTAGTGGCTTATCGGTTGGGTTTCATTGGCTAATTTTGATAAGGTTCAGATAATAAGGTTGCTCTAGAATCATTACTTGGGAATTCTAGTGGTTTGATAGCTCCCACTGGCATTGCTTGGTAAATGATAGTGATTTTTGTGTGATGATGTCACTGTATCAGTACTGTTGACTTAAGAATTCATATATATAGCCGAGATCAAATGATCTCTTACAGTGATGATATGTATTTGGATTTATCTGAAGATGATTCCTGTGATTAGTATCAGGAAAATGATTTATAGAGGTTGTGAGTGCGACTGTGAAAGTTGGGTGCTTAACCTGCTTAGTTTAGGAACTGTTCTTGTGACACCATTCTAATATGGCACACAAAACAAGATTCTATTACTTGGCTTGGCTTTGTTCAAGCTTAAGATTAGCTTGGCCTTATAAATAAGTGGAATCTTCCCTTGCATCCCTAGAACCTATGATGTTGGTCTGAGGTTTAGGGACCAGGCCCTTATCCTGTTGTTTCTCATGGATTGGCTCTGGTAGTGATACCAGCTGCTGATTCTTGAGTTAAAGTTGGAAAAATGATTGGTTTGCTTATATCTTAATGTTGGTGCATATAGTTTATGAAATCTGAGGTGCTACTCCATTAGGAGATGTGCCCAAATTTTATAATCTACTTGAGAACATTTTGGAGTAGGTATGAGTTTTTGATGATCACCAGCATCTATGATGCTGGTCTGAGATTCTGGTGTATGTGGTAGAGTTTACTGTTAGCCTTTAAATTTCAAATTTCCTCTATGATAGATTTACCCCACTTGGGTGATCACTGAGAGTTTTAATTTGTAAAACAACACATGCTTTTCTGTTTGATTAAGATGAAAAGAATGTGTGGATGTTTTATGATACTCACCACACTTGGGTGTTGTTGAGGTTGCAAGTTGTTGATCTTATGGCTAGCTTGATCTGGTGCTCCTCCTGATACCTCCAGCTTCTAGACTTGTCCTTGATCTAGCTCTCCACCTCCTGGTCCTGATAGCTTGATATTGTCCTTGCTATCCACCTGATCTACCCCCTCCTTATGTCACCATCTTGGTGATAAGATCAAGGTTTTGGTTGGTATGATCTCGTTTGGTTTGGTTTGGCTGCTGTGCTTAGTGTGAAAGAACAAAGAAATGGTGTGGGGTTGGCTTGCCCACGGCTGTGCTGTGTAGTTTTGTGTGTGTGGACTATTGATGTTGTGCTGACAGCACACACCATGCAGTTTGGTGTGTGTGCTACTTGTGTGCCTGCTGCATCATGTGGACATGCTCTGGATATGGAAGTTACTTTTATCTGTTACATTTACTGGTTTGGTGAAACTTGCCCCTCCTTGCTGTTTGGAGTTATTTGACTTTTGGCTTAAATTATGAAAGATTCAGTTCTTTCATATTGGTGAAACTTGCCCCTTTTTAAAGATTACTCAATGATGAAATTTTGAACAGTGCACTTCACTGTCAATTCTGAGAGTAAAACATTTTTTAACCTTAACTTTATTTATTTTTGTTTGTGTTTGTTTTGCAGGTACCAGACTTGGAGATCCAAGAATTTAGTTTAGGTTTTCATTTCTTTATAGCTAGTGACTTTAATATTTCGTTTATCTTTTTGTAATTTTATTTTATTCTTTTTGTAATAAAGAGTGTACTATTACTCAAGATATATAAAGGTTCTTTTATTTCATTATTTATTGTAAAGTTTCTTGATCATGTTTATAAGTTACATTTTTGTAACTTATTTATTGAATAAAATTATAAAATAAATATTCATTTATTGATTAATTTATTTTATTTAAAGTTTGAGTTATTAATTATTAACTCTTGCTTAAATCAAATCACTCAATCCTAATTCGAAATCCTTCTACATTATAAATCCAACACTAAAATTTAAATTCAAATTTCATTTCCCAAATCACACTCATCCACAAAGATCATATCAAAATCTATAACAATCATCCTTCAAGACTATACCTAACCTCAAAGTATGAAAGAAACTTTGATCACTTTAGGTTTTTATTTGGCGAAAAAATTATCCACAATTTTACAAATGAATGCATGAATTTTCACAGATTCCTAAATCTACCCTTCGTTGGTTCCTAAATGCTCAAATGTTACAACTGTCTACAAGAATAGAAGTGCATATACATCAAGCTTTTTCCTAGCGCCGTTGCCGGGGAGGTAAGGTAAAAGGTACTCACATCCTACAATGTGAGTGCTCGAAGTAATTTCCTTTAGATTATGCAATTGTGTCTTTTTGTTTCTTGTTTTCACTAGTTAGGCTTAATGGAAAATAACAAAAAAAAATTAGAGAGCTTTTTAGTATTTTTCCTAAGTTAGAACTTGAGTGGTTTGAAAAGAAAATCAAAAAAAGTATGGAACCTTCTTTGCATGCTAATAGCAATGTTATTAGTATGAATTTTTTGAACACCATTGTTACTAATGGTATGGAAACGTCTAAGCTTGGGGAAGCTAGTTTTTATAAGAAAGATATTTTTAGTTCCCTAGCTTTAGGGAAGGAAATTTGCTTCGGTGATACTTTATCTCCCATATGTGGCAATTCTAATGCTACTTGTGATATTTTAAATCCACATACTAAAAGTGTCCCTTTTAAAATACCTATTGAAATTGTTGAACGTGTTATGAATAACTGCTATTTTGGAGATGGAACTGTCCATCCTAGTGATCATTTACTCTTTATACATGAATTATGCGAGTTGTTCAAGTGTGCAGGTATTTCAATGGACCAAGTTAAGAGGAAGCTATTCCCTTTCTCACTTAGGGACAAAGCAAGGGAGTGGAAGGAACTTGAATCTCTGTTTTATTCTAAATTTTATCCTCCTCATGAAATTCATCAAGATAGGAATTATATTTATAATTTTCATCCTCATGAGGGAGAAAGTATTGCCCAAGCTTGGGGGAGATTGAAGTCACTAATGCTCAAATGTCCCATTCATGATCTCCCCAGTAATGTTGTTATCAATAATTTTTATGCAAGGATTTTAGGACATTACAAGGACTATCTGGTTACCTGTTTAGAGGGATCCTTCACAAGTAAGGAGGTCAAGGCTAAGTGGGATCTTCTTGAAACAATTCAAAGCAATACCGAAGGTTGGGATAACGACAAAGGTAAAAAACCAGGTATAAACTATGAGTATGATTGCATTAAGTCTTTCGCTGAAACTGCTAATTTTCAAGAGCTTAGTGCTAGATATGATATTGATCCTCAAATTATTGTTAAATATTATAGAGCCTTTGCTTCCCATAATAATGCCCCTAAAGAAAAGTGGGACATGTATCATGAACCTTTTAAAGACACTTGCATGGAAAATGAAAATGTTATTAATGATTGCAATAAACATGCTCAAACTTCTGAAAGTACTATTTCTTATAAGCATGTTAATTTTTGTGGTATGCATAGACCCTGTGAGAAGAATCAAATAGAAGAAGAATATTGTATCACACACTGGAATGAAAAAACCAGAACGTAGTATAAGGCTCTTAATGATCTTGGTAAAAAAATTGTGCCCTCTACCCTTTTATTTGTGAACTCTACTATGAAGTGGGTCATTTCAATTTCCAATGGTCAGGCCATACTAATGATCTTTCTAATCCAATGAGTACTGCAAGTTTGTATTGTGATAACATGATCACTTATAATAAACATGATGAACTTACATTGTTTTTGGGGTGTGAAGAGTTATCTAGAAAAACTTCTTTGATAGACATGAGTACTTTTGATATGAATAGCGTCATGCATGGTTGTCATCTTTATTGTGTTAAAAACTGCCACGCAAATACTTACATACAAAATCTTATAAAATATGTTATTTTACCAAATTATGATAGGACTGATATGTGTTTTGATCTTATTAATGAAAAGGAGGAATCCTCCAAAGTTTCTTCTATTGTCTCTACCAATAAACCAGGGTATGTGGAGAAGCTTCCTTTCAAGCCTATCCCTCCTAAAGAGGATAAGGAGAAGAAGAGGAGTAAAAGGAGAGAGGAAATGGTATCTTCCCCTAAGCATGTTACTCCTATCATAGTTTTTGCTGATGAGTCTAAACTAGATGATGTTCCTATGCCTGTTACCTATATTAGTGATCATGATTAGGAAAAGCACACTACTTTTGATATTGAAAATCTCTTTGGTACCAATTCTGAAAATGATGATATTAATAATTGTTGTGCTATTAGTGCTATCCATGTTCCTTCCAATGATGATATGTTTACAAATAAACACATTTGGGAAGATAGTTATTCTATTGCTTATGATGATAGCAAACCTCCAATTTATGATGATTACAAAGATGAATATGATATTTTCAGTCCACCTATTATCGAGGAGAAAATTGATTGTGATTACAATATGCCTCCTATATTTGATGATTATGGTGATGAGAATAGTAATGATAGCTATTTTATTGAATTTTCTCCCACTACAATTAATAAGAATGACTATGATTATGTGGAGAGTAATAATTATTATATGCATGTGGCTCATGATAAGAGTGTTTTATGTGATAGTTATATTGTTAATTTTATTCATGTTGCTACTGAGAGTTATTATGAGAGAGGGAAACATGGTCTTATGCATCTCAAAAATATTAAGTTTCCCCTCTTTATGTTGAAAATTTTGAAGTTGCATTTGTCTTGCTTCCCTATGCTTGTTGCTTTGTGCTTTCATGACTTGTTTATTTATAAGATTCCTATGCATAGGAAGTGGGTTAGACTTAAATGTGTTTTGAATTTGCTTCTTGATGCTCACTTTTACTTCAATTCATATTTCTTATGTGAGCATCTTCTCAAAGTATCAAGCCTAACTTAAAGGCATTAAAGAAAAGTACTTGTTGGGAGATAACCCAAGAGTTTTCTTGAGTCTTGGAAGTTATTACTTCTGTAATGACCTCTCCTTATCCTTTTTGTTTGCTTTTTGTGCCAAGAATGACCTCTAATGAGAGGGAAGTAAGATTTGGGGAGTCGCTGTCCCGAAACATATTTCTGTCCTCCACCATAAAAAATTGTGAGGAGTCTCTGTAAGTCGTATTGAGCTAAAAATTTACTAATAAATCCCCCAGTATGTTAGCTAACTTTTGTTAGTTCAACACTTTTTTATTTGAGCAACAGAAGGTCTTAGAAAAATCTGTTTCTACCTGCTGGTCTGTTTTGAAAAATTCCTGCCGTTATTTGCATTTGCTTCTTATTGATTCCTTTTTGGGTTCTTTTTGGGAAATTGAGCTTTTTGAAGGAGTTTCTACAGTAGCTTGTGTTTTTAGTGAAAAGTTTTGTAATTCTAAAGCTAAAACCCAAAGGTCTATTATCTTTTGAATACACTAATGTTGCTAATGAAGATTGTGTGAAGTTTTGTATGAAGGAAAAATTTCAGGTGTAGAGAGAGAATGATGTAATAAGATGAATAATGGACAAAAGCTCAAGCTTGGGGATGCCCAAGGCGTCCCCTTCTTCATCAATAAAATTCTCAGGTCTTTCTAGATACTTCGTTTTTATTGTTTCATGCATAGTTGTGTTGTTCTTGAAGCGTCTTAGCTTTAGTTTTTAGTTTTCGTTTGTTTGGTTTGGTTGAGTAAGTTGGTTGATCACATCACACTTCTTTTGGAGAGAGACACACTCTGTTTCCATTGCTTAGAACACTCTAGTTTTTACTCTTATTGTTTTGTGAGTGTTCTCTTTTGCTAGCACTGTGTTTAGCCTTAGTTTTATTGTGCTTTCAGCTTAGAACTTTTTAGTTCTTCTTTGTGGATTTGTGAGACAAGCTCACTGATCTTTATTGATTATTATCTTTGTGAGTTGTTTCAAATAAAGTTGTTTGGTGTTGGAAAGAGTAGAAAGCTTCATGCTTAAATGGTACAAAAGGGAGCTTGTGTTGACTGTGACTTAGACTTTATCATGTCATGCTAGGTGTTGCTTTGACCTTATGCTTAGTGATTATTGTTGTAGCATGACTTATTCGAAACAATTAGGAGTGCTTAATGTGCCTTGAAGGAATCATGCGTTGTTTTAGCATACAAAAGCATAGTATTGCGGTATTCTCCTTTGATGCTTTGCTTGGGTTGACTTGGCACATGCTCACACCATGTTATGACTATGAACAAGTCACCATAGCCTCTATGATCATTTAGTCCTTGACTTGTTGTACCACTCTTTGCTTTGATTAGTAATGCTTTTTTGCACTACATGATTATGGCCATTATTGCTCTCTTATTTGGTTGCTCCCAGTCTTTTGCTAGCATCCACTTGTATGAGTAAGTTCTACTCATGCCTCCAACTCCCAAGAAACCAAGTTATTCCAAAGTGTCCACTATAAACTCCTATGCATGGTGTGTTACACCATTCCAAGTATATTCTTGTTTTCAGCTATCTTCCAATTAAAAACTATTTTGTTATGTGAAAACTTAGTGATTAAAGCCCCCACGAACTTGATGGCACACTTTATATTCTTTGCCCCAAATAAACTTGAACCATTGTGTCATCTTTGTTGTATATGCTTGCACTTATACGTTGGAATTAGCAGAACCATGCTGTCATGGGGAACGTTTTCAACATTGCACTTGTACTTTGTCTCAGTTGATATCATGTTCTTTTGTCTATGGATATCACCGGTGTGAAATAAAGAGGGAACTTGTAAGTCCATGGAGTTTCTATCCTGTGTTAGAGAAACGCCTGGGCCGCTAGCCTAATCGATGCCTAATCATGGTGGAAACATGCAGCATCACCATAGTGAGCTATCTAAGAAGCATCCTTAATAAAAAGCTATGCATATGGTAAATAAAAAGATTGCTGAGATGCTCATTGTCTGCTTGCCTTGTCATTTTGGTTAGGGGAAAGCTCCTGTACCATGTGCAAGGGGTACCCCGTTGGCGGTTCTCAATGATATGCAAATACTTACAATGACAAGAACTTACAGGTGACCAAAGTTGAGTAGCATGAGGTGTAGCCCTCGTATTCAAGAGACCTAAGATTGCCAACTTATACTTCGTCAAGCATATACTCCATCTTTATCACTTTAACCTTAATCACTTCAAGATGCTTATGATAGGGGCAATGAGGGCTTAAAGCTAACAAGTACCATAATTTTTGGAAGCTCTTTTTAAAACTTGAAATCCCTGCTTCCTTTATAAAAGGTCTTTATTCCACCACTATTGAGTCTCCACCTTCTACCTTTAGGCACCATTAAGAGAGCATAGTTGTCATTCTGTGTGCAGTGTGATACGTTGGAAACGTATCTATAATTTTTGATGCTCCATGCTTGTTTTGTATATAATTTGCTTTTCTTGTCCAGACTTTGAGGTGATTTTTACCTGTTTTCTGGTACTAACCTATTAACAAGTTGCAACAGTGCCAGATGCCTGCTTTTGCTGTTTTTGGTTTCAGAAAAGTTAGTAAAGAAATATTCTTGGAATTGGACGGGACAAAGGACAAAGTCAATTACTTTCCATATGGAACAAGAAGTCCAGAGGAGAGACGAGGAGGCGTGCCAGGGTGACTAAACCCCCTAGGCGCGGGTGGACCCTGCCCTACGCCTAGGTAGGGTTTGCCCCCTCTGGCCGTCGCCTCGGTCTCCCCCTTCGCCTATAAGAAACCCCCTATGCAGAAACCCTAAGCACCTGATCAAATATCCACGAAACCGTCTGTAGCCTCCGCCACCATCGTCCCTAGATCGGAGGGGGGGTCTGAAGATCTTCCCGGCACCTTGTCGGAGGGGAGATCATCCCGGAGGCCTTCTCTCCGGTATGATGCGTGAGTAGTTCCACCTTGGACTATGGGTCCATGTAGTAGCTAGATGGTTGTATCTCCTCCTTTGTGCTTTCATGTATAGATCTTGTGAGCTCCGTTCATGATCAAGATCTAATCTATTTGTAATCATGCATGTTGTGTTTGTGGGGATCCGATGGATATTGAGATTATTTTGTTGGTTTGATTAATGATTTTGTCTTTATGATTCTATCATGTCTATGTTGTTTGTGATCTTGCATGCTCTCCGTTGTTAGTAGCTATCTTGGCAAGTAGTTGCTAGTGACTCCAAGAGGGGGTATTTATGCTCGATAGTGGCTTCATGCCTCTAGTTTCCAAGGGAAGTGACAATAATCTCTTCGGTTATAGATGTGCTTTTGCTACTAGGGAGAAAAACGGTCTCTTGTTCATGGAACATGTGGAATGTTTATCTTACACACTTTGCTTAAAGCAGTTGTCTGTTGCTTACAACTTAATACTGGAGGGGGTTCAGATGATAACCTGAAGGTGGACTTCTAGTCATAGATGCAGTTGGATGTCAGTGTATGTATCTTGTTGTATTGCCCAATCGAATCTCATAGGATCTTTCTGACTAGTAATTGCATTGTTATGCCTTGCTCAGTTCCTGTCAATTGCCCTGCTGTAATTTGTTTACCCTTCATGCCATGTTGTTTATCTAAGGAGAGCACCTCTAGTGAACTATGAATCCCGTTCCAATCTTTACCATTGATAGATCTTCCACTGTTACTTATTTACTTGCTTCAAACCACCATTACCTTCCACATGGTATGTTTAATCCTTTATTACAACAAACCGGTGAGCTTGACAACCGGGCTTAGCCAGCTGGCGTCCTCCGGTGGCAGCGGGAGGAGAATTCGGGGGCAGCGGCGGCTTAGGTTTCCGCTTGTGCCGCTCCCCTGAGAGCGGCGCGTGCAGGAGTAGAGACTCTGAATTCTCACTGGTGGAAACAACCCTATTGGTCCCGGTTGGTAAGGGGCTTTAGTCCCGGTTGCCCAACCGGGACGGGGCAATCGGGACTAAAGCCCTAACCTTTAGTCCCGGTTGCCCCACCAACCGGGACAAATGGGTGCACACGCGTGGCGAGGGTGGAGCATAGTCCCGGTCGTAACACGAACCGACTAATAACCTTCGCCATGCAGAGATTTGGCCCATTTCTCTACCGCGAGAATTCATTTTGGCACATTTTGTTGTCAAAGATTTTCGCCACTTTTTGTGCCGCGGCAGAGAATTCATTTAGGTTATTTTATTGTTTATTTAGTGTTTTGCACTTATCAATGAAGGAACCTTATATTACACAAGATCATCATGACAATATTACATTCAATACAGGGATCGCGTTCATGCACTACATACAAAAGTTGCTATTCGATGCTACCGGCCAATTCCTTCAAAGTTGCTATTTTTACAATCCCTATTGTCTATACACAGCCGAATAGTATTCCCCTTTTGGGTTTAGGACTTCTGCATCCAAGAATCCCGCCAATTCCTCCTGAATTGCTCGTACGTGATCCTTTGGCAGAAGACCGTCCCGTAGACGTTCGATCTGATTTAAAAAAGGAGTCAGTCTATATGAATGAAACTAAACACAATTTGATTGTAATTAAAAACTATAGAAATTGTTTACGTACGTGGAGTTGCTCTAAATTTCTGTCCTTCTCATTGCACGTCTGTCGGATGAACTCGCAAACATAGTATCCACATAGATTGTTACCTGGTCCATGCGTCAGGCACTTTACGAGAACAGAGTTCAATAAAAATAATAATCAAGCATGATAATAACTATATCAAAAATAGAATCAAAGAGATGCGTGGATATAGCTAGTGGTGCTTACATTTAGTGGTTGAAATGTAAGCTCCTTTTTCCAAACACCCCTAGCCTTGTTGGTGAACCGTTTCCAAGCGCTGCTCGGCGAAGAAAACGAATAAAAGAAGTTATTAATTACTTGATATCATAAAATTCACGAACGTTGCCGATATAGTGTCGTAATGATTAGAATTACCGCTGAGAAGCAGCTGCATGTCCTTCCACGTCTCAAGGGGTTTATGTTTCGAGTCCATGACTAGTACACGCCCTTTGTCAAGTTGAATGATTAACAGAATATAGTGGAAGCTGCGAATGCATAACTAATCAATTATATACTTAACATCAAGTAAGCGAAATAGAAAGTGTATACAAGACAATAACACTCACTCGAAGTTGTAAGAAAAAAGTATTTCCCTTTTGGTTTCTTGAAACCTTAACGCGTGTACTATATTATAGTCCGTATCCTGGGGGCTTGTTTTGAGATTAGCTTCGTGAACCCAATATGGTTCAATGAAGCCAATGTCATAGATTTGTCCTCTGCTGCATCCGAGAATCTTCATTCTGCATATTACAGTATGATTATATACATGCAATTGAAGGGTTTCGCGGCATAGTAAATCAAAATTTTCTACGGATGCGAACAGAGGGAAAGCCAAGATCTAATCTAGGAGATGCAATCAACGAGAGAGATTGGATTAGATCTTCATACCCTTGAAGATTCGCACAGCGGAACGTTTGTCGGAACGTGGGTGATGTAGTCGTACTCGCTTCTCCTCCTCGCGATCCGATCCGATCTAGCACCACAAGTGGCGGTGCCTCCGTGAGATGCACACGTGCAGCACCTCGACGTCTCCTCCTTCCTCGGACCAGCAAGTATGGTGGAGAGATAGATTGGATCTACAACACGACTGCATGGTGTATATGGTGGAGAATTTCTGCAGGCTTCCTACAAACAATCGGGAGGGAGAGCGAAGGGCAGCGGGCAACTAGGGTTTGGAGGCAAGGTGTAGGGGAGGCGCACCAGCCCTCTATATATAGAGGGGGGGCGGCCATCCCTTGCCCCTCCTCCAAGCCTTGGGCCGGCGGCCAAGGGAGGGAGAAGTGGGGGGCAAGGACTCTCCCCCTTCTAGAAACCCTATCTCTAGTTTAAACGAGTTTAAACTCTCTAGGATCGGCTGGGCCCTATGGGGCCTTGTGCCCCTGGCCCAATGCGGCCAGAACACTCCCTCATAGGCCCATGCCCCCTCCCGGAAGGTGGGGCCACGTTGGTCCCCTTCTGGAAGGTTCTAGAAGCTTCCGGTACAATACCGATTAACCCGGAACAATTCCGAACTCCAAAAACTGCACTGCTGTAACACCCTCAGAATCGGTCCTATGCAAGTTTGAGCAAAATTCGCCAAACCCGCATAGAAACGATTCAAAGGTGCCCACCAGGCACTTTCGTGCGGGTGGAAAACGAAGTAATATCATTACACAACAGTCCTCGATGGGACCCACAGAACAGATATATATAACAGCGACTCCATGAGTCAAGAATACAGATATACAATTCAAAGATCCAAATCACCTTGAAAAGATGGAGCGTCCGACTACGGACAAGATGCAAATGGGGCTAAGAGCCCTGAAGAATAACCAATGGCGTCCATAACCCTGCCCAGGCCAAGCCGGAAGGGTAACCCTGCTAACGGCGTCGATCTCAAAACCTGCTTAAAACAAAGGGGTGCCGACAAAGGGCAAAGGAAAAAGAGGAGCGTCAGTACTGAGGCCAGTACACGGCGAGGCTAGAATTCGGCGGTCCTCGCCTACATAGGTATGGTGGACTGAAGCGGCAGCGGCAGCATGCACTAAACAACCTATAGAGACTCGATACAACTGGCGGTTATCAGAGAGGGGTAAGAATGACCTATCCGGATCCAACCTGAAACTAACACCAAACAAACCCATCCTGGTGTTTCCCCCTCGAGACCAAACGAGGAAGTCAACCGAGGAACTCACACAGTTGGCAGTTTTATTTATTCAATTATAGTTGCGACAATTACTAGTCAGGTTTAGATAATCATCCTGATAAAATAAGCAGTGGGTCATTTTAGTTAACCATTCCGTTATAGTTGCAGCAATTACTAATCGTAACGATGGCATGATATAATCCCAAAACCAGCAGTTGTTGGTACTTTTATTCAGCCATTCCGTTGTAGTTGCAATACTTACTAGTCAGGTACAATGGTCGCAAGCGACACGCCAAACAAGCAGTTGTGGGCGATTAATTAGCCATTCCATTATAGTGAAGCTGATTACTAGTCATTATAAAGTCAAATTTATAGCAACAAACTTTAGTTACGCTTGTCTATGATCGAGATCTCATGCTCCAAGTCGTCCATATCCGCGACACGGCTTTCGAAGTTTTACCCGCCGGGTGCACCAATAGCAACACACGCCGATCAACCTCGGAAAACCAAATCAAAACCCAACGAGGCTTTCACGGTGAACAATCACATGATTCAGAAATATTTCAGGCCACCCTTAAAGTAGAACCATAGCGAAGTTAGTGACTTGAGACGGACTTAAGGTTTGTGGGGATGGTAACGATCGGGAACCCGAAAGTGTGGGCTTGTCGATACCACGTAAACGGGTCACAATTCCTAAAGACAAAGGTGCTCCTCGCAAACGTAAATACATAAGTAGCATGGCATAAGTACATGATAGTAAATAAAACCTCAAACTAGTTTGTGGCCCCAAGAAATAAGACCGAATCAAGCTCGCTCGGGGGTCCCATATACCCGGATGTGGATAGCGCGATAAATCAAGGAACAGTATCAAGTACTCGGGGTCCCACGGGACACAAGTGGCTCGAAATCAAATATTATCTATCACCCACCGATGCCTCTGCTTATTCAATTTTAGTTGTTAAACAGGAAATAAAGTGAACGATAAGTAAAGCCATGATCATCTCCAACATCAACATGCGGCAATACATCAACAACTGTGGCACTTGTCAACACGCAACAACACTTGAGTAAGCGATTACGACGCGCAAGTCCAGCTATCTACCAAACAACAGGTAATAGGAGGTGGCCATGGCAATATAGGGCTGCAAGGAATATCACGGGTACGAAAAACTAGAGCATCGCAACACAGATAGCAATAGATCAACAGGAGGGAATAAATACTATAAAAGTAAGATAGGTAGAAAGGGGGAGATGCTCGCCTGAAAAACATTGCCGAAGGTTCAACCGAAGATCGGGGCGAAGCTCACATCAACTCAACGGCCTTATCCGCGAAGAAGCAAAACACTAGAAGAAACACCGGATGCACTATTTAATACAACGGCAGAAGATTGGCATGATGCATGTATGATGTATGGCATGGCGAAGGTGCAATGCAATTAGGTCATATTGGGTGGAACCGGGGTCCCGATATTTAATTAGGCGGTTCATGTTATTTAGCTACCCCGCACTTAAATGTTGTTTGAACATGGCAAAATATATCAACGGTTCGCTATACAAATTTAAGTGAGGCCAATATAAGGCTAGATTTGCCCGCATATGGGCCCCACATTTAATTATGAGGTGAATCGGCGTAAGGCCCCCAAACCACATGAATGTATGCATGCAAGACAATTATTATTCGACAAGTTGTATTATGTTATAAAATAGGGTTTCGGGAAGGGGTTCACACTTTAGGGGTCTCGACGGACTCGGGGTTCCGGGGTTCGGGGTTCGGGGTCCAGGGTTCGACAGGTCGGTCTCGGCGGGAACGTTCTCGAACAACGGGCAGATCTTGGCGTTCCGTGTCGGAGGCCCTCGGATTCGGGGTCGGGGGCGCATCGGTCTCGCCCTGGTCGGTGCCGATCTTATCGTCGCGAAGGTCTTGTCGGGTTCCACGGGGTCGATCTTGCCGTTGCGAGGGTCTTGACGGGGTTCGGCGCGCCGGGATCGGTCTTCGGGTCATCGAATCCCAGAAGGAGATCTCCGTGTCCTTGTAGTAGAACTTGGGGTCTTCGGATCCGTGAACAGTCTTGGAGATGACCCTGAATGTCCCCGGTCGATCTTGCAGGGCAAGCAGGTCTTGGCGATGGCCTGGTTGGCGAGAAGATCTTGGCAACGACACGGACAGGAAAACAGATGACACAACATCTCCACTTCATCTGGAAAGGAGCCTCTTCAGCGGATGGTCTCTAACCATGCACAGACGCACAGGACGTATGATCTGTAGACACACGCACAGACGAGCGACGGAACTCAGATAACCTTGGCACAGCGAGCACCTACACGAGATGGGTCCAGGGGCCCTCCCGGTTATGCCCCCAGCTGAGGAACCATGGCCGAAGCTCAAGCGGTCAGGACGCGGTTGGTGGCCAAGCGAGGCAGTGGCGTGACGTGGCGGCGGTCGACGGAGGAAGCAGGGGCGGCTCGGCTCCGGCTTGACGCGTGGAAGAGGATGGTGGTGCGGGTCGCCCCGGCGAGCCAGGCGGCCAAGGTGGCCCATGGCGGCCTGCAGAGCTGGGAAGGAGGCCAAGGGCAGGGTGGTCGCGACGAGGTGAGCAGGCGGCGAGAGGCGGGCTCGGCGGAGGTGGTCCGGGAGGAGGGCAGGCCTGGCCAGGCGGGCGCAGCCTTGGCCAGTGGCGCAACTGGCGGGCCTGAGAGGGACAGGCGGTGGAGACGGTGGAGCTCGCCGCGGCGAGCTCGGCCGAGGAGGCAGGAGGCGGCAGCCGGGCCGACGCAGGAGTGAGCGCGCTTCGCCGGAAAAAGCAGCGTCGGGGTGGAGGCGGCTCGGGCGAGGGTGCTGCGATGGCGGAGGGAGAAGAGGCGGCCGGCGGGTGCCGCGGCTGCAGTGGAGTGGAAGAAGCGAGCGAGGGCTAAGCGGCGGCGCGGGAGGAGAGGGAGGATGGAGCCTTGGCGGGAGGGGCGCGAGGCGGCCAGGCGAGGCGGGCGACCGGCCAGGGGAGGTGGGAGGAGGTTGCTGGGGGCCTGCGGGCGGCGCGGGGTGAGCGCGAGCGGCGCGAGAGAGAAGAGAGAGGAAGGAGACGGAGGGGTGGGTCCCAGGGCGCGGGGACGGGGCAGAGCGCGTGGGGAGGGGCCTGGCTCGGTCAGGGGAGCGGGGTGGACCGGGGGAGGCTGGAACTGGGCTGCTGCGGTGGAGGCTGGCGGGTGGACCAGGGGAGAAAGGGGGGGCCCACGTGCAGGGAGAGGGAGGGCTGGGGCGGTGCATGCGTGTGTGCTGTGTGCGTTGGGGCTTGTGGGGGCAGGTGGTGTGGGAAAAGGGAGAGGGAGAGAGGAGGGAGGCCACGTGGCAAGCTGGGATTGGGGGGAAGAGGGAGAGAGGTGAGGTGGCGTATAGCGATTGGCCAGGGTGAGGTGGCCGGTGGTTGAGGGTATAATATCTGGTAGCTGTAGGATTTTCAGGTGGACCGATTTGGAATCGGGGGTGGTCGTTCGGGTCGATTCGGCCCGTTCGACTGCCCCCACTAAAAATAATTATAATTTTTATTTATTTCAAACAAGGCTTTTGCAAACCGATATCGGGCAAAACAAAATATTCTGGCGACCCGGATTTGGCGTTTGAATGAGAGACGGGGCGTTTTAGAAAACAAAACGGGCTTTGCGAAAATAGTTTTAGACAAACGACATATGATGATGACGATGCAATGCACAAATTCAACGCGATTTTCTAGTAGTGGTTTTGCGGGATGCCACAATTCGACACCACTAACAATGGATCTCGCCCTCGAGATCCGCCTCATGGTACCGGAAAGAAGGTCGGCGATCTGCGTCTCCTCGCATCGTGTAGATCCTCGCGACACCACTAACAAGAGGTCGTTGTCCGTGATCGTTGGGAGAACACTCCGGAAACAAAAGGTCAAAAGTAGAGGTATCAACAAATAAAGCCACCTCTAACTTCCGTGGACGGAGTAAAACTGCTGGATCCACTGATTCGATGTACAAGAGTGAATGATAAGAGTAGTCGGATGGTGATCAGTCCATCACGCACCCAAACCATTACTCTGCACACGAGTAGGCGGATTATGCAACCAACTCTCGGAGTTGGACTGAAGATCTCGACAAGCGAGGTTCGAAACACCGGAGTGATGCAGACTCTGCATCGGATCTGGCGTAGATGATGCCGTCGCGTCGGGAAACACCGGAAGGCACAAACAAGGAACAAAGAACGGTACCACAACAGACGGATTCCTCAGGCAGCTTGAACACCGGATGGTAGGACACCGTTATCAGAGGAGGAAGCGAAACCCTGAAGGTACGACGGAAACCCAACCACGAGAAATCCTGGACTCGAAGAAAGGTAAGAGAGTGGATTCAAAACACGCAGGGGTAAGAGGAGAATAGCAGAGGGGTAAGGAGTAAAATCAGACCTAATCAGAACTATCCAACCGATTTTGCAAAAATAGTTTTGACACTCTACTTCGGCCGTTAGCTAGGTTATCCTACAGGCTGGACTTGTGGGGTATCGCAACTGCTGAGCTCTGATACCACTCTGTAACACCCTTTGAATCGTTTCTATGCGGGTTTGGCGAATTTTGCTCAAACTTGCATAGGACCGATTCTGAGGGTGTTACAACTGCCTTATATGAATCTTATTCTCCGGACCACTCCGGAACCTCTCGTGATGTCCCGGATCCCATCCGAGACTCCGAACAAAAACTCATAAACCAATTATCCAATCTATCCTAGCGTCGAGACACGTTAAGTGTGTGACCCTGCGGGTTCGAGAATATGCAGACATGATCTTCTATCAATAATCAACAGCGGGTCAGGCACCCATATTGACTCCACACATTCATCGATGATCATATCGGATGAACCACGATGCAAGGATTCAATCAATCCCATATATATATTTCCTTCGTCTCGCGATATTTTACTTGCCCGAGATTTGATCGCTTGCACCGTCATACCTAGTTCAATCTCATTCACAAGAAGTACTTTACTCGTTCCGTAATCCGATATCACTTTGTGATTAACTCCTTAACCACATGCTTGCAAGCGGTGTTGATATCGACACGAGTGGGCCCGGTATATCTCTCCGACTTGGGAGGACAAATTCCATCTCGATACATACAACCCAATGATACTTTCCGATCACCGAGAGACACCTTTATGATCACCCTCTCATAGGATGACGTTTGATGACCTCAAAGCTTTCTTCCAATACCAGGAGTTGTATTATCTCATGGTCTAAGGAATACAATATTTGACATAGGAAAAGCTTCGCAAAGATGAACACGATGATACGATCTAATTGCTTCGCTTAGTTTGGGTCTGTCCATCATATCATTCTCCAATGTTATGATCTCATTATCAATTGACAACTCATGTCTATGGTTAGGAAACCTTAACCATCATTGATCAATGAGCTAGTCCATAGAGGCGTACTAGGGACACGGTGTTGTTCACAAACCACACAAGTATTAAAGTTTCCGCTTAATACAATTCTAGCATGGAATATAAACTTTATCATGAACAAGAATTATAATAATAACATCTTTATTATTGCCTCTAGGGCATAATTCCAACAACAATAAACAAGGTGAGATAGCTGGAGACTAAATTAATTACAGAATTAGTACTTACAGATAATAGGCACTGATGATCGATTTGTCCAAGGCGTCTTGATTGAATAATTGAAATAGTTATCAAATTCAATGGATATCATGTCATCCTTTTCTTGATTCGAGAATCTTCATTCTGCATAGATGGCACGACTTAAGTGACGCTCTTTATCCGTCTTGTTATGTGTATGCATGTTCTTTGGGTCTTTCATAATTTGTTGGTCCTCCCGTGCTTCAGGTGTATCTTTTGTCTTACCATACACGCCTAGGAATCCTAGCAGGTTCACGCAAAGATTCTTTGTCACGTGCATCACGTTGATTGAAGAGCAGACACGCAGGACTTTCCAATATGACAGCTCCCAAAATATAGATTTCTTCTTCCACATGGGTGTGTCCCAGAGCGACGCTGTTCGAACTGATTGACCGCCGGGACCCTTTCCAAAGATTACTTCTATGTCCTTGACCATACCAAATACATCATCACCAGCAGGGAGTTCAGGCTTCTTCCGGTGATCTGCCTCACCTTTGAAATGCTTGCCTTTCTTTCTTACGGGATGATTGGTCGGAAGAAATCATCGATTCGCCAGGTACACAACCTTCTTGCATTTATGCAAATATGTACCTTCAGTCTTATCTAAACAGTGGGTGCATGCCTTATATCCCTTGTTTGTCTGTCCTGAAAGGTTACTAAGAGCAGGCCAATCATTGATGGTTATGAATAACAACCCTCGTAGATCAAATGGCTCCTGTTTGTTCTTATCCCACACACGTACACCTGGTTTGCCCCACAACTGTAAGAGTTCTAAAACTAATGGCCTAAGGTACACATCAATGTCGTTGCCCGGTTGCTTCGGGCCTTGGATGAGCACTGGCATCATAATGAACTTACGCTTCATGCACAATCAAGGAGGCAGGTTGTAGATACATAGAGTCACGGGCCAGGTGCTGTGACTGCAGCTCTGCTCCCCAAAAGGATTCATGCCATCCGTACTTAGACCAAACCATAAGTTCCTTGCGTCACCTGCAAAGTCTGGGAAGTCTCTCTCGATTTTTCTCCACTGTGACCCATCAGCAGGGTGTCTCAACTTCCCGTCTTTCTTACGGTCTTCTTTGTGCCATTGCAATAACCTGGCATGCTCTTTGTTTCTGAACATGCGTTTCAACCTTGGTATTATAGGAGCATACCACATAACCTTAGCAGGAACCCTCTTCCGGAGGGGCTCTCCCTCAACATCACCAGGGTCATCTCGTCTGATCTTATACCGCAACGCATTGCATACCGGGCATTTATCTAAATTCTCATACTCCTTACCGCGGTAGAGGATGCAGTCATTAATGCATGCATGTATCTTTTGCACATCTAATCCCAGAGGACAGAGAGTCTTCTTTGCTTCGTAGGTACTCTCGGAAAGTTCGTTATGTTTTGGAAACTTCGGCTTCATTATTTTCAGCATCTTTTCAAATGAGGAGTCAGTTAGACCACACTCTGCCTTCCATCGCAACAATTCCAGTGTGGTACCGAGCTTTGTGCTGCCATCTTCACAATTTGGGTACAACAATTTCTTGTGATCTTCTAACATGCCCTCTAACTTCAATTTCTCATTTTCTGTTTCACAGTCTCGCTTTGCATCAGAAATGACCCTACCAAGTTCATCAGCCGGCTCATCTGATGCCCGTTCTTCACCTCTTTCCTCTCCATTGGCTTCTATTGCAGTACCACTGTATTCAGGAAACGTTTGATGATAGTTGTTATCATCATCTTCTTCTTCACCATCTTCCATCATAACCCCTCTTTCCCCGTGCTTGGTCCAGCAATTATAGTTGGGCATGAAACCTTTCATAATCAGGTGGCCGCGAATGATTTTCGAGAAAGAGTACTCCTTGTTGTTCCGACATTGAACACATGGACAACGTATAAAACCATTCTCTTTGTTTGCCGTAGCCACATCGATAAATTTATCCACGCCTTTTATATACCCGGCTACGCGCCGGTCATCGTACATCCATTCCCGACCGTTCATCTGCATCATATAAGTAAGTTTATCAACAAACAGGACATCATAAATAGTGAAATGACCAATTCACATCGACACATGCATTGTATCAATGACAGAGAAAAGATAAGATTGCTAACCTCGATCGAGGGAAATAAAGAGGAGAAAGCTCAAGTGCGTCTCGGACACCTTCTATATTTTTGTTCTATGAGAAATTGAACGGGATTATTCACTCAAACATTTCATCAAACACCTTCAATGCATGCATAGAAGAGAAAAAACTAGCACACCCCTCACACCTTCCACCAAGAGAAAAAACAGAGTGGAGGCAGAGGGGGCTGGGGCGTTGCATTTATAGAGGGCGGGAGAATACGTCCCGGTTGGAGCCAGCAACCGGGACTAAAGGTGTGTGCCACGCCACGTGGCTGTGGCCAAACCTTTAGTCTCGGTTGAGGCCCAACCGACGTATCTCTTACCAACCGGACGATGCCTCCTGGCCGTGCTCGCCGAATCGACGCAGCCAAGATTAGTCCTTGGTGGAGCAACCGGGACTAATGCTCTGAGGAGGCGCGGACGGAGGGCCCTTTTTCCACTAGTGTCTCATAAGAAACGGGACAAAATATTCGTGGTTGTCTTATAGTTAGCAAAAGTAGTAAATCCACATCAAATAAATTTTGAAACTAGTGAAATTATCAAAATTGCATGGTGATAGCATGCGCGCGACCTGGTCGAGTAGTCGTGGCTAACCTACGAAACCTCGCAAGAGGTTCAATATCACCAATCACTTTGCGGCCAAGTCCTCAGCTAGACCCGCCGTCTGACAAATCGATGAAACCGAACGATCGTTTTGGGGTCTCGCTCGGACACGAGGCAGCGTAATCGACGAGAGCTTACGAGAGAAATCTTGTTTCTTGTAAGGGCCCCTGACATGGCGGACCATGACGGCAGCAAGACCGACTCGTCGCTCGGGAGCTCACTCGGCTAAGTCGGACACGCATGAGCTATGTCTGTTTTAGGGGACCCGACTAGGCGGAAGAACGGCTGCTCAGGACCATGGTTCACCAACGCTATAGACGAGGCTCCAGCTTGAGCTGCCCTATCTCCAAGGAGATATTGCTATGTAAAGTTGTAACGATCTAAGTTACATGGCAATGTGCGTGTCTTGTGACTAACGAATTAGTGCACCAAGTTTTGCTTTTGGAAGAAGATTAATGCAACAACTATGTGCACGACACAGTTTGTTGATCCAACGGATTAAAAATATTCTGAATTCCTGCACAACTGTACTTACTATAGTGAAATCTTTCAAATGGATGCATGCTAGGCGGCATCTAACCTATGACCGGAGGGGTAGTACAGAGCTCCATAAAAATCAGATTTGATAAGCCGTTCGATTTGGAACCAACCGTCTAGATCTGCCAAACAACTATAGATCGGTTTTCACAGCGTCATATAAAAGGTAGTCCCACGGTAGAAACCCTAACAACCTCCTCTGTCCTCCGCTGCCTCTTTTCCTCCCGTGTGTGGCGGCTGGCGCCACTCCGCCTCCCTCCCATCGCGCCCCCACCCCCCTTCTCGCTCTTCCTCCTCCTTCCATCGCCAACGCGACGCTTCGCGCCGCCTCGCTTCCATCGCTTCGCCATGCATCATGTCAGCGCGGCTGTCAAGCACACTAGGTTTGGGGACCTCGACCTGGCGCCACCATCCTCTCTCACCTTGCTCGCCTCCACTCTGTCCCCAGCCTGTGAGGAGGAGCAACGGAGAGCGCTGTCGCGTGACACGGGAGGGCCATATGCTGCAGACGGGTATGCCCACTCCACCTCTTCCCACTCTCTTCTCCTCCTCCGGCAGCCATGGCTAGAAAAATGCTCGCCTTCCTCTAATGTAGATTGCTTGGTCAAGTTTCTCGTGCTATTTGCTCCACTAGGTATTTGTGCATACTCTCGAGATGCTGCTGCCTCCTCCTCGGTGTTCAGGTGTTCAGCAGTCCAAGCGGAGGCCTCCCCGCCATCTTTTTCGCGTGCAATGGCCGGCGCAACTCCGCCGCCTCGCGCTCCTGCTCACCATGCCCATTAGATCGAGCCATGGAAGAAGCTAATGTGGTTGCTGCCTCCTCAACGCCGTCTACAGGGCGACACCGCCTTCATTGGCGCAGCTGCTGATATGGAGATGAGGACAACACCGCTGTTGAGATGAAGATGAGGATGACATGCCGAGGTCCCAGCGGCACTATTGACGACGGAAGCGTTTCCCAGCATCCTCTGCCAAGCCTGCAGCAGTTTCCTCGAAGAGCAACGCGTGACCAGCAACAACAAGGTGAGCCCTCCACTCTGCATATGTTTTTTCAGTTTTTATCATATTTTTTGATTTATTCTTCTACATACTTGGTGGATGTACGTCACTAATGCAGAAGATGTGCATAGTATTTTAGGTAATGTCGCTTTGTTATGGACGAATAGTGTCTTTGCTCAGTAGTAATCTTTGAAAACATCAGAACTACAAGCCTGCGTCAAATGTTGTTGTCAGCATGAGCAATTATTATTATTTTATTGCTTATTTCTTTGTATATGTTAAGATGCGACCTTGAATGCTTGTGTTTAGGTGGTAGCGGATTTTTACACCAGCGGCCTGAATTGCAGATAAATGTTGTACTACATGTGATCCTCTATTATATTTTTTCTTATGAGTTTCACTAATTTTGAAAATACAGTGATTCTAATGCACCTCTTCCCCCTAAGAACAGGTACCCAATTGCTTTTGGATATTTGTAACACTTATTTGTTTCTAGAACCTATCTTTGTTGAATATGTCCTTATGGACTATCTCTTTCAGAGGTTTTAATGAATATAGATGGACATCTTCGTGCTCCGACGAGAAAGGAAACTATAGAGATCTTATTACATAGGTACTCCAAGTTCTCATGCTATTATCTTTCAATGCTACAATTGTTCATCTTTGTTAGCAACTGTAAGAGGGCTATAGAGTGGTAATTTAGCATTTATTGTTCTTTTTTTCTTTCATATGTATTAGTGCCTATCTATGCCACAACTGTCTTTTTATGGAATAGGTCCCTCATCTTCGTGCTCCGACGAGAAAGGTAAGTATAGAGATCTTCTTATTACAGAGGTACTCCAAGTTCTCATGCTATTATTTTCAATGCTACAATTGTTCATCTATGCCAGAACTGTAAGAGGGGTATAGACTGATAATTTAGCAACAACAATGCGGTGGTATTTATTTCAGTAGCTCACAGATTTTGATAGACACGGACCTTATATTTAGGAGACTATCGACATGTTCAATTGTATATTTTGTGTATCAGATAGATTGGAAGGAATTTTATCTCTCGTGCATCACTATTCATTTTTCGTGTGGTGTGTGGACTGGACTATTCAAATCTTAATACCTCTTTTGTAGAGACTGATTTTTAAAGTTTCCATCCGCCAGCACGCTAGGTCTCGAGTGCTGCCTTATTGCCATCTCAGCTGCAGCATCACCATCCTCGATGTCGTCACCCACAAGGTTCGTGGCTCTCTCACACACTCATGATCTATGGTGGTGCCTTGTGAGATAAAAGACTGTTATACATAGATCTTTAGTTCCTAAAATTAGTTTTGCAGTTTATTGTTGTCTCTTTTAAGTACAAGACACTGGCCTCCTCTGTAAGACGATGTTGTGGGTTTCTTATGGCTATAATAGGAAGAGTATACATGTCACCTGATGCAGTTGCAAATTGAGGTAATATTTGATGTTAACATTATCGTGTAGGAACTCATGCTCAGCTTTGGGTTCCATATTTACAGTATTTTCTAATTTCTCATAGTTTTTTTGTGCTTATCAGTGCCCTGCATGTAGTCCCATGGCTTAATTTATTTTGGTTAAACTACTTTTTTGGGGCATTCATGTATGATGAATTAAATAATGTTAGCAAACAGAATGAAAAATGGGAGTGCTATCCTTTTCAGTGTTGGGGATATAAGTGACATATTTGAGTTATGTGTTTTGGATATATGTAGAAGGTCAGGCGACACATTATATGAATATTGTGTCATGTTGGCTAGATTAGCTTCCTTCCTTTTCCGTCACCAGATCAGGTCCATAGGTGGTATTCCTAAAGTTTATCCTCAGACAACTGAAATTAGATTTCTGTAAGCGTAGATAGATAGTAATTTTTTGACACTTGATAGACTTTTATATTGTGGGCATGGTAATTCCATTGTTAGCATTGTTTACAAAAGTTTGTATTTTGTTGAAGACTTTTATCTCGAGCGTGATCAATCTAAGATTTGTTCTCGGTGATTTTTTGCTTACCTTTTATTAGATTTGTTCTTTTGATTCTCTTTGATTCAAGGTCTGGCTGATGAGGATTCAAATTTGATGGCTAAATTTAAATTTCTGACCTACAAGGTACTTTCCCATTGTTTTCAGCTTATGCATTCCTGTTAATTTTTCTCTAGAATTTCTATAGAGACCTCCTTTCTATCTGTAGCTCTTTTATTGTTGCACATGGGAGAGATCTACAGCTGTATAAAATTTAACTTTGCTGAATATGCATCTTTTAAAAATTCTCTTATATTTCTACCTGACAGACAAGGACATTTTTAATTAGAAATGGCATGCCCACCCTTTTCAAAGGTGGCCCATCTGCTTACAAACTTACGTTGCTTTGCTTTGTTCCTTGATATTGGATTCCCCAATGATAGGTATGCACAGAGCTTTGTTCCTTGGATATCCCATTGGGATAATCATCGGTCCTACAAGATTTCGCTATTTGCGATGTTATTTAGCAAAATGATCTAGCATTTTACACTCTTGCCTGAAGTTACAGGGTCATGCATCTATATATTATGCCAACACCAAAAAAAATACACATGTATGTCACCTTGCTGGCCGACGGTATCGGCTGGAATCAAAGAAAACCCACCGGTTCTCACCCTGCTAGCTAAAAATGGTCGGTACGTTCTGGCTAACTAAGAATCCCTCCTTAGGTGTTGTTCTGTGCACTGCAGCAAACTGGCCCTGAAACGACGCAAAAAAACTTGGATTGTGGCTAGGCTAATATATATGGTGTGGATCTGCGGTTCGTAGTGTAAGTAGAAATATGCAGTGGTATACCACTATGCTTCCTCATTGCAAATATCTACTGTTATATGTCAATATAGAACTCTGTTTTCTATATTGTGGAAAGACAATGGTACTAGGAGGTGATTTCATTCAGGCCTTGCCTGTTGTAGGAGGGGGCAGTATAGCTGAGGTTATTGACTCTCTGGTCATCATGTCAGCTTTATGGCAGCATGGACTATTCTCAGGCCACTAAGGAACATGAAACTGTCCAATCGTGCATTGTCAGAGAAGGAGCGAGATTATCTAGGGGAGTTTGCTCTGTAGGTGATGGAGTTGAGCAAATGTTAAAAGTGTTAAAACAACTCATTCACACCTAATTGTATCGTAGAATGGCAATTTTCTTCTCATTTTCTTTTAAATTCCATAACTTGCTGTATTTTTGTTCTCCAAATAATATATAGTTCAGTTAGCTTATAAATGTTGCTATACATGCCTCCTTGCAGATGATAAGACGGTTAGAGATCCATGGTTGCGGGGCTGGTGGTGCTTCTCATGTCGCACCATTTCTGCTGAGACGAAATATGTGACGGGTGGCAATAATACATGTATACATATACAATATTTAAGCTAAATGAAATGTCTACGTAAGTGTGTCTTGTGTATTTGTGGTGACGATTGAGTTGTTTCTTAGGCAATATATTTTCTGGAATTCCAAAATGTTTACCCAATGATGATTCAAATAGCGTTTTAGATCAACAATGTGAAATGGGGGTGGTGCGTGGCAAGTTGGCCCTCACCATCAGATATTACCCCCACTATATGATAGATTCGACCGATCTATGCGTATTCATTAATTATATTTAAGATATTCTCGGTATAAATTGTACTTTGCTTACTACAATATCTTATTTTTTATTGACTAATGCTTCATCAACTTGCTTACTATAATGTTATATAAAAGTATAAATGGTTGCAATAGCCACGGGCCTGTACGCCGAGGCGCATCCCTAAATCTAGTTTATTAGTAGCAGGCTGAATAATAGCAGCCTTGTGCGTAGGAACTAAAACAGCGACATTTTTTAGAGCAGCCTGAGTAATCACGAGCCATGCGTGCAGCCGTGCACTACTGCAGCGGTCGGGAAGCTGCTTCACCCAGCTAGCAGGACGGACATGCATGGCAGAGTCACCCGCAGATGCACAAGGGAGCATCCCTATGCTCTTTCTTGGCGTCGCTGAGCAGGCACCAACGATGGAGCTGAATCCCACGGGACGCGCAGATGTAATTGTTGGAAATATAAGCAATAATTCATATGATTTAATTCGAATAATAAACTGATAAATCATGATCATACAGACAGTAGTAAAACCAATCATGCAGATCAACAAAGTAGATGAACAGATTATATCTATAGGAGATAAACCTATCACATCTACACCAAACGCTAGAACAAAAAACTCTAGCATAATCCGAAAGAGAGAAATCAAGATCACATACGATGTAGGCTGAATAGCAGCCGCATCGGTTGCAGCAGCGTCGCCCATGTTGAGGTTGTCGAAGAGGTTGGCGACGTCCGGGAAGAAGTCGTCGTCCGGAAACTCGTCGTCGGACGACGTCGTAGTTGCCAGTAGTCGCGCTGAGCGCTTCCCAAAACCTGATCGCCCCTCACCCGTACAGGTACACGAGAGGCGGGGTTCCGGAGGCCTACTGTCCCGATCTGCGGTGCACGCCGCAAGCCGGGATGGGGAAGACGAAAGCGGCGGCGCAAAGTTCTGGAGGTAGGCGCGTGTGTGGATTGATTCGGTGCCGATTAGGTTTAGCCCGGACGCTTATATAGTGCAGGTTAGGAGGATCGTGGGCTCAGCCCATGTCCGAGTCGGTAACAGCCACGTTCATAAAAACTGGAAACGGCTGTAATTAACGCGTCCGTTAATGACTCATAATCAGTTTTCCCAACAAGCAAAATAAAACTCGGCTCGGCGAGATTCCCGCAACCCACGGCGCGCGCGCGTCGTGACGAGGCGAGGCGTGGCGAGGCGGGCGGCGTCGGAGGAGGAGTGCGCGAGGGCTACTCTTCTTGTCATACCTTAGTGAGTGGTGCAACACTCTACTATATAAGATGGTCCAACTCCCCTTCAACTAGCAATATGAGACTAAACTTTAGCACCACTAGCACAACCATATGCTGCCATATACAAGTGGGCCAAAGAGAATTTCAGAATTTGTCTAATGGACCAGCATCCCAATATACACCAAATTCCAACAATCCCCCACAAAGTCTCATTGGCACATCACAACACTTTTCTTCCAGAACATTGTTTTATCTACCGGTGTGTAGTGGAGACGGTTAAGTTGATCTTCCACGTTAAACTTCATGCTACGCTAGCTAGCAACTTGAATAGTGGACTATGCCTTGAACTACAAGTTTTCTGCACGCTAGCTTCACACAAAATCTAGACCGGTACAAGGCTACCATCGGCTTCCCTGTAGGGTTCGCAACATAGAAAACAAAAAAATTTCTACGATGGGAACAACTACGTACCAAGATCTATCTACTAGATACAAACAACGGGCGGATGTATATCCGTAGAGAACATACCCTTAAAGACCGACAAAGCTTAACAAGTCCAAACTCGTGGTTGATGTAGACGATCTCTTGCCGATCTCAAGATCGAGAGGAAGTCCTAGCGCCGCAAAACAGCAGCGCATCCGTGCTCGCACACACGTTCGAGGCACCGAGCAACCTCCGCCTCCTCGCTCCAGCGATGCAGCGGAAGCACAACTCTTTCTTGCCGAATAGCCACCAGGAACATGTATCTCGCTAGTCCGAGACCATGGGGGATAAATTATAGAGGGGGAGAGAGATCCTTCACGAGGAGGTGTAAGTGAGAGAGAGGGAGGGGGGCTCCTTTTATAGGGAGAGGGGGCACCCAAGGGGCCATGCGCCCAGCCATGGGGCTACCCCCTCCCCTCCTTTCATTCATGTGGGTGGACACTCCACTCACACAAAAGCCTTTCAATTCCCTCCACTAAAAAACCCACTCAAATTCCCATTAAATTTCCACCAAATTTAATGCAAACTCTCATTAAATAAAACTCCTTTTATTTATTCAGAATTTTGTCAATTACTTTAATGACAAACATTCACATATAACCCCTTGCTAGTATTTCATTTCACATGCAGAAACACTTTCTGCAATTTCACCTGAAAACCCGTTTCGGTATCTAGTGAAATAAATTTCTGCGCTTGTTATTCTTTTCGGCATGAAACTTTTGCTCCAAATGGATGTCGGTGTCTCTTAAGTGTGTCACCCTACGGTTCACGAATAATGCGGACATGATCGAGACCCCTCTCGGATCAATAATCAGAAGCGGGATCCGAGACCCATCGACTCACACATTCAACGATGACTTTCTTGTGATCGTCGAAACCTTTTACGCTAGTATCTTAATCCCTTTGTTTCGCGATATATTACATGTCCGAGATTCGATCATCGGTATCTCCATACCTAGTTTGATCTCGTTACTGACATGCACTCTTTTCTCGTTCCCGTGATATAACATTCTAGTAATCAAATCACTTGCTTGCAAGCTAATCAATGTGATATCATCGAGAGGGCCCAGAGTATATCTATCCGTCATCGGGATGAACAAATTCCACTCTCGATCCATGAGCCTCAACATAACACTTTATTAGTTCTGAATCCATCTTTATAATCACCCTGTTACGGTGTGACGTTTGATGTTATCAAGAAACTCTTCCTGTGTTAGTGATTGACATGATCTCATGGTCTAAGGATTAGGATCACTTCGTAAGTTGTTATAGCAATATAAACTCAATGACTTTGATCGTAATGCTATACTTCGGATGAATATTCATCACACCATTACACTAATGTTGTGACCCCGTTATTAACAACATCCAATGTCCATGATCAGGAAACCTTGATCATCTTGTTAATCAACGAGCTAGTTTATGAGAGAGGCATAACTAGGAACTTTCTGTTTGTTTATTAAACACATATGTATTAACGTTTCCGTATTAATACAATTATAGCATGCAAAATAAACATTTATCATAAACAAGGAATACGATAATAACCACTTTATTATTGCCTCTCGGGCATATTCCCTTCAGTCTCCCACTTGCAGTAGAGACAATAATCTAGTTTGAAAACTCTGCGTATTGAACACCTATGGCTTTCCGGTGTTCCATATACGCAATTGCAAGTGGTTAACATAATCTACGGATCTGACGCTTTAGGTCCGTGTGTATTTGCATGTCTTTGCGTCTTCACGCATCACTCATTCTCCAATGAGATGGCATTGTATAAATTTGGTCTTTCGGTGAGACCTTTAGTTCCTTAGGGTTAAATCATGTCGATACTATTGTCATACAATATATCTTTAGTGTTAGCCCTTTGCGAACCACACCTTAGTTTGATAACAAATTTCTTGACACAAATTCCCTCCTTTGCTGCTACTATAGCAGTCATATACTTAGCCTTTTTGTTATAGTATTCGTCACAATGTCTTAACTATGGATTTCATCCAAATCCATCATGGAATCTCCTTTCCATTACATTGTGCCACCCATAGTTTAAATTGAGATAAACTTAATTTGTATATTGTGACAAAACTAGTATCAATGTAATGTCTTACAATGAACTATTTGTAATTGTTTGTCACCTCTACACAAATATATTCTTAGTTCTTCCAAAAGATCATAAGAATATCCTCATTATCGTCCAATGATCATTTTATGATTCATTCTGGTATATGCTCATAACACTTAGAGCATAGGACATATCTGGATGTGTACATATCATGGTATGATTGATCAAGACATTCTTGTGATTTTACTCATCAAGTGTCAAAGCACTTGAATCTTGTTTCACTTATCAAGTGTCGATACACTTGAATCTTGATTCAATTCCTTTCCATGCGACAAGAACCGTTTCTTGTTGATTCTATATTGAACTCCTTCAATATCTCATATATGTACATTTGGCACAACCATATTGGCGTTACAGTCTATCCACTATAGACATTCACGCTAAATATTCGGGTTTTGCCTAAGTATTTCATCGAAATGAAATTCTTAACCTTTGTCAATAAAAGATACATCATTTCTAATCAACAAGATGTCCTCCACATAATGTATTAGAAATATGTCTTAGCGCTCCCACTTAATTTCTTGCAAATGCAAGCATCTTCATCGTCTCCTGATGAAAACTCTTTTTCATCACGGTGAAGATTCCAACTCCGCGATGCTTACTTCAACCATTGAAGTTTGCATGCCATTTTTAGCATCCTTTGAATTAACAAAACCCTTTGGATTGTGTCATGTACACGTCCTAGGTAACCATTTTATTAGAAGAACTTTGTTTTGTTTATTCATCTACCATATACCAAATTATATGTAGTGGTTGCTACTTTAATCCGTCCAGACTAAATATCGCTATGAAAGATCAAATCTTGTCATAGTCAACTCCTTGAACATTGTCGTAAAATATTTTACGACATGTCGACTATTTCATAGATGTGAAACATCCATGTATGTTTCTTTATAGATCCAAATACGACCGATAGGTTTTTACACCTTTCCGGAGGGTCTTCCAAGTTCAAAACTTGATTTCTCGTGTATGGAACTATCACGGATTTTATGGCTTCAAGCCATTTGACGGAGTCAGGGCCCATCATCGCTTCTTTGCATATAGTCGGTTCATCATTGTCAAACAATAATGATTTACTCTCAAATCTTAGTATTTGATTATTTATTCGACCGACTTGGTTCAATAGGAACTTAGATCTCCGTGACTGCAACATTTGAGGCACGTAATCCATGAGCATTCTGGCTGCCTCCGGAATATTTTCCGGCGCTGCGCAACTCAGCATATTTAGCTAAGGTTCATTAACCTTATCAAAGTTCTATTGTCCTCCCACTTAACTTTTACGAAAAAATTCCTTTTTCAAGAAACTTCACGTTTCAAGCGACAAACCCTTTTATCCTTGGTGTTATGGAGGAATAACCAATTGTTATTCGAAATAACCTACAAAGACATGCTCATCCGACTTCGGTTGTAAACATCTTACTTATGTTTAGCATACCAAAATTTAAGAAATGACAACTTGGGTTTTACCCCAAACCATAACTTCCATGGTCTCATTTCACCGGATCAAGATGGAGCTCTTTTCAGTGTAAAAGCGGTAGTCTTTAAAGCTTTAATCTTTTAAAACATAATGGCAGTTTTATAAATAACACCTTTGATCCAACCATGTCAAACAAGGTTTCCTTACAAATCTCAAAACATTCCATATTCCTATGGTGTTTCAGGAGATGTAAATCTAGGTGTTTTGCTAAAATTGTAACTCAAATAAATCCCTTTTATGATAAAATCATAATTCATTTATTTTTCTTGTTACACTTGTAACTCAAATAAATCCCTTTATGATCAAATCATAATTCATTTATTTTTCTTGTCACAATGATTTTCACTTCATCTTGAAAGTCTTTGAACATTTTCAAATATTTCACACTTCTTTCTCATTAAGTGAATTATTCACTCAATTTCCGGAGAAAGTATATGAAGTTGAAACCCATCGCTTACGACTACACATAATGGACTACATACATCGATATGTATAAATTCCAATATTTTAGTCGTTCGTTCTTCTTTGGCCTTTGAACGAAGTTTTAATTATCCCGAGGAAAGTCTCACAAGCGTCACTTGATCAAATCAAAGACTCCAAAAATCCATGAAAATGGAGATTCTTCATGTTTTCTTTCCAATATAATTTAAACGGCGATGTCACTTCGTAAGTGATCTTTCAATCATTTGTCTTGCGACATTTTAGCATTAGGTTTTATGGATGTGATTTCTCCAACTAGATTTGTAAATCATCCATCTTATATGGAATACGGTAATTATTTGAACAACCTTTGTTCTTATAATACCTGATTCAAATAACAATTATTAAAACAAATCTTGAAGTCAAGCTTTGATGTCAACAAGAAATACAAACAACGGTTTGTTTGTTTTCGATGAACATCATCACATATTCTCTTGCTAGTTACTTAGGCCATTGTGGTTCATGAATTGCGTCGTTCCGTATGAAATTTCATACCAACCAATTCGGTATCCAATACCCAAGAACCACATTGTTTAACAAGCAAAGAATACAACCATAACATGTATATCATCCATATACCTAAATTGGATATTTCCAATCTTTTCTTTTCTGCCAAATATATTTTATAGATTCTCTTTCAGCATTTCCTTTTCCTTTTAAAAGAATCTATCAACATCAAAAGTGGCGCCATATACATGATACATAGTCCAAAGCGTGTATATTCAAATAATAATACCTTTGGACTTGCACTTTGAAGTAGATCACCATCATCAAAATGATCGGTATTCTTTCAAAATCCATTCTTTAGTAATCTTTTAGTGTAGTAAACACTTTACATACATCTTATATTCATCCTTATCATGACGACTTTCATGATCAAGCCAATTTAGCTTATAAAGGAGAATCGTGAGTATAACATTATTTTTTAAAACCATTTTGGAAGATTAGGATGTCTAGCATCTCCAACCTTCGTAAATTCTCATCCAATATGAGAACATATATTATACTCTATCATATTGCAACCAAAACATTGTTTCAGATATCGTTATATCTGCCACACATGATGGTTTCTGAAACAATTCTTTCAGCTCCTAGATAAACTTGATATTAAAACAATCAAGAATCGTGGAGGCAAACATGATACTTAAGATACTAACACTGGAATTGTTACTCTCGATTTAATACCAATTATTAAATTTCACGGAGTAAATAGAGTTTGCTGAAAGTTTGCAATAGGACTTTAAACTTTGATTGACACTCAACACAATACGATACCAGTTCGTAAAGTAAATATCCAGAATTCTAGGTGTCATTGATCTGGTAGTCGCTACAGTCGGGGCAGCGGTAGAAGGAGCCGTAGCCATGGCAGATGCACAGAGAGCACTTGAACGACACCCCCGTGCCTTCCCGGAGCGTCAACGGGTGTGGGTGCGGGTGGCACGCCAAGTTGAGGTACTTCAACATTCTCTCTCGGTATGCGCAGCTGCCGGTGGTGTGTATGTCTGTGTGGGATCGGGGTGTGGAAGGTTGCCGTGCGCCTCTGTGCTTATATAAAGGTAAATGATACTGTTCCCCCGGGGGATGGAACTCACCGATCCCCCGGTTTTGGCTCTGCACGTCACGCCTTGATGGGCCCCACAAAACAGATCATGTCTATCCTTTTCCATCCGTGTCCATTCAGTCGTCTTCCCCAATCTGCTAATCCATGCGACTATGCCTCTCGCCGGCGGCTCATAGATCTCGCCTCTGACAGGCGCCGCCACGCCCTCATCCTCCATGCCCCACGCTTGCCGCGTCGATAGCCCCGCCCTGCCATGGTGTTCCTCTCGCGCCCGCCCTCACCGCGTCGCATAGAAGCCCCCACTGCTACGCCCCTGCCCGCAGCCATGGCTGTGGCACCATGGACTGCTCGCCAGCACTCCCGCCCGATCGATTTGCACCCGACCCCCTATCCCTCCCCCTCCCAGCTTCCTCCTCCACGAGCCTGAGGTTGGCATTGAAGACAACGTGTGCTTTCCCGGCCGTGCGTGCTGCAGGCTAGCCTCAAGGACAACGAGGGCTCGACCTCTGTGCGTGATGCAGCTCATATTTATTTTGCAAATTTATTTTGCTACGTTACTCATATTTTTTTGCTACTTTCGCATAACTGTTTTTCTACAACCAATTTTTATGATTTTGCTACGTGCTCTCGGGCGAGAGTCTCCGGCGATGTTTTCTTTGCTATATTAGAAAAAACATTTTGCTACATCTGTTTTATGATTTTGCTACAATAGCGTTGAGTTTTTGCTACACGATCTCCGGCGAGGTCTACCGGCAAAAGTCTCCGGCGAGGTTGGATCTGCTACATTAGCATAACTTTTTTGCTACCATCGTTTTGCGGTTTTGCTACAATAACGTAACTTTTTTGCTACACGGTCTCCGGTGAGGTCTACCGGCGAAAGCCTCCGGCGAGATCGAATATGCTACGTTAGCCCAACTTTCTTGCTACACGGTCGTCGGCGAGGTCTCCGGCGAAATCTCCGACGAGGTCCAATCTGTTTTTGTATTTCTGGGTCGAACCGTTTTCTGCTACATTGTAGCAAAAATGGGACTAGTTGTTGCAAAAACGGAACTTTTTATAGCAAAAGCGGGATTTTGATTCAAAAAGAGAACACGTGGTTGGCTGAGGATCCGGGAATAAAAAACTCAAATCTTCCGGAGAACGTGTAGGGCTGCCCTTATATAAACGGACGAAGACGAAGGGATACACCAACAGCCATCATGAAGAGCGTTTCTACATGCCGATCGAACGTCATCCCAGTTAATGCAGCCTCCAGTACACTACTGGTCCTTAACACGAAGAGGCAACTAAATGATGGCACATTTAGGTCGTGACTGGTTGGGTTTTCAACTAAATGATGGCACATTTAGGTCGTAGCTTGACATGTTTGAGATTCTGATGATGTTCTGTCCGTTAAACCTATCTACTATAGTTGTAGTATAACAGAGTGATGAATGTAACTAGGAGTACTTTTCTTTAGCTGTGCATGTATTATACTACCGTACTCTTCTCTTATCGCAGGTAAAACTATCGTACTTTGTTCAAGTCTAAACTTTCTAATTTGAGTTTATATAATTTTAAATATTCATGTGACCATGGCCTTGTTTGATTTTGCTTACTTTCTAGCGGAACAAAGGATCCAACATGCACTAGCTGGTCCCATGTTGAATTTGTTTGTACTATTCAAATGGGCCAAATGGACAATATTTGGAGCACTGCTTTTTAATACCATACGATATTTTAGAGCACTATGTTTGACCCGATTGGGCTTTAATATGACTTTTAAACCCAATTAACCAGAGTTGGCCGATTTGTTGTCTACAGTAGCTCCTTAGGGATATTCGGTCCAGTGTGGGTTGACAGCAAATCAAACGGACTTAATTGAGTAGAAACCTCGATCGGACGACCGTTCATAACATCTCTAATATGTTTTCTGTGTTGATCTTCTCGAGTTTTTACCATGATCTAGATTAAAAAAATATTACTATAGTGGCATGTAGTAACTCTTATTTTTCTTCAGGAGCAGGTCAATGAAAGAAAAAAACAGAAAAAACATTACAGAAAATCCGAAGCAAAATTGACGTTATAACAATTGTGAGGATTCAATACATTGTTAGTCCTTCCACTACAATTATTTAAACATCACATACTGCATGCATAGATTCTAATCCCAAGACTTATGTTTGATAATTACAACGTATGTTAACATAAAAGCAAACAAAAAAAACGTTGGCATGTGACATTTCAAGTTGAAGCAGCAATGGCCTTAGTGAAGCAAGGTCACGACCCGACACCGAAAACACACATGTCATAAGATGCAGCATTGCGTCACCCGTGATAGGTTTTAGTCGACGCTTTTCACTTACTTCTACTAATATTTTTTACTACTTAATAACTTATTAATATACTAATGTATGGTATTAAATGGTATATTTCATCTTTGTATCAATTAGAACTAGCAACTAACTAGTTATGAAATATTATAATACATTGTTCTCTATTATACAGCTATTATATAACTTTTGCCATTGCAAACATATTTTTGTTGACTTGTGACATTTGCTAGGGAAATTATATTTGGTCATTCTAAAATTTTAGAGAAAAAAATAAAAGTTCACACAATATAATAAAAAATGTGTTTTCACCATGAATTAACCTACATGTGTTAAAGTTTATTTGATTTGATTGGTACATTTTGTTTTACTATCTTTATATACCTTAATAGAAATCATTGGAATTTAAGAAAACAATACATATCTTCATAGGCTTTAGATTTTTCTACAATGTATGATTTTTCTACATAGTAGATTTTTCTACAATGTATGATATAAGAAAAATAAGAGTTACTACATTCCACTGTAGTAATATTGTTGTCACCTACGTCAACATACGGTGCAAAGACTCCAGGAGAGCAGCTTAAAAGACACAAAAACTTCAGTAAACAAACATGAAGACAGGACCAGCTCATGTATGTACAACTGCGGCTGACATTGACAGAGTTACAAGCAGACTTAAGGTCATTTGCTCAGATATCACAGTGGTAGTTGGATCCTTTCTAACTCAGAGGAAAATTCAAATGAAAACTCAAACTGGTTCAGTTTGTTAAGTAACTTTACACAACAACAAAGAAGTACTCTGCTCACACCAGAGCGAGCTGTCACTGCTGTTGTTGCTGATTTTGACACCGCAGAACTCGTGAAACCATAGAGCTTGGTCCAGAAGCCCACACGGACAATAAACTAATAATTGTTATTTTGGCGAAGCACTATGGAAACCACTTCTGAAAGTCAGGCATGCACAGGATAAGATCTGTTGAACAGATCAATCAATCGCTTAATCCATCATGCGAACCGTCGTTAACGTGCAAGCCGCATGTTAGATGAAAACCCAACCACCACCTAACATGCGCCACTCTGGGGGGTTGTTGCTGGCTGATGCAGGCAGGTTACCGTAATTGCGTCCTCTGTTTGAAGGGTGGACACTCTTGCGTTTCGTGCAGAAAAGTAGCATAAGAACGAGATGTATCTGGTCGGAATTAGTAGTATTCTAGTAAAACTCTTGTGAAACATATCGAGCGCAGCCAGCTTTCTGGTGCGCCCGGGCTATAAAATACCTTCTAAAAAACATAAAAAATTCTAAAAAAAATTATTACCCAGACACAACATCCATCGACCGTCTACCCTGTCACAGAACTTCTATCTGAAATTTGACTCACAGCTTAAAAACAAAAATGAATCACGCCATGAATGTAGTTAATTCAATTAGGTGGTCATTTGAGCCCATTAATTAAACAGTACCATAGCTGCATTATTTTTCTCAAACATGGTTTTAATTTTGATGACCTCCTTATATTTTTTCATGTATAGGACTGAAACTTACCTTGTGCTGACCAGTGGACCTTACGGATATGGTCTAGTTTTCCCATCTGAATAATGAAATCAGGATGCATCCTAGTAAAATATGCCTCCTTGATGGAATTGTGAAATTTCATACTAGAAGGGACGTCACCTAATTCCTTGAGGCTATCGATGAGAAGATATTCAAGACTGGTCAAAGCTCCCTCATGTATACATATTTGATTGACTTGCGGCAAATCTGACAAGACCAACTTCTTCAAATGTTCAAACCATTCTGCATGAAAGTTTAGCTGATGTCCAGTATACACCCTTTTAAGATGTAACTCTGTTAAATTTGACAATTTAGAGAGCCGTGCTGCTGGATTCTCAGTGAGTTGACACCGTAATAGCTCCATATTCAGAAGACGATTTCCATGTGTTGAGAAAAATGGAGATTTCAAAGTTCCTTCTGACAATCAACCTACCAAACCAAGCTTTTTAAGAGGGTTTAGCATTTAAATCTTCCAGCAGGAGCATCTCATCTTCATTATATGCTCTTATGTGTAAGTTTGACAGATTGTGCAACTTTGACAAGGAGTCACACATTCGTGCACAGTGGCTACTCCTTACATATGTAATGTAAAGGCTCCTCAGGCGGGATAAACTTCCTAGTTCTGCAACAAAGACTTTAGTGGCACGAATTTCATTCAAAGATTGCAACTCCTTCGATCTCCACAAGCCCTCAAATGGCTCCACATATTCCCAATTATGGAAACTTGTATATGTTCTATCTATCAATTTCCAAATAAGCAAGTGGCGCAATTTCTTTAGATCTGAAAATTCTTTCGGGACTTTCGGCAAGTTTGTACATTCAAGACTCAGTGTCTGTAACTTGTGAAGATTCTTCATAGATTTTGGGAGCAACTTCACATTGGTCTCATTCAGGCACAAATACCTCAGGTTGAATAACTGCCCGACTGAATTTGGAATAGTCTCAATCACTGTTCAAAAAATCGTCCGAATCAGCGATTAATAGGCCGATTAATCGCTACTAGGGACCTGACCGTTTCAATTAACACTAATAGTTTGTGTTAATCGTTTAGACCGATTAATAGCTTTGATACTCCGATTACTAGGTATATTTCCGATTAAATATTAAACTTGGTCAAAAAGTTGCAAAAATATCAACACATATCGCCTATCCATCCGCTAGCCCGTCCCAATGAAGTAGGTTTTGCAAAACTCCTGCTCGATTCCTGCCTTCAGGAGCTCGATTTTCGCCATCACCAACTAGTTCATTGTCGTTGTTGACAAGTTACTCGTAGTTTCTGACCAGACCTCAGATATAAGAGCTCGAGCGCCTTGAGGATCTCATCCGTGAGCTCGAGGCTGCCTTTAATATGGTAGGTGATTGAGGTGCAACAGGAGTCATATGTGTTTTAGGTGCAAAATTTTGTAGGTTGCACCGATTAATAACCGACCTATTAAATCAGTTAATCGTCCAAATTACGATTAATCGCTACTCACAAGCCAACCGAGCAGTTAACGATTACCGATTTTCTTACCATTGGTCTCAATAGGCCAACCTGATAAGTCTAGTACTGCAAGGTACTTAGATTCTGATAGAATAAAAGAAGACCATGAAGACAATGCCATGCTGACGTCAAATGATATGAAGGTGTGAAGCCTTGTTGGGTCTATGCTTGATCGAATGTCATTGTTGCAACGGAGAACCGCCAAACGACGAGGTTCTAAGCCCAGTTAGTACCACCACTCCATTGGTGTCGTCATAAACTGAACAGAAACTCTCAGTTTTACATTGAGAAATGGCTAGATCACGCACAAGATCATGCATCCGAAGGCATCTAATCCCGTCAAAGCTGTTCCTGTTTACAACACAGAGGATGCTTCGTTGGACAAGTTCTATCAGATATCCTTCAGCAACATCTTCTATGTTAGATGCTCCTCTTTGTTCAATAAATCCTTCAGCGATCCACAATCTAATCGACCTTTTTCTATGGAGTAGATAGTCTTCTGGGAACATAGCACAATACAAGAAACCGTTCTTCAAATAGTTCGGCAGGTACTTATAGCTTAGATTCGGAATTTTATTCACATTGGTTTAGATTCTCATTGTTGTGTAGCTCTGAAATAAGTTGTTCATAAAAAGTCCTCCACTTTTTACTGTTCTTGGTATTGAGTGACAGTAAGCTCCCTATTGTCACCAGAGCCAATGGAAACCCATCACATTTCCCCACTATAGCTTTACCATACTCGCATAATTCTAGAGGACAAGTATGGTAGTCTATGTTTGGAAATGCCTTCCTACAAAACAAAAGCCATGCATCATTGTCACTTAGCGGATCCACTTTAATCTTAGAGGTCGTTTGGCATCCAGGTATTCATTTCATTTAGTAGAAATGAAATGAATACATGGATTCATTTAATTTATATTATGATTCCAAAAACACCAACATGTTTGGCTATCACCGGAATTTAGAAATGATAGGTTTGAGATAGGAATCAAGTTTACATATGGGGATATTTTAACGGATTTGCCAAATGAAATGATGGTCTAATTCCGTGCCAACCAAACAGCATAGGATGTAATTGTAAAATAAATTCCAGGATTCCAGGCCCAAATGATGGATACCAAACGACCTTTTATAGCCATCCTCAGCTTTTGAAGCTACATCTCCGCTCCTTGTAGTTATTACTACTCGGCTTCCCAGACCATTATCAACAAGAAACTCTGTGATTTTTAGAAAATCTTCTGCTCTCCAGACATCATCCAATATGATCAAGTACCACCCATTATCCAGAATTTTCTTCAGTTCCACTCGCAATTCTGCACCATTCATCTTTTGAGTATCAAATTCTCTATTATCTTCTCTGAGTTCTCTCAGCATGTTTCTCCAAACATCATCCAGTTTATACGACTGAGAGACAAACACCCATGCATGACAATCAAAATGGGATAATTCATTTGTGTACACATTATTGACAAGAGTGCTTTTTCCTATGCCGCCCATACCCCAGACAGCACCAATTCACATGGAACGGTCTTTGGAGTGCAGCATTTCAATCAATGTTTCTCTTTATTCATAAATACCTATAAGCTCATCGTCATTGATTGAACGATCATGCTCAGGTAGATAAAATAGTTGCTCATTGTCATAGATTGTCGTGGGAATATCACTCACGCCAGCAATTGGTTGGGTCCAACGGTGTTTTCTTCTTGAAAGTTCAATTAGTTCTTTATTTACTTCATCTGCTTTAGTAGCAATATCAACAAGTGAAATGAGAGACTAGGGCTTCTTGGAAATATTCTTCAAATGAGCCCATGAACCTAACATTTTATTTTCACCAATGACATACATAAATTGATCCAGAGTGTCTTCTGTCAAATACAATGACTAGGGATCTGAACAGCGCTAGCGTCCACGCTGGTTTCGTGTTGATATATATGAGGCCAAAGCCGAGTCTTACAAGAGATGGACTCATGAACCGTACATGACAGAAAACAATAAACACTAAAACCAAAAAGCCTATTATAACTAACACTCCCCCTTAATCTAGATTACGCTTAAATTCATTTAACTATTTTACAGGAAGTGCCTTTCTAAAGCCATCTGCAACTTAATCTTTACTAGAGATAAACCTGATGTCCAGAAGATTGTTAGCAACACTCTCTCTCTCTCTGACAAAGTGAAAGTCTATCTCAATATGTTTAGTACGAGCATGAAATACTGGATTTGCAGACAGATAGGTAGCACCCAAATTGTCACACCAAAGACGTGGCTTTTCTTTCAGCTTCACACCAAGTTCACCAACAAGAGCTTCAACCCAAATTAATTCTGCTGTAGCATTTGCCAAGGCTTTATATTCAGCCTCAGTACTGGACCTGTGTAACACCCTCAGAATCGACCCTATGCAAGTTTCAGCGATTCCCGCCAAACCCGCATAGAAACGGTTCAAAGGTGCCCACCAGGCACTTTCGTGCGGGTGGAAAATGAAGTAATAACATTACACAACAGTCCTCGATGGGACCCACAGAACAGATATATATAACAGCGACTCAATGAGTCAAGAATACAGATATAATATACAAAGATCCAAATCACCTTGAAAATGATAGAGCGTCCGACTACGGACAAGATGCAAATGGGGCTAAGAGCCCTGCAAAATAACCAATGGCGTCCATAACCCTGTCCAGGCCAAGCCGGAAGGGTAACCCTGCTAACGGCGTCGATCCCAAAACCTGCTTAGACAAAAGGGGTGCCGACAAAGGGCAAAGGAAAAAGAGGAGCGTCAGTACTGAGGCCAGTACACGGAGAGGCTAGAATTCGGCGGTCCTTGCCTACATAGGTATGGTGGACTGAGCGGCAGCGGCGGCATGCACTAAACAACCTATAGAGACTCGATACCACTGGCGGCTATCAGAGAGGGATAAGAAAGACCTATTCGGAACCCACCTGATTCTACCATCAGACAAACCCATCCTGGTATTTCCCCCTCGAGACCAAACGAGGAAGTCAACCGAGGAACTCACACTGTTGGCAGTTTTATTTATTCGGTTATCGTTGCAGCAATTACTAGTCAGGTTTAGATAATCATCCTGATAAAATAAGCGGTGACCACTTTTATTTAACCATTCCGTGATAGTTGCAACACTTACTAGTCAGATACAATTAGCATAAGATAACCCCAAAAACCTAGCAGTTGTTGGTACTTTTATTAAGCCATTCCGTTGTAGTTGCAATACTTACTAGTCAGGTACAATGGTCGCAAGCGATAATCCAAACAAGCAATTGTGGGCAGTATTATTTAGCCATTCCATTATAGTGAAGCTGATTACTAGTCATTATAAAGTCAAATTTATAGCACTACTTTAGTTATAGTTGTCTATGATCGAGATACTGTGCTCCAAGTCGTCCATAACCGCGGACACGGCTTTCAGAAAGTTTTACCCGGCCGGGGTGCACAAATAGCAACACACACTCGATCAACCTCGGAAAAACCAAATCAAAACCCAACGAGGCCTTCACGACAAAGCAATCACAAGATTCAGAAATATTTCAGGGGGCCACCCCATTGAGTAGACCCGCAACGAAGCTAGCTGACTCCGAGACGGACTCAAGATTTGCGTCAATGGCTGTAAACGACTGGGAACCCGAAAATGTGACTGGGCTTGTCGATACCGCGAAAACATTCCGCTTACCTAAACAGTACAGTGTGCTCCTCGCACAATCGTAAATAAAGCAGTAAAGCATGGCATAAGTACAGGATGGTAAATAAAACCTCAAACTAGTTTGTGGCCCCAAGAAATAAGAATGAATCAAGCTCTGGCTCAGGGGGGTCCCATAATCCTCCCGGATGTGGATAGCGCGAATAATCAAGGAACAGGTATCAAGTACTCGGGGTCCTACGGGACACAAGTGGACGGTTAACAACCAAATAACATCTATTGCCCACCTGTGCCTCTGCTTACTTACTTCAATTTTAGTTGTTTAAACAGTAATTAAAGTGAACAATAATTAAAGCCACGATCATCTCCAACATCAAACATGCGGCAATACTCCAACAACTGTGGTACTGGACGACACGCAACAGCACTTGAGCAAGCGACTACGACACGCAAGTCCAGCTATCTACCAAACAACAGGTAATAGGCGGTGTCCAAGGCCATATAAGGCTGCAAGGGATAACACGGGTACGAAAACTAGAGCATCGCAACACAGATAGCAATAGATCATCAGGAGGGAATAAATACTATAAAAGTAAGATATGTAGAAAGGGGGAGATGCTCGCCTGAAAACATTGTCGAAGGTTCAACCGAAGATCGGGTCGACACTCGCATCAACTCAACGGCCTTATCCGCGAAGAACCAAAACACTAGAATAAACACCGGATGCAATATTTAATACTACGGCAAAAGATCGGGCATGATGCATGTATGATGCATGACATGGCAAAGATGCAATTAGGTCATGTTAAGCGGAACCGGGGTCCCGACATTTAACTAGGTGGTTCATGTTGGTTAGCTACCCCGCAATTTAAATGTTGTTTAATAAGGCAGAATATATCACCGGTTCGCTACACAAATTTAAATGAGGCCAATATAAGACTAGATTTGTCCGCATATGGGCCCCATATTTAATTAGAGGTGAATCGGCATAAAGCCCCCAAACCACACAAATATGCATGCGAGATGAATGATTAATATGCAACAGGTTTTATATTTAGCATTTATGAAAAAGTGGCTCGGGAAAAGGTTCACACATTAGGGTTCGGCAGATCTTGGGGTTCCGGGGTTCGGGGTCGGTCTCAGGGTTCGGATCTGGGGTACGACGGGATCGTTCTCGGACTCCGGGATTTAGGGTCTTCGGATCGGGGAAGTAGGTCTTGTCGCACGAGCGTCAATGCTTCCGGGAAGGAGAACTTGTCGTTCCGGGTCTCGGTGTCCGGGGTGAAGTACTCGGCGTCCTCGAGGGAGTACTTGGCGTCTGGGATTCCGTCGAGCTTGGCGTCCTTGTCGGAGTTCTCGGATGACGATGTCGGTCTTGGGTTTGACGCCGGTAGATCTTGGCGATTCCATGACGGAGGCCTTGGTGCTTCAGTCCTGTGTCGATCTCCGGGTATCGTGGTTTCTCGGTGTGGTCCCCTCGGTGGTCGGCGAATCTTGGTTCTAGAGTCGAAGTTTCTCCCGAAGGTCTTGGGGTTCCCTCTTGGTTTGCCGATTCCGATCTTGTATTGGACTCGGGCGTTTTGGGGAACATCGCACAACACATATGGATGCATGCACGCTATCGTCACCGCGGTACACGACTAGCCATCGGGGTCGCGTCGAGGGGGCAGTCGCGTTGACGGGTTGGTCAGGAGGCAGGAGGCATAGGGCTTGGCGGCACCAATCCCTAGGCGACGGTGTGGCGTCCTTGAACGGGGAGGATGGGCCGGGGAAGACGAGCGGCGGGCGCTTCGGGAGGCCGACACGGCGCAGGCGGCCAGCGAGGGACGGTGAGGACGGCTTGGGCCGGCATGGCCGCGGGCCCGAGCATCGGCGGGATGGACGGCGCCATAGGGAGGACCCTCGAGGAGCGACGGCGAGCATGGAGGCGCGGGTCAAAGAGGGCGCGGCGGCGGGGCATGCTGACAGAGGCGGGGAGGAGGCCCACGAGGAAGGGGCGGCAGGGCGAGCATCAACACGGTGCAGGGGCCACGAAGGGCAGCGCGGTTGCGGGCGTCGGCCGAGGAGGCGCTGGTGAGCGGGTTGAGGCGGAGCTGAAAGGCGCAGGACGGCCCGGAGGCGATGGAGGCCATGCGCCGACGGCCTAGGAGGAAGAGGAGGCGGCGTGCGAGCTCGGAGGTGACAGCCGGCGGTGGTCGTGTGGCTCGACGGTCGAGCTGCAGGCGGCCAACAGGAGGCGACACAGAGGGGTCCCGCGGCGGCAGGGGGGTGCGGCCGGGGCCGAGCGAGAGGGCGAGGGCGAGGCGGGATGGAGCTCCGGCGGCCGATGAAGGGGTTGCAGGGCGACGGCGGGGTCGAGGAGGAAGGAGGACCCCGCGAGGACGGCGAGACCGGCCGGACGTGAGGAGGCCGGCGGTCAGGAGGCGGCGCCAGCGGCCGGGCGGAGCTCGAGGAGGCCAGGGGAGGGATGCAGGGCGGCGAGGTCGTGGTCGGCTCGGGAGGCGCGCGGTGGAGGGTGGTCGCCGGCGGCGGCAAGGTCGACGGGCGAGCGGCGGCGAGGGATGGGCTCGGCGAGGCGGCGGCCTGAGGAGCTCGAGGATGGGGGGAAAGGCGCAAGGCGAGGGCGCGCTGCCGGGCTCGCTGCAGAGAGAGGGGAGGCGGCGACAGAGGAGGACGAAGGGGAGAGGGAGGCGCGAGGAAGGAGGCGGGGTTGGTGGGAGCGGGGCGTGGGCAGGATCCCGATGCGGCTGGTGGGGCCTGTCAGGCCAGGAGAGGCAGTGGTCTCAAGGCGGGGGGGAAGCCAAAGGTGCCTGTGGGAGGTGGAATTTGAGGGAGGGTGTGAGGCAGGAGGGTGGGGACAGGCGGTCAGGGGGCAGACGGTGGGCCAGGTGGTGGGACCAGAGGGGAGCGGGCCCAGGGGCGCGGGTCCACGCGGGGTCGTGGGACCAAGGGGACAGGGAAAGGAGAGAGAGGCGGAGATGGGGAGGCGGTGGGGCGTGTGTCTTTGGGGAGTGGGGCCAGGGTGTCGGTGGGGAGAGAGAGAGGGTGGGTAGATGGGGCTGTGGTGAGAGAAAGAGGGGGGAGAGAGGGTGGATTGATGAGGTGGCAGGTGGGTAGGGAATGGGGGAGAGGGTGAGGTGGCGAGCTGTGAGTGGTGGGTAGATTAGGACTAGGTAGTTTTAGGAATTCGGGTGGACTGGGTAGATATTTTAGTCTAGGGTTTTTCTTTTATTTAAGAATAACTTTTGTAAATAGTTTTAGACAATAAAAGACCGGAACAGACCGATGTTTTAATTTGAAATAGAGACGGGGGTTATTTAGAAAACAAAACTAGGCGTTTCAAAAATAGTTTCAGACAAACAATGCATGATGATGACGATGCAATGCACAAAAACAACGCGATTTTCTAGTAGTGGTTTTTGCGGGATGCCACAATTCGACACCACTAACAATGGATCTCGCCCTCGAGATCCGCCTCATGGTAGGGGGAAGAAGCCCGACGATCTGCTTCTTCTCGCTTCGTGTAGATCCTCGCGACACCACTAACAATGGTTCATCCTCCATCTTGAAATCGGCGACACCACCAACAAAGGGTCGTTGTTCCTGATCGTTGAGAGAACACTCCGGAGAAACAAAGGACGAAGGTAGAGGTATCAAACGATAAGGCCACCTCTAACTTCCATTAGAAGAGGAAAAGTTACATTGATCCACCAGTTCGATGTACAGAGCGAACAGTAAGAGTCGGGTAGGGTGATCAGTCCATCCCGTACCCAAACTATCAACTCTATACATGAATAGGATAATCAGGCAACTCAACTCTCGAAGTTTAGAATGAAGATCTTCATAAGCGGTATCCGGAACAAAGGGATGATGCCAGCTCTGCGTTGGATCTGATGTAGATGAGGTCATCACATCAGAAAACACCGGAAGATACAACAGAACTCGTATGAAAGACACAATGATTAGGTTCCGCGATGGTTCCATTGGCATGAACAACACATGCTCAAGGTATACTCCAACTTCACCAATGCTCGTCCTTCTCCTATGTTTTTCAACGACACGGGTATCCAGCAAGGAACACATAGATAAAGAGCTCAAGAACAAAAGATTGGATGAAGGGTACAACAGACAAGTTGCAGATTTGATGATCGTAGCACCTCCGTTACAAAAGGGAGAAAGCGAAACCCTGAAGGTACGACGGAAACCCAACCGCGAGAAATCCTAGACTCGAAGAAAGATAAGAAAGTAGATTCAAAACACGCAGAGGTGAGAGGAGAGCAGCAGGGGGTAAGGAGTAAAATCAGACCTAATCAGAACTATCCAACCGATGTTTCAAAAATAGTTTTGACACTCTATTTCGGCCGTTATCTAGGTTATCCTACAGGCTGGACTTGTGGGGTATCACAACTGCTGAGCTCTGATACCACTCTGTAACACCCTCAGAATCGACCCTATGCAAGTTTCAGCGATTCCCGCCAAACCCGCATAGAAACGATTCAAAGGTGCCCACCAGGCACTTTCGCGGTGGAAAGCGGCAATAACATTACACAACAGTCCTCGATGGGACCCATGTAACAGATATATATATACATGACTCAATGAGTCAAGAATACAGATATAATATACAAAGATCCAAATCACCTTGAAAATGATAGAGCGTCCGACTACGGACAAGATGCAAATGGGGCTAAGAGCCTGCAGAATAACCAATGGCGTCAATAACCCCTGTGCCAAGCCGAAGGGTAACCGCTAACGCGTCGATCCCAAAACCTGCTTAGACAAAAGGGTGCCGACAAAGGGCAAAGGAAAAATAGGAGCGTCGATCGAGGCCAGTACACGGCGAGGCTAGAATTCGGCGGTCCTCGCCTACATAGGTATGGTGGACTGAAGCGGCAGCGGCAGCATGCACTAAACAACCTATAGAGACTCGATTCCACTGGCGGCTATCAGAGAGGGATAAGAAAGACCTATTCGGAACCCACCTGATTCTACCATCAGACAAACCCATCCTGGTGTTTCCCCCTCGAGACCAAACGAGGAAGTCAACCGAGGAACTCACACTGTTGGCAGTTTTATTTATTCGGTTATCGTTGCAGCAATTACTAGTCAGGTTTAGATAATCATCCTGATAAAATAAGCGGTGGCCACTTTTATTTAACCATGTGATAGTTGCAACACTTACTAGTCAGATACAATTAGCATGAGATAACCCCAAAAACCCAGCAGTTGTTGGTACTTTTATTAAGCCATTCCGTTGTAGTTGCAATACTTACTAGTCAGGTACAATGGTCGCAAGCGACAATCCAAACAAGCAATTGTGGGCAGTATTATTTAGCCATTCCATTATAGTGAAGCTGATTACTAGTCATTATAAAGTCAAATTTATAGCACTACTTTAGTTATAGTTGTCTATGATCGAGATACTGTGCTCCAAGTCGTCCATAACCCATGACACGGCTTTAGGAAAGTTTTACCGGGGTGCACAAATAGCAACACACACTCGATCAACCTCGAAAACCAAATCAAAACCCAACGAGGCCTTCACGACAAAGCAATCACAAGATTCAGAAATATTTCAGGGGCTACCCCATTGAGTAGACCCGAACGGTTAGCCGACTCGAGATGGACTCAAGGTTTGCGTCAATGGTCAGAAACGATCGGGAACCCGAAAATGTGACTGGCTTGTCGATACCGCAAAACATTCCGCTTACCTAAATAGTACAGTGTGCTCCTCGCACAATCGTAAATAAAGCAAAGAAGCATGGCATAAGTACAGATGGTAAATAAAACCTCAAACTAGTTTGTGGCCCCAAGAAATAAGAATGAATCAAGCTCGCTCGAGGGTCCCATAATCCTCCCGGATGTGGATAGCGCGAATATTCAAGGAACAGGTATCAAGTACTCGGGGTCCTACGGGACACAAGTGGACGGTTAACAACCAAATAACATCTATTGCCCACCAGTGCCTCTGCTTACTTACTTCAATTTTAGTTGTTTAAACAGTAATTAAAGTGAACAATAATTAAAGCCACGATCATCTCCAACATCAAACATGCGGCAATACTCCAACAACTGTGGTACTGGACGACACGCAACAACACTTGAGCAAGCGACTACGACACGCAAGTCCAGCTATCTACCAAAAAACAGGTAATAGGCGGTGTCCAAGGCCATATAAGGCTGCAAGGGATAACACGGGTACGAAAACTAGAGCATCGCAACACAGATAGCAATAGATCAACAGGAGGGAATAAATACTATAAAAGTAAGATATGTAGAAAGGGGGAGATGCTCGCCTGAAAACATTGTCGAAGGTTCAACCGAAGATCGGGTCGACACTCACATCAACTCAACGGCCTTATCCGCGAAGAACCAAAACACTAGAATAAACACCGGATGCAATATTTAATACTACGGCAAAAGATCGGGCATGATGCATGTATGATGCATGACATGGCAAAGATGCGATGCAATTAGGTCATGTTAAGCGGAACCGGGGTCCCGACATTTAACTAGGTGGTTCATGTTGTTTAGCTACCCCGCAATTTAAATGTTGTTTAATAAGGCAGAATATATCACCGGTTCGCTACACAAATTTAAATGAGGCCAATATAAGACTAGATTTGTCCGCATATGGGCCCCATATTTAATTAGAGGTGAATCGGCATAAAGCCCCCAAACCACACAAATATGCATGCGAGATGAATGATTAATATGCAACGGGTTTTATATTTAGCGTTTATGAAAAAGGGGCTCGGGAAAAGGTTCATACATTAGGGTTCGGCAGATCTTGGGGTTCCGGGGTTCGGGGTCGGTCTCAGGGTTCGGATCTGGGGTTCGACGGGATCGTTCTCGGACTCCGGGATTTAGGGTCTTCGGATCGGGGAAGTAGGTCTTGTCGCACGAGCGTCAATGCTTCCGGGAAGGAGAACTTGTCGTCCCGGGTCTCGGTGTCCGGGGTGAAGTACTCGGCGTCCTCGAGGGAGTACTTGGCGTCTGGGATTCCGTCGAGCTTGGCGTCCTTGTCGGAGTTCTCGGATGACGATGTCGGTCTTGGGTTTGACGCCGGTAGATCTTGGCGATTCCATGACGGAGGCCTTGGTGCTTCAGTCCTGTGTCGATCTCCGGGTACCGTGGTTTCTCGGTGTGGTCCCCTTGGTGGTCGGCGAATCTTGGTTCTAGAGTCGAAGTTTCTCCCGAAGGTCTTGGGGTTCCCTCTTGGTTTGCCGATGCCGATCTTGTATTGGACTCGGGCGTTTTGGGGAACATCGCACAACACATATGGATGCATGCACGCTATCGTCACCGCGGTACACGACTAGCCATCGGGGTCGCGTCGAGGGGGCAGTCGCGTTGACGGGTTGGTCAGGAGGCAGGAGACATAGGGCTTGGCGGCACCAATCCCTAGGCGACGGTGTGGCGTCCTTGAACGGCGAGGATGGGCCGGGGAAGACGAGCGGCGGGCGCTTCGGGAGGCCGACACGGCGCAGGCGGCCAGCGAGGGACGGTGAGGACGGCTTGGCATGGCATGGCGGGCGAGCATCATGGATGGACGGCGCCATAGGGAGGACCCTCGAGGAGCGACGGCGAGCATGGAGGCGCGGGTCAAAGAGGGCGCGGCGGCGGGGCATGCTGACAGAGGAGGGGAGGAGGCCCACGAGGAAGGGGCGGCAGGGCGAGCATCAACACGGTGCAGGGGCCACGAAGGGCAGCGCGGTTGCGGGCGTCGGCCGAGGAGGCGCTGGTGAGCGGGTTGAGGCGGAGCTGAAAGGCGCAGGACGGCCCGGAGGCGATGGAGGCCATGCGCCGGCGTCCTAGGAGGAAGAGGAGGCGGCGTGCGAGCTCGGAGGTGACAGCCGGCGGTGGTCGTGTGGCTCGACGGTCGAGCGGCAGGCGGCCAGCGGGAGGCGACACAGAGGGGTCCCGCGTAGGGGCTGGCCGGGCGAGAGGGCGAGCGAGGCGGGATGGAGCTCCGCGGCCGATGAAGGGGTTGCACGGGCGGGGTCGAGGAGGAAGGAGGCCCGGCGACGGCGAGACCGGACGTGAGGAAGCGCGGCGGGTTACATGCGAGGCGGCGCCATGCAGGCGGAGCTCGAGGAGGCTGGGGAGGTGCAGGCGGCGAGGTCGTGGTCGGGAGGCGCGCGTGGAGGTGGTGGCCAGGCGGCAAGGTCGACGGGCGAGCGGCGGGGAGGGATGGGCTCGGCGAGGCGGCGGCCTGAGGAGCTCGAGGATGGGGGGAAAGGCGCAAGGCAGGCCGGGCTGCAGAGAGGGGAGGCGGCGACAGAGGAGGACGAAGGGGAGAGGGAGGCGCGAGGAAGGAGGCGGGGTTGGTGGGAGCGGGGCGTGGGCAGGATCCCGATGCGGCTGGTGGGGCCTGTCGGGCGGCCAGGGAGAGGCAGGTGGTCTCGGGGCGGGGCCAGGGGAAGCTGGTGGGGTGCGGTCTGGGGGAGGTGGAATTTGAGGGAGGGTGTGAGGCAGGAGGGTGGGACAGGCCAGGGGCGACGGTGGGGGTGGTGGGAGCGGGCCCAGGGGCGCGGGTCCACGCGGGGTCGGGGCTGGCGTGTGGGACCTGCGGGACAGGGAAAGGAGAGAGGGGGCAGAGATGGGGAGGCTGGTGGGGCGTGTGTGCTGGGGGAGTGGGGTGGGGCCAGGGTGTCGATGGGGAGAGAGAGAGAGGGTGGGTAGAGGGGGCTGTGGTGAGAGAAAGAGGGGGGAGAGAGGGTGGATTGATGAGGTGGCAGGTGGGTAGGGAATGGGGGAGAGGGTGAGGTGGCGAGCTGTGAGTGGTGGGTAGATTAGGACTAGGTAGTTATAGGAATTCGGGTGGACTGGGTAGATATTTTAGTCTAGGGTTTTTCTTTTATTTAAGAATAACTTTTGTAAATAGTTTTAGACAATAAAAGACCGGAACAGACCGATGTTTTAATTTGAAATAGAGACGGGGGTTATTTAGAAAACAAAACTAGGCGTTTCAAAAATAGTTTCAGACAAACAATGCATGATGATGACGATGCAATGCACAAAAACAACGCGATTTTCTAGTAGTGGTTTTTGCGGGATGCCACAACCTGGATACTGTAGCTTGTTTTCTAGCACTCCAAGAAACCAAGTTTGATCCAACAAATATAGCAAATCCTCCAGTAGATCTTCTATCATCAATTGAGCCTGTCCAGTCTGCATAAAAAAAGGCACTAAGAAAGGTAGATGAAGATCTAACAAATGTAATTCCAATCTTAGAAGTATCATGTATGTATCTGAGAATACGTTTTACAGCTGACCAATGTTCTGTGGTAGGAGCATGGAGAAACTGACAAACTTTATTCACAGAGTATGACAAATATGGACGTGTTAATGTCAAATACTGTAACCCTCCAACAATGCTGCGATACTGAGTACTATCATCAGGACCCAGAAGAGTACCATCAATAAGAGATAGCTGTTCTGTGGAGGACAAGGGTGTAGGTGCAGCCTTGCAACCAGCATACCAACCTTTGCAATCAAGTCTGTGGCATACTTTTCCTGGGTTAAAATCAGTCCATCTTTCACCTTCTTAACCTCAATACCAAGAAAATAATGGAGATCACCAAGATCTTCAATGGCAAAAATTTTATTGAGATCTTTAAGCAGAATGTTAATTGCATCATCAAAGGAGCTTGTTACTATAATGTCATCAACATATATTAACACATAAATAGTAATACCTGCTCTGTCATAAAGGAATAATGATGTATCAGTCTTGGAAGGAATAAAACCAAGATCACTCAACTTAGAACTTAACCTGGAGTACCATGCCCGAGGTGCTTATTTCAATCCATACAGAGCCTTTTCAAGTTTGCAAATATAATACGGATCGTGAGGATTTTCAAACCCTGGGGGTTGTTTCATATATACCTCCTCTTTCAGAACACCATGTAAAAACGCGTTCTTGACATCTAGCTGCTGTAAACTCCATCCACGAGAGACAGAAATAGACAAGACAATTCTGATAGTAGCAATTTTAACAACACGGCTGAAAGTATATTCATAATCAATGCCATATCTTTGTTTAAATCCTTTTGCAACAAGTCTTGCCTTATACCTGTCAATGGAGTCATCTGCTTTCTTCTTCATACGATAAACCCACTTGCAATCAATTAAATTTTTATTGCTGCTAGGAGGAACAAGATGCCATGTCTTATTTTCAATCAATGCCTCATACTCTTCTTGCATTGCTTGATGCCACTTGGAATCATTTAGAGCTTCTACAAGTGTACTTGGTTCTCCTATAGAACAAAACATGCCATATCTAATAGTACCATCAGTATACTTCTTTGGATGTTGTATACCTTTTTGAAGACGTGTGCTGACTCCAATAGTCTGAACTACAGCAGGCTCATGCTCTGGAGACGAAAGCGGTACTTCAATATTTTCATCAAAGTTTTCTTCATCTTCTGGGTCATTTCCCCCCATAGCAACTGTGGCCACAGAAGATCCCGAAGAATCAACTGCAGCCGACAGCGAGCCAGGCGAGAGAGGAGACAGTGGCGTGCTGTCGCTTTCTTCCGCGTCCGCGCCAGGTGTCAGCAAGCCAGTGGCCACGGGCGTGTGAGTGCCAGGAGAACGCAAAGACGGTGCTAGAGACAAGGACCGTTCGGGCGTGTGGTCAGCACGCGCCGCCTCGGGAGGAGCTTGCGACGTGGACCGGCCGCGACGACGCGAAGTGCAGGCGCGGGAGGCGTGGGAGGATCTTCCTCGAGGCGCGCGACGTCGTACTGATGACCATAGGAATGTCGGGGCAGATCATCCTCGGGATTGACACCTAGTTCATCTTCTTGTGCAGATTTCTCAAAACAAATTTCAGGACTGTTTTTAGCACCGTTTGAGCTGAATTTTTCTTCTGCTGTTTCTGCAATCTGTTGTGCATCAGTAATAGGAACAATAACAGGCACATGGTTATCAATATTTTGTACACCCTCATTTGTGGAATTTGGGAGAAGTAAGATTTATTATTTGAGGAGAGCACCAGCATTGGGATGAAGAGAGGCAAAAGGAAACACGTTTTCATCAAAACAACATTACGAGAGACATAAATTCTGCCAGTGGAGACATCAAGACATTTGACACCCTTGTGCATAGGACTATAACCAACAAAGACACACAATTTTGATCTAAAAGCAAGCTTGCGCTTGTTGTAGGACGAAGATTAGGCCAGCATGCACAACCAAAAGTCCTAAGAGCATCATAATTTGGTGTGACATGAAGAAGACGTTCTGTAGGGGTGTCAAAATTGAGAACTTTGCTAGGAAGCAAATTTATGAGAAAAGTGGTAGTCATAAAAGCTTCATCCCAATACTTTAGAGGCATGGAGGCATTGGCAAGTAAAGCAAGACCCACTTCAACTATATGACGGTGTTTTCTCTCAGCAGAACCGTTTTGTTGATGGACATGGGGACATGAAACATGATGAGTGATGTCAATCTTTTGAAAGAAACCATTTAATTTCTCATACTCGCCTCCCTAATCAGTTTGCATAGTAATAATTTTGCTATTAAACTTGCGCTCAACATATTGTTGATAGTTAAGAAAGGCTTGATAAACATCAGAACGCTTCTTAAGCAAATATATCCAAGTAAATTTACTGAAATCATCGATAAAGCTTACATAATATGCATGTTTGCCCACAGACAAAGGAGCAGGACCCCATACATCATAGAACACTTGCTCCAAGGGAGCATTAGAGACACTAGATGACACAGGATATGGAAACTGATGACTCTTAGCTAACCGACAAGAATCACAAATATATGGGGTACTATCTGGGGTGTAAGCTATTTTATTTCTCCTAAGAACTTGCTGAACCACGAATGAAGAAGGATGTCCTAAGCGTCGATGCCATGTGGATGAAGATGGCTTTATTGAGAGGAAGGCATGTTTGGAGGTCTCATGAAACATAGGCACCAAGGGATAGAGACCATCATAGCAAGGGCCTCTAAACAGAATTCTTCGAGTTGCTTGGTCCTTGATTAAGAAGAAGAAAGGATGAAACTCAATAAAGACATGATTATCAAGAGTAAATTGATGAATAGATAAAATATTCTTAGTTGCATCTGGAACAAGAAGAATATTTTTAAGATCAAAGGAACCATGAGGGGTACGCAATATTGAATCACCAATGTGACTAATGTTCATACCTGTGCCTTCAACGGTGTGGACCTTGTCTTGCCCATGGTACTTGTTGGCGATAAGAAGCTTGCTCAGCTCACTAGCAATATGGTTGGTGGCACCAGAATCAGCATACCAGTTTGTGTCAACACCATAGGGAGCGGTTGCAAGGTAGGCTCCATTCTCAGCATCATCTCTCTTCCTTTTATCATCAGAGTAGCGCCACCAGCACTCACTAGCAGGATGTCCATGCTTCTTGCAGATCTGGCAATCAGTATCAACATATTTGGTGGATGTACGGTCTGGGCGCCGTCCACCACCATCAATGCGCCTATCACGACGGCCATCACGCCGATCTCCACGGCGGTCATCATCACGCCGATCCCCATGGCGGTCATCATCACGACGCTCATCACGGCGCCAACTTCGATCATCATCACAGCGCCAACTACGATCGTCATCACGGCGCCATCCACGTTCATCATCACGGTAGCGATCTCCACTGCCACCACTACCACCCCCACGGTAAGGGCCATCAGGGCTGCGACCATGGGGAGGTGGAGTTTGGCCACGAGGAGGTGGTGTACGACCGCGGTGAGCATAGCCTCGACGAGCCATGTTTGCTGAAGAGACAAACACTCCGTTTTCTTCAAGTCCATTGCGCATATCATATCCACAAAGCTGCTCATAAAACTCATCCACAGTGGTACTTGAATTTCCATGGACAGAGGTGATAGAGAGTTGTATTCACCCTTGTCAAGACCGTGCAGGAGATACCCCAAGAACTCATCATCAGGAACAGGTTTGCCAAGTGTAGAAAGCTCCGAGACAAAACTCTTCATCTTAGTATAGTACTGAACAGCAGTCATGTTGAGTTTCTTGGTGTCATTGAGCTTCTCGCGCAGGTGTTGTCCTTTGGTACGGGATACTGTCTTGAACATAGCAGTGACACCAGCCCACGTAGCAGCAGCAGTGTCCATACCCAGAACATGTGACAGTATCTCCGGAGACAGCGAGTTCAGAAGGAAACGCAGTACCTGCTTATCTCTGGCAAGCCAAGCAATATAGGCAGGGTTCTCTACTTGGATCTTCTTTTTGTCAGAATCTTCAATCTCAACGGTCTTCACGGGAGCATGATCCGAGCCATCAATGAGACCCACGACATTGGCACCACGCAGAGCCAGATATAGTCATTGTATTTGACATGGTAGAAGGTGGGTGAATGGTACAACAGAAGGATAAATGAGTGGACAGTCTTGTATCTCTACCCCAACAGGAAGGACCTGGTGCAAGACCAAGTACAAGGCGAAATTTGGGTAGTCTTTGGAAATAGCCCACTTCTTTCCTTGGAAAAGAGCAACGAGTTCAGTCTGCAGATATTCCAAACCAAAGAGCTCAAACAAATCAGCCATCACACTAAGGTTGACGGCAGGTAATGGTAAGAAAGGAAGGGGAATATGAGGACGACATAATCGCACCTTTACACCTCTCGTCAGTTGTCTTCATCAACCTGTAGGATGAGACAAACTTCAATCTTGCCAGAGGGTTTAGCAGAAGTGCAGAGTAGAAAAAACTGAAAAAGCTAGATCACTTGACTCCCATCGCCCATGGGATTGGCAAGTGTGACCTATATGAGGCACCCTAGACTCCTACTCTTGTTTCCTCAATGATTTGTGATAAAATAATCACCCAGCTACTGTCCTACACTAGTAGTTTCTGTGTCTTCGTAAAGAAACTGGGGTGATACAAGTAGTTCTCTCTCTCCTCATCCGAAGATCCTCAGAGGCTCAAATCATTCCCCGGGTGCTCAATTTCAGTCATTGGCACGCCCGGTTCTTGGACTTCAGATATTTGCACAAAGTACAGCTTTTGAAAAAAGCGGTAGCGCAAAACCACAATGTTTGGAACTTCTCTTTCGCATGAACACAGTAATGAGTAATCAGTAACATAGCACGCAAACAGGTTAAGAGCTGCCACTGATGTCCAGACATGGTGGCAACTTTTTCCTTACTGGTTGTACCAGTCATGACCAGTTTCTTATGCCTACCAATGGTGAGACACCCTATAAATTGCCTAGAGATTTCTGAGGACTTTTTTGCTCCCCCTCAATTAAATATGGGGCAAACATCTAGCAGTTCTTGTTAGTACCAGTTACCAAAGCTTATGTATTATAAGAGCCCTAGAGCCCCCGTTTGGAGAAATGGAAATGTTTTCACTTGTACACTTCTGCTTCGGTCCCCCACCCCGCGTTGGCATTGATGCCTTATCTGCCCATTTATCACCTAGCAATTGGTCCTTAAGCCCACCTTCTTTTCCGCGCGGTCCCGAATCCATCTTGTATTACCCGTTTAACCATCCGCAAATACATACGCGCGTCTGTACAGGGAGACGTGAGCGGTGTGATCCTAGACCGAGGCCTTCACCCGCATCGAGCTCGCCTACCACGCCGTTAATCTCGCGATGGGCCACCACGTCCCGCGCTGCGTCGAGTTCCTCGTCGGTGAACGGCCGCCCTCCGGCACCGGCAAGCCCGACGACCGCATGGTCAGCTACTCGGGCGACACGGTCGCCGCCGCCAACGACCACATCTTCAGGTCTGTCGGTTAGTACCAGGTCTAGGTCAGCTCCCTATTTCCAATTCGGGCCTCGTACATATACATATCAGCTGATCGATCTGTCTTTTAATTCATGTCCTGTATGTACACATATCAGCTGATCGATCTGCCTTTTAATTCATGTCCCGTACGCACACATATCAGCTGATCGATCTGCCTTTTAATTCATGCCCCGTACGTACACATATCAGATACGATCTGCTTTTTTTTTACTAGAGTCCGCATATAATATACATCTATATAAGTGGGCAATACGGAACTCTTCGGCCCGCCCACAACCCATCCACAACCCGTCCGCCAACTAACCCACCAAAACTTCCCTTTAGGGTGGGGGACCCAAGCAAGCCTCCAAGGATTAAGGATGTAGCTTCAATAGCTGAGAATGGCTGTAAGATTAAAGTAGAGACTCTAAGTGACCATGATGCATGGCTTCTGTTTTGCAGCAAGGCATTTCCGAAGATTGAAAGCCACACTTGTCCACCAGAATTATGTGAAAGTGGAAAAGCTATAGTGGGGAAATGTGATGGTCTGCCACTAGCTCTTGTGGCCATAGGGAGCTTATTGTCACTCAATATCAAGAGCAATAAGAAGTGGAGGATTTTCTATGATCAACTTATTTCAGAGCTACAGAACAATGAGAACTTGAACCGTGTGGAGAAAATTCTGAATCTGAGCTACAAGCACCTGCCAAACTATTTAAAGAATTGCTTCTTGTATTGTGCTATGTTCCCAGAAGACTATCTACTCCAGAGAAAAAGGTTGATTAGATTATTGATCGCTGAAGGGTTTGTTGAAAAAAGAGGAGCATCCACCTTAGAAGATGTTGCTGAAGGCTATTTGATAGAACTTGTCCAACGAAGCATGCTCCATGCTGTAAACAGGAACAGTTTTGACAATTAGATGCCTTCGGATGCATGATGTTGTGCGTGACCTAGCCATTTCTCAATGTAAAAAGGAGAGTTTCTGTACAGTTTATGATGACACCCATGGGGTGTTGGTACAATCAGGCTTACAACCTCGTCGTGTGGCCGTGCTCCACTGCAGCAATGACATTCGATCAAGCATAGATTCAACACGGCTTCGCACCTTCGTATCATTTTTTTTTTGGAAAAGGGCGCATTTATTAAAGATAATGTTTACATCCGGCCTCTGTATAACCAAGATGCACACAGCCACACGACCGACAGAACTAAGGTATACAAATATTACACAAAGGCACTATGAAAATAAATGACTAGTATCTAAGACAGATCAATCCTCAAATCACGTGGCCATCCATGTTGAGAAAAAATATCCCTCGCCGTGTCCTCCAATCGTCTACATCCCTCCATAAATAAGTCGCGGAACTCGAAACGTTGGAGAATCTTCCATGAACGGAGGATAGCCGTGGCTCGATAGATAACCTGTAGAGGAGAAGACATAATGTTATTAAAAATCTTGTCATTTCTACATAGCCATAGCGACCATATAATGGCAAGCGCTGCCACCCTAAACAAAGTTCTGTACTTATCAACAATTCCATACAACCAATTATCAAAAACATTGGTTACAAAACGTGGTGAAGATAAACCAGAAGCTATTTGGATGAATGACCATATAGAGCGAGCAAATTTATAATGGAAGAATAAATGGCCAATTGTCTCATCTTGATGACAAAAAACACATTGTGTACTTCCATGCCAATTCCTCTTTGCAAGATTATCTTTTGTTAGAATTACCCCTTTCCGTAAATACCAAGTGAATATCTTCGTCTTAAGGGGTATTTTCATATTCCAAATTTTATTATTATCATTAACATCGACCGGGATATCAGGTTGGATCAAGGCTTTGTATAGTGAGCCAACAGAAAATTTACCACTTTCTAGTAATTTCTATTTGAACACATCAACACCGTCCGATAATTGTATTCTGGATAATCGTAATAGTAGATTATTCCAAGATACCAGTCGAGGACCGATGAGACTTCTTCTGAAAGACACATTAGTAGAATAATCTTCCAACACCGTGGAAATTGTATCCCCTTTATGTCTAACAATCGAATATAGAGCCGGATATTGTTCGCGAAGAGTAGATTGGCCAAGCCATCTATCTTCCCAAAACCTAATCTGTGATCCATCTTTAATCTCGAAAGCACCAAAACGAAAGAAATGCTTCTTGGTGGCCATAAGACCCGCCAAAAAATGTGAATCACCGGGTTTCCAAACCAGTTGAGACATAGCCTTGGACCCCACATATTTCCTCCATAACATGGTTTGCCAAACACCATCTTCTGTAAGTAGTTTAAAAAGCCATTTGCCCAGGGGTGCAGTGTTTTTGACTTGCATATCATGTATGTCCAGTCCACCAAATTCCTTCGAACGGCAAACCACATTCCATCTGGCAAGTCGATATTTCTTTTTCTCACTATCCCCTTGCCAAAAAAATCTTGAACGGAAATAATCCACTTTGATCAAGACCCCTTTTGGCAATTGGAAGAACGAGATCATATATAGTACCATGTTAGTGAGTACTGAATTTATGAGTACTAGTCTTTCACCAAGGGATAACAATTTACCTTTCCAACTATTAAGACGTTTATGTAACCTTTTCTCAACATATTTCCATTCAGCAATTGTGAGACGCCGATAATGAATCGATATTCCCAAATAATTGATTGGAAACTGGCCCTGACCACAGCCGAAAAGTTCAGCATATAGGTGAGCCTCGTTTTATTCCCTCAGAATCTAAGTACATTGCAGTACTAGACTTATCACGTTCGCCTATTGAGACTATTCCAAATTCAATCGGGGAGTTATTCAATCTGAGGTATTTGTGCCTGGATGACACCAATGTGAAGTTACTCCCTAAATCTATGAAGAAGCTTCACAATTTATAAACATTGAGTCTTGAACGTACAAACTTGCTGAAATCCCCGAAAGAGTTCTCAAATCTGAAGAAATTGCGCCACTTGCTTATTTGGAAAGTGCTACATGAAACATATACAAGTTTCAATAATTGGGTCTGTCGAGGCATTTCAGGGCTTGTGGAAATTGAAGGAATTGCAAACTTTGAATGAAGTTCGTGCCACTAAAGTATTTGTTGCAGAACTTGGAAATTTAACCCAGCTGAGGAGCCTTTGCATTACTTATGTCAGGAGTAGCCATTGTGCACAATTGTGTGACTCATTTTCAAAGATGCCCCATTTGTCAAGATTAAACATAAGGGCATACAATGAAGACGAGGTGCGCCTGCTGGAAAATTTGACAATACCAAACCCTCTCGACAAACTCAATTTGGTAGGGCAACTGTCAGAAGGAACTTTGGAGTCTCCGTTTTTCTCAACTCATGGAAATCGACTTCTGAAAATGGAGCTATCATGGTGCCATCTCACTGAGAATCCAGTGACACGCCTCTTGGAATTGTCAAATTTAACCGAGTTACATCTTACAAGGGCGTATACAGGACAGCAGCTAAGCTTCCATGCAAAATTGTTTGACAATTTGAAGAAGGCTGTCTTGTCAGATTTGCCGCAAGTCAATCAAATATGCATACATGAGGGAGCTTTGGTCAGCCTTGAATATCTCCTCATTGATAGCCTCCAGGAATTACGTAAAGTCCCTACCGGTATCAAATTTCTTAATTCCATCAAGGAGGCATATTTTATCAGGATGCATCCTGATTTCATTCTTCAGATGGGAAAGCTAGACCATATCCCGAAGGTCCACTGGTCAGCACAAGGTAAACTTCAGATCATCTAACACTCCTAAAAGTCCAAAATCTGAAAGCAAAATCACAACATAAACAAAATATACGAAGGTCAACGAAATTCAAATCATGCTTGAGAAAATAATTCAGCTATGGCAGTGTTTAATTAGTGGGCTCAACCGCTCAAATGACTATCTAATTTGAATGAACTACGTTCATCACATGATTTGTCGTTTTGGTTTTCAATCTGTGAGTCGAACTACGAATGGAAGCTCTGTGACAGAGTAGAGGGTCAATGGATGTTGTGTCTAAGCAATATAGTATTTTTTTCCAGATTTTTATGTCTCTTAGAAGGTATTTTCAAGTTCGGGTGCACTAGAAAGCTGGATGCACTTGATGCATTTTTTATAAGTGTTTTTCTACAATACTATACGTTTTACAAGAGTAACTGCGCTCACCTCAAAGTGTTCTGCTATGCTTGCCCATTGTCAATGAGCAAGGATAAACAATCTTGTTAGTAAATTTATAGCAGCAAATAATAGACACCACAAAGCAATTCCAACTGCATATATACATCTCGTTCTTATGCTCCTTTCTACATAAAAATGCAGGAGTGTCCACTCTTCAAACAGAGGAAGTTAACGTTCCAGCATCAGCCAGCAACAACCCACGGTGGCGCATTTTAGGCGGTGGTTGGATTTTCATTTAACATGGCTTGCGTGTCAACAATGGTCTGAATGATGAATTAACAGCTTGGCACAAGAAAGTGATTGATCCGTTTCCCCACAGCTATGATCCTGTGTATGCCTAACTTTCTGAAGTGGAGACAGTGAACTGATAGTGTATCGTCAAAAAGACAATTGATGGTGTTTTTTCCGTGTGGTTTCTTTGTTCTAATGCTTCTACAGAAAGCTATAGCTTCATGCCTTCACCAGTTCTTAGGTATCGATGTCAGCGACAACAACAGTGACAACTCCCTCTGGTGTGAGCAGTACTTGGGATGACGATTAGGAATTTGGGATTTCTCGTCGTAAGCCTGAGATGCTGAGCTTCTGTCCGCAACACTTACCTATAACAAAGTGATGTATGTAATAACGGTCATCCTTTGTTAATGTGTAAAGTTACTAAACAGATTGAACTAATTTGAGTTTTCATTTGAAATGTCCATGATTCAAATCAGTAAGCCAATCCGAAACGATGGACAAATGCACTGAATTTATATTGACAGGAGAACATTTGCGTATGTTGATCTTAGCCACAACCACTACGGGACACGCACGCTACGCCGAGGGCAAAAGGCCGTCGGCGTAGGCCAAAATGCCCTCGGCGTATGGTACGCCGAGGGCTGCCCTCGGCGTATGGTACGCCGAGGGCTGCCCTCGGCGTAGCCTCCTCGGCAAAGATCTCCCTCGGCGGAGCACACTCAAGCCGTCGGCGTATCAAAATGCCGTCGGCGTAGCGGCCGTCGGCATAGCCTGTCGACTGGTTGCAAAAATATTTTTTTTATTTTTTTTAGAAAATAATATTTTTTTATTTTTTTTCTCAATTTTTTTATTCTTTGAATTGTTTCACTTGTTAATCTCCTACTTTGAACATTTTTAACACTAATTATAGTTACTGTTTGATTAAATTTCAGTCTTAGTCAAACTTCCCAGCAGGTCACCCATCCTAATACTACTCTAGCTTCAGCACGCTTAACATCCTCGTTCCTTCAGAATCCGTTTCCGTAAAGTAATTCATACATTGGTGTCAATACTATGATATCAATCAATCCTATTAACTCTTATATCATCATGTCACATGTTTGTATTTTTTGAAATTACAAACGATTATTTAAGTAAATATTAATGAATAAGTAAAAATATTATTGAATTCAAATAAAAATATAATAATTTTATTTTTTTTGTATTTTTCTATTTAATATAGAATAATTAATATCTTTAAATCTGTAAATCGAAATTCAACAAATAATATGTTTAAATTGATAAGAAAAATGAGAGGAATCCAAATATGATATCCATATCAACTAATCACAAACCCTCCGTTTTTGAATTAGCTATTTGGTGGTTGCTTTAGAAAATTCCCTTTTTGCGCTCGGATAATGAAAAATGCCTTTTTGGTGCGATGAAAAGGAAAACTTGCATTGGATCTTTGATAAAATAGCATATTGTGAACCTAAAAATGATTTTTGTAAAAAACATGAGCATCGGATCATGTACCAGTTCATATTCGACACTTCCTGCCGATTCGGGAATTTGTCTTTTCACCAAAGGTGGACGGAAGGTTTCGGATCCTGTTGGGACATTGTCCATATAAGGTGGTATAGTATTTTTGTAAAATGTGGTGGTAGTATTTTGAATTAGCCATTTGGTGGTTGCTTCACAAAACCGTCTGCTTTTTATGCTCGGAAAATGGGAAATGGCTTTTGGTGCGAAAAGGAAAACTTCCTCCTGCAACATTGTTCGCCATCACATGATGCATGTGTATGCACAATATGGGCACATTATCACAAACTATGCCTTGATTCTAGCCATAACATTGGTCATTTGACCCGAAAGCCAAGAAACCTCGAATGAGATAGGTCATTTTGTGAAGGGTTTTTTGAGACATAATCAATATATCAAGTTTGCTATTTTTCCTTACAAATATTTCACATAATATGACACCACGCGAAGGTTTCGCATTGTTTCGATCATTTTTCAATTTTTTATGCCTGTTTTAAACTATCGTTAAACTTTGTCGAACGGCGGACATAAAGATTCTTAGCTCGGGGCCGAGCCTCGCTAAACTTTCATTAGATCTTTGATAAAATAACATATTGTGAACCTAAAAATGATTTTTGTAAAAAAACATGAGCATCGGATCATGTACCTGTAGTTCATATCTGACCCACTTCCTGCCGATTCGGCAGGAATTTGTCTTTTTCACCAAAGGTGGACGGAAAGATTTCGGATCCCCCTGTTGGGACATTGTCCATATAAGGTGGTATAGTATTTTTGTAAAATGTGGTGGTAGTATTTTGAATTAGCCATTTGGTGGTTGCTTCACAAAACCATCCGTTTTTTATGCTCGAAAAATGGGAAATGGCCTTTTGGTGCGACGAAAAGGAAAACTTCCTCCTGCAACATTGTTCGCCATCCCATGATGCATGTGTATGCACAATATGGGCACATTATCACAAACTATGTCTTGATTCTAGCCATAACATTGGTCATTTGACCCGAAAGCCAAGAAACCTCGAATGAGATAGGTCATTTTGTGAAGGGTTTTTTGAGACATAATCAATATATCAAGTTTGCTATTTTTCCTTACAAATATTTCACATAATATGACACCACGCGAAGGTTTCGCATTGTTTCGATCATTTTTCAATTTTTTATGCCCGTTTTAAACTATCGTTAAACTTTGTCGAACGGCGGTCATAAAGATTCTTAGCTCGGGGCCAAGCCTCGCTAAACTTTCATTAGATCTTTGATAAAATAACATATTGTGAACCTAAAAATGATTTTTGTAAAAAAACATGAGCATCGGATCATGTACCTGTAGTTCATATATGACCCACTTCCTGCCGATTCGGCAGAAATTTGTCTTTTTCACCAAAGGTGGACGGAAAGGTTTCGGATCCCCCTGTCGGAACATTGTCCATATAAGGTGGTATAGTATTTTTTAAAATGTGGTGGTAGTATTTTGAATTAGCCATTTGGTGGTTGCTTCACAAAACCGTCCGTTTTTTATGCTCGGAAAATGAGAAATGGCTTTTTGGTGCGACGAAAAGGAAAACTTCCTCCTGCAACATTGTTCGCCATCCCATGATGCATGTGTATGCACAATATGGGCACATTATCACAAACTATGCCTTGGTTCTAGCCATAATATTGGTCATTTGACCCGAAAGCCAAGAAACCTCGAATGAGATAGGTCATTTTGTGAAGGGTTTTTTGAGACATAATCAATATATCAAGTTTGCTATTTTTCCTTATAAATATGTCACATAATATGACACCACGCGAAGGTTTCGCATTGTTTCGATCGTTTTTGAATTTTTTATGCCCGTTTTAAACTATATATAATGTTTTATATTTTACTTAATTTTTATTTATAAATGTGTAATATTTAAGTGTAGATAGATAGGTCTTATTTTTCTGCAAATTTTGATATATTATTTGTATTTTTCCGAATTAGAATGATTTAGTTATGATTTTTCAAAGTTTAATGAGATAAAATAAAAAATAGCTACGCCGAGGGCAGCCGTCGGCGTAGCATAGAATATGCCGAGGGCAATTTTACGCCGACGGCTGCTTGGCGGGGCTGGCCTGAACGATGGCTACGCCGACGGCCCCGACGTTTGGCCGTCGGCGTAGCGGCCGGCCGTCGGCGTAGCTTCCCAGTCCTGTAGTGAACCCAAAGAAAGCACGGAAATTAATTCATGAACAATTAATATTGGTTACCATGTGACAGGTTCGTCCTACTAGTTGCTACTACTGCTACATCCTAACCAAACCAATCATATGTACTTCCTCCGATCTATATTACTTGTCACTGGAATGGATGTACCTAGCACTGTACATCCATTTCAACGACAAGTAATATGTATCGGAGGGAGTATCACAAACTCGAAAATATCTGCGAGCCTGCTTCCAGCTCTCAATGTGCAGATCCGATGAGCTTTTCGCTGAACTTCCAGAGCTGCTTCGCCAAGGCGTCGCTCTTTGCCACCTTGCTCGTCTTCTCCTTGTCGCTGTCGACAAAGTATTTGCCTGTCACTCCTTTCAGCTGGGGGTTGATCCCTACAATACAGGTAGTTGCTGCTCCTTGTAAAAAAAACTGAGAACATCTTTTCTGAGAAAAAGACCAAATCATAAGAATCTACAGAATTGTAAATATTCTTACTGTTATTCTTGTAACATACTTGCAGTTAATTGCAATTTTCTGAAAGTGACGGAAAAGAGGGACAGAAATCATGTGCCCTCATAATATTTTCTGGAAGGTAATGTAATCCCCTGATCCTCATCTGATTAATTGTAACATGAATAAGGTTTCACATGTTAATCTTTTCCATCAACAACTCCTTGTATTATCTGATTTGAGTTTGTGTCTGTGTTTCTTAATTGCCAATTCATGCACTAAAGTGAAAAATAATGATGATTCCATTCTGAGTTAAAATCAGTCTCAACATGAGAATCCACTAGGAGGTTGAGCTTAGATGATTGCCTATGGGCTGGCCATCTCTAGCTACCAATGTCCTTGGTTTCATTAAACCAACTAAGTAAACCAATATTTTTTTATTTCCATTAAAAATAAAAGATTAAATCAAAGGTATATTTGTGTGCAAGTTCATGTGAGATCTCACTTTTTTACTTACTGTTCTGATTCTGGCTTATTCGCACTTATACTCTTTGCCTTGAGGTCTGAAGCAATTATTTGGCTTATTAGAAAAAGAGGAGGCTTGTTCAAGTGTCACATGTTTTTTTTTCCAAATTCGTCAAGTTTTCTGATTAATTTGTAAATATTATTTTGGCACAGTACAACATGGATCTTGGGCATATGTGGAGGAGACTGGAAGCTTCAGTTTAGCAACATTTTCTTGGATAAAGCTGGCGAAAAAAGTGCAATCTTTTTCTTATAGTCTCATTCAAGCTCAGGCAGGAGCGTGGCGTATTGGATGTGGTGCTTTGCCCGAAGAGAAGAGGAGCAGCTGAGGACCTTCTCCTCGCTTGAGGACCTCTTGGCCCGTGGAACGTGGACCGCCATCGATGCCATGTGTCTCAATTCTCATGTCTGGCGCTCACTGGGCGTGCCCGGATGGCGGCTTCAGCCGGTGGCAGCATCCCCGGCTGCTGCCGTGTGCGTGCCGTGGGCATGCTCGGCCACACCTTCACCGACATGGTCGTCCCGCTCGTGTTTGCCGTTGTCCTTCTCACCACTGCAGCCGGAATCTGTGAGAAATACGACGACAATGGCCAAGTATGAAAATTCGACGTGTACTTTACTTTTCCAGTTTCTGAATGTTTTCAGCAGAACAGAGCAGACACAAATCTTTCTGAATCTTACAACACCTGTTAGTATATACTCCCTTCGTTTTAAAATATAAGATGTTTTAGTTTTATGAAGAAAATATATCTAGACTATTTTTAGTCTGTAGGTTCAGTTAGGTTTAGAGTGAATCTAGACACTAAAACAAATCTAGATACATTTTCTTCATAAACCTAAAACATCTTATATTTTGAAACGAGGGAGTATATGTGAAACTGAAAAAGGTTCCAGGCCAATACATAACTCTGAAAGTAGGATCATACTAGCTTCAATCAATAACCCAATCGGAAACGATCTGCCATGTACTCTTCCGTTTCAAAATATAAAATGTTTTAGGTTTGTGAAGAAAATGAATCTAGACTTATTTTAGTATGTAGGTTCACTCACCACAGGAAAGATTCGCTACGTCGACGGCAGCCGTTGTGCCGACGGTGGCCGTCGGCGTAGCCGCTCGCGTATGTCCTCGTCGGCACAGCTCCGTGGTCGTCGGCACAGCCCTCCCCTCGACATAGCGTCTTCCAGTGGGCCCCGCATGTCAGTCGGCACAGGAATGGAGCTACGCCGACGGCCTGGTCGTCGGCATAGCCTAAAATATTTTTTTAAAAAAATATATTTTTATTTTTTAGATCTTTGAATTGTTTGACTCCTTAATCTCTCACTTTAATCATTTTAACACTATTTATAGTTAATAATTGATTAAATTGCAGTCTTAGTCAAAGTTCCCGTTCGGTCACCCATCCTAGCACTACTCCAGCTCTAGCATGCTTAACTTCATCGTTCCTTTAGAATCTGTTCCCGCAAACCAATTTACATATTGTTGTCAATACTATGATATCATTCCTATTAACTCTTATATTATCATGTCACATGGTTGTATTTTTTGAAATTACAAGCAATTATTTAAGTAAACAACAATAAATAAGTAAAAATATTATTGAATTCAAATAAAAATATAATGATTTTATTTTTTTGTATTTTTATTTAATATGGAATAATTAATATCTTTAAATCTGTAAATCGGAATTCAGCAAATAATATGTCTAAATTGATTATAAAAATGAGAGGAATCCAAATATGATATTAATATCAACTTATCACAAACTATGTTGTGATTTTTATCATAATTTCATTTGCCCGTTTAAAACGGCACGCATAAAGATTCTTAGCTCGGGGCTGAGACTCGCTAAACTTGAAGTGGATCTATGATGAAACAACATATTTTGAATCTAAAATGATTTTTGTAAAAAATCATGAGCATCCGATCATGTACCTGTAGTTCATATCTGACCCACTTCCTACCGATTCGGCAGGAATTTGGTTTTTTCACCAGGGATAGATAGAAATGTTTGAGATACCCTTATTATGACATTATCCATGTAAGGAGGTCTAGTATTTTTGAAAAATGTGATGGTAGTATTTTGAATTAGATATTTGGTGGTTGCTTCACAAAACCGTTCGTTTTTTGCACTCGAAAAATGGAAAACGGTTTTTTGGTGCGACGAAAAGGAAAACTTCCTCCTGAAACATTGTTCGTCATCCCATGATGCATACTTATGCACAATATGGACACATTATCACAAAATATGCCTTCATTCTAGCCATAACATTGGTCATTTGACCCGAAATCTAAGAAACCTCGAACGAGATAGGTCATTTTGTGAAGGGTTTTTTAGACATAATCAATATACCAAGTTCAATAATTTTCCTTCTAACTATGTCACATAATATGACACCACACGAAGGTTTCATGTTGTTTGGATCATTTTTGAATTTATAATGCTCGTTTTAAACTATCGTTAAACTTTGTCAAAGGGCGGGCATGAAGATTCTTAGCTCGGGGCTGAGACTCGCTAAACTTGAAGTGGATCTATGATGAAACAACATATTTTGAACCTAAAAATGATTTTTGTAAAAAATCATGAGCATCCGATCATGTATCTGTAGTTCATATCTGACCCACTTCCTTCCGATTCGGCAGGAATTTGTCTTTTTCACCAGGGATAGACGAAAATGTTTGAGATCCCCCTGTTATGACATTATCCATATAAGGTGGTCTAGTATTTTTGAAAAATGTTACGGTAGTATTTTGAATTAGCCATTTGGTGGTTGCTTCACAAAACCGTTCATTTTTTGCACTCGGAAAATGGAAAACGGCTTTTTGGTGTGACGAAAAGGAAAACTTCCTCCTGAAACATTGTTCGATATCCCATAATGCATACTTATGCACAGTATGGACACATTATCACAAACTATGCCTTCATTCTAGCCATAACATTGGTCATTTGACGTGAAAGCCAAGAAAACTCGAACGAGATAGGTCATTTCGTGAAGGTTTTTTTGAGACATAATCAATATACCAAGTTTGATATTTTTTCTTCTAACTATGTCACATAATATGACACCACGCGAAGATTTTATGTTGTTTGGATCGTTTTTAAATTTATAATGCCCGTTTTAAACTATCGTTAAACTTTGTCGAAGGGCGGGCATGAAGATTCTTAGCTCGGCGCTGAGACTCGCTAAACTTGAAGTGGATCTATGATGAAACAACATATTTTAAACCTAAAAATGATTTTTGTAAAAAATTATGAGCAACCGATCATGTACCTGTAGTTCATATCTGACCCACTTCCTGCCGATTCGGCAGGAATTTGTATTTTCATCAGGGATAGACGTAAATATTTGAGATCCCTCTGTTATGACATTATCCATGTAAGGTGGTCTAATATTTTTGAAAAATATGACGGTAGTATTTTGAATTAGCCATTTGGTGGTTGCTTCACAAAACCGTCAGTTTTTTCACTCGGAAAATAGAAAACGGCTTTTTGGTGCGACGAAAAGGAAAACTTCCTCCTTGAAACATTGTTTGTCATCCCATGATGCACACTTATGCACAATATGAACACATTATCGCAAACTATGCCTTCATTCTAGCCATAACATTGGTTATTTGACCCGAAAGCCAAGAAACCTCGAACGAGATAGGTCATTTTGTGAAGTGTTTTTTGAGACTTAATCAATATACCAATTTTGATATTTTTCCTTCTAACTATGTCAAATAATATGACACCACGCGAAGGTTTCACGTTATTTGGATCGTTTTTGAATTTATAATGCCCATTTTAAACTATATATAATGTTTTATATTTCACTTAATTTTTTTTATAAATGTGTAATATTTGAGTGTAGATAGATAGGTCTTATTTTTCTGCAAATTTTGATATATTATTTGTATTTTTCTGAATTAGAATGATTTAGTTATGATTTTTCAAAAAATAATGAGATAAAAGGAAAAAAATCTGGAGGCCTACACCGACGGCTAGGCTGTCGGCACAGACCAAACAAAAATTTTCAAAGAGCTGTGCTGACGGCCTAACACCATTTTCATCGCCGTGTCTAAACTGGAGCTACATTGAGGGCTGTACCTACGCCGAGGGCCACCGTCGGCACAGCCCTCTCTACTACGCCGACGGCCAGGCTGGTCAGCTGGCCAGGAAAGGTAGCTACACCGACAGCCCTGACATTTGGCCGTCGGAGCCGGCCGGCCGTCGGGGCCTTAGTTCTTTCCTATAGTGACTCAACTTTAGAATGAATCTACACACTAAAAAAAGTCTAGATTTATTTTCTTTACAAACCTAAAACATCTTATATTTTGAAACAGAGAGAGTACAGTAGAAAGGATCGATCTGCCACTGATATCTGAGCAAGTAACCTTAATTCTGTTGCTATCTCTGCCAATGTCGTCGGATTTAGAGATGCAACGCTGCATTTTATCTTAGTATATTGTGCATATCATTGCAGTTGTACGTACACACCTGCTGGTCCAGACTTGATGTTTGTTTTTTCTGAAGTTTTATGTGTTTTTTAAGCTGGTCTCATGGAGTCTTTCCACCGCTGATCGTAGGTGACAACAATATTCCACTCGTATGTACTCCCTCCGTTCCAAGATGTAAGATGTTTTAGCTTTTTATCGAAACACAGTATTTAGATGTCTTTTAATGTGTAGTTCACTTATTCTTCTTTAAAACTACACACTAAAAGATTCATCTTCTGTAAGTTTACGGGAAGCTTATGTTGTTTCACACTAAAACTGAAAAATTCTATGTGAAACTACTCAACCAGTGTTTGTAGTGTTGCGCACGTTTGTTCTTTATTTGTGACTTAGCAACTTAAGCTCCTGAAAATATATCTCCTTCCATCTATGAACCGAGGTAGGCTGATTCTGAAGACTTTGTTATTTCGAGCAATCCAAATGATCCAAGCTAAATAATAATATTTTTGAAATGGTATAGAGTTTATTCATGTGAACATCCAATCATAGCACAGTCATAAGATTCAAGGATGAAGTTTTTCCCGAGAAACAAGTTTCTTGTATTCAACTTTCCATTAAAAAGTAGCCAACAAAAAACTTTATGTTTTGGTTGACTACAGCTTTTCTATATCCATGATAAAACGCACATACCCTTAAGCCACCACGTCAACACCATGTCTGAAAGTGTGTACATCGAGTCTCTATGTTCTTCTCTGTCGTTGGAGTTCATCTACGAGATCTTTGCGTCATCATACTCATCTACAGAATCTACATTTTATACCATCATAAATGCAATAGATTAATTCATGCACCTACGCCTCTGTGTTCTTTGCTTACAAGTTTGACCACCACATGAAGAAACAGAGTGACCAATATAAAATATAACAAAGTTATAACTAAAAAAAATATAACACATTTGATCAGAAAGAAAACCTACTAAAAAAGTATTACCAGTAATTTGATTGACCATCTCGGAATTTTCTATTTTGTACGCATTAATACACTAGAAACCCCCATCAAGATATTTGTTAGACAATACGCTTTATAGGTAGCTGCCAAGGTTCTTAAGGACATTACATACTTTCAAACACGTGAACAAATATGTATACACTATAATTCTTGCAAGTGACACAAACTAATTCATGGAGGCATCTTATTTTGTTGTTTTGTTTAATTCACATTTAAGGGTTGTTCTAAATATCTTTACAGTGAGCAATTTCTCGAAACAAAACAAATTAACATAGATTTTTAGAAAATATGGTTTAATTATACCCATTATAAATGTAAAATAAAATAATATGATAACCAAGCAATAAAATATATACTACTAAGATTGTAAGTTGACAGAATGTATAAATGTTTACTATAAATGTTATTTACTTTACTATCTTAAAAAATGTTTGTGATAAACATTCCATCTAACTTGACCTTATTCAAGTCTATCTTAGGCATAACTAATATCAAGAATATCATCATTCAAGCACCAATAGGTTTAGAGAAACTTGAGTTACCATGAAAGTGTACCGACCGAGTTGAGCTTTGAGTGCGCTGAATTTCAAGGATGAAATAGTGTGTCCTTCACTTTAGCCACATATGATGATCGATCGTAGTTGTTTCCCTTTGCGAAGGGTCTTTCTTGTGTGAAAAGTAAATTTAAAAGTACTATATTTTTTTCTATCAATGACCTCAATGCTAAGTTCTTCGAAATATTCTTAGTATATAGTGAAACTCGTGATGTGGTACACATCTTCTCACGCACACGACATGTATGCCATTTGAGACATGAGTATTCATTTTACACATATGATAGAATTAGCTAGGATGTCTGCCTTGTACTCTTTTTTGTTCAACTAGAACTCATGAATGCAGTGAGTTGATATAGGCATGATATTAGAGGAAGAGTAAATAGGTGTGAATAATTCAACTTTAAAAGTCATTGTCTTTTATCATCATAAATACTAGACAACAAGTATGGATTAAGCTATGACTTTTAAAGTTAATGTTGCAGTACTAATGTTAATTTTTTAATACTTATTTTGTCTAAACTAAAAATAATTGTAGTCATGCCTTGTTGCGGTGTAGGGGTTCGTAGCATGGAAAACAAAAAATTTCTACCGCATACAAACAAACAAGCCAAGATCTATCTAGTAGATTGTAGCAACGAGTCGATAGAATAACTCACCCTCGAAGATTCCAAAGTGTTTAACGAGAGCGGATTCTCGTGGGTGATGTAGTCGTACTCTTGCCGATCTCAAGATCGTGTAGACGATCCTTCCGTGGCTAATGCTCCGCAGCCCACATCACGTCGGTACTCGATGAAGACCTTCCTCTCCCTTGTTTCAGCAGGCAGCAGATGTTGTAGCAATCTCCTCGCGATTCCGGCAGCACGACGGCGTGGTACCAGAAGTAGAGGGGAGATCTCGCAGGGCTTCGCCTTAAGCCGGAGCGAGTATGGTGGACTATGAGAGAGGCCTTGGCGATCTAGGGTTTAGAGGCACCAAGGAGAGAGGGCTAGGCCGGCGGCTAGGGCAAGGGGAGAGACCCAAGTCGGCGGCTAGGGTTTTCCCTAGGGCGGTGGCGGATGCAAGAGAGCCGGCGGCTAGGGCTAGGGTTTTAGCGGGGCAAGGTGTAGGTCTAGAGGGGCAACCCTGCCCCTCCTTTTATAGGTGGGAGGGCGCCGGCCAGGGGAGGGGAGTCCTCCCCCAAGTCGGCCTCCAAGGCCGGCGGGTGGAGGGAGAGGAACTCCTCCCCAAGTAGGTTTCCTACTCTCCCTCCACCAAGCAAACTTGTCGTTTGACTTTTCAAATTGGCGTTTGACTTTTCAAATTGGCGTTTGACTTTTCAAACTAGGATTTGATTTATCCCTTTATTTTGCTCAGCGATGACACCTAGTACATGATGCAACCATTCCAACTTGTTATGACACATTCATGTACCCTTCCCCTGAGTCTTGGGACCTTTCGGACCCTTCTAGAACATTCCCGATGAAAACACCGGAATCATTCTCCAACCCCGAAACAGGACTTTCCTTATATGAATCTTATTCTCCGGACCATTCCGGATCTCCTCGTGATATCCTGGATCCCATCCGAGACTCCGAACAACATTCGGTCTCTTACTCATCATTCCATAACTACTCAACAACATCGAATCCTTAAGTGTGGTCTTCCTACGGTTCGTGAATTATGCGGACATGATCGAGACACTTCTCCGAACAATAACCAATAGAGGAATCTGGAAATTCATATGGTTCCCACATATTTATACGATTACTTTGCGATCGAATGAACCACTTACATACGATACCAATTTCCCTTTGTCTCACGATAGTTTACTTATCCGAGGTTTTGATCGTCGGTATCTCTGCATACCTAGTTCAACCTCATCGATAAGTACTCTTTTCTTGTTCCCGTGATATGTGATCCCTTGTGAGACAGTCACATGCTTGCAAGCCAATTGGATGACATTCCACCGAGAGGGCCCAGAGTATATCTATCCGTCATATGGATGGACAAATCCCACTCTTGATCCATGTGTCTCAACCCATAATTTCCGAACACTCAATGCCACCTTTATAACCACCCAGTTACGGTGTGGTGTTTGATGTCATCAAAGCATCCTTCTGGTGATGGTGATATGCATGATCTCATGGTCGAAGGAATTAGGTTACTATGTATCAAAAAGCATATAGCAATTGAATTATTAAAATGACTTGATCTTTATGCTACGCTTATCTATAGGAGTATGTCCATCATACCATTCTCCTAACGATATGATCTTGTTGTTAATAACATCTCAATGTTCATGATAGGGAAACCACAATCATTTATTAACCAACAAGCTAGTATTATAAAGAGTCTTTACTAGGGACTCTATTTTAGTTTACAAATCACACAAGTATTAATGTTTCCTTGTTAATACTGTTATAGCATGAATGTAAACATTTATCATAAACACAAAGATATAATAATAACTACATTTATTATTGCCTCTAGGGCATATCTCCAGCAGTCTCCGAACAATAACCAATAGAGGAATCTGGAAATTCATATGGTTCCCACATATTTCTACGATTACTTTGCGATCGAATGAACCACTTACATACGATACCAATTTCCCTTTGTCTCACGATAGTTTACTTATCCGAGGTTTTGATCGTCGGTATCTCTGCATACCTAGTTCAACCTCGTTACTGATAAGTACTCTTTTCTTGTTCCCGTGATATGTGATCCCTTGTGAGCCATTCACATGCTTGCAAGCCAATTGGATGACATTCCACCGAGAGGGCCCAGAGTATATCTATCTGTCATATGGATGGACAAATCCCACTCTTGATCCATGTGTCTCAACCCATACTTTCCGAACACTCAATGCCACCTTTATAACCACCCAGTTACGGTGTGATGTTTGATGTCATCAAAGCATCCTTCCGGTGATGGTGATATGCATGATCTCATGGTCGAAGGAATTAGGTTACTATGTATCAGAAAGCATATAGCAATTGAACTATTAAAATGACTTGATCTTTATGCTACGCTTATCTATAGGAGTATGTCCATCATACCATTCTCCTAACGATATGATCTTGTTGTTAATAACATCTCAATGTTCATGATAGGGAAACCACAATCATTTATTAACCAACAAGTTAGTATTATAAAGAGGCTTTAGTAGGGACTCTATTTTAGTTTATAGATCACACAAGTATTAATGTTTCCTTGTTAATACTGTTATAGCATGAATGTAAACATTTATCATAAACACAAAGATATAATAATAACTACATTTATTATTGCCTCTATGGCATATCTCCAACAGTCTCCCACTTGCACTAGAGTCAACTAATTTAGATTACATGGTAATATACCGAACACCCATGGCAGTTTGGTGTTGATCATGTTTTGCCCCCGGGAGAGGTTTAGTCAACGAATCCGCCACATTCAGATATGTGTGTACTTTGCAAATCTTTATGTCACCATCTTGGACATGTTCTCGAATAGCGTGAAAACGTATCTTGATGTGCTTCAGCTTCTTGTGTGACCTTGGTTCTTGCGCATTGGCTATGGCGCCCATGTTATCACAGTAGATAGACATTGGGTCCAGCGCACTTGGAACCACACCGAGCTCTGTAATGAACTCCTTCATCCATATCGCTTCTTGTGAAGCCTCCGAAGAAGCTATGTATTCCGATTCAGTTGAAGATCTCGCCACAACGCTTTGCTTTGCACTCCTCCTAATCTTTGCACCATTCAAAGTAAATACGTATCCAGATTGTGATTTAGAATCATCCGGATCGGTGTTCCAACTAGCATCGGTGTAACCATTAACAACGAGTTGTTCATCACCTCCATAAGAAAGAACCATATCCTTAGTTCTTCTCAAGTACTTAAGGATGTTTTTGACCGCTGTCCAATGATCCACTCCTGGATCACTTTGATATCTGCTAGTCAAACTAACAGCATATGCAATGTCGGGTCTAGTACATAGCATGGCATACATTAGAGATCCTATGGCTGAGGCATAGGGATTCTTACTCATCCTTTCTATATCTTCTGTCGTTGCTGTACTTTGAGTTTTACTCAAGGTCGTATTGGGCAACATGGGCAAGAACTCTTTCTTGCTATCTTACATTCCAAACCTCTTTAGAAATTTGTCCAAATATGTATTTTGTGATAATGATACTATTAAGAAGGTCTACATCATTCCCAATCAACAATATGTCATCTACATATAGTATTAAGAATGCTACAGAGCTCCCACTCACTTTCTTGTAAATGCAAGCTTCTCCATATGTTTGTATAAAACCAAAACTTTTGATTATCTTATCAAAACGTTGATTCCAACTTCGGGATGCTTGCTTCAATCCATATATGGACCGTTGAAGTTTGCATACCTTGTTAGCATCTTTAGGATCGACAAAACCTTTGGGTTGCATCATATACAACTCTTCATCAATGTCTCCATTGAGGAACACTGTTTTGACATCCATCTGCCATATCTCATAATCATAATATGCAGCGATTGCAAACAAAATCCTCACAGACTTTAGTTTCGCTACTGGTGAGAAAGTCTCATCGTAGTCAACTCCTTGAATTTGTCGAAACCCTTTTGCGACAAGTCGAGCTTTATAGACAGTAACATTACCATCAGCATCTGTTTTCTTCTTGAAAATCCATTTGTTCTCGACAGCCTTCCGGCCATCCGGTAAGTCCACCAAAGTCCATACTTGGTTTTCGTACATGGATCCAATCTCGGATTTCATGGATTCTTGCCATTTATTGGAATCTGGGCTCATCATCGCTTCCTCATATGTCGCAGGGTCATCGGTATTGTCCACCAACATAACACTCATAACGAGATCATACCAATCAGGAGTGGTACGAGTTCTTGTTGACCTGCGAGGTTCTGTAGCAACTACAACCGAAGTTTCATGATCATCATCATTAGCTTCCTCTCTTATTGGTGCAGGCACCACAGGAACTTCTTCCGGTGCTGCGCTACTCGCAAGTTAGAGAGAAGGTTCGACAACCTCGTCGTGTTCTACTTTCTTTCCAGTCACTTCTTTCGAGAGAAATTCCTTCTCTAGAAAGGATCCATTCTTGGCAACGAAGATTTTGCCTTCGGATCTATGATAGAAGGTATACCCAATAGTTTCTTTTGGATATCCTATGAAGACGCATTTTCCCTCTTTGGGTTCAAGCTTGTCCGGTTTTAACTTCTTTACATAGGCTTCGCAACCCCAAACTTTAAGGAACGACAATTTAGGTTTCTTCCCAAACCATAATTCGTATGGTGTCGTTTCAAAGGATTTAGATGGTGCCCTATTTAAAGTGAATGCGGCTGTTTCTAATGCATAACCCCAAAATGATAGCGGTAAATCTGTAAGTGACATCATAGAACGAACCATATCTAAGAGAGTTCGATTACGATGTTCGGACACACTATCACACTGTGGTGTTCCCGGCGGTGTCAATTGTGAAAGTATTCCGCATTTCTTCAAATGCTCACCAAACTCGTAACTTATATATTCACCTCCACGATCAGAACGTAGAAATTTAATCTTCTTGTTACGTTGATTCTCCACCTCACTTTGAAATTCCTTAAACTTCTCGAAAGTTTCGGACTTATGTTTCATGAAATAGATATACCCATATCTACTCAATTCATCCGTGAAGTTAAGAACATAACGATAACCACCGTGCGATGCTACACTCATTGAACCACACACACATCGGTATGTATGATTTCCAATGAGTCCGTAGCTCGCTCCATCATACCAGAAAATGGAGTCTTAGTCATTTTACCCATCAGACATGTTTCGCATCTTTCAAGTGATTCGAAATCAAGTGATTCAAGAAGTCCATCGGAATGGATTTTCTTCATACGCTTCACTCCAATGTGACCAAGACGACAGTGCCACATACATGTCGAGTTATCGCTCAATTTCAAACGTTTAGCTTCAATGTTATTAATATGTGTATTTCCACTATTGAGATTCAATAAGAATAGACCATCCATCAAAGGTGCATGTGCATAAAACATATTACTCATATAAATCGAACAACCATTATTCTTGGACTTAAACAAGTAGCTGTCTCGCAATAAACAAGATCCCGATATAATGTTCATGCTTAACGCAGGCACCAAATAACAATTATTTAAGTATAAAACTAATCCCGATGGTAGATGAAGAGGTAGCGTGCCGACCGCGATCACATCAACCTTTGATCCATTTCCTACGCGCATCGTCACCTCGTTCTTCGCTAGCTTCCATTTATTCTGCAGCACCTGTTTCGAGTTACAAATATGAGCAACCAAACCAGTATCAAATACCCAGGCACTACTACGAGTACTAGTGAGATACACATCAATAACATGTATATCGGATATACCTTTCTTCTTGATGTTGCCATTCTTCAAATCCGCCAAGTACTTTGGGCAATTCCGCTTCCAGTGACCTTCTCCCTTGCAGTAAAAGCACTCAGTATCAGGCTTAGGTCCAGCCTTGGTCTTCTTTGTCGGTGCGGTAACTTTCTTACCACCCTTCTTGAAGTGTCCCTTTTGCTTAGACTTGCCTTTCTTGAATTTGGTGGTCTTATGACCATCAACACTTTGTGCTCTTTCTTGATCTCCACTTCTGCAGATTTTAACATGGAGAAGAGTTCTGGCAACTGCTTGTTCATGCTTTGCATATTGTAGTTCATCAAAAGTTCTTGTAACTTGGTGGTAGTGATTGGAGGACACGGTAAATCCACAAAGCATTAGGAATCACTATACCCAAGCTTTGGAGTTTGTTTGTGTGCCCAGAGATCTTAAGCACATGCTCACTGACGGAGCTGCCCTCTTCCATCTTGCAGTTAAAGAACTTTTCAGAAGCCTCATAGCTCTCAATTGCCGCGTGAGTCTCAAATATCAGTTTGAGTTCACGGACAATATCATGTGGGTATGAATTCTCAAACCTTTTCTGAAGCTCCGATTCCAAACCATACAAGATAGCACACTGAACTGTGGAGTACCGATTCTTCCGAGTGAGGTAAACATTCTTTACTTCATCGGTAGCAGTAGCTGCAGGCGGGTCACCCAGCGATGCATCCATCACATTGGTCAAATTACCAGCATTGAGGACAATCCTCAAATTGCGGAACCAATCCGCGAAGTTGCTTCCATTGTTTTTCAACTTTTCTTTCTCTAGGAACGCATTAAAATTGATGGTAGGGGCCGCCATTGATCTACAACATATTTGCAATAGTTTAGACTAAGTTTATGACAAATTGAGTTCTAATTAATAATTAAATTAATCTAGGTGAACTCCCACTCAAAACAATATCCCTCACATTGTTTTAGTGATCACACGAACCAAATCCACCACATCAAAACCGATCATCACGAGAGTTGATGTAGCTTCAATGGCGAACAATCAACATGTTCATCATATCTACTATATGATTCATGTTTTACCTTTCGGTGATCCGTGTTCCGAGACCATGTCTGTACATGCTAGGCTCGTCAAGATCAAACCTTAGCTTCCGCATGAGCAAATCTGGCTTGCTCACGTTGTATACACTTGCAGAATCTAACACACCCGATCATCACGTGGTGCTTCGAAACAATAAGCTTTAGCAACGGTGCTTACTAAGGATGAACACTTTAGAACTTGAAATTTATGTGCATGAGGGATCATCTTATAGTGCTACCGTCGTTAACTAAGGAATACAAGATGCATAAAGGATTAACATCACATGCAATTCATAATATGTGATATGATATGGCCTTTCTTCTTTGTTCTTCCGATCTCCATCTTCAAGCACGAACATGATCTCCATCATCACCGGCATTGCATCAAGGTCAATGATGCTGCTCCATGATTGTCGTCCACCAGCTTCAACTATTACAACTACTTTGAATAGACACGCGGGTCTTAACATAAATTAAATACAACCATATGGCTCCTGCCGGTTGCCAACTTACAATAAGGAACATTGCATACATCAAATATAATCACAATCATGGCCATATCACATCACAACACACCCCTGCAAAACAAAGTTAGACGCCTCTAATTTCTTTGCATATTTTACGTGGTTTGGGGCTTTCAATAAGTGTCGATCCAACTTACGAACAAGAACCACAACGTTGATGTTTGAACTATCAAGTGCCTGTTGTAAATTGGATCTATACTATAATGGGAGAGATAGACACCCGCAAAGCCACTTATGCAATACAAGTTGCATGTTGAGCGTGGAGCAAGTCTCATGAACGATGTCATGTAAGGTTAGCCCGGGCCGCTTCATCCCATCATACCGCAAGATGCAAAGTACACAAGAAGCAATTGATAATAAAAGCACCACCGCCCATAATGACCATTGTGTTCTACTCGTGCAACAGATCTACATATAGACACGGCTCTGATACCACTGTAGGGGTTCGTAGCATGGAAAACAAAAAATTTCTACCGCATACAAACAAACAAGCCAAGATCTATCTACTAGATTGTAGCAACGAGTCGATAGAATAACTCACCCTCGAAGATTCCAAAGTGTTTACCGAGAGCGGATTCTCGTGGGTGATGTAGTCGTACTCTTGCCGATCTCAATATCGTGTAGACGATCCTTCCGGCGCTGCGTTCCGGCAGCGCTTCCGCAGTCGGTCACACGTTCGGTACTCGATTAAGACCTTACTCTCCCTTGTTCTAGCAGGCAGCGGAGGTTGTAGCTCTCTCCTCGCGATTCAAGCAGCACGACGGCGTGGTACCAGAAGTAGAGGGGAGATCTCGCAGGGCTTCGCCTTAAGCCGGAGCGAGTATGGTGGACTATGAGAGAGGCCTTTGCGATCTAGGGATTAGAGGCACCAAGGAGAGAGGGCTAGGCCGGCGGCTAGGGCAAGGGGAGAGACCCAAGTCGGCGGCTAGGGTTTTCCCTAGGGCGGCGGCGGATGCAAGAGGGCCGGCGGCTAGGGCTAGGGTTTTAGTGGGGCAAGGTGTAGGTCTAGAGGGGCAGCCCTGCCCCTCCTTTTATAGGTGGGAGGGCGCCGGCCAGGGGAGGGGAGTCCTCCCCCAAGTCGGCCTCCAAGGCCGGCGGGTGGAGGGAGAGGAACTCCTCCCCAAGTAGGTTTCCTACTCTCCCTCCACCAAGCAAACTTGCTGTTTGACTTTTCAAATTGGCGTTTGACTTTTCAAACTAGGATTTCATTTATCCCTTTATTTTGCTCAGCGATGACACCTAGTACATGATGCAACCATTCCAACTTGTTATGACACATTCATGTACCCTTCCCCTCCGGAGTGCCGGACCTTCCGGACCCTTCTAGAATATTCCCGATGAAAACATCGGAATCATTCTCCAACCCCGAAACAGGACTTTCCTTATATGAATCTTATTCTCCGGACCATTCCGGATATCCTCGTGATATCCCGGATCCCATCCGAGACTCCGAACAACATTCGGTCTCTTACTCATCATTCCATAACTAATCAACAACATCGAATCCTTAAGTGTGTCTCCCTACGGTTCGTGAATTATGCGGACATGATCGAGACACTTCTCCGAACAATAACCAATAGATGAATCTGGAAATTCATATGGTTCCCACATATTTCTATGATTACTTTGCGATTGAATGAACCACTTACATACGATACCAATTTCCCTTTGTCTCACGATAGTTTACTTATCCGAGGTTTTGATCGTCGGTATCTCTGCATACCTAGTTCAACCTCACATCGATAAGTACTCTTTTCTCGTTCCCATGATATGTGATCCCTTGTGAGCCAGTCACATGCTTGCAAGCCAATTGGATGACATTCCACCGAGAGGGCCCAGAGTATATCTATCCGTCATATGGATGGACAAATCCCACTCTTGATCCATGTGTCTCAACCCATACTTTCCGAACACTCAATGCCACCTTTATAACCACCCAGTTACGGTGTGGTGTTTGATGTCATCAAAGCATCCTTCCGGTGATGGTGATATGCATGATCTCATGGTCGAAGGAATTAGGTTACTATGTATCAGAGAGCATATAGCAATTGAACTATTAAAATGACTTGATCTTTATGCTATGCTTATCTATAGGAGTATGTCCATCATACCATTCTCCTAACGATATGATCTTGTTGTTAATAACATCGCAATGTTCATGATAGGGAAACCACAATCATTTATTAACCAACAAGCTAGTATTATAAAGAGGCTTTACTAGGGACTCTATTTTAGTTTACAAATCACACAAGTATTAATGTTTCCTTGTTAATACTGTTATAGCATGAATGTAAACATTTACCATAAACACAAAGATATAATAATAACTACATTTATTATTGCCTCTAGGGCATATCTCCAACATGCGGTTGTTTAGAAATTTTCTAGATCAAAGAAAAACTGGAGAACCTTGGAAGAGAATCGAGAAGACTTCAAGACGGAAAAATAAGGGGCGTCCTCTGGGAAGAGGGCACGTGAATTGGCTGTGTTGGAACCCTCTAAGAGCTGCTGCCCCCCTTCAACTCCATGACTCCTATAACCCTAACTTGATCGCCCTAGTTATTTTAGAATATTTTCTGCTGCATGGGCTTCATGTCATTAGTATAAATGAAGTGTTTTAGTGTGTGGTTATTTTATTAGATGTGTGAGTTGGGATGTGCTCTACCATACTTTTTACTGATGATGATTATATGATGTAACACCCCAATATTTAGGAACCAACGAAGGGTAGAAATAAGAATCTGAGCATGTGTATTGATACGTCCAAAACGTATCTACTTTCCATAACACTTCTACTATTGTTTCTCCTCTAATTTGTGTAATTTGGATATAACTAACATGGAATAACGTTGTTTTCAGCAGAATTGCTCTGGTGTCTTGTTTTTGTGTAGAAAATCAACTTTCAAGGAAAAAACCCAGAAAATATGCCAAAAATCCTATTTTTCCAGAAGACTCATGGAGCCAAAAGCGGAGACGGAGAAAAGGCCCGAGGGGCTCACACCACCCCCGGGCATGGGCCAGTCCTGGCCGCGCCTGGGCATGGTGTGGCCACCCCGGACCCCGACTCGACCTATCCTTTCGCCTACATATACCCTCTGACCTAAAAACACAGAGGGGTTCGATATTTTTCCAGATAGACTTCCGTTGCGCCGCCACCACCAGAAACCACGGTTCGGAACCAGAAACTCCGTTCTGGCACGCTGCCGAAATGGGGAATTGGAGGAGATCATCGCCATCATCATCACCGACGCCTCTCCATCAACCATCCATGATTCCCCCATCCATGAGTGAGTAATCCCCGTAGTAGGTTATGGGGATGGTAGGGATTGGATGAGATCACTCATGTAATTGCATAAGATTGTTACAGCATGGTGCCTAGTCTCTATCGTTAGTGCTTTTTGACATTGTTGCAACTTGTTGTGCTTAATGCTTGTCACTAGGGCCCGAGTGCCATGATCTCAGATCTGAATATGTTATTGATTCATGATGATATTATTGTTTGTCATCTTACCTGCAAGTTGTGTACACATATCGTTGTCCGGAACCCGAGGCCCCAAAGTGACAGCAATTGGGATAACCGGAGGGGATGACTGTGATGTGAGGATCACGTGTGTTCATGGAGTATTAATGCGTTGCTCCGGTGCTCTATTATAATGAGCACCTTAATTGCCAGTATATTCCCTCGAGGCCCCGCTGCAAACGGGCTGGCAGGACAAAAGATGTTGTGTAAGTTTCTCATTGTGAGCACGCACGACTATATACGGAACACAGGCCTATGGTTATTTAGTACTTGGATGTTTTATCTTTATTATCTGCAAATGCCTTTGTCTTGATTATTACATGAATTATCTTGTCCATGCAACGCCCGTACATCCATCCCTATGCCTACCACATTTTAATCCTGCTGTTTATTACAATTGCTACCGCTGTCCTTATTTTACTGCTGTTGTTATTTTGCTACTGCTATTACAAAACTGTAGCTACTGATAAACTATTGCGAGCAAGACTGTTTCTAGGTGCAGCTGAATTGACAACTCATCTGTTAAGGCTTATAAACATTCTTTGGCTCCCCTTGTGTCGAGTCAATAAATTTGGGCTTTACTTCCCTCGAAGACTGTTGCGATCCCCTATACTTGTGGGTCATCAAGACTATTTTCTAGCGTCGTTGCCAGGATGCATAGCTTTATTTATAAGTTTACTTGGAATTATTATTGTTCGCTCTATCCATTCATCATGGGTAAAACTCGTGATGGAAAAGTTCCTATATTGTCATCCACTACAAGAAGAGGTACAACTCGGAACACCTCTGCTGCTCTTGATTCACCGTCTGTGATGAGTAAGCTTCTTACACCACCACATACACATGTTACACATACTGCTACTTCTGCTGAATCTAAAAATGCTTCTGATAATTTTAATGTTGCTTCTACTGTGCTTGATGAGAGTGGTTCATTAGGTCCTTTCCTAGATGCTACAATTGCTAGAACTATAATGGGAAACACTAAAACTCCTAATATTGCTACACCTGGTGTTCACCTGAGTCTAGAGGGTATCATAGTGATGATCTTGATGAGGATTATATTGAAATTAGTGATGAATTTATTGATGAATGTCAAAACACTAGAGGTGCAAGTGCTATTAAGAGTCTTCTTGAGAGACGTGCTGTTAGATACAAATTATCTCCTAATGCTAAGTTTGCCACATATCCCATAAACATTAAAGATAAGGATTATGATTTCTCTCCTGATTTATCTTATATAAATATTGTTGAGAAAGAACCCTTTTGTGGGACTGAAAATGAAAGTGTTCTGGCACATATGAATGAGCTCTCTACTTTGAGTGGCTTATTTTATGATGATATTAAGAAACACACATACTTTGTTGCCAAATTTTTTCCTTTTTCATTGAAAGGTGAAGCTAAATCTTGGTTTAATAATTTATCTCCTAGATCTATTGATAGTCATATTGGCTTGGTTAATACTTTCTTTCAGAAATATTTCCCTGCTAGTGCTCAACATGCTGTTTTGCAGAAGCTCTTTGATTTTAAACAAGGAATTGCCTGAATCATGGGAAATGTTTTGTTCTTTAATTAGAGCACAACCTGGATATCCAGTAGCTAAAAATGAACTTCTTGATATATGTTATAATGGACTAACCGATGAATATATAAGCTTGGTTTAATCTGTGCTGGTTGTGTTTTCAGGAAAAGAACTCCCGATGAAGCTGGGGAATTAATGGCTAAAATAAGCAAGAATTGTGATGATTGGACTATACCTGAGCCAACTACACCTGAACCAACTATACCTGAGCCAACTCCAACACCAACACCAAAGAAGAGGAAAATGATTGAATTAAATGATGAAGTGATGAAGGAAGTGATACATCGGAAACGTATCTATAATTTTTGATGTTCCATGCTTGTTTAGTATCTATATTGGTTATCGCCTTGGGAGAAAATACCATGAGTATATATGTGAAGTATCCCCCAAGGTGTGGAATCGGAAAACTCGCAAGATCAAAAACCGCAATAAGATATGCAAGTGAAATCCTTATTTGATGAACTAGAGCTTGTTATGATGATGACCACAAGATCTAGATCCTCTCATGGACAAGAATCAAATAATCAAGCAAGAAAGATGATGCTATGAATGCAAAGGTTTGAGCTCTCTCCGAACGATGCAAACGAGACACCCGCTTGAGAGCCCCTCTTGATAGAACGGCTATCTATCCTAAACCGGTCTCCCAACTAACAACACGAGACCGACAACCACTTGAACTTGATGTAGACCATCTTGTTCTTCTATAGAGGGAACACCTTTCTTGGATGCTCTTTCTTGATAAAGATGAAGACTTGCAAATTTCTCCCCCATACTCCATGGGGAAACCTCTTCTTTGAACTTGCCTTTATCATTCCATGAGCACGAGGATGGCAAGCTTCAAGCATGAGATCTTCTAGAGATGGCGCATCTTGAGCTCGCCCTTCTTCATCCCTTCTTGAGGTTGATCCATCTTGATGAAAATATTTGCACATGTCTTGATCAACCTTCAAGCTCCTTCTTTCTTCATGATTCCAATGGGCACAAAGCCCTTGGACATTTCTTCATCTTCCAACCTTGAGACAAACACATGGCCCAAGTGATGCCAATGGACAAACCTACAAGTGAAACTCAATTTACACATGTAACACTCCTAATCATACTAACAGTAAATAGGGTTTGATTGTGCATTCATGAGCATCATATTTTAAAATGTGCATTGAAGAAAATAATCACAAAACCCTAACCCTAATTTCCTCCTTCTTTGAAATCAATTCAAATGGCTTTTGAATTTTGAAAACCTCAAATTGTTTGGAGCCCAAATAGTATAAAGGGCCCCTTAGTGTTTTCAGATATTTTATAAAAGTATCTTGTATTTTGAACCTATTCAAAAATAGAAAAGAAATTGAAAATACAACTAGAAAACACAAAACAGAAATAGAAAACGTTTCAGCAGAAAAAAATGTCTCCCTCTCTCTCTGGGCCGATCCCACCTCTACTCTCCTCTTTCTCTGTCGCCCAGTGCTTCCAGCAGCAGCAGCCGTGCAACCTTTCCTGCAGCCCAGTAGCCGACCCGATTCGGCCCGCTCCAGCCCAATACCGCTTTGGCCTCGAAAACCGTCGTCGTCTTCGTCCCCGACAGAGGAAGCTCCTCGCTGTTGCTGCGTTCGCCGTCCGCCGCCGCGGCCACGCCAAGATGAGCGCCACAGACGGTCCCGGCGCCTACAAGACCCCCTAGCCGACACCAATGAACCCTAGCACGTCACTTCCTCTCTTCCTCCCTCTCTGTCTCCCGTGCGCCCGAAACCCTAGCCGGACCTTGCCATTGTCCCCACCGTCTTCGGCCACCCCACGTCGTTCCAGGCCAATACATAACCCTGAAAGTAGGATCATACTAGCTTCAATCAATAACCCAATCGGAAACGATCTGCCATGTACGGTAGAAAGGATCGATCTGCCACTGATATCTGAGCAAGTATCCTTAATTCCGATACTATCTCTGCTAATGTCGTCGGATTTGGAGATGCAACGCTGCATTTTATCTTGGTATATATTGTGCATATCATTGCAGTTGTACGTACACCCGCTGGTCCAGACTTGATGTTTGATTTTTCTGAAGTTTTATGCGGTCTTTAAGCTGGTCTCATGGAGTCTTTCCACCGTTGATGTAGGTGACAACAATATTCCAGTGGTATGTACTCTCTTTGTTCCAAAATATAAGATGTTTTAGTTTTTTTCTACAACAGATGTATTTAGACGTTTTTTAGTGTGTAGTTCACTTATTTTGCTCCGAAGCTACACACTAAAGACTCACCTTCTGTAAGTTTACAGGAAGCTTATGTTGCTTATGGAAAACTCTCCAAACTTATGTTGTTTACAGGAGACTCTCCGAACCTAAATGACGACGATGCTCCATTTCTTATTTGCTTTTTTTCTTCTTCTCCGGTGTTGTTTAAGGGAGACTAAAGAAAACCCAACAAAATTCCAGATTCTTTTGCAAGGAGAATGTGATAGGTGGATGACACTGGGTAGGAGGGACGAGTAAACACTAATCCCTCTATCTTGAATTAATTATCGTAGATTAATCTAGACATGCTTGTATTTATACATATTTTAGTGTGTAATAATACATATAAATATAGATATATCTGCGGCATCTAAGACAAGGTAGTAGTTTTGCTACGCGGAGGCCATCTTGTGGGAGATGTCTCGTGAGTCCAATGGCAATGCCCTTTATTCCTTACTCCCATATAGCCCCTTTTTAGGTAAAAATGTGGGAGTGTTTCCCACTGTAACTTTTATAAATTATCAAAGTCCAAAGGGCGGATATGTTCAAATGGAAATAGAAAAAAGAAGAAAGATTAAAAAAACTGAAAAATTCTGTGTGAAACTACTCAACCAGTCTTTGTAGTGTTGCACATGTTTGTGCTTTATTTGTGACTTAGCAACTTAAGCTCTTGGAAATATATCTCCTTCCATCTATGAACCGAGGCAGGCTGATTCTGAAGACTTTGTTATTTCGAGCAATCCAAATGCTCCAAGCTGAATAATAATATTTTTTAAATGGTACAGATTTTATTCATGTGAACATCCAATCATAGCACAGTCATAAGATTCAGGGGTGAAGTTTTTCCCGAGAAACAAGTTTCTTGTATTCAACTTGTCATGAAAAAGTAGCCAACAAAAAACTTTATGGTTTGGTTGACAACAGCTTTTCTATATATATCCATGTTAAAACGTACATATCCCTTAAGCCACCATGTCAACACGAAGTCTGAAAGTGTGTACATCGTGTATCTACGTTCTTCTCTGTCGTTGGAGTTCATCTACGAGATCTTTGCGTCGTCATACTCATCTACAAAATCTACATTTTATACCATCATATATGCAATAGATTAATTCATGCACCTATGCCTATGTGTTCTTTGCTTACAAGTTTGACCACCACAAGAAGAAACATAGTGACCAATATAAAATATAACAAAGTTGATTACTAACAAAAAAATACATAACACATTTGATCAGGAAGAAAACCTACTAAAAAGTATTACTGGTAATTTGATTTATCATCTCGGAAATTTTATATTTCTTACGCATTAATACACTAGAAACCCCCATCAAGATATTTGTTAGACCATACGCTTTATAGGTAGATGCTAAGGTTCTTAAGGACATTAAATACTTGCAAACACGTGAACAAATATGTATACACTATAATTCTTGCAAGTGACACAAACTAATTCATGGAGGTATTTATTTTGTTGTTTTTGTTTAATTCACATTTAAGGGTTGTTCTAAAGATCTTTATAGCGAGCAATTTCTCGAAACAAAACAAATTAACATAGATTTTTTTTAGAAAATATGGTTTAATTATACCCATTATAAACATAAAATAAAATAATATGATAACTAAGCAATACAATATATACTACTTAGATTGTAAGTTGACAGAATAAATTACAGAATGTATAAATGTTTTGTATAAATGTTATTTACTTTACTATCTTAAAAAATGTTTGTGTCAAAAATTCCTTCTAACTTGACCTAATTCAAGTCTATCTTAGGCATAAGTAACGTTGGAAATGTTATCACTCAAGCACCAATAGGTTTAGAGAAACTTCAGTTACCATGAAAACATACTAACTGAGTTGAGTTTTGAGTGCGCCGAACTTTAAGGATGAAATGATGTGTTCTTTACTATAGCCACACCTGATGATTAATCATAGTTATTTCCCTTTGCGAAGGGTCTTTGTTGTGTGAGAAATAAAAATTAAAAGTAGTATAATTTTTCTATCAATGACCTCAATGCTAAGTTCTTCAAAATATTCTTAGTATATAGTGAGACTCGTGATGTGGTACACATCCTCTCATGCACACGACATGTATGCCATTTGAGACATGAGTATTCATTTTACGCATATGATGTTTTCGAAAATTACCATACAATTATGTTGATCATAAATAGCTAGAATTAACTAGGATGTTTGCCTTATACTCTTTTATGTTCAACTAGAACTCATGAATTTACTAACTTGTAAGCATGATATTAGAGGAAGAGTAAATAGGTGTGAATAATTTAACTTCAAAATTCATTGTCTTTTATCATCATAAATACTAGACAACGATTATGGATTAAACCATGACTAATGTTAATTTTTTAATACTTATTTTGACTAAACTAAAAATAATTGTAGTCATGCCTTGTTGCGGATGTTCGGAAACTTTCAGGATCAAAGAAAAATCAGAGAAAAACTAGAGAATCCTTGGAAGAGAATCGAGAAGACTTGAAAAGGATAAATAAGAGATGCGCTCTGGGAAGAGGGCGCGTGAATTGTCCATGTGGGGCCCCTCTAAACGTTGTTTCCCCTTCATCCCTATGACTCCTATAACCCTAACTTGATCGTCCTAGTTATTTCAGAATTTTTTCTCCTGCATGGATTTGTGTCATTGATATAACAAAAGTGTTTCAGTGTGTGGTTATTTATTAGATGTGTGAATTGGGATGTGTTTTACCGTACTTGTTACTTATGATGATTATATGATCTTCTACAAAACTAGTGCTATTTTGACAAGTTTAATATTTTTTACTATGATGTTGATCATTGGTTTGATTATCAAAATAAAACTTTGGCAGAAAGAAAGAAATAAGTTCATTCAGAATTAGAATGAGTACAACTGGAGGTAGATACTCAAATCACAAACTATGAATTGCTTCATACTTGGATTTGAATTTGAGGCTTTGTTTGATCTCTTTCATGTATCCCATGACAACTATGCATGACTAGTTAATTGCACAACCCTCAAAACTAGTTAAACTATTGTGCAACGAATAAATAGACATGTGTGTGTGATTGTGAGAGGAAATGAAAGCGTCCGTTTAAAGTTTTGAATTATAAGTGGACGCGTGAAGCCTAAAATTTGTTTGAGATCTCCTTGCATAGCTAGTTTGGTTGAACTAAATGGTTTATATCATGTTTATGATTATTCTACGAACAACGATTAATGTTAAGGGTGTGTGGGAGCCTTATAGATCATTTAACCCATGGAGGTAGGATAGAACACGTGTTTGGTTCTATATATTTTATGACTACCATTTGCTGCAATGCCCTCGTTTATTTTAACTGACGCGAGCTTCGTGAACATGATAGCTTTGTTCTCAACTTCTACCTTGTTCGGGGACGATAAATAGTCTAAGTTTGGGGATGTTGACGAATGCATCTTGCATCATGTCTTACCTTATGTTTTTGCATTATTAGTTTTAGATTTTGTTATTTTACCTCGTCCGCGTGCACCTATTCCATTGATTTCACTAGGATCTAGAAATAAAGATCTTGGCAGTCAAATCAATTAAAGCGGTCATTTTTAACATAAACATATTGATTGGAAGCCATAATTTTTTTCCATGCAAATATTCACGCACCTTGGGGTCAAGCCTTGTGTAAAAGAGGCTCCCGCAGCTTTAACAAGGACTAGTATGGTCGGCGATGGCCGTACCGCCCCGCCGTACCATAGACCCAAGGGCCGGTCTTGTCAAATACTTTCACCATGTGGGATGAGAAGTTATACGCACAGAGAAGTCACAAAACACCGAAACCTCATCTCTTGTAGGGGTCTGGAGGAAGAATTTGCAGGAGGGCATCCATATTGACCGCATCTAAGATCTTTGAGGTTTTGTCATCAATCTTCGTTATCAACATCATCATCTCCATCACCATCAACAATTCCTTCATGCAGCTTGTTGTAATTGCAAACCTTATTTTGGATTTACACGTGTACTCGTTTAATATTTCATACTCCATTTATATTATTATGCTGATGATGTTTGCCACCATGTGTGAGTAGTTCCCTAGGTTTTTAGAGAGATGGAGAAACCCTAGAACCACCATGAACTAGAATAAAGATACATTTATTTTTTACTTGTACAAATGTTTAGTAATGCTCTTCATGATATTACGCGAACATCAACTACATAGTATTTGCCCTAAGGGGACATGGAGATTGACCTACTAGTGACAGAATCCGTCCCTTTCCTAAGCCATGCATCAACGAGGGAGCCCAAAGATCCATATGTTTATCTCCACATCCACGAGGTGGCTGTTAATTTCTACTGTACTCCAACAAATGCTATTGGATAACTATGGATGTTTGTGTCATCCAGGATCTCGGGCTCACTTTTTATGTGCAACTCCATCCGTGCATAAATATACAAACAAAACTCATTATCATCCTAATCTTACACTAGAAAAATACCCCTGTTCCTAGCACTTTTTTTGGGGGCAGCACAAGCAAAAAGTAGCTCGGAAAGTTAGTTAGCCGGCGCAAGAGCAACTGCGCGCCATTTTGTCGTGATGGCCAAGTATACGCTATAGCAGGCATGATGCCATTGAATCGATGTATCATGTGAAATAATACATGTGGTCATTCTTTCTTTTGCTAAAAATATTCTAGAAAAGCTGGCTAAATTGCTGCATCAAAAAAGATTTGGGGGCACTAAACATTATGCTATGCATGTGCCACGTACGACAGCACCATATTGTGTCGGGCATGCACGGATGCCACTGCATCTAATTAGTGTCGATCTACAATGGGCTGCAGCGTTAACGCTGTACTGTCATGGTAGCGTTAGGTCGGCGGTTGATGATGTGTCGAGCCAACAAAAAAAATCATCTAAAAGCTTTTCCCAACGCGATTATCCCTGGCAGGTTTTTTTTTACGGCGGCGTGAGCGCAGTGATTAGGCGTGTGCCTCGGTGTTTATAAGCGCTAGAGCCCGCGCTATGTGTTGTAGTGTTATTCTATAAACTCGAGTGGTTGGACCAGAGGATGGGGGTGGCGAGTTTGAAATGGGAGGGGTGCAGGAATTATTCACATTTTTTTTAAATAGGCAGGAATTATTCATATGATCCAAGAAAGCGGATTATATTCACATGATCCAAGGAAAGCGGATCAGGAGATTTGAAACCGTCGGTGAAAGAATGGACAACGATGGCCGGAATGGCGTTAGCACCTGTGAAGAGCGGTCTCCGTAGAGAGACAACCTGCCACACTTGCGATTGTCCATGGAGGCAAATTTGATACTCACGCTCCCATTTGCGCCTCCCAGGCCCCAAAGGTGGAAGGAACCAATAAGAAGGACAAGAGAACATCTCAAAAAAAGAAGGACAGTAGAAACGTTGGAGTTTGTAGATCATGAAGCCAACGTGCTTTAGAAAAGACGGAAAATTTGAAGACTGGGATCTCTAAGGCCTTGTTTGGTACTAGTGTCTTAATAGGGAATAGATGGGATAATCCCCAGAGGGATTGGGTAAAAGTGAAACCCCCCACCTACACTCAAATCTCTCTAATCCCCACAAAATCCCAATCCCCACAAATCCACTAGGTAGGAGTAGTGTATTGGATTTGGAGAAAAATACACTAGAACTTGGGGATTAGTGGGGATTAGGAGGATTGAATCAGTCAAATACTCTAGAACCAAAAATACTATTTGAAGTAAGTGGGGATTTCGGGTTCAGTGGAGATTATCCCCTCTAATCCCCACAAATACTCTAGTACCAAACAAGGCCTAATGTGAGTGACCCGGAGATTATATCCATTTGCCCCTAAGGCAGGATTGTATGGCAACACCCACAACATTGGCATCAAGCCGAGAGTTTGCACGCCGAAATGGTACAATCAAATTGATGAGGTTGAGGAGACATGGAGAATGATGAACAAACCTTGGAGGAGAAGGCCAATCCCGGATCAAAGTCGAGGGACGAAGAGAGGGCTTGGGAATCCATCTTGGGGTCTTCCTAATAGAGATCGCCATGGATCGCCTTGAAGGTCGCCAGAGGGGTTGGTGGGGTGGAAAACGCCATAGTGGATTGCGGCTGTGAACAACATTGGCGTACCATATATACCATACAATAACCGTAACACAATACACAAAATGATCTGACCAACGTCTCTGCTTTTATGCAAATCACCAAGCACAATACAAATCTTTCATCAAGAATTTCAATACATCTGATTTCATCCAGTCACCAACGGCAATAAAAATCTTTCATCGAGAATTACAATACAAATCCGATTGTCACAAAACATTCTGGTAAAACCTACAAGTAATTAGTCATTGTAGCAGGAGATCCAGCTGAAGCGCCAACAGTGTCAGTGACGTTGGTGAACCATGGTCGGCGGAGCGCCGCGCTCGCCGACAGCCTCTTGTCGATGTTGCACGAGAGGAGTCCTCGTAGAACTTGGAATCCTTCTTCGGAGAGGAGGTCCTCGGGGAAGTGTTGTCTCAGCTTGTTGCGGGGGATGACATGGGGCGGCTTTACCAGCTTCCCGGCGAGGGGCAAGGATGTGTAGGCGGGCCAGATGGTAAACAACGGCACGCCGAGAACTCGGAAGATTGCAAGGAGTGTCTGGGCATCCTCCTTATTAGCCTCGCCGCCACCATCCTCCGCGTCGAAGAGGGGCTTGCCGGTGAGGAGCTCGGCCATGACGCATCCGAGCGACCACATGTCCACCATGGCGTCGTAGTCGGTCTGGCCCAGGAGCATCTCGGGCGCCATGTAGCAGTAGGTGCCGCGCCTCCCGTATGGCGGACGCTCGTGCATGGACACGGCGAGGCCCAGGTCGCAGAGCTTGACGTCCTCGATGCCGCCGCCGCCGCGGCCGACGAGTATGTTCTCCGGCTTGATGTCGCGGTGGACGACGCGGCGGGCGTGCATGTGCTTGGCGGCGCCGAGGAGCTGGCGCATGATGCAGCGGGTCTCGGCCTCGGTGAAGGGCTTGCTGCGGCGGTGCTCGTGGAGGACGTCGCAGAGGCTGGGCCCGGCGCGGTCCATGACGAGGGAGAGCTTCCCGGTGAGGGCGTCGCGCGAGATCGCCCGGAGCTGGACGAGGCCGGGGTGGCCGTGGCAGGCGGCGAGGAACGCGGCCTCGCGCAGCGCGCGGACGTCGCTGCAGGCGCAGGCGATGCCGCCAGCAGCTTCGTGCGCGCAGCGGAGCGGCTTCTTGACGGCGAAGGTCGCGCCGGTGCAGCGGAGGCGCGCCTCGACGACCCGGCCGTACGCGCCCTGGCCGATCTCGCGCGTCTCCTCGTAGTCGCTGGAGCTCCAGAGGCGCGGCCTCTTGCAGCTGCAGATCGTCAGCTCCGGGGCGCCGCAGCGCACGTCCACGGCGAAGCCGGGGTACTCGCGCTTGATGCCCATCGGGATCGGATCGGAGGTGCAAGAGATGGATCACAAGCGAGTACGTAGGTGGGGAATTGAACGAGGAGAGATTGGGGAAGGGGCGCTGGTATATGTAGTTGAGCTGGCGGCCGCCGGAGGCTGAGCGGGAGGAGTTGGAGCGGAAGTCGGAATCGGACGCGTTTCTTTCCCGTTTTGTACAGTTGGAGTGGAAACGCGCGAGTAAATTGCACCGTTGCCAGGGACGACTCGTTGGATCGAGGCTGGGCTAGCTAGTCATCTCATGGGCTGGGCTTCCAAAGAATTAACCAGCCGGCCTATTTCTCTTCCTTTTTTTTTGATGATTTCCAAAGAAAAAAGTAGCACATCGATCAGCTGAGTACGTGCGTGTATTTCTGATGATTTCTAAAGGAAAATGTAGCACATCGATGCTCGATCACAAGCGAGGAGGTGATTAATTGAACGAGGAAATAAAGAGGATGTGGTGGTAGCTGGTACTCCCTCCGTTTCAAAATATAGATGTTTTAACTTTGTGAAAAAAATATATCTAAATTTATTTTAGTGTGTAGATTTATTTAGATAAAACATTTTATATTTGTAAAATGATAATACTTCCTCGGGGATTGTTTCGTTCGATCCCCCGGGTCGTTGCTAGACGTGGGAGGTCCACCACGCGTTTGTATCTCCTTTCTTCTTTCTCGTTTTCTCTCCCAGGGAACTTGCAGCCGCCGCCGTTGCCCACTCGCCCGCGTGCAGCTCCGGCCACCGCACCGCCCCTGCAGATCTGGCCGCCGTGCCACCACCCTCCCCTGTAGCTCTGGCCGTCGCGCCGCCGCCGGGGATCTCCACCACCGTCCACTCCATGGCATCTGGACGCGGGGAGCTCGCTTCGTCGCCCCTCTTCCCGCCCGATATTGTCGCTGCCGGCCCTATCCCTGCCTCTCCCCCCATGCGCACCTCTGTCCATGGCCACTCTGCTCCCCGATACACCGTCCGTTTGCTGTAAGTCGTGGCCTCCCGTGGACATGTGCAGACGGCCGGAGGCGATGCTACACACGGCGACCGAACCTGCTACAAACGGCTTCTCATGTTGCTACCTACGGCTACAGTAGTTGCTGCCTTCGGCATCTGGACCTGCTACCTGCAGCGACCAGACCTGCTACCTGTAGCGAGCAGTCCTGCTACACACGGCGACCAGACCTGCTACATATGACTTGTGGCGTTGCTACATGCGCGAGTGGCGCAGCTCTATGGCATATTTCTTTGCTACAATTTTTGCTCCAACGATGTCTCCAGCGAAGTTAGGCTTTTGCTACATTAGCATAATCATCTTGCTACATCCGATTTTTGATTTTGCTATAAAAGCGCAATTTTTTTGCTACGCAGTATCCGGCGAAGTAAGTTTTGCTACATTAATACTTTTTTTTGCTACATGGTTGCCGCCGAGGTCTCTGGCGAACTCTCCAGCGAGGTCTAGTCTGTTTTCCTATTTTTGTATCGAAGCGTTTTCTGCTACATGTAGCAAAAGCGAGTCTATTTATAGCAAAAACGGATATATTTGTAGCAAAAGCGGGATTTTGAAGGACATGTGTCAGCAGGAGGAACCGGAGGATTTTGGAAAAATATCCCAAAGGACACGTAGTATTGTCCTTTATATTTTGAATAGGAACGTGTATACGCTGAGCTCGTGGAGGCTCAGCGGGATGAGTTGAAGTGGAACTCGGACCCGGAGTTGGCAAAATCTCCTTGAGCGCTACTGCAATTGGAGACGCGTTCGAATTCGTGATCCGAGAGCAAGTGGAAACATGAACCGGATACTGCTAGTACTAGAGACAAACTAACATATTGCAATTCAGGAACCGGACAATGCTGCACCGTTTACTCTGCTTCTTCTACTCTCCTGTGCTACTTGCGGTGTTGGAATTTTAGGTTGGATCGTGCTGAGCGTCCTCCAAAGGATCGGAGAGCCTCCAACCTCCGGATCCAGCGATCGACACGTGTCCCGGAGCACTCACACATAGAAAAAATCTCCTCGCATTACCGAACCAAAAATCAACGAAAGAAAAAACTCCATCTACACGTCACGCCTGTACATCACGCCCGTAGGTGCCGTGTGCACTCGCATCCCCTCCTCTCTGTGAGCCACAACCATCACCGTAGAATCCCACCACCATTGCCGGAGAATTCCGTCATAGCTTCGCCCGAGAACTTCATTGAAAGCACCTCCCCTCAACTTTCACAGCACCTCCACGCTTTCCCCGGCAGCATCACCATCCCCATGGAAGCACCGTAGCCCTCACCACTTCTGCCACCACCCGAGAAGTCACGACCCTCCATGGAGAGGTAGTGATTCAGATGGTGCAAAAAAAGAAAGATCTATAGCAAACAGTTTCTTACTGTGATGCAAATTCACAAAATGCTTCTAGCAAAAGAACCCATCCTAGATGCAAATCCAAAGAATCGTTGTAGCAAAAAAATTATTCGTATAATGCAAATTCACAAAACATACGTAGCAGAAATTTTCTTCTTAAATGCAAAATCCACAGAATCGTTGTAGCCAAAAAAAATTGTTCATATAGTGCAAATCCACAAAACATATGTAGCAAAAATATTCTTCCTAGATGCAAATCCACTAAAATCGTTGTAGCAAAAAAAAAGTTTATATAACCACAAAACCTAAGATGCAAAAACATAGAATGATTGTAGCAAACTTTTTTTTCGTATAAAGCAAATAGACATAAACGGTGGTAGCAACACTGCCCGCCTTGGGGAAAAATCCACATGATCGTTGTAGCACAAAATGTTCATATAATGCAAACCCACAAAACATAGGTAGCAAAAAAAAATTTTCTAAATGCAAATCCAAAGAATCGTTGTAGCAAAAGAGTTGCTCATACAATACAAATACACAAAACGTATGTAGCAGAAAAATGGCAGCGAAGGAAGATGAGGGAGAGCTTGGGTCTGTACACCTATGGTAGCACTGTCCCTTGCCAGCACCTCCCTGAGTGGTCACAGCTAAGCCATCCTCCCTTGGTAGCACCACATCCCTCCTCTAGCAGCTGTACCACTGTCCCTTGGTAGCACCATCGCCTTCCCTGAGGTGGCAGATCCACCGGCCTCCCATGGCAGCTTCGCCGCACACCGCTTACAGCACGTCAGAACAAGTGGTTGGAAACAGAGGAACATGTGCATGAGCAGGGCGAGTGGGCGGAGAGGCATCGACACTGTGTGGGCGGGGCGGCGGCAGCAACACGTGGTGGCGAGTGGCGATGAGTTTCTCGGTGGCGGCTGCGCGAGAGATGTGAGGGAGGAGAAGGGGAATAACCATCGATGAGAAAAATCAGGGAGAAGATAAAGATAGAAAGTGGGGCCCACGATTCGATGTCTCCTGTTTACCAGGACGCGTGGCGTTTGCTCGTTTCGGAGGATGCGCGCGTGTGATCCTCTGAAGGAAACAGACGTTTTCCTTTTATGTTTGAACCACAAACGCCAAAATAACAGTGGGTACACAAGTTGTAACTCGTACTAGTAGTACTAATTTTCTTGCAGAAGCGACAGTAGTAGATTAGGAAAGTGAGGCCAGTTACATACTCCAGGTTCAGGCTTATCATCGTACAAGTGATAAACCGGGATAACGGCATACACTTCTCAGTCCCTAAAGACAGCTCCATTGCAAAATGAGGCTTCGCTGTCAACGGGCATTTCCTCGAACTACTTAGATAGGAGAAAGAAAACCCAGCGTCGTTGCTTGTGCTGTTCTTCGACTCGTGGTCAGTGTTCCCCACGCAAAATAATGGCCCTAAACTGTACATCCTCGACACAAAACAGTTCATGTCGAATCGCTGCGTCATCTTGGGAAGGTCAGAGTTTCTCTGCTCCAGTAAACCCTCCGAGTACGATCCTTCACTGCCCGCCGTAGTGTGCAATCAACATTTCGAGCCTCGCCCGCCTCTGAAAAGATTCCATGTAGCGACTTTGAAGGGACAGTGTCTGTTGCCTGTGAATTTCATACTCGCTTTGCAGACTCTGGTGTTCTTGGGGTGAGTAAGGGTAGCGACATCCCCATGGTGGCTCATTTGGATGTCCCTCTTGGTACCAAGGCTGCTCCGGATTTGGAAGGATTCTACTCATTGGTGGATGGAAGCTGCCATGGGTGGGGAAAACATTCAGTGGTGGCCCTCTGCACATTGGCTGCTGGACCATGCCCTGGTGATGGAAGTAAGGAGCCCTCTCTCTGCCATATAAGTTGACTGGAAAACCTGGATGCGTTGGGGCAACTCCATAGGGTTGAGGATCAGATGGTATTGGCATGTGAACTCCGTTGACTGGAGGAAAATATGGCTGAGGCCATGCTGGAGCAAGTGGACGCAGATCAAATGGGCTCATGCCAGCTGCTGATATGCCAGGATAGAATTTGCCATCACCAGGGAATGAGACTGAACCAACACTGTTTCCGTGCGGTTTCTTCATCTTTTTTACGTCTCCGATGCAGAACATGAAAGTGCAGCAAGGACCCAGGGCAAAAGGTTCATCACACTTTGCACCATCTCCTCTCTTTTGGTTATAACCAAGGTAATCTTCCTTAGAAAAATCAACTTCTCCAACCTTAGCAAGACAAGAATCATAGGCCAGCTGTTCGATATCCCATCTGTCGTAAGGATGTCCTGTCTTGTGGCTAATGTGTGTTTCACCATAGGGACGAAGCAGGTGCCGTGCATTTGCAAAAAACCCATGGACCAGCTGCTTATGTGCGCTGCATGTCAGAAAAACAGGTTAATGAGAAATTGACTTAAGAACTTAAGGTCCTAAATGCATATTAAAACATTAAAATTTGAGAAGGTTTTTGTAGTTAACTGAACTCAATAAGAAACAATCAATTAACTACCATTCGATTACAAACATTTAACTTCTTATGGACAATCTTATCAATCTTACATCATATGCATAAAAACAACTTTTGCTTACAAGTTACAAAAACAACTTCATGTTATAGATCAAATATCTTTGCTTAGTGGGCAGTGGGTAGTACATAAATAGAAGGAACTAGCAAAGACTAATCTCAAGTGATGCATAAAGAGATTTACATGAAGGTTCAGGAATTCAATAGAAATGTTCTTAGTTTATTCTGCTTTACCTAAATGTTGCATGTGATCTTTTATGTCTATATGACAAGATAAAATGTCATTTTGACTTGATACAATCTGTGTAACACTGTAACTCATTTAACATGCTATTTATTTTTATCATAAGGATATAGATAGTGTATTTCAACCAATGTGACTATAATGTGGGCGATCTCATGCTTAAGTTTAGCAGTGATAGACAGACGTTAGCCCATAATTAAAATAATAATAATAAAAGGACTTCCAAGATATTCTATGCATTGTGGCATGCAACTACGGAAAAAAATTCCAAGTAAATCCACCTAACGTGACGATGATTCATACAGAGTTTCAGCCCTATTGATACAAAATCAAACTGAAACAAAAGACACTCAGGAAGATCAACTGTCATACAATCAGCCCAGATGAAAAGTGAGGCAGACTTTGTAGTGATAGACCACGAAGGTGATGATGACTCATACATAGAATCAGCCATATAGATACAAAATCAAACTGAGACCAAAGACACTCAGGAACACCAACTATCACACAATCAGTCCACATGAAAACTGGGAGATTTTGTAATCGATGAATTACGCAACAATTAGTACACATACTTGATGACATGCAGTTGATCCTCTTTTCCTTTGAACCCAGCATGAGGAAAATTAAAGACAATGCGATCAAATCGTCTCATCTTCAGACACGAGTGAAGCTTCATTGTTTTTGCATCAACGCCATGCAAAACTGTGGACCCCAATCTTTTCAATTCTGTTACATTAGCTTCAGCTTTCCCATACTTCCTCGTTAGAGCCCCTGTACAAGAGGATTCCGAACAAGAATGCAGAGAAAACAGATAAGTTGATCTAGAAATGGTCACAAAAATTAAGATAACAACATTATCCTCTGAGCTTCAGTGTTAGGAGTGAATCAAATAAGAAATTGGAAGAGCAAAAACTATTTAAATACAACAACTTCATACAAGAATATTTTTTTTGTGTTAGCCTGATGCCTGATATGTTTTCGCTGTCTTGATGTTCTCACTCATTCATTTCAGTTTCTTGCTCCAAGAGCATTTTGTCATAGTGGTTGAGCCTCCCTTGACACAAAGAAGTTGCAAAAGGTAAACTAATGGTGTGGTTGTTTTGAGCTGCAAGGTGCATAACTATGTCTAACAAACGTTACCATCAAGATCTGCCATCAGCAAAACAGGGGGATCTCAGAGTAAAAAGATAAAACAGACTAGCCAACAATGCTCATAACAAATAACATGCACTGAACTAGCTCAGTTCGTAATGTTCAGTTTCCAACAATACAAAATGGAGAAAAAAACTAGAAATAGAAACAGTGATTCTCAATGTACAACTGCATGTGTTCCTTTCATGACAGACAATCTCTAGCAGTGAGAGTGATTATGACAGCCAATATCCAGCAGTAAGAAACTGCACGGCGCACAAATTGAAAATTTTCTTCATACCTCATAATTAGATTCAGTGAGATAACGCGAAGTGCTTAACAAAATCAACAATGTTCCAACGTATAATACGTAGGACCAAATTACGAACACCTTGTCTCTCCATAGTCCAGACAGATCAGGTAGTAAAATTAGCACCAAGACATTTTAATTGCATTAGCATCTTTATCACAGAATGAAATGAAAATTAAGCCAATTTAAGGTAGGTTTGATGCTAAGTTCCTAACCGAGTAAAGTGCACCAAATACTTCTTTAAGCAGCAGAAGATACTGGGCTATCTTACAATCCTCAAATTAACACATGGGCATTCTAGTATGCAACCTGAACCGCCATGGTTCCATTAATTCCCCATGTCCAAGGCACAACATGCCAATAATGTAGCAGTATGGTCCAAACTAGTACTGCTAGCATGAACACAAAAGGGCACATCTGGTCCAATATCACAGGCAGCAAGAGAGAGCAGAAAGAGTATCAAACCATTGGAGTCGAGGGAGGTGGCGACGAGGTTCTCCCCGGAGCCGAACGCGGTGGCGAGCGCCAGCGAGAAGGAGAAGTCCCCGTCCCCCACGACGAGTATGCTCTGCGCCGAGGAATAGTGCTTGAGCCACTTGATCCCCTCCTCGTCCTTCTCCGCCTTATCATTCCCCTTCACAGCGATCGCCTGCACCTCCCCAACCACGGGCACATGCGCCTGCTGGTTAACGGCGGAGACGACCGGATCCCCCTGCACCGACGTCCCGCCCTTCCCGTCGGTAGCGGTAACCGGAGCCCCATCAAGAGCGTCCTTTTGTCCCACCGCAATCCCATCCCGCAGTGGCCCCTTCTCCTCCCTGCCTCCATCTCCGGCCGCCGCCACAACCGGAACCCCTAGCACTGGCGCCTCGCAGCCTTCCCCGTCGATGGCGATCACCGCAGCCCCCTCCGCTTCCTTCACTCCCACCGCCACGCCCGCCTCCAGTGGCGCCTCTCCCCCTCCGCCGCCGCGCCCTCCGGCCTTCGCCGGTCGCCGTGGCCGCCGCATCCCCCGCTGGCCCCTGGCGACAGTGACCGCTGTGTGCTGGTTTGGGTCACGCGTGGACTCGGGTCCACTTCCGAAGTTGCAATCAAACCGCTCCGGCGAGCGAGCCGAAGGGTTCGCCTTTTGTCCATTGAAAGTCACGGGACCGTGTGGGTACGGGGCCTACGCGGCAGTGAGCCACGGGCACTGTGGCGCCGGATTTTGCGCGGACGCAGATACGTGGCTGGATTCTGCTGCATCTAATTTGAAATTTGAAATTCGGCTTGGTGATGACGCGTCCCGAGATTCCAAGAAAAACTGTGATCTTTTTTTTTTCTTGAAGCGTGGAAAGTCCTTTTTTTGCGGTAAAAGACGGTGATATTAATTCGGACAGATTACAGAAAGGCCCTTAGAAGAAAGAAAATTACAGCCCAACCCTTCTGCATCTCGACCACACCGGAGGCGACGCAGCGCTGTCGGTGGCGCGCCACTGCTCATACTCCTCTCGACACGTTGGATCTGGACCATCCCCAAGCCAGCGAGAAGTCGCCGAGCACCGATCTCGAAGGATCTACGCCGGAGGCCGTCGTCGTCGTCACGCCGAACAACATCAGTACCTTTCGCTAGATCTTCACACACCAGATCCGCCGTCCCACGGCATCCTAACATCTTCGTAGACCTGCAAACTCGACAAAGGCAGCAGATCGACGCCGGAACTCCTCGGAGCTCCGCCGTTGAGGGAAAGGTTCACCACCTGCAAAACCACTCTGGCCACGTCTCTTCCACCCCGACGACGCCGGCTGGAAACCATATGTGACCTTACGCTATGTACACGGCACGAATCAGGGTTCCCTCGTCCTCCCGCTGTCGAAGCGGCCGACAGAGGGCGAGGAGACCGCCGATTCGGCGTCGGCGAGGTGGGTTGCCTACGGGGGCTTAAAAATCGCCTTTCCATGGAGGACGGTGAAAGGAGCGGTCCAGGGTCCGTAATTGGTTTGGTGCGTGGAAAGTCCTTCTTGCTCCCGATCTCCAAAAATATGTTTACACGTTTTTAAAAAATTGTGAAACGAAATTTTAAAAGTAGCTAATGATGTATCCCACAAACATGTAAAATATCAGTTTAAAATAAAAAATGACAAAGTTTGGATATTATTTAATTTTGAAATCACTAAATTCAGATCTATTGTTTTGCTATTTTTGTGCAGCTCAAAATACACAATATTGCCAATTAATATTTTGCAAGTTTTTGGTATACATCACTGTACAAATCCAAGATTTATTTCCAGAATTTTTTAGAACAGAAATATGACTTTTCATTTTTTTTTAAAGGGACCAGTGGTTTCCATGTACACCAAATCTCCACTAGCACCGAGCCTTTGTGTAGACCGCGGAAAGAAAAAAAAAACTGAACCTTGCGTCGTGCTTATGGTGCATGCAACTCACAGTGGCACCACAGTACGGGAGATGGGTGGGAGGACACGGAGAGGAATCGCCTTCGTGGGTGTGTGCATCAGTGCCGAATGGAGAGCAGGCCAGCAGCGGACTGACCGAAGGTGTTCAGTCCGTTGACGAGACTACCGCAACTTGTTCGGCCAAGTGACAGTCTAGAACTCTAGATGGAGGTAAATATTTTCTTTTGAGTTAAATCCATGGTTAGTCATTGGACTTGCTTAGCAAAGTCAATACAGTCATTGTACATCGGAAATACGAATTTACGGTCATCGAACTCGCGTCGGAGCATCACTCATGGTCACCGCGGGAGCCGTAGAGATGTATTTGACGACTTGGCGCTGAGTGGACCCACTGTCAGCCTCTATGTATGTTTCATTTGCAGAAAAGCCCCTCACATTTGTTTTCTATCCCAGTCAAATGCTTAATTATTTGGCCCATTGATAACTCAGTCAGACTGACCGGTGGGACCCACTTGTCAGTCCCACCCAGACCCTCTCGTCCTCCCCTCCATTCCATCCATCCATCCATGTCGCCATCGGTGTCGCCGTCGGCCTCGATGGAGTAGTTACTAGCGATAGGGCCGAACCATAGGAGTCGAGGGAGGTGGCGACGAGGTTCCTGCCGGAGCCGAACGCGGTGGCGAGAGCCAGCGAGAAGGAGAAGTCCCCTTCTCCCATGATCAGGATGCTCTGCTCCGAGGAGTAATGCTTTAGCCGCTTCGTTCCGGCCGCCCCATCACTCGCCGCCAAGGCGATCATCGCCTGCATTCTCTTCCGCTACCACGGCTAGAGAGACTGCAGCTATAGCGTGTGAGGGATAGAGGGAGAGAGCTAACGAACCGTTTCGGGGAAGGGGTATTTGACGTACTAGCGCGCAGGGAGAGGAAGGGCCGGCGGGGTCGCATCGAGTTCTGCTGTAGAGTGATCTTGGGCTAGATGTCCTCCGTTAATTCTGCGCTCATGCTTGGGAATGCGAAACGCTAAGTAAATTGTGCAGTGCTTTTACTTTCGAGATGGCCTTTAGTATTAGCATGTAGTATACGAATTTTGAACGAACGACGGGAGGATCAGTCTAATCTCCACCGAATATATATTTTCTTTATTTACGTACTACTCTTTCCGTTTCAAAACTATAAAATATTTTAGCTTTATAAATGAATGTATCTAAACACTTTTCAGTACTCCCTCCGGCCCATATTAATTGACTTTGATTTGTCAAATTTTGGATGAATCTATATACTAAATAGTGTCTAGATTTATCCAAATTTTGACAAATCCAAGTCAATTAATATGGGTCGGAGGGAGTATATAGATTTATTTCGACGAAACTATATAGTACTAAAAAACGTCTAGATACATTCAATTCACAAAGACAAAATGTCTTATATTTTTAAACAGAGGGAGTACAAGTTCTCATTTTTATTTGAAGAAAAAATATCATACTACTTGCATTCGATTTAGGGAAACTCCAAGGCGATCCTAATTTCAGACACCAAAAATGTCTACTCCATTTGCGGTGGTCCGCAGACAGGCTGGAGGCCCATATCCGTTCATGACAAGCCATTGCAACGAATGGTGCCTCCATTTGTCTGCTTTTAGGCAATTTTTTGTCTTTTTTCCATTTTGCACATTTCACACCTGTAAATAGTCCTCGGCCAAGATAGAAAATTACCAACATCGTCCCATTATCCACAAAGCTACCAAATGCACCACACACATGGTTCATGAACACATAAACAAAAGTGATCAAGTGAATCACACATTTCGATCTTGGATCATCATCCTCTTCTTCTCCAACCATGCACGTTGTATTGGATCCATGTCCTCGGTCAAGGGAGACTTCATGATCTTGGACTCCTCGCTAAGTAGGGTGAGATCCAATTCTTTTGCTTGCTATCTACTTCCTTAGCTCTTGCACGGGCGTCGATCTCTTCAAATTCTAGCTTCCTATGTTGCATGCCATAGCAGCTCTTCACTATCTTCTCTTTTTTCGAGGCTTTCTCTCTTATCCTCTTCTCACTTGATCGATACCTCCTTCTCGGTAAACATTGTCTAGATCGACTCTTGCAATGCCGACGACAAAGCCTCGTGCTTTGCATCCTCCTTGGACTTGGTCCCTCCCCTCGGCCTCTTTGATATCCCGGACGCACCTGGGGTGGCATCATCAAGATCGACGACATAGGAGTACATCCCTTGGTTTCCATTGGTGCCTCCGTTGTTGGTCCACGATATATAGAGCTCTTGCCACTTGGGACAATCTTTGATTGCCTTCCAACAATGGACCATGTTGAATGATTTCCCATGATGGGGAATCCTGAAGTAATTCAAAACTTGCAGCAACTAAAAATAGCAAGATTTTGTAAATAGGAATACAAAATAACACGTAGAACGAATTTGTAAGTGTTTTGAGTTTAATAAAGAAATATACCATATCTCCCATGCCAAATGCCACTAGCTTTCCACTGCCTCACCGTGTCATATGAAGAGTTGAACTTGGTGCATTGTTGTTGGATAAAGGCCCACACTTTCGTGAGAGAGTTCTCATTGCAATAACTCTCAGTTGGGTGCTCACCCAAGTTCTTGTGCTCATTGGAAGCAGTTGAAAAGATTCCTCCAAAATGTTTCTCCCTTGTTCTCGGCACCACAAATTAGATTGAAAGAGCATTTCCTATCCCTAGTGATTTTGGTGTTTTATAACAACACACATTTCAGACTAATTATTTGTCAAGTGTATCGCAGGTGCACTGAAAAAGGCTTGGCAATGGTTAAACAACCGTCCAAAAACTTTCTACCTGGTGCGGTACCAAATACCGCTTTTTGCTACCGGATGCTGCAGTAGTTGAGATCAGGTGGTAAACGGCCACTGTCGGGCTAGGTACTAAAAAGCGGTAGTACCGCATTTTAGTACCTAGCGTGACAGTAGCTTTTTAACCACTTGTCAAAAGATACTGCCCGCTCCAGTACTAAAATGCGGTAGTACCGGATTTTAGTACCGTGCGCGTATAAGCCTTTTTCCAACCTTTAAAAGGCCACTGCTCACCCCGGTACTAAAATGCGGTAGCGTGGCAGTAGCCTTTTGTAAGTTGGCAAAAGTCACTGGCTGCCTACCTGGCGTGACAGAGAGTTTTTTCGACCAAGTTGTTGATTCCACTGCGTCTCCGGTAGTACCGGTTGCCACTTGCGGTACTACCACTTTACGGTAGCACCAAGTGTGGTACCGTTGTGGCCAGGGCCTATGAAGTTTGAATATTGGTCTTCCGGTACGAAGTCCGGTACCAGGTCGTACCGGAGTTCTCCGGTAGTACCGCTTGAACTTCCGGTACTACCGCTGCATTAAAGTCTCCAACGGCCAGATTTATTGGAGGGGTATAAATACCCCTCCAAACTACCTTGGTACAAGTTGCTCATCCACATTAAAGTCAAGACCACCATTGGAGCCACCAATCTTCAAGATCTCCTCATTCCACCACCCAAAGTCTTTGATCTTTAGGGAATCGAAGGAGGAGGCCCCAATCTACTACTTCACCAAAAGAGATCTTCATTTCCCCCTCATTTCATTGAGGGCCCTTTGTTCTAGTGTTTTCTTGGAAACCCTAGTTCTTGTTTTGGTTCTTACAAGCTTGTATTTGATTGCTTTGACAGCTTGCTTGTATTGGGAGCCTCCGATTAAGTTGTGGATGTGTGCCCCAAACTTGTAAAGGTGCCGGCTTCCACCTTGAAGGTTGCCGATATAGTGGAAGGTGAATCGATCCCATTGGGGTGAGATTCATCGGAGAACAAGGGAGGCCTTTCGTGGCGTTGGTCGTTTGAAACCACCCCCTCTCCAAACGTAGACGTGCTTCCCCTCAAACGAAGGAACTACGGGAAACAAATCCTTGTGTCTCCGCATCCACCACTTTGGTTACTTCTATCCTTTACCGCACTTTACTTACTTGTTCCTACTTTGTGTTGTGGTAGCTCTTGCATAATTATCATATAGGTAAATTCACCTTAGTTGCATTATCTAGAGAATTTACCTTATTGTCAAACCTTAATTTGAAAAAGAAGAAAATTTGAAGTAGCACCTATTCACCCCCCTCTAGGTGCCCATACGATCCTTTCAATTGGTATCAGAGCCTCGGCTCTTTATTCGGGCTTTACCGCCTAATAGAATATGGGTAGCGACAAAAGGGATGGTGGTAGTGATCCAACATCGTGACCATGGAAGATCTCAAAAACTTGGAAACAAGATTGAGCTCTTCCTTGGTCAACGAAGTCAAGAAGATGCTCGAGCAACTTCTTAAAGACAAAGAAGGCTCATCACCCCCATCTCCTCAAGAGGATCAACCATCCATTTTACCTAAAGGGAATACGTCGGTATCCCCCGAGGGTATGATGTTGGGGGGTAAACAAGACCACGCTAATTCCTCCACACAACTTGATGGGGGGAAGGGTGAGCACCGTGATTCTTGGTACTCTCCCGATTCTCCCATCCCTCACCCTCATGTGTACAATAGAGGTGACCCACCTAAGCTTGAAGAGTCTGCTACTTTTGCTCAATGGCAATCACTAATGAGAACTCATGTGCGCAGCTCTTGTATTGAACTATGGAACATCATCGAGCATGGACTCTTTATTGGGGATCCAAACAACATGACAAGAAGAGAGGTTGTCAATAGTCAACTCAATGCCACTGCTTTGCATATGATTCAGCAAGGATTGGGGACAAAGGATTATCCACACATTGAGCACTTGAGAATTGCCAAGGAAGCTTGGGATGCCCTCACCGTATTGTTTGTTGGAAATGAGATTATGAGGAGGAAACGATATGATGCTCTAAGCAATGAAGCCGAAGGCTTCTACATGAAAGAAGGTGAAGATCACGAAGACATGTACCGAAGGCTCAAAACCACCACGACCGCTTTTAGAAATGTGGGTGCCTCACATGTGGATGATGCATGGATAAAAAGGAAATATGTGAGCGCACTCATGCCCTTTGAGCCCACGGACTTTAAGAGCTTGCAAGGTAGACATAACTACCATCTCATGACCTCCAATGAAGTTACGCAAGAGATGGACGCTTTCAAGGTTGCCGCCAAGAATGCCAAAGACGCACGTGCTCGTGCCCTTGGTATGAGCAATGTTGTCAATGTTGCTTTGAAGGCCAAAGTTGTGGATCATGGGGATGAAGATGATAGTGATGAAGGACTCTCCATGGACCATCCCGATGAAGTCAATATTGCTCATGGTCAATATATGGCTTTCTATGCAAAGAACTTTTGGAAGAACCCCGCCAAGGCCAAGATGGAAATGCAACGGAGAAGCAATCCAAATGGGAAAAGAGAGAATACCACTAGGTTGAGAACTTGCTTCAATTGTGGTGACCGCTATCACTTTGTGGCAAGCTGCCCCTATGAGAAGAGAGAAGATCATGGTGGTAAGCTTGTGTTGAAGAAGACTCTCAAGGCACCTTACAAGAAACCTTTCATCAAAAAGAATCCCGTCAACAAGAAGTCGGGAGAAATTGTCTTGATCACTCATGAAGAATACTCCTCCGACAATGAAGATGATGAAGATGAGGAAGAAGAAACTTCTCATGGTGTGGCTTCTCTAGCCACCACCTCTACTCCGACATTCTCACTCTTCGATTCTCCAAATGAGAACTCTTCCACCAAGAACTTCACTTTCCTTATGGAAAGAGGAACGGAGGTATCCTCATCATCCCGCTCTACTCACTTAGATAATGATGAAATGTCTCTTGATGTTAAAAAGGAATTAATTGCCTTTGATGAGTTTATGACTAACCTATAAGGTGATGCTAAGCTACATTTTGGGAACATCTTAGATCAACTCTCACATACTCAAGAGCTTCTAGATGTAAGATGTAAACTTGGGCATGAACATATGATTGAGCTAGAGGCTTTAAACAATGCTCTAGAAGAAGAACAAGAAACTAGGTTGTCACTTGAATTAAAACTTGAAGTGCTTGATGAGGCCAATGACATTATTGTTAACAAACTCATCAAAGAGCGTGATCATGGTATTGCTAAATACAAAAGGGCTAAAAAGGACAAGATTGAGTTTGGTGTGGTTCATGAAAAACTTGACGAGGACTTTAGTTTGCTTAACAAGGCTCACAAGGCCTTGGAGAGTGAACTCTTGTCACTCACAAAGTCCCATGAAACGCTTCAAACTCAATTGGCCAATATTCCTTCACCTAGTAACTTCATTCCATCGAGTAGCGCAACTATTCTTGAAGAGAATGCTAGGTTGAAGGGGGAGCTTGCTAAGGCCACATTTCCACAAGGCAACAAGTCCATTGATGATCTATTGAGCAAGCAAAGGCGTAGTGGTGATAAAGGGGGCATTGGTTTTGTTTCCAAAACCAAGAAGAAGAACAATAAGAAGAAGAAGGCCAAGCCTACACAAGAGACCAATAAGACCATTGTGGAGAGTAAGACCACAAGTGGTAAAACTATGTCACATGATGACTTTGCGGGAAGTGCTAACCCTCACTATGTTCTAATGTGTGATTACTATGGTGATGTGTATGCTCAATATGTTGGCCCTTATGATGGTTATATTGCTTGGTCTATTTGGGTTCCCAAGACCCTTGTTGCTAACAAAAGAGGACCCGTTGAAAAATGGGTACCTAAAAAATTAGCTTGATCTTTTGTAGACTTATGCTTCCGGAGGGTCAAAGTGGGTGACGAGGTTTAATCTCGTCAATGCCCATTTTTATGGACTTGGGTTTTGGAGAAGATGGGGATGCTGGAGATCGTGGCACGGTTAACAGACAAGCAACCAGGAGACACGAGATTTACCCAGGTTCAGGCCCGGAGGAAACCCTACTCCCGCTTATGCGCTCTTTGATTACTGGCGGAACCAAGGTTCTGGTGCGCAGATTCGATCTGGCGTGGATGCGTGTGCGAAAGTATGAGTCGAGTTGTCCTAGGACGTGCCCTCCTGGCCTTTATATAGACTTAGGCAGGTCCCGGGCATAGTCCTAGTCGGTTACAAGTTCTAGGGTTTTACCCCTTTGAATTTCCTATCTCCTCTAGTCTTGCTCTCCAAGGATCCGAAGGCGTCATGGGTCTTGGCCACCGAAAATCTTCATGGGCGGCATATATGCCGTGGGCCTTCTTTGGCTGGACTAGGTATCTTTGATTACGTGCAGTAGGGTATAACCATGTCGATGGCCCCGGTGATCGGTCGAATCGTCGTAGATTCGGCCGAGACTCTTCCATCCTTCGAGCAACTATATGTTAATAGTATATGTGTGTAGGGATTGTTGATGCGTGTGCACGACTCACCCGACGGATCGTGGTCGATTAAGCATCTTAGGACGAAACAACACGATCTTCTTGAGTTCGGGTCCCTTAACCCGGCTGGAACATATCTTGGCGTAATTCAACTTAGGCCGGAGGACTTATAGGAGTGGAATTCGGTGATTTTAATTGGTGTACCAACGTCCGTCGGGATTTTTCGCCGTGCTGATGCAGTTCATACTAGCGAGCCTTGATCGGTCGTTGCGAGCCATCGATGATATATCTGTAAGTCTTATCTTTGCGTCAGACGACATCCAACATTTATCACCTCGGAGGTGCTTCGGGTGGCCAAGGAGATTGTTACTCACTTAGCGTTTTGTTGGGGCAGAGTTGCCAAAAAAGTTTTTGCATGCGGATCCGGAAGATCGCAGTCGAAGATTTCATAGGGTGCACGACCAGCGCTCCCTATGGGAGTAGCCCCCAAGTGTCTGTTCGAGTCGTAGAAAATTTTCGGATGCTTAACTCCATCCTCCCTATGGGAGTAGCCCCCGAGTCCGTAGTGGAGTCGTAGACTCGACGTAGGACTCAGATAAGTAATTTTGTCCTCATTTGTCTGTCGGGTGCGCGACGGCTCACGAGTAGCCCCCAAGTATTTAGTCGAATCATATATTTGAGTGAGTACTTTTAACTGTGGAGCCGAAGTGGTGCTAGTATAGCTTTTGATGACGTCAGTGCTTACGATCGATGACCTCAAGCGTTTGCTACGCCAGAGATGACTTGACTGGACGAAGCGTGGGTCCCACTTGCTGACTTTGAATTGACCGGTGATGCGCGGCGTGGAGATGATTACGGCGTCTCCTCGATTTCCACACGTAGTGGACGACGTGGTAACGACGGTTCGTTTTGGTGCTGACACGTGTACGGCCAGATCTACCGTTGGCGTTAGGTCTTCTGGATGGACGGCCAGCGTGCGTCGTCTTTGCTGTTATAATCCCTGGTGAAATCGTGGTTTGTTTTTCACCGCAGCAGTTCATCTATTCACTGCCTCCTCGTTCTTGAGCTATTCTGGCTGCGCGCTGAGAGTTTCCTCCATATTTCCTTTGTCTTTCTCCGTTGGCAACGCCACCACCGCCTTAGCGCCATGGGGAAAACAAAGAAATCCTCATCTGCGGTCGGGACCAGCGCCGCCGGAGGCAAGAAGGGCACCGCCGCTGCTCGCGTCACCGATGGTGGCTGGCGGCGATCGAGCGGAGAGTGATCTCATAAGCAATGCGCGAAGGCCTCGATCCGCAGGATACGACGGCCGTCAAACTCCCGGCAATGAGGTAATCCCGTCCCCATCTGGTACGGGTTATGTTTCTTGCCTTCGTCTTGCGTGGGTTTTCGTATCCAGTCCATGACTTCCTTCGTGGACTGCTCTTCTTCTATGGGGTTCAGTTGCATCATCTGTCTCCCAATTCTCTTCTCCACATTGCTTGTTTTATCACCCTTTGCGAGTGTTGGCTGGGCATTGAGCCGCACTTTGGCCTCTTCCGGAAGTTTTATTCCGTGAAGAGGCAGTCTGGTTCAGATGGTGTGTATCCCATTGGGGGTTTCATCATCTCCCTCAGTCCCAATGTGCAATTCTTTTCCTTTTCCATGTCCGAATCTGTCCAGTACTAGCAGAGGAAATGGTTTTACATCCGTGACTCTATACTTCCTGGGCAATATTTTGGTCTCGTTCCTTTTGACCCCTCCCAATTGATTGAGAAGAAAAGATCCTGGAAAAACCAAATCTTAGACGGTGAGGTGGCGGAGATAGAGGCCTGCATCGGGTGGAGGATCTCAAGCGATTCTGAGAAGGAGGTGAACGGTGTCGACATCATCCGGACGTTTCTTGAGCGTCGGGTGCAGCCTCTCAAGCGGCGCATCCGATGTTTCTTTACTCTGGCGCCGTGATCCGACGAGGGTTTCGGTGAGAAAATCTCAAGGTGGAACTTGACAAGGCTCTTCGCGTTGTTGAAGTTCAAGGTCGACGAAGAAATCCCGGGGAAGTCGCTGACTCCTCCCTTTTCTTCGACGTTGGTCGTACCGAAGGTGTAGATTTGCGCACGTAGTGCTCCCCTTTTGTTTTTGTCAGCTGTGTAATTTTTCCTTTGTTTGCTAACAAAGTTCCTTTTCCTTTTGCAGAGCTTCAAAGTGCCGGGCATGGCACCACCGTTGCCCGAAAGGTATCCGAATGCCCCGGATAATGAAGTGGTGGATTCCGTGTCCGATCTACCGTCAGCGCGATCCCCAGCGGAGGATGCCGATGAATCGAGTGAGGACCATTCGCGCAAGCGATCACGGAGCTCTAGTGAGTCATCAGATGCTTCGACTCCTCCGACTCCCAGAAATCCTCTGGGCCTTGAGCGTCATGATGATGTTCATGGGGGTTCTTCCTCTCCCCTTCCTGCCATTCCTGTGCAGGTTGTTGCTCACCCGCTTGACCAGCGGAAGAAGGAAGAAAAGAAGGAGGAGAAGAAGGAAGAAAAAAAGGAGGAGAAGAGGGCCCGAAGGGCTTCTCCTATCTTCGACCTGAGCGCGTTGGGCTCGTAAGTTTTCTTGTTGCCACTGTTGTCCTTTGTTCCCTTGTTATTTTTGTACCTGCGTTGATTGGTTCGTATGTAGGCAATCCTCCGACGGCTCTAGTGATGGTGCGCGAGATGATGGGGGAGTCGAACATTGCGTCGCCTCCTCCTCAGACGGTGGCGACTTACAGTGACGTTGCCGATTCCTCTGTGCAGGAGAGGCTGGTGGTTGCGCCTCGAAATTTTGCGGGCTGCGGGTTCGCCGAGCACGTAAGTTTTACGCTTGATGCTACGGGGAGCCCCAGTGTCTTCGTATCTTGATGTTGTTTATGCTTCTTTGTGTTGGGCGTAGCCCCAAGTCCTATTCTTACTAATATTGCCTTTTGCTGCCTTTTGTCCAAGAGGCCAAGCGGTGGTGGAGGAACGCCTGTGGCGAGCTGCGGCAGCTTCAAGGTATTAAACGCCTTGTAGTACTTCTCTTGCTTATCCTGGTCCTGTTCTTTGACACTTGCTTGTTGTAAATGCAGAGGAGCATAACGACTCTCTCCGTGAGGTCGGCCTCAAGAAGAGCCTTGGCCAATCGGAGCGAAGGCCGGCTGCCAGTGCGAGAGCGCCTTGAGCTGGAGCTGACGAAGGCAGCCGAAGCGAAAGAGCGTCTGCACCAGGAGGCCGCAGATCGTGAGGAGCAGCTGGCCACCGTTGCGGCTGCTCGTGAAAAAGGGGTGGTGGAGAAGCTCATGGCTGCTGTCAAGGCTATTTCGGGTGAGCGTTAGCTTTTGTACTTGCTTCTTTTTCTACGGATCTTCTTCTATGTTGCCTTTCTTCATGTTTTCTTCTTTTTTGTCTCAGATGCCGCAGGCATCGAGTTCGACCGCGGTGCTCTGGATGCCTGCGGTCCTTGGTCGCTTCTTCGAAGACCGCTGCAGCACCGTCGTCAACTCCCTTGCCAAGGCGAAAGAGGTCCTTGGTCGCTTCTACCAGGAGCTCTTCCCGAAGGGCGCATCCCTTGAAGATGTGGACGCCCTGGCAGAGGCTCTGTCGGTAAGCGCTGCGGCGTATAAGCGCAAGCGAAGGGCATCGGCGTCCGTCGGCTGGCGATGGCCATGGCGGTAGGCGGGCTGGACCTGCCCTAGATTACTTCTCGGATGCCTACGACTAAGGATGGATCCGAGGTAGCCTTCGCCGCCTACTCCGCTCGCTACAGACGATATGGGCCCAAGCTCATTGACTTGTTGTCTGAGTATGCATTGCGGCGGCGAGCCAAAGCTAAGCGATCTGTTACGAGGCGACTCAGTGTCCTCCGCCTTAGGCATAGTAGACGTAGGGTAGTTTGTAGTATACTTTTATTGTAAATATCTTTTGTAGTACCATCCTTATGCCATGTAGTGGCCTTATATATTTTAATGAATTCCTCCGAGTTGTGCTCTATCCTTGGCTGAATGTCGGTGTGCCTTCTTTTTTTTACTGCTATAGGATCCTTGGTCTTGACCAGTTGACACTTCATCCAAGGCCCTTGCGACCATCATTGGATGATTCCTCGGCTCGCTTTTCTTGAGATCGCGTCGCAGCTTGGAGAGATTTGCTTGGGTTCTGTGATGTGACGTTTGGAAATCAAGCGGCCGTGGTGCACCAGAGAGGAGTATTTGATGGCGGAGCTGGGTCTGTCCGAGCTGCAATGTAAGTTGATCCTTCTTTGGGCTGTAGCTCAGTTCTTGGTGAGCACCTAGCCTTATTCTTGTTTTGTGCGGTTGTCGCGGTGCCAATCTTGCTCAGGGAAGAAAAGGAGCGTATCGCTGTTCGAGTCAATTGCTTGACTCAATAGGACATGGGCCGGGCTTCTTACGGATGGATCGTGATCGCGCCATGGTTACTGGCGGCGTGCAGGATCGTGTCTACCAGGTTTCGCGGGTGCTCCGCCAGGTGCAGACATCACTTTCCTCGGTGCTGCACGTCATATTTCCGTTGGATGCCGTGCCAACGACCCTTGCAGTTCTTCTGACAAAGTTTCGGAGTGCCAGCAATGTCAAGGAGCTGGTGCGCCAGCAGCTCGTCGCAGGGGTGAAGGCTGCCTTGTCTCTTGTGAGGTGCGCATACAGCGTGGATTTGGCTTTGTGGGCCACCTCCTCGACCAGATGGTGGCGAGTGGAACATGCGTCGCATTACGGTGTAAGGCAGTATGCCGAACAAATTGTAGATTTGTTTGAGCAGCGTGCTCAGGTTATTCTTCAGAATAGGTAGGGCCTGAAAATAAACAGATAGATGTAAAATTTGTATATTGCGGCTGGGCGTTTATGTGCCCTTTGTTGTAAAGGTTTGCTTGTTTGTGAGCACGCAGTTCTTTGATTGTGTACATGTCGTTTTCGTTTGCCTGACGTAGTCAGCTACTCAGGTGGACACGTTTGGTCCTCAGTCGATGAAATCGTGAGGTGGGGGGAGCCCCCAAGTGCGTATGTAGCATGTAGTAAAGTTGCAGAAAATGGTCAACCAAAGGTTGGGGGTGAGATACTTAGCTTTATTTATATCGTAATGGAGGAGGTACATGGTTCGGCTGAGTATCCTTGGCTGAAAGCCTTATTGAAAGTAAAAAAGGGGGGTAGGTTGCTACGGGTAGAATCGTCGCAGGTGCGAGACGTTCCATGGGTTGGAGTATGCGAATCCAGACTCCACGTGCTTGAGGCGATAGGCGCCACCTGGGATGACTTCGGTGATGACATAGGGTCCTTCCCATGGTGAATCGAGTTTGTTCGGTCGCTTTTGCTTGAGTCGCAAGACGAGGTCTCCTTCGACGAAGGACCTTGGGTGTAGCCGGCGGCTGTGATAGTTGCGAAGACTCTGCTGGTACACCGTTGATCGAGCTGCTGCTATATCCCGTGCTTCGTCAAGTGTGTCGATGGCGTCTTCGAGTGCAGCCGTGGACTCGGCTTCGCTGTAAGCGACGACTCGTGGAGCCTGGTGGCGTACTTCGGCTGGTAGCACGGCCTCAGCTCCATGCACCATGAAGAACGGTGTGTAGCCGGTGGAGCTGTTTGGCGTAGTACGTAAGCTCCACAGGACAAACGGTAGCTCTTTCGTCCAGTTTCCTGCTTTGTGCTCGAGTGAGCTCATGAGGCGCTTCTTGATGCCAGCGCCGATTAGGCCGTTGGCATTTTCCACTTGCCCGTTTGTTTGCGGGTGTGCCACTGAGGCATACGTGATATTGATCCCGAGGCCTTCGCAGAAGTCACAAATTCTTGAGATGAAGTTTGATCCGTTGTCGGTGATGATCTTTGTACGCCAAACCTGTAGACAATGGATTCGAAGAACTTGACGGCGGTTTTGCCCTTCTGGTTGGTGACTGGCATGGCCTCGATCCACTTGGTGAATTTGTCGACTGCGACCAGGAGGAAGACGTGTCCTCCTTTCGAGGATTTTGGCAGTTTGCCGATCATGTCGAGGCCCCATTGGGCAAAAGGCCAGGCTATGGGTATGGGTCGAAGTTCGGACCCAGGTGCGTGCGGTTTGTCGGCGAACCGTTGGCACCCGTTGCATCTTCGGACGATATCCTTCGCGTCGCGCATGGCCGTTGGCCAGTAGAATCCTGCTCGCAGAGCTTTTGCGACGAGAGAGCGACTGCCTGCGTGGTGGCCGCAGATGCCTTCATGGATATCTTGTAGTATGGCCTTGCCGTCGTTGATGGTGATGCACCGTTGCAGTACACACGTAATGCTGCGTTTGTACAGCTCGCCATTGATGATGGTGAAGGCTTTCGATCGACGAGATATGCGCCGGGCATCTGTCGGGCTATCAGGCAATTCTCCGTTTATCAGGAACTGGAGGTATGGACGTGTCCAAGTTTCTTCAACTGCCATGACCTGCATCAGGTTGACCATGGCAACTTCGGTATCCAACTTTTCGGGTCCTTCATGACCTTCGGGTAGCGTAGCCCCCGAGTGTTCTGCTTCTTCGGGTGATCCCTTGGGGAATTTTCGCTTGATGGATGGCACGCAGATCTGTTCGAGGAACACACCTGGTGGCACCTTTGCACAAGTGGAGCCGATGTTGGCGAGTCTATCGACCTCCTCGTTGCTCTCTCTTCCAACGTGCCGAAGTTCGCAGCCGTCGAATTCTCCTTCGAGTGCGTTGTATAGCGCACGGTACGCGATCATGTTTTCGGCGTGTGCGTCGCACTCATTCATCGTTTTGCTGTACGACAAGGTTGGAGTCACCGTAGATGACCAGGCGCGTTGCGCCACATATTTTTGCCATCTTCATGCCATGGATGAGGGCTTCGTATTCGGCCTCGTTGTTGGAGGCTCTGAATTTCATCCGAAGAACGTACTTCATTTTGTCACCTTGCGAGGAGGTCAGTATGACTCCTGCCCCTGCTCCTTCTTCGCGCTTGGAGCCGTCGAAATGCATTGTCCAGGACTGTGACATATCTGGGGTGTCAGGCAGCTGCAGCTCCATCCAGTGTACCAGGAAGTCTGGAAGGACTTGAGATTTGATTGCGTGTCGCTTCGTGAGCGATGTCCGGGGTGATAGTTCAATGCCCCAAGGCCCACGCGTCCTGTGGCCTCTGGGTTATTCGGGATCTTTGTTCAGGTGCCTCGTTGACGACCATCACCTGATGCTCCTGGAAGTAGTGGCTCAGTCGTCGAGCCGTCATGAACACGTCGTAGGCCAGCTTCTGGTAGTGCGGGTACCGCTGTTTTGTTGGAGTGATAACCTCGCTGAGGTAGTAAATTGGGCGTTGTACCCCGTGGGTCTTGCCTTCTTGGTCGTTCGACCACGATCTTATCTTGACCACCTGGTGTGTGGCTGCTATGTACAGCAACAGGGGCTCGCGCTCTTTTGGCGTGACCAAAACGGGCGAGGTGGAGAGGAGCCGCTTGAGGCTTTCGAATGCGTCGTTGGCTTCTGGTGTCCACTCGAACTTGTCTGCCTTGCGCAGCAGCTGGTAAAATGGTAGGGCCTTCTCGTCCATGCGGCTGATGAACCTGCTTAGTGACGCTACTCGCCCTGCGAGCTGCTGAACGCCCTTGAGGTTTTTCGGCTTCTCCATTGTCATGATAGCTTTGATTTTCTTCGGGTTCGCTTCGATCCCTCGTTGAGAGATGAAGTACCCGAGCAGCTGACCCGAGGGGACGCCGAAGGCGCACTTTTCTGGATTGAGCTTGATCCTGTAGCGATCAAGGTTGTCGAACGTATCGCGGAGATCGTCGATAAGTGTTCTTGCCTCCTTGGTTTTTATGGCTATGTCGTCGACATAGACTTGGACGTTGCGACCGATCTGGTCCTTGAGGCAGGCCTGCATGCATCGCTGGTACGTGGCACCCGCGTTCTTTAGCCAGAAGGGCATTGTGTTGTAGCAGAATACTCCGAACGGTGTGATGAATGCCGTTTTCTCTTGATCTTCGACCTTGAGTCGAATCTAGTTATAGCCTGAGTAGGCGTCGAGGAAGGAGAGCTTCTCACAACCTGCAGTAGAATCGATGATCTGGTCGATCCAAGGAAGAGGGAAGTGGTCCTTTGGGCAGTGTTTATTTAGTGACATGAAGTCCACGCACATCTGCAGGATGTCTGTGTCCTTCTTCGGGACCATCACCGTATTTGCCAGCCACTCGCTTTCCTTGATTTCCCGGATGAAGTCTGCTGCGAGTAATCTGTTGATCTCCTTGCCGATAGCTTCGGCTCGTGGCTCCGACAGTCTTCGGATAGACTGCTTGACTGGCTTGGTGTCTGGGAATACATTGAGTGCGTGCTCGGCGAATTCCCTGGGAACTCCTGGCATGTCCACAGGACACCAGGCGAAGATTTCCCAGCGCTCACGGAGGAATTCGACGAGCGCGCCTTCCTATGCGGTGCTGAGGTCGTTGGCGATCAGCGCCGTCTTGGAGGCGTCTGTCGGATGGACCTGCACTTTCTTGGTGTTGACGGTGGAGTCGAAGGACATGTCGGGTGCGTTCTGCCTTGTGACTGGGGGTAGCCCATTGTCCGTCACCTCGCGGAGCCTTACGAGCTCGTCTTGCATGCCGAAGGACTGGGAGATTTTGTTGAAATCCCTGTCGCATTGGTCCGATCGGGTGAAGCTCCCGTGGACTGTGATGACGCCCCTTGGTCCTGGCATCTTGAGTAGTAGGTATGCGTAGTGCGGGACGGCCAGGAACCTTGCGAACGCTACACGTCCCAGGATGGCATGGTATTGCGACGGCCAGTCCACCACTTCGAATTCTAGGCGCTCCTACCGAAAGTTGTCCGGCTTCCCGAAGATGACGTCGAGCCCTATTTTGCCCAGGGGGAAGATGCCCTTCCCTGGGACAATGACGTGGAACGTTGTGTCTGATTGTTCCAGGCTGCATTGCGAGATCCGTATAGCTGCTAGAGTGCTTGCGAACATTAGGTTGATGCTGCTGCCGCCGTCCATGAAGACGCGACTCATCTCGAAGCCTCCGATCTGCGCCCAAAGACAGGGCAGCATGACCTGGGCGAGGGATCTGGCAAGGGTGATCCGCGCGAGTGAATGTGATGCAGGACTCCGATCCTCTGAGGTACTCAGGGATTGCAGGCGGAGTTGCCACGGCCAAGTTGATTTGCCGGGTGATTTTCTTCTTCACCCTATTTGTGGGGCGTCCCTTCTGTATCATATTGAGTGCTCCTTTTGGTGGGGGGTATGCGACCCCGGTGTTGTTTTGCGCTGGTGCGACTGGTTGATTTGAGCCTCCAATAGGCGGCGGTGGAGGAGCTCCGTGTGCTATTTCACCTGGCGCAGGTGCGTTTCCGAACGCAGGGATTGGAGCTTGTTGCCTCATCTGCACCATGCCTTCGCTGAGTTTCTGGAACTCGCGGCAGTCCTTGAGCATGTGGCTAGCTTTCTTTTTGCCATCTTGTTTGTCGATGTAGAAGTGGATGGTGCATGGACCCGAAAGTTTGTCGAATGCTGAGGGTCCGTTGTCGCGGTCGCGGCGTTGCCACGACTGCGTTGGTCGTCCGTTGTCGCGGAAGTTTCCGCTGCGGTATCCTCCGCTGTTGCGGCTGTTGTCGTTACGGCGGTCGGCGTAGCCGGCTGCGACCATGTCGGGTCCGTCGCGGTCCTCGTAGACACGCGATCTCCTCTTGCTGCGGCGTTCGCGTCTTCGGCCGTAGTCGTCCTCTTCATCTGATTGCGCCCGCTGGATGCAATCTTCGCCGTCTGCCCAACTGTTGGCGATTTCCATGAGCTGGTCGAGTGTCTTGGGCTTTACACGTCCAAGTTTCTCCTTGAAGTCTGGGCGTTTGACGCCGTCCCTGAAGGCGTCGATGGCCCGCTCTTCGGAGATGTGTGCTGCGGAGTTCTTGGTTGTAGACCAGCGTAGTATGTACGAGCGAATAGATTCACCCGTTCTCTGAGTGCAGGCTCGCAATTCTTCGATTGAGGCGGGCCTCTTGCTGGTGCCTTTGAAGTTTCGGATGAAGCTGTAAGCGAGCTCCTCCCAGCTTCGGATGGATCCTGATGATAGGCTGCTAAGCCAGACCCGCGCTGCGCCTGTTAGCTGCAGCTGAAGGCATTGCATGGCGGTTTCTTTGTTGCCTCCGTGAAGCTTGACGGATGACAGATGGTCACTGAGCCAGGACTTTGGATCTTGCGTGCCGTTGAACTTCGGAGTATCCGAAGGAAGCTTGAAGTTGCGTGGCATCTGTGTTCGCCGGACGGATCTGCTGAAGCATCGAGCCCCGCAGAGTTCTCCTTCGTCTTCATCCATCTCAGATTCAGACGCAGACATTTCAACACTAGTAGAGAAATGCTTATAGGCGCCAACTTTCAGTAGACCACCGTGCAATTTGCATGTCGTCCGCATGGATTTTTTTTTTTGTAGTGTGTCAGTACTCATCACAGTATTTGTGCACTAATAGCGTGGCTCTCGCAACACATTTCCACCGTTTTGGTGGACCAGCACGTGCCCGAATCTGCCAACATTTTGGATTGTACTGTTAAAACATAACGGCAGAGTGGCGCGGTAGCAACACGCCATCGACATGCACCGTGCATGAGGGAAGAAGCATGAATTAATAGCACCCTTCTCCCGAACGGGTGCGGTGTGCCTATAGTACATCACTTAGCGATCATTTCATGATAATGGCAAAGAACTTCCCTCACCACGACACCCAATCTCCACGTGTGATCCATCTCCGTGCCACGCCCACACCCACCGCCATGGCGCGCAACGGCCAAGTTTCTGTGCGGCTCTGGTCGCACTTCCTCCACAAGGAGCTTGCCGAGGAGGTCGTCGGCTATGGGATACGTGTCCCGCCATACTGCCTCCTGCTGGCATCTGAGTGAGGGAGGCCTTGCTATGCGACCACTCCCTACCAACAAGATGGCCTTCGTGGTCCTCGTCCACTGGTGGCACAGATCTCTCGGTGGCAGATAGGGCGGATCCTTACTACATCCCAACTCTGACCTCTGGCCAGAGTTGTTCCAGGCGAAGAGGGATTCCGCCGTGGCGCACTTTGAGGCCCCCCATCAATCTAGGGAAGAAGAACAGGGTTGGCCATCATGCGTGGTGGGATGGCTACTCCTTCGACGTCGTCCTTGCCAACTATTGCTCTTGCGACCGGCATGTAGGCGGTGTCGTCTCTCTTCCCCAGGTCCTTGTGCCCATGCAAGGTGCATATGGAGGCTCGACATCGTCCTCACACGCTTCTTCCATGCACGCATGTTCATCGTGATTCGCTATGCCGCTCCTTGTGCCCCCTGTGACCAAGCCAGAGGGAGGCATGGGCTTTACGACACCAAAGCCAGAAAGGCTCTCACGTCATCTCCTCCTCGGATAGAGCCGCCCAACTTACATTGGATGGGGACTTCTCACGCCAATCCTAGGCGGATAGGAGGTACGGCAAGGTCGCCGATGCTAATGACACATCCGCAGGGAAGCCGCATGTCCGGCGAGACAATCATCCCATACTTGGAGAACTCCTCAGCCATCTCCTTGGAGAGGTGGGATCCATGGGCTGATCGGAGAGAGAAGTGGTAGGCGAGAGACATTTGCAAGGGGGTTCTAACAAGGGAGATTTTAGACGACCATGGGTAAACTGTAGCGCCACCCATCCTCCCCCTCCTCCGTCGCTGGGCAAAGCCCATGCGGCTCCAATGGCAGCGTGTTGTCCCTTACTATCTCGTTTGGGATGGCCGTGCAGTGCACCTTGCGTTATTGGAGCTCAGTCCAATGGTGATTGCAGGGCATGGCGGCAACGGCCTACAACAGAGGCGATGGAAGGAGAGGTGTCGTGTGGTGCCCTAGGCCACAGAGTGCGACTGATGGCAGCACGACAAAGTTTAGGGCAAGTGGGGCCCAATCTAGGTTAGGCGGGCAACAATCTAGGCTAGGCGGGCCCTGACCTAGGCCTGAATGACCTATAGATGGATGTGGCTTGGAGGCTTCTCCCGGTTGCACTATCAATGGTACAAAATCTGGGCCAGCCATCCTATAACAAGGCCAACCAACCAATACCCGAGAGGAGCAGGCCCAAGAATACACGTTGTGTCTCAATAGCAATGCAACAGTTTAGTCCCATATGGCTAAGCTAAGGAGGTGGAGACCAACTTATAAGGAGGGTCTTTTTGTTGTCTTCTAGATAGTAGTACTACACACGTATACACCAATAGCGCGGGCGCTCGCGTGAATATTCGCGACTTATGAGAAGAAGCTTCCACAGCTTTAAGCCAAGCTAAATGCTGCGGAGGTGGACATCAAAAAGGATAATCATGTGTTGATGGTCAATAAGCCCCCCCCACCTTTAAGAATCAATAAGCCCCCCCCCACCTTTAAGAAAGGTATCAAAGGTATATTTGATATACATGTTATTGATGTTTTCCTTACTAGCCCTCGTTGTAGTGCCTGGGTATTTGATACTGGTTCAGTTGCTAATATTTGTAACTCAAAACAGGAGCTACGGAATAGACGGCGGCTTGCGAGGGATGAGGTGACGATGCGTGTTGGCAACGGATCAAGAGTTGATGTGATGGCCGTCGGCACGCTCTCCTTAGTTTTACCTTCGGGATTAGTTTTAAACCTCAATAAGTGTTATTATGTGCCTGCGTTGAGTATGAACATCATATCTGGATCGTGTTTATTGCAAGACGATTATTTATTTAAATCTGAGAATAATGGTTGTTCCATTTATATGAGTAACATCTTTTATGGTCATGCACCTGCTGTGAATGGTTTATTTCTTCTGAATCTCGAAAGGGATGAAACACACATCCATAACATTGAGGCTAAGAGATGCAAAGTAGATAGTGATAATACTACTTATTTGTGGCACTGTCGTCTAGGTCATATTGGTGTAAAACGCATGAAGAAACTCCATTCTGATGGACTTTTGGAGTCTCTTGATTCTGAATCATTTGACACATGCGAACCATGCCTCATGGGCAAGATGATCAAAACCCTGTTCTCCGAAATGATGGAGCGAGCAACGGACTTGTTGGAAATCATACATACCGATGTATGCGGACCGATGAGTGTTTCGACGCGCGGTGGATATCGTTATTTTCTCACTTTTACCGATGACTTAAGTAGATATGGGTATATATATTTAATGAAACATAAATCTGAAACATTTGAAAAGTTCAAAGAATTTCAGAATGAAGTGGAAAACCATCGTAACGAAAAGATTAAGTTTCTACGATCCGATCGTGGAGGTGAATATTTGAGTTATGATTTTATCACGCATCTTAAAGCAAGCAGAATCGTTTCGCAACTCACGGCACCCGGAACACCACAGCGCAATGGTGTGTCTGAACGCCGGAATCGAACTCTATTAGATATGGTCCGATCAATGATGTCTCTTACTGATTTGCCGTTATCATTTTGGGGTTATGCATTAGAAACCGCTGCATTCACTTTAAATAGGGCACCATCTAAATCCGTTGAGACGACACCGTATGAACTGTGGTTTGGTGCTAAACCTAAGTTGTCGTTTCTTAAAGTTTGGGGATGCGAAGCTTACGTCAAGAAGTTGATGCCGGACAAGCTCGAACCCAAAGCGGAGAAATGTGTCTTCATAGGATACCCTAAGGAAACTATTGGGTATACCTTCTATCACAGAACCGAAGGCAAAGTGTTTGTCGCAAAGAACGGATCCTTTCTTGAGAAGGAGTTTCTCTCGAAAGAAGTGAGTGGGAGGAAAGTAGAGCTAGACGAGGTTGTTGAACCTTCTCTTGAGTTGGAGAGTAGCGCAGCACCTGAAATTGTTCCAGTGCCGCCTGCACCAATAATAGAGGAAGCTAATGACAAGGATCATGAAGCTTCGGACGATGCTACTACTGAACGTCGCAGGTCGACAAGGTCGCGTGCCCCTCCTGAGTGGTACGGCAACCTTGTCTTAACTGTCTTGTTAGTAGACGACGGTGAACCTGCGAACTATGAGGAAGCGATGATGAGCCCAGACTCTAAGAAATGGCTAGAGGCCATGAAATCCGAATTGGGATCCATGAGAGAAAACCAAGTATGGACTTTGGTGGACCCTCCTAGCGACCGAAAGGCCGTTGAGTGCAAATGGATCTTCAAGAAGAAAATGGACGCGGATGGTAATGTTACCGTCTATAAAGCACGACTTGTCGCAAAAGGTTTTCGACAAGTTCAAGGTGTTGACTACGATGAGACTTTCTCTCCCATAGCGATGTTTAAGTCCATTCGGATTTTATTAGCAATTGCTGCGTTTCATGATTATGAAATATGGCAGATGGATGTCAAGACTGCGTTCCTCAATGGCAACATTGATGAAGAGTTGTATATGATGCAACCCGAAGGTTTTGTCGATCCTAAGGATGCTGATAAAGTGTGCAAACTTCAGCGTTCCATTTATGGACTGAAGCAAGCATCTCGGAGTTGGAACCTTCGTTTTGATCAAGTAATCAAGAGCTTTGGATTTGTTCCAAATTGCTACGAAGCTTGTATCTACAAGAAAGTGAGTGGGAGCTCAGTGACATTTCTGGTACTATATGTGGATGACATATTGATTATTGGAAATGACATTGACATGCTTAACGATGTGAAGAGTTATTTGAACAAATGTTTTTCAATGAAAGACCTAGGGGAAGCTGCTTATATATTGGGCATCAAAATCTATAGAGATAGACAAAGACGCCTGATAGCTTTAAGCCAAAGTACATACCTAGACAAAGTTCTGAAAAGGTTCAGAATGGATAAGGCAAAGAAAGGTTCAGTGCCTATGTTGTCAGGTAAGATATTGAGCAAGGCTCAGTGTCCAGCTATGGTAAATGATAGAGAAGCTATGAGCACAGTGCCTTATGCCTCGGCCATAGGTTCTATCATGTATGCCATGCTGTGTACTAGACCGGATGTGTCCAATGCTCTTAGTTTGACGAGCAGGTACCAAAGTGATCCAGGATTGGAACACTGGATAGCCGTGAAGAACATCCTAAAGTACCTAAATAGGACTAAAGAAATGTTCTTAGTCTATGGAGGTGATGAACAACTCGTCGTAAAAGGTTACGTCAACGCTAGTTTCGACACCGACAAGGATGATTCTAAATCTCAGACAGGATACGTTTATATTTTGAATAGAGGAGCTGTGAGCTGGAGAAGCTTCAAGCAAAGCGTGATCGCGGGATCTACAGTAGAAGCGGAATACATGGCTGCTGCAGAAGCGTCAAGTGAAGGAGTTTGGATCAGGAACTTTATCACTGAGCTTGGTGTGGTTCCAAGTGCCTTGGACCCATTGGAGATATTGTGTGACAACACTGGCGCCATAGCACTAGCTAAGGAACCAAGATATCATCCAAAGACCAAGCATATCAACCGCAAGTTTCATATAATCCGAGATTATATAGCAGATGGAGATCTGAAGATTAGCAAAGTACATACAGATCTGAATGTCGCAGATCCATTGACTAAACCTCTTCCACGTGCAAAACATGATCAGCACCTTAGTGCCATGGGTGTTAGATTGTTGCCAGATGTAAACTAGATTATTGACTCTAGTGCAAGTGGGAGACTGTTGGAATTATGCCCTAGAGGCCATAATAAAGATGTTATTATTATAATTCTTGTTCATGATAAAGTTTATATTCCATGCTAGAACTGTATTAAGCGGAAACTTTAATACTTGTGTGGTTTGTGAACAACACCGTGTCCCTAGTATGCCTCTATGGACTAGCTCATTGATTAATGATGGTTAAGGTTTCCTAACCATGACATGAGTTGTCGATTAATAATGAGATCATATCATTGGGAGAATGATATGATGGACAGACCCAAACTAAGCGGAGCAACTAGATCGTGTCATCGTGTTCATCTTTGCGAAGCTTTTCTTATGTCAAATATTGTATTTCTTAGACCATGAGATAATACAACTCCCTGGTATCGGAAAAAAGCTTTGAGGTCATCAAACGTCATCCTATGAGAGGGTGATCATAAAGGTGTTGGAGATATGCCCTAGAGGCAATAATAAATGTAGTTATTATTATATCTTTGTGTTTATGATAAATGTTTACATTCATGCTATAATAGTATTGACAAGGAAACCATTGATACTTGTGTGATTTGTAAACTTAATTTGAAGTCCCTAGTATAGCCTCTATACTTCACTAGCTTGTTGGTTGATTTATGATTGTGGTTTCCCTATCATGAACATTGAGATGTTATCAACAACAAGATCATATCGTTAGGAGAATGATATGGTGGACATAGTCCTATAGATAAGCGTAGCATAAAGATCAAGTCATTTAAATAGTTCAATTGCTATATGCTTTCTGATACATAGTAACCTAATTCCTTCGACCATGAGATCATGCATATCACCTTTACCGGATGGATGCTTTGATGACATCAAACACCACACCGTGAATCGGGTGGCTATAAAGGTGGCATTAAGTGTTCGGAAAGTATTGGTTGAAACACATGGATCAAGAGTGGGATTTGTCCATCCACATGACGGATAGATATACTCTGGGCCCTCTCGGTGGAATGTCATCCAATTGGCTTGCAAGCATGTGACTTGGTCACAAGGGATCACATATCACGGAACGAGAAAAGAGTACTTATCAAGAACGAGGTTGAACTAGGTATGCGGAGATACCGACGATCATAACCTCGGATAAGTAACATATCGTGAGACAAAGGGAAATTGGTATCGTATGTAAGTGGTTCATTCGATCGCAGTAATCGTAGAAATATGTGGGAGCCATATGAATTTCCAGATTCCTCTATTGGTTATTGATTCGAGAAGTGTCTCTCATGTCCGCATAATTCACGAACCGTAGGGAGACACACTTAAGGATTCGACGTTGTTTGAGTAGTTATGGTATTATGAGAAAGAGACCGAATGTTGTTCGAGTCTCGGATGGGATCCGGATATCACGAGGTGATCCGGAATGGTCCGAGAATAATATTCATATAAGGAAAGTCCGCTTTGAGTTCGGGAATGATTCCGTGTTTTCATCGAATGTTCTAGAAGGTTCCGGATTGTCCCAAGACCGGGGAGGGTACATGAATGTGTCATTACTTAATGGAATGATTGCATCATGTACTAAGTGTTCTTGCTGTCCCAAATAAAGGATTAAATTGAATCCTAAAACAGAAAAGTCAAATGTCCAGTTTGAAAGTCAAACTGCCAAAACAAGCTGTGGGAAACAAGAAAGAGGTGTTGGAATCCGACTTGAGGAGGAGTCTCTCCCCAAGCCGGCCACCCAAGGCCGACTTGGGGAGGGACTCTCCCCTGGCCGCGCCTCCCCACCTATAAAAGGAGGGGCAGGGCTCCCCTCCTAGACACACAAGTTTCACCTCTAGATTTCCGATTTAGAGCCGTTTTGGTTTAGAGCTTCTAATTGCTTTAGCCAGTGGTTTAGAGCCTTCTAATTGGTTTAGAGCCTTCTAATTGGTGTGTCTAATTACTAGACCACTAATAGCCTCTCTCATAAGCTCCACCATACTGCACCAAGCTTAAGGCCTCGGGATCTCCCTCTACTTCCTGTACCATGTTGTCTTGCCGAATCGCGAGGAGTGCTACAACCTCCACGCCTGCTGGAACAAGGGAGAGGAAGGTCTTCGTCGAGTCGAACGTGTGACCGATCAGGAGCGCTGCGAACGTGGCAATCGGAAGGATCGTCTACGCGATCTTGAGATCGGAAGTGTCGACTACATCACCCACGAGAATCTGCTCTCGTTAACCGCTTTGGAATCTTCGAGGGTGAGTTCCTCTATCGACTCGTTGCTACAATCTAGTAGATAGATCTTGGCTTGTTTGTTTGTATGCGATAGAAAATTTTGTTTTCCATGCTACGAACCCCTACAAGGGGTATCAGAGCCGTGTCTATATGTAGATCTGTTGCACGAGTAGAACACAATGGTCATTGTGGGCGTTGATGCTTTTATTGTAGATTGCTTTTTGTGTACTTTGCATCTTGCGGTATGTTGGGATGAAGCGGCCCGGGCTAACCTTACATGACATCGTTCATGAGACTTGCTCCACGCTTGACATGCAACTTGTATTGCATAAGTGGCTTCTTGGTGTCTGTTTCTCCTAGCATAGTTAAGATCCAATTTACAACGGGTGATCAACAATGCTAGTATCAATGTTGTGGTTCTTGTTCGTAAGTTAGAGCGACACTTATTGAAAGCCCCAAACCACGTAAAATATGCAAAGAAAGTAGAGGCGTCTAACTTTGTTTTGCGAGGGTGTCTGATGATGTGATATGGCCATGATTGTGATTATATTTGATGTATGCAATGTTCCTTATTGTAAGTCGGCAACGGCGAAATATATGGTTGTCTTTAATTTATGTTAAGACCCGTGTCTATTCAAAGTAGTTGTAATAGTTGAAGCGGTGGGCGACAACCATGGAGAAGCGTCATTGACCTTGATGCAATGCGGTGATGATGAAGATCATGTTAGTGCTTGAAGATGGAGATCGGAGGCACGAAGAAGAAAACCATATCATATCACATATATATTGAATTGCATGTGATGTTAATCCTTTATGCATCTTGTATTGCTTAGTATCTGACGGTAGCATTATAAGATGATCCCTCATGCACATCAATTTCAAATCATAAAGTGTTCACCCTTAGTTAGCACCGTTGCTAAAGCTTGTTGTTTGAAGCACCACGTGATGATCGGGTGTGTTAGATTACGCAAGTGTATACAACGTGAGCAAGCCAGATTTGCTCATGCGAAACTAAGGTTTGATCTTGTGAGCCTAGCATGTCGGACATGGTCTCGGAACACGGATCACCGAAAGGTAAAGCATGAATCATATAGTAAGATATGATGAACATGACAATTGTTCGCCATTGAAACTATGTCAACTCTCGTGATGATCGGTGTTGATATGGTGGATTTGGTTCGTGTGATCACTAAAACAATGTGAGGGATATTGTTTTGGTGGGAGTTCACCTAGTTTAATTTTATTATTAATTTGAACTCAATTTGTCATAAACTTAGTCTAAACTATTGCAAATATGTTGTAGATCAATGGCAGCCCTACCATCAATTTTAATGCGTTCCTAGAAAGAAAAGTTGAAAAACAATGGAAGCAACTTCGGATTGGTTCCGCAATTTGAGGATTGTCCTCACACGGTGGTAATTTGACCTATGTCTTTGGATGCACATTTGGGTGACCCACCTGCCACCGCTTCCGATGAAGTAAAGAATGTTTACCTCGCTCGGAAGAATCGGTACTCCATAGTTCGATTGTGCTATCTTGTATGGTTTAGAATCGAGCTTGAGAAAAGGTTTGAGGATTCGACCCATATGATATTGTCGAGGATCTCAAATTGATTTTTGAGACTCATGCGGCAATTGAAAGCTATGAGGCTTCGAAAAGTTCTTTAAGCTGCAAGATGGAAGAGGGCAGCTCGTCGGTGAGCATGTGCTTAAGATGTCCGCAGGCATAAACAAACTTCAAAGCTTGGGTATAGTGATTCCTAATGCTTTGGGGATTTACGTGTCCTCAATCACTACCACCAAGTTACAAGAACTTTGTGATGAACTACAACATGCGAGAACATGAACAAGACGTTGCGAACTCTTTGCCATGTTAAAATCTGCGAAGTGGAGATCAAGAAAGAGCACCAAGTGTTGTTGGTCAATAAGACCACCAAATTCAAGAAAGGCAAGTCTAAGCAAAGGACACTTCAAGAAGGGTGGTAAGAAAGCTACCACGCGAAGAAGACCAAGGCTGGACCTAAGCACGATCTTGAGTGCTTTCTTGCAAGGAGAAGGTCCTTTGGGCGGAATTGCCCAAAGTACTTGGCGGATCTGAACGGCAACATCAAGAAGAAAGGTATATCGATATACATGTTATTGATGTGTATCTCACTAGTACTCGTAGTAGTGCAGGTATTTGATCTTGGTTCGGTTGCTCATATTTGTAACTCGAAGCAGTCTTTGCAGAATAAGCGGAAGCTAGCGAAGAGCGAGGTGACGATGCGGCGTGGGAAGCGGATCAAAGGTTGATGTGATCGCGGTCGGCACGCTACCCTTCATCTACCATCGGGATTAGTTTTATACTTAAATAATTGTTATTTAGTGCTGCGTTGAGCATGAACATTATATCGGGATCTTGTTTATTGAGGCGGTTACTTGTTTAAGTCGAGAATAATGGTTGTTCGATTTATATGAGTAATATGTTTTACGCACATGCACCTTTGATAGATGGTCTATTCTTATTGAATCTCGATAGTGGAAATACACATCAACAACATTGAGGCTAAGCGTTTGAAATCGGCGATAATTCGACCTATATGTGGCATCGTCTTGGTCACATCGGAGTGAAGCGTATGAAGAAACTCCATTCCGATGGACTTCTTGAATCACTTGATTTTGAATCACTTGAAAGATCTGAAGCATGTCGATGGGAAAAATGACTAAGACTCCATTTTACGGTATGATGGAGCGAGCTACGGACTTATTGGAAATCATACATACCGATGTGTGTGGTCCAATGAGTGTAGCATCGCTGATGGTTATCGTTATGTTCTTACCTTCACGGATGACTTGAGTAGATATGGGTATATCTATTTCATGAAACATAAGTCCGAAAATTTCGAGAAGTTTAAGGAGTTTCAAAGTGAGGTAGAAAATCAACGTAACAAGAAGATTAAATTTCTACGTTCTGATCGTGGAGGTGAATATCTAAGTTACGAGTTTGGCGAGCATTTAAAGAAGTGCGGAATACTTTCACAATTGACACCGCCGGAACACCACAGTAATGGTGTGTCGAGCGTAAATGTCGAACTCTCTTAGATATGGTTCGTTCTATGATGTCACTTACAGTTACCGCTATCATTTTGGGGTTATGCATTAGAAACATTTGCATTCACTTTAAATAGGGCACCGTCTAAATCCGTTGAAACGACACCGTATGAATTATGGTTTGGGAAGAAACCTAAATTGTCGTTCCTTAAAGTTTGGGGATCTGAAGCCTATGTAAAGAAGTTCTGAGGACAAGCTTGAACCCAAAGCGGAAAAATCGTCTTCATAGGATACGAAGGAAACTATTGGGTATACCTTCTATCATAGATCCGAAGGCAAAACATTCGTTGCCAAGAATGGATCCTTTCTAGAGAAGGAATTTCTCTCGAAAGAAGTGACTGGAAGGAAAGTAGAACTCGGCGAGGTTGTCGAACCTTCTCTCGAAATTGCGAGTAGCGCAGACGGAAGAAGTTCTGTGGTGCTGCACCAATAAGAGAGGAAGCTAATGATGATGATCATGAAACTTGGTTGAAGTTGCTACTGAGCCTCGGAGGTCAACGATAACTCGTACCACTCCAGTTGGTATGATTCCGTTATGAATGTCATGGTGGTGGACAACACCGATGACCCGAGACATATGAGGAAGCGATGATGAGCCCAGATTCCAATAAATGGCAAGAAGCCATGAAATACGAGATTGGATCCATGTACGAAAACCAAGTATGGACTTTGGTGGACTTACCGGATGGCGGAAGGTGTCGAGAACAAATGGATTTTCAAGAAGAAAGCAGATCTTGATGGTAATGTTACGGTCTATAAAGCTCGACTTGTCGCAAAGGGTTTCGACAAATTCAAGGAGTTGACTACGATGAGACTTTCTCACCGTAGCGAAGCTAAAGTCTGTGAGGATTATGTTAGCAATCGCTGCATATTATGATTATGAGATATGTCGGATGGATGTCAAAGCATTCCTCAATGGAGACATTGATGAAGAGTTGTATATGATGCAACCCAAAGGTTTTGTCGATCCTAAAGATGCTAACAAGGTATGCAAACTTCAACGGTCCATCTATGGATTGAAGCGGGCATCCGAAGTTGGAATCAACGTTTTGATAAGGTAATCAAAGTTTTGGTTTTATACAAACTTATGGAGAAGCTTGTATTTACAAGAAAGTGAGTGGGAGCTCATAGCATTCTTAATAATGTATGTGGATGACATATTGTTGATTGGGAATGATGTAGACCTTCTTAATAGTGTCAAGGAATATTTGAATAATAGTTTTTCAATGAAGGATCTTGGCGAAGCAGCTTACATATTAGGCATAAAGATTTATAGAGATAGATCGAAACGCCAAATATCATTGTCACAGAGTACATATTTGGACAAAGTTCTAAAGAGATTTGGAATGGAAGAAAGCAAGAAAGGGTTCTTGCCCATGTTGCTCAATCGACCTTGAGTAAAACTCAAAGTCCGACATCGGCGAAGATAGAGAGGATGAGTAAGACTCCTATGCCTCGACCATAGGATCTCTAATGTATGCCATGCTATGTACTAGACCCGACATTGCATATCTTTGTTAGTTTAACTAGCAGATATCAAAGTGATCCAGAGTGGATCATTGGACATGATCAAAAACATCCTTAAGTACTTGAGAAGAACTAAGGATATGGTTCTTTCTTATGGAGGTGATGAGCACTCGTTGTTAATGGTTACACCGATGCTAGTTGGAACACGATCCGGATGATTCTAAATCACAATCCGGATCGTATTTATTTTGAATGGTGCAGCGATTAGCTGGAGGTGCAAAGCAAAGCGTTGTGGCGAGATCTTCAACTGAATCGGAATACATGGCTGCCGGAGGCTTCACAAGCGATATGGATGAAAGAGTTCATTACTGGTGGGTGTGGTTCCAAGTGCTTGTGGACCCAATGTCTATCTACTGTGATAACATGGGCGCCATAGCCAATGCACAAGAACCAAGGTCACACAAGAAGCTGAAGCATATCAAGCTGCGTTTTCACGCTATTCGAGAACATATCCAGGATGGGGATATAAAGATTTGCAAAGTACACACGGACCTGAATGTGGCGGATCGGTTGACTAAACCTCTCCCGAGGGAAAAACATGACCAACACCAAACTGCCATGGGTGTTCGGTATATTACCATGTAATCTAGATTAGATGACTCTAATGCAAGTGGGAGACTGTTGGAGATATGCCCTAGAGGCAATAATAAATGTAGTTATTATTATATCTTTGTGTTTATGATAAATGTTTACATTCATGCTATAATAGTATTGACAAGGAAACCATTGATACTTGTGTGATTTGTAAACTTAATTTGAAGTCCCTAGTATAGCCTCTATACTTCACTAGCTTGTTGGTTGATTTATGATTGTGGTTTCCCTATCATGAACATTGAGATGTTATCAACAAAAAGATCATATCGTTAGGAGAATGATATGGTGGACATACTCCTATAGATAAGCGTAGCATAAAGATCAAGTCGTTTAAATAGTTCAATTGCTATATGCTTTCTGATACATAGTAACCTAATTCCTTCGACCATGAGATCATGCATATCACCTTTACCGGATGGATGCTTTGATGACATCAAACACCACACCGTAACTGGGTGGCTATAAAGGTGGCATTAAGTGTTCGGAAAGTATTGGTTGAAACACATGGATCAAGAGTGGGATTTGTCCATCCACATGACGGATAGATATACTCTGGGCCCTCTCGGTGGAATGTCATCCAATTGGCTTGCAAGCATGTGACTTGGTCACAAGGGATCACATATCACGGAACGAGAAAAGAGTACTTATCGATGTGAGGTTGAACTAGGTATGCGAGAGATACCGACGATCATAACCTCGGATAAGTAACATATCGTGAGACAAAGGGAAATTGGTATCGTATGTAAGTGGTTCATTCGATCGCAAAGTAATCGTAGAAATATGTAGAGCCATATGAATTTCAGATTCCTCTATTGGTTATTGATTCGAGAAGTGTCTCGTTCATGTCCGCATAATTCACGAACCGTAGGAGACACACTTAAGGATTGACGTTGTTTGAGTAGTTATGGTATTATGAGAAAGAGACCGAATGTTGTTGAGTCTTGGATGGGATCCGGGATATCACGAGGTGATCCGGAATGGTCCGGAGAATAAGATTCATATAAGGAAAGTCCCGTTTCGGAGTTCGGGAATGATTCCGGTGTTTTCATCGGGAATGTTCTAGAAGGTTCCGGATTGTCCGGCACTCCGGGGGGGGGGGAGGGGTACATGAATGTGTCATTACTTAATGGAATGATTGCATCATGTACTAAGTGTTCTTGCTGTCCCAAATAAAGGATTAAATTGAATCCTAAAACAGAAAAGTCAAATGTCCAGTTTGAAAGTCAAACTGCCAAAACAAGAAACTGTGGGAAACAAGAAAGAGGTGTTGGAATCCGACTTGAGGGAGGAGTCTCCTCCCCAAGCCGGCGCGCCACCCAAGGCCGACTTGGGGAGGGACTCCCCTCCCCAGCGCCTCCCCACCTATAAAAGGAGGCGGGGCTCCTCCCTAGACACACAAGTTTCACCTCTAGATTTCCGGTTTAGAGCCGTTTTGGTTTAGAGCTTCTAATTGCTTTAGCCAGGTTTAGAGCCTTCTAATTGGTTTAGAGCCTTCTAATTGGTGTGTCTAATTACTAGACCACTAATAGCCTCTCTCATAAGCTCCACCATACTACTTTGCTTAAAGGCGAAGCCTGCGGGATCTCCCTCTACTCTTAGGTACCACGTTGTGTTGCGGAATCGCGAGAGAGTGCTACAACCTCCATTTTCTTTGGAACAAGGAGAGGAAGGTCTTCGTCAGTACGAGCGTGTGACCGGCTGAGGGGCGCTGCGGAGCGTGGCGCGGAAGGATCGTCTACGCGATCTTGAGATCGGAAGTGTACGACTACATCACCCACGAGAATCTGCTCTCGTTAACCGCTTTGGAATCTTCGAGGGTGAGTTCCTCTATCGACTCGTTGCTACAATCTAGTAGATAGATCTTGGCTTGTTTGTTTGTATGCGATAGAAAATTTTTGTTTTCCATGCTACGAACCCCTACAAAAGGTGTCTCTCAGGTGATCGGAAAGTACCTGTTGGGTTGTATGTATCAAGATGGGATTTGTCCCTCCCAAGTCGGAGAGACATACTTCGGGCCCACTCGGTAATCGATATCAACACCACTTGCAAGCATGTGGTTAAGGAGTTAATCACAAAGTGATATCGGATTACGGAACGAGTAAAGTACTTGCTGTGAACGAGATTGAACTAGGTATGGCCATGCAGCGATAAAATCTCGGGAAAGTAAAATATCGCGAGACGAAGGGAATATATATATGGGATTGATTGAATCCTGGCATCGTGGTTCATCCGATATGATCATCGATGAATGTGTGGGAGTCAATATGGGTTTCCAGACCCCGTTGTTGATTATTGATAGAAGATCATGTCTGCATATTCTCGAACCCGAAGGGCCACACACTTAACGTGTCTCAACGCTAGGATAGATTGGATAATTGGTTTATGAGTTTTTGTTCGGAGTCTTGGATGAGATCCAGGATGCCACGATAGGTTACGGAATGGTCCAGAGAATAAGATTCATATAAGGCAATGCAGTTTTTGGAGTTATTGTTTCGGGTTAATCGGTATTGTACCGGAAGCTTCTAGAACCTTCCGGAGGGGGACCAACGTGGCACCACCTGCCGGGAGGGGGAATGGGCCTATGAGGGAGTGCCCTGGCTGCATTGGGCCGGGGGCACAAGGCCCCATAGGGCCCAGCCGACCAAACACCTAGGAAACCCTAGGGGAGCTTCTAGAAGGGAGGGGGGAAACTTGCCCCCCACTCCTCCCTCCTTGGCCGCCGGCCTAGGGCTTGGGGGAGGGGCTAGGGCTGGCCGCCCACCCCTCTATATAAAGAGGGCTGGAGGCGCACCCCTCCCCTACACCTCCTCCACAACCCTAGCCGCCCTTCTGCCCTCCTCTCTCTCTCCCTCCCGACTGCGCGTAGGCGAAGCCTTGCCGGAGAAACTCTCCACCGCTTGCACCGCGTCGTCGCGTTGTAGATCCAATCCATCTCTCCACCCTACTTGCTGGACCGAGGAAGGAGTAGACATCGAGGTGCCGCACGTGTGCATCTCTTGGAGGCATCGCCACTTGCGGTGTTAGATCGGATCAGATCGCGAGGAGGAGAAGCGAGTACGACTACATCACCCACGTTAATCGAGCGTTCATCTTGAATCTTCAAGGGTATGAAGATCTCATCTATTCCCCCTCATTGTTTGCATCTCCTAGATTAGATCTTGGCTTTCCCCGTTCGCATCCGTAGAAAATTTTGATTTACTATGCTGCGAAACCCTTTAGAAGCGGCCCGGGCTAACCTTACATGACATCATTCATGAGACTTGCTCCACGCTTGACATGCAACTTGTATTGCATAAGTGGCTTTGCGGGTGCCTGTTTCTCCCAACATAGTGAAGATTCAATTTACAACGGGTGATTGACAATACTAGTATCAACGTTGTGGTTCTTGTTCGTAAGTTAGAACGACATTTATTGAAAGCCCCAAACCACGTAAAATATGCAAATAAAATTAGAGGAGTCTAACTTTGTTTTGCATGGGTGTGCTGTGATGTGATATGGCCATGATTGTAATTATATATGATGTATGCAATGTTCCTTATTGTAAGTCGGCAACCGGAAGGAGCCATATGGTTTTCTTTTAATTTCGTCTAGACCTGCGTGTCTATTATTCAAAGTAGTTGTAATAGTTGATACTGGTGGACGACAACCATGGCTCGACGCCATTGACCTTGACGCCACGCCGGTGATGATGGAGATCATGTTCGTGCTTGATGATGGAGATCGAAAGCACAAGAAGAAAGGCCATATCATATCACATATTATGAATTGCATGTGATGTTAATCCTTTATGCATCTTGTATTGCTTAGTTTGCGACGGTATCATTATAAGATGATCCCTCAAGCACACAATTTCAAGTTTTAAAGTGTTCATCCTTAGTAAGCACCGTTGCTAAAGCTCGTTTTGAAGCACCACGTGATGATCGGGTGTGTTAGATTCTGCGAGTGTATACAACGTGAGCAAGCCAGATTTGCTCATGCGGAAGCTAAGGTTTGATCTTGACGAGCCTAGCATGTACAAACATGGTCTCAGAACACGGATCACCGAAAGGTAAAGCATGAGTAATATAGTAGATATAATAGACATGTCATAGTTGGAGGCCGTTATGCTATCTAAATGTTTTTCTACTTTTAATAATTTTGTTATGGTTGCAAATTGTATAAGTGATCAGCTGTGTGCAATATAGTTATGCAGAGGCCGAGTGTAAACATTGTTGTGAGTAATAATACGCTCATTTACAAAAAAAAAATGTCCATCCTTCATAACACGTACTATTGTGGTAGTTTTCCCGCCAAATTTTATGATCTTTATTGTATGCTAGATATAATTATTACCGGCCACTTCATGTGCCATTTTGTTGCTGCTAATTATTATTGTATGCGTTATCTACCATTTGCCGCCTAACATTAGCATGCATGATCATATGCTACTAGTATGTTCTCGGCATTTGTGGCGGCCGAATGTTAATTCAGCCACGCCGCAATTCAAATATTCATTCAAATACGTCACACCGACTTACATTTAGGATGAATTTCATTAAAATATGGGGGATTCAATATAATTCATACAAACATGGAATATTGGGAACTAAACTCTATTTTTTCATCTTCTTCCACCGAAGACACCACTCCTTATGACGATGCAACGTCCATGTGTCAGTACAAACCGAGCAGGCCTGTTGCTTGATCCCGACCAGTTAGCGCAGATAGTAGCTAGCTCCAGCTTCCAACGTCAACTGCCGCTTCCCTGGTCCGGCAGTGGCACCATGCTCCAACGTCGCCTTTTGCCTGCACCGTTGAGTTATAGAAAACACACCGTTGACTGTTAGCCCTATACACTAGGCATGGTGGCAGAGCCTTAGTCTCGCATTGTTGCTTTGGCTGTAAGCACACTGCAGCATCTCTGTACGTTGCTGGGTCAGCAAAGCCCAGTGAAAAAGAGCAGGCTTATAACAAGCCCAACAAATAGCCGAGAGGAGCAGGCCCAAAAGTATACCCTGTGTCTCAATAGCAATGCAACAGTTTAGTCCCACATGGCTAAGCTAAGGAGGTGGAGACCAACTTATAAGGAGGGACTTTTTGTTGTTTTCTAGATAGTAGTACTACATGACGTATATAATAATACTGCGTGCGCTTGCGTGAATATTCACGAGCTATACATTAATAGCAAATATATTGAACTTTTAGATTTTTTTTGTTTACACCATAAGGGAGAGCAAATATTCGTATAGGATTCACAAACAAGCAAATCTACCAAATGGCTAACTCAAAATGTAAATCCAATCCATGTGCCATTTTTCATTTTCCGAGCATAAAAACGGGGGATTTTATGAAGCAACCACCAAATGGCTAACTCAAAATGCTACCACCCTATTTAAAAAAAATACTATAACAACTTACATGGACAATATCCCAACCGAGAGATTTAAAACCTTTTCGTCCACCTCTGGTGAAAAAGACAAATTCCTGCTGAATCAGTAGGAAGTGGGTCAAATATGAACTAGATTTTTACAAAAATCATTTTTAAGTTCACAATATGCTATTTCATCATAGATCCAATGCAAGTTTAGCGAGGCTCGACCCCGAGCTAAGAATCTTCATGCTTGCCATTTGACAAAGTTTGACGATAGTTTGAAACGGGCATAAAAATTCAAAAATGATCCAAACAATGCGAAACCTTCACGTGGTGTCATATTATGTGACATAGTTGAAAGGAAAAAAAATCAAACTTGGTATATTTGATTATGTTTCAAAAAAACCTTCACAAAATGACCTATCTCATTCGAGGTTTCTTGGCTTTTGGGTCAAATGACCAATGTTATGGCTAGAACTAAGAAATAGTTTGTAATATTGTGTCCATATTATGTGTGCATGTGTATGATGGGATAGAGAACAATGTTGCGGGAGAAAGTTTTCATTTTCGTCACACCAAAAAAACATTTTCAATTTTCCGAGCATAAAAAACGGGACATTTTGTGAAGCAACCACCAAATGGTAATTCAAAATGCTACCACCCCATTTTAAAAAAAAACACTAGATCATCTTACATGAACAATATCTCAACCGAGATATCTCAAACCTTTCCGTCCACCCCTAGTGAAAAAGACAAATTTCTGCCGAATCGGTAGGAAGTGGGTCAAATATGAACTACAAGTACATGATCTGATGCTCATGATTTTTTACAAAATTCATTTTTAGTTTCACAATATGCTATTTTATCAGAGATCCAATGCAAGTTTAGCGAGGCTCTGCCCCGAGCTAAGAATCTTCATGCCCGTCGTTTTAGAGTTTTGAATGGAGAGAGTTCGAAGTAGTTAGTAGAGGTTTTAGAGTTTTGAAAATGAAAGAATTTAAAAATTTCAGCCTAGATTCATTTTGGAATGTGATATGGATGTCATATTTGGATTCCTCTCATTTTTCTAATCAATTTGGATTATTTTAGATTTTCAAAATTTGAAAAGGAGACAAAGTTATTTTAAAAATTAGTTTTTATTATAAAAATTTAATTATTTCATATTTGGATTCCTCACATTTTTCTTATAATAATGGATATATTATTTGTCAAATTTTGATTTACAGATTTAAAGATATTAATTATGTCATATTATATGATAATAATGGCAAAAAATGAATAGAATATTATTTTTATTACTTATTTTATTTTCATTGGAATTCAATATTATTATTATGTATTCGTTGTTGTTTACTTAAATAATTGTTTGGAATTTCAAAAATAAGGACGTGTGACATAGTGGTATAAGAGTTAAGAGGACTGATATGGTAGTATTGACAACAATGTATAATTTGTTACGCAAGAGCTAATATGAAGGGAACCAAGAAGTTAAGCGTGCCGAGAGGGGAGTAGTAAAGATGGGTGACTGATCAGGAAGTTTGACCAAAACTGTAATTTGACCTAAAATTAAGTGTACTTAGTGTTAAAAATATCCTAAGTGAGAGAGATTCGAACAATTCAAAACTAAGAGAGATTCAAAAAATTCAAAAATATGATTTTTTTTGGAAAATACTAACGGACCGCAGTCTATGCCAAGGGGGCTACGCCGAGGGAAATTTTGTTGGCACGGGTTAGGCCAAGGGTGGCCGTCGGCGTATCCCCTACACCAAGGGCTGCCCTCGACACAGCCTGTGCCGATGGCATTTTGGGAATATGCCGAGGGCAGCTGGCCCACAGCGTAGCGCAGTTTTCCTGTAGTGTCTGATGCCCATCGTGATTTCGTAGTAAAGAGCATGCTTTATCCTAATAAAAACTTGTACAAAAGTGATATCGGAGATCCTAAATCAATGCAGTCGTTGGACAAAAGATAGTACGAAATTAGAGTAAATATACTTGAAAACGCAGACATAATAATAATATTGAATTCCAATGATCTTTGTATAGATTAATAAACAATCACCTGTAGGTTAGAATATGGTATGTAACCCAGAAAATAGTCATATGGTTTTACATTTTCAGATCGACACTTTTTAAGGAGTATTAAGATCCACATTCAAGCATGTGTTCATCACATAGCAGTCAAATCTCAGAAGCAAAATACAAATTCCAACCAGAATAAATTTAGGCGCATGCAGAGCAGTTGGAGTAAACTAGATAAGCTCCCGCAATTTCCATCGGCATATACAGTACTTATGATATTGTTCATCATAATACGGGCAGCTCAAAGCCCTACATCATTACTAATTTACTACCTCCCGTTCCACAATACATAAGCCTCGACAAGATCTGACGATCGAGGCCATGCAACCGCAGCTAGCAGTCCCAGTCACGCACACAGGTTCACAGGAACTTGAAGGTGCTGGAATCGCCTATGGCGAAGTCATCGTCGCACCTCCAGCTAGACCCTCTCTTCTGGTTGTAACCTGGGTAGTCTTGTATTTGAAAGGGAACTTGCTCAAGCATAGTGAGCGAGGACTCAGACGCTAGCTGCTCGATACGCCACATGGAGTAGGGATGCTTGGTCTTGTGGGTAACGTGGATCTGACCGAAAAGCTGGATCATGTGTCGCGCCGTGGAGAAGAATCCCCTCACCAGCTGCTGGTGCGATCTACGTACAAGCCAAATCATCGGTCGATCGATCCAGAGGTAAATAATAAAGGTTTAAGCACAGAAAAGATGACCACAGTTAGATCGATCTTGATCGAGTGCGTGCACATACATGATCATATCCACGTTGTCCTCGCGTCCGTTGAACCCGGCGTGAGGAAAGTTGAAGACGATCCGATCAAACAGTCTCAGCTGCAGATCGGCGTGGACATTCATCTCCTTCACGTCGACGCCGTGCAGAACGGTGGCGCCCAACCTCTCCAGCTCCTTCACATTCGACACCGCGGCGCTGTACTTGATACTCAGTTCCTCTGTTGTCGAAGAAGCAGGAATATTTGCACGCAACAAATTAAATGCATGCGGAGAAAATTGTTGATCAGTGCATGGAAACTGAAAATTACTACTCCTTGAGTGTGTACAAGAAAGGGCCGAACCGTAGGAGTCGAGGGAGGTGGCGACGAGGTTCCTGCCGGAGCCGAACGCGGTGGCGAGAGCCAGCGAGAAGGAGAAGTCCCCGTCTCCCACGATCAGGATGCTCTGCTCCGAGGAGTAATGCTTTAGCCACTTCATTCTCTTCCGCTACCACGGCGAGAGCGACTGCGGCTATAGCGTGTGAGGAAGCGAGAGGGAGAGAGCTAGGGAGAGCTGTGAGTGACTCAGTTTAGAATCGAACCGTTCCGGGGAGGGGTATTTAACGTAGTGGCGCGCAGGGAGAGCAAGGGGCTGCTGGGTCGCATTGAGTTCTGCTGTAGACTGATCTTGGGCTAGATGTCCTCCATTAATTCTGCGCTCATGCTTGGGAATGCGAAACGCTAAGTAAATTGTGCAGTGCTTTTATTTTCGAGATGGCCTTTATTAGGATGCACTCCACCGGGAAGTATACGAATTTTGAATGAACAACGGGAGGATCAGTCTAATCTCCCCGTAAATTTCATTTTTATTTCAAGAAGAAATAGCATCCCATGAGATTTAGGCAACTCCAACGACACACCATTTCGGACTTTGGGAATGCGAACCGCTAAGTGAATTGTGCGGTGCTTTTACTTTCGAGATGGCTTTTATTAGGATGTATATGAATTTTGAACGAACCGACGGGAGGATCAGTCTAATCTCCACCGGATATATATTTTCTTATTTTCTTTATTTATGTACTACTCTCTTCATTTAGAAATATAAAATATTTTAGCTTTGTAAAATGAATGCATCTAGACGCTTTTTAATGTATAGGTTTACTCCAAACTTCTACGAACTTATACATTAAAAATCATCTAAATACATTCGTTCACAAAACTAAAATATCTTATATTTTTAACGGAGGGAGTACAAGTTTTCATTTTTATTTGAAGAAAAAATAACATCCTTGTATCCCATTTAGGGCAACTCCAAGGCGACCCCATTTTTATTTGTACAAGGGGCTGGGTCGCATCGAGTTCTGCTGTAGAGTGATCTTGGGCTGGATGTCCTCCATTAAATCTGCGCTCATGCTTGGGAATGCGAACCGCTAAGTAAATTGTGCGGTGCTTTTAATTTACTTTCGAGATGGCCTTTATTAGCATGTACCATACGAATTTTGAACGAAGGACGGGAGGATCAGTCTAATGTCCACCGGATATATATTTTCTTTATTTATGACTACTCTCTCCGATTTCAGAAAATATAACATATTTTAGCTTTGTGAAATGTGTAGATGCTTTTTAGTGTATAGGTTTATGAATCTATATACTCCCTCCGACCCATATTAGTTGACTTGGATTTGTCACAATTTGGATGAACCAAGTCAATTAATATGGGTCTGAGGGAGTACTAAAAAACGTTTAGATACATTCAATTCATACGATTCATAAAGTTAAAACGTCTTATATTTTTGAACTGAGGAAGTACAAGTTTTCTTTTTCATTTTAGAAAAATAACATACTTGCATTAGATTTAGGGAAACTCCAAGGCGATCCCAATTGCAGACACACAAAATGTCCGATCTGCTGCATTTGCGGTGGTCCGCATACAGGCTGGAGGCCCATATCCATTCAGGACAAGCCACTACAATGAATGGTGCCTCCATTTGTCTGTTTTGAGGCAATTTTTTTATCCTTTTCCATTTTGCACATTCTACACATGTAAATAGTCCTCGGGTCAAGATAGCAAATTACCAACGTCGTCCCGTCATCCACAAAGCTACCAAATGCACGACACACATGGTTCATTAACACATAAACAAAAGTGATCAAGTGAATCACACATCTCGATCATAGATCATCGTCTTCTTCTCCGACCATACACGTTGAATTGGATCCATGTCCTCCGTCAAGGGAGTCTTCACGATCTTGGATTCCTTGCTAAGTAGGGTGAGCTCCAATTTTTTTTTGCTTATTATCTACTTCCTTAGCTCTTGCACGGGCGTTGATCTCTTCAATTTTTAGCTTCCTATGTTGCATGTTATATAAGCTCTTCACGACCTCCTCTTTTTCCGGGGCTTTATCTCTTATCCTCTTCACTTCATACCTCCTTCTCGGTAAACATTTTCTAGATCGACTCTTGCAATGCCGACGACAAAGCCTCGTGATTTGCATCCGCCTTGGAGTTGGTCCTTCCCATCGGCCTCTTTGATACCCCGGATGCACCTAGGGTGGCATCATCAAGATCAATGACATAGGATTGCATCCCTTGGTTTCCATTGGTGCCTCTGTTGTTGGTCCACGATATATAGAGCTCTTGCCACTTGGGACAATCTTTGATTGCCTTCCAACAATGGACCATGTTGAATGATTTCCCATGATGGGCAATCTTGAAGTGATTCAAAGCTTGCAGCAACTAAAAATAGCAAGATTTTGTTAATAGGAATGCAGAATAACACATAGAACAAATTTGTAAGTGTTTTGAGTTTAATAAAGAAATAAACCATGTCTCCCATGCCAAATGGCACTAGCTTTCCGCTGCTTCCCCATGTCATATGAAGCGTTGAACTTATTGCATTGTTGTTGGGTAAAGGCCAAACTTTTTGTGAGAGAGTTCTCATTGCGATCACTCTCAGTAGGGTGCTCACCCAAGTTCTTATGGAAGTAGCTAAAAATCTTCCTCCAAAATGTTGCTCCCTTGTTCTCGGCACCACAAATTGGATCTTGTCCAATTTCCTTCCAAGCCTCCCAAAGCACCATGGCCTAAGTGTCGGCGTATTTTCCAGTTCTTTTGGACCTCCTCTTGCACCAATAACGCGAGCGAGCTCGTCCTCGAACAATATCTCATCATCGATGGGTATCCTATCTTGTCAGGTGTCATAGTGGGTGGCATGTTGGGTCTGAAGGGAATATGCCCGAGAGGCAATAATAAAGTGGTTATTATCGTATTCCTTATTTATGATAAATGTTTATTTTACATTCTATAATTGTATTAATACGGAAACGTTAATACATGTGTATTTAATAAATAAAAAGGAAGTTCCTAGTTATGCCTCTCTTATAAACTAGCTCGTTGATTAACATGATGATCAAAGTTTCCTGATCATGGACATTGGATGTTGTTAATAACGAGGTCACAACATTAGTGTAATGATGTGATGAACATTCATCCGAAGTATAGCATTACGATCAAAGTTATTGAGTTTATATTGCTATAACAACTTACGAAGTGATCCTAATCCTTAGACCATGAGATCATGTCAATCACTAACACCGGAAGAGTTTCTCGATGACATCAAACGTCACACCGTAACTGGGTGATTATAAAGATGGCTTCAGAACTACTAAAGTGTTATGTTGAGACCCATGGATCGAGAGTGGAATTTGTTCATATCGATGACGGATAGATATGCTCTGGGCCCTCTCGGTGATATCACATTAATTAGCTTGCAAGCAAGTGATTTGATCACTAGAATGTTATATCACGGGAACGAGAAAAGAGTGCATGTTGGTAACGAGATCAAACTAGGTATGGAGATATCGATGATCGAATCTCGGACATGTAATATATCGTGAAACAAAGGGATTAAGATACTAGCGTAAAAGGTTCACACGATCATAGAAGTCATCGTTGAATGTGTGGGAGTCAGTATGGATCTCTAGGTCCCGCTACTGATTATTGATCAGAGAAGGGTCTCGATCATGTCCGCATTATTCGCGAACTGTAGGGTGACACACTTAAGGGATACCGACACCATTCGGAGCAAATGATATGCCAGAAAAATAAAAGGAAAGCGCAGGAATTTATTTCACTAGACACCGAAACTGTTTTGGTTGAAATTGCTGAAACTGGTTCTACATGTGAAATGGAATACTAGCAAGGGGTTTTATGTGAATGTTTGTTAATTAAAGTAATTAACAAAATTCTGAATAAATAAATAAAAGAGTTTTATTTAAATGAGAGCTTGCATTAATTTTGGTGGAAAATTAATGCATGTGAGTGGAATTATGAGTGGAGAGGTTTTTATGTGAGTGGAGCTTCCACCAAATGAATGAGGGAGAGGTGGGGGCACCCTCCATGGCCGGAGGCCATGCCCCCTTGGGCTGCCCCCTCCCCTATAAAAGGACCCCCTCCTCTCACTTGTCTCTCACACCTCCTCGCGAAGGATCTCTCTCCCCCTTTAGAATTTCCCCATGGTCTCGGATCAGCGAGATACATGTTCCCGGTGGCTTTTTCTGGAAGGATTTGTTGCTTCCGCTGCTTCGCTGGAGCGAGGGCGCGGAGGTTGTCTGGGTACCCGTACGTGTGTGCGATCATGGATGCACCACTGCTTTGAGGTGCTGTACTTGATCGTCTTTGGACCGGACGGATGGACTTCATCACGATCTTGAGATCGGCAGCGTTGCTCACATCATCCACGAGTACAACCTCGTTAACGCTATTCGGTCTTCGAGGGTATGTATTCTATGGATGTATATCCACCTGCTTGTATCTAGTAGATAGATCTTGGTACATAGATGTTCCCATCGTAGGAAATTTTTGTTTTCTATCTGCGAACCCTACGGTGGTATCGAGCCGGATCTATGCGTAGATACTTTTATGCAGGTAGTACACATATGAGTATGTGGACGATGATGATCATTTTATTGCTTCTTAGTTGTACTTTGGATATTGGTGGCATAGTGGGATGAAGTGGCCCGGACAAACTTTACATGTCCTCGCACATGAGACCTGTTCCACGCTTGACATGCAACTAGTTTTGCATAAGTGGCTAGCGGTGTCTCTCTCCTACTATAGTCAATATCTAATTTGCAACGAGTTGTCAACAATTTGGTTATCCTCGTTGTGGTTCATGTTCGTAGGTAAGAACGGTTCTATCTTCGAAAGCCCTAAGCCACGTAAAACTTGCAATGGATAAATTAGAGGCGTCTAGTTTAGATTGTTGCTGGGCTAGTGTTATGATATGGTGATGTTGTAAGTAGAAGTATGAGATGATACTCTTACAACACCCATAACGTGTAATCTCCATAGACCTTGGACTTACACATATAGGTATGATAGTGATCATACCACTGTGCACATGATTGAGATCATATGCGGGAACCATATCATTCACTAATAAACATGAGATGTTTGATAGCATCTTATATTGCTTGTTTGGCGTTTTATTAGCATAGTAAGATGATCCCTCATTTAGATATCAAGATAAAAATGTGCTCTTCCTTAAGTATGCACCGACAATGTTTCGTCGCTTCAAGACATCACGTGATGATCGGGTGTACTTGAATCCACGAGCACATCTCGGGTGTAAGACAGTTACACACGCTTAATACTAAGGTTCTTACTTGGCGAGCCTAGCATATACAGACATGGCCTCGGAACACGGACCGAAAGGTTAAGCATGAGTCATATAGTAGATATGATGCCCATTTGATGCTCGCCTTTGAAGCTACACCGACTCACGTGATGATCGGACTTGGTGTAGTGGATTTGGTTCATGTAATCACCAAAAAGAAACGAGGGATGTCGTTTTTGAGTGGGAGTTCATTTCTAATTTGGATTAGTAGAACTCATTTATCATAAATTAAATCAAAGTGAATTTGCATAATTTGTTGTAGTCATTGGCATTCGTTCACCACCTTATGCATAGTTGTAATTGAGATAATAGAATTATAGAATTCTGGATATTTACTTTACGAACTGGTATCGTATTGTGTTGAGTGTCAATCTAAAATTAAAGTCCTATTGCGAACTTTCAGCAAACTCTGTTTACTCCGTGAAATTTAATAATTGGTATTAAATCAAGAGTAACAATTCCAGTGTTAGTATCTTAAGTATCATGTTTGCCTCCATGATTCTTGATTGTTTTAATATCAAGTTTATCTCAGAGCTAAAATAATTGTTTCAGAAACCATCATGTGTGGCAGATATAACGATATCTGAAATAATGTTTTGGTTGCAATATGATAGTGTATAATATATGTTCTCATATTGGATGAGAATTTGCGAAGGTTGGAGATGCTAGACATCCTAATCATCCAAAAAGGGTTTTGGAAAGTAATGTTATACTCACGATTCGCCTTTATAAGCTACAGTAGCTTGATCATGAAAGTCGTCATGATAAGGATGAATAGAAGATGTATGTAAAGTGTTTACTACACTAAAAGATCACTAAAGAATGGATTTTGAAAGAATACCGATCATTTGATGATGGTGATCTACTTCAAAGTGCAAGTCCAAAGGTATTATTATTTGAATATACACGCTTTGGACTATGAGTCATGTATATGGCGCCACTTTTGATGTTGATAGATTCTTTTAAAAGGAAAAGGAAATGCTGAAAGAGAATCTATAAAATATATTTGGCAGAAAATAAAAGATTTGAAATATCCAATTTAGGTATATAAATGATATACATGTTATGGTTGTATTCTTTGCTTGTTAAACAATGTGGTTCTTGGGTATTGGATACCGAATTGGTTGGTATGAAATTTCATACGGAACAACGCAATTCATGAACCACAATGGCCTAAGTAACTATCAAGAGAATATGTGATGATGTTCATCGAAAACAAACAAACCATTGTTTGTATTTCTCGTTGACATCAAAGCTTGACTTCAAGATTTGTTTTAATAATTGTTATTTGAATCAGGTATTATGAGAACAAAGGTTGTTCAAATAATTACCGTATTCCATATAAGACGGATGATTTACAAATCTAGTTGGAGAAATCACATCCATAAAACCTAATGCTAAAATATCGCAAGACAAATGATTGAAAGATCACTTACGAAGTGACATCGCTGTTTAAATTATATTGGAAAGAAAACATGAAGAATCTCCATATTCATGGATTTTTGGAGTCTTTGATTTGATCAAGTGATGCTTGTGAGACTTTCCTCGGGATAATTAAAAACTTCGTTCAAAGGCCAAAGAAGAACGAACGACTAAATTATTGGAATGTATACATATCGATGTATGTAGTCCATTATTTATAGTCGTAAGCGATGGGTTTCAACTTCATATACTTTCTCCGGAAATTTGAGTAAATGTTCACTTAATGAGAATGAAGTATGAAATATTTGAAAATGTTTCAAAGACTTTCAAGATGAAGTGGAAAATCATTGTAACAAGAAAATAAATGGTTTATGATTTTATCATAAGGGATTTGTTTGAGTTACAAGTGTAACAACAAAATAAATGAATTATGATTTTATCATAAAGGGATTTATTTGAGTTGCAAGTTTAGCAAAACACCTAGATTTACATCTCTCGAAACACCATAGGAGTATGGAGTGTTTGAGATTTGTAATGAAACCTTGTTTGACATGGTTGGATCAAAGGTGTTATTGATAAACTGCCATTATGTTTTAAAAGATTAAAGCTTTAGAGACTACCTCTTTTACACTGAAACGAGCTCCATCTTGATCCGTTGAAATGACACCATGGAAGTTATGGTTTGGGGTAAAACCCAAGTTGTCATTTCTTAAATTTTGGTATGCTAAACATAAGTAAGATGTTTACAACCGAAGTCGGATGAGCATGTCTTTGTAGGTTATTTCGAATAACAATTGGTTATTCCTTCATAACACCAAGGACAAAAGGGTTTGTCGCTTGAAACGTGAAGTTTCTTGGAGAAGGATTTTTTCGTAAAAGTTAAGTGGGAGGACAATAGAACTTTGATAAGATTAACGAACCTTAGCTATGTGTGCTGAGTTGCGCAGTGCCGGAAATCGTTCCGAAGGCTGCCATAATGCTCATAGCTTATGTGCCTCAAAGGTTGTGGTCACGGAGATCTAAGTTCCTATTGAACCAAGTAGGTCGGATAAACAATCAAATACTAAGATTTGAGAGTAAATCATTATTGTTTGACAATGATGAACCGAATACATACAAAGAAGCAATGATGGGCCCTGACTCTGTCAAATGGCTTGAAGCCATAAAATCCGTGATAAGTCCATACACGATAAATCAAGTTTTGAACTTGGAAGACCCTCCGAAAAGGTGTAAAAACCTATCAGTCGTATTTGGATCTATAAAAAACAGACATGGATGTTTCACATCTATGAAATAGTCGACATGTCGTAAAGTATTTTACGACAATGTTCAAGGAGTTGACTATGACAAGATTTGATCTTTCATAGCGATATTTAGTCTGGACGGATAAAAGTAGCAACCACTACATATAATTTGGTATATGGTAGATGAATAAACAAAACAAAGTTCTTCTAATAGAATGGTTACCTAGGACGTGTACATGACACGGTCCAAAGGGTTTTGTTAAATTCAAAGGATGCTAAAAGGGCGTGCAAACTTCAATGGTTGAAGTAAGCATCGCGGAGTTGGAATCTTCACCATAATGAAAAAGGAGTTTTTCATCAGGAGACGATGAAGATGCTTGCATTTGCAAGAAATTAAGTGGGAGCGCTGAGACATATTTCTAATACATTATGTGGAAGACATCTTGTTGATTAGAAATGATGTATATTTTATTGACAAAGGTTAAGAATTTCATTTTGATGAAATACTTAGGCAAAACCCGAATATTTAGCGTGAATGTCTATAGTGGATAGACTGTGACGCCAATATGGTTGTGCCAAATGTACATATATGAGATATTGAAGGAGTTCAATATAGAAACGACAAGAAACATTTCTTGTTGCATGGAAAGGAATTGAATCAAGATTCAAGTGTATCGGCACTTGATAAGTGAAACAAGATTCAAGTGCTTTGACACTTGATAAGTGAAACAAGATTCACGAGAATGTTTTGATCAATCATACCATGATATGTACACATTCAGATATGTCCTATGCTCTAAGTGTTATGAGCATATACCAGAATGAATCATAAAATGATCATTGGACGATAGTAAGGATATTCTTATGATCTTTTGGAAGAACTAAGAATATATTTGTGTAGAGGTGACGAACAATTACAAATAGTTCATTGTAAAGCGTTACATTGATACTAGGTTTGTCACAAGATACAAATTAAGTTTATCTCAATTTAAACTATGGGTGGCACAATGTAATGGAAAGGAGATTCCATGATGGATTTGGATGAAATCCATAGTTAAGACATTGTGACAAATACTACAACAAAAAGGCTAAGTATATGACTGCTATAGTAGCAGCAAAGGAGGGAATTTGTGTCAAGTAGTTTGAAATCAAACTAAGGTGTGGTTCGCAACGGGCTAACACTAAAGATATATTGTAATGACAATAGTATCGACATGGTTTAACCCCAAGGAACTAAAGGTCTCACCGAAAGACCAAATTTATACAATGCCATCTCATTGGAGAATGAGTGATGCGTGGAGACGCAAAGATATGCAAATACACACGGACCTGAAAGTGTCAGATCCATAGATTATGTTAACCACTTGCAGTTGCGTATATGGAACACCAGAAAGCCATAGGTGTTCAATACGCAAATTTTTCAAACTAGATTATTGTCTCTAGTGCAAGTGGGAGACTGAAGGGAATATGCCCGAGTGGCAATAATAAAGTGGTTATTATCGTATTCCTTATTTATGATAAATGTTTATTTTACATGATATAATTGTATTAATGCGGAAACGTTAATACATGTGTGTTTAATAAACAAAAAGGAAGTTCCTAGGTATGCATCTCTTATAAACTAGCTCGTTGATTAACATGATGATCAAAGTTTCCTGATCATGGACATTGGATGTTGTTAATAACGAGGTCACAACATTAGTGTAATGATGTGATGAACATTCATCCGAAGTATAGAATTACGATCAAAGTCATTGAGTTTATATTGCTATAACAACTTACGAAGTGATCCTAATCCTTAGACCATGAGATCATGTCAATCACTAACACTGGAAGAGTTTCTTGATGACATCAAGCGTCACACCGTAACTGGGTGATTATAAAGATGGCTTCAGAACTACTAAAGTGTTATGTTGAGACCCATGGATCAAGAGTGGAATTTGTTCATCCTGATGACGGATAGATATGCTCTGGGCCCTCTCGGTGATATCACATTGATTAGCTTGCAAGCAAGTGATTTGATCACTAGAATGTTATATCACGGGAACGAGAAAAGAGTGCATGTTGGTAACAAGATCAAACTAGGTATGGAGATACCGATGATCGAATCTCGGACATGTAATATATCGTGAAACAAAGGGATTAAGATACTAGCGTAAAAGGTTCACACGATCACAGCAGTCATCGTTGAATGTGTGGGAGTCAGTATGGATCTCCAGGTCCCGCTACTGATTATTGATCAGAGAAGGGTCTCGATCATGTCCGCATTATTCACGAACCATAGGGTGACACACTTAAGGGATACCGACATCATTCGGAGCAAAGGATATGCCAGAAAAAGAAAAGGAAAGCGCAGGAATTTATTTCACTAGACACCGAAACTGTTTCAGTTGAAATTGCTGAAACTTGTTCTGCATGTGCAATGGAATACTAGCAAGGGGTTTTATGTGAATGTTTGTTAATTAAAGTAATTAACAAAATTCTGAATAAATAAATAAAAGAGTTTTATTTAAATGAGAGCTTGCATTAATTTTGGTGGAAAATTAATGCATGTGAGTGGAATTGTGAGTGGAGAGGTTTTATGTGAGTGGAGCTTCCACCACATGAATGAGGGAGAGGTGGGGGCACCCTCCATGGCCGGCGGCCATGCCCCCTTGGGATTCCCCCTCCCCTATAAAAGGACCCCCTCCTATCACTTGTCTCTCACACCTCCTCGCGAAGGATCTCTCTCCCCCCTTTAGAATTTCCCCATGGTCTCGGATCAGCGAGATACATGTTCCCGGTGGCTTTTTCTAGAAGGATTTGTTGCTTCTGCTGCTTCGCTGGAGAGAGGGCGCGGAGGTTGTCGGGGTACCCGTACGTGTGTGCGATCACGGATGCACCACTGCTTTGAGGTGCTGGACTTGATCGTGCTGGACCGGCTGGACCAGATGGACTTCATCACGATCTTGAGATCGGCAAGCGTTCTTCTACATCATCCATGCGTACAACCTCGTTAACGCTATTCGGTCTCCGAGGTATGTATTCTATGGATGTATATCCACCCGTTGCTTGTATCTAGTAGATAGATCTTGGTACATAGATGTTCCTATCGTAGGAAATATTTTGTTTTCTATGCTACGAACCCTATAGGGTCTTGTTGTTCTTGTCATTCATGGTCGTGTCCTTATTCTCAATCATTGTCTGCTACATATGTTGTCTGGTCGAACAAATTAAAGGTCACTATATGGACACATATTGGTAAGCAAAATGAATACTGATACGTCGGAAACGTATATATAATTTTTGATGCTTCATGCTTGTTTTATATCTACTTTGCTTTGATTTGTCTTCACTTTGAGGTGTTTTTATATCTTTTCTGGAACTAACCTATTAACAAGTTGCCATAGTGCCGGCTACCTCGTGAAGATTAACCACCTATGCAGTTCCCAAGATGGCAGATGGTCATGGTTGGGAGGCCAAGCTCATAGGAGAGGTGCCTATACTAGGGCGTGTAATTGAAAGGTTAGGATTGATTATCTGCATACTGAGTATGGTGAATTCAGGATTGTTCCTGACGGATGTATCGAATATTGTGGTGAAAGTGTACCACCTCTGCAGAGTGTCAAACTATTCGAATAGCCGCATATGTGGTTATGGACAGTTGGAGTGGCCATACTGTTCCGTCGTCAGATGTTTTCAAAATGACTTGTGAAATGAATCATGACTTTGACTTGACCACAACAGGGTTGCCTGTTTTCTTCTGTTTTTGGTTCCAGAAAGGCAGAAAATCAATATTCTCGGAATTGGACGGGACAAAAGCCAAAGTTATTATTTTTTCCGAAGCAACACGGAACCACGAGGCCGGGAGGGGCACAGGTGGCAGACCCCTAGGTGCGAGCAAGCCACAGGCGCTGGAGGGAGTGTGAGACCCCCTGGACCCCCACCGACTTTGATTCATGCACCTATAGGAGCCCCCCAATGAGAAAACCCTAAATCATCCAGAAGAAATCCACAAAAACCTCCATAGCACCGCCACCACGGAAGGGGAGATTTGGGGGACAAAAAGTCTCTATTCCGGCACCCTGCCGGGACGGGGAAGTGCCCTTGGAGCCATCTCCATCGATCTCCATCGCCATCTTCATCACCGTTGTTGATTCCGATGATGAGGAGGGAGTAGTTCTTCCTCGAGGCTAAGGGCTCTACCGGTAGCTATGTGTTCATCTCTCTCTCTATGCATGGTCATATTGTGATCATGAGCTTTGTAATCAAGTAGATCTACCTTGCTACTCAAGTGATTCATTAGATCTCTGCTCTCCCCATGTGTGTGAAAGTGACAGCGTGCACGCCATGGTGGCACTTAGGTTTGAGTCTACATAAATACTCTTTGTGCTTTAATAGATCTATGTTTTTCCCCACGTGTGTGAAAGTGACAGCGTGGATACCTTGTGAGGCACTTTGGGTAGATTGAATATATGTTATGAGTTATATTTGGAGTTGGATGTCTCTATGAAATTGTGGTGTTTGTTGGAACCATCTAGCGCTCAAGGTGACAGTGTGGGGTTATCTAGATTGGGAAGGCCCTACCGTGGATTAAAGTGTCCAACCGCAGAGTAGTTAAGAGTAGTATCATGAAGAGACGATATTTATATGAGAGAGTGTTCACTAGTGAAAGTATGATCCCTAGGCCTTGTTTCTAAGCATTGAAACGCCGTTTGCTACTTGATATGTTGCATGCTTGCTTGCTTCCATCTTTGTTCCGTTTGCCGGGGAGGTTTTGGTCTTTTACCTTTCCTCCACGCCATCAGCTCTTTTGTGGCACCGTTACCCCATGTCAACAACAAGTCAGAAGCTATTTTCTGGCACCGTTACCACTTGTATTTCACTATCTCTTCGCCGAACTAGTGCACCTATATTGGGTGTGTTGGGGACACAAGAGACTTCTTGTATCTTGATTGCGGGTTTGCTTGAGAGGGAATACCTTTGACCACTTCCTCCCTGAGTTCGATAAACCTTGGGTGATCCACTTAAGGGAAACTTGCTGTTGTTCTACAAACCTCTGCACTTGGAGGCCCAACAACTGTCTACAAGAATAAAAGTGCGTAGACATCAAGCTCTTTTCTGGCGCCGTTGCCGGGGAGGTAAGGTAAAAGTTACTCACATCCTCCGGTGTGAGTGCTTGAAGTTATTTCCTTTAGATTCTGCAGTTTTTTCTTTTTGTTTCTTGTTTTCACTAATCAGGCTTAATGGAAAACAACAACAAAATTAGAGAGCTTTATAGTATTTATCTTGAATTAGGACATGAAGTGTTTGAAGAGAAAATTAAAAAACCTATGGAGCTTTATTTGCATGCTAATAGCAATGTTATTAGTATGAATTCTTTGGACACCATTGTTGCTAATTCTATGGAAAAGTCTAAGCTTGGGGAAGGTAGTTTTGATGAAAATGATCTTTTTAGTCCACCAGCTTTGGAAGATAGCTATTCTATTGCTTATGATGATACCAAACCTCCAATATATGATGATTACATTGATGAATATGATATTTTCAGTCCACCTACTATTGAGGAGAAAATTTATTGTGATTACAATATGCCTCCTATATTTGATGGTTATGGTGATGAGAATAGTAATGATAGCTATTTTGTTGAATTTGCTCCCACTATGATTAATAAGGACGACTATGCTTATGTGGAGAGTAAAAATCATTTTATGCATGTGGCTCATGATAAGAATGTTTTATGTGATATTTATATTGTTAATTTTATGCATGATGCTACTGAAAGTTATTATGAGAGAGGGAAACATGGTCTTATGCATCTAAAAAATATTAAGTTTCCCCTCTTTTTGTTGAAAGTTTTGAAGTTGCACTTGTTTTGATTTCCTTTGCTTGTTGCTTTGTGCTTTCATGACTTGTTTCTTTACAGGATTCCTATGCATAGGAAGTGGTTAGACTTAAATGTTCTTTGAATTTGCTTCTTGATGCTCCCTTTTAAATCAATTCATATTTCCTATGTGAGCATCTTTAAAACTATCATGCCTAACTTAAAGGCATTAAAGAAAAGTACTTGTTGGGAGATAACCCAAGAGTTTTCTTGAGTCTTCGAAGTTATTACTTCTGTAATGACCTCTCCTTATCCTTTTTTTTTTGCTTTTTGTGCCAAGAATGACCTCTAATGAGAGAGGAAGTAAGATTTGGGGAGTTGTTGTCCCAAAACAGATTTCTGTCCTCCACCATAAAAATTCATGAGGAGTCTCTGTAACTCGGATTGAGCTAACAATTTACAAATAAATCCCCCAGTATGTTAGATAACTTTCATTAGTTCAACACTTTTTGATTTGAGCAACAGAAGATGTTCGAAAAAATCGGTTTCTACCTGCTGGTCTCTTTTGACAGATTTCTGCCATTATTTGCATTTGCTTCTTGTTGATTCCTTTTTGAGTTCTCTTTAGGTGAATTGATATTTTTGAAGGATTTTATATAGTATCTTGTGTTTTTAGTGAAATTTTTTGCTGTTCCAAAATCTTTGCCAGGGGTCTAATATCTTTTGAATACACTAATGTTGCTAATGAAGATTGTGTGAAGTTTTGTATGAAGGAAAAATTTCAGGTGTAGAGAGAGAATGATGTAATGAGGTGAAGAATGGACAAAATCTCAAGCTTGGGGATGCCACCCCGTGTCACCCCAAGAAATATTCAAGAGGTACAAGCGTCAAATCTTGGGGATGCCCAAGGCATCCCCTTCTTCATCAATAAAAATCTCAGGTCTTTCTAGAAACTTCATTTTTATTGTTTCATGCATTGTTGTGTTGTTCTTGGAGCATCTTAGTTTTCGGTTGCTTTGCTTGGTTTTCTTAATTTGCTTGAATAAAGTTGGTTGATCACACCACACTTCTTTTGGAGAGAGACACACTCTGTTTTCATTGCCTAGAATACTCTAGTTTTCATTCTTATTGTCTTGTGAGTGTTCTCTTTTGCTAGCACTGTATTTAGCCTTAGTTTTCTTGTGCTTTCAGCTTAGAAATTTTTAGTTCTCCTTCTTGGATTTGTGAAACAAGCTCACTGATCTTTGTTGATTATTGTCTTTGTGAGTTGTTTCAAATAAGTTGTTTGGTGTTGGAAAAGAGTAGAAAGTTTCATGCTTATAGTGGTACAAAGGGAACTTGTTTTGACTATGACTTAGACTCTATCATGTCATGCTAGGTGTTGCTTTGACCTTAAGCTTACTGATTATTTATGTAGCATGACTTGTGATGACCCACAAGTTTAGGGGATCGCAACAATCTTCATGGGTAGTATTACCCAATTTATTGATTCAACACAAGGGGAGACAAAGAATACTTGCAAGCCTTAACAACTGAGTTGTCAGTTCAGCTGCACCTGGAAATAGTTCTTGCTCACAGAAGTTTATCAGTAGCAACAGTTTGTAGTAGCAATAGCAAAGCAACAACAGCAGTAACATCAACGGAAAACAAGAGCAATAATGTGATGCGATGTGATGGGATTCGGTCACGGTAGGCATAGGGATGGATGGACGGGTGTTGCATGGGCGAGTCTAAACATGTAACTTCAAAGAACTAGGGCATTACAGATAAATAATAACAAGCATCCAAGTACTAAACAATCCTAGGCATGTGCTCCAAATATAGTCATACGTGCTCGCGATGAAAACTTGCACAACATCTTTTGTCCAGCCAGCCCGTGGCAGCGGGGCCTCTAGGGAACTACTGACAATTAAGGTGCTCCTTTTAATAGAGCACCGGAGCAAAGAATTAACACTCCGTGAACACATGTGATCCTGACACCACAGCCATCCCCTCCGATTGTCCTAATTATTGTCACTTTGGGGCCTTTGGATCCGGACAATGATATGTGTACACAACTTGCAGATAAGATCACAAACAATACTATCATAATGATTCAATAATAAGTTCAGATCTGAGATCATGGCACTCGGGCCCTAGTGACAAGCATTAAGCACAACAAGTTGCAACAAAGTCAAATAGCACTAATATAGATACTAGGCACTATGCCCCTAACAGATCTTATTCGATTACATGATAGAACTCATTCAATCCCTACCATCCCCAAGCCTACAGTGGGGGATTACTCACTCATGGATGAGGGAAACATCGGTGGTTGATGGAGATGCGTTGGTGATGACGATGGTGATGATCCTCTCCAAATTCCCTGTCCCGGAAGGGTGCCCGAACGGAGTTTCTGGATCCGATTCTTGGTTTCTCGTGGCAGCGGCAGAGCGGAAATTTTTCTAGAAAACAATCGAACCCCCTCTGTTTTTAGGTCAGAAGGCAACTTATAGGCACGGAGGGAGCCCGAGGAGCTACCTGGGGTGGCCAGACCTCCCCCAGGCGCGGGGTCAGTGGGCCCGTGCCTAGGGTGGGTCTGGGACCCCCAGGCCTCCCCTCTGTATAGTTCATTTTCTGCACAAAAACAAGACACTAAGGTAATTCTGCTGAAAACAGCGTCAGTCCGTGTTAGTTGTATCCAAATCACACAAGTATAGAGGAAAAACAATGGAAAAGTGTTCAAGAAAGTAGATATGTTTGGACGTATCAACTTGGCCAAACAATTAGGATTGCTTAATGTGCCTTGAAATACTCATGTGTTGTTTTAGCATACAAAAGCATAGTATTGCGGTATTATCCTTTGATTCTTTGCTTGGGTTGACTTGGCACATGCTCACACCATGTTATGACTCTCACAAGTCACCATTAGCCTATATGATCATTTAGTCCTTGACTTGTAGTACCACTCTTTGCTTTGATTAGTATGCTTTGTTGCACTGCATGTTTTTGGCCATTATTGCTCTCTTAGTTGGTTGCTCCCAGTATTTTGCTAGCCTCCACTTGTGTGAGTAAGCTCTACTCATGCTTCCAACTCCCAAGAAACCAAGTTATTCCAAAGTGTCCACTATAAACTCCTATGCATGGTGTGTTACACCATTCTAAGTATATTCTTGTTTTCATCTATCTTCCAATTAAAAAGTATTTTGTTATGTGAAAACTTAGTGATTAAAGCTCTCACGAACTTGATGGCACACTTTATATTCTTTGCCCCTAATAAACTTGAACCATTGTGACAACTTTGTTGTATATGATTGCACTTATAAGTTGGAATTAGAAGAACCGTGATGTCATGGGGAACGTTTTCAACATTGCACTTGTACTTTGTACTCAGTTGATATCATGCTCTTTTGTCTATGGATGTCACCGGTGTGAAATAAAGAGGGAACTTATAAGTCCATGGAGTTTGTATTTTGTGTTAGAGAAACGCCTAGGCCGCTAGCCTAAGCCATGCCTAATCATGGTGGAAACTTGCAGCATCACCATAGTGACATCTATGAAGCATTATTCTTATAAAAATAGAGACACATTGAGAAAAGAGGAAGAGAGAAAAAATCACCATATTCCCATGGTACATAAGAAGATTGTTGAGATGCTCATTGTCTGCTTGCCTTGTCATTTTGGTTATGGGAAAGCTCCTGTACCATGTGCAAGGGGTACCCCGTTGGCGGTTCTCAATGATATGCAAATACTTACAGTGATAAGAACTTAACTAGATCCAAAGTTGAGTATGCATGAGGTCTAGCCCTCGTATTCAAGGTACTTGAGTATGCAAGAGGTCTGGCCCTCGTCAAGCATTATAAGGAAGGAGTAGATGGCATTATGAGAAGATTTGTTCCAGAATTTGAACAACAAGAGATATTGAGAAAATGTCATGGCAGTGCTTATGGAGGAAATCATGCTGGGGATAGGATTGCACAGAAGGTTTTACAATCTGGATTTTATCGGCCTACTCTTTTTAAAGATGCAAGGAAGTTTATCTTATACTGTGATGAATGCCAACGAGTAGGTAACATCTCTAGACGCAATGAAATGCCTATGAATTATTCTCTTGTTATTGAACCTTTTGATTGTTGGGGATTTGACTTTATGGGGCCTTTTCCTCCTTCAAAAGGGTATACTCATATTCTTGTTGCTGTTGATTATGTTACAAAGTGGGTAGAAGCCATACCTACGAGCAATGCTGATGGTAAGACCTCTTTGAAAATGCTCAAAGATGTTATTTTTCCTAGGTTCGGTGTACCTAGATATCTCATGACTGATGGAGGCTCCCATTTTATTCATGGGGTTTTTAGAAAAACTCTCGCTAAGTATGATGTAAACCACAGAATAGCTTCAGCTTATCACCCCCAAACTAGTGGGCAAGTAGAACTTTCCAATAGGGAAATTAAATCTATCTTGCAGAATACTATCAATAGGTCTAGAAAAAATTGGGCTAAAAAGTTGAATGATGCTTTGTGGGCTTATAGAACTGCTTATAAAAATCCTATGGGGATGTCTCCTTACAAAATGGTCTATGGGAAAGCTTGTCACTTGCCTTTAGAATTAGAACACAAAGCTTATTGGGCAGTGAAAGAGTTGAATAGAGATTTTAGACTTGCTGGTGAGAAAAGACTGCTCGATTTAAGTAATCTAGATGAGTGGAGAGGGGAAGCTTACGAAAATGCTAGACTCTTTAAGGAGAAAGTAAAAAGATGGCATGATAGGAGAATTCTCAAAAGGGAGTTCCATGTTGGTGATAAAGTTCTTTTGTATAGGTCTTGTCTCAAATTTTTTGCAGGGAAATTACTCTCCAAATGGGAAGGACCTTTTGTTATCAAGGAAGTGTACTGTTCAGGTGCCATCAAAATCTCTTCTCTGAAGGATGACACAACACAAGTGGTTAATGGTCAAAGACTAAAACATTATATTTCTGGAGATTCTTACAATGAAGAAGTGGATGTCATTCAAATGGTGACTCCAGAAGAATTTATCAAGAACCAAACACCAGAAACTGCAGAGTTCGTCTTCAAATAGGTAAAAATGGTGAAAAAAGAAGGTTTGTGAATCTCCAATCTTTTTATATTTTTGATGTTTTTAATACATATGGGAAGTTACGAGGCGGCAAGAGGAAAGCGGGCGGGTGGACAACCCACCCGGTGCGCCCCAGCCCGATCACGCTGAGGGGGGTGTTCCACCCCCAAACTCCGTCTCCGCTTCGTTTCCGTGTCAAAACTTTCCTTATGTATTGATTCTTCGTAATATATAACCCCCCGGATCCACCGAGGTTCGTGCATCATGTTCTCATCGTGTTTTCATTTCAATCTGTTTCTGTCAGGAAATCTTCTCAAGTTTAGAGCACCATGGCTCCGCCAACGACAAAGGCAAGAAGCCCGTGGAGATAGAGTTGGAACAACACCACCACAGAAGGAGTGAATCGTCATCAGGTTTGGCATCCCCTTAGCTTGTTCCAAGCTTGGGGGAGTGTCGCGGTATCACCACCACTATCTTTCATATTTTACCTTTTTAGTGGATTAATATATGTGGTAGAGAAGTTATCTTATAGTTTGATTTGCATATGGAAGTATCACTCCTTTAGTTTTATCTGAGTATCCCTTAGTGTGAGTGCATTTATTGGAATATTAATGAGAAGGCTCACCTTTACTTTTTGCACTTCTTATTTTTAGTTTGCAATCTCTATTATATGATGGATATTGTTGTTCAGTATTGGCACCACTTTGGGATCATCAAGTGGGTCTAAATTGGTTTTGGCATACCGAGTTCTGGTCAGTAGCAACAAATTTTGAGGTTTGAGAGAAAAGAGAAAGAAAAGTCTTATAGGTAATTGGTCTCATTTGTTTTCTTTCTTGTTGGCTCATAAGCTTAGTATTTTTTATTTAAGATCTTTTGTGTCTTCAAGGAAGATTGCATGTTTGGCTTTATTACTTGTATGTTTGCTTGTTTCTTTCAACTCTCTTGCTTGCTACCCAGCCTTGCTAGCCAAAAACCTGTTTAAGAAAGCATACTTCTCATGTTTCCAAACTCCTTTGAACCAAACTTTTGCCACTTGCGTCCACCATATCTACCTAGTAGCTATTGCTATTCCAAGCAAATTCTCAAGCTTCGTCTACCTTCCAAATTTAAAAGTATTTTGTTATGAGAAAACTAGTTAGTAAAGCCCTCACGAACTTGATGGCACACTTTATTTCTTGCCCCTAATAAACCTGAACCATTGTGGACATCGAAGTTGTATATGCTTGCATCTATACGTTGGGATTAGCAGAACCGTGTTGTCACGGGTAACGTTTTCTACATAGCACTTGTACTCCGTACATCGTTGATATCGTGCTCTTTTGTCTATGGATCTTACCTGTGTGAAATGAAGTGGGAAATTGTAAGTCCATGGAGTTTGTATTCTGTGTTAGAGAAACGCCTGGGCCGCTAGCCTAAGCCATGCCTAATCATGGTGGAAACTTGCAGCATCACCATAGTGAGATATCTATGAAGCATCCTCAATAAAAAGCTATGCACATAGTAAATAAAAACATTGCTAAGATGCTCATTGTCTGCTTGCCTTGTCATTTTGGTTATAGGAAAGCTCCTATACCATGTGCAAGGGGTACCCCGTTGGCGGTTCTCAATGATATGCAAATACTTATAGTGACAAGAACTTGCCTGGGCCCTAAGTTGAGTATCCATGAGGAGTGGCACTCATATTCAAGGGACATGATATTGCCAACTTATATTTCGTCAAGCATATACTCCATCTTTGTTCACTTTAACCTTAACCATCTCAAAATGCTTATGATAGGGGCAATGAGGGATCAAAGCTAGTAAGTACCATAATATTTTGGAAGCTGTAACATCCCTAAAATCATGATTTCAAAGATTGCATATCATTCATGCATGCATATAGAATTGAGATCAATTTCAAAACTCATTTCAGAAAAACAGAAGCACATAGTGCTATCATTTTATGTGAGCAAACTTAAATCAAATGGCCATCCCCATTTGAGAGTTTGAATGTTTTTAACCTAGATTGTTTGTCTCCCTTGTTGAATGGATTGAGTGTGGAATTTGAACCAAGCTTTACAAAATGGAAATGGTTTCAAAAACCATTTTTTTTAAACATTTGCCAATCAAGTGCAAAGTCCCTGTTATTTTGTTTCTCCAAGATTGACCAAGCCTTTACAAAGTAACCACATGGTTTTATGCCTAGATTTGAGACTGTTGCACACTGCAAAAACCCCAGAAAAATTTGGATTTAAAAAGAGTTTGAATTCATTTGAAAACCACTCCTGAAAATCAAAACAGAAAAAGAAAAGGAATAAAGAAAGGAAAAGGGCCAGGCGCTCCTATTCTAGCCCAGCAGCAGAACCGGCCCAGCTAGCCCACCCGGCCTCTCTCTCGCTTCCTTGCCTTGAGACGCATGCCGTCGGCCGACACCAGACCCCACCCCTCTCTGCTTATTTCGGCCATGCGGGCCCCGTCCACGTCATCGTCTTCTTCCCCAAATCCCGCGCACGAACTCCGTCGCTGCCCGTTGCTGCCTTGATTCCGCGAGGTAAATGGCATTGATTCCCTGGGCGTTTCTTGTCGAGCCTCTGGCTATATAATCCCCACCCTCTCGCGACCATTTCCCCTCAACCAATTCCTCCTTCACGCCACCAGGCTGCCCACAACTCGCTCTACGCCGCCGCTGTTCCGACGACCGCGCCGACGAATTCCGGTGAGCTCTGTGTTCCCCTCTGCCCCCGACTCATGGTATCATGCTCAGCAACTTCTTGTGCATCCACTGACACTCCTTGTTTGCTCTCGCATGATCTGTAGCCTCGACATCGACTTCAACTGAGCGTCGCCGCTCTCTGCACGAACTCCGGCGACCTCTCCCCGTAAGTACCAGCCGCCCCTTGCCCTCTGTCTGATACGATTAGGATCCCCATCGTCTTGCGCATCTGACCGTACCTTCCTTTTGACTTAGCGCGACGCAGAACCTCGCCAACGTCGACGACAGCCGCACCCGACGCGTTCGCGAACTCCGGCGAGGAATCTCCGACGACCTCGTGCGCCCCTTCCCAAGCCATCACCACCTTGAGCTTCAGCACACCGCTGCGGTTCTGGTAAGCTTCTTCCCTCACTCCCGCGCGACCTAGAACGCCAGCGCCGCCGCTGACAGACGCGCCGCCGCCAGTCGCCGCCGCTAGCGCCGCTCGGTTTTGGTTAGATGAATTGTAGCCGTCAGATCCAGATCCAGCGCGTAGGATTAGTCCACTTATCGAACCGTTATGTTTTGATCTGAAACATGCATCGCCACTTAGATCCTACGGCTCGCGTGCGTGATCCGGTGCAAAGCGGTACGCGCCAGTAAAATTAAGACACGTGGCTAGGGTTAGAGTTTAAAACAGGATTTAAAACAGATTTGGATTCAAATTTGATTAGGCTATAACTTTTGAATCCCACGTTAGATTTTTGCAAATTTTATACCGTTGGAATCAGGGAGACAATACCTTTCTGTTTATGCAATGTGTTTAGTGAAAAGTTTCTGTTAAAATGACTTTATTTGCAGAAACTTGTTTAAGGCTATTTTGAGTATAGAAATTGTTTAGTATTTTGTTTTAGTGCTAAATAAACTTGGTTTGGCAAGATTTTGACTTGTTTATGGTTCAGTACTGCGCACTTGCTTGGTGGAGTTTTAAAAATCATCACTTAGCATTTTGCATGCATGCATATATTTATGTTTGTATATGAATTGTGTGTAATTTTGTGCTACCATTTTGTGTAGATTTTGGTGCTAGTGATTGTGATTGTGAAGAGTGCTACTCTCCCCATTACCAAGGCAAGTGGTACTTCATGAATATTTCCATCCCTATGTTTTATACAAGCATTAGAAATATTTTGCTAAGTCTTGCGTGTTACTATTTTTTGCCAAATGCCATGTTGGGAAATCCTATGTAGATATAGAATTGCTAGGAAATTCCTAAGTTAAGTTACTATGCCATGCTTAGTCTAGCTAGTAGTAAACAAGGGTTGGTAAAGTATATACATGCTATGATGAAAATATTTCTAAGTCTTTTGACTTATGTTTTTCTTAATAAAACAACTAAGTCAATGAATATCCTGGGTGGAATGGGACTTGAATGGTGGTTTTTGGTTGAGTGGTTACACAAGGCCCATGGACATGGTTTACCTTGTGTATCTCACTTGTGGTATGCCACCCAGGCACAAAGGGATTTTAGAGGCCAAGTGTTGAGAAGCTTATAGTGCAACCACTTTGCAATATGGGCTCTGCCTGGATCACATAAGTTGCTAGAACTTAGCCATTTGGACAGTTGGTGGTAGTGGGAATGATAGGTTGGAGCGCGTCCATTTGGTCTAAGGAAAGGCTTCTGAAAGGTCCTGTCTTGGGAAACCAAGTCTGGTGGGGAAAGTGCACAACCTCTGCAGATGGAAAATCTAAGTACTTAGCCAAGTCCATGGCAATGGACAACTTGAGCATCAAGACATGGAAGCTATCAAAGAATCTCATCACTCCAACTTCTAAGTAAAAACTTGTGGCTGAACAAGGGTGAAGGATCTCAATGTCAATTGATGGTTTCTTGGGAAAAGTTTTGACAAAGAAAAACTTAGTGATTTCAACTAATAGGAAAAACCTATTTTGAGCAAAGCAAGCCAAGCTACACTTAGCCAAAAATGCATATAGTAATATAGTCCACTTAAAATTTACTAAGGTATCACTTGCCAATACTATTCCAAAGTATTGACCCACTGTGGTTGTAACTTGTGATGTTGCAGGTTACTCCGATGATGATTAGGTGTCATGAGTCTACACTCAACATGCTTGCCTGTGTCACATGAAGATGAAGACTTATGTTTATTTACTTATTCCAAACTCTTGTATTAGGCCTGTGGCCTTGAGTTGTAGAAGACTATGTTTTATCTCTGGAATGGATGTAATAAATGACCTTTGTATCTGTGTACTTCATCTTAAACTGTGGATGCTAGCAATGATCCAGGGACTAGCATTGCAATCACAGGGATCCTTTTCCTTTACAAAGGAGGGATCTTACAGATGGTATCAGAGCACTGTGTTGCCTGCAGGATTATGACCCTAGGATTGGAAACCACTAAGGAAAAAATTTCAACTACTTCTACACTTGTCTATTCTTCTCGTAAACTTTTCTAATCTTCTCTTCTCATCTATATTTGTAGATGAACTCCATCAATTATGCCGTAAAGAAAGGACCACTCATGACCATGACCTTGGAGTGTGAGACCGAGTTTCCCAAAATTCTCAAGGACCTCATGGTGGCAATGGAAATACATGGTGCAGCTGTGTACAAAGGCTTTCCAGTGATGGATGAAGGAGTTGAGTACTGGTGGGTGCAACTTCACTTGTATAAAAACAAGGAATACAACCACAAAGAAAAAGGATTCTGCATGTACACCAACACAGTGGTGCACACCACATTCTTTGAGTTAGCAAGAGAAGCAGATTGGAGGACTATCAAAGAACTTAGTGCTAGAGTCAAGTGCAGAATGATCAACCTCCAAAAAGACTTGATAAAAGAGAAGGAACTTACCCAAGAGTTGGAAGCCACCAACCAAACCTTAAGAGGAGATATTATAGACTTAGTGATGGAATCATGTGATCAAGATAGGCTGATTGCCTCTAGGAACATTGTGTTAGCCAACAGATCCAGTGAGATAGGATTGTAAACGTACTTCGTTAGTTGGACCACCACCTATCACCTTATTTTCTAAAATGATACCTTAAATAAGATTGGACCTTGGTTGATGTAATGGATTCATGTATGCATGACTTGTGTGATTTTGTTTTCCAAGGATATGTATGTGATGTTTGTCTTTGTTTTATCTTAAATTGTGTTGTTCTAACTTTTCTATCTTATAAATAGATGCCTATTACCATCATCACTGTTGAGGAGTTCCAGGTTACCCGTTTTGGTCCTCGTATCGTTGAGCTTACCACCTTGCTCAATCTCCCTCTTCCCACCATCATGGTGCACCCACTCACCAAGTTCGAGAGGAAGGACCTCTGGGGCTACAAGGTGAACCAGCCGGGCCAGACAGGCCTACTACGGAGGCCATCGTCTTCAAGCTTATGCGATGGAGGAGAGAGGCATGGAGGTAGTTATGCAGGACTGATAGGGCGTCTGCTAGCCGACACTCCCGGCAGGTTAGAGGCACCCACTTCACGTCTTCGAAGACGTGATGAGGATGGAGAGTCCATCGACTTAGAGGACGACTCGAGGACGGCCAGAGCCGATACGTCTGTATCTCCAGGACTTAGAGTCTCTCATTAGGCACGTGGACACGGACATGACCAATGTCATGCTCAGTAATGATGAGCTCCAGGTGCAGCTTCGCGAGAAGGACAAGCTTTTCACACAGCAGGACGAGATAGTCAAGAAAATGGAGGCGAAGTTTGAGACCCAGGACAGGAAGTTCAAGAGTCAGGAGAAACGTGTCCAGGATAGGAACAAGAAGATCCGGGACATGACTGAAGAACTGCAGTCCAAGGACTTCGAGCTAGAGCAGCAACAGATGGTGATAGAGAGGCTTCGTTCCCAGAAGAGGGCTCTCAAGGCCAAGATTGAGTCCTTGACCACTACTATTGAGGAGAACAAGACCGAGATGGAGAACGCAGGTCTTACCTTCGTCGAGGAGGAGATTGATGCTGATGAGTAGATTTGACTACTCGTTTGTCTTTTATTATCGTACTTGTTATTTGAGAACTTGTTATTGGACCATCCGACATGTGGATGGCTTTCTACTTGTGTGTTTTACTTTGTGAACTTGTTATCTTGTTGTTGAACTTTTATCTTCGTGTTGCATGCTATGTGTTTGCTTATGTGATGTAATGTGCATGAAAACATCTATGGGTATCTCATTCTTATCTCTATTTGAACAAACCACAGATGCCTCCCCGTCGCGCAAACCCCAACAACAACAACAACAACATCACACCAGAAATGCAACAAATGATGACTGCTCAAACACAGCTGATGCAGATGATGACAACATTCATTCAGAACCAAAACAACAACAACAACAACCCCAATAACAACAATAACAACAACAACCCTCCGGGCTTTGATATGCTCACCAGATTTTTGCGATTGAGGCCAGCTAAGTTCTCGGGGACGACTGATCCCATGGTGGTCAACGATTGGCTACGTTCTGTAAACAAGGACTTAGTAACCGTGGGCTGCACGGATGCTGAAAAAGTCAGATTTGTAGCACATCTGCTGGAAGGGCCAGCCGCCACTTGGTGGGACAACTTTCAGATCACCACTCCTATATATGAGGTGACTTGGGCTATCTTTGAGGATGGCTTTCACACTGCTCATATCTCATCAGGAATAATGAGCCTGAAAAAGAAAGAGTTCCACAATCTGAAGCAGCGCCACCGTAGCGTGGCTGAGTACATTGAAGAGTTCAACAATCTGGCGCGTTATGCACCGAATGAAGTTGACACGGATGCCAAGAGAAAGGACAAATTTCTGGAAGGCTTGAATGATGAGCTGAATCTGCAACTGGCTGTGGCATATGTTCCCACTTATCAGTCGCTCTGTGACAAGGATGCAATATTAGAGAACAAAATGAAGCAAGTCGAGAGTAGAAAGAGAAAGCACTCCGACAAGCACAACTCGGGATCGTATCACAAACGATCTCACTATGATGACAGTGGAAGCTCAGGATCCCATAAGCATGGGAAATTCAACAAGCACCACAACCACAACCGTCATGACAACAAGCATCACCGCAGTCATGACAATGACAAGTACAAGAACCACAAGAGTGGACATAAGATCCACCACAGTGGTAATGGAAGTGGAAGTGGAAGTCAGCCTGCGAAGAGAGACATCAGTCAGGTTGAATGCTTCAAATGCAAGAAGATGGGACACTATGCAAATGAGTGCCCCAAAAAGAAAGTTGAAGGACCTGTCAAGCCCAATCCTTTTCAGAAAGGTCAGGTGAACCACATCAGTGTGGAGGAGGTCTATGAGGATCCTGACGCTGTTGCTGGTAAGTTCAGACTCAATTCTATTCCAGCATTTGTTCTTTTTGATACTGGAGCATCGCATTCATTCATATCAAAAGCATTTGTTGATAGAAATGGGTTTCCAACTGAAAACATTGGGTGTCCAATAAAAGTTAGTTCTCCGGGTGGAGATATGATAGTAAGTCTTGGATGCCGGGATCTAGTAATAGAATTTGGAAAACATAAGTTTCCGGTGAGTCTGATAATCCTAGATTCCCAAGGACTGGACGTAATATTGGGAATGGATTGGATGGCTAAGTATGAAGGAGTACTAGATTGTGCTAATCGTACTGTTTCACTCACAACCCCGAAAAGAAAAAGAATTAAGTTCAAGTCCAACTTTGAATCTAAAGGAAGTAAGCTAAATTCTCTTAAGGGGGTTAGCATGGACAGTGTGCCAATTGTAAGTGAGTATCTGGATGTGTTTCCGGAAGAATTGCCAGGAATGCCACCAGAGAGAGATGTGGAATTTCTGATAGATTTGGTACCAGGTTCTGGACCAATAGCAAAGAGACCATATAAAATGTCAGTTGATGAACTGAAAGAGCTCAAGAAGCAACTTGGAGAACAGTTGCAGAAAGGATTTATTACACCAAGTTCTTCATCTTGGGGAGCCCCAGTCTTATTTGTGGAGAAGAAAGACAGAAGTCAAAGGTTATGCATAGATTACCGTTCACTCAACGAGGTAACTATCAAGAACAAATATCCTTTGCCTAGAATCAATGACTTGTTTGATCAGCTAGAAGGAGCATGTGTGTTCTCAAAGATTGATCTCCGGTCAGGCTATTTTCAACTCAAGATAAGAGAACAAGACATACCTAAAACAACATTCACTACAAGGTATGGATTGTATGAGTATACCGTAATGCCTTTTGGCTTGACCAATGCTCCAGCATACTTCATGAATATGATGAACAAAGTGTTCATGGAATTTCTTGACAAGTTTGTTGTCGTTTTCATCGACGACATCTTAGTCTACTCCAAGAGCAAAGAAGAACATGAAGGACACTTGCGTTTGATACTTGAGAAGTTACGAGAGCATAAACTTTATGCCAAATTTAGCAAGTGTGAGTTCTGGTTAGAGGAAGTTGGTTTTCTTGGTCATGTTATGACAAAGGATGGTGTAGCAGTTGATCCTGCTAAGGTTTCAGCTGTGACTGAATGGGAATCTCCCAAGTCGAAAGAAGTTCGTAGTTTCCTTGGCTTAGCAGGTTACTACAGAAGGTTTATTGAGAATTTCTCTAAGGTAGCTAAGCCCATGACTGAATTGTTAAAGAAAGACAAGAAGTTTTCTTGGTCCGAAGGTTGTGAAGTCAGCTTTCAGGAATTGAAGAAGAGACTTGTGACAGCACCAGTCTTGTGTCTGCCAGACTTGGAAAAGGATTTCCAAGTATATTGTGATGCATCTCATCAAGGTTTGGGTGCCGTACTTATGCAAGACGGTAAAGTTGTAGCTTATGCCTCGAGACAACTCAAAACTCATGAAGTGAACTATCCTACTCATGATTTAGAGTTAGCCTCTGTCGTCCATGCACTCAAAACATGGAGGCATTATCTTTTGGGAAAGCGTTGTGAAGTGTTCACTGATCACAAAAGTTTGAAGTATATCTTCACCCAGAAGGAAATTAATATGAGACAAAGAAGATGGCTAGAGCTTATCAAGGACTATGACTTAAGTTTGCAATACCACCCCGGTAAAGCAAATGTTGTAGCCGATGCTCTAAGTCGTAAGGTATTTGTGAATGGCCTTACCAAAGGAGAATTGCCGGATGATTTGTGTACCCAATTCAGAAAACTCAGGTTGGAGATTGTACCTGAAGGACATCTCATGTCATTAGATGTCCAACCCACTTTGTTGGATAAGATCAGAGAAGCTCAGAAGTCTGATAAGGAAATTGAAGAGATTAAGGAAAAGATTGGCCAGGGGAAAGCTAAAAATTTCCATGAAGACGAACAGGGTACGTTATGGCATGGGAAACGTATCTGTGTTCCACAAGATCTGGAGTTGCGGAAACTAATTCTGCAGGAAGAACATAACTCTCCGTATTCTATTCACCCGGGTAACACCAAAATGTACATGGACATGAAAGAAAGATTTTGGTGGAACAATCTCAAGAGGGACATCGCCGAACATATTGCCTTGTGTGATGTGTGTAGTAGAGTGAAAGCGGAGCATCAGAAACCAGCAGGTTTGCTTCAACCACTACCTATTCCTGATTGGAAGTGGGACAAGATTGGTATGGACTTCATTACCGGACTACCAAGGACCAGGTCAGGGTATGATTCCATATGGGTAGTAGTGGATCGCCTAACTAAAGTGGCTCATTTCATACCCGTGAAGACAACTTATACAAGTGCCAAGTTAGCCAAAATCTACATGAGTAGAATTGTATGTCTACATGGTGTGCCCAAGAGTATTGTGTCTGATAGGGGAACTCAATTCACTTCCCATTTTTGGAGACAGCTACTTGAGTCATTGGGAACGAGGTTGGAATTCAGCACTGCTTTTCATCCTCAAACCGATGGACAAATAGAAAGGACTAATCAAATTCTTGAAGACATGTTGAGGGCATGTGCCCTAGACTATGGAGCAAGTTGGGATGAAAGTCTGCCTTACGCAGAATTTTCTTATAACAACAGCTATCAAGCCATCATTGAGATGGCACCGTTTGAGTTTCTCTATGGAAGAAAGTGTACCACCCCATTATTATGGAATGGTGTGGGAGAAAGAAGTTTATTCGGGCTAGATCTTATCATAGAAGCCGAAGAGAAGGTCAAATTGGTTAAGGACAGGTTGAAGATAGCACAGTCCCGACAGAAAAGCTACGCGGATCCTAAGCGTAGAGAAGTCACCTAGGAAGTGGGTGATAGAGCCTATCTTAGAGTGTCACCACTTCGCGGAGTGAAAAGATTCAGAGTCAAAGGAAAATTGGCACCAAGATATGTTGGGCCATTCAAGATCTTGAGTCGCAAAGGAGAAGTTGCCTATGAAATTGAATTGCCAGAATCTCTATCAGCTGTCCATAATGTGTTTCATGTGAGTCAGCTTAAGAAATGTCACCCAGAAATGGAGGAAACTTCTTTGAAGGATACTATACCTTTGGAGGAAGTTCAACTAGAAAGTGATCTCACTTATGAAGAGAAACCTATCAAAATTCTTGAGACTGCAGAAAGATTCACAAGGACAAAGACTATCAAGTTTTGCAAAGTACAGTGGAATCATCATTCCGAAGAGGAAGCAACATGGGAAAGAGAAGATGATCTTCGGAAGGACCACCCTCACCTATTTGCTAGCCAATCCGAATCTCGAGGGCGAGATTCACCTTAAGGGGGTTAGATTTGTAACATCCCTAAAATCATGATTTCAAAGATTGCATATCATTCATGCATGCATATATAATTGAGATCAATTTCAAAACTCATTTCAGAAAAACAGAAGCACATAGTGCTATCATTTTATGTGAGCAAACTTAAATCAAATGGCCATCCACATTTGAGAGTTTGAATGTGTTTAACCTAGATTGTTTGTCTCCCTTGTTGAATGGATTGAGTGTGGAATTTGAACCAAGCTTTACAAAATGGAAATGGTTTCAAAAACCATTTTTTTAAACATTTGCCAATCAAGTGCAAAGTCCCTGTTATTTTGTTTCTCCAAGATTGACCAAGCGTTTACAAAGTAACCACATGGTTTTATGCCTAGATTTGAGACTGTTGCACACTGCAAAAACCCCAGAAAAATTTGGATTCAAAAAGAGTTTGAATTCATTTGAAAACCACTCCTGAAAATCAAAACAGAAAAAGAAAAGGAATAAAGAAAGGAAAAGGGCCAGGCGCTCCTATTCTAGCCCAGCAGCAGAACCAGCCCAGCTAGCCCACCCGGCCTCTCTCTCGCTTGCTGCGCCTTGAAGCACCACGCGTCGCCGACACCTGCACCCCACCCCTCTCGCTTATTTCACGACGCGGGCCCCGTCCACGTCATCGTCTTCTTCCCCAAATCCCGTGCACGAACTCCGCCGCTGCCCGTTGCTGCCTTGATTCCGCGAGGTAAATGGCATTGATTCCCTGGGCGTTTCTTGTCGAGCCTCTGGCTATATAATCCCCACTCTCTCGCGACCATTTCCCCTCAACCAATTCCTCCTTCACGCCACCACCACTTCGCTCGCCGACGCCGCTGTTCCGGCGCCCGGCAATTCCGGTGAGCTTCGTGTTCCCCTCTGCCCCTGACTCATGCTATCATGCTCAGCAACTTCTTGCGCATCCACTGACACGCCTTGTTTGCTCTCGCATGATCTGTAGCCTCGATAGCGACTTCAACTGAGCGCCGCCGCTCTCTGCACGAACTCCGGCGACCTCTCCCCGTAAGTACCAGCCGCCCCTTGCCCTCTGTCTGATACGATTAGGATCCCCATCGTCTTGCGCATCTGACCGTATCTTCCTTTTGACTTAGCGTGACGCAGAACCTCGCCAACGTCGATGACAGCCGCACCCGACGCGTTCGCGAACTCCGGCGAGGAATCTCCGACGACCTCTTGCGCCCCTTCCCAAGCCATCACCACCTTGAGATTCAGCACACCGCTGCGGTTCTGGTAAGCTTCTTCCCTCACTCCCGCGCGACCTAGAACGCCAGCGCCGCCGCTGACAGACGCGCCGCCGCCAGTCGCCGCCGCTAGCGCCGCTCGGTTTTGGTTAGATGAATTGTAGCCGTCAGATCCATCCGGTAGGATTAGTCCACTTATCGAACCGTTATGTTTCGATCTGAACCGTGCATCGCCACTTAGATCCTACGGCTCGCGTGCGTGATCCGGTGCAAAGCGGTACGCGCCAGTAAAACTAAGACACGTGGCTAGGGTTAGAGTTTAAAACAGGATTTAAAACAGATTTGGATTCAAATTTGATTAGGCTATAACTTTTGAATCCCACGTTAGATTTTTGCAAATTTTATACCGTTGGAATCAGGGAGACAATCCCTTTCTGTTTATGCAATGTGTTTAGTGAAAAGTTTCTGTTAAAATGAATTTATTTGCAGAAACTTGTTTAAGGCTATTTTGAGTATAGAAATTGTTTAGGATTTTGTTTTAGTGCTAAATAAACTTGGTTTGGCAAGATTTTGACTTTTTTACGGTTCAGTACCGTGCACTTGCTTGGTGGAGTTTTAAAAATCATCACTTAGCATTTTGCATGCATGCATATATTTATGTTTGTATATGAATTGTGTGTAATTTTGTGCTACCATTTTGTGTAGATTTTGGTGCTAGTGATTGTGATTGTGAAGAGTGCTACTCTCCCCATTACCAAGGCAAGTGGTACTTCATGAATATTTCCATCCCTATGTTTTATACAAGCATTAGAAATATTTTTCTAAGTCTTGCATGTTACTATTTTTTGCCAAATGCCATGTTGGGAAATCCTATGTAGATATAGAATTGCTAGGAAATTCCTAAGTTAAGTTACTATGCCATGCTTAGTCTAGCTAGTAGTAAACAAGGGTTGGTAAAGTATATACATGCTATGATGAAAATATTTCTAAGTCTTTTGACTTATGTTTTTCTTAATAAAACAACTAAGTCAATGAATATCCTGGGTGGAATGGGACTTGAATGGTGGTTTTTGGTTGAGTGGTTACACAAGGCCCATGGACATGGTTTACCTTGTGTATCTCACTTGTGGTATGCCACCCAGGCACAAAGGGATTTTAGAGGCCAAGTGTTGAGAAGCTTATAGTGCAGCCACTTGGCAATATGGGCTCTGCCTGGATCACATAAGTTGCTAGAACTTAGCCATTTGGACAGTTGGTGGTAGTGGGAATGATAGGTTGGAGCGCGTCCATTTGGTGTAAGGAAAGGCTTCTGAAAGGTCCTGTCTTGGGAAACCAAGTCTGGTGGGGAAAGTGCACAACCTCTGCAGATGGAAAATCTAAGTACTTAGCCAAGTCCATGGCAATGGACAACTTGAGCATCAAGACATGGAAGCTATCAAAGAATCTCATCACTCCAACTTCTAAGTAAAAACTTGTGGGTGAACAAGGGTGAAGGACCTCAATGTCTATTGATGGTTTCTTGGGAAAAGTTTTGACAAAGAAAAACTTAGTGATTTCAACTAATAGGGAAAACCTATTTTGAGCAAAGCAAGCCAAGCTACACTTAGCCAAAAATGCATATAGTAATATAGTCCACTTAAAATTTACTAAGGTATCACTTGCCAATACTATTCCAAAGTATTGACCCACTATGGTTGTAACTTGTGATGTTGCAGGTTACTCCGATGATGATTAGGTGTCATGAGTCTACACTCAACATGCTTGCCTGTGGCACATGAAGATGAAGACTTATGTTTATTTACTTATTCCAAACTCTTGTATTAGGCATGTGGCCTTGAGTTGTAAAAGACTATGTTTTATCTCTGGAATGGATGTAATAAATGACCTTTGTATCTGTGTACTTCATCTTAAACTGTGGATGCTAGCAATGATCCAGGGACTAGCATTGCAATCACAGGGATCCTTTTCCTTTACAAAGGAGGGATCTTACAGAAGCTCTTTATGACTTGTAATCCCTGCTACCTTCTATAAAGGCACCTTTCTCCAGTTACCAGTTGAGTCAGTAAACCCACTTCCTCTCTATCTCCAGCAAGCTTTTGCGTTGTTGTGTTTCAAGCATTCATATGGTGATTTATTCAATCATGTTCTTTATATTCCTTGTTTCCACAAAACTCTTATCTATTGAGTATTACTTTGAAAGCCTTCACTTGTGAAAACCCTTTTGAGCAAAGAATGCTCCTGTTTTGAATTCTACAAAAATCTTTTGTGAAATTTTTATCAGGTGTTCTCTGACCAAGAACAAGTTTGCCAATTCCAATTATATTTTATCTTTATGCATCCCTATTGTGACTGTTGTACTTGGTTGCAAGATAATTTATATAATGGTGAGTTGCTTGCTTCTATGAGTTGTGAAAAGGTAAGTGTGATGCTTATTGTTCGTATTCTTTTTATTAACACTTCACTCCATAAACCTGTGGACATGTTTACTGAGCTCAGTATTCGCTTCGAGACAAGCGAAGTCTAAGCTTGGGGGAGTTGATACGCCCAATTTGCATCACCATTCTATATCATGCTTTACCTCTATTCATTGATATTTGTCTTATTATGAGGTATTACTTATGGCTTTTCATCTATTTATGCATGTTGGATGATTCCTGGAGGATGGACTGCCGGAATCTGGATTCTGATGGAAAAGACAGTGTTTCGGTGCAATTTTGCTAAGATTATAAAAATACCAGAAAAATATGGAAACATATTATTTTACCGAAAGACGAAGGAAGCCAGAAGGAAGAGAGAAGGGGGGGGCTAAGGGGGCCCACTCCCCCTATGCGCGGGCCCACCTGACCCCGCGCCTAGGGTGGGTTTGGCCCACTTGATAGGCCTCCGACTCTGCCCCTTCGCCTATATATTCCCTACGGAACCCTAACACCGGGGGCGCGATTACAGATAGACTTCCGCCGCCTCTAGGAGGCGGAAAACATCGAGAGAGAAAGATCTCTCCGGCAGATAGATTCTGCCGGGGGAATTCCTTCCCGGAGAGGGGAGACCGTCACCATCAACACCGTCATCAAGCTAGGCTTCATCGGGATCATCATCACCATCATCCACACCATCATCACCACTCCATCTCGCTGTAAACAATTGTGTTGGATATTGCTTAGTTCATTAGGGGAAAATTTCCCGGTGTTAATTACTATTGTAGTTGATGCTTGTGAGTGGAACCATTGGATTATTGTTTATGTTCAGATTATTATCCATTATCATATCATCTTTAATCTTGATCCATATGATGTCTTGTGAGTAGTTCGTTTAGTTCTTGAGGACATGGGAGAAGTCATGTTGTTAGTAGTGAATCTGTGATGAGTTATTATTCAATGGTTTAGTATTTAAGTTGTGGTGCTATTCTTCTAGTGGTGTCATGTGAACGTTGACTACATGAAACTTTACAATTTATGGGCCTAGGGGAATGCATTGTGTATTTGGCTACTAATTGTGGGGTTGCCGGAGTGACAGAAACCTGAACAACCGTTAGGACACCTTTGCACAAGGGAGTGTAGGATCTCAGAGTTTAAGGCTGTGGTTAGATTTATATCTTAATTACTTTCCTGTAGTTATAGACGTTTGCAGGGGGTTTAATCATGTGGCATCCCGCAAAACCACTAATAGAAAATCGCGTTAAATTTGTGCATTGCATCGTCATCGTCATGCATTGTTCGCCAAAAACCAATTTCGTAACTCCCGATTTGTTTCTCAAACGACCCATCTCAATTCAACTGCAAAGTCCGGTCTCCGGAATATTTTGTTTTAATTAAATATGTTGTGCAATCGGTCCGTTAAAAATAAATAAAATTATTAATTATTTTTAGCGGGGCAGTCGAACTCGCCGATTGACCCGAACGACCGCCCCAGGTTTTTAAAACGCCCCACCTAACCAGCCCCTCCTAATCCTATGGCTACCCAAATTCCTACCAACACCCCCTGGCCACCTCACTCCCTCCAATAGCATCTCGCCACCTCAGCTTCCCTCTCCCCTCTACCCAATCCCCACCTGCCACTTGTCCTAGTCCTCTCCCTCTCTTTTCTCTCTCCCTCTCTCACCCACCAGCCAACCCTCCCAGACGCCTTTGCACGCCACCCCCTTTTCTACCCTCCCTTGCCGACCCACCTCCCCGCTAGCTCATGTCCACGGGTCCCACCCCTGGGCCCCCCCACGCCTTGCCTCTGTGTTTCTTCCCAGGCCTCCCTTTCTCCCTCACGCATCGCCACAACCACCACCTACCGACCACTCCCTCTCTCCCCGTCTCCTCCTCCTCCGGCCTGCCTCCAACCCCGGCCACAGCCTCGCCCAGCCGCCGCCCGGCAGCCTCGCCGTCCCAGCCAGCCCGCCTACCCAGCTGCGCCTCCGGCCTCACCTCGCGGCCGCAGACCCCACCGCCACCGCTCCTCCTCCTCCCAGGCTCCTCCGCGGAGCCGCCTCCATGAGCCAGCGCCGCCGCCGCCGCCTCATGGTCGGCCGCCTGCAGCCCAGTCCCCTCCTCTTCGCCTTCCCGTTCAAGCTCGCGGCCTCCATGCAGCTCCGCCGCTCCCCCGTCGCCCAGCACCCTCGCTCCGCCCGCCGCGTGCTTCCTCTCCACCCTCCGCCCCAGCAACCCCGCACCTTCCCTGGCTCGCGCCAGGCGTCTTCACCTCTGCCGCCCGCCCGCCGCCACCGCTCCTCCGCCTCGCCTCCGGCCGCCAGCGCCCCTTCTTCTCCGTGCCCACCGCCGCCAGGAGTTCGTCTGCTGCGGGCGCCGTCCGCCGTTCCTCCTGTTGCTGGCCGCTGCGCGCTATCCGGCTCGCGCGCAAGCCACCGGCCCCGGCGCCTCCTCAGCAAGCCGACCCCACCACCTTCCGTCCCGCGTTGCTGTTCCTCGGTGTCGTGGCCAGGCGCGCCTCGTCCTGCCTCCGGCGCGTCTCTAGGTCCATCCTTGACCATGTCTGTTGTGGCCTCTCCTGTGTGGTTGTTTGCAAGATCGACCCGATGTCGTTCGTGCCCGAAGCCTTTCGCATGTGTAATCGTGTCGCGACCAAGGATGTACATGACCGCGTACACGAAGACACGGCGCAACCCAACCAAGAACATCGACAACAATTGGAGCCGTTGACCCGAAGATCCTCCTCGAAACACCCAGTTCTCCTTCCCGGAGTCGGACCCGAAGACCACATGGACGACAAGCACTCCATCCGGAAACCCAAAGGCGATGGTGCCAAACCTCAAGGCCTCCCACACGGACTCGGAGGAACCCCTCGAAACGACAAGTTCGCCATCGACCTCGAGAACGCCTACACGGAACGGCAAGATCGCCCCACGGAATCCGAAGCGCGGACCCGACAAGATCGGCACGACGACAAGAACGACAGCGACCAGGAAAGTCCGATGCGCCCCCGGCACCGACCCAAGTCCTGCTTCCCGGATGCAACAAGATCTACTTCTCCGATCCGAAGACCGATCCCGGAGTCCAAGAATGATCCCGTCGAACCCTGGACCCTGACCCCGAACCCCGGAAACCCCCCCAAGATCGTCGAGACCCCTCAAGTGTGAACCTCTTATCCGAGAACCCTATTTTATAATGTAACAACAACTTGATGCATAACGATTGTCATACTTGCATGCATATCATGTGGTTTGGGGGCCTTATGCCGATTCACCTAATAATTAAATATGGGGCCCATATGCGGGCAAATCTAGTCTCATATCGGCCTCATTTAAACTTGTGTAGCGAACCGGTATCTTATCTTGCCTTGTTATAACAACATTAAACTGCGGGTCTTCTAAACAACTTGCACCATCTAATTAATTGTCGGGACCCTGGTTCCGCTTAATTTGACCTAATTGCATCGCACTTTGCCATGCCATGCATCATACATGCATCATGCCGATCTTCTGCCGTGTATTAAATATTGCACCCGGTGTTCCTTCTAGTGATTTGCTTCTCCGGATAAGGCCGTTGAGTTGATGTGAGCTTACCGATCTTGGATAAAACCTTCGACAATGTTTTCAAAGTAGCATCTCCCCCTTTCTACCTATCTTACTTTTATAGTCTTTATTCCCTCCTGTTAATCTATTGCTATCTGGGTTGCGATGCTTTAGTTTCCGTACCTGTGATATACCGTGCAGCCCTATATTGCCTTGGACACACCCTATTACCTGATGTTTGGTAGCTAGTTGGACTTGCGCGTCGTAGTTGCTTGCTCAAGTGCTGATGTGTGTCGTCATATGCCACAGTTGTTGATGCTTTGCCGCATGTTGAAGATGGAGATGGTTCTAGTTTTACTTATCATTCACTTTAATTTCTGTTTAACAACTAAATTGAATAAGCAGAGGCATCGGTGGGTGATAGATAATATTTGGTTTCCGAACGCCCACTTGTGTCCCGTAAGACCCCGAGTACTTGATACCTGTTCCTTGATTTATCGCGCTATCCACATATGGGGAGTATGGGCCCCCCCTAGCCAGAGCTTGATTCCGTCTTATTTCTTGGGGCCACAAACTAGTTTGAGGTTTTATTACTATCCTGTACTTATGCCATGCTTTACTGCTTTATTTACGATTGTGCGAGTCTTGCTTTGTCTGTTAGGATCGGGACACGATTCATGTGTCGACAAGCCCAGCCACACTTTCGGGTTCCCAGTCGTTCACAGCCGTCTACCCAGCACCTTGAGGCCGTCTCGGAGCTTGCCTACTCCGTTGCGGATTCTACTTAAGGGGTGGCCCCCTGAAATATTTCTGAATCTTGCGATTGCTCTGTCGTGAGACCTCGTTGGGTTTTGATTTGGTTTTTCCGAGGTTGATCGTGTGTGTGTTGCTATTGGTGCACCCGGCGGGTTAAAACTTTCTCAAAGCCGTGTCGCGGTTATGGACGACTTGGACCTGATATCTCGATCATAGACAAGCATAACTAAAGTTTACTGCTATAAATTTGACTTATAATGACTAGTAATCAGCTTCACTACACGGAATGGCTAATTAATACTGCCCACAATTGCTTGTTTGGTTGTCTTGCGACAATTGTATCTGTCTAGTAAGTATTGCAACTTCTAGCGAAATGGCTGAATAAAAGTACCAACAACTGCTGGGTTTTGGGTTTATCTCATGCTATCTCATGTCGATTAGTAAATCTTGCCACTATAACGGAATGGTTAATTAAAAGTGCCACTGCTTATTTTATCAGGCGATTATCTAACGACTAGTAAAGTGCCACAACTACAATCAGTATAAGTAAAAGCGCCAACCGTGTGAGTTCCTCGGTTGACTTCCTCGTTTGGTCTCGAGAAACACCGGGATGGGTTTGTTTGGTGATAGCTTGGTTGGATCCGGTTAGGTCATTCTTACCCTCTCGATATCCGCCCGGTTGTATCGAGTCTCCGTAGGTTGTTTAGTGCATCTTTGCCGCCGCTTGATCCACCATACCTATGTAGGCGAGGACCGCGAATTCTAGCCTCGCCGTGTCTTGGCCTCGATCTTGGCGCTCCTTCTTTGTTTTTCTTTGTGCCCTTGTCGGCACCCCTTTTGTTAAGCAGGTTTTGAGATCGGCGCCGTTAGCGGGTTACCCTTCCGGCTTGCTTGGCAGGGTTATGGGCGCCATTGGTTATTCTTGAGGCTCTTAGCCCCATTTGCATCTTGTCCGTAGCTGGACGCTCTATCGTTCAAGGTGCTTTGGATCTTTGTATATTATATAGTATTCTTGACTCTTTGAGTCGCTGTTATATATATCTTACGTGGGTCCCATCGAGGACTTGTGTAATGTTATTACTTCGTTTCCACCCGCGAAAGTGCTGGTGAGCACCTTTGAATCGTTTCTATCGGGTTTGGTGAATTTTGCCCAAACTTGCATAGGTCCGATTCGAGGGTGTTCTGAGTGGTATCGAGCTCAGATTCGATACCCCACAAGTCCAGCCTGTAGGATAACCTAGCTAACAGCCGAAGTAGAGTGTCAAAACTATTTTTGAAAATCGGTTGGATAGTTCTGAATAGGTCTGGTTTTTACTCCTTACCCCTCTGCTGATCCCCTCTTATCTCGACGTGTTTTGAATCTGCTCTCTTATCATTTCTTCGAGTCCAGGATTTCTCGTGGTTGGGTTTCCGTCGTACCTTTAGGGTTTCGCTTCCTCCTTTGGTAACGGTGTTTTACCATCCGGTGTTCAAGCTGCCTGATGAATCCGTCTACGGTGTTATCATTCTTTGTTCCTTGTTTGTGCCTTCCGGTGTTTTCCAACGCGACGACATCCTCTACGCCAGATCCGATGCAGAGTCTGCATCACTCCGGTGTTTCCGAACCTCGCTTGTCGAGATCTTCAGTCTGATTCCGAGAATGGTTGCATGCTTTTCCACTGATTGTGCAGAGTAATAGTTTGGGTGCGTGATGGATTGGCCCCCATGCCGACTACCCCTTCTATTCGCTTTGGTACAATGAGGTGGATGAGAATGCATCGGTTCCCCTTTCCATCGGAGCTAGAGGTGGCTTGTTGTTGGTACCTCTACCTTCGACCTTGTTGTTACCGGAGGGTTCTCTCGACGATCAGGGACAACGACCCTTGTTAGTGGTGTCGCGAGGTTCTACACGAAGCGCGAAGACGCAGACCGCCGACCTTCCTTCCGGTACCATGAGGCGGATCTCGAGGGCGAGATCCATTGTTAGTGGTGTCGAATTGTGGCATCCCGCAAAACCACTAATAGAAAATCGCGTTAAATTTGTGCATTGCATCGTCATCGTCATGCATTGTTCGCCAAAAACCAATTTCGTAACTCCCGATTTGTTTCTCAAACGACCCATCTCAATTCAACTGCAAAGTCCGGTCTCCGGAATATTTTGTTTTAATTAAATATGTTGTGCAATCGGTCCGTTAAAAATAAATAAAATTATTAATTATTTTTAGCGGGGCAGTCGAACTCGCCGATTGACCCGAACGACCGCCCCAGGTTTTTAAAACGCCCCACCTAACCAGCCCCTCCTAATCCTATGGCTACCCAAATTCCTACCAACACCCCCTGGCCACCTCACTCCCTCCAATAGCATCTCGCCACCTCAGCTTCCCTCTCCCCTCTACCCAATCCCCACCTGCCACTTGTCCTAGTCCTCTCCCTCTCTTTTCTCTCTCCCTCTCTCACAGCTCACACCCACCAGCCAACCCTCCCAGACGCACACACGCGCCAGCAGCCGCCCCCCCTTTTCTACCCTCCCTTGCCGACCCACCTCCCCGCTAGCTCGCTGTCCGCCGGGTCCCACCCCGCGGGCCCCCCCCCACGCGCCTTGCCTCTCCTGTGTTTCTTCCCCAGAGCCTCCCTTTCTCCCTCACGCACGCATCGCCGACAACCACCTACCCCGCCCCGACCACTCCCTCTCTCCCCACGTCTCCTCCTCCTCCGGCCACCTGCCTCCAACCCCGGCGCCGGCGCCACAGCGCCGGCCCGCAGCCTCGCCCAGCCAGCCCGCCTACCCCGCTGCGCCTCCGGCCACCTCTCACCGGCCACCCACCGCCACCGCGCTCCTCCTCCTCCCAGGCTCCTCCAGCCGGCTCCGCCTCCATGAGCCCGCGCCGCCGCCGCCTCATGGTCGGCCGCCAGCAGCCCGGTCCCCTCCTCTCGCCGCCTTCCCGTTCAAGCTCGCGCCTCCACGAGCTCCGCCGCTCCCCTCGCCGTCGCCCCAGCACCCTCGCTCCGCCGCCCTGACGCGTGCTTCCTCTCCACCCTCCGCCCCCGCGCAACCCCCGCACCTTCCCTGGCGCTCGCGCCGCCAGCGTGCTCACCCTCTGCCTGCGCCCGCCGGCCACGCCACCGCTCCTCCGCCTCGCCTCCGGCCGCCAGCGCCCCTTCTTCTCCGTGCCCACGCGCCAGAGTTAAATGCTGCTGGCGCCGTCCGCCGTTCCTCCTGGCTGGCTGCCATATCCGGCTTCAGCGCAAGCCACCGGCCCCGGCGCCTCCTCAGCAAGCCCGACCCCACCACCTTCCGTCCCGCGTTGCTGTTCCTCGGTGTCGTGGCGGCGCGCCGTCACCGCCTCGGCGGCGTCTCTAGGTCCATCCTTGACCATGGCTGTTGTGGCCTCTCCTGTGTGGTTGTTTGCAAGATCGACCCGATGTCGTTCGTGCCCGAAGCCTTTCGCATGTGTAATCGTGTCGCGACCAAGGATGTACATGACGCGGCACGAAGACACGGCACCCAACCAAGAACATCGACAACAATTGGAGCCGTTGACCCGAAGATCCTCCTCGAAACACCCAGTTCTCCTTCCCGGAGTCGGACCCGAAGACCACATGGACGACAAGCACTCCATCCGGAAACCCAAAGGCGATGGTGCCAAACCTCAAGGCCTCCCACACGGACTCGGAGGAACCCCTCGAAACGACAAGTTCGCCATCGACCTCGAGAACGCCTACACGGAACGGCAAGATCGCCCCACGGAATCCGAAGCGCGGACCCGACCAGATCGGCACGACGACAAAACGGCGACCAGGAAAGTCCGATCGCCCCGGCACCGACCAAGTCCTGCTTCCGGATGCAACAAGATCTACTTCTCCGATCCAAGACCGATCCGAGTCAAGAATGATCGTCGAACCACGGACCCACGACCCGAACCGGAAACCCCCAAGATCGTCGAGACCCCTCAAGTGTGAACCTCTTATCCGAGAACCCTATTTTATAATGTAACAACAACTTGATGCATAACGATTGTCATACTTGCATGCATATCATGTGGTTTGGGGGCCTTATGCCGATTCACCTAATAATTAAATATGGGGCCCATATGCGGGCAAATCTAGTCTCATATCGGCCTCATTTAAACTTGTGTAGCGAACCGGTATCTTATCTTGCCTTGTTATAACAACATTAAACTGCGGGTCTTCTAAACAACTTGCACCATCTAATTAATTGTCGGGACCCCGGTTCCGCTTAATTTGACCTAATTGCATCGCACTTTGCCATGCCATGCATCATACATGCATCATGCCGATCTTCTGCCGTGTATTAAATATTGCACCCGGTGTTCCTTCTAGTGATTTGCTTCTCCATGATAAGGCCGTTGAGTTGATGTGAGCTTCGCCCGATCTTCGGATAAAACCTTCGACAATGTTTTCAGGCGAGCATCTCCCCCTTTCTACCTATCTTACTTTTATAGTCTTTATTCCCTCCTGTTAATCTATTGCTATCTGGGTTGCGATGCTTTAGTTTCCGTACCTGTGATATACCGTGCAGCCCTATATTGCCTTGGACACACCCTATTACCTGATGTTTGGTAGCTAGTTGGACTTGCGCGTCGTAGTTGCTTGCTCAAGTGCTGATGTGTGTCGTCATATGCCACAGTTGTTGATGCTTTGCCGCATGTTGAAGATGGAGATGGTTCTAGTTTTACTTATCATTCACTTTAATTTCTGTTTAACAACTAAATTGAATAAGCAGAGGCATCGGTGGGTGATAGATAATATTTGGTTTCCGAACGCCCACTTGTGTCCCGTAAGACCCAGTACTTGATACTGTTCCTTGATTTATCGCGCTATCCACATATGGGGAGTATGGGCCCCCTAGCGAGCTTGATTCCGTCTTATTTCTTGGGGCCACAAACTAGTTTGAGGTTTTATTACTATCTGTACTTATGCCATGCTTCTTTGCTTTATTTACGATTGTGCGAGGTACTTTGCATCTTTATCGCTTAGGATCGGGACACGATTCCGCGGTGTCGACAAGCCCAGCCACACTTTCGGGTTCCCAGTCGTTCACAGCCGTCTACCCAGCACCTTGAGGCCGTCTCGGAGCTTGCCTACTCCGTTGCGGATTCTACTTAAGGGGTGGCCCCCTGAAATATTTCTGAATCTTGCGATTGCTCTGTCGTGAGACCTCGTTGGGTTTTGATTTGGTTTTTCCGAGGTTGATCGTGTGTGTGTTGCTATTGGTGCACCCGGCGGGTTAAAACTTTCAAAGCCGTGTCATGTTATGGACGACTTGGAGCACAGTATCTCGATCATAGACAAGCATAACTAAAGTTTACTGCTATAAATTTGACTTATAATGACTAGTAATCAGCTTCACTACAACGGAATGGCTAATTAATACTGCCCACAATTGCTTGTTTGGTTGTCGCTTGCGACAATTGTATCTGTCTAGTAAGTATTGCAACTACAACGAAATGGCTGAATAAAAGTACCAACAACTGCTGGGTTTTGGGTTTATCTCATGCTATCTGTATCTGATTAGTAAGTACTGCCACTATAACGGAATGGTTAATTAAAAGTGCCCACTGCTTATTTTATCAGGACGATTATCTAACCTGACTAGTAAAGTGCCACAACTACAACTGTATAAGTAAAACTGCCAACCGTGTGAGTTCCTCGGTTGACTTCCTCGTTTGGTCTCGAGGGGGAAACACCAGGATGGGTTTGTTTGGTGATAGCTTCAGGTTGGATCCGGTTAGGTCATTCTTACCCCTCTCTGATATCCGCCAGTTGTATCGAGTCTCCGTAGGTTGTTTAGTGCATGCTGCCGCTGCCGCTTCAGTCCACCATACCTATGTAGGCGAGGACCGCCGAATTCTAGCCTCGCCGTGTCTTGGCCTCGATCTTGGCGCTCCTTCTTTGTTTTCTGCTGTGCCCTTCGTGGCACCCTTTTTAAGCAGGTTTTGAGATCGGCGCGTTAGCGAGGTTACCCTTCCGGCTTGGCACTGGCAGGGTTATGGCGCCATTGGTTATTCTTGAGCTCTTAGCCCCATTTGCATCTTGTCCGTAGCTGGGCGCTCTATCGTTCAAGGTGCTTTGGATCTTTGTATATTATATCGTATTCTTGACTCTTTGAGTCATTTATATATATCTCTCTCTGTGGGTCCCATCGAGGACTGTTGTGTAATGTTATTACTTCGTTTTCCACCCGCGAAAGTGCTGGTGAGCACCTTTGAATCGTTTCTATGCGGGTTTGGTGAATTTTGCCCAAACTTGCATAGGTCCGATTCGAGGGTGTTACTGTGGTATCGAGCTCAGCGATTCGATACCCCACAAGTCCGACTGTGGGATAACCTAGCTAACAGCAGTAGAGTGTCAAAACTATTTTTGAAAATCGGTTGGATAGTTCTGAATAGGTCTGGTTTTTACTCCTTACCCCTCTGCTGATCCCCTCTTATCTCGACGTGTTTTGAATCTGCTCTCTTATCATTTCTTCGAGTCCAGGATTTCTCGTGGTTGGGTTTCTGTCGTACCTTTAGGGTTTCGCTTCCTCCTTTGGTAACGGTGTTTTACCATCCGGTGTTCAAGCTGCCTGATGAATCCGTCTACGGTGTTATCATTCTTTGTTCCTTGTTTGTGCCTTCCGGTGTTTTCCAACGCGACGACATCCTCTACGCCAGATCCGATGCAGAGTCTGCATCACTCCGGTGTTTCCGAACCTCGCTTGTCGAGATCTTCAGTCTGATTCCGAGAATGGTTGCATGCTTTTCCACTGATTGTGCAGAGTAATAGTTTGGGTGCGTGATGGATTGGCCCCCATGCCGACTACCCCTTCTATTCGCTTTGGTACAATGAGGTGGATGAGAATGCATCGGTTCCCCTTTCCATCGGAGCTAGAGGTGGCTTGTTGTTGGTACCTCTACCTTCGACCTTGTTGTTACCGGAGGGTTCTCTCGACGATCAGGGACAACGACCCTTGTTAGTGGTGTCGCGAGGTTCTACACGAAGCGCGAAGACGCAGACCGCCGACCTTCCTTCCGGTACCATGAGGCGGATCTCGAGGGCGAGATCCATTGTTAGTGGTGTCGAATTGTGGCATCCCGCAAAACCACTAATAGAAAATCGCGTTAAATTTGTGCATTGCATCGTCATCGTCATGCATTGTTCGCCAAAAACCAATTTCGTAACTCCCGATTTGTTTCTCAAACGACCCATCTCAATTCAACTGCAAAGTCCGGTCTCCGGAATATTTTGTTTTAATTAAATATGTTGTGCAATCGGTCCGTTAAAAATAAATAAAATTATTAATTATTTTTAGCGGGGCAGTCGAACTCGCCGATTGACCCGAACGACCGCCCCAGGTTTTTAAAAACGCCCCACCTAACCAGCCCCTCCTAATCCTATGGCTACCCAAATTCCTACCAACACCCCCTGGCCACCTCACTCCCTCCAATAGCATCTCGCCACCTCAGCTTCCCTATCCCCTCTACCCAATCCCCACCTGCCACTTGTCCTAGTCCTCTCCCTCTCTTTTCTCTCTCCCTCTCTCACACTCCACCACCAACCCTCCCAGGCCTTTTGCAGCCAGCCGCCCCCCTTTTCTACCCTCCCTTGCCGACCCACCTCCCCGCTAGCTCGCTGTCCGCCGGGTCCCACCCCGCGGGCCTCCCACGCGCCTTGCCTCTCCTGTGTTTCTTCCCCAGAGCCTCCCTTTCTCCCTCACGCACGCATCGCCGACAACCACCTACCCCGCCCCGACAACTCCCTCTCTCCCCACGTCTCCTCCTCCTCCGGCCACCTGCCTCCAACCCCGGCGCCACAGCCTCGCCCATGGCAGCCGACAGCCTCCGCCCAGCCAGCCCGCCTACCCGCTGCGCCTCCGGCCTCACCTCATGCGCGCACCACCGCCACCGCCGCTCCTCCTCCTCCCAGAGCTCCTCCACTTGGAGCCGCCTCCATGAGCCCCCCGCGCCGCCTCATGGTCGGCTTGCGCGCAGCCCAGTCCGCTCCTCTCGCCGCCTTCCCGTTCAAGCTCGGCAGCTCCCATGAGCTCCGCGCTCCCCTCGCCGTCGCCCAGACCCTCGCTCCGCCGCCCAGCGTGCTTCCTCTCCACCCTCCGCGCAACCCCGCACCTTCCTGGCGCTTTCGCGCGCCGTCTTCGCCTCACCAGCGCCCGCCGCTCCTCCGCCCGCCTCCGGCCGCCCCTTCTTCTCCGTGCCCACCGCCAGAGTTAAATGCTGCTGCGGCGCGTCCGCCGTTCCTCCTGCTGGCGCTGCCTTATCCGGCTCGCGCAAGCCACCGGCCCGGCGCCTCCTCGGCAAGCCCGACCCACCACCTTCCGTCGCGTTCTTTGTTCCTCGGTGTCGTGGCGGGCGCGCCTCGTCTGCCTCCGTAGCGTCTCTAGGTCCATCCTTGACCATGGCTGTTGTGGCCTCTCTGTGTGGTTGTTTGCAAGATCGACCCGATGTCGTTTCGTGCGAAGCCTTTCGCATGTGTAATCGTGTCGCGACCAAGGATGTACATGACCGCGATGCTGAAGACACACGGCCCAACCAAGAACATCGACAACAATTGGAGCCGTTGACCCGAAGATCCCCCTCGAAACACCCAGTTCTCCTTCCCGGAGTCGGACCCGAAGACCACATGGACGACAAGCACTCCATCCGGAAACCCAAAGGCGATGGTGCCAAACCTCAAGGCCTCCCACACGGACTCGGAGGAACCCCTCGAAACGACAAGTTCGCCATCGACCTCGAGAACGCCTACATCGGGCAAGATCGCCCCACGGAATCCGAAGCGCGGACCCGACAAGATCGGCACGACGACAAGAACGACAGCGACCAGGAAAGTCCGATGCGCCCCCGGCACCGACCCAAGTCCTGCTTCCCGGATGCAACAAGATCTACTTCTCCGATCCGAAGACCGATCCCGGAGTCCAAGAATGATCCCGTCGAACCCTGGACCCTGACCCCGAACCCCGGAAACCCCCCCAAGATCGTCGAGACCCCTCAAGTGTGAACCTCTTATCCGAGAACCCTATTTTATAATGTAACAACAACTTGATGCATAACGATTGTCATACTTGCATGCATATCATGTGGTTTGGGGGCCTTATGCCGATTCACCTAATAATTAAATATGGGGCCCATATGCGGGCAAATCTAGTCTCATATCGGCCTCATTTAAACTTGTGTAGCGAACCGGTATCTTATCTTGCCTTGTTATAACAACATTAAACTGCGGGTCTTCTAAACAACTTGCACCATCTAATTAATTGTCGGGACCCCGGTTCCGCTTAATTTGACCTAATTGCATCGCACTTTGCCATGCCATGCATCATACATGCATCATGCCGATCTTCTGCCGTGTATTAAATATTGCACCCGGTGTTCCTTCTAGTGATTTGCTTCTCCGCGGATAAGGCCGTTGAGTTGATGTGAGCTTCGCCCGATCTTCGGATAAAACCTTCGACAATGTTTTCAGGCGAGCATCTCCCCCTTTCTACCTATCTTACTTTTATAGTCTTTATTCCCTCCTGTTAATCTATTGCTATCTGGGTTGCGATGCTTTAGTTTCCGTACCTGTGATATACCGTGCAGCCCTATATTGCCTTGGACACACCCTATTACCTGATGTTTGGTAGCTAGTTGGACTTGCGCGTCGTAGTTGCTTGCTCAAGTGCTGATGTGTGTCGTCATATGCCACAGTTGTTGATGCTTTGCCGCATGTTGAAGATGGAGATGGTTCTAGTTTTACTTATCATTCACTTTAATTTCTGTTTAACAACTAAATTGAATAAGCAGAGGCATCGGTGGGTGATAGATAATATTTGGTTTCCGAACGCCCACTTGTGTCCCGTAAGACCCAGTACTTGATACTGTTCCTTGATTTATCGCTATCCACATATGGGAGTATGGCCCCTAGCGAGCTTGATTCCGTCTTATTTCTTGGGGCCACAAACTAGTTTGAGGTTTTATTACTATCTGTACTTATGCCATGCTTTTGCTTTATTTACGATTGTGCGAGTCGCACCTTTGTCTTGTTAGGATCGGGACACGATTCCGGTGTCGACAAGCCCAGCCACACTTTCGGGTTCCCGATCGTTCCACCGTCTACCCGGCACCTTGAGGCCGTCTCGAGCTTGCCTACTCCGTTCGGATTCTACTTAAGGGTGGCCCCTGAAATATTTCTGAATCTTGCGATTGCTCGTCGTGAGACCTCGTTGGGTTTTGATTTGGTTTTCGAGGTTGATCGTGTGTGTGTTGCTATTGGTGCACCCGGCGGGTTAAAACTTTCAAAGCCGTGTCCATGGTTATGGACGACTTGGAGCACAAGATCTCGATCATAGACAAGCATAACTAAAGTTCTTGCTATAAATTTGACTTATAATGACTAGTAATCAGCTTCACTACAACGGAATGGCTAATTAATACTGCCCACAATTGCTTGTTTGGTTGTCGCTTGCGACAATTGTATCTGTCTAGTAAGTATTGCAACTACAACGAAATGGCTGAATAAAAGTACCAACAACTGCTGGGTTTTGGGTTTATCTCATGCTATACATGTCGATTAGTAAATCGCCACTATAACGGAATGGTTAATTAAAAGTGCCCACTGCTTATTTTATCAGGACGATTATCTAACCTGACTAGTAAAGTGCCACAACTACAACTGTATAAGTAAAACTGCCAACCGTGTGAGTTCCTCGGTTGACTTCCTCGTTTGGTCTCGAGGGGGAAACACCAGGATGGGTTTGTTTGGTGATAGCTTCAGGTTGGATCCGGTTAGGTCATTCTTACCCCTCTCTGATATCCGCCAGTTGTATCGAGTCTCCGTAGGTTGTTTAGTGCATGCTGCCGCTGCCGCTTCAGTCCACCATACCTATGTAGGCGAGGACCGCCGAATTCTAGCCTCGCCGTGTACTGGCCTCAGTACTGACGCTCCTTCTTTGTTTTCTGCTGTGCCCTTCGTCGGCACCCCTTTTGTTAAGCAGGTTTTGAGATCGACGCCGTTAGCAGGGTTACCCTTCCGGCTTGGCCTGGGCAGGGTTATGGACGCCATTGGTTATTCTTCAGGGCTCTTAGCCCCATTTGCATCTTGTCCGTAGCTGGACGCTCTATCGTTTCAAGGTGCTTTGGATCTTTGTATATTATATCTGTATTCTTGACTCTTTGAGTCGCTGTTATATATATACTGCTGGGTCCCATCGAGGACTGTTGTGTAATGTTATTACTTCGTTTTCCACCCGCACGAAAGTGCCTGGTGGGCACCTTTGAATCGTTTCTATGCGGGTTTGGTGAATTTTGCCCAAACTTGCATAGGTCCGATTCTGAGGGTGTTACAAATCAGAAGTATGTATTAGTCCTAGGTAGGGCATTATGTTAGCACAGGTTCACCCACAGAACACTTACAAACACCAAAGAAGAGTACTCAGCTATTTGCAGCGAAAGCACTTGACAGAATTCCCATGTGTCCTCGAGAACGTTTGGTCCTTATAAGTATTTCCACCGGCTTGTCCTTTGCTAAGAAAGGATTGGGCCACTTGCTCCGTTTGTTTACTGTCTTTGTTATTTGCTCTTTATTTTGTTGCCTTGTCAGAAAACCACTAAAAATCCGTTTGCTAAGTATTCACAGGGATTTCCTGCTCCATACCACTGTTCAGCACCTTATGCTCCTCATTGGGATGGACACTCCTATTTATCGAAAGTGCTACGATACACCCTCTACACTTGTGGGTCATCAATCACTAACACTGAAAGAGTATCTTGATAACATCAAACGTCCCACCATAACATGGTGACTATAAAGGTGGGTTTAGTGCTACGAAGGTGTTATGTAGAGGCTCATGGATCAAGAGTGGAATTTGCCCATACCGATGATGGATATATATACTCTAGGCGCTCTCGGTGATATCACATTAGTTAGCTTGCAAGCAAGTGATGTGATTACTAGAATGTTATATCACATGAACGATAAAAGAGTGCACGTCGGTAACGAGATAAAAGTAGGTATGGAGATACCGATGATCGAATCTCAGACATGTGATATATCGCGAGACAAAGGGATTGAGTTACATGCGTAAAAGGTTCACACAATCACAGAAGTCATCGTTAAATGTGTGGGATGTAGGGTTCGCAGCATAGAAAACAAAAAATTCCTACGATGGGAACTATGTACCAAGATCTATCTAATAGATACAAACAACGGGCGGATGTATATCCGTAGAGAACATACCCTTGAAGACCGAGAAAGCTTAACGAGTTAAACTCGTGGTTGATGTAGACGATCTACTGTCGATCTCAAGATCGAGAGGAAGTCCTAGCGCCGCAAAACAGCAGCGCATCCGTGCTCGCACACACCAACAAGACACCGAGCAAGCTCTGCCTCCTCGCTCCAGCGATGCAGCAGAAGCACAACTCTTTCTTGCCGAATAGCCACCGGTGTATCTCGCTAGTCCGAGACCATGGGGGATAAATTATAGAGGGGGAGAGAGATCCTTCACGAGGAGGTATGAGTGAGAAGTGAGGAGGTGGGTGCCTTTTATAGGAGATGGGGGAACCCCAAGGGGGTGTCTAGAGCATGGGGCTGCCCCCTTGCCCTCCCCTCATTCATGTGGGTGGACACTCCACTCACAAAAATCTCTTCAATTCCCTCCACTCAAAATTGCTATTAAATTTCCACCAAATTTAATGAAAACTCTCATTAAATAAAACTCCTTTTATTTAATCAGAATATTGTCAATTACTTTAATGGCAAACATTCACATATAACCCCTTGCTAGTATTTCATTTCACATGCAAAAACACTTTCTGCAATTTTACCTAAAAACCTGTTTCGGTATCTAGTGAAATAAATTCCTGCGCTTGTTATTCTTTCCGGCATGAAACTTTTGCTCCAATTGGATGTCAGTGTCCCTTAAGTGTGCCACCCTACGGTTCGCGAATAATGCGTACATGATCGAGACCCTTCTCCGATGAATAATCAGAAGCAGGACCTAGAGATCCATACTGACTCCCACACATTCAACGATGACTTTCCTGTGATCGTCGGAACCTTTTTACGCCAGTATCTTAATCCCTTTGTTTCACGATATATTACATGTCCGGGATTCGATCATCGGTATTGTAGGGGTTCGTAGCATGGAAAACAAAAAAAATCTACCGCATACAAACAAACAAGCCAAGATCTATCTACTAGATTGTAGCAACGAGTCGATAGAGGAACTCACCCTCAAAGATTCCAAAGGGTTAATGAGAGCAGATTCTCGTGGGTTATGTAGTCGTACTCTTGTCGATCTCAAGATCGCGTAGACGATCCTTCCGGCGCTGCGTTCCGGCAGCGCTTCCGCAGTCGGTCACACGTTCGATACTCGATGAAGACCTTCCTCTCCCTTGTTCCAGCAGGCAGGGGAGGTTGTAGCACTCTCCTCGCGATTCCGGCGGCACGATGGCGTGGTGTCGGAAGTAGAGGGGATATCTCGTAGGGCTTCGCCTTAAGCCGGAGCGAGTATGGTGGAGTATGAGAGAGGCCTTGGTGATCTAGGGTTTAGAGGGCACCAAGTGGAGGGCTTGGATAGCGGCTAGGATTTGGGGAAACCCTAACTCGCCGAGCTAGAGGAGGCCCTAGGCGGCGGCGACTTGGAGGAGTCCGGCGGCTTGGGGCTAGGGTTTTGGGTGTGAGGGGTAGGGGCGCCCTACCCCTCCTTATATAGTTGGAGGGTGGCCGGTTGGGAGGAGGGAGTCCTCCCCCTACTCGGCCTCCTTGGCCGGCGGGTGGAGGGAGGGGACTTCCTCCCCAAGTAGGTTTCCTACTCTCCCTCCACCAAGCAAACTTTCCGTTTGACTTTTTCAAATTGGCGTTTGACTTTCAAACTTGGATTTGATTTCTCTCTTTATTTTGCCCAGCCAAGTGACCTAGTACATGATTCAACCATTCCACATTGTCATGACACATCCATGTAACCTTCCCCCTCCAGAGTGCCCGACCTTCCAGACCCTTCTAGAACATTCCTGGTGAAAACACCGGAATCATTTCTGAACTCCGAAACAGGACTTTCCTTATATGAATCTTATTCTCCGGACTATTCCGGATCTCCTCGTGATAACCCGGATCCCATCCGAGACTCCGAACAACATTCGGTCTCTTACTCATCATTCCATAACTACTCAACAACATTGAATCCTTAAGTGTGTCTCCCTACGGTTCGTGAATTATGCCGACATGACCGAGACACTTCTCCGATCAATAACCAATAGAGGAATCTGGAAATTCATATGGATCCCACATATTTCTACGATTACTTTACAATCGAATGAACCACTTACATACGATACAAATTTCCCTTTGTCTCACGATAGTTTACTATCCGAGGTTTTGATCGTCGGTATCTCTGCATACCTAGTTCAACCTCGTTACCGATAAGTACTCTTTTCTCGTTCCCGTGATATTTGATCCCTTGTGAGCTAGTCACATGCTTGCAAGCTAATTGGATGACATTCCACCGAGAGGGCCCAGAGTATATCTATCCGTCATATGGATGGACAAATCCCACTCTTGATCCATGTGCCTCAACCCATACTTTCCGAACACTCAATGCCACCTTTATAGCCACCTAGTTACGGCGTGGTGTTTAATGTCATCAAAGCATCCTTCTGGTGATGGTGATTAGCATGATCTCATGGTCGAAGGAATTAGGTTACTATGTATCAGAAAGCATATATCAAATGAACTATATTAACTGACTTGATCTTTATGCTACGCTTAACTATAGGAGTATGTCCATCATATCATTCTCCCAATGATATGACCCTGTTGTTAATAACATCTCTATGTTCATGATTAGGAAACCATGATCATATATTAACCAACAAGCTAGTTTAACAAGAGGCTTTACTAGGGACTTTTTTATGTTTACAAATCACACAAGTATTAATATTTCCGGTTAATACAATTATAGCATGGTATGTAAACATTTATCATAAGCATGAAGATATGATAATAACCACTTTATTATTGCCTCTTGGGCATATCTCCAACAGCCTCCCACTTGCACTAGAGTCAATAATCTAGTTTCAAACCTTTGTGTATTCAACACCTATGGCTTTCCGATGTTGTATATACACGATTGCTAGTGGTCAACTGATCTCTGGATCCGACACTTTCAGGTCCGTGTGTAATTGCATGTCTTTGCGTCTCTACGCATCACTCATTCTCTAATGAGATGGATTTGTATAAATTTGGTCCTTTTATGAGACCTTTAGTTCCTAGGGGTTAAAACATGTTGACAATATTGTCGTACAATATATCTTCATAGTATTATCCCGCTGTGAACTACACCTATTTTGATAACAAAATACTTGACACAAATGCCCTCTTTTGCTGCTATTATAGCAGTCATATACTTAACCTTTTGTTGTAGTATCTGTCACAATGTATTAACTTTGGAACTCATCCAAATCCATTATGGAACTTACTTTCCATCATATTGTGCCACCCTTAGTTTAGATTGAGATAAACTTAATTTGTACTTCGTGACAAAACTAGTATCAATGTAGCACTTTTACAATGAACTAACCATCTATTTGTCACCTCTAAAAAACAATATATTCTTAGTTATTACAAAAGATCATAAGAATATCCTTACTATTGTCCAATGATCATCTTATGAATCATTCTGGTATATGCTCATAACATTAGAGCATAGGACATATCTGGATTTGTACATATCACAGTATGATTGATATAAATACTTTTTGTGATTTCATACATCAAGTATCAATCTATACTTGAATCTTTGTTTCACTTACCAAGTGTCAATACACTTGAATATATCATCAATATTGAACTGATTCAATACTTTCTATGCGACACGAACCTTTCTTGTAGTTTCTATGTTGAACTCATTCAATACATCATCTATGTACTTTCGGCACAACCATATTAGCGTCTATTGATGCCAAATATTTGGGTTTTGCCTAAGTCTTTTATCGGGATGAAATTCTTAATATGTGTTAATAAAAGATACATCATTTCCAATCAACAATATGTCCTCCACATAATGTATTAGAAATATGTCTTAACGCTCCCACTTAATTTCTTGCAAATGCATGCATCTTCATCGTCTCTGATGAATTTAAACTCTTTTAACAATTTCGTCATGGTGAAGACTCCAACTCCGCGATGCTCACTTCAACCATTGTAGTTTACATAGGTTTTTAGCATCCTTTTGAATTAACAAAACCCTATGGACCATGTTATGCACACGTCCTAGGTAACAATTCTATTAGAAGAACTTGTTTTGTTTATTCAACTACCATATAACAAAATTATATGTAGTGGTTGCTACATTAATCCGTCTCGACTAAATATCGCTATACAACCTTTGAACATTGTTGTGAACTCTTTCCCAACATGTCGACTATTTCATTGATGTGAAACATCCATGTCTATTTCTTTATAGATCCAAACACGGCCGTAAGGTCTTACACCTTTCTCGAGGGTTCTTCAAGTTCCAAGCTTGATTTCTCATGTATGGAACTATCACGGATTTTATGGCTTCAAGCCATTTGACGGAGTCAGGGCCCATCATCGCTTCTTTGCATGTAGTCGTTTTATTATTGTCAAATAATGATTCAACCCTCAAATCTTGGTATTTGATTGTTTACCCGACCTAATAGGTTCAATAGAAACTTAGACCTCCGTAACCACAACCTTTGAGGCACGTGAACCATGAGCATTGTTGTTGCCTCCGGAATACTTTTCAGCGCTGCGCAACTTTGCACATATAGCTAAGGTTCTTTTAACCTTATCAAAGTTCTATTGTCCTCCCACTTATATTTTCACAAAAAATTCCTTCTCAAAGAAACTTGACGTTCTAAGTGACAAACACTTTTGTCTCTGATTTTATGGAGGAATACTTAACAGTTATTCGAAATAACATACAAAGGCAGGTTAATCCGACTTTGGTTGCAAACATCTTTCTTATGCATAGCATACCAATGTTTAAGAAAGGACAACTTGGGTTTTATCCCAAACCATAACTTTATATGGTGTCATTTCAACGGATTATGATGGATCTCTTTTCAATGGAAAAAAGGTAGTCTCTAAAGCTTTTAATCTTTTAAATATAATAGCAATTTTATGAATTACACCTTTGATCTTACCATGTCAAACAAGGTTTAATTACATATCTCGAACGCCCATACTCTTATGGTGTTTCGGGAAATGCAAATCCACGGAACGATTCCTTAAATCTTAGGTATTATGCTAAACTTGTAACTCAAATATCTTCCTTTATGATCTTATCATAAACTATTTATATTCTTGTTACAATGATTTTGCACTTCATCTTGAAAGTCTTTGAACTTTTCAAATGTTTCATACTTCATTCATATTAATTAAATATTCATATATTCACTCAAATTGTCGGAGAAAGCAGATGAAGTTGAAATCCATCGCTCTTGACTACATATAATGGACTTCATACAACAATATGTACAAATTCCAATAAGCTAGTCATTTGTTCCCTTTTGGCGTATGAACGAAGTTTTAATTATCTCTAGGAAAGTTTCACAAGCGTCATTTGATCAAAATCAAAAGACTCCAAAATTCCATCCACATGGAGTTTCTTCATGTTTTCTTTCCAATATAATTTAAACGGCGATGTCACTTCCTAAGTGATCTTTCAATCAATTTGTCTTTCGACATTTTTATCACTAGTTTTATGGATGTGATTTCTCCAACGAGATTTATAATCATCCATCTTTTATGGATTACGGCAATTATTTTAACAACCCTTTTATTCTCATAATACCTGATAAAACAAATCTTGAAGGCAAACTTTGATGTTTAACGAGCAACACAATAACCCTTTATTTATTCTCGATGAACATCATAACATATTCTTTTGCTAGTTACTTAGGCCATTGTAGTTCATGAATTCTGTTGTTTCGTATGACGATTCATACCAACAAATTCAGTATTGAATACTTAAGAACCACATTATTTAACAAGCAAAGAATACATCCATAACGCGTATATCCTCTATATACCTAAGATGAACAATTCTAGTCTTTTCTTTTCTGCCATATATTTTTGAGATTCTATTTCAGTATTTCCTTTTCTGTTTGAAAGAATCTATTAACATCAATAGTGGAGCCATATACATGACACATAGTCCAAAGCATGTATAGTAAAATACTAATGTCTTTGGACTTGCACTTTGAAGTAGATCACCATCATCAAATGTTTGGTGTTCTTTCAAATTCCTTTCTTTAGTAATCTCTTGGTGTAGTAATCATTTTACCTACATCAAATATTCACCCTTATCATGGAATTATCCATGATCAAGCTACTTTTAGCTTATAACAGTGAATCGTGAGTATAATGTTGCTCTCCAAAACCTTTTGGAGGATTAGGATAACTAGTGTCTCCAACCTTTTGTAAATTCTCATCAAATATGAGAACATAAACTTTGCCATATTATACTCTATCATGTCGTAAACAAAATATTGTTTCAGATATCGCAAATATCTTCCATACATGATGGTTTCTGAAACAACTCTTTCAACTCCTAGATTACCTTGATATTGAAACTATCTTTCGAATATCAAGAATCATGGAGATAAACATGATACTTATATACTAACACTGGAATTGTTACTCTTGATTTAATACCAACTATTAAACTTCACGGAGTAATCGAAACTTACTGAAAGTTTGTAATCGGACTTTTAAACTTTAGATTAACACTTCAAAACAATACGATACCAGTTCATAAAGTAACTAACCAGAATTATATAGTTCTATCATCTCAATCATAACTAAGCGCAAGGTGGTAAACGGATGCCAATGACTACGACAACTATGCAAATTCACTTTGATTTATGATAAATAGTGTTGAACTTTTAATCATATTGATGTTGAACTCCCACTCAAAATAATATCCCTCACATTGTTTTAGTGATCACACGAACCAAATCCACCACATCAAAACCGATCATCACGAGAGATGATGTAGCTTCAAAGGCGAACAATCAACATGTTCATCATATCTACTATATGACTCATGCTTTACCTTTCGGTGATCTGTGTTACGAGACCATGTCTATACATGCTAGGCTCGTCAAGATCAAACCTTATCTTTTGCATGAGCAAATCTGGCTTGCTCACGTTGTATACACTTGCAGAATCTAACACACCCGATCATCACGTGATGCTTCAAAACAACGAGCTTTAGCAACGGTGCTTACTAAGGATGAACACTTTAAAACTTGAAATTGTGTGCTTGAGGGATCATCTTATAATGCTACCGTCGTGAACTAAGAAATACAAGATGCATAAAAGGATTAACATCACATGCAATTCATAATATGTGATATGATATGGCCTTTCTTCTTGTGCTTCTGATCTCCATCTTCAAGCACGAACATGATCTCCATCATCACCGGTGTGGTGTCAAGGTTAATGGCGCCGCTTCATGGTTGTCTTCCACCACCATCGACTATTACAACTACTTTGAATAATAGACACACATGACTTAACGGAATTAAAAGACAACAATATGGCTCCTGCCGGTTGCCGACTTACAATAAGGAACATTACATACATCATATATAATTACAATCATGTCCATATCACATCACAACACACCCCTGCAAAACAAAGTTAGACGCCTCTAATTTTCTTTGCATACTTTACGTGTTTGGGGCTTTCAATAAGTGTCCATCTAACTTACGAACAAGAACCACAACGTTGATGTGTGAACTATCAAGTGCCCGTTGTAAATTGAATCTATACTATGATGGGAGAGACAGACACCCGCAAAGCCACTTATGCAATACAAGTTGCATGTTGAGTGTGGAGCAAGTCTCATGAACGATGTCATGTAAGGTTAGCCCAAGCCGCTTCATCCCATCATACCGCAAGATGCAAAGTACAAAAAAAGCAATTGATAATAAAAGCACCACCGCCCACAATGACCATTGTGTTACTTTCGTCTGTGAGATCTACATATAGACATGGCTCTGATACCACTGTAGGGGTTCGTAGCATGGAAAACAAAAAATTTCTACCGCATACAAACAAACAAGCCAAGATCTATCTACTAGATTGTAGCAACGAGTCGATAGAGGAACTCACCCTCAAAGATGTGGCGTCCCGCAAAACCACTACTAGAAAATCGCGTTGAATTTGTGCATTGCATCGTCATCATCATGCATTGTTTGCATAAAACTATTTTTGCAAAGCCCGTTTTGTTTTCTAAAACGCCCCATCTTTAATCAAATATCAACCCCGGGTCCCCGGATTATTTTTGTGTGTCTGATATCGGTTTGCAAACGGTGTTTGTAAAACATATAAAATTTATTTTATTTTTAGCGGGGGTAGTCGAACGGGCCGTCCCGACCCGAACGACCACCCCCAGATTTAATCGGTCCACCCCAACAAATCCTAAGGCTACCAACTAATCTACCCACCCCTTTCCTCCACATCACCCCAACCAATCGGTGTTCGCCACGTCACCTTGCCCCAACCCCCCAACCAACCAGAGGCAGCCACCTCATCTCACCCCTCTCTCCCCTCTCTCTCCCACCAGCCACTTCCCCACCACACACGCGCTGCACACACCCAAGCCACACACGCAACCCCACCTGCATTGGGCTGGGCCCCACCTGGGCCCACCAGTCCCCACACAACTCACACACCCCACCTGCCCCGGTCAACACCCCACCCCATCGCCTGCACGCCCCCTGCCTCCCCTGGGACCCACCCGTCCCTGCGGGCCCCGTCCCCGCACGCACCACCCGTCTTCTTCCTCTCTCTCGCGCACGCATCCCTGCAACCGCCTCCCCTCCGCTCTGCGCCGGCCGTCCCCTCCGGCTCCCCGCCCCCACCTCTCTTCCCACGGTGGCCCGATCTGGCCCGACCTTCGCCCGCCCGCATCCGAAGTTCCCCCGAGCTCACGCCCGCGGACCCCCACCTTCCACCGCCCGCGACCGCCCCTCTCTGCTCCCGCGCTGCGCCGCCCGTCGCCCCGCCGCTGCTCGCCGCGCCCGCACGCGCTTCGCCACCCTCCTCGCGGACCTTCCTCCGCCCTCCCAGCGAGCCGCCCCGCGTCCTCCGTCGCCAGCCTTGACCCCGCCCGCTTCGCCCGAGCACCAGCGCCTCCGCCCGGCTCGAGCTGCTTCCTCCTCGCGCTGAGCCCCGCCGCACCGTAACCGCCCGTCGTTCCCCATAGCGCCCGAGCTCATCCGCGCGCGCCGCCCGCACCGCACCGCCCTCTGCCTCCTCGCCGCGCGTCGCGTGTCGGCCCCGCCCTCGGCCTCCCCAAGCCTGCCGGTCCCGTCTGCGCGCCGGCAGCCTCCCCTCGCCGGTCTTCGCCGTCAGCACCCCGCGGCCGGCCGCCTGCTCGCTCTGGCCGCTGCTGCTTGATCCGCAGGGGCTCCTCTGGCTAGAAGCCTCGCCAACCAGCTGCTTCTCACGGGAAGAACAGGTGTTGCACATGTGGGTTGTGTGGTGCTAGTTGTTTCGGATGACCGATCCAGTACCGAGTCCAGAAATTCGACAAGTACTCCGGGCGTTTGTAAATCCAAGACCGTCTCCTATTCGAGGGACGACACGTGAAGATGGACCCCAGTGATTCCGAGAAGCCCGGCAAGAACTACATCACGGAACGACATGATCATCGACACGGATCCGGAGACCGTGGAGCACCAAGCACGTCCGCCCGGAACCCGGTGGTGGGGACGCTGGTCTGACAAGTTCTCCTTCCCGGACGCCGAGCTCGCCGAGAAACTGGATGCCAAGGTCACCGACACGGGTACGCCGAGTCTCCATCGAGGACACCAAGGCCGTCGACATGGAACCGTAGGACGCCGAGTGCTTCACCCCGAACGCCAAGACCGACCCCGTGGAACCCGACAAGATCTGCATGCGACAAGAACGACACCGAACCAAGTCCTTCCCGGAGTCCGAGAACGACCCCGTCGAACCCTGGACCCTAAGACCGACCCCGAACCCTCGGACCAAGATCGTCGAGCCCCCTAATGTGTGACCCCTTTTCTCGAAACCCTATTTTATAACATAATACAACTTGTCGCTTAATAATTGTCTTGCATGCTTACATTCATGTGGTTTGGGGGCCTTATGCCGATGCACCTAATAATTAAATATGGGGCCCATATGCGGGCAAATCTAGTCTCATATTGGCCTCATTTAAATTGATGTAGCGAACCGGTACCATATTTTGGCCATGTTAATACAACATTTAAATGGCGGGGTAGGAAAACAACTTGAACCGTTTAACTAATTGTCGGGACCCCGGTTCCGCTTAATATGACCTAATAGCATCGCACCTTGCCATGTCATGCATCATGCCGATCTTCTGCCGTTGTATTAAATATTGCACCCGGTGTTTCTTCTAGTGTTTTGGTTCTTCGCGGATAAGGCCGTTGAGTTGACGTGAGCTTCGCCCCGATCTTCGGTTGAGCCTCCGGCGATGTTTTCAGGCGAGCATCTCCCCCTTTCTACCTATCTTACTTTTATAGTATTTACTTCCCTCCTGTTGATCTATTGCTATCTGTGCTGCGATGCTCTAGTTTTCGTTCCCTGTGACATCCCTTGCAGCCATATATAGCCTTGGACACATCCTATTACCTGTTGTTTGGTATATAGTTGGGCCCGCGTGTCGTAGTCGCTTGCTCAAGTGTTTGTGTGTCGACAAGTACCACAATTGTTGGAGGATTGCCGCATGTTGACGTTGGAGATGATCATGGCTTTACTTATCATTCACTTTAATTACTGTTTAACAACTAAAAGTGAATTAAGCAGAGGCATCGGTGGGTGATAGGTAAGATTGGTTTCCGACCGCCCACTTGTGTCCCGTAGGACCGAGTTCTTGACACTGTTAGAGATCGGCCGCTAACCACAGGTGGGGAGATATGGGACCCCCATTGATTATTACCTGATTTCAAAGTATTGTACTGGGGGCCACAACTAGTTTGAGGATTTATTTACTATCCTGTACCTATGCCATGCTTTACTGATTTATTTACGATTGTGTGAGGAGCGCTGTCTTGTTTAGGAAGCGGAATGTTTCATGTATCGGCGTCCCGATTGGGGATCTGCTGTCGTTTACAGCCATTATCGCAAACCCTAAGTCCGTCTCGGAGACCGGCCGACTTCGTTGCGGGTGTACTTAGTGGGGTGGCCCCCCGTGCTTGCTTTGGGTCTGGGAACGTCGTGACTTAGGCCCCGCCGACATACCGATGGGTGTATGTTAGCGATCGGCAAAAGGGTCAAGTGCTGTGGATACTTTGGTGCACCCTAGGATAAATCTTTTAGAAGCCGTGTCATGTTATGGACGACTTGGACGATTGCTTGATCATAGACAACTATAACTAAAGTTTACTGTTATGAATTGACTTGTATCCGTTTTGCCTAGTAATCAGTTTCACTTCAACGGAATGGCTAAATAAAAGTACCAACAACTGCTGGGTTTTGGGGATATCTCATGATCATTGAACCTGAATAGTAAGTGTTGCCACTATAACGGAATGGATAACTAAAAATGCCCACTGCTTACTTTATCAGGACGATTATCTAAATCTGACTAGTGAAGTGCCGCAACTATAACTGAATAAGTAAAACGCCAACCTGTGAGTTCCTCGATTGACTTCCTCGTTTGGTTTCGAGAAACGCCAGATGGGTTTGTTTGATGATAGTATCGGGTTGGATCCGAATAGGTCTTTCTTGCCCCTCTCGATAGCCGCCGGTTATCGAGTCTCTATAGGTTGTTTAGCGCATCTTTGCCGCTGCCTTGAACCACCATACCTATGTGGCGAGGACGCCAATTCTAGCCTCGCCGTGTCTTGGACTCGATCTTGCGCTCCTTCTTTTTCCTTTGCCTTTGCGGCACCCTTTTGTTTAAGCAGGTTTTGAGATCGGCGCCGTTAGCGGTACCCTTCCGCTTGGCACAGGCAGGGTTATGGACGCCATTGGTTATTCTTCAGGGCTCTTAGCCCCATTTGCATCTTGTCCGTAGCTGGACGCTCTATCGTTTTCAAGGTGATTTGGATCTTTGTACCGTATATTTGTATTCTTGACTCTTTGAGTCGCTGTTGTATATATCTGTTCTGTGGGTCCCATCGAGGACTATTGTGTAATGTTGTTACTTTGCTTTCCACCCGCACGAAAGTGCCTGGTGGGCACCTTCGAATCGTTTCTATGCGGGTTTGGCGAGTTTCGCTAAAACTTGCATAGGGCCGATTCTGAGGGTGTTACAGAGTGGTATCAGAGCTCAGCAGTTGCGATACCCCACGAGTCCAGCCTGTAGGATAACCTAGCTAACGACCGAAGTAGAGTGTCAAAAATTATTTTGCAAAATCGGTTGGATAGTTCTGGTTAGGTCTGATTTTACTCCTTACCCTCTGCTATTACCCTCTTATCTCGACGTGTTTTGAATCCGCTCTCTTCTCTCTCTTCGAGTCCAGGATTTCTCGTGGTTGGGTTTCCGTCGTACCTTCAGGGTCTCGCTTCCTCCTTTGATAACGGTGTTCTACTATCCGGTGATCAAGCTGCCTGAGGAATCCGTCTGCTGTGGTACCATTCTTTGTTCTTTGTTTGCGCCTTCCGGTGTTTTACGGCCGAAAGCATCTCGCGGATCCGATCGATCGCATCACTCCTTTGATCCGAACCTCGCTTGTCGAGGTCTTCAGTCTGAATCTGAGGGTTGGTTGCATAATCTGTCTATTCGTGTACAGAGTAATGCTTTGAGTGCGGGATGGAGTCGCTACCATACCACTACTCTTATCATTCGCTTATGTACATTGAATGGTGGATCGATGCAATTTACTCCTTCCATGAAAGTTAGAGGTGGCCTTACCTTTAACTTCGTCCATTGTTTATCCGGAGTGTTCTCTTGACGAACAGGAACAACGACCTCTTGTTAGTGGTGTCGCCAGGATCTACACGAAGCGAGAAGACACAGATCGCCGCCCTTATTTCCGGTACCATGAGGCGGATCTCGAGGGCGAGATCCTTTGTTAGTGGTGTCGAATTGTGGCGTCCCGCAAAACCACTACTAGAAAATCGCGTTGAATTTGTGCATTGCATCGTCATCATCATGCATTGTTTGCATAAAACTATTTTCGCAAAGCCCGTTTTGTTTTCTAAAACGCCCCATCTTTAATCAAATATCAACCCCGGGTCCCCGGATTATTTTTGTGTGTCTGATATCGGTTTGCAAACGGTGTTTGTAAAACATATAAAATTTATTTTATTTTTAGCGGGGGCAGTCGAACGGGCCGTCCCGACCCGAACGACCACCCCCAGATTTAATCGGTCCACCCCAACAAATCCTAAGGCTACCAACTAATATACCCACCCCTTTCCTCCACATCACCCCAACCAATCGGTGTTCGCCACGTCACCTTGCCCCAACCCCCCACCCAACCAGAGGCAGCCACCTCATCTCACCCCTCTCTCCCCTCTCTCTCCCACCAGCCACTTCCCCACCACACACGCGCTACACACACCCAAGCCACACACGCACCCAGCCAACCCCACCCGCTGCAGCTGGGCCCCACGCGCGCCTGGGCCCCACCCAGTCCCCACACAACTCACACACCCCACCTGCCCCGGTCAACACCCCACCCCATCGCCTGCACGCCCCCTGTCTCCCCTGGAACCCACCCGTCCCTGCGGGCCCCGTCCCCGCACGCACCACCCGTCTTCTTCCTCCCTCTCGCGCACGCATCCCCGCAACCGCCTCCCCTCCGCTCTGCGCCGGCCGTCCCCTCCGGCGCCCCGCCCCCACCTCTCTTCCCACCAGTGGCCCGACGCCGGCCCCGACCTTCCGCCGCCGCATCCGCCCTTCCGCGAGTTCCCCCCCGAGCTCCGCCCCGGACCCCACCTTCCACCGCCAGCCCTCTCTGCTCATGCTGCCGCCCGCCGCCCTTGCCGCGCCAAAGACGTGCTCGCCACCCGCCTCCTGCTGGACCTTCCTCCGCCTCCCAGCCGCCCATTGCGTCCTCCGTCGCCGGCTGCCCCGCCCGCTCTCCCGAGCACGCAGCGCCTCCGCTCGAGCTCTGCTTCCTCCTCCGCGCTGAGCAGCCCCGCCCGTCGTGGCCGCCGTCGCTTCCCCGCAGCGCCCGAGCTCATCCCTTGGCGCCGCCGCCGCACCGCCCTCTGCCTCCAGCGTCGCCAGCCGGCGTCGGCCCCGCCCTCGGCCTCCCCAAGCCCGCTGCCGGTCCCGTCTGCGCGCCGGCGGCCTTCCCTCGCCGGTCTTCGCCGTCAGCACCCCGCGGCCGGCCGCCTGCTCGCTCTGGCCGCTGCTGCTTGATCCGCAGGGGCTCCTCTGGCTAGAAGCCTCGCCAACCAGCTGCTTCTCACGGGAAGAACAGGTGTTGCACATGTGGGTTGTGTGGTGCTAGTTGTTTCGGATGACCGATCCAGTACCGAGTCCAGAAATTCGACAAGTACTCCGGGCGTTTGTAAATCCAAGACCGTCTCCTATTCGAGGAACGACACGTGAAGATGGACCCCAGTGATTCCGAGAAGCCCGGCAAGAACTACATCACGGAACGACATGATCATCGACACGGATCCGGAGACTGTGGAGCACCAAGCACGTCCGCCCGGAACCCGGTGGTGGGGACGCTGGTCTGACAAGTTCTCCTTCCCGGACGCCGAGCTTGCCGAGAAACTGGATGCCAAGGTCACCGACACGGGTACGCCGAGTCTCCATCGAGGACACCAAGGCCGTCGACATGGAACCGTAGGACGCCGAGTGCTTCACCCCGAACGCCAAGACCGACCCCGTGGAACCCGACAAGATCTGCATGCGACAAGAACGACACCGAACCAAGTCCTTCCCGGAGTCCGAGAACGACCCCGTCGAACCCTGGACCCTGAGACCGACCCCGAAGCCTCGGACCAAGATCGTCGAGCCCCCTAATGTGTGACCCCTTTTCTCGAAACCCTATTTTATAACATAATACAACTTGTCGCTTAATAATTGTCTTGCATGCTTACATTCATGTGGTTTGGGGGCCTTATGCCGATTCACCTAATAATTAATTATGGGGCCCATATGCGGGCAAATCTAGTCTCATATTGGCCTCATTTAAATTGATGTAGCGAACCGGTACCATATTTTGTCCATGTTAATACAGCATTTAAATTGCGGGGTAGGAAAACAACTTGAACCGTTTAACTAATTGTCGGGACCCCGGTTCCGCTTAATATGACCTAATAGCATCGCACCTTGCCATGTCATGCATCATGCCGATCTTCTGCCGTTGTATTAAATATTGCACCCGGTGTTTCTTCTAGTGTTTTGGTTCTTCGCGGATAAGGCCGTTGAGTTGACGTGAGCTTCGCCCCGATCTTCGGTTGAGCCTCCGGCGATGTTTTCAGGCGAGCATCTCCCCCTTTCTACCTATCTTACTCTTATAGTATTTACTTCCCTCCTGTTGATCTATTGCTATCTGTGTTGCGATGCTCTAGTTTTCGTTCCCTGTGACATCCCTTGCAGCCATATATAGCCTTGGACACATCCTATTACCTGTTGTTTGGTATATAGTTGGGCCCGCGTGTCGTAGTCGCTTGCTCAAGTGTTTGTGTGTCGACAAGTACCACAATTGTTGGAGGATTGCCGCATGTTGACGTTGGAGATGATCATGGCTTTACTTATCGTTCACTTTAATTACTGTTTAACAACTAAAAGTGAATTAAGCAGAGGCATCGGTGGGTGATAGGTAAGATTGGTTTCCGACCGCCCACTTGTGTCCCGTAGGACCCGAGTTCTTGACACCTGTTCCGAGATCGAGCGCGCTAACCACAGGTGGGGAGATATGGGCCCCCCATTGATTATTACCTGATTTCAAAGTATTGTACTGGGGGCCACAACTAGTTTGAGGATTTATTTACTATCCTGTACCTATGCCATGCTTTACTGCTTTATTTACGATTGTGTGAGGAGCACGCTGTACTGTTTAGGAAGCGGAATGTTTTCGCGGTATCGACAGTCCCCGATTGGGGATCTGCTGTCGTTTACAGCCATTGTCGCAAACCCTAAGTCCGTCTCGGAGACCGGCCGACTTCGTTGCGGGTGTACTTAGTGGGGTGGCCCCCCGTGCTTGCTTTGGGTCTGGGAACGTCGTGACTTAGGCCCCGCCGACATACCGATGGGTGTATGTTAACTGATCTGGCAAAAAGGGTCGAAGTGCCTGTGGATACTTTGGTGCACCCCTGCAGGGATAAATCTTTTCGAGAAGCCGTGTCCGCGGTTATGGACGACTTGGAGCACAGTGCTTGATCATAGACAACTATAACTAAAGTTTACTGTTATGAATTGACTTGTATCCGTTTTGCCTAGTAATCAATTTCACTTCAACGGAATGGCTAAATAAAAGTACCAACAACTGCTGGGTTCTGGGGATATCTCATGATCATTGAACCTGAATAGTAAGTGTTGCCACTATAACGGAATGGATAACTAAAAATGCCCACTGCTTACTTTATCAGGACGATTATCTAAATCTGACTAGTGAAGTGCCGCAACTATAACTGAATAAGTAAAACTGCCAACTGTGTGAGTTCCTCAGTTGACTTCCTCGTTTGGTTTCGAGGGGGAAACGCCAGGATGGGTTTGTTTGATGATAGTATCAGGTTGGATCCGAATAGGTCTTTCTTGCCCCTCTCTGATAGCCGCCAGTTGTATCGAGTCTCTATAGGTTGTTTAGCGCATGCTGCCGCTGCCGCTTCAGAACACCATACCTATGTAGGCGAGGACCGCCGAATTCTAGCCTCGCTGTCTCGGCCTCGATCGACGCTCCTTCTTTCCTTTGCCCTTTGCGGCACCCTTTGTTTAAGCAGGTTTTGAGATCGACGCCGTTAGCGTGGTACCCTTCCGGCTTGGCTCGGGGTTATGGACGCCATTGGTTATTCTTCAGGGCTCTTAGCCCCATTTGCATCTTGTCCGTAGCTGGACGCTCTATCGTTTTCAAGGTGATTTGGATCTTTGTACCGTATATTCGTATTCTTCACTCTTTGAGTCGCTGTTGTATATATCTGTTCTGTGGGTCCCATCGAGGACTGTGTAATGTTGTTACTTTGCTTTCCACCCGCACGAAAGTGCCTGGTGGGCACCATCGAATCGTTTCTATGCGGGTTTGGCGAGTTTCGCTAAAACTTGCATAGGGCCGATTCTGAGGGTGTTACAAAAGATTCCAAAGCGGTTAACGAGAGCAGATTCTCGTGGGTGATGTAGTCGTACTCTTGCCGATCTCAAGATCGCGTAGGCGATCCTTCCGGCCAAGGTTCGGCGGCGCTTCATGATCGGTCACACGTTCGGTACTCGATGAAGACCTTCCTCTCCCTTGTTCCAGCAGGCAGCGGAGGTTGTAGCACTCTCCTTGCGATTCCGGCAGCATGACGGTGTGGTGTCGGAAGTAGAGGGGAGATCTCGCAGGGCTTCTACTTAAGCCAGAGCGAGTATGGTGGAGTATGAGATAGGCCTTCGTGATCTAGGGTTTAGAGGGCACCAAGGGGAGGGCTTGGCCGGCGGCTATGGTTTGGGGAAACCCTAACTCGCCGAGCTAGAGGAGGCCCTAGGCGGCGGCGACTTGGAGGAGGCCGGCGGCTTGGGGCTAGGGGGGTGTGAGGGGTAGGGGGCGCCCTACTGTAAGGTTCCCAGCCTTTAATAAGGTAGAGATCCCTGTGTTTACAATGCTAGTCCCTGGATCAATAGCTAGCATCCACAGTTAAGATGTAATATCAAGAAACAAAGGTCATAATGCAACTTTATAACTAGGAATAAAATAATTCGTTACATCTTACATAGCTCATTTGGCTATCACATTACAATGCAGCAGAATATCTATATAACATGGAGTCCTTCATCTTCAAAGTGCCACAGGCAATCATGTTGGTTGTAGACTTGTAATCCTATTCAACAAACTTCACTAACATCAAACAAACATGCAACATAATAAGTTGCAGCCACAAGGGTCAATACATTTGAATTGTATTGGCAAGTTTCACTACTATGTAGAAATAAGTGGATCCTATCATTACATGCATATTTGGCTAAGTAGGGTTTAGGCTCATTTGCAGAAAGCAATATAGTTTTATCCTATCTTTTCAAAATAGATTTGATCTTTTGTCAAATCTTTCTGAACTTCTTGGAAAACTCCAAGTGCTTCAAATCCCTTTTTGTCACCATCAAGTTTTACTTTGAGAAATTGGAATGTCGAGATCTTCCATAGCTTCAGGCCTTAGTTGCTCAGTATTGTCCATAACCGGGGACATGGCTAAGTACTTATAATTTTGATCTTCTGCAGAAGTTGTACACTTTACCCACATGACACAATCTCATCTTGATGCCACCAGTGTCCACTGGATAAGTACTCACCAAGATGGAGTACTGGCAGATTGAGAATGTGACAAAGTCTTTCCATAGGAGTCCTCCCAATACACAATGCTAGCTTGTCATCCAGGCACCAATGTAGGGTTACAAGTTCCCTTACACAATTCTAGTAAACCTGAAGATGCCAATGCATGGGTCTTCCACTATGTAGTTGACTAAGCCAGAGCCCATTTAGCATGTGGCTGTACACGGAAGCCACTGTACGAAAAACATGTTCAATCTCTAAGTCTCTGGGTGGTTTTCTTCTAGTGCACATACAAAAAGAGATAGCCATATAAACATGGTTCCTTTTGTTGCCACCTTGTCCAATCTTGAGTATCCTTGTACACCCAGGTGGTTCATTGAGTACTTGTTTTATTATATAAAACATATATCTTTTCAACTCTTCATATACTCATAACATGTATCCCATCCCAAATATATAGCTGGGCTAAGCATACTACAACTACATTGTTTTCCACTAAGGGAGATATAAGGGTATCCTATTAGGATTTAGCATAGCATAAAATATAGTAGTCCTTTCCATGCATGTTACAAAATCCACTAAGTGTAATGAAAATAGTAGGAGATGAATGATAGTGTCACTTGCCTTTTTAGTAGAGAATGTTGGTTCACTTCTTGATCTTGCAAATATCACACTCTTCTAATTTCACTACAATTCAATCAAGCAAACACAAATTCAACTAGCATTCCAACTAATTTACCACACATAAAATAATAGAAACAAGGTCATGCATGCAAGCATGCAAAAGATAGTTTTATTTGGAAAAGTGGTTTCTATTAGGCTCTAAACATTTTCAAGCTCACATTGGTAATTTACAAAAGTGGTAAAAACATTTGCAAAAGGTTTTATCTATAAACCATTTCTAAATCAAATCAATATTTTATGTGGTTGAAAATGCTTTTAGTAAAGCAATATTCTTTAAATAGTTCACCAAATATATTTTTAATTCTCAAAACTTGGTGTTTAGGGTCAGAAGGTTTGAATCAAATCATTTCCCAAAGGTTTTACTCAAAAATCATTTCTAAATCATAATCAACATTTTTATTTGACTAGAAATGGGATAATTCAAATATTTATTTCTTATCTTCACAAAATACATTTTTAAATCCATAAGTTGGTTCCTAGGGTCAGTAGGTTCACAACAATCCATTTTGCAAAGATTTCACATTAAAATTATATCTAGAACAATTTTTATATTCATAATAAGCCTACACATGTTTCTGTAATTTCAACCAATTTTACAAAAGCAAAACATTAAAAAAAATGCATGGTTTCAAAGTACTTCTTCTTCTGAATCCATTGATATACAATTTGCAAAATTTGGACGTGTAGAATTAAAGGTATGAATTTTACAAGTTTGCAAATCAAATAGAACATTTTCTGGTTTTATTCAAACAGTCTGGCCGCGTGGCGTGATTCTATTGGCCGGTACCGCTTCGTGCGGATCAGCCTCTCTAGACCGTAGGATTTAACTTAAATCGAATGGCTCAGATGGGCGCGTACCCCTTCGGTTAAGATCTAATCACATCCAGACGATTCGCATCGCACGACTCACAACAGCTCGACCAGTAACTAGCGGCGCTGGCGGCGACGACTGGCGGCGCACGCTCGGGCTACGGCGGATCCGGTGATTCAGGAAGCAAGAAAGACAGAGGAGGGTCTCACAGTGTTCGCAGGGTCCTGGTGAAGCTCGAGGTGGCGTTGGCTTGGCGAGGGGCGCACAGGGACGAGAGTAATCGCTCGCCGGAGTCGGTGGCGGCGTCAGGCAGTTCTGTTCGTCGTCGGGGACGGAGCTGTAGATCGCGCCGAGGCAAAGTAAGTGCACGGTTAGATGGGCGAGTGTGGGGAGTATGGGAGCATCACTGAGAGGGCTCGGGGCGAACAGAGCTTACCGGGGGAGCTCGACGGAGACGAGACAGACGGCGGCGCACGCTCGGTGATGACGAAGCCGAGCTTCTAGAGCGCGCGGGAGCGAGATAGGGATATGGGCAGACGCGCAAGGGACTGGAGAGCCAGCTTGCGTGCTCGGGGAGTGGAGAGGCTGCTGCGGTTCGCCGGAATTGGCCGGGAACGCTGTCGGAGACGGAGGTGGTCAAGCTCGAAATTGGAACAGCCCTGGGGCAGAGAGGTGCTGGCAAGTGAGGGGAAGGAGAGAGGAGTCGTGGGCGATTAAATGGGCATGGTCACGGCGAGGAATAACTCCGGCATTAACGCGAATTCATCGCTGCAATCAAAGGCAACAACGGCGAGAGGGAACGGCTGGCGCGGTGAAGACGATGGCTGGCGATGTGGGGCCGTGCTGACAGTGAGAGAGAGAGAGGGCACGGGTTCCACCTGTCTGTGTCTCTGCGGGTGCGATATTAAGTGAAAAACGGTTCACTGCGGGGGGTTTAGTTGGGCTGGATTGTCTTGGTTGGGCAAAGGTCATTGTTTGTTTCCTTTTTTTTATAGTGAAGCTTTTTCTTTTTGTATTTGAATTTCTGTTTTGAATTTTCAAACAAATAATTCAAACACCAATTCAAATCAAACCACCACCAAACTTTGTATTTATTTTAATTCTGTTTAACAACACAAATTAAAGTCCAAAACAAATAATTTTTATTCTTTTTAAGATCGATTAATAATTAAATAAATAGACCTTAGTCATTAATTCAAATAGGATTTGATTTATTTTAAAACTCTATTTGAAATCTAAATAATACCAAAATCATTTCAGTAGGTTTTATTTGAATAAATAAAACACTTGGAAAACTTATTTAAAATAAATTAACAAGTTTTAGTGTTTATTTAAAATGGAAAAGCCTTTACTTAAATAAAATTAGATATTAATAAATCCTCATTATTTTATTTAAATAAACCCTTTACTCTTTTTATCAATTAGAAATGTTTCAAAAGTTTGGCCAAGATTTAATTTGGCTCTATAAAATAATCCTTATTTATAATTCTACCTTTGCTTTTGAAAATCAAATCTTTTTATTAAAAGATCTAAAAATAGGGATTCCAATTATTTTAACTTTATTGTTTATTTACCTTTTTAAATCCCTTTAGGATTTTATTGGATCAAAATAGGTTTTGATGTTTCCAATTGGAATCAAAAAGTTTCTTCTCACCCTAAATTTCAACAAAATTTTATTTTGTTTATTTATTTTTCATATTTCAAAATTTGGAAAATTTTCGGATGTGAGAGGCTACCACCCTTAAATGAAATCTCGTCCCGAGATTTGGGAAGGCTAAGGTTACAAGTTGGCTTCAAGGCAACTAGGGTACTACCACCCTTAAAAGGAAATCTCATAGGATTACGTTGATGGTTCACTTGACTATGGGTTCAACACTTGATATCCATACAAGGAATCCTTATTTGACTCTTCTGAGTTAACTAGTTTCTGACATCCACTTCTTCTATCTCTTCAAAGTTTCCATCCATGTCAATGTGGTTCACATGTCCTTTCTGGGTCACATTGGAGTCATTTCCATTGGCTCTTCTAGCATCCTTTTCTTTTTCTTCTCAGGACAGTCTGATGCATAGTGTCCAAGCTCCTTACAATTATAACACTGCAACTGGCTAATGTCTTTCTTCCTGAAAGTGTCTTGTTGGTTCTGACCAAGGTCATCTCCATTGTCAGTATCATTTCCATTATTATCTCTTCCATTGTTGTTGTGGTGATACTGATGTGGTTCAGAATCTTCCTTGCTCTTTTTGAATGCTCTGATACCATCTGTAAGGTTCCCAACCTTTAATAAGGTAGAGATCCCTGTGTTTACAATGCTAGTCCCTGGATCAATAGCTAGCATCCACAGTTAAGATGTAATATCAAGAAACAAAGGTCATAATACAACTTTATAACCAGGAATAAAATAATTCGTTACATCTTACATATCTCATTTGGCTATCACATTACAATGCAGCAGAATATCTATATAGCATGGAGTCCTTCATCTTCAAAGTGCCACAGACAATCATGTTGGTTGTAGACTTGTAATCCTATTCAACAAACTTCACTAACATCAAACAAACCTGAAACATAATAATTTGCAGCCACAAGGGTCAATACATTTGAATTGTATTGGAAAGTTTCACTACTATGTAGAAATAAGTGGATCCTATCATTACATGCATATTTGGCTAAGTAGGGTTTAGGCTCATTTGCAGAAAGCAATATAGTTTTATCCTATCTTTTCAAAATAGTTTTGATCTTTTGTCAAATCTTTCTGAACTTCTTGGAAAACTCCAAGTGCTTCAAATCCCTTGTTGTCACCATCAAGTTTTACTTTGAGAATTGGAATGTCGAGATCTTCCATAGCTTCAGGCCTTAGTTGCTCAGTATTGTCCATAACCGGGGACACGGCTAAGTACTTAGAATTTTGATCTTCTGCAGAAGTTGTACACTTTACCCACATGACACAATCTCATCTTGATGCCACCAGTGGCCGCTGGATAAGTACTCACCAAGATGGAGTACTGGCAGATTGAGAATGTGACAAAGTCTTTCCATAGGAGTACTCCCAATACACAATGCTAGCTTGTCATCCAGGCACCAATGTAGGGTTACAAGTTCCCTTACACAATTCTAGTAAACCTGAAGATGCCAATGCATGGGTCTTCCACTATGTAGTTGACTAAGCCAGAGCCCATTTAGCATGTGGCTGTACACGGAAGCCACTGTACGAGAAACATGTTCAATCTCTAAGTCTCTGGGTGGTTTTCTTCTAGTGCGCATACAAAAAGAGATAGCCATATAAACATGGTTCCTTTTGTTGCCACCTTGTCCAATCTTGAGTATCATTGTCCACCCACGTGGTTCATTGAGTACTTGTTTTATTATATAAACCATATATCTTTTCAACTCTTCATATACTCATAACATGTATCCCATCCCAAATATATAGCTGGGCTAAGCATACTACAACTACATTGTTTTCCACTAAGGGAGATATAAGGGTATCCTATTAGGATTTAGCACAAAATCCACTAAGTGTAATGAAAATAGTAGGACATGGATGATAGTGTCACTTGCCTTTTTAGTAGAGAATGTTGGTTCACTTCTTGATCTTGCAAATATCACACTCTTCTAATTTTACTACAATTCAATCAAGCAAACACAAATTCAACTAGCATTCCAACTAATTTACCACACATGAAATAATAGAAACAAGGTCATGCATGCAAGCATGCAAAAGATAGTTTTATTTGGAAAAGTTGTTTCTATTAGGATCTAAACATTTTCAAGCTCACATTGGTCATTTACAAAAGTGGTAAAACCATTTGCAAAAGGTTTTATCTATAAACCATTTCTAAATCAAATCTATATTTTATGTGGTTGAAAATGCTTTTAGTAAAGCAATATTATTTAAAGAGTTCACCAAATATATTTTTAATTCTCAAAACTTGGTGTTTAGGGTCAGAAGGTTTGAATCAAATCATTTTCCAAAGGTTTTACTCAAAAATCATTTCTAAATCATAATCAACATTTTTATTTGACTAGAAATAGGCTAATTCAAATATTTATTTCTTATCTTCACAAAATACATTTTTAAATCCATAAGTTGGTTCCTAGGTTCAGTAGGTTCACAACAATCCATTTTGCAAAGATTTCACATTCAAATTATATCTAGAACAATTTTTATATTCATAATAAGCCTACACATGTTTCTTAATTTCAACCAATTTTACAGAAGAAAAACATTAAACAAAATGCATGGTTGCAAAGTACTTGTTCTGCTGAATCCATTGATATAAAATTTTCAAAATTCAGACGTGTAGAATTAAAGTTATGAATTTTACAAGTTTGCAAATCAAATAGAACATTTTCTGGTTTTATTCAAACAGTCTGGCCACGTGGCGTGATTCTATTGGCCGGTACCGCTTCGTGCGGATCAGCCTCTCTGGACCGCAGGATTTAACTTAAATCGAATGTCTCAGATGGGCGCGTACCCCTTCGGTTAAGATCTAATCACAGCCAGACGATTCACATCGCACGGCTCACAGCAGCTCGACCAGTAACTGGCGGCGTTGGCGGCGCACGCTCGGGCTACGGCGGATCCGAAGATTCAGGAAGCAAGAAAGACAGAGGAGGGTCTCACAGTGTTCGCAGGGTCCTGGTGAAGCTCGAGGTGGCGTTGGCTTTTAAAGGGGTGCACAGGGACGAGAGTAAACGCTCGCGGGAGTCGTTGGCGGCGTCAGGCAGTTCTGTTCCTCGTCGGGGACGGAGCTGCAGATCGCGCCAAGGCAAAGTAAGTGCACGGTTAGATGCGGGCGTGTGTGGGGAGTATGGGAGCATCACTGGGAGGGCTCGGGGCGAACGGAGCTTACCGGGGGAGCTCGACGGAGACGAGACAGATGGCGGCGCACGCTCGGTGATGAAGAAGCCGAGCTTCGAGAGCGCGCGGGAGCGAGATGGGGCTATGGGCAGACGCTCAAGGGACTGGAGAGCAAGCTTGCGTGCTCGGGGAGTGGAGAGGCAGCTGCGGTTTGCCGGAATTGGCCGGGAACGCTGTCGGAGACGGAGGTGGTCAAGCTCGAAATTGGAACAACCCTGGGGCAGAGAGGTGCTGGCAAGTGAGGGGAAGGAGAGAGGAGTCGTGGGCGATTAAATGGGCGTGGTCACGGCGAGGAATAACTCCGGCATTAACGCGAATTCATCGCCGCAATCAAAGGGAGCAACGGCGAGAGGGAACGGCTGGCGCGGTGAAGACGATGGCTGACGATGTGGGGCCGTGCTGACAGTGAGAGAGAGAGAGGGCACGTGTAACTACCTCGGTGAATTACGCTCCTAGATACAAGCCTGGATGAGCGGAAGTGGTTGAAATAGTACGGTGGGGCCCCAAAAGCCACTCACGGGTAGACCTTTCGGCCGTCCCAACCACTTCCAATCCATCGGGACCTGTACGGGCGGCGTAATCGGCAGGCGAAGGGATCAACTACATACACAAATGAGTATGTATGCAAGCCACCATACAAAAGTACATCCGAGCCATTCCATCTAGAAAGAAAGGAAATATAGCAACGCCATACAGCAAGATTCAAATGACCTAGATAGATATAATATTTCAGGATAATTCCTCATACATCACACATCACAGTATCAAGCGGAAGCAAAATAACAAAGTCCGAGTACGGATAAGAATCAAATCGGCATAAGATGCCATAGAAATAAGCACATCCCGCCCACAGATCTCACGGATCCCCGTTCCCGGAATCTCTACACTGAACAATCGTTGTCCACATCATCAGCCTCTTCCACCCAGTATCCGTCCTGCGAGTGTACCTGTTCATCTGAACCAATAATTTATCGTGTGAGACCCTAAGGGTACTCAGCAAGTCTTAATGCCTCTAAAGGGGACACAACCTGGGGTGACGCAATTGCAGCAAAAGATAAACCCTAGCAGTTCTATAGATAAACGCTAACCATCCGCCTAACCAAAGATAGACGGATGTCCGTGAATTAATGACAACAGTTATAACAGTAATTTCATCAGATCCATCCTCCTCCTCGCTTACCAACGAGGAAGCGGATGAACAACCCCCCCATTCGTTGGCAATTTTATTAACCATTCCATGAGTGTTGCACTATTTACTAGTCAAATTACTTGGTCAGATTTAAACGGTACTTTAGTTATGCTTGTATATGATCGAAAGCGTATCAAGTCGTCCATAACGCGGACACGGCTTTGAAAGTTTTTACCTGAGGGTGCACAAATAGCAACACACACTCGATCAACCTCGGAAAAACCAAATCAAAACCCACGAGGCCTTCAAGACAAAGCAATCACAGATTGAGAAATATTTGAGGCCACCCTTGGAGTACACCATAGCGAAGTTAGTGACTTGAGACGGACCCGAGGTTTGTGGGGCCGATTTAAGCGATGGGAACCCAAACTGGGCTTGTCGATACCGCGTAACGGGTCACAATTCCTAACAAGATGCAGTGCTCCTCGCACAATCGTAAATAAAGCGAGAGCATGGCATAAGTACAGGATAGTAAATAAAACCTCAAACTAGTTTGTGGCCCCAAGAAATAAGATGAATCAAGATCGCTCGGGGGTCCCATAAGCCTCCGGATGTGGATAGCGCCAATATTCTTGGAACAAGAATCAAGTACTCGGGTCTTCTGAGACACAAGTGAGCGGAAAAACCAAATAGCGATGTTGCTCACGGTGCCACTTTCATTAGTTATCCCATTACTACTCGGGTTAAGTTGTTTTAGGTACCTCATTATCCATCGACACTCACATACCCTACATCTGTTCTACGACTCGCATGGCTCAAACAACTCCTGTAGTAATGGCTCATGGGATGGAGGAACAAGCTTGGTGGGGTATAAAAGTAAAGGCTATGCAATACTTGGGATTCAGTTTAATGCAATCGCGACTCAATGATGCAAGAATAAGATAGAGGCAATAGGTATTGTATGTATGCAAGCATGTGGTAGTGCTTTCCTGGCAACTCAGTTGAGGCGAGAGATGGATCTGGGTAGTGCTCCTGGTTCTCTTGATATATCCCCTGCTCAGTGTCTATTCGAAGAACCAAACAAACAAGGGCCAACATAAATAAGTGCACGAGCATAGGAATAAAATGCGTCAAGCAAACAATCATGCCATGATGAATGATGCACAAGTTGCATGGCAATAATGTAGCATGGCATGGGTGAGGTGTAGAATACAAGAAACAACATTTTTATTGGGTTTTGGTCACATTTTATTGTCATATTAGTTGCTGTATACTATATATTTATATGATGCATGCTGCAATTGAAGTCATGGATAGCATAAACAGAAAAGTCTCGTCGAGCTGATCATTTTAGACATATCATTTGTTAAATTCGGAGTTATAAAACAAAAGTTATTAATTAAGTAAGGTCCAGGGGCATTTCGATGTAATTTAGATCATCTTGAAAATTTAAAGTGTTCAAAATATATTTTGAATAGCATATTTGAAATCCTCACATTTTTCTGATTCCAAAACATATATTATTTGTATTATTTGGAATTATGAATTTAATTTTATTTTTAGGTCAAAATTAGTCAAATTAGGTCAAAGTCAAAGTTTGACTATTTTAAATTAGTTTTGAAAATATTTGAATAAAGATTTGAATTAACATTCAAAAATAAAACATTTTTCATATAAGGTTTGAATTCAAATTCCAAACCAGGAATAAGTTATGAATTTGTTTAGGTTTAAACAGATTTGTATTTTGAATTTGAATTGAATTAATTTGAAAAGATTTGAAATTTGAAACAGAAGGGCTCCTGGACTTTTGGTACTCAGCAGATCCTACCCGAGGAGGGTGACAGGTGGGCGCATTTGTTGGGCATAGGACTGGGGTTGGGGCCATGGGTTGAGGGATGTTAGGTGGGGGTTTTGTGTAAAAGCGTCAAAGAGGTGACGGGTGGGGTCAGTGGGTTGAGCTGCCAGAAGAAGGAGGGGCCTAATTAGAAAAGCGTCCAGGGGGGTCGGTTAGACTGACGAAACTGAAAAACGACGCGAAAATAGCTAGCTTGCTTGATCTTCGGAAGACGATGGCGACAAAACCATCGAGAATTCTGGCATCCCACAAAAACAAAAGACGGAGAGGGTTGATAGGGCTCCAACTTTGGTGTTTGGGGATATTGCGAAGGAGGACTGCAGATGCCGGGATCTGGCGAGGAACAGAGGTACCCGGAGGCGCGCGAGACTGTCGGACGAACTCATCCACACCGAACAGCGGCGACAGGAGGAAGGTGCCACTTCAGAGGAGTATGGCGAGCGCGTTACCAGATGGTTTTGGTCGAGGGACGGCTCGTTGGACAGAGGGAGGCATGGGCTACGGACAGGCACCGAAAACGGAGCGGGAGAGGCACCACGGCGTCGGCTGGAACGGCAAGAACAGAGGTGGCAAGAGGGGCAGCTAGTACGTTTCTGGCCAGCGGACTCTTAACTCGTGCGCGCGGCTGAGAATCGCCGGCGTCGGGGAGGCCTCTGGTCAGCGGGGAGGATGCTAGGGGGAGGGAAAAGGGAAAAGGGTGCTCACCGCGATCGATTCCCACTGGAAGTGGTGCCGATGGTGGCCAGGAGCTCCGGGAAGACGTCCAGGAAAACGCCGGCGGTGAGGTTCTCCGCCAGACGGAGAGGGGTCGTTGGGAGGTGGCTCGAGGAGGTGGTCCCTCTGCTGCTTGCTAGGGGCGGCCCAAGCGGAGATGAGATCTCCGCCGATGGCCTCGACATCGATCATGGCGACGACGACAGCACACTGGCTGTAGCTCTCGGCGGGTGAGACTAGTCAGGCGGGCGGGGATGGCGGCGGAGAGGAGGAAAGGGAGGCTAGGGTTCGAGGGGAGGGACTACGGCTTGGTGATAAGAAGAGGAGGGTGGCCGGTGACGGCGGAGGCGGCCACCGCCATTGCCGTGAGCGCGCAGAGGAGGAAAGCGATGGAAGGAGAATAACAGGAGACGGCGTCGAGAGCGAAGGGGTACTAGGCCAGGGAAGGTGAGTTGGGCCGGAGGAGAGGTTCTGGCTGTCTGCGGCTGGTTGCGGCCTGTGTCTTGCCAGTTTGCTTCTCTCCTCTTTATCCCTCTTCTTTTTATTTTTATTTGTTTTGTTTGTTTTCATTCCAATGCAATTTTAAACCAGCTTCTGATTTCAAAAACTTTTGAACTTTTCACAGGGAATTTGGACAGAGGGTTTGACCAAGAAGAGAGGCAAAAAGAGACCAAGATACATAAGGAGAGAGAAAGCCCACATGATCACATGATCATGCATGGATGGGGAGGGTTTTAAAGAGGTAGGGTTTAGGGTTAGATGGAAGAGGGGTATGATGATTAGGGGGTAGGGACTAGCTAGAGGGTACGAGGAAGAGAGAGGTAGAGGGTTTGAAGTCTTGATTAGATCAAGCATGATCCACACAAGCTCAACAAGATGGTCAAAAAGAAAGAAGAGAAGAGGTGATGAGGTATGAGCAAGATTAAAATGGATCAAGCCCAAAAGCAGGAATGAAGCTAGAGATGATCCACTCAGGAGTTCAAACAAAACCCTAGGATGACCAAAGCTGATGGTGGTTGCATGGCCCATGCAAATGCATTAAATGCCAGGTTTTTATCTTGTGAGAACAAAATAATATCCCATGGCACTTATTTATGTGCATCCCCAAAGATGGAGTAAGGCCAAGCATGAGATTATGAGTGGAATCCACCCAACCCACATGAGCTAGAGGTAAACTCAAATAAAATGCCAAGTTCATATTAATTGGATGGTGGAATTATAAAGTGGAGAAAGAAAGGGTGGTGGAGACAATAAAGATATGCCCCCAACTTAACTTGGGCATTTAACAATATATCAAGAACCAAATACAATATCAAGAGGCAAATACAATTAATAATGCATATGAGATAAGAACCAAGACAAAAGGGTTTTTGTATGATGCTCAAATGCAAGGTGGCATGATGACATGAACATGACATGATGATGATGCAACAATTATTTGTAGGAAGTGGCCCTTTTATTACTAGATCAAGTAGCATTACAGGTGTTAGACAACTGGGATGCTACAGCACGGGTCCACCTGTCTGTGTCTCTGCGGGTGCGATATTAAGTAAAAAACGGTTCACTGCGGGGGGTTTAGTTGGGCTGGATTGCTGGGCTGGGTTGGGCCTGGCAGTGGGCTGCTGTTTGTTTCCTTTTTTTTATAGTGAAGCTTTTTCTTTTTGTATTTGAATTTCTGTTTTGAATTTTCAAACAAATAATTCAAACACCAATTCAAATCAAACCACCACCAAACTTTGTATTTATTTTAATTCTATTTAACAACACAAATCAAAGTCCAAAACAAATAATTTTTATTCTTTTTAGGATCCATTAATAATTAAATAAATAGACCTTAGTAATTAATTCAAATAGGATTTGATTTATTTTAAAACTCTATTTGAAATCTAAATAATACCAAAACCATTTCAGTAGGTTTTATTTGAATAAATAAAGTACTTGGAAAACTTATTTAAAATAAATTAACAAGTTTTAGTGTTTATTTAAAATGGAAAAGCCTTTACTTAAATAAAATTGGATATTAATAAATCCTCATTATTTTATTTAAATAAACCCTTTACTCTTTTTATCAACTAGAAATGTTTCAAAAGTTTGGCCAAGATTTAATTTGGCTCTATAAAATAATCCTTACTTATAATTCTACCTTTGCTTTTGAAAATCAAATATTTTTATTAAAAGATCTAAAAATAGGGATTTCAATTATTCTAACTTTATTGTTTATTTACCTTTTTAAATCCCTTTAGGATTTTATTGGATCAAAATAGGTTTTGATGTTTCCAATTGGAATCAAAAAGTTTCTTCTCACCCTAAATTTCAACAAAATTTTATTTTGTTTATTTATTTTTCACATTTCAAAATTTGGAAAATTTTGGGATGTGACACCTACCCCTTCTTATATAGGTGGAGGGTGGCCGGTTGGGAGGAGGGAGTCCTCCCCCAACTCGGCCTCCTTGGCCGGGAGGGAGGGGACTTCCTCCCCAAGTAGGTTTCCTACTCTCCCTCCACCAAGCAAACTTGCCGTTTGACTTTTTCAAATTGGCGTTTGACTTCCAAACTTGGATTTGATTTCTCTCTTTATTTTGCCCAGCCAAGTGACCTAGTACATGATGCAACCATTCCACATTGTCATGACACATCCATGTACCCTTCCCCCTCCAGAGTGCCGGACCTTCCAGACCCTTCTAGAACATTCCTGGTGAAAACACCGGAATCATTTCCGAACTCCGAAATAGGACTTTCCTTATATGAATCTTATTCTTAGGACCATTCCGGATCTCCTCGTGATATCCCGGATCCCATCCGAGACTCCTAACAACATTCGGTCTCTTACTCATCATTCCATAACTACTCAACAACATTGAATCCTTAAGTGTGTCTCCCTACGGTTCGTGAATTATGCGGACATGACCGAGACACTTCTCCGATCAATAACCAATAGAGGAATCTGGAAATTCATATGGCTCCCACATATTTCTACGATTACTTTGCGATCGAATGAACCACTTACATACGATACCAATTTCCCTTTGTCTCACAATAGTTTACTTATCCGAGGTTTTGATCGTTGGTATCTTTGCATACCTAGTTCAACCTCGTTACCGATAAGTACTCTTTTCTAGTTCCCGTGATATGTGATCCCTTGTGAGCCAGTCACATGCTTGCAAGCTAATTGGATGACATTCTACCGAGAGGGCCCAGAGTATATCTATCCGTCATATGGATGGACAAATCCCACTCTTGATCCATGTGCCTCAACCCATACTTTCCGAACACTCAATGCCACCTTTATAGCCACCCAGTTACGGTGTGGTGTTTGATGTCATCAAAGCATCCTTCTGGTGATGGTGACCCTGTTATGATATGTCATCAAACCATGATCATATATTAACCAAAAAGCTAGTTTAACAAGAGGCTTTACTAGGGACTCTTTTATATTCACAAATCACACAAGTATTAATGTTTCCGGTTAATACAATTATAGCATGGTATGTAAAAATTTATCATAAGCATGAAGATATGATAATAACCACTTTAATATTGCCTCTTGGGCATATCTCCAACAGGTATCTCCATATGTAGTTTGATCTCGTTACCGATATGCACTCTTTTCTCGTTCCCGTGATATAACATTCTAGTGATCAAATCACTTGCTTGCAAGCTAACCAATGTGATATCACCAAGAGGGCCCAGAGTATATCTATCCGTCATCGGGATGAACAAATTTCACTCTTGATCCATGAGCCTCAACATAACACTTTAGTAGTTCTGAAGCCATCTTTATAATCACCTAGTTACAGTGTGACGTTTGATGTCATCAAGAAACTCTTCCGGTGTTAGTGATTGACATGATCTCATGGTCTAAGGATTAGGATCACTTCGTAAGTTGTTATAGCAATATAATCTCAATGACTTTGATCGTAATGCTATACTTCGGATGAATGCTCATCACATCATTACACTAATGTTGTGATCTCGTTATTAACAACATCCAATGTCTATGATCAGGAAACTGTGATCATCTTGTTAATCAACGTGCTAGTTTATGAGAGAGGCATAACTAGGAACTTTCTGTTTGTTTATTAAACACACATGTATTAACGTTTCCGTATTAATACAATTATAGCATGCAAAATAAACATCTATCATATACTTGGAATACACATAATAAGCACTTTATTATTGCCTCTCAGGGCAAATTCCCTTCAGTCTCCCACTTGCACTAGAGACAATAATCTAGTTACATAGTGATGTATCTAACACCCATGGAGTTCTGGTGTAGATAATGTTTTGCTCTAGGAAGAGTTTTAGTCAACGGATCTGCTACATTGAGATCCGTATGTACTTTACAAATCGTTATATCTCCATCCTTGACATGCTCGCGGATGGAGTGAAACCGGCGCTTAATATGCTTGGAATGCTTGTGAGACCTTGGTTCTTTGGCATTGGCAATGGCACCATTGTTGTCACAATAGATCACCATTGGGTCCAACGCCCTTGCAACCACACCTAGTTTGGATATGAACTCCTTCATCCAAACTTCTTCCTGAGCCGCTTCCGAAGCAGCAACATATTCGGCCTCCGTTGTTGATCCCGCCACCACAGGTTGTTTGGAGCTCCTCCAACTAACCACTCCGCCATTCATGAGAAATACGTATCCGAATTGAGACTTAGAGTCATCTGGATTGGTGTCAAAGCTAGCGTCGACATAACACTTAGCGACGAGCTCTTCTTCACATCTATATACAATAAACATATCCTTAGTTCTTCGCAAGTACTTAAGGATATTCTTGACCGCTTTCCAGTGTTCCGAACCTAGATCCGATTGGTACCTACTAGTCAGAATAATAGCATGTGCCACATCCGGTCTTGTACATAGCATGGCGTACATTATAGAGCCTATGGCTGAAGCATAGGGGACTTTGTCCATTATCTCTCTTTCTTCCGCCATAGCCGGACTTTGAGTCTTACTCAATGTCGTGCCTTGCAACATAGGTAAGAACCCCTTCTTACTTTCGTCCATTTTAAACTTCTTTAAAATCTTATCAAGGTATGTACTTTGCGATAGCCCTATTAGGCGCCTAGATATATCTCTATAGATCTTTATGCCTAATATGTATGACGCTTCACCTAGGTCCTTCATTGAAAATTTGCTGTTTAGATAACTTTTAACACTGTCTAAAAGATATATATCATTTCCGATCAATAATATGTCATCCACATATAATATCATAAATTCCACATTTCTCCCACTCACTTTCTTGTAAATACAAGCTTATCCATTAGTTTGGACAAATCCAAACTCTTTGATCACCTCATCAAAGCGGAGATTCTAACTTCGTGATGCTTGCTTCAATCCATAAATGGATCGCTGAAGCTTGCACACCTTGTTAGCATCCTTGGGATCGAAAAAACCCTTTGGTTGTATCATATACAACTCTTCTTCAATATTACCATTGAGAAACACGGTTTTGACATCCATCTGCCATATCTCATAATCAAAATATACAGAAATTGCTAACATAATCCTAACTGATTTTAGCATCGCTATGGGAGAGAATGTCTCATCGTAGTCAACTCCTTGAATTTGTCGAAACCCATTTGCGACAAGTCGAGTTTTATAGGCGGTCACATTACCATCAGCATCCGTTTTTCTTTTGAAAATCCATTTATTCTCCATGGCCTTTCGGTCGTGAGGTAAGTCCACCAAGTTCCAAACTTGATTTTCATACATGGATTCCATCTCAGATTTCATGGCTTCTAACCATTTGTTGGAATCCGGGCTCATCATCGCTTCTTCATACATCGCAGGGTCATCATTTTCATCAACCATGAAATTCATGACAGGATTTCCGTACAGCTCGGGAGCTGCATGCGTCCTTCTAGACCTGCGAGGTTCGGTAGTACTCTCTTTCGGAGTTTCATGATCATTATCATTAGTTCCCTCTTCAACTGGTGAAGACAACTCCGGAACGACTTCCAGCGCTGTGCTACTCGCCATACTTTGAAGAGAAGGTTCGATAACCTCTTCGAGTTCTACCTTCCGACTACTCACACCTTTCGCGAGAAACTCTTTTTCTAGAAAGGATCCATTCTTGGCAACAAAAACCTTGCCCTCGGATCTGTGATAGAAGGAATACCCAATAGTTTCCTTAGGGTATCCTATGAATACACATTTTTTCTCTTTCGGTTCGAGTTTATCCGGTTGAAGTTTCTTCACATAAACATCGCATCCCCAAACTTTAAGAAATGACAGCTTAGGTTTGTTTCCAAACATAATTCATACGGTGTCTTTACAACAGATTTAGATGGTGCCCGATTTAAAGTGAATACAGCAGTTTCTAGTGCATAACCCCAAAATGACAACGGCAAGTCCGCCAGAGACATCATAGATCGAACCATATCCAATATAGTACAGTTATGATGTTCCGACACACCATTTCATTGTGGTGTTCCGGTAGGTGTGAGTTGTGAAACAATTCCACACTCTTTCATGTGAGTGCTAAACTCGTAACTTAGATACTCACCTCCACGGTCGGACTGTAGAAATTTGATCTTTCTATTACGATGATTTTCCACTTCATTCTAAAATTCCTTGAACTTTTCAAAGGTTTCAGACCTGTGTTTCATCAAATAGATAAAACTGTATCTACTTAAATCATCTGTGAAAGTAACAAAATAACAATATCAACCTCGCACCGACACACTCATTGGACCACATACATCAGAATATATGATTCCAATATATCTGTCGCCCGTTCCATTGAACCGAAAAACGGCGTTCTAGTCATCTTTCCCATAAGGCATGGCTCACATGTATTAAATGATTCAAACTCAAGTGATTCCAAAAGTCCATCTGAATGGAGCTGTCGTGGTATTGCATGGCATATGCTACTGGGGGTAGCTTACGTAGAGGGAGAAAGGCGACGTAGGATAATGCGGGAGCGAGATTGGCACACGATGTACCCAGGTTCATGTCCCCTCGGTGGAGGATCGCTACGTCCTGCTATCAATCCAGTATATGATCATAGATTGGTTTACATGGGAGCCGCCATAGGCGGAGGGAGAGACTAGATCTAATCTATTGTGGGAGAGTCTACCCCGTGGGGGTGCCCCTGGTGGCTTTATATATGCAGACAGCTAGGGTTTACAAGTATTTGGTGGGCTTTATATTGAAGTCGCCGTCTTGGGCCTCCAGTCAGCGCCACTCGTCTGGATCCAGCAAGCGCCAGCTGCCGTATTGGGCGAGTCGACCCACTAAGGGCTAGGTTTCAATCGGCTCGATCCAGCTGGCGACTCCGCTTCGTGGGTATACCCCGATTGGTATTCCCCCATCAGTAGTCCCCGAGCGCGTTGTCGATTCGACACGGGCTTGAGGCAGGGCGCGGAGAGTCTTGACGATGGGTCGTGGCGAATCAGCGACGAGCTCCTGAACAGGAAAAAGAACCGTGAAGCGGGAGGCGGTCGGCGTGAGCCAGTCGGTGATGGCCAGTTGGCGAAAGACGCAGGGTGTCGGTGAAGGCGCCAGTTGCAGCGAGTCCTTGAATGTGGAGCGTGCCGAATCCCCGAGCGTGGCGAGTGGTGAGGTCGAGCGACCGGCGAGTGCCGAGTCCCCGAGCGCGCCGAGTACGCGAGGGCAAGTCCATGGTGGCGAGTCCCTGAGCGTGTCGAGTACGCGAGGGCGAGTCCGCGGTGGAGAGTCCCCGAGCGTGTTGAGTACGCGAGGGCGAGTCCGCGGTGGAGAGTCCCCGAGCGTGTTGAGTACGCGAGGGCGAGTCCGCGGTAGAGAGTCCTCGAGCGTGTTGAGTACGTGAGTGGAGAGTCCGCGGTGGTGAGTCCACGGTGGCGAGTCCCCGAGCGTGTCGAGCATGCGAGGGCGAGTCCGCGGTGGCGAGTCCCCGAGCACGTTGAGTACGCGAGGGCGAGTGTCCGCGGCGGCGAGTTGGCGAGGGCGAGCCGCGGTCGTGGAACCACGCGTACACGCAGCATGCCTAGGAGGAGTCCCCGAGGCTCGAGTTGGCTTGTAGAGGCAACTTGAGGCTCTTTAGAGATGCATATTCTGAAAATAGTAGTGGTTGTTGCCGAGCATGGCGAGTGGCGAGGTCTAGCAACCGGCGAGCGCCGAGCCCCGAGCGCGGCGAGTACCGAGGTTGAGCGCTGAGCCCCGAGCCCCCGGGCGCGGCGAGTGGCGAAGCTTCGGCGAAAGCGAGCACCGAGCCCCGGCGAAAGTGGCGAGATCGGCGACCAGCGGCGCCCGAGTCCCCGCGCTGCGAGGGAGGCGAGCGACGTGAGCGTTGAGTCCCAGCGCGGCAAGCGGAGAGGTCGGCGACCGCAAGCGCCGAGTCCCAGCGCGGCGGTGAGGTAAGCGACAGCGGCGCCGAGTCCCCGAAGCGGCTAGCGGCGAGCAGCGGCGAAGCGCCGAAGTTCTGGCCGGGCGAGCGAAGCGACCAGCGCCGAGCCCGAGCACGGCGAAGGCGAAATAGCGACAGCGGCGTCGAGTCCTAAGCGGCGAGGGCGAGTCGGCGACAGCGGCGTCGAGTCCCCGAGCGCGACGAGGGGCGAGGTCGAGCGACCGGCGAGCGCTGAGTCCCCGAGCGCGGCGAGTGGCGAAGCCGAGCGACCGGCGTGCGTCGAGTCCCCGAGCGCAGCGAGTGGCGAGAGAGACACCGTTTTGCTGAGAAGGAGGAAAAAGTACGACTGCAATAAGATGTATTTATGAAATATATTGAACAATTGTAAGACGTGCGAATTGTAGAAGTTGAAATAAAATGCACTTTTGTTATGTGGATCGATGGGCAGTATGTAATGTTTATGCGTGTATTTTCATGAGTAGGCGGACCTCCGGCATCAAACGCTTGCCGGGTAACAGGGACGCGATGTCAGACTGTTGAACCCGGAGACAAGGTCGACCTTTTGGTACCCAGCCTCACTACTTCGACGGACGCAAATAAATAACAGAAAAAACTAAAACTGATCCAATGTATGATTTTGGTCCCTGTAAGGGTCATATGCGACTGCATGGTCGGCTTTGAAGAATGAATAAAGATACATATATATTTTGGACTCATGCCATGTATGGAGATAAAAGAACTTAGTTGTCAAATGCAGACAGAGTCGACGCGGCAGGGGAGTCGCCGAGCATGGTGAGCCGATGTGGGTGCGCTGAGCCGGCGATGGGCGAGTCGCCAAACGTGGTGAGTACGCGGTTGTGGCGAGTTCGGGCGACCGGCGAGTGCCGAGCATGGCGATTCGATGTCGGCGTGGCGAGCCGGCGATGGGCGTGTCGCCAAACATGGCGAGTCCGTGATGACGAGTTCATGGCGAGCGAGTTCGCGCTGGACGAGCATGCGTGCGGGCGAGTCCCCGAGTCTAGCGAGTCCGCGTTTAAGCATGTCCGCGTTTAGATGAGTTCCGAAACATGATGAATCCGCGAGGGGAGAATCCCGAGCATGAGTCCGTGGCTGAGGAAACGCATCACGACGACCTATGCTGATGCGCGCACCCGTCTCCACGAGTCAACTCGACCTCCAATTCACGCCATGACTCACGGCCATGTGCGATCAAATAAAGCGTGAAATATTAGACCAAATAAATTATTAGTAATTGATAGACAGAATAGTTAGTATGTGAGAGATCAGATCGGATAGAAATAACCCATAAGTCATGACCATATGTGTTTTGTTTTTTTGATGGCTTTACATCCTTGCTTGCTGACATGATGAAGCGTTTGTTAAACCTTGGCTGGGCTCTGCGAGGAGCGTACAAGGAAATATTGATTTCTTGTTTCCATGCGAATACTTGATCTTCACGTATGTCGCTACTTCTAGATTGCTTTTTTCTTGTGTACATTGCATGTGGGAGGCCGCCGTGTGAACTGTATGGACCTTCTGATTCTACGCACCGGCGTCTTGTACGTGTTCCGATCTGGATCCAATTCTTCAAGCAATCCGTACATGTCAACATCACGCATGCAATATATTGGATTCAAGTAAAATAATGAAAGAAATGAAAGAGAATAAAAGAATCAAATAGAAAATTCAGCAGCTATGCAGCCGATCGTGTGTCTCCATGTGCACTCGGTTATTTCTCCAGGGCGGCATGCGCCTTTGCCTATGTCACCATGGGCGACGATTGGACGGAGCGCCATATGCGATTTGGCTGCTCTTGACGGTTTGGGATCCCGCCCAGATTATCACCCTCCAAGCATCGCTAGCCCCATGGTGGGCGCCAACTGTCGTGGTATTGCACGGCAGATGCTACTGGGGTAGCTTACGTAGGGGGAGCAAGACGACGTAGGAGAATCCGGGAGCGAGATTGGCATACGATATACCCAGGTTCATGTCCCCTTGGTGGAGGATCGCTACGTCCTGCTATCAATCCAGTATATGATCATAGATTAGTTTACATGGGATCCGCCGTAGGCGGAGGGAGAGACTAGATATAATCTATTGTGGGAGAGCCTCCCCCGTGGGGGTGCCCCTGGTGGCTTTATATATGCAGCCAGCAAGGGTTTACAACTATTTGGTGGGATTTATATTGAAGTTGCCGTCTTGGGCCTCCAGTCAGCGCCACTCGTCTGGATCCAGCATGCGCCAGTCACCGTATTGGGCGAGTCGACTCACTAAGGGCTAGGTTTCAGTCGGCTCGATCCAGCTGGCGACTCCGCTTCGTGGGTATACCCCGATTGGTATTCCCCCATCAGGAGCTTCTTCATGCGTTTAACGCCAATATGACCTAGACGGAAGTGCCACATATATGCGGATATATCATCATTAAGTTTAATCCTTCTAGCATCAACATTATGAATATGTGTAACATTATTATCGAGATCCAATAGAAATAAACCATTCATCATCGGTGCATGACCATAAAAGATTTCATTCATATAAATAGAACAACCATTGTTCTCGGATTTAAATGAATAACCACTTCGCATCAAACACGATCTAGATACAATGTTCATGCTCAGTGCTGGCACCAGATAACAATTATTCAAGTTTATTACTAATACCGACGACAAGTGGAGAGGCAGCGTTCCGACGGCGATCAAATCAACGCTTGATCCGTTGCCGACATGCATCTTGACCTCACCCCTTTCTAGCGGTCGCTTGTTCCGCAGCCCCTGATTCGAGTTACAAATATTTGCAACTGAACCGGTATCAAATACCCAAGTGCTACTGCCAGAACTAGTCAAGTACACATCAATAACATGTATATCATATATACCTTTGTTTGCCTTGCCGGCCTTCTTGTCTGCCAAATACTTGGGGCAGTTGCGCTTCCAGTGGCCAGTCCCCTTACAATAGTAGCACTCGGTATCAGACTTAGGTCCAACCCGGGGTTTCTTTTTAGGCACGACAACATGCTTGCCGCCCTTATTTCCCTTCCGTTTTCCCTTCTTGTCTTTCTTGAAACCAGTGTTCTTATTGATCATCAACACTTGATGTTCCTTTTTGATCTCCACTTCTGCAGTTTTAACATTGACAGAAGCTCGGGGAGAGACTTCTTCATGCCTTGCATATTATAGTTCATCACGAAGATCTTATAGCTAGGTGGCAGATACTGCAGAACACGATGGATTCCTAAGTCAATGGGAATCGATATTCCCAAGGACACAAGCTTATCGACGTTGTAGGGGTTCGTAGCCTCTTGGGCATATCTCCAACAGACGTAACCCAACATCTTGAGTACATGCTCACTTACGGAGCTGTGCTCTTCCATCATGCAGCTCAAGAACTTTTCTGAAGAATTGTAGCTCTCTACAGCAACATGTGTGTCGAAAATCATTTTCAACTCACCAATTGTATCAAATGCATTGCCGTTTTCGAAACGCTTTCGAAGTTCCGGTTCTAGCCCATACAATATGCCGCAATGAACTAAGTTGTGGTCCTCCTGACGAGTCTGATAGACATTCTTATCCTCGTCAGGGGCATCATCGAAAGGTGGGGGCCTAGCAGCGCTTCTAGCACATATTTCTTTTGTGTAGCAGAGAGGAGAATCCTCAAATTCATGGCCCATTCGGTAAAGTTGCTACCGTTTGTTGCAAGTTTCTATTTCTCCATGAACACATTGAAATTAAAAGCAGGTGGTGCCATCTACAACAGAATTTGTAAATTTTAGACTAAGTTTATGATAGATTGAGTTCAACTAATCCACATTATGAATGAACTCCCACTAAAAAACGACATCCCACGTGCCTTTTTGGTGATTACATGAACCAAATCCACTATACCAAGTCCGGTCATCACGTGAGTCGGTGCATCTTCAAAGGCGAGCATCAAATGGGAATCATATCTACTATATGACTCATGCTTAACCTTTTGGTCCGTATTCCGAGGCCATGTCTGTATATGCTAGGCTCGCCAAGTTAGAACCTTAGTATTCGCGTGTGTAACTGTCTTACACCCGAAATATGGTCGTGGATCCAAGAACACCCGATCATCACGTGATGTCTTGGAGCGACGAGAACATAATCGGTGCATACTTAAGGAAGAACACATTATTATCTTGATATTTAAATGAGGGATCATCTTATTATGCTAATAAAATGCCAAACAAGCAATATAAGATGCTATCAAACATCACATGTTTATAAGTGGAATGATATGGTTTCCGCATATGATCTCCATCATGTGTACCATGATATGATCACTATCATACCTCTATGTGTAAGGCCAAGGTCTATGGATCTTACACGTTATGTGTGTTGTAAGAGTATCATCTCATACTTCTACTTACACCATTACCATATCATAATATTAACCCAGCAACAATCTAAACTAGACGCCTCTAATTTATCCATTGCAAGTTTTACGTGGCTTAGGGCTTTCGAAGATAGAACCGTTCATACCTACGAACATGAACCACAATGAGGATAACCAAATTGTTGACAACTCGTTGCAAATTAGATATTAACTATAGTAGGAGAGAAAGACACCCTCTAGCCACTTATGCAAACTAGTTGCATGTCAAGCGTGGAACAGGTCTCATGTGCGAGGACATGTAAAGTTTGTCCGGGCTGCTTCATCCCACTATGCCACCAATATCCAAAATACAACTAAGAAGCAACAACATGATCATCATCACCCACATACTCATATGTGTACTACCCGTGTAAAGCATCTACGCATAGATCCGGCTCTGATACCAATGTAGGGTTCGCAGCATAGAAAACAAAAAAATTCCTACAATGGGAACTATGTACCAAGATCTATCTACTAGATACAAACAATGGGAAGATTTATATCCGTAGAGAACATACCCTTGAAGACCGACAAAGCTTAACGAGTTAAACTCGTGGTTGATGTAGACGATCTCTTGCCGATCTCAAGATCGAGAGGTCCTAGCGCCGCAAAACAGCAGCGCATCCGTGCTCGCACACACGTACAGGACACCGAGCAACCTCTGCCTCCTCGCTCCAGCGATGCAGCGTAAGCACAACTATTTCTTGCCAAATAGCCACCGGAAACATGTATCTCGCTAGTCCGAGACCATTGGGGATAAACTCTAGAGGGGGAGAGAGATCCTTCACGAAGAGGTGTGAGTGAGAAGTGAGGAGGGGAGTGTTTTATAGGAGAGGGGGACCCCAAGGGGGTGGCCGGCGCATGGGGATGCCCCCTTTCCCTTCCCTCATTCATGTGGGTGGACACTCCACTCACAAAAATCTCTTCAATTCCCTCCACTCAAAATCCCACTCAAAATTGCTATTAAATTTCCACCAAATTTAATGCAAACTCTCGTTAAATAACCTTTTATTTATTCAGAATTTTGTCAATTACTTTAATAACAAACATTCACATATAAACCCTTCCTAGTATTTCATTTCACATGCAAAAACACTTTCTGCAATTTCACCCGAAAACCTATTTCGGTATCTAGTGAAATAAATTCCTGCGCTTGTTATTCTTTCCGGCATGAAACTTTTTCTCTAATTGATGTCAGTATCCCTTAAGTGTGCCACCCTACGGTTCGTGAATAATGCGTGCATGATCGAGACCCTTCTCCGATCAATAATCAGAAGCGGGACCTAGATATCCATACTGACTCCCACACATTCAATGGTGACTTTCGTGTGATCGTCGGAACCTTTTTATGCTAGTATCTTAATCCCTTTGTTTCACGATATATTACATGTCCGAGATTCGATCATCGGTATCTCCATACCTAGTTTGATCTCGTTACCAACATGCACTCTTTTCTCGTTTCCGTGATATAACATTCTAGTGATCAAATCACTTGCTTGCAAGCTAACCAATGTGATATCACCGAGAGGGCCCAGAGTATATCTATCCGTCATCGGGATGAACAAATCTCACTCTTGATCCATGAGCCTCAACATAACACTTTAGTAGTTCTGAAGCCATCTTTATAATCACCCAGTTACGGTGTGACGTTTGATGTCATGAAGAAACTCTTCCGGTGTTAGTGATTGACATGATCTCATGGTCTAAGGATTAGGATCACTTCGTAAGTTGTTATAGCAATATAAACTCAATGAATTTGATCGGAATGCTATACTTCGGATGAATTTTTATCGCATCATTACACTAATGTTGTGATCTCGTTATTAACAACATACAATGTCTATGATCAGGAAACTGTGATCATCTTGTTAATCAACGAGCTAGTTTATGAGAGAGGCATAACTAGGAACTTTCTACTTGTTTATTAAACACATATGTATTAACGTTTCCGTATTAATACAATTATAGCATGCAAAATAAACATCTATAATATATTTGGAATACACATAATAAGCACTTTATTATTGTCTCTCAGGGCATATTCCCTTCATGGGAGTCTGTACGGATCTCCAGGTCCCGCTAATGATTATTGATTGAAGAGGGGTCTCGATCATGTATGCATTATTCGTGAATCATAGGGTGACACACTTAAGGGATACCTACATCATTTGGAGAAAATAAGATGCCAGGAAAAGATTATGAAAACGCTGGAATTATTTTAATGGATACCAGAATTGTTTCGGATAAAATTGCTAAAACTGGTTCTGCATGTGATAATGAAATGTTGCAAGGTGTTTTATGTTAATATTTGTTAACTAATATAATTAACAAAATTCTGAATAAAATAAATAAAAGAGTTTTATTTAATGATAGCTTGCATTAATTTTGGTAGAAAATTAATGCATATGAGTGGACATGTGAGTGGAGGTGTGTTTATGTGAAGTGGAGCTTCCACCCACATGAATGAGGGAGAGGAGGGGGCACCCTCCATGGCCGGCGGCCAGTCCCCTTGGGTTGGCCCCCTCCACTATATAAGGAGCACCTCCTCCTCCTCCACTCTCACACCTCCTCGCAAAGGATCTCTCCCCCTCTAGAATTTTCCTATGGTCTCGGATCAGCGAGATACATGTTTCCGGTGGCTTTTTCTGAAAGGATTTGTTTCTTTCGCTGCTTCGCTAGAGCGAGGGCGTGGAGGTTGTCAGGATACTCGAACGTGCATGCGATCACGGATGTGCCACTGCTTTGCGATGTTGGACTTGATGGTGCTAGACCTGTTGGACTAGTTGGACTTCATCACGATCTTGAGATCGGCAAGCAATCGATTACATCACCAACGAGTTCATACTCGTAAAGATTTTCGATCTTCATGGGTATTTATTCTATGGATTTATATCAACCTGTTGCTTGTATCTAGATAGATGGATCTTGGTGCATATAGTTTCCATCATAGGAAAATATTTGTTTTCTATGCTACGAACCCAACAAATGCCATAGCTTGGAATCCGCTGCACCAAATATAATCCGTTCGGAAGAGATTTAATTGGTCTCAACTTGTATCTTGAAAATGCTTTCTAAAGTTTTTAGCAACAATGTAATTGTCATAAGGGGCCAATGAGTTTCGATGAAACCTACATGAGAGTGGTAAATTCTCAATGGGACTCAATATATAAAGTAACCGAGCCAGATGTGTTAGTTGATAACAACAAAGAAATTTTAAAAAATAAATACCACTAAGGATAATTTTTTACTTAGTATGTTCGTCAAGAAGTCATCCTCATCAAACCCAATCTTGTAAAGCGCAATTTTCAATAGGAGGTAGTAATTTTCTCCTTGATGAGACAATTTAAGCACATATTCTTCTTCCAGTGCAATTTTACTGATTCTATATGGCCAGTCATCCAAGTACCTTCTAATTTGTATCTTCCACGTGCTCTTGCTAATATTTATAGCAACTAAATGCATAATATTGGTCACATGTTCAGAATTTTTATTAGGGTGAGAGTGTTTGATGTTATTTGGTCATTTTTATTAAGGATAATTTTTTCTTTTATGTAGTTTATCTACCGGTGCACCAATATGCTTAGTTTATGGTCATCTCTACGGCGTACAGAGAAACACGACCTGTTTATGGAGGTGTCTACATGGTTATAGGACACGTCGAGAGATATTTTTATCCATATACTTTATGCAGTTTCTTTTTTATTACAAGTATTTTGTCCTTTTCTACTTTTTCCGTCTTACCTTTTCCAACGGTATGTATCCTAGTTATATATAGGCCGTACATAATAGTTAAAACGCTTTAGTAATAAAGCGTCCTTTATCAAAAAAAATATTGCTACTAACTGAGCAAAACATCCTAAATAATAGAACAATAAAGTGCATAAAAATACATCAAACTCCACAACTGATTAAGTGCATTCGATTACACAAATATTGCAGGGATCAGCGAATGCGTCCCTGGATACATCGATGCCACGCCATCGAATTCATATAGTCTTATAGCAAGGTGCGAGTTGGTCAACACAGGATGGACGACCAAGTTCAATCAACCCTATTTCGTCTTCAGATTATGATCCTTAGTTTCACGTAGAACTTGAATGTGCAGCATTCGCCTAGAGGGAAAGATCGGTTGCACCCCGCGCCATCTCCTCTCTTGGGATTATAGCCGGGGTAGTCGTTCTTTCGGAATCTGACTTTCTCAAGCACGACAAGAGAAGTTTCCGATGCCAGCTGCTCGAGACTCCACAGGTCGTAGGGAAATCCTGTCTTGTGCCTAACGTGAATTTCACCGAAAGGGTGAAGCAGGTAGGCAGCATTGACGAAAAACACTTTCACCAGCTCCCTGTGTGACCTAGAGATGAGAACACGTCCAAGGTTCAGAGAATGTCATGAGTCCGGAGAGCACATTATATCCTTATTAGCAGTGATTTTGAAACAAAAATACTTAAAGTGTAGATAAATCCAGAAACAAAAAATCACATATGTGAATGTTTGATATCTGCACATAAAAAGGACAGAAAACTGATCATTCTCCACACATTTTTTTTACAAAACACAGAAACTCATAAATTTAACTGACATTCTGTGATGCTTGAAATTGCTTTTTTTTAGCCGGGACTGCCAGATAAGGTGCCACTGCTGTAACTCTTTCGTGAATGCAACTTTTTTACAACTAAAACTAAGTTGAGGCAGCTCGAACCTAACCCAACAATGTGCACACAAAAAAAATCAAATAATATATGTAGGCCATGCTATAACATCTGAATCTTTTAGAACAAATCATGCACATGTATATGACCATTTGTGTCCTGATAAATTAAAAAAACAAGAAGACAAGCGATAAATCAATGGTATTGCATCAACTACAGTGCCTCAAACAATGATAACTATGTGGTATTAAGAACTTATACTCAAGTTTAGTGGTGAATAACCATAACTAGTGGCTAACATACATCGTGAAAGAAAACAAGTTCCCGTGGATTTTGTCCAAGGTCAATATTGCACCTATACATTCTAAACAAAACCACCCAAAGAGGATAACTCATATATATATAGAGTCGCGCTATTTGACACCCAGGGTGTAGAATAGTTATTCTACACCCACCCTCTATCTTTAAAACCGTATATCTTTTTTACGTCGCGTAAATTTTGTATTACCCCGAGAATTGAGAAGAACGTAAGAAAATATAGACATGTCATATTTTTTTGTTTACATGCCATATAAAAATACGACGTAAAATGCGTATTTTTAGTGTTTTTTACACTATAATTACTCATAAACTATTTTTTATGTCAATTTTTTTGCGTTATGGATGAATATGAACATAATTATTTGTATACAAAACATAAATTTCTAAACGTGACAACATAAAGTTATATGGGGTGCAAAATAACTATTCTGCACCCTGGGTGTCGAATAGGGTTTCTGAGAATACTGAATGTGGCTCTGAGAATACTGAATGTGGCTCTGAGAATACTGAATAAAAGAAACCAAATGAACTCACTAAGATGGATAATGATACATCAGTCCACATCAAATACGACACTTACCTAAGGTCAAGGAATCAAATATATTAACTGCCAAAATTGAAGATAATGACATAGTGGGTGGAGTGTACATACATGATCACATGCTCCTGGTGCTCGGATCCATTGAACCCAGCATGGGGAAAGTTAAAGATGATCCGATCAAATAGTCTGATAATGTCTGGATTAATGTGATGCTTCATCGTTTTCGCGTCGATACCATGCAAAACTTTCGCCCCAATATCTTCAGTTTCATTACATTTGATTCTGCTTCGCTATACTTGTCAATCAGAGCCTCTGTACAAGGAGATAGCCAACACGAAATGCCAAGAAAATAGATAAATACAACTAATATTGTAAAAATGAACACAAATTAACAAAAAAAGATTATCCACTCAAGCTCATAGGGAAGCTGCCTGGTGTTTTGATGCATGTGGAGGCATCAAAGACGGATTATTAATGAAGCAAATACAAAACTGAATAAATTTAGTTAAATCAAGAAATTTGTCTGTCATAAAATTATTTTTTCTTTGATTACTAATTTCTAGCAGCAACATGCTAAGACGCAATTTTGTCATATACTTTTTCTCAAAATAGTAAGCGCATCAAATTCTTTAATCAACATAATATACAATCTTCATCTTCTAAATTAACATGGACATTACTGTATGTCGATTAATGCAATACACATCTATAATTCTATATAGAAATACAAAATACAAAAGGTTAAATGGTAGCCCCCCCCACCCACCCACCACCCATCCCACCCCAACCCCAGCTAAAAGAGCACTGGTAACATGTCATATCTGTATCGCAATTAGCCTTATATATGAAGTGTTGAACACTCATGGAAGCAATGAACAAGGAACTCTCACGCTATCGATAACCTCTCTCCTTTTACCTTCAAAAGAAGGTTAATTATAATTCTTTTCATACTCTTACAAGCTTACAGTACACATGGGGTACATCTTCCTGTATAAGCGGTATTGAACATTCAATCAAAGGAACAGACTAAAGTACACATGGGGACAAAGTAACACTCATCATCGTTAACTTTTTTCCTTTTATCTCAAGGCAGGTTGAAAGCCCCCCGGCCTTGTATCCAAATGAATCTTTCTTATAATTATAGTTCTTTTTATGGCTTACATTATACATTGGATACATCTCGTTACATTAAATATTACAGCTCAAGTATTCACACACAAAAAGTACTTATAAAGTGAATATACTAAATTACTGTTTTACAACTCAACTTTAACTAAGAAAACCGGAACAAGCTACACGACGATAAAATACAATGGAAAAGCTGTATTTGATCACCCAAGACGTCCATGGAGGTATTTACACTCTTGGCCGTCCAGTTTTGCATCACCATCCATGTGTGTATCTGGATGCATGGGAGCTCAAATAATCCACCATCCGTGCAAATCAGATTCTTGCTCTTCTCTTCACCCCTATTCCACTCCACGTGGATGTGGGATGCACGTCTTTAACATCATCCGTGCACCTCCACGAGACCATTGTTACACCGCGGACATGAAGGTAGCAATATCTTGATGCATATCACCATGTACACAAGACCACAAGCACAACGTATACTTGATCACCTCTCTTCAAGAAAATAAATTATTAATCCAACAATTTTATGGTTATTTTCAAATTCTGATCTCTATAAGTATAAACCATATCAAATCCTTATTTAACCAGAAGAAAACGGTAAAGTCTCTCTGAAACAATAGTACAAGATCTGATAGAGAGAGAGGAGCGAGAGAATCTAACCATAAGAGTCCAGGGATGTCGCGACTATGTTTTCGCCGGAGCCGAACGCGGTGGCAAGAGCTAGCGAGAAGGAGAAGTCGCCGTCTCCGACGACCAGGATGCTTTGCGCCGATGAGTAGTGCTTCAGCCACCTCACCCCACCGCTCGACGTCCTTCTCCGTTCCGCCTTACCCGTGCACACGTGCTCGGCGATCCTTTTCCGCTTCGTCATGTCCCTACGAACGGCGATCGATCGCCTCGGCCCACTGCAACACCGCTCACGCCGCCGTGTTGGGGTTTAGGGTTTAGCCACGCTCACGTGAAGCGAAACATGTGCAGAAATTGTTTCTGCCGTACCGAGTCGCTAGGCCTTGCTTCTTCTCTTATAGCTACTGCGCTTGCTTGTATTACAATCGAACTCTGTCTCTGATACGAGATCACGAGAGGGATCAAGTACTTCCTAAACTGCAGGCACCTACCAACAATGCACATCATATACACGTTTACATGTGACAGGCTCGAAACACCCCGTGTTCCTATCACCGGTAAAGATCAGGCCTGTTAGATGCTGCATTTTGCGGCGAATAACCGCCAGATGCAGCACCGCGGGCAAAAAAGGCTCTCCAACAGTTGCTGCATCCGGTTCGGCTGCCGCAATTTTTTGCATCACCTCTCCCTCGCGCTGCATATTTGCGGCAGATCCCGCGCTACCGCAAATCGACTCCCCACTCGCGCGCAGCCAATCATCCCCGCTGAAATATCCTGCCGTCGCGCGCCGCCCTATCTTCCGCCGCACCGCTCCATCCTTCGGCCACCAGAACGCCATGGGCAGGGCCACCGATGCCCGTTCTCCCCCCTTCACCCTTCCGCCGGCGATTCAACCGCTCCCGCACCGTCCACGGATGCGGCAAACCCTATGCTCCCGCCCTCCCGTCGCCTGAGCTTCGTCTAGCCCTGGCTGCACGCCGTCACATTGAATTAGAGCCAGGCTCCTTCCACGAAGCCCGCAGTAAAGGGGGGGGGAGGCCACCTACGGCCTCGAATATCGGCGCCAAGTGGCAGTCCACCGCGGCCGCGGATGGAAAAACGAAGAGGAAGAAGGTAGTGGGCAACCGTTATGATATTTGGAGAGAATAACAACTTGTATATTGTGTAGAGATTACATGAGTATATATGAAGGCCAAAATCAGCAAGAGTTTAAAGCCGAACCGACCTAAAAGTCCAAACCGAATACAACAAGAATAAATCGCTAATACCCCCCACCCCCCAGTGGCAACGTCTGGCTCGACGACGTTGAGACTGGACCGGAATATCGCAGAAGGGTGCAGTAGGTAGCCCCTTTGTGAAGATGTCAGCAAACTGAGCAATGGTCGGTACGTGAAAAAACGCGAACCTTGCCGAGAGCCACCTTCTCGCGGACAAAATAAATATCTATCTCAATGTGCTTGGTTCGATGATGCTGAACGGGGTTGCTTGCCATATAGACGGCAGAGATATTGTCACAGTAGACAATGGTGGCGCGCTCAAGTGGTCGATGAAGCTCGGCAAGAAGTTGACAAATCCAAACGGCTTCGGCGACAGAGTGTGCAACAGCTCTGTATTCGGCTTCAGCAGAGGACCTGTAGACCGTGACCTGCCTTTTAGATGACCAAGAAACAAGATTATCCCCCAAATAAACACAAAAAACGGATGTGGATCGTCGAGTGTCTGGGCAACTAGTCCAGTCTGCATCAGAATAAATTGTCAAGCTTGTTGGAGAGGAAGAATTTATGAGAAGACCATGGTCAAGAGTTCCTTTGAGATAACGAAGAATGCGTTTGACATGAGAGAGATGAGGAACACGAGGATCATGCATGAAAAGACAGGCTTGTTGAATAGAGTACGATATTTATGGACGTGTTAAAGTAGCATACCGGAGAGCACCAGTGAGACTGTGATAGAAAGTAGGATCAGAAACAGGTTCACCGTCAGCAGAAAGTTTAGAACCAACATCAGCAGGTGTACGGGAAGGCTGGCAATCAATCATCCCAGCGCGAGAGAGTAAATCAAGAATATACTGACGCTGAGAAAGAAAACGAGAGGTGGGACTGCGAGAGGCGGTGACACCAAGAAAATGATGTAGAGGTCCGAGATCAGTCATAGAAAATTCAGTATGAAGAGACAATATGATTTGTTGTAAGAAGGTGTCGGAGGAGGCAGTGAGAACAATGTCGTCAACATAAAGAGGAAGATAAGCCGTGTGTTCGTGGGAATGAAAGATAAATAGAGAAGAGTCAGATTTTGAAGGAGTGAAGCCGATGGTTTGAATGAAAGAGGCAAAGCGATGAAACCAGGCGCGAGGAGCCTGTTTGAGACCATAAAGAGACTTGTGAAGGAGACATACAAAATCAGGAGTGGAGGAGTTCTCAAAACCGGAGAGTTATTGATAGTAGACAGTTTCATTGAGAGTGCCATTAAGAAAAGCATTTTTGGCATCAAGCTGGTGAATGGGCCAGGAAGAAGAAACAATAAGACTAAGAACTATACAAATGGTGCTGGGTTTGACGACAGGAGAAAAAGTTTCATCGAAGTCAATCCCATGCTGCTGGGAGAAACCACGGCATACCCAACGAGCTTTATAACGAGCGAGAGTGCCATCCGAGTGAAATTTATGATGGAAGACCCATTTACCAGAAACGACATTGGCGCCGGAGGGTTTGGGAACGAGAGACCATGTGTTGTTTTGGAGGAGAGCATCAAATTACTCACGAATAGCAGAATGCCAGAGAGGGTCGATAAGAGCACGTTTGTAGGTTGTTGGGATTGGGGAGATAGGTGTGGTAGTGGTGGTCGCAGAAAGATTTAGAAGGCGACGAGGAATGTGAAAACCTCGTTTGCCTCGAGTACACATAACGTGATCGTTCTCGGTAATGGTTGTGGGAACAACATTGGGAGGAATCGTAGGTGGTGTAGGCGACGGAGAAGATGGTGTGGAGGAGGAGAGAGAGTTGTCGGACGGTGGAGGGGAGACCTCTGTCGCGGCAGAGGAGACAGGGAGAGATGCTGCCATGGCAGAGGAGGGTGTAAGCGCTGCCACGGCAGAAGAGAGAGGTGGCGTGGCTGCCGCGACAGAGGAAGAGGGCGCGGGCGCTGCCGCGGCAGGAGGAGCAGGCATGGGAGCTGCCGCGATAGGAAAAATGAAGGGTCTCTGCCATGCAGCGCCATGTGATGACGGGAGGGTTGGTGGTATGTGCGGGGGTAGTTTGGGGGGTGGTTGGGTGGGTGGCAGCATTGGCGATGATGTAGGGGAAGGTGTGTTCGTCGAAGATGACATGACGGGACGTGAGAACCCGACCAGAGGCGGGATCAAAACATCGGTATCCCTTGTGATCACTAGAGAGACCAAGGTGAATGCATGGTAGAGAGCGAGGTGCGAGTTTATGGGGAGAAGTAGAAGTGGTGTTGGGAAAGCATAAACATCCAAAGACACGTAACATGGAGTAGTCCGGAGAGGTGAGAAAAAGAGATTGGTAAGGAGTGTATAGAGGGCATGCTTTGGTTGGACGAACGTTGATGAGAAAGGTGGCGACATTGAGAGCTTCTACCCAAAAGGGTGGAGGAAGAGAGGCCTGAATTAGGAGCGTGCGGAGAATATCATTGATGGATCGAAGAGAGCGTTCAGCTTTGCCATTTTGTTGGGAGGTGTATGGACAGGAAAAACGAAGAAGAATGCCGTGAGAAAGAAAGAAGTTGCGATTTTTGGTGTTATCAAATTCACGCCCATTGTCACATTGGATGAAACGGATAGGAATACTAAAGTGAGTATGGACATAATTTTGGAAATTTTGAAAGACGATGTGGACGCCAGATTTTGCACAGAGAGGAAAAGTCCAGATGTAATGAGAATAATCATCAAGAATAATGAGATAATATTTAAAACCAGAAACACTAGGCACGGGAGATTTCCATAAATCAAAGTGTAATAATTCGAAAGGAAACGAGCTATGAGTGGATGAAGTGCTAAACGGTAATCGAACATGTTTGCCACACTGACAGGCATTACAAACAGAGGAATCATGAGGAGAACTAATACTAGGGATACAAAAATCCTGAAGTAACGAAGACAGCGTGGCTTTATTTGGATGCCCTAGTCGACGATGCCAAAGTCCAACAGAAGCAATCATGGCATGAGGTGTAGAGGTAGGCGCGCCATAGAGAGGATGGAGATCCCCGGAGCTATTGTACCGGGCGAGAAGCTTCCCCGTTTGAAGATCCTTCACAGATAAACCAAAGGGATCAAATTCAAGAGAGACACGATTATCAATGGTAAATTTGCGAACATATATGAGATTTTTAATTAAAGAAGGTGCTAAAAGAATCTGACGAAGAAGAAATTGAACATGTGGATACAATATATAGGAATCACTGGTGCCAGAGATGGGAATATAATATCTGTCACCAATGGTAATGGAAGAAAAAGGAGAAGAAGAACAAGCTGACAGAAAATACAAGTTCGAAGACATGTGCGAGGAAGAACCAGAATCAAAAATCCAATTCGTACCTTCGGTGTTATTGAGGGTAAAATTCTTCATGGAAGGTATGAAGGCGGCCTGGTCCCAGCTTGGTGTAGAAGGCGATGGCGATGGCCCGGGCGTGGTTGACAAAGATGCATACATGTACGGCGGAGCCGAAGGAGGGCCGTACATGTAAGGTGGTGCCGCATAGCCGGGGTACGAAGCCTGAGCGTTGTACACCTGTGCAGGAGGTCGAGGACCGAGAAGTCCAGGGAAGCCGGTGAGCGGACGGAGGCCGGAGTTCCAAGTCGGTGGAGCGTCGTATGATGCAGGAGTCGTCCACAGCATGGACCAAGCCTCTACCATACCGGTCCAGGGATCGTGCTAGTGGCGCCAAGTTGGTGCAACAGGGGGCGCTGGGCGCGGCGGCGGGGGCCGGTAGATGGGATTCTTGCCGCGGTAGTTGGGGCTAGGGCTGTTGGAGATATGCCCAAGAGGCAATAATAAAGTGAGTTATTATCATATCTTCACACTTATGATAAATGTTTACATACCATGCTATAATTGTATTAACCGGAAACATTAATACTTGTGTGATTTGTAAACTAAAATAAGAGTCCCTAGTAAAGCCTCTTGTTAAACTAGCTTGTTGGTTAATATATGATCATGGTTTCCTGATCATGAACATAGAGATGTTATTAACAACAGGATCATATCATTAGGAGAATGATGTGATGGACATACTCCTATAGATAAGCGTAGCATAAAGATCAAGTCATTTCAATAGTTCAATTGCTATATGCTTTACGATACATAGTAACCTAATTCCTTCGACCATGAGATCATGCATATCACCTTTACCGGATGGATGCTTTGATGACATCAAACACCACACCGTAATCGGGTGGCTATAAAGGTGGCATTGAGTGTTGGAAAGTATTGGTTGAAACACATGGATCAAGAGTGGGATTTGTCCATCCATATGACGGATAGATATACTGGGCCCTCTCGGTGGAATGTCATCCAATTAGCTTGCAAGCATGTGACCGCTCACAAGGGATCACATATCACGGGAGCGAGAAAAAAGTACTTATCGAACGAGGTTGAACTAGGTATGCGGAGATACCGACGATCATAACCGGATAAGTAACATATCGTGAGACAAAGGGAAATTGGTATCGTATGTAAGTGGTTCATTCGATCGCAAAGTCGTAGAAATATGTGGGAGCCATATGAATTTCCAGATTCCTCTATTGGTTATTGTTCGAGAAGTGTCTCGATCATGTCGCATAATTCACGAACCGTAGGGAGACACACTTAAGGATTCGACGTTGTTTGAGTAGTTATGGTATTATGAGAAAGAGACCAATGTTGTTGAGTCTCGGATGGGATCCGGGATATCACGAGGTGATCCGGAATGGTCCGGAGAATAAGATTCATATAAGGAAAGTCCGTTTGAGTTCGGGAATGATTCCGTGTTTTCATCGAGAATGTTCTAGAAGGTTCGGATTGTCCCAAGACTCAGGGGAAGGGTACATGAATGTGTCATTGCTCATTGAATGATTGCATCATGTACTAAGTGTTCTTGCTGTCCCAAATAAAGGATTAAATTGAATCCTAAACAGAAAAGTCAAATGTCCGTTTGAAAGTCAAACTGCCAAAACAAGAAACTGTGGGAAACAAGCAAGAGGAGTTGGAACCAACCTGGAGGAGGAGTTGGACTCCTCCAGGCCGGCGCCCAAGCCCTAGGCCGAGTTGGGGAGGGACTCCCTCCCTCCCTGGCGCGCCAAGGACCCCCCTCCCATATAAGGAGGGGCAGGGCTCCTCCCATAGACACATAACTTTCTACTCTAGATCTCCGGTTTAGAGCCGTTTTGGTTTAGAGCTTCTAATTGCTTTAGCCAGCGGTTTAGAGCCTTCTAATTGGTTTAGAGCCTTCTAATTGGTGTGTCTAATTACTAGACCACTAATAGCCTCTCTCATAAGCTCCACCATACTACTTGCTTAAGGCGAAGCCTGCGGATTTCCTCTACTTAGGTACCACGCCAGTTGTCTTTAGGAATTGCAGGAGAGTACTACAACCTCATTTTGCTGGAACAAGGGAGAGGAAGGTCTTCGTCGAGCAACGTGTGACCGACTACGGGGCTGCTTGGAGCGTGGCGGAAGGATCGTCTACGCGATCTTGAGATCGGAAGTATACGACTACATCACCCACGAGAATCTGCTCTCGTTAACCGCTTAGGAATCTTCGAGGGTAAGTTATTCCAAACGACTCGTTGCTACAATCTAGTAGATAGATCTTGGCTTGTTTGTTTGTATGCGATAGAAAATTTTTGTTTTCCATGCTACGAACCCCTCTGATTATCGAGCCGTGTCTATATGTAGATCATTGCCTGAGTAGAACACAATGGTCATTGTGGGCGTTGATGCTTTTATTGTCGATTGCTTCTTGTGTACTTTGTATCTTGCGGTATGTTGGGATGAAGCGGCCGGCTAACCTTACATGACATCGTTCATGAGACTTGCTCCACGCAACATGTAACTTGTATTGCATAAGTGGCTTTATGGGTGCATGTTTCTCCTAGCATAGTTAAGATCCAATTTACAACGGGTGATCAACAATGCTAGTATCAATGTTGTGGTTCTTGTTAAAAGTTAGAACGACACTTATTGAAAGCCCCAAACCACGTAAAATATGCAAAGAAAGTAGAAGCGTCTAACTTTGTTTTGCGGGGTGTGCTGATGATGTGATATGGCCATGATTGTGATTGTATTTGATGTATGCAATGTTCCTTATTGTAAGTCGACAACGGCAGAGCCATATGGTTGTCTTTAATTTATGTTAAGACCCGTGTCTATTCAAAGTAGTTGTAATAGTTGAAGCCGGTGGACGACAACCATGGAGTAGCATCATTGACCTTGATGCAATGCCGGTGATGATGGAGATCATGTTCGTGCTAGAAGATGGAGATCGGAAGCACAAAGAAGAAAAGGCCATATCATATCACATATTATGAGTTGCATGTGATGTTAATCCTTTATGCATCTTGTATTGCTTAGTAGACGACGGTAGCATTATAAGATGATCCCTCATGCACATGAATTTCAAATCATAAAGTGTTCACCCTTAGTTAGCACCGTTGCTAAAGCTTGTTGTTTCGAAACACCACGTGATGATCGGGTGTGCTAGATTCTGCAAGTGTATACAACGTGAGCAAGCCAGATTTGCTCATACAGAAACTAAGGTTTGATCTTGACGAGCCTAGCATGTACAGACATGGCCTCAGGAACACGGATTACCGAAAGGTAGAGCATGAATCATATAGTAGATATGATGAACATGTCGATTGTTCGCCATTGAAGCTATATCAACTCTCGTGATGATCGGTTTTGATGTGGTGGATTTGGTTCGTGTGATCACTAAAACAATGTGAGGGATATTGTTTTGAGTGGGAGTTCACCTAGATTAATTTAATTATTAATTAGAACTCAATTTATCATAAACTAAATCAAAGTGAATTTGCATAGTTGTTGTAGTCATTGGCATCCGTTTACCACCTTGCGCTTAGTTATAATTGAGATGATAGAGCTATAGAATTCTGGTTAGTTACTTTACGAACTGGTATCGTATTGTTTTGAAGTGTTAATCTAAAGTTTAAAAGTCCTATTGCAAACTTTCAGGAGTTCCGTTACTCCATGAAGTTTAATAATTGGTATTAAAACAAGAGTAACAATTCCAATGTTAGTATATAAGTATCATGTTTGTCTCCACGATTCTTGATATTCAAAGGATTCTCTTAATATCAAGGTTATCTAGGATCTGAAAGAGTTGTTTCAGAAACCATGATGTGTGGAAGATATTGTGATATCTGAAACAAAGTTTTGGTTGCAACATGATAGAGTATAATATGGCAAAAGTCATGTTCTCATATTTGATGAGAATTTGCAAAAGGTTGGAGACACTAGTTGTCCTAATCCTCCAAAAGGTTTTGGAGAACAACATTATACTCATGATTCACCGTTACAAGCTAAAAGTAACTTGATCATGGACAAATCCATGATAAGGGTGAATATTTGATGTAGGTAAAATGTTTACTACACCAAGAGATTACTAGAGAAAGGAATTTGAAAGAACACCAAACATTTGATGATGGTGATCTACTTCAAAGTGCAAGTCCAAAGACATTGGTATTTAACTATACACGCTTTGGACTATGTGTCATATGTATGACTCCACTGTTGATGTTGATAGATTCTTTCAAACAGAAAAAGGAAATACTGAAAGAGAATCTCATAAATATATGGCAGAAAAGAAAAGACTAGAATTGTTCAGTTTAAGTATATAGATGATATACATGTTATGGCTATATTCTTTGCTTATTAAACAGTGTGGTTCTTAAGTATTTGATACTGAATTTGTTGGTATGAATCGTCATACAAAACAACAGAATTCATGAACTATAGTGGCCTAAGTAATTAGCAAAAGAATATGTGATGATGTTCATCGAAAACAAATAAAGTGTTATTATGTTGCTCGTTAAACATCAAAGCTTGCCTTCAAGATTTGTTTTATCAGGTGTTATGAGAACAAAAGGGTTGTTCAAATAATTGCCGTAATCCATAAAAGATGGATGATTCACAAATCTCGTTGGAAAAATCACATCCATAAAGCTAATGCTAAAAATGTCGAAAGACAAATTGATTGAAAGATCACTTAGGAAGTGACATCGCCGTTTAAATTATATTGGAAAGAAAACATGAAGAAACTCCATATGTATGGAATTTTGGAGTCTTTTGATTTTGATCAAATGACGCTTGTGAAACTTTCCTAGAGATAATTAAAACTTCGTTCATAGGCCAAAAAGGGAACGAATGACTAGCTTATTGGAACTTGTACATATTGTTGTACGAAGTCCATCATGTGTAGTCAAGAGCGATGGATTTCAACTTGTATGCTTTCTCCGAAAATTTAAGTGAATATATGAATATTTACTTAATAAGGATGAAGTGTGAAACATTTGAAAAGTTCAAGGACTTTCAAGATGAAGTGCAAAATCATTGTAACAAGAATATAAATAGTTTATGATAAGATCATAAAGGAAGATATTTGAGTTACAAGTTTGGCATAATACCTAAGATTAAATGAATCGTTAAAGTGGATTTGCATTTCCCGAAACACCATAAGAGTATGGAGCGTTCGAGATATGTAATTAGACCTTGTTTGACATGGTAAGATCGAAGGTGTAATTTATAAAACTGCCATTATATTTTAAAGATTAAAAGCTTTAGAGATTACCGTTTTTCCACTGAAAAGAGCTCCATCATAATCCGTTGAAATGACACCATATAAGGTTATGGTTTGGGATAAAACCCAAGTAGTCCTTTCTTAAAACATTGGTATGCTATGCATAAGAAAGATGTGTGCAACCAAAGTCGGATGAACCTGTCTTTGTATAAATGTTAAGTATTCCTCCATAAAACACCGGAGACAAAAGTGTTTGTCGCTTAGAACCTCAAGTTTCTTTGAGAAGGAATTTTTCGTGAAAAGTTAAGTGGGAGGACAATAGAACTTTGATAAGGTTAAAAGACCCTTAGCTATATGTGCAGAGTTGCGCAGCGCCGAAAAGTGTTCCGGAGGCAGCAACAATGCTCATGGCTCACGTGCCTCAAAGGTTGTGGACACGGAGATCTAAGTTCCTATTGAAACAAGTAGATCGGGTAAACAATCAAATACCAAGATTTGAGGGTTGAATCATTATTTGAGAATAATGAACCGATTACATGCAAAGAAGCGATGATGGGCCCTGACTCCGTCAAATGGCTTGAAGCCATAAAATCCGTGATAGTTCCATACACGAGAAATCAAGTTTTGAACTTGAAGGACCCTCGAGAAAGGTGTAAGACCTTACAGTTGTGTTTGGATCTATAAATAAATAGACATGGATGTTGCACATCTATGAAATAGTCGACATGTTAGGAAAGAGTTCACAACAATGTTCAAAGGTTGACTATGACAAGATCTGATCTTTCATAGTGATATTTAGTCTAGACGGATTAATGTAGCAACCACTACATATAATTTGTTATATGGTAGTTGAATAAACAAAACAAGTTCTTCTAATAGAATCGTTACCTAGGACGTGTGCATGACACGGTCCATAGGGTTTTGTTAATTCAAAGGATGCTAAAAGCATATGCAAACTTCAATGGTTGAAGTGAGCATCGTGGAGTTGGAATCTTCACTATGATGAAACTGTTAAAAGAGTTTAATTTCATCAGAGACAATGAAGATGCTTGCATTTGCAAGAAATTAAGTGGGAGCGCTAAGACATGTTTCTAATACATTATGTGGAAGACATATTGTTGATTGGAAATAATGTATCTTTTATTAAACACATATTAAGAATTTCATACCGATGAAAGACTTAGGCAAAACCTAAATATTTGGCATCAATAGACGCTAATATGGTTGTGCCAGAAGTACATAGACAAGATATTGAATGAGTTCAATATAGAAACTACAAGAGAGGTTCTTGTCACACAGAAAGGATTGAAAGAGTTCAATGTTGATGATATATTCAAGTGTATTGACATTTGGTAAAGTGAAACAAATAATCAAGTATAGATTGATACTTGATGTATGAAATCACAAAGAGTATTTATATCAATCATCTTGTGATATGTACAAATCCAGATATGTCCTATGCTCTAAATGTTGTGAGCATATACCGTAATGATTTGTAAGATGATCATTGGACAATAGTAAGGATATTCTTATGATCTTTTGGAAGAACTAAGAGTATATTATTTGTAGAAGTGACAAATAGATGGTTAGTTCATTGTAAAAGTACTACATTGATACTAGTTTTGTCACAAAGTACAAATTAAGTTTATCTCAATCTAAACTAAGGGTGGCACAATATAATGGAAAGTGAGTTCCATAATGGATTTGGATGAGTTCCAAAGTTAAGACATTGTGACAGATACTACAACAAAAGGCTAAGTATATGACTGCTATAATAGCAGCTAAAGAGGGCATTTGTGTCAAGTAGTTTGTTATCAAACTAGGTGTAGTTCACAATGGGATAATACTATGAAGATATATTGTACGACAATATTATCAACATGTTTTAACCCCAAAGAGCTAAAGGTCACACCGAAAGACCAAATTTATACAAAGCCATCTCATTAGAGAATGAGTGATGCGTAGAGACGCAAAGACATGCAATTACACGGACACGGAAGTGTCGATCCGAGATCAGTTGACCACTAGCAATCGTGTACATACAACACCGGAAAGCCATAGGTGTTGAATACACAAAGGTTTGAAACTAGATTATTGACTCTAGTGCAAGTGGGAGACTGTTGGAGATATGCCCAAGAGGCAATAATAAAGTGAGTTATTATCATATCTTCACACTTATGATAAATGTTTACATACCATGCTATAATTGTATTAACCGGAAACATTAATACTTGTGTGATTTGTAAACTAAAATAAGAGTCCCTAGTAAAGCCTCTTGTTAAACTAGCTTGTTGGTTAATATATGATCATGGTTTCCTGATCATGAACATAGAGATGTTATTAACAACAGGATCATATCATTAGGAGAATGATGTGATGGACATACTCCTATAGATAAGCGTAGCATAAAGATCAAGTCATTTCAATAGTTCAATTGCTATATGCTTTCTGATACATAGTAACCTAATTCCTTAGACCATGAGATCATGCATATCACCTTTAGCGGATGGCTGCTTTGATGACATCAAACACCACCGTGAATCGGGTGGCTATAAAGGTGGCATTGAGTGTTCGGAAAGTATTGGTTGAAACACATGGATCAAGAGTGGGATTTGTCCATCCATATGACGGATAGATATACTCTGGGCCCTCTCGGTGGAATGTCATCCAATTAGCTTGCAAGCATGTGACTGGCTCACAAGGGATCACATATCACGGGAACGAGAAAAAAGTACTTATCGGTAACGAGGTTGAACTAGGTATGCAGAGATACCGACGATCATAACCTCGGATAAGTAACATATCGTGAGACAAAGGGAAATTGGTATCGTATGTAAGTGGTTCATTCGATCGCAAAGTAATCGTAGAAATATGTGGGAGCCATATGAATTTCCAGATTCCTCTATTGGTTATTGTTCGGAGAAGTGTCTCGATCATGTCCGCATAATTCACGAACCGTAGGGAGACACACTTAAGGATTCGACGTTGTTTGAGTAGTTATGGTATTATGAGAAAGAGACCGAATGTTGTTGGAGTCTCGGATGGGATCCGGGATATCACGAGGTGATCCGGAATGGTCCGAGAATAAGATTCATATAAGGAAAGTCCCGTTTGAGTTCGGGAATGATTCCTGTTTTCATCGAGAATGTTCTAGAAGGTTCGGATTGTCCCAAGACTCCGGGGAAGGGTACATGAATGTGTCATTGCTCATTGAATGATTGCATCATGTACTAAGTGTTCTTGCTGTCCCAAATAAAGGATTAAATTGAATCCTAAAACAGAAAAGTCAAATGTCGGTTTGAAAGTCAAAGCCAAAACAAGAAACGTGGGAAACAAGCAAGAGGAGTTGGAACCAACTTTGGAGGAGGAGTTGGACTCCTCCGGGCGCCAAGCCCTAGGCCGAGTTGGGAGGACTCCTCCCTCCTGGCCGCCAAGGACCCCTCCCATATAAGGAGGCAGGGCTCCTCCATAGACACATAACTTTCTACTCTAGATCTCCGGTTTAGAGCCGTTTTGGTTTAGAGCTTCTAATTGCTTTAGCCAGCGGTTTAGAGCCTTCTAATTGGTTTAGAGCCTTCTAATTGGTGTGTCTAATTACTAGACCACTAATAGCCTCTCTCATAAGCTCCACCATACTACTTGCAAGCTTAAGCGAAGCCTGGGATTTCCCTCTACTTCCGGTACCACGCCGTTGTCTTTGCCGGAATTGCAGGAGAGTACTACAACCTCCATTGCCTTTGGAACAAGGAGAGGAAGGTCTTCGTCGAGTCGAACGTGTGACCGACTACGGAGCGCGCTGCGGAACGTGGCGCCGGAAGGATCGTCTACGCGATCTTGAGATCGGAAGTGTACGACTACATCACCCACGAGAATCTGCTCTCGTTAACCGCTTTGGAATCTTCGAGGGTAAGTTATTCCAAACGACTCGTTGCTACAATCTAGTAGATAGATCTTGGCTTGTTTGTTTGTATGCGATAGAAAATTTTTGTTTTCCATGCTACGAACCCCTACAAGGGCGCCAGCCGACAGGTGCTGCCGCGGGAGGGTTTTGCCCTGAATTTGCTGCCGCGGCAGGAGGCTGCATGGGAGGAGCTGCCACGGCAGGCGCGGGCGCCGGCAGCCGTGGGGTGGCGACGAAGACGTGGTGGCGTGACTCCCGGTTCTAACGAGTGCGATCTGCACTTTGAAGGATTGACCGAACCTCTGCGAAAGTGGGGCGGGGCCGCATCAGAGGTATGAACGGGGCCTGCTTGTCGAAGTCCTCGCTAAGGCCAATGAGGAGGATGTTGATGACTGGCCGATCTTCAATGGGATCACCGAGTTCGCGGAGTTCGTCAGCGATGGAGGAGAGACGCTGACAGTAGACGCCCACGGGAGAGGTGCCTTGGACGATGTTGCGAAGCTCGATGTTGAGGGCGTTGACGCGGGAGTCGATGTTATCCTGAAAGAGATGACGAAAGGCCGTCGAGAGAGCGGCAGCGGACGAGGTGGTGCGGTAGACGAGATTGAAGATCTCGGTGGAGACGCGCGTGTAGATCCATTGGATGATCGCTAGATCACCCTTGACCAGCGAGGGTCGTCGGGGCGAGGCACGCAATCTGTGGCGACGTGATGAAGAAGATTGCAGCGCCCCAGGTGAACTTCGAACAGATGGCGCCAATGATAGTAGTTGTGGGCTGAGAGATCAAGGGTAATGGTGATAAAAGGAGATATATCTGTGATCATGTCGGTGAACGACATGGTGGCTAGGTTTTGGGTGGTGGTGACGCCGACAGCAGGAGGAGAGGGTGCGTCGGTGGTGTGAAGGATGACTAGGTTTTGAGAGGAAGAAGAAGAGGAGGAGGGAACGCCGACGGCGCGGATTTCCGCCAAGGAGAAGAGAGAGCCCGGCGGTGACGGAGATGGGGGTGGGTGGAGCCATGCCAGGTGCGGAAAAACCTAGGCGTCTGATACCATGATATTTGGAGTGAATAACAACTTATATATTTTGTAGAGATTACAGGGGTATATATGAGGTCCAAAACCAGCTAGGGTTTAGAGCCGAACCGACCTAAGAGTCCAAACCGAATACAACAAGAATAAATTGCTAATATGTTCGAAGGCCAGTACCGCGGCGGCCGAGGAGGTGGCGCCACCGTTTGTCCAGCCGTCAAAACCCGCAGCGGAGGAGCTGCAGTAACCATTCGTCCAGCCACCCGCACATGACATGTTCGACGGAACGGCCCAAAAGTATCGCCTCATCCCGCCATGCCCTATCTTTCCTACGTTGTTCATAGGTGAATTGTGGCGCCGAGTTGTAGCAATTGCATGTCGTTTTCATTTGTAGATTTCGTAGTTTGGATGATGAATCATTTTTAGAGAGCATGAATGTGGGCTTACATCAAGAATTTGTTGATTCACAAGAGACACTGTCACAACAATACTATGCAGAACATCTTGATGATGGTGGTGGTGTTGGTGTTGGTGCTATGGGAGGTGCCTTTGGGGATGGTGATGGTGCCATGGAAGGATACATTGGTGGTTGATACCTTTGATATGGATTACGGATGTAGTATAGTAGTTTTTCCCCTAATAGACTTAGATTTAACTGAATCTTTGGAAAACAATACTAATAGAAATAAAAATAAGGACACATTTATAAGACTTTGTTTTTTCGATTTTACCTTCGTTTACCGGACCAATCTAGTTTACTTTATATTGTGATTAAACCAATGGATGGAGATAGGTGAAGATCCACCTACAGCTGCATATCATATGGGATAAAGGATAAAAATAAGCAAAATCATGTGTAAAGTTCCAATAGAGATAATCTTTTATGGGCAACACATCCTAATATACTAGAGCCCCTGAGAGGCCACATGCATAGTAATGTAGGGGTTCGTAGCATGGAAAACAAAAATTTTCTATCGCATACAAACAAACAAGCCAAGATCTATCTACTAGATTCGCAACGAGTCGATGGAATAACTTACCCTCGAAGATTCCAAAGCGGTTAACGAGAGCAGATTCTCGTGGGTGATGTAGTCGTACTCTTTCCGATCTCAAGATCGCGTAGACGATCCTTCCGGCGCCACGTTACGGCAGCGCTCCCGCAGTCGGTCACACGTTCGGTACTCGACGAAGACCTTCCTCTCCCTTGTTCCAGCAGGCAGCGGAGGTTGTAGCACTCTCCTCGCGATTCCGGCAAACTGGCGTGGTACCGAAGTAGAGGAGATCTCGCAGGGCTTCGCCTTAAGCCGGAGCGAGTATGGTGGAGTATGAGAGAGGCTTTAGTGGTCTAGGGATTAGACACACCAATTAGAAGGCTCTAAACCGAAGGCTAGGGCAATTAGAAGCTCTAAACCAAAACGGCTCTAAACCGGAGGCTGTGGCTAGGGTTTAGATTTAGAGGATAGGAACTTGTGTGTCTAGGAGGGGAGCCCTGCCCCTCCTTTTATAGGTGGAGGGAGGCGCGCCTGGGGAGGGGAGTCCCTCCCCAACTCGGCCTCAAGGAGGGCCGGCGGTGGGAGGAGGAACTCCTCCCCCAAGTCGGCTTCAAACTTCCTTCTCCTCTTTCCCACTTCCCAAAATAGCCGTTTGACTTTCAAACTAGCCGTTTGACTTTTCAAACTAGGATTTGATTAAATCCTCTATTTGGTACAGCAATGACACTTAGTACATGATGCAATCATACCAACTTGATATAACACATTCATGTACCCCTTCCCCCCGGAGTGCCGGACATTCCGGAACCTTCTAGAATGTTCCCGATGAAAACACCGGAATCATTCCCCAACTCCGAAACGGGACTTTCCTTATATGAATCTTATTCTCCGGACTATTCCGGATCTCCTCGTAATATCCCGGATCCCATCCGTGACTCCGAACAACATTCGGTCTCCTTCTCATCATTCCATAACTACTCAAACAACGTCGAATCCTTAAGTGTGTCTCCCTGCGGTTCGTGAATTATGCGGACATGATCGAGACACTTCTCCGATCAATAACCAATAGAGGAATTTGGAAATTCATATGGCTCCCACATATTTCTACGATTACTTTGCGATCGAATGAACCACTTACATACGATACCAATTTCCCTTTGTCGCACGATAGTTTACTTATCCGAGGTTATGATCGTCGGTATCTCTGCATACCTAGTTCAACCTCGTTACTGATAAGTACTCTTTTCTCGTTCCCGTGATATGTGATCCCTTGTGAGCCAGTCACATGCTTGCAAGCTAATTGGATGACATTTCACCGAGAGGGCCCAGAGTATATCTATCCGTCATATGGATGGACAAATCCCACTCTTGATCCATGTGTTTCAACCAATACTTTTCGAAAACTCAATGCCACCTTTATAGCCACCCTGTTACGGTGTGGTGTTTGATGACATCAAAGCATCCATCCAGAAAAGGTGATATGCATGATCTCATGGTCGAAGGAATTAGGTTACTATGTATCAGAAAGCATATAGCAATTGAACTATTGAAATGACTTGATCTTTATGCTACGCTTATCTATAGGAGTATGTCCATCACATCATTCTCCTAATGATATGATCTTGTTGTTAATAACATCTCTATGTTCATGATCAGGAAACCGTGATCATATATTAACCAACAAGCTAGTTTAACAAGAGGCTTTACTAGGGACTCTTATTTTAGTTTACAAATCACACAAGTATTAATGTTTCCGGTTAATACAATTATAGCATGGTATGTAAACATTTATCATAAGTGTGAAGATATGATAATAACCACTTTATTATTGCCTCTTGGGCATATCTCCAACAAGTAATAGTCTTTTGATCCAACAGTACTGGGCTAAAAACGATTATTAAGTGCAAAACATAGATCAAATCATTAAGTGGTGATGTTGTTGTGATCTTAAATGGGTCGCTAAGCGAAAACCCTAGTACCCTTGCTGTCACTGAGGTTCCTATGAGATCGTTGCTTGCCAAGCATCTCACCTCAAACCTTGATCAATCAATGGGATCTTGGGTACCTACAAGTCCAAAGATCGAGGCAAGATAAAAAGAAACAAATGATACAAATCCCTCTTACAAACCAATACACAATTCTCCCATATATTAGATACACATAAACACTAAGAGATTTCTCCACAACCCGCAGCCCGTGAGGACTACTCATTCATAACAACAAGATCAGGGATAGAAAACATTGTGTAATACTTAGATTGAAATCAAATATTCTTATAATGGTGGCTGAATGAGATCTTAAGTACGAAGTAATGGCTATCGCTAATGGAGAGGATGGGGATGGAAGGAAAGAATAAATGGTGTGGATCTCATTTGGTAGTGTTGTGATACAATATGAGAATAGTGGCCCTTTGTGCGGCGATAGGGACCTCAAATATATAGGAGTCTTCACGAGTATTGTAGGGTTTGACGAGATGAAGCCGTCGCCACCTCGTACGGGCGGGATGTGCCTGTACCAGTGGTCGTTATGCTGGCTAGCGACTGGCTTCAGCTCCAAGAATACTTGGTCGTCAATATTTCCTCAAAATCATCATTTATGACTCCAGATTTCACAATAAAAGTGTGATTTCCTGCACAACATAAATAAAAGGAAGGATTTTCATATATTTTTAATAATTAGTCATTAGTGGCAAATTAAGAAAAAATAATGTCAATTGCTTGACGAAAAACAATGTTTAAACGCGGAGAAAGATTACGCTTTTTGGAGCCATCAACATTCCCAAAGCTCAAACCTTGATCACCCTCGAGCAATAAGAAACAAAAGAACACTAAGGAATTCAATATTTAAACTTGAAAAAACAAGAATATGAATTCATTTACAATCGGTAGCCCATATTCGTCCAAAGTTCATCCATGTAGACCATATTCGTCCAAAGTTCGTCCATGTAGACCATATTCGCCTAAAGTTCGCCCATATAGACCATATTCCAAAGTTCGTCCATGTAGACCATATTCGCCCAAAGTTCGCCCAAAATTCGGGCATATTCGCCCAAAGTTCGTCCGTATCGCCCATATTCATTCAAATTTCGCCCAAAGTTGTCCATATATACCAGATTCGCCCAAATTTCGCCCAAAATTCGGGCATATTTGCCCAAAGTTGGTCTGTATCGACCATATTCGCCCAAATTTCGCCTATATAGACCAGATTCGCCCAAAATTCGGGCATATTTGCTCAAAGTTCGTCCGTATCGCCCATATTCGCCCAAAGTTCGCTCATAGTTCGTCCATATCGCCCATATTCGCCCAAAGTTCGTCTGTATCAACCAGATTTGCCCAAAGTTTGCCCATATTCGTCCAAAGTTTGCCGAAATTTGTTAAATTTTAGCCAAACGTGGGAACTCGTCTGGGTACGCGAGTGGGAAACTAGGTGTACCCAGGGAGAAATCAAGCTCCGTCCGGTCAAAACAGGATCCGGATTTTAGCTTGGGTTCGTCCAACGAGTGAAGATGCTCTAAGGCCAAGCAGATGAGAGAAAAAGGAAAGAAAATAGCAACTGGGGTCGACCTTAAAAACCAGGTTGTCTATAAGCATTGTTGCTGTTTTAATCAGCTATAGCATTGTCGATGGGTCCCATTTTATGGCCTCTTTTGAAATTAAGCATTGGAGACGCCCTTAAGAGCTACCTGCTACGTATCTGGCTGTCTGAGATGAGATCCATTGGGTCATCATGATCGCACGCGTGCGTTTCTGTTGGCTAGCCTAACTAATATATGTAAAAAAAAGTTATACTAAATCTTGGATATTCACGGGAATACAGGGATATACCCCTGGCGCCGTCCATGGCTGCACATAGATATTTTTATCAAAGTTTTAAATAGCAGGCTATAGCTTAGAAGTCTCTAACTAATGGTAAATAGCCGCTAATAGCCAGCTATAACCTGGTTTAGTCTTAAATTAGCCTCCAATTTAGCCGCTAAATTTATGCTCTCTGAAGTTTTTTTCTTTTTCCCCCTTTTTCGAATCTATTATATACTAAAAGCAATATAAGGTTGTTTTTCGAGGCACCAGGTTGATCCACATCACTTAAATTATTTAAACAGATAGATCTAAAATTTATGGCTAGGATTTAATTAAAAATTAGCAGTTACGTAACCGGGTAAGGCCGTTTGACACGATCCATTAGTTAACATGGTGAACCTCTATATAGATTACTAGATCGGCTAGCAATCCAACCAGAAAAATAATTCCGCGCGCACCTTAGGACATAACCAGCAAAGATTAATATACATGGTGGTCCACTATAAAAGATTCGCTAACAGCCCACTAGAAAAAAAAATGTTTCTGTTACCTTAGAAAAAACGTGTACGCTAGACCGTTTGTTTCATCCGTGTGATACCAGGACATTATGGGTGTACCTCTGACCCGAAGAAAACAAATAAACCTAACATGGTTTGAACAAAAGGAAATATTATTTTTCGGTCGCCGAAATTAACTCGGGTGGTACCCTCCTTAAAATACTTCCTCCGATTCAAATTAATTAACTTAGATTTATCTAAATTTAAATGTATCTAATACTCTAGATACATCCGAATCTAGACATATTCGAGTCAATTAATTTAGACCGGAGGGAGTAACAAATTTCCTTCTCTCAAAAAAAATCCTTTTGTATTGTTGGCTGCCTTTTCTATGTATTATAATACTTTCTCTGGTCCAAATTAGTTGACTTGATTTTATCTAGATTTGGATGTATCTAGCACTAAAACAAATCTAGATATATTTGAATCTAAACAAATATAAATAAACTAATTTCGATCAGAGGGAGTAGGCGATTAACCAGTCCTGCATGTGCATCTGAGCTATCACGCCCATGAAAAGGTAGAACATGAAAGATCACGGCATGCAACGTAGTGCAGGATACAAAGTCTTCAATCATGCTAATCCAGATAACGGGGTCTACACGTTTGCCTACCAACACTAATATTTCTTCCACAAACAAAAACACTAATGTTTCTATAGAAGTACAATCACACAAAGTCATTGCCAGAATTATATGGTAAAGTATTTAAGAATTCTATGACAAAACAAGTTAGTATGTATCCTGTGGTGTAGTCCCAGTAAACAACAACAAACAAACATACTATTGCAACATTTATGAATGGTGCCAGTGCTCAAGATTTGAAGCTCTTATTTTTGGAAAAATTGGGTAGCACAATTCATCGCCATACATAAGAAAATTATTACTATATATTAACCAAATGATATGACAAATAGCATAACATAGGGCTCTAGCAAATTAACTTAGATAATTAAAGTTAGTTTACAATGAATTTACGCCAATAACTATTCAATTTTAGAACTTGGAAGTCTATAAACTTTACATAAATATTGGCAGTAATTTTCCCACTTAGCGTTTGTGGTGGGCTTCCAAAAAGTTTACAGCTTTGCAAACCAACCTGTGGTTGGATGGTTAGGAGGGTGGTTGAACCCCCAGCCCACTAGAGTTCAAACCCCAGATTTGACACTGTATGTTGCATAAAAGGCGGAATATTCTTTCAGAGGGAGGCGACGTTCTCGTCGACAGCGAGGCGCCTGTGGTGACTTCGTCAATCTCAAGACCCGATCCGCCGGCTCAGTTTCTCGGAGGTGCTCATAGGGGTAGGGTGTGCGTGTGTGTGTTCATAGGGGTGGGTGCATATATGTGTTGTGAGCATCTTCGATTGTACTGTGTTTCTCAAAAAAAAAGTTTACAGCTTTAATGAACCATAATTGAAAGGATGTCAATTCTAACTCAATATTCACAGTTTGTTTCTAAAAAATATAACATGGACATTATTTTTTCATGCTTTGTTTCGTGTCTGGTATGGTTTTTTGGGGTTGCATGGTGGTAACCCGGACTAGAGTGTATGATGGTGTGTTTTGCACCCTCGCATAGAACTAACGTCTATAGCAGACATATTGCAGTAGTAGAGATAGATCAATGCCATATGATTTATACCCACTGCCATAACTAATGTTGCTAGCAATATGTGTACAAAAATGATGAAGGATGTCAACTAGAACTTTATTGTTTCTATCTATATAGTTCAAAAGCATTTAAGATATTAGAGAATATGGCGTTGAAATTGTATATTTATCTATATATTTGTTTCTAATCCCGCGAATCCATAGCATTGCGGTGGTATAACTACAATACATACAAAGGACTCTTGATGACCGATTAATTAGGGCAGAACTTGGTAGTTGGGTAGTGGGATTGTAAGAATGGCTTGCAGGGAAGACTTAATCGATGACATGCCAATTAAGATCTCAAGTAATCATGTTACATGAAAGAACAACTCATGTGATTACTATGTAGAATGACTAGACTAAACAAAAAAAGATATAAGGAGAGAAATTTAAAAATTGGATAAAATATGGCTACCTCAGTTTCAAAGTAGACCAAGAGGTAGATAAGATAGTAGACATGAAGTAAAAAGTTCCATATAATTTAAGAACAACAAGTTCATGATATTAATTTAATTTCTAATGACATCATCTAAATAATTGTCCGAGTGTGTTTAGAATGTGACATATTATAATGTGAACGAATGTCATTGAGTATTTCAGAACCAAGTGAGTAAATGAGTGAAGCGGTAGATTTGGACAAGATAAAGAGAAGCTTCTCATGGTATAGTTTCCCTGCCTTCCCTACCTCACAATGAGAATCGACTCCTCACTTCGCTAAAAACCATATTGTGTAATCATCATGTGGACGTATTTAGACCGTGACTACTTGATATTTGTAATTAGTGCTATGTAGCATATAGTATTATGTAGACATCAACTTAAAGCTAATTAAATATTTAAAATGATTCACCCATAAATTAAATATGACTAAAAGTGCTTTCTTGCACACGTGATATTTTTAATTTACCTTAAACTTTTTGTTACTACACCCATATTAATCTTAAACACATAATAGAAATCTCTATAGAAATGTACATATATTTTCTCAACATTATCAAAAATATTGCTACAATCCTTTTTAGATGATAATTAATAAATACTTAAAAGTTTTGATATATATAGAAGATGATGCCCTCAGATGTCTAACATGTCTTGTATTATGCCATGAAGGTAGGAAATATGAGCAAACAATTTGTATATAAAAAATTAATAAGTACATATTCATACCCAAAATAATGGTCAAAAATGCATATTAGATATTTACCACATCTAGATGGTGAATTTTAAGAAGAGAAGAAGAATGCCATGTATTCTAAAATCACTAAGTAAGTGAGAATAGAAAGATTTGCACAAAATAAATTGTGCAGATCTGCCCTCGCATTTGCGAGGGCCACCATGCTAGTTTATGTTAAATATGATTCAATACAACTTGTAAGTTAATTGGTTCAGTACTTATTTGTGTTCAATAGTTGCATGACTTGTAGCTCGAATCTTGTTTGAGTTATAGTTTTTCCCATCTTTTAAAAAGATTTAACTGAAATTTGCTCAATTTTTAAAAATACGCAAAAATGGAATAGCCCGCTATAGCTGCGCTATAGCCTTTCGTAGCCTCTGAAAAAAGCCACGGCTATTTTAAACTTTGATTTTTATTACATGGTATTGTAGTAGTATTAGATAAGTCACCATAAGTGGATGGGAAGATTAACCAAGGAAAAAGATATAGCATATCACGTAAGCATTATGTAATCTATTTCTTTAGAATGCGTGCTGGAGTACACCAAAAATGTCTAAAATGAGTAGGGGGTGTTATATGCCCCTGCTTATAAAACACCATCTTTCTTAATGTATTGTCCATAAAAAAGCAGACAGACCAGCTGAAAGCCTCGGGGGAGATAGATTTTTGTTTCTTGCAGTTGGTCAAGGCTGATGCAACAGCCCCAATCACAGAACTAACTTCGAAAGAGAGGGAGTGAGCGAGAACATGAAAGTGCAGCCATTGCGCAGAGGGAATTCCTCGTCGCATCTGTCGCCGTCTCCTCTCTTCTGGTTATAGCCGGGGTAGTCTTCCTTCCGAAAGGCAACCGACTTGACCATAACAAGTGAAAACTCAGAGGCTATTTCTTTGATTTCCCACCGGTCGTAAGGCTCCCCTGTCTTGTGGCTAACATGGACTTCACCTTTGGGGCGAAGCAGGTGGCTTGCATTGCGGAAGAACCTCCTCACCAGCAGCTGATGGGCGCTACAAGTCAGAGCAAAACATGTTAATGGCAAGTTAGATCCCCGGCAGTGTACACAAGTGTGCAGATACTGCATGCTGCGTGCACTTGCAAGTTGCAAATGTTCCTACAGTTCACAATAGCGAGAGTTCATGCCCGGTCTAAATGAGGTAAACGGATAAGATGAATAACAATTGCAAGAGAGCACACATACCTGATCATATGCACCTGGTTCTCTTCTCCTATAAACCCAGCGTGAGGAAAACTGAAGACAATCCTATCGAACCGATTAAACTTGAGATCAATGTGTCTCTTCATCTTGTTCACATCGACACAATGCAAGACCATGGCGCCCATTCTCTTCAGCGCCTTGACATTAGATTCCGCTTGGCTATACATGCCAATCAGACCAGCTATATATACGTCCAAGATGATCGCCAGCATGACACGCGGAGTAAACAGAGAAATTAGTACGTGAACGATTACAGAGGCAGAAAGAGAAGGCACGAAAGGATATCAGACCGAAGAACTCCAGGGATGTTGCGACGAGGTTCTCGCCGGAGCCGAACGCGGTCGCGAGCGCGCGCGAGAACGAGAGGTCCCCATCTCCGACGACTAGGATGGTTTGTGCAGACGAGTAATGCTTTAGCCATTTCACCGGGGTCTTCTCATCCTTCTTCCCCTCCACGGCGATTTGGGCCTGCGCCAACTCTACCACCGGCGGCGCCATTCCTCTTCACCGGCGGCGAGAGCAAGGCAACAGCTACGGGTGCCTCGGTGAGTGACGAAATGACGAAGCCTGGTTTTAAGAGCTAATGATGGTGGGGACTGGGGAAGACCAAAGGGCTGACTGGCTGAGTGGCGGCCTCGCGTTCTGTCATCGCGCGTGAATCTTCGGCCGGTTATATATCCTCCATTAATTATGATCTAATGCATGCGACTTTTGAGATGGCCTTTATTAAGAAGTTTAAGAATTTTGAACCAATGGCCGAATCTGTACGCTCCACTGGATTCGTACAATTAAGTTCCATATTAATTAACAGAAACAACTGACGCATGCGACTTTTCACGTCTCAGCTGGTTCAAATTTTGGAAGCAAAATGAGTGCAAGTTAGACAAAAGTGACCAAGGAATACTTATCATCATGTTTGCTCCGGTCTAATCTTCTCTGCTCCGGATCTTTTTTGTTTAACCCAAGCTTCACGTGAACCAGGCTCCCTCCCTCCCTCGTCGCCCCCGCGTGGCGACACGGGGGAACCCTAGATCCGGCGCCGCCGCCACCTCCCCCTCCCTCGCCGCCGCCAGGAGGGCGCGGCTGGGCGAAGCCCGGCCGGCGGGGCCTCCTCATCTCCTTCCCTGGGGTTGCTCGCGCGGGATGGAACTTCTGGGCCTGGACGTGGCTCTGACGCTGAGAGCTTCGGCGACGGCGCGGGGCTTTCCCTGCTGTGGTTCGTGGCGGGCGATGCAAGGAAAGGGGATGGCGGACGACGGCGGCCAGCGGCCTAGGCGGCCGGCGGTGGGAGGTCGTAGGCAGGGGCGGCGCTGTCGTGGCGGGCGGTGCAAGGCCGGTGGTGGTGGCCTTTCTCTCCCGTCGGAGTTGGTCGACCGGTAGAATAAAGGTGGATCGGCCTAGGGTCCCTCTTGTGTGGAGATGATCACCTTCCTGAGGATGGTTCTTGATTTGGCCGGAGTGTGGAGTTCCGGAAGGCTCCGCCAGCGAAAGTACCACCGCTTCTATGCCTGCAGCTCGATGGATCGGATGGTATTCGGTCGTGTGCACCCATGTTTTATTCCGACCGTTTGGTTCAGGAGGGAGCGCCGCGAAGCTCTGTCCTTTGTTGCCACCAGGCGACTATCGATCCATGGTGAAGTCAGAGGTGGAGAATTCATGAAGGCCAGGTTTGGAGATCTATCTATGGAGGTTTGAGTCGTCGTGCAGTTGAGGGACTTGCTTGGTGTTCTGGGCTAAACAGCAGCCGTATGTAAGTGGGGGCGGCAACACAGGTGAATTTCAGAACCTTACCATTCAGGGTGAAGACCCAAGGTCTGGCCTTAGCTGGTTGTGCCTGGCAATGGCCTTGTTGAAGGCATTGTTTTCAGAGTGAGGATTATCTTTAGGGTGAAAATCTAGATCTTTGATCGGGCGACGACAACGCTTGTGCACTGTTCCCTTCTTGGAGGCGTCGCTTTTGAAGAGCCTGGAGTTCAGGTGTTGTATTGGTGGTGGTTGTACTGTTGCTGCTAGGACCGGAACACTGTAGCAGGTCTTTTATTTCTTAATTTTCTTTATCTTTTGTTGGTTGTGTGCATCCATAATGCCAATAGGGTATTGCATTGTTGCAGCGGCCAGGTGTAATTGGTATCTCTTGATATTAATATATGCTCTTTTCTAAATAAAAAAGTTTTTTCCTGGCCGGTCAGCAAGCTTCCTGTGTGTACAAAGTAATCAGCTTCCTATGTGTTGTTGTGATCAAAGGGCTACGTGTACAACAACTCTAGTCAGATCGCCTATGTCGAGAGACCAGACCACGCCCCTCCAGCGAGCGGCCAGGGGAAATCCAAGCCGCCAGACCTCAACCCCCCGCTCCTCCCTCCTCTTTCCTCATCATCGCCGGGCGCTAATGGGTGGTCATCAGGGCACTCCCCCTTCCCCCCTCGGTGGTAACAACGCAGGAAGAAGGCGTCGAGTAGCGGCGGAGCGATGGCTTGGGGTGCCGCATCATGGTGGTGAGCACTGGCAGCGAAGTTGTGGGTGCTGGGCGACGACGTGGTGGGGGATTAACATTGGTGCTGCTCGTGACTACGGCGGCGGCCCAATTTGGCTTGCAAGATTTGATGGGTGGTGCTCGTCTCATGTCTTGGTGGTATCCCCCTCCAAGCGTGGGCGGTAGGCATGGTGTTCGGCGGTGTTGTAGTTGCTTGCAATGTGCTGGCCACCTGTCGTCGCGAGGGCTTCCTACCTCTATGCTCGTCCATCACCTTCAGAGATTTACCGCTTGTGTCGTGGCTTCACATATGGCGGACATGGTGGTGACGCGCTCCCTATGTAGGGGGCGTCATCGCTGGGTGTTGAGCCTCCTTTGTCTTGCCATCGGTGTCCAGAGAGATCTCTTCCGTCTATACTAGTGTGTCTTGTTGTGCAACCTCTACCGGCTGGCCGGTTTAGAGGGTGCACCGCGTAGATGAAATAGACGAACAACAAAACGTACACCAAATGCGTAAAGTAAATTTGAGACATGAGAAAAAGGGGACCAGTTGCAGGTGGAGTCAGGGAGTAGCAGCGGTGCTTATGAAAGACAACCAAGTCCAGAGTACATGGAGGTACGATCCTTGGACAAGGTGGTGGAAGATATTTGCCAATGTGGAGTTTGTTAAATTTGTGTCGAATATTAGTATACAACTTGGGCTACGTTTGGACTTGTGTTGTATTATGGATAGGATAGGATACAGTTAGTATTAGAGTCTGATACTTGTAGCCTAGGCCTCCTATATAATGTCGGGTTGCCACACAATGTAACCGATGACAACTTGATTCAAGGATGCGCACAAGGGGAACCGGTGGCCGGCGACTAAGGTGGTCGGTGCAGCAGTATCAATGAGAAGGGCCCGTAGTCATGCCCCGCAAAGTCGGCAAATTCGCCGAACTAAGTTGACAAATCCCGGTGTCATCATCGTGTGTTGTGATTGCTTGATACTCGGTAGATTAATTGGGCACCTAGGATGATAACATTTTTCTAGTAACATAGATCATCGTATCTCGTGAGTAGCAGAAATTGGGGGAAACAGAGAGACATGCTTTATTGATGATGAGAGTTTGAACAACAATATATCATACTAGCTAGTATGAACAATATTGTCCATTCATACTAGCTAGTATGATCTATGTTAGTACATATATCTATTTACATAGGCACAACAGTAAATGTCTCATCATTAAAGCATCTCCACTCGTTAGAGACCCCTAGGCTGAAATCCGGCGTTTTTATTTGCCGGATTAGGCGAGCGTTCGGCTTGACGAGCCGCCAAGTCCCAGCTGCAACTCTGGCTTGACACTCGGGCGATTTCGGTCAATTTCGGCCAAATTCAACAAAAAAAATCATAGTTCGGCCAACATTATCACAGTTCGGCCAAATTTTCACACACAACAATTTGGCCAATTTATAACACAGTTTGGGCACAAAACAAATTTGGCACACATATAACAAATAATTTAACAAGTTTTCAAACACAACAACACCTCAAACTAGGTGTTTCCTTTGAGCATCCACTGGCGCTCTACTAGATCATCCTATTGTTCTTGGTGCACGTGCAGGTCTGTGATCTCTTAACGCATAGCAACGAAGTTATCCCACGATGTTGTCACCTGGTGATCAGGCTCTATAAGAGAACCCAATCTGAAATATGGTTCACTGTCATCATCAAGCACTCGTTCCTTTCTCTCATTCTCAATGATCATGGTGTGCAAGATCACACAGGCATTTATCATCTCCCACATTTGCTCTTGTGACCAAGTCAGAGCGAGAAACTGGACAACTACAAATCAAGCTTGGAGAACAGCAAATGCCTGCTCGACATCCTTCCTTCAAGCTTCTTGCATGTTTCTTGGCAAAGTTGGCTTGCTTGCCGATCTGAGGGCTTGAGAGAGTCTTCACAAATGTTGACCATCTTGGATAGATGCCATCTGCCAGGTAGTAGCCCTTATTGTAGTGGTGGTCATTGATCACATAGCCCACCGGGGGCATGGCCCTCAACAAGCTTGGAGAAGATAGGCGAGCACTACAGGACATTGATGTCATTGTTGGATCCTGCCATGCCAAAGGAGGGCCAAATCCAGAGATCGTGTGTAGCCACTGCCTCAAGTACCACACTACAACCTCCTTTGTGGACTTTGTACATTCCCTACCATCAAACAGACAGTTCTTCCATTTTCAATGCAAGCAGTCGATACTTCCAAGCATCCTAGGGAATCCTCTAGCTTCATTGATTGCAAGGATTCAAGTAGTGTATTCGGCATTGGGAGATCTCAGATATTTTGGACCAAACACTGCAATCACTTCCCTGTAGAACCTGCACAAACAATCGATGGCGGTGGACTCAGGCATGCGGATTTAATCATGTTGTGTGTCACCGGGAGCTCTGTATGCCAACATTCTCATGTCCACCATGCACTTTTGTTGCGAGGAAAATATCACCATGGTGGTGTAGTCCTTCTTGCATCTGAAATAGCTTTCGAAGTCCTGGATGGCATACACAATCTTGAGGAAGACGTCCTTGCTCATCCTGAATTGGCACTGAAATACTGCCTCGTCGTACAATGGATCATTGGCGAAGTAGTCGGCGTACAACATGCAATAGCCCTCCATCCACTGCCTCGGCTTGCCCTTCCGACGTCCTGGTGCCGAACCGCCACGCCACGACTTTGCATTCTGGGCGTACAGGCCGACCAAACAAGCGAGGATCATCACGTGCTCTCCATCATCGGCAGTGGCGGCGGCCATCTTTTCCTCCATCAGCGTGACAAACATCTTCTCATCGTCGTCGGAGTCCATGCAGTCAAATCGCCGAACACCAACTGGGCATGGTTGGCGTGCATCAGTCCACGGAACAGCCGGAGGAAGCTGAACTCCGGCGAGTAGCTTGGCGAGGTGGGAGGGAGTCTCGACAGAGTTCGGTAGGTTTCGTGGAGGCCTGCGGGCGGCGGAGCAGAGGGTGGTGGTGCCGGCAGCGAGAACGACGACATGTGGGTGGGGAGGGAACTGCCCGACTCTTTTGCGTGGAAATCTACTTCCCTCACCGACAGCCCCTGCCCGACTCTGTTCTCTCGACGACTTGGTTTATCGCCTCTCGACGTGGTTGTGTGAGAGTTGGCGAAGAGTCGTCTCTAGCTCATGTGCAGGAATGATCGAATGGTCCTACACACAACTAACAATATATGGACTCATAGACTCGTATCTAGCTATGGCCTTGCACTTTCGTCAACGATCAAAGAAATCAACACGTGGTGGAACAAAATTGGCATTTTCCTAGGTCGATATTTTGTCCACGGTTGAACCAACGGTCCCATTTTTATAAGTTATACTCCCTCCATTTAGAAATATAAGAATATTTGTGAACGGCGAGAGTAATTGCCATGCCTCCACATGATATCTTCAAAATCTGCAGTTCCCAAATCGATGTAGTGTGTGATATGACATACATAGATTAGTGAATAGGCCCCATACACCAGTTAATCCTTTCATAGCTAATTTTAAGGGGAAAAACTCAAGTTAACCAAAGAAAAAAAGCCCAAACCAAACATGAAAAGCCCAAGTTAAGCATAACGCTCCGTCCTGGTACATACAAGAAGAAAAACTCAGGACCTGCTGCAACAGCGTTGCTACGGGAGCTCAGCCGACACTCATATACCTTATCTAACTGGCACTTGCGGCCCTTGGTTCCGAGGGCCCGGGGCGGCTGCCCCTCCCACCCTGCCCTAGGACCGGCCCTGCTGTGAGGAGTGTCGGTAGGGGGCCGAGTGAAAATGCTCTTAGGAATCAACCATGTACATCCATGGATCAATGTGATTTACAGAGCTGCTCGCAACACGAGCCTTCCCTTCATTGTGGTTGCTTTAACAGTACACAGATACTAGTAATTCTCCGAAATACATACCACCATCAGTACGTGCACTAAGTTCCATAAAATATTCATCAAATTAAGCACTGGTGCCGCCGTTAGTTCAACAAACTAGTTTGCCCCGTGGCCACGAAGTGGCTCCGTCGCTGCTCACACAGTCACATTGTCGCCAGTGCGAGACATGTTTCACCCTTTGGACACTGCAGCAACAAGACTAACCAACGCACTTCCGTTTTCAGCCTATGTACGTTCCAGGCGGAACTTGAAAGTGCAGCCATTACGTAGAGGGAAAGATCGATTGCACTTCCGACCATCTCCCCTCTTCTGGTTGTAGCCAGGGTAATCTAGCTTGTCAAAAGCAACTTTCTCATACATAACAAGAGAATATTCAGAGGCCAACTGCCCGATGTCCCATCTGTCGTAAGGGTGCCCTGTCTTGTGGCTGACATGGACTTCGCCGTCAGGACAGATCAAGCGACTTGCACTCCGGAAGAAAACCCTGACCAGCTCCTTGTGCGAGCTAAATGTCACATACATAAAAAAAAAGTTAATATAAGTCAAGGACCATAGAATATAGAACAGTTAAATCATTAGATTTCAAAAGCATAATTCTTCAGCTGACTAGAAGACCCCGGTAATTTTACTATGTGTATGCTCATATATGGAGTATGTTTTGCGAAGCCAAATGTACGAAATAAGTTCGACTATTGAGATTCTTTTTTTTTTGGCGAATAATGACTTGAGATTCAGTAAATACTAAATATTGACTTGCCTAATGGGGTATCCATTTACGAAACAATATACCAAGGAGGATGACTCCTCCATACCTATGAAACCTAGGAATACTTGATATTAAACCTTTAAACCAAATAGACTCACTAAATAAATTATGATGCTACTAGTCCACATGAAAAATGATATTGACTTTATACAAGACGTAACCAAACACTATTTAAGATAATAAATAACCATAGCAAGTGAGTTTACATACTTGATCACATGCAACTGTGTCTCCTGTCCACTAAACCCCGCATGGGGAAAATTGAACACAATACGGTCAAACCGTTTCATCTTCAGACAAGTATGAAGCTTCATATTTTTCGCATCAACGTCATGCAAAACCATGGCCCCCAATCTCTTCAACTCCATCACATTGGATTCTGCTCGGTTATGCTTGCGCAGCAGATCTCCTGTCAAAGAGGGTCGCTAACAAGTAATTCACACGAAATAGATAAATACTCTCTCTGAACTTGAAGGTGAGAAGAATGGTCACAGAAATTTCTGTGAAAAGAACAATCACACAATTACACACTAACAATTCCCCCCAAACTTATATAAGTAAAACAGGTGTAGCATAAAGATACTATGTTAGGAAAGAAACTAATGAGAAACTTAAGTAGTTCTAGAGTATTGAAAGATGACAAATTTACTGAAGAGTCCTGCAAAGTATTGGTTACATGAGAATATGAGTTTGAATCAGGATGCGTTTGCATTGTGGGCTGATACCTTTTCTTCCAAAATGTTAATATTCTCACTGATTCTTTTCCATTTGATGTTTCCAACAATTTACAAGGGCATTTTGATGGGTCTAAGGCAATCAGTGTATGTGGCTAATTGCACATGTCACAATCACCATCACCATAATTACTGAAATCCATGCTCTTATTGATATAGTACAATAAACTCCAACAAGATGCAAAACCATATCAGAACGACAGGTTACTGAGAAATATACAATCGACCCTTGCATACCTTCACGACCACATAATTCCGGAGAGCTTATTATCATAATTCCACATCAAACAGATAGTATCAGCAATACTCCTAAGTTCTAGCCATTGGACCATCATATTATCATGAATAATCAGGAGGATCTTATCATGAGTAGGATTGATAGGATTTTTTGTTCCACTCAGTTTGATGCTAGATTTCCTTTAGCTAGTGCTAGGGCTTTGCCTAGAATGGGTAGTGATCACACCCCCATCATCTGGGATTCAGGGGAGGGGCAGGTGATCAGAACTAAAAAATTCGGATTTGAAAAGTGGTGGATTGGTAGACCAGACTTTAAAGATATTGTCATTAAGGCCTGGTCTCATAGAGTAGATAGCTCTAATAGATTGGATGTTTGGCAGAGTAAGGTTAGATGTTTTAGAAGACTGGCCAAAGGCTGGAATCTCAATGTTGAGGCAGCATTGAGAAGAGATAGGAAAATTCTCATGGAAGAGTATGATGAGTTAGATATAAAAGTTGAAACTAATTTGTTGTCCCAAGTAGAAAGGGAGAGATTAGACAGGATCCTGAAAGATCTAAACTCTTTTTGGATCATGGAAGAAATTAAAGCTAGACAAAGATCTAGGGATAGGAATATTCTAGAGGGTGATAGGAACACAACATATTTCCATGTTGTTGCTAATCAACGCAGAAGGAAAAAGCTAATACATGTTTTAGATGGTCCTGATGGCCCTGTAATTGATATAGGTGACATGCTTAGAGTGGCTACTGATTTCTATAAAGACCTTTTCAAAAAAGAAGACAGACCTGACATTCGTTTATGTCAAGACTTCTTTAGTGAAGAGGACAAGATCAGAGCAGATGAGAATCTGATTCTAAGTGCTCCTTTTCTGGAGGAAGAGATTAAGGCTGCTGTGTTTAGTTCTTATGTGGAAGGTGCTCCTGGACCTGATGGTTTATCCTTCCTTTTTTATCAGACTTATTGGGATATTGTTAAAGTTGATCTTCTTTGCATGTTTCAGGAGTGGTTTGATGATAAGTTAGATCTATTTAGACTTAAATTTGCTATGATTACTTTAATTTCTAAGGAAAATGATGCTAGAGCTATGAAGAAGTTTAGACCCATTAGTTTATTGAATTGTTCCTTTAAGATTTTCACTAAAGTTCTCACTAATAGACTTGCTAAAGTGATTGGTAGGATATTTCTATAAGCCAATCTGCTTTCATTAGAGGAAGATTCATTCTAGAGAGTGTAGTTACTGCTCATGAAGTCATCCATGAGGTGCATAGGAAAAAAGATAAAGGTTTAGTTTTTACAATAGATTATGAGAAAGCTTCTGATAGGGTCAATCTAGATTTCCTTTTTGAGATTCTTGAACTCAGAGGTTTTGATCCTTTCTTTATTAGGTTGATAAAACAAAATTCCCAGGGAGGGTCCATTGGGGTTAGAGTTAATGATGTTGAGAGTGATTTTTTCCTGACTGGCAAAGGTCTCAGGCAAGGAGACCCCATTGCCCCTCTCCTGTTTAACATTATGATTGATGTTTTTGCTAGGATGATCAGTAGAGGTACCACTTCAGGGGCCATCAGAGGGCTGTGCTCTGGTTTTGTCCCTGGTGGTGTAGTATGTCTTCAATATGCTGATGATACTCTGTTATTTTTAGAAAATGATGAAAGGGTAGCAGTGAATCTGAAATGGAAAACAGATCTCTAGGATGAGAATCAACTATGCAAAAAGTGAACTCATTCCAATAAATCTGGAGGTTGAGGAATGCCAATCTTTCATTGATATTTTTCAGTGTGTTTTGGGTAGTTTTCCTGTGAAATATTTAGGCATTCCACTTCATTATGATAAGCTTAGAAGGGAGTATCTTCAACCCTTGATTGATAACATTCTCCATAGAATTACTGGTTGGAGGGGAAAGCTGCTTTCTTATGCTGCTAAGAAAGTCCTTATTCAAGCTTGTCTCTCTAGCATCCCTATTTACTTGCTTTCCTTTTTCAAATTCCCTAAATGGGCCTTGAAAATTTTAGATTCTCATCTAGCAAACTTCTTTTGGAATGATGAAGAGAGAAATCACAAAATTCATTTAGCTAATTGGCCTTCTGTTTGCATGAAAAAGGATTTTGGGGGTTTGGGTATTCCTAATCTCAAAGATCTAAATTTGTGCCTACTTGGCTCCTGGGTTAAGAGATACATCCAGGGGGAGGGCACCCTTTGGAGGAGAGTTATTGATGCCAAATATCATACTGGATCCCCCAATATTCTGTGCTGTAGAGATATTCACCCCTCTACCTTCTGGAAAGGGGTTATGTGGGATTCTAGAGCTGTAGCTTTAGGATATAGATGAAAAGTAGGTAATGGTAGACAGATCAGGTTCTGGGAAGATATCTGGTTTGGTAATTCTCCCCTAGTCACCCAATTCTGGGATCTCTATATGATCTCAAATCAACAAACTAAAACTATAGCTGACTTGTGGGATGGATCCTAGCTTAGATGTGATTTTAGAAGAAATTTTTCTGATAATATGATGGTCCAATGGCTAGAACTTAGGAGTATTGCTGATACTATCTGTTTGATGGAGTCAGATGACCAACTTGTTTGGCAGTATGAAACCTCTGGAGTGTATTCCTCTAAATCCATGTATGTTGTGATTAACTATAGAGGTGTTACTCCTGTTTTCTTGCCTGCAGTTTGGTCCCTTAAAATTCCACCTAGGATTCAGGTCTTCCTGTGGCTTCTCTCACAAAATAAAATTATGACTAGAGATAACCTTAGAGCCAGAGGGATTCCAAAACCCTTAGAATGCAATCTCTGTGCTGAGATTGAATCTGTGAACCATCTTTTCTTTGAATGCATTGTTTCTAAATTGCTCTGGGATGATGTGCTTGAAGTTTTTGGGATCACTGTAGAAAATTACTTTTCAGTCGCTTCTAAGTGGATTGCTAATAAAAGACACTTAATGTTGTGTCTTCAGCTGTTCTATGGAGCATCTGGAACAATAGAAATAATTTAGTCTTTAATACTTGTTCTTGGGTTAATATGAAACAGATCTGGCGCCTCGTCTTGCTGTACCTTCGGAACTGGAAAGTTCCATTCGAAGAGTTGGAGGGGGGGGGGGCTGGAGCTATTCATGGACAGGATGGTCAACAACCTAAAAACGCCTCTGAGGCTCCTGGCGAGATGAGATGCCCTGGCTTTGGGTGGGCTTCCACCTGGAAATCCAGTGCCGCATCGCTTCACGCTAGGAGAGTGACGGTGGAGCATCTGAAGGCGCACCCTGAGGATGAAGATTCAGTGCATGTGGTCATTGGGTGATGCTGCGTCTTCAGTGTTCCTACTTGTGTGGAGGTTGTGCCTAGGTTGTTGTCTCCTGCCCTATCGTAGTTGTTTTTGTGTTGGTTTTAAAACTCTGCTCTAGCTATCTTTAGTTCTCGTTATCAGTTTATCTTAGCTTGCTGTGTGGAGTTGTATTTCTATAGTGTTGAACTCGGGTGGTCTTGTTTTTAAAAAAATAGGGCCGAGGAAGTGATCCCTTTTCATCTAAAAATAATAATTCCAGAGAGAGAAAAAATTGCACAGGAAATGGCTCATAAACATACATTAAATTAATACTCCGTACAATCTTATTAGTGACCAGATTCACTATGCAAACCGAGGAAAAACTAGAAATGGCAATGGTGGCTGCTCGAACTCGAAGCGCACGTCCTTCCATGACATAAGATGTGATCTAGCAGGAAGAACCAAAACATCACCAGCATTTACCAAAAAAAAAAGGGATGCGTAGGCACCGCACGCGCCCCTCTTGGCTCGAGCAGCTAGCAAAATACCGCGATAGATTGTTAGTGGGAAGGATCGATTTACCGTATGAGTCTAGGGACGTGGCGACGAGGTTCTCGCCGGAGCCGAACGCGGTGGCCAGCGCCAGCGAGAAGGAAAAATCGCCGTCGCCGACGATAAGTATCGTCTGCGCCGAGGAGTAATGTTTGAGAAACTTCACCTTCCCCTCCACGGCCACCGGCGCCGCCATTCCCCTCGTCCGGCGAGAGCAATCGAGGACGCAGCTATCTGTCGCTGTCAGTGTGTGTGTGTGTGTGTGTGACGAAGTGAGGAAGTGGGTGGACTCAGACTGACCTAGGGAGGCCAAGAGGCAAAGGAAAAGGTATGCGTCAGCCTGGGTTCTGCCCAGCTGGCATGCGCGATACTATCTTCCATTAATTCTTGGCTCATCATGCATGGGACTGAAACGCCAAGCGATCGATGCGTCGTGCGTGAACAGATTTTTTTTCTTTCGAATGTAACGTGTGAATAGTTTTAAATGCCAATGTACTGTACGAGTGAAATATGCATCGTGTATTTCCGAGCAAATTTTAGGACCGATGTTCTTCCGAGTGGCAGGTACAAGTTCATTTCTGATGGGTACAAGTGAATCTCTAGCTTGTTTATAACGAGCACATCTTTTGATTAATACTCCAAACTTGGGAATAATGGTGGTGTGGTGTGTGTGTGTGTGTGTGTGTGTGTGTGTGTGGGGAGGAGGGGATACCCAAGCACACCTCTTGATTGATTGGTTGGTTGAGTCAAAAAAAAATTCAAAAATGCTACATAACCCTGGCCTCAGCATGAAAGGATGCACATATCCCAAATTTGCATAGGTTCCAGGTTCAAAGTTTGCAACTCATGTTTCGCTCAAACTAATAACATGAATTAATCAGTGGAAAAAAGAGCACAAAAATATCTATGCATCTTGTAATCTATAACCACACTGGGTATAATAACCTATTTATGTACGACAACTTTCTGTCTGATCACTATTCGACGACTAATCCAGCGGGCGTGCTGTAATTTTTGGTTAACACGAATGGTCAGATGTGTAGCATCGTACGGGAATCGGAAAAGAACTTATGCATAGCAGCCCTAATGTATGGATATTGAGACGATGGGGTGCTCTAACTAAGTATCCTTCCAAAATCGAGTACTTTTCCGTCACCAATGACAAAAGATCTTTGTAAAATAAAACCTCTTTTCAGCTTAGATGAGTACCTTCCGAAAGGGAGAGCCAGTGTGCTTGACATGTGCGGTGAACCAGCATACCACTGCATGATGTAGTACACTATAGTCGTTGACATAACATCAATGAAATACCGTTTACTGGTATTACATCCCTCGGAGTGGTACAACAGAAACACAGCAGGTTCAAGACATGACTATAGGTTACAACTCAACTCTTTACACAAGATCCAGAGAACACCTAGGTTAAAGAGAGAGAAAGAATCTTCTTACAAAGAAGAATCGAAAATAAACAACTCAAAAACTATCATACTATTAAGACTAGTATTTTAACTAATGGTCTGGCATTGCTGTTATTGCAATACGCTGTAGAAATAGGTTCTATGGCTAGAGATTATGTTCCTATCTAATCAGTAACTTCGTCTTCACTTGAGTTGATGTATATGTTGACTTTCTTGACTTTATTGGGGAACTTTAGATTCTGGTGATGATTCCTGGAGCATAACTTGATGTAGACATCGTCTATACTTGCTACAGAACCTAGCAAGGGTTAAGAAGATACATTGAGTACGAGCGTACTCAGCAAGTTCACTAGAAAAGGAGTGTTTGATGCACTATATCTACAGCCACATACCATAGGTCGTAGGCCATGCAAGTTTTCGTAAACATTTCTTCAAAGGTTGATTTTATTCTGAAAAGCTATGTCCGTCAACCTTCATGGGTTTACCAGAACTTTCATGGAGTTCCTTTCCCTCCGCGTTCGCAGCCCCTTTCTGGAACAGGGAGTAACAAGTTACAGTTCTTACACTCTACAGAGGTGCGTTACTTTACCCATGAGAGACCTTAGGCTTGTTGCACAACCAAGTCATGACATTGTCCATACTTCTTTGGTATGGGGCCCAGTCTAAGATCCAAGCCAATCACTGCCCCCTTCGCGACCCCGCATGCCTCCTTGGTGTACACCATGCCCACATATTGAATTATGACAATGGTTTGTACAGACCGTTAGATGCCAGAACTATCGTGGGACGTTGAGGGTTCCCACCCATATGTTGCATATCATCTACGAATTACCAATTAATATGCACGCTACGAGTGATAACAACCATGACCTGCACATCCGGCTACATGCGAGAGGAAGAAGATACAGCTGACTTCTCTGTCCCATTCCAAATCTCATGGTTAACGCGTGATATACGGCGCGAGAATCACTGGCGTCATTGGTTGTTAAGTCCTAGATAATATGTTCCTTTACCACCGGAACTTTCATAGTAGGTTATTACCTCATGGTAAATAACCTATAATCAGATTATTATGAAAATAGTGTTTTCGGACCTTTTTTCAAATGCAGGTGATGAAAACAGTGGATTTGCAAAATACTTTACAGAAAATAATCAAAGGACATGAGCAAGTGTGAACTTGCCTTTTGTGATTGCAAGACTATGCACTCACGGTCTTCGAGACAATAAAAGTTCCAATATCTGAAATCAGCATCATTGGTCCGGTAAGGACTAATGTTTAAAGAAACAAGATGTTGTTATGCATAAGTAATGATATGCATTTTGTAAAATTCCCAAAGTGAATCCCTAATACTATAAATGAAGTGAACTTAGGTGATTCCTTTAAGAGTTGGTTTATCTTTAAGTTTTACTTTATAAGTAATGACCTTTATAAGGAACTCAAGGGTTAACAATTCAACATATACAAGTAAAGTATAAAATAATGTGATTATGGTTAATGGTCATTTGGTGACTATTGATAAACATCCTTGGTTTTGAGTTGTGAATAATTGAAGAACTTACTATAAGATTTTTGTTTGAAGTGGCAAAAAGAATAACATTTGAAGAAAAGATTTCCTTTCTAAGGTTTAAACAATCTTCATTGTTAATAGGATATGATCAATGTCTTTTGGTGTTTGATTTATTAGTTTGGACTTGAGATGATTTATGTCTTAATTTCAATAGACCAAAGTTAACTATAAAAAACATAAGTGGTGTATTAGACCTGTTGTTTATAAGCTTTGAGACTAAAGTTAACTTTAAAAAGGGTAAGTAAACTTAAGATTTAATATGTTTTAATTATTCCCAAGTGATTTATGATAGGTATAACTAAGGTGTGGAATTATTTATATTTTACTGAATGCTTATAAAGTTATTTTGAAGGTGGTGGTTTTAAATCTTTATTTAAGGTTTCAAAATATATTATAAAGTTAATAATTTACACTTAAGTTTTATTATAAACCTTAGTTTTAGTTTGGAACTTTAGTAATTTGATTTTTAGGGTATTAATATTTCTGAAGAAATATAGTTATTTCTTAATTAAGAAATGTTCTTAAAGAATTTTCAAAAATATATAATGGATAAGGATTTATTATTTTGAAATATTTTAAAAAAAATCTACTAATATATTTAGTATTTTTATAGTGTAATATATTTATTCAAGACTTTGAAAATGATTTTTATTTTATTTTTAAGTATTATTTTTATATTTATAAAATTCTATAAAGGATTAAATGTCTTTAAATACTTTCTTCAAATTTCATTTATAAAATACTTAAGTTAGTATTTTTATAGAATAGTAGATTTATTTTTTTATATGAAAATGATTTTTATTAATTTTTGGAAATTTTCTTATATTATTTTAATTTATTGAGAACTCTAGTGCCTTTAATAAATTAATGGTATTTATTTAGTTTAGTCAAGTGGTTTATATTTTTCTTGGATAATTAACATTTTTGTGATTATTTAGACATATTAATTATGTTTTTAGGATTTTCCTTCATTTTTTAAGGTTTGAATATTATTAAAGGTATTGTGGTAATTTATAATTAATGTACAATACCTTTTTTGTTTTTATTTCTTTGCCAATTGAACTAGGTGTATTGCATAATTTGGCCCTTAGGCCGATCCGGCCCACCTAGGCCCATCCAGTTGGGCTAATTCCCAGCCTAATACCCCATCCCTCTTATTTCTCTTATCCACGCGCACTCACGCGCACGACCTCTCTTCCTCATCCCCTTCTGCTCCAAATGCGGGCGCCGCCTCTTTTCGCCACCGTCGACCGTTGTCTGGCGGAAGCCTTTCGTCGATGCCTACCCTCTCCTTCTCTTCTCTTCTCTTCTCTTCTCGACCATCGATTTGGTTGGCCCACGTCCCTTGCGAGCATGCTCAACCGAAACCCTAGCCCCATGACCGTTGGATCAGCCCTTGTGCCCTAGTTCTTGCTCTCTGGTGGTGTCGCCGCTACTACTACTACTATGACTTACCGTGGTTTTCAACTAATTCTCCAGGTCTCACATGCCACTCCAACGCCGGAGGGACGGCAGCTTGGGCTGCAACCCCGGCGCCCATGGATGTGTCGCTCTGCTGCCTCCCTGTGGTGGTGACGTCTCGGCTCCGGCACCGGCGGATGGCGCTGCAGATGCGCAACCCCGGGCGCCGAACCAGGTGTGTTCCTACTACTTCTTCCTCTAATTCAGTTAATCCTCGTGTGACCGATTCTTGGGCCAATAAACTCCTCAGGTTGGGATTAAGGTTGTATGGTGATATGTTACTAGCTGGTTACTTGTAGTGGTGTCCCAGTCTAGATGATTAACTACCCCTAGCATGTTTGACTTGCACTGTCAGGCTTTGAATAAATTGTAGTGTGCTTGATCTGATGTCCAAGTTTGGATGGTGTGGTTATCACTGGCATGTATGGTGTTTCTATGATGTTATTTTTGATGAATCTGAATTCTTTGCAGCGTTGTTGACTGAAAGAATTCAGTTATACCCATGTTTTATTCATTCTAGAATTTAAACATGCCAGATAACAAGTACTATTATAAGTGGATGAATTTTTAGTTGATGGTTTCCTACTGATCTTATATAATAGAGATTGCTAGAGATTTTAGCTAGTAGCTTTGGTTGCCTTTGGTATCCACTAAAATGGAACCTTCCTGGATGTGTGCATTCCTCTATCCAGGATTGGTTACACCTGTTATTTGGCTGTGCTATGATCATATATGAGGCACTCTTGATGATCTGCACATTTGGTTCAGTGATGGTTTGAATTATTTCCTAGAAACATCTTCTATGAGAATGATATTCTCTGTCAAATCTGATAGTGAGATAAGGAGTAGATATGATTCCTAGAATTACTGTTGGGAAGATGATAAATATTATTTGGGTAATGTTAGTAAGTGTAAATGGATGGCCAAAAGGAGTGATATGTCAATATGATGGTAACAATATAAATGATTCCTAAAATTTTTTAGGAAAATAATTTGTGGGTTTAAGAAAATAGACTTGAGCCTGTACTCAAGAAACTCTGAATCTACTAGGTGCAGAGGTGCTACCCTCTGGGAATGTGCCCTGTAGCCTAGCAGCTGTGGTACATACTTGTCTAGTAATAAGCTGGAGAATAAACTGTTGATGCTATATCATGCAAGGCATGATCTTAGATAGATATGAATTTGAATATGCAAAGTAGAATTTATTTATCTACTAAATTGTTTGATACCTGACTAAATGATTCCTAGATCAAATTATCTAGGAAAATGATTTAAATCATGCTCTGATTGCTTGCAATGATTCCTAGCTTGATTAGCTAGGAAGATGATATGAAGAACTTAATGAACCTTGCTGAGAGGTAATGTAGAAGGATCATACTTCTCTATTTTTGTTGACAATATTTTAGATGGCTTCTGCCCTTCTGTAAATCCTAGTGTGGTGCCTCCTTATGGAGTGTGCCCACTAAAATTCCAGGGAGTATGATATGCTATTTATGTTCTTGCCTTGGCTTATTAAGATTGTTTGCCTGATGGTTTAATGATGAGAACTAAGATGGTTTAGTTCCTTGCATGTGATGCAAAGACTGAGGCCTTGATAGAAATAAGAACATATATTTATTTATTCTGGTGGCTTTCATTCTCTGTGATGAGCTTTGCATAGCATCTCTATGCAAGCCTGAGAGAAAACTCTCCATCCAACCCTCCTAGATAAAAGCTAGTGGAAGGGTAGATGGAGTTAGTTGCTAGGTATTATTAACCTTTTGTTCCCAAATCTTTATGTAGGATATAAGAACAGATGCTGCATGATCTAGTGGTTATTTCTGATGATTTTTACCTGCTACTGTAGAGTCAACAAATGATTTGTGCTGGGATTTTGTCTACTCTTGATCAGCTAGATCTTCTTGCTCTTAGGCTTGAACTGCTCCACCTTGGTATGTTGTGGATCCTTCCTTCTTCCTAGCTACTGGCCTGCTCCTCCTCCTCTTGAGCTAGCTTATTATCATGTCCTGATTTTCTTGGTAATTCCTGTGGTAAATCTTGATCTAGAAAACCATGTGATATTGGTTGGTGATTTGTGTGGATGGATCAGTGGTAAACTCCTGGTTCTTGGATGTGTGGTGGAATAAACTTGTGCTGAACTGAGAAGGAGATAGGGATGGTTGTGTGGGTGTAGATGTACTGGTGTTCTATAGTGGACATTGAGAGTTGGTAACTCTGCTACGGCTATGCTCTCCCTTTTGAACTCACTGTGATGATTTTGATGTTGATAGCACAACACGATGCAGATGTGTGAGCTTCTTGCATGTGTGATGTTGGTTCAGGGAGCCTCCCCCTGTCCAGGTTGCATTTGTGGGATATCTTTGCCAAGGCTGTTCTTGGATGGTTTGGTATTATCTGATCCTGATCTTTATTTTGAGTTGCCAAGTGTAATTTTTTGACTCTATGCTAATGATGCTCAAAGTTGAAGCTAAAATTTGATAAGAGCAGATCCTATTTTATTTGGTGAAACTTGCCCCTCTCTCGGGTGAGTGATGCACACAGGCTGAAGCCAAATTTACTGATAAAAACAGATTCTACTCTGGCCCCAATTACTGCTCAGTGATGAACCTCACAGTGCATCACACTGTGTACCTAAGAGCAATACTAACCAAACTAACCCCCTCTTTTATTTACTACTAGTTTTGTTTGCAGATATAAAAGGGGATGAGAAGATATCAGCTTTAGTTTAGGTTTTCTTTCTTTTAACTATTATTGTAATTTCTTTTCTATTTAAATAATGTAAAGACATTGTATGGTTGTATCTAATTTAATAAAGTTATTTGTTTTATATATTTCGTTTGTAAAGACAATGTAATACTATATAATCTTAATAAAGCTTAATTTTTCTTTCTATTTGTAATCTAAATTATTGTAATATTCATTATGAACTCAGTTCTTAATGTAAATCTTTTTCCTTTTGTGTTTGAATTTCAATTATCTTGTATACTTAGATAATTGTAAATGCCGTATCTTAATCAGAAATAAGAGTTCACCTTTTATTTATTATTACAATTTACTTTCCAATTATTATTCCAGTTCAAATTCTTTAAAATTCAAATTCTCCAATTGAATACTCAAATTTGAATTTCCTTCCCCTCAAACACAAAAGTACAATAGAGGTCATGTCGAAATCCATCGCACATGTCCTGGTGTTTTCATCAGAACAAAAGAGATCTCGATCCCTCTACAGCTTCTTTAGTTTTGCGCAAAAATTCTGTGGATTTTCTTATGCATGAATTCAATGCACAAACCTGTGTCCTCTATAATTTCTAGGTGCTAATCCTGGGATGTTACAACATGTATTTGAGATAAAGTTTGGTTGCGTAGATATTCATGATGCGACAGCTCCTGTTGCACACCTGCACCCCATCTTCGTTAAATAGTTTAAAAAACTTTTTGTTGAGAGAAACTTATTTTTATTTCAAGTATCTTGACATATACCCAAACCTTTCATATCTTTTGGGTGGCAAATTATATTCCATTTTGTGAAGATGGTATTTGTTTTACAAAATTTCACCGATCTATTAATAATCATCAATAGTAGTACAAAGAGTTCTAAAAGTAATAAAAATTACAAATAGGTCACTGGACCACCTAACGACGACTACAAACACTAGCACGAGTCGAAGGCACACTACCGTCCTTGCCCCTACATCACAGGAGCCGGCAAGGCTTGTTGTAGTGTACGAACAGGAAGTCATCATGCTAAGACCCCAAATAATCAATACACCAGAGCAACAACCATCACCGAAGATGACAAACGTAGATCTGAAAGACTGACCTCAAACCACACCAACGAATACGAAAAATGACCTAATATCAAGGGATCCGTCAGACACATGACTCCAGACGCTCTCCGCCGATGCTAGACGACGCACCATCGAAGCGAGGATAGGGCGGGAGGACCTTATTCTAACTTCAGCACGTAGCCGCTGTCTCAACATCCTAAAGAAGACATTGAAAATAGTCTAGACAAAACACTGAGACATCCCGCTGGCGAGAGACTGTGGTCCGTCACGCCTTGTGGCATCCCGTAAAACCACTACTAGAAAATCGCGTTGTTTTTGTGCATTGCATCGTCATCATCATGCATTGTTTGTATGAAACTATTTCGAAAAGCCCAGTTTTGCTTTGTACAAATACCCCTCTTTATTTCAAATGCAAAACCCCGATCGTATCGGATATTTTATTTACCTAAAAACTAATTGCAAAGTAGCCTTGTTTTAAAATAAACAAAACAAAACAAACACATATTTACAAAACTAATAAAACCTAAACTATAAATCCTATACCTACCCAATCCTATTCTACCCACCACTCACAGCTCGCCACCTCACCCTCTCCCCCAATCCCTACCCACCTGCCACCTCATCAATCCACCCTCTCTTCCCCCCTCTTTTTCTCACCACAGCTTCTTCTTACCCCCTCTCTCTCTCCCTCTCCCTTACACCCCGGCCCCACTCTCCACTCAACCCCCCTGACCCGGTCCCACCGCCCCCACCACCATCTCTCTCCTCCCCACCCTCCTTCCCGGCGCCACCTCCTCCCCACGCCTCCTTCCTCCCTTCCCTCCTCCTCTCCTCCGTGGCCACTCCCTCTCTCCTCCCAGCCTCTGGGCCCTCCCGACCTCCTCAGCTCCCGGCCGCCGCCCTCCTCACCTCCTCTCCACCATCGCCGGCCCTGCGCCGCCCCGAGCCCCCTCCTCTCCTCCGGCCGCCGGCGTGCCCCCCCTCTTCTCCGCACGACCTAGCCGCCTCGGCCGCCCGCTCACCTCCGCGTCTGCCGCAGCCTTGATCTCAAGCCCTGGCCTTGGCCTGCCCTCGCCGCCCACGGCCCGTCTGCGCCTCCACGCCCGCCAGCGGGACTCCGCCCGGCTCGACCCTCGGCTCAGCCTGCCGCCCGGCGAGCCCCGCCTTCGCGCCCTCTTCTCTGCCTCGCGCCCGTGTGCCGGCCTCGTCCTCACCCTCCTGGACGCACGCAGGGTTGTGGGTCGACGCCGCGCTCCCCGCATCCTGGTCGCCGCCCTCTGTTCCCCAGTCTCAGGCCAGCGTTTTGCTGCTGATGCCCAGGTTGCAGTACGGCAGTTGGATCGCAAGGTTCAAACCGGTGTCATCAAGATCTTCTCAGAACGCGTAATCCTCCTTCACGGGACCCCGAAGACACAATTCCGAGGATCCGAAGACCGAACCTCGGAAAAACCCCCGGAACGACAAGATCGCCCACACGGACTTGAGTACTCCGATGCCCCGTTCACGGAGTCCGAAGACCGATACCGCCGAACCCGAGCGCCAAGATCGCCTTCCTGGACCCCTGAAGACCGGTCCGAAGCGCCAAGGCCCGAACCCGAAGACCGCCAAGAACGCCACCGGTACGACAAGCACTTCGCCGCGGAGCGCCAAGTTCTCCCTCCCGGACGCCAAGACCGACCTGATACGCGGGCCCGACAAGATCGACCGCTTGGAACCAAGACCGCCGGCACGTCACGACAAGTTCTCCACCTTGTATCCGACCTTAGAAGGCCGATCCCATCGAACCCCTGAACCCTGAGACCGAACCCCGAACCCCGGAACCCCAAGATCTGCCGAACCCTAATGTGTGAACCCTTTCCCGAGCCCTATTTTATAAAAGCTAAATATAAAACCTGTTGCATATTCAATTGTCATACTCGCATGCATATTTGTGTGGTTTGGGGGCCTTATGCCGATTCACCATATAATTAAATATGGGGCCCATATGCGGGCAAACCTAGTCTTATATTGGCCTCATTTAAATTTGTGTAGCCAACCGGTGATATATTTTGCCATGCTAATACAACATTTAATTTGCGGGGTAGATAAACAACATGAACCACCTAATTAAGTGTCGGGACCCCGGTTCCGCTTAATATTGCCCAATTGCATCGCACCTTTGCCATGTCATACATCATACATGCATCATGCCCGATATTTTGCCGTAGAATTAAATATTGCATCCGGTGTTCATTCTAGTGTTTTGGTTCTTCGCGGATAAGGCCGTTGAGTTGATGCGAGTGTTGACCCGATCTTCGGTTGAACCTTCGACAATGTTTTCAGGCGAGCATCTCCCCCTTTATACCTATCTTACTTTTATAGTATTTATTCCCTCCTGTTGATCTATTGCTATCTGTGTTGCGATGCTCTAGTTTCCGTATCCGTGATATCCCTTGCAGTCGTATATTGCCTTGGACACATCCTATTACCTGTTGCTTGGTAGATAGTTGGACTTGCGTGTCGTAGTCGCTTGCTCAAGTGCTGTTGCGTGTCGTCAAGTGCCACAGTTGTTGGTGTATTGCCGCATGTTTGATGTTGGAGATGCTCATGGCTTTACTTTTCGTTCACTTTAATTACTGTTTAACAACTAAAATTGAAGTAAGTAAGCAGAGGCACAGGTGGGAAATAGATGTTATTTGGTTGTTAACCGTCCACTTGTGTCCCGTAGGACCCCGAGTACTTGATACCTGTTCCTTGATTTTTCGCGCTATCCACATCCGGGAGGATTATGGGACCCCCCTGAGCCAGAGCTTGATTCATTCTTATTTCTTGGGGCCACAAACTAGTTTGAGGTTTTATTTACTATCCTGTACTTATACCATGCTACTGCTTATTTACGATTGTGCGAGGAGCACACTGTACTGTTTAGGAATTGTGACCCGTTTACGCGGTATCGACAAGCCCAATTTTGGGTTCCCAGTCGCTTACAGCCGGCCCCACAAACCTTGAGTCCATCTCGGAGTCAGCTAACTTCGTTGTGGGTGTACTCCAAGGGGTGGCCCCCTGAAATATTTCTGAATCCTGTGATTGCTTTGTCGTGAAGGCCTCGTTGGGTTTTGATTTGGTTTTTCCGAGGTTGATCGAGTGTGTGTTGCTATTGGTGCACCCCGGCCGGGTAAAACTTTCTGAAAGCCGTGTCCGCGATTATGGACAACTTGGAGCACAGTATCTCGATCATAGACAACTATAACTAAAGTAGTGCTATAAATTGACTTTATAATGACTAGTAAACAACTTCACTATAATGGAATGGCTAAATAATACTGCTCACAATTGCTTGCTTGGGTTGTCGTTTGCGACCATTGTATCTGACTAGTAAGTATTGCAACTACAACGGAATGGCTAAATAAAAGTACCAACAACTGCTGGGTTTTGGGTTATCTCATGCTAATTGTATCTGACTAGTAAGTGTTGAAACTATCATGGAAAGGTTAACTAAAAGTGCCCACTGCTTAATTTATCAGGATGACTATCTAAACATGACTAGTAAATGCCGCAACTATAACTGAATAAATAAAACTGCCAACGGTGTGAGTTCCTCGGTTGACTTCCTCGTTTGGTCTCGAGGGGGAAACACCAGGATGGGTTTGTTTGGTGTTAGACTCAGGTTGGATCCGAATAGCTCTTTCTTACCCCTCTCTGATAGCCGCCAGTTGTATCGAGTCTCTATAGGTTGTTTAGTGCATGCCGCTGCCGCTACAGTCCACCATACCTATGTAGGCGAGGATCGCCGAATTCTAGCCTCGCCGTGTACTGGCCTCAGTACTGACGCTCCTCTTTTTCCTTTGCCCTTTGTCGGCACCCCTTTTGTTTTAGCAGGTTTCGACGTCGTTAGCAGGGTTACCCTTCCGGCTTGGCCTGGGCAGGGTTATGGACGCCATTGGTTATTCTTCAGGGCTCTTAGCCCCATTTGCATCTTGTCCGTAGTCGGACGCTCTATCATTTCAAGGTGATTTGGATCTTTGTATATTATATCTGTATTCTTGACTCATGGAGTCGTGTTGTATAAATATCTGTTCTGTGGGTCCCATCGAGGACTGTTGTGTAATGTTATTACTTCGTTTTCCACCCGCACGCAAGTGCCTGGTGGGCACCTTTGAATCGTTTCTATGCGGGTTTGGCGGGTTTCGCTGAAACTTGCATAGGTCCGATTCTGAGGGTGTTACATGCCTCCAAGGCCCTAAGGCCGTCGGAGACACACTACTAGAAAACCAGCTATAGATAGACAGATATTTGGTGCGCATGGTTCTGACCATGCACCACAAAAGTTGTCCAGTGACGCATTCCAGACAATGCGCCACAGAAATCTTCACACTTATGTGGCGCATATAGGAAAAATGCGCCACAAAAGTTCCAACTTCTATGGCGCATATGTCCATATGCGCCACAGAATGCGCCATAGAAGTTGGAAAACTTATGTGGCGCATATGGACATATGCGCCACAGAAAGCGAGGGTAGGACCCACCACAGGATTCAATTGACCAAAGTTTTGTGGGGTATACCTATATATATGCGACCGAGAAGTTCCAACTTCTGTGGCGCATATATAGATATATCTTGCCGGAACATGGAAACCGAACCCCCGTGGATCGCCTTTTAACTTTTGTAAAAACTAAATGAAAATGATAAAAAAATTCAAAAAAAATAATTCCTTAAAGATGTAGTTGTATTTTGGGGTATAGTTGTATGGAAAATTGAAAAAAAATGAATTTCGATGTATTTTGCCAAAAACGTTCATGGGACACTAAAACGGCCGTAACTTTTGCATATGATGTCAGAAAAAAAGTTAAATATACCAAAATGATCATCTCGAACTTTCCTACTTGATTTCAACTGTCGGAGGCCGTTGAAGTTTTACAGCTTCCCCAAATTCGAAAAGAGTAAAAAGTTATGGCAGAAAAAAGATTTTTTTCTGCAAAAAAATAAAAAAGGGGGACAAACTTCTGTGGCGCATTTCTCATATATGCGCCACAGAAGTGTTGGCATTCGAATTTTGAATTTCTGTGGTGCCTTCCTTCTCTCTTTTATCCTTCTCCCCTTTACTCCTCTCCTCCCCTTCTTCCTCCAGTTCTTCTCTTCCTCCCCTTCTTCCTCTCCTTCTTCTCTTCCACCCCTTCTTCGTCCTCTTCTTATCTTCCTTCCCTTCTTCCTTTACTTCTCTTCCTCTCCTCCTCCTTCTCCACTCTCCGGCCAACTACTCCTCCTACTCCAGCCATGGCCTCCACCACCTCCGGCGACATATCCTCCACCGCCTCCTCCTACTCCTCCTACTACTACTCCTCCTCTTCCACCGACGGCCTCCTTCTCCTCCTACTCCGGCGACCCCTCCCCTCCTACTCCACCTACATCGGCAGCCTCCTACTCTGGCAACCCTTCCTCCTTCTCCTCGTACTCTTCCTACTCTAGCGACCCTCCTCCTCCACCCTCCACCCTCCACCCTCCACCTACCACCCACCACCCACCTCCCACTCCGGCCAGATACTCCGGCCACATCTGGCCGGGTTTTTTCGAATTTTGAAAAAAAAATCAGTGGCGCATATTGCCAATATGCGCCACAGAAGTTTGAGATCTGGTTCGGGACTTCTGTGGCGCATTTGGGCAATATGCGCCACAGAAGTTTTTGAGACTTCTGTGGTGCATTGCAATATGCGCCACAGAACTACACTTTAGTGGCGAGATAACAGTGGCGTGTACCATATATGCCACAGAAGTTCCAAAATGGTGCGCCACTGATAGGCCTTTTCCTAGTAGTGACGGGACGAACCGGTGGCGCTACCGGCGGAGGTAAGGAACCCTAGATGGGTTGTAGGGGCCGCCTCTCTCTCTCTATGTGTGTGTGTGTACGGGTTCCGGAAATTCTTGGTACAGATATACGCTATTTCTTTTTCAGTTGGTCACTTTTCTAAAACAATCAATCTTTCTTATGAAAAATGATATTTAAGTCTAGAAAGTTGTTCAAAAGATGCACAAAATTAATTTTATGTTTACGCCTTCTTTTAAATCATGTTCCATAAAAAGAATAGTGGCATCGCCATATTGTAGGATATAGGATAGATACCCCCTTCTACAAGGTAAGGTGGTGTTCCGAGGACCTATTTGTAATATTTATTACTTTTAGTTCTCTTTGTACCGATGTTGATGATTAATAGTAGATCTGTTGAATTTCAAAAAAAGAATAGAATTGCCAACATATCAACAACAATATTAAAAAGAATATGATACTACTCAGAGGCTTTAAATGGACCACTCCTTGTCAAATTATAAAGGTAAACACTTCTACTCAGGCTTTAAATGGACCACTCCAATGCCGTTGATTCTGTATAAAGACATTGTAGGAGAAGTGGCATGGACTTCTAGCAAATGATTCAGTCAACTATCTGGATGAGGGAGTACAAAACATTTCAGTCATTTACACAGTGGTGTGATGATGCCTCAGCAGTGATTAGCATGCACGACATGGCCACGGAAGTCCTAAAGGTGTTCACAGCAACAAGAACAGTCATGCCAAATCAGGTCTACCAAAATACCACTACTAAACATACCCTAAGTTCACAATCAGAACTTGCTCATTAAAGCACCCTTACTGCAGGTGCTAAAATTTCACAAGTCCTCCTAGTAAGTCCAAACGCCGGCTTCAACATTGCTCAGTCATGTTATGGTGAGACATATTTATGCTGGCAAATGCAGCAACACCATACACGTTTAGCTTCTGCTTCTTTGCATTTCAGGTAGAGCTTCAACGTACGACAAGCTGACCGAACTTAAAAGTGCAGCAAGCACCTAGAGGGAAAGGCTCGTTGCACCTTGGGCCATCTCCTTTCTTCTGGTTATAGCCAGGGTAATCGTCTTTATGAAAACGAACTATCTCAATCGTGGTAAGAAAAGACTCAAAGGCTAGTCGCTGGATATCCCAGGCATCATAAGGATATCCTATCTTGTGGCTAATGTGGATTTCACCATAAGGCTGAAGAAGGGGACGCGCACTGCGAAAGAACCCCTTGACGAGCTTCCTATGCATGCTGTAGATCACAAGAAAAGGGTAACGAGTTAGTACAAAAGGTCAGGTGTCTGAGGCATTTGATTTTCAGAAAGGTTCTTGGGTTAACTCTAAATAGGAAACCACAAGCCAAGTATGCGTTGCTAGACAAATAAGAGGTTATATCCTAAATGTGTAAATTTTTTTCGCAGCTCATGATGAGTTGGAGGATCAGAGCTTTGCGAAAGTACAGTGGGAAAAATCATGTACATACGCTAAGTGATAACATGTGAACCTGGAAAATAATCATGCTAATAATGTCCACAAGTGTCTAGTATAAAAAAGAAAATAAATAGTGAATAGTATTGCAGTATCATTCGCTTATCTTTTCTCTTCTTTTTTTAACAGAACACAAATGTTTCCTACTTGTACTTGAATTTTTTTATAGATTCACATGCATATTATAGAAAATCCTACATTTGCTGAAAATTCAGGGTGCTTCAACTAATATGAGCCACGAGTGAAGTGAGCCCTGAATTGTATCTACTGTTCTCATGGTCACTCATTTCAATCTAACTTCAGGTGTTTAGCCGAAAGTTATGCTTACAAGTTACGACAACAATTTCACGTTGTATTTTAAATGCCAAAGAACTAGCAAATACTACGATAAGGATATAGTGTATATATACCTGGGTCCAAGAATCCAACAAAAGATGTTCTTTCTCTATTCAGTCTACAATGTGTCAATGACCTCTTGAACATGGAGTGCATATATAACTATGATCTGGGTAACTTGTCCAAATTGTTGTTTCTTCTTACAGTAGGAATAAATAACTATTGTGCGGTTCAAACAATGACTGTGACATGGCCGAGCAAACAATCAGATACTGTGTGTGTTTTTTTTTGGTGAAACTCCTGTGTATATGATAGTCTACAATGATTCAATGACCTCTTGACAGTGGTGAACTTATATCAGTGCAACTTGTTCAAACTGTTGTTTATTCTTACAAAAACCATAAAGACTACAATACATTTCAAACAATAGTGTAGTGTGACATGAGAGAGCTTATACTCAAATTTAGAACTGAGCAGCAGCAACTACTGGTCAAGATCGCTAGAATCAAAGTTGAAGAACATAACATGTTCATGTGCACGTTCTCAACAAAACCACCGAGGAGAATAATACGTATGTCCTAATGCAGGCGAGACACCGGGCATACTTAATGAACCATAAATCAAACAAACTCATCAAGACAGATTACAATGCAATCAGACCACATGAAAAATGAAAGTAATTTAAAAAATTCAGTAAAGATAACCATAACATGGGAGTGTACATACATGACCACACGCATCTCCTCCTCTTTTCCTCTAAAACCAGCATGAGGAAAGTTAAAGACAATCCGATCAAACTGTCTAATCCTCAGATGATGGCAACCAGTCATATTTTTTGCATTGATGTTATGCAGAACCTTGGTCCCCATTCTCTCTAGGTACCTCACATTTGCCTCTGCTTCACTATACTTTCCAATAAGAGCCTCTGAGGATTGCCAACAATGCAGAAAATTTAGATACAAACAGCTAAAATATTATAAATAATCACAAAATCATACTGACAATATTATCCTTGTGAGCTTATATAAGGTAAATGTAGATAGATGCACACGGAGGAGGGAGGCCACAAGCCAGACTAGGAATGAAGCAAATAAGAAACTCCGAAAAAAAACTGTTAAATGATTAAAATTCTATTACTGAATCCAAGGAAAAAGTGGCGATTACACGAATTAAATGAGAATAATCTTGTGGGCTAGCCTGACATAGTGCTTTTGCTGAATGCTAATGTTCTTACAGTTCCCAACGGCATTTTGTTAGGGTCCTAAATCACCCTTTGCAACACATTGTTGCCGAATCACCATTGACACAACGAATATGTTAAAGAAGGTAATTTACGGATACAATGTGCTGCAAAGGTGTGAAACCACATGCCAAGAGCAGATAACTCCACACTACCGATTATCTACTGATCCCAGATCAACGAATCAGTGCCAAGAGATAGAACTGAGCAACAGAAAGTAGACTCATGCAAGAGCCGAACAATGCACATATGGAACTTAACCAAATTAAAGTGTTTGGGACTTTATCCTAAAAAAATTGGATAAAGGGAACTAATACTCATTGACTTATTCCACCCATGAAAAATAATTTCTAGCAGTAAGATGCATTAGATCTCTCAAATAGAACTATACAATTACTTTCGATGAGATCATGCAAGCCCTGACAAACTTAATCATGTTCTAGTGTGTATAACCAAATGCGAGAGACTGATAACCAGATAGATTTTCTGATCCAAAGCAATACGGACTCACGGCATGCGCTTAGCTATATATTTTATCTCCCCAAGTAGCAAGTTCAAAGTAAACTTTATGTTTTTAAATTAAGAAAAGTGGACAAGGTCTTTGATTTTATTACAGAAATCAAGCATATAGTGAACTTTATCTCAATGGAGTAAAGAGCATCGAGCTCTTCTTTAACCATAGAAGATACCAAATTCTCCTACAATCCTCAAATTAACACATGGCATTCTTGTCTGCACCCTACCCACGCCATCTGCATGGTTTCCATTTATCACCACCACAAGGAGCCATTTTCTTATATATGGTGGTTCGGAGTGAAGCGCATAAAATCCTTGTTTAAGCTAGCAACGGAAGATGGCAGATTTTCCCACAATCCTCAAACTAGAACATGGTATTCTACTATTCTCGTATGCACTCTACCACTCGAGACTCGTCCTGTCGTCCACTCCAGCCTCCAGAGTTCAATCGAAACCCTAGAACAAAATCAGTACTAGTAGCAGTAAAAAAAACTGAAACTCTATTCCTCAAATTAGAACATGGTATTTTACTATTCTCGTATGCACTCTACCACTGGACACTCGTCCTGTCGTCCACTCCAGCCTCCAGAGTTCAATCGAACCCTAGAACAAAATCAGTACTAGTAATAGTAAAAGAACTGCAACTCTATTCCTGCCGAAAGAGAGAGTGGAACGAACCATATGAGTCCAGCGATGTCGCGACGATGTTCCGGCCGGAGCCGAACGCGGCGGCGAGCGCCAGCGAGAAGGAGAAGTCCCCGTCTCCGACGACCAGAATGCTTTGTGCCGAGGAGTAGTGGTTCAGCCATTTCACCTGGCTCCCCCTCTTTCGCCGCCTCGTCATTCCCTTATCGGAAGATCGCCTGGGCCCAATCCACCCCCGGCCGGAGCGCGGCGCCCCTTTCCAGTCGGCGGACACCGGAACCCCCTTGAACCGGACACTTGTCCCCCCAAACCGAGAGCGATCACCGGAACCCCATCCGCGACATTCACGTCAGCCGCGGCGTCCGCCTCCTCCACCGGCGAGACCGAGGCGAGGAGAGAGTGTGCGTGCGTGCGTGTGTGAGTGACACTGTGAACTGCGGAGCGTGCGGAAGGTGGACCGTGGCATGTGAGGACTCGAGTCTTCCCGGAGAAGCCTCGTTTTGATTTTGAATGAAGGGGAAAAAAGAAGGTGCGGGTCGGAGGAGAGCGGGCCTACATGCCAGAGCTTTTTTTTTTTACCTTGCGCGATCTTCGGCTGGATCGTGGAGTCTTCCCGTAGAAAGCTACGGGGTCTGAAGGGGAGTGGGCGAGTGGGGCCTACCTACATGACATGGTGATGTGACGGAGCGAGGGGTGGACGTTGGGTTTCGCTGCGCCACGATTTTTGGCTGGATCCTCTCCATTAATTTGAGGATCATACGACTCGAAAGCTACTGTGTAGATTGTGCCTAGGTTTCAAGTTGCACCTTGCAACTAGTCTGCTGTCCACCGGAGATGTGCAATTGTAAAACACTAATTACACATATTCATATCGATATTGCATGTGCACGTGTAAACTTTTTACGAAAAGAAATTTTTGTGCTTTCAAAATTGCTTTTTAGAGACGGTTTTTGTCTATATGTCGTATAGTACACCATATGTCTTTTCTTCGTGAAACTCTGCGGACACATCCAAGTTCTTAAAGAGTCTTATTTTTTAAAACATCTCCTATCACTACAAGGATTTGGGTTTATTGCAACAAAATTATTTGTCGCAATATGGGCCAATTTGTGGAAATATGTACCTATTGCCACGAAATGCCATTCGTTGGCAAACGTTGCAATTAAACACATGGTAATAGGCTATCGCAACGAAAAAGCAATCGTGGCAGTAAATTGTTCTATTGCAACAACAATGAGGCCAGTTGCCACATTTTTTCCCATGGCAACACCCACTTATCACCACAATTTGGTTTGTGGAGATAACTTAATGCAACATATGAATAGAACGTGGCGATTACTAGTTTGTGGCGATAACCAATGGCAACGATGCATGTTTCATTGCGCATGCTCTTTCGTGGCAATAACCTATGGCAACAACTCTTGTTTTGTAGCAACAACCATTTTGCCACGTACCGCTCCTTCGGGCAGGCGCTGTTCAAGTTTGTGTAGTCGATACACATCCTCCAGGTCCCGTTCTTCTTCTCGAACAAGACTGGGTTTGCCAGCCACTTGGAGTATTTAATTGGCCGGATGAAGCTTGCAGCGAGTAGACGCTGCACCTCCTCGGCGATAGCTCGGCGGCGCTCTTCATTGAAGGGCCACAACGACTGCTTGACGGGTCGCACTTTGGGGTCGGCGTTTAGTTTGTCCTCAGCAAGCTCCCTAGGGACACCAGGCATGTCAGAGGGCTTCCATGCGAAGATGTCCCTGTTCTCACGGAGGAACTCGATGAGCGCGCCTTCCTAGGCTGGGCTCATGCCCGTCCCGATCGTCACCGTCTGGCTGGAGTCGCCTGAGACCAGCTCGACGGTGCGGGTGTGTGTCGTTGCCTCGAAGGCTGAGGTGTTTGCGCACTCCGAGTTTGGCTTCTTAAGTATGGTGGGGTCGTCATTGTTGACCCCGCTCGCGTACTTGGCTAGCTCGTCGGCGTGGTTGGTCTCTGCCCCGATGACGGCGTCGGCGAGTTCGGCTCCTTTGTCCTCGCACTCGGCGGCCATGTCGGGGTCGCCGTTGATGGTGATGACGCCGCACGGCCCGGGGAGCTTCATTGCGTTGTACGCGTAGTGGGGCGCTGCCATGAATTTGGCGAACGCCGCGCCTTGACGCAGCGATGGTAGGGTTGTCGAAGGGTACCAGCTCGAAGACGATCCGCTCGGTGCGGAAGTTTGCTGGTGTGCCGAAGGTGACAGGCAGCGTGACCTTGCCGATCGGGTACGCCTTCCGACCGGGGACGATGCCGTGGAACATGGTGTAGGTCGTCTCGACCATCGACTGCGGGAGCCGCAGTCGCCTGAAGGTGTCCAGGTACAAGATGTTGATGGAGCTGCCGCCGTCCATCAATGTCTTGGGGAGCCAGTAGTCGCACACCTTGGGCTTGACCACTAGGGCGACTCAGCCTGGGTACTCGATGCGTGGCGAGTGGTCCTGGCAGCTCCAGGTGATGGGCTGCTCCGACCAGTTGAGGAACTGGGGAACGTCCACCTAGGCCACCGCGTTGACGGCGACGGCGCGGGCGATGACCTTCTTCTCGTGCTTCGTGTTGAAGCCTGTGAAGGTATGGAGCGAGCCGGCCACATTGCCGAATTTTCTGCCGTTTGGCGGGTTGTTGTCGGGGTCCTCCCGCGCTCGTCGTGCCTTCTCGATGTCCCTAAGGGTGTGGCAGTCGGCGGTCGTATGCGTGGCGGGTTTCCCTTCCCTGCTGTGAAACGCACAAGGTTGGTTAAGGAGGGCTGCGGGGTCGAACCTTGGTTTCGCCTTGTAGTTGTCGCCGCCGCGGCGTTGCCCTCCGTCGCGGCGGAAGCTCTTGGGCTCGCGCTGCGCGTGCCCGGCATTGGCGATGAAGTCGACTCGCCCGTCAATGCGGCGCTTGCCGGTGAGGCGAGTTTTGCTGTAGCGTAGATCGGACCGTCATCCGTTGTCGTTGCCGCTCGTGCGGCGTTGGCCTCCCGACTCGTCGTCGGTTTCCTGGTTTGGATCTTCCTCCGCGTACCGTTTGGCGATCTCGAGGAGGTCCGGTATGTTGTCGAGCGTGTGAGAATGTCGCTTGAGCTTGGCGACCAATGGCTCGTAGCGGCACGAGGTCTTGAAGCAATGGATCGCGGTGTCCGGGTGGATGCCGACCGCGTTGTACCATAGTTCTTGCCACCGCTGGACCCATTTGCGGGTCGACTCGCGGGGTCCCTGGACGCATCGCTCCAGGTCCTCGATGGTGGTGGCACACGTGTAGGAGCACTCGAAGTGCCTGACGAAGGCGTCACGCATCTCTTCCCAGGAGTCGATGCTATCCTGGGGGAGGGTGTTGATCCACTGCCTGCACGTCCCCTCCATCATCAAGGGGAGGTAACGGGCGGCTAGCAGGTCGATGGGGCCCGTGATCCCCATCGCCATGAGGTATGTATCCAGCCACACGGAGGGGTCGTACGAACGGTCGTACTTCTCTATTTCCTTCGGCGCCTTGAAGTTCCCCGGGTATTTTTCGCCTCGGATCATCGGTCCGAAGCACCTGGGCCCGAGTCGACTCAGCGACCCCATCGGCTCGCCGTCGTGGCGATTGGTTAGGGTGTGTCATAGGTCGTCGGGCTGGCGTGCACGCCAGCTTTGGTTGTTAATGATGTGGGTGCGGGCGTCGACGGGCTGACCATTGGCGGCGACGAAGTTGGTCGCTGGCCTGGGGTCGTTGGTGGAGAGTGCCGCGTTCGCGGGTCGATGTTGGAGCTGCAGTGGCGGGCAGTTGAGGGTGTTTGCCGCCAGCGGGCGGCCGCTTGAGGCCGCTCTGATGCCCGAAGAACGCGAGTACACCCGACCCTGTGAGTCGGCGCCCGCGTTTTGCTGCTCGACCGCCTTTGCGAGCAGGGCCCTCACGTACTAGGTCTGTAGGGCACCGGTGGCCGGTGGCCGTGATGTTGTCGGCCGCTGCTCGACCTGCCACAAGGTTGTCCATCGGGGTGGAGAGCAGTGGTAGGCCATTCGCGTCTCGCTCCCGTGAGGAGACCACTATCCGCGGCTGGTCCCTGGGAGGTGTGCGGTTGGGTGGAGGTGGGGTGTCGTTCGCCGTCGACCCTGGTGGGGGCCAGGCGCTTCCTCCTGGCGGCGCGTTCTCGCAGATCGCGCGCTCGGCCACGCGGGTCGGGTCGTTTTTATCGTCGAAGTTCAGGGCGCGCCCCTGGACGGTTGGGTTCAGGCGCGACCTGATTCGCTGTTGGTGGTAGCGCGACAGCTCCTGCGCCGTCACCTTCTCGAGGCAAAAAAATTCGCGCTCGGCTTGCTCCTTGCGGACTGCCTCCACCAGCTTCAGGCGGAGTTCCTCGACCTCCGTTGCCATGGCGTTAGGAGGGATCGGGGTGGAGAAGGGATCCTCCGGCGGATCGGTGCCGGTCGCCATGTAGGTCGCGGCGTGGCGACCGGTACCGTCGTGGAGATCGGCGGAGTTTTCCGATCCGGAGTCGATGTCGAAGATCCCAAGGATGGAGGGATCCTCGAAGTCTCCCACGTTGGAGACCTGGGTGATGGAGCCCGCGGGTGAAGCTGCGGTGATGGATCCGGCGAGTGACGCCTGGGTCGCCGAGTCGGTGTCGTCGTTGAGGGACGCGTCTTCCGTGGCCGCGGAGTTTTCGGCCACGTTGCTGTGGGCCGAGTTGTACTCGAAGGCGAGGTGATGGATCGTGCGGACCTGGCTCTCGGAGAGCCGGTCGCGTGGCGGCGACTCGCGGATGCGAGCCGAGTCCTCCGAGGCGATGACGTCGGTGAGGCCGACGAAGAGGCTGATCGTGCCGACCGACAGGATCACGATGTGCGTGACGGGTCGCGCCGCCGGGACGTAGCTGCTCGGCAAGATCTGGAGCATCTCGCCGATAGCTATCATGCGCGGCCGGTGGCGACCGTCTCGTTGATGGGCAGATTGGATCTCGCCGCAGAACACCGGCCAGACCGGCCAGGCCCCACGGTGGGCGCCACTATCGTGGGAATGGTCACGACAGACGCTGCAATCGGCAGCGAGTAGTAGAACGAGGGGCAAGGGCGGCCAGCCATCTGCGGTGCGAGATGAGGGCGGAGACACAAGGTTTTACCCAGTTTCGGCCCCCCGGAGGGTAAAGACCTACTCCTTCTAGATTGTATTATGATGGGGGTACAATTGTGCGAACTCGGCGCTAGGCGGCGAGTCGCTTGGGTGTATGATGGAACGTGTCTCTACACGCCCTGTAGGGAGGTTTATATAGACTCACCTCCCTTAGGGTTTACATATCTCAACCGAATCAGTTAAGGCTTCGGTACTCGTTTAACCTAATCCGACTGGGCCTATCTACTCGCCTGGGCCTTCAGCTTCCAGTCGCTTGGATCCACACCGAGCCTTGATCCAGTCGTCGTCTTGCAGGCCCACTCGTCAGTTCCTGGGCCAGTCGGAAACGTCCTGCTAGGTATACCCCGGTAGGCATATCCCCATCACGCTATGCCCGTGGCATTAACTTATTGCAACAAACATTTCACTCGTGCCGATAAACGGTTACCGCAACGGTCAAACAATTTGTAGCGAGAAGCTATTGCGACAATTTAAACTTTTCGTGGCGATACTCTATTTCAACAAAAAACAGTTCTGTGGCGCCAAATACTTATCGCAGCAGGCATAATGTTTGTAGCAAGAAGCTACCGCAACAATGTGAAGTTTTCTTGGCGATACTCTATTTCAACAAATTCAGTTCCGTGGCGCCAAATACTTATCGCAACAGGCAGAATGTTTGTAGGAAGAGGCTACTGCGACAACTTAAAGTGTTTGTGGTGACACTCTATTTCAACAAATCTTTATTTCATGGTGCCAAGCAGCTACCGCAATGTGAAGAAAAATTGCGGTGACAAGTTATTACAACAATATAAAGTTCTTCGTTGTTATATCCTAACACAACAAGGAGAGTATGCGTGGAAACTTATGTTTGTCACAACATTATATTTTTTGTGGTGCTAAGCAATGGCAAGCAAAAATGAATTGTGGCAATAGGCTATCGCAACCATAAAAAAATACAAATTCAAAACAATACGTATATATACAAATAATAATTCTCATAGCAAATATCCATCAAATGAAACTCAAATAAAATGTTGTCATCCTAATTCAAATGAAACTCAAATAAAATGTAGCCATCCTAATTAACCGCCAAGACTAAAATGTCCATGATGTAGACTCCAATCCAGCTACTTCTTTTGATCCTGCAATCAAGAAATAAAAAAAATTAGCTAGTTAAAAAGAACTGGCATCAGACAATTATTCCAGCCCCATTATTAAAAAGAATTGTTGTTAGACTAACTGGACTAAAACCGTAGGGTAGAAAAAATACGGGAATAGAAAAAACGGAGAAGCAGGAAAAGTATGCATGTGTAATCCTTAGGAATGCAAAACACGGGAAAGGATGACACATGCTTGTTTGGAACACAGGAAAGAAAACCACAAGAATCAGAGTAAAATCCTATGATATATACTTGATACATCTTCCGTTTCACAATATAAAAGATTTTGGTGGTTAAAATAGTTATTAAACCATGTTATATGTTGAAGAAGATCTAGTAATAATCACACAAATATGTTTTTAGCTACTCGACTACAGTGTATACATACATGAAACTTTTTAATCTTGGGCACATACGTATTCTCTCTTCCAAATCTAAAGAATGGATACCCATACCATTCGGTCCATATGGCCATTCTCCTAAAACTTCACTGTTTGAACATATTTAAAAGTATCAGCCATTTGTTGCATGTGATGGTGAAGGACTTGAGTTAATGTAAGTCTTACGTCCAAATCCTTCAAACCAAACCAGACTTGAGGTAGCTTGATTTGCCTCATTCCTTTGCACAGGAATTAAAAGAAGAGGTCAAGCTCATTTTTCATTTCCCATGATTTTCCTATGAAACTAACGGCAGAAGGAAACATTCCTTCACTTTTCCTCCATTCAATTCCTATGTTCCAAACGATACTACAGTGCCAATTCCTACAGGAATAGGATTCCTACACTTTTCATATAAAAATCTTTCAAACCAAACGAGGCCTTAAAACTTCCGCTATTGATTTAAGTTGTGACTCGATGTATAGTTTCAGTTAAGTTCATATCGCTAGATATCACATGTATAGTACATGTAGTAGCGACCAGCATGGTTCAAGAACAGAGCACACAACAACATTCCAAATATGAAGAAAATTGACCTAAAAATGCACGTGAACATGATGTTAAAGCAAGTTGTGACTTACCATTGCTTTGTACATTTGAGAATTTTGTATGAGATGATTTGAAGAAATCATAGTTAGCCTTGCTTCTGGATTCCTACTAGGACTTGAGCTCTGTAGAAGAGTATTTTGCAAGTTTGGATTACTATTTTCTTTGTCGGTCCTCTTATTAATCACCTGCAAATAGAAGTGCATTTTCAGCAATACAAGTAAGCAAAATAAATCTTACAAGGTGGCAAGCATATGACTATAATCACCTTCTGTTCTTGGCTTCCCATTTGTTGGCCGAGTTTAGCCATCTGTTGGTTGAACTTTGTCATCATGGCTTTTTCAAATTCTAGTCTTGATCTTCGCTCCTCTTCCAACAATCTTTCCCTTTCAGCACGCTCTTGTTGTAACCTCTCCTCAAGTTGTTCTCTCTCAGCACGCTCCAAGTTAAGCTGCTCTTGCATGTCTGCACGTTCAACTTCTAGTTGATCTTGTAATTCGTTGACCTGCTGGCTGAGCTGAGAGTTCTGTTTTGCTGGGTTTCCGCTGTAGCACGAGCTTGCTCCTCAATCTGCATCTGAAACCTTTCAGAACCAGTTTTAGGTTTGGCCATGTATCCGTACCCACGAGGCTGCGATAACTTGCATAGCAGAGTGTCTTTATATGCAGTCTGGAAAACATTGTTTCTCTGCTCACTTGAGAGTGGACCATGAGTTTCAGTTTCTTTGGTTTCAACCGCTTCACGTGCTTTGTCCTAAGAACGAAAAGAACAATTATAGCTAATTCATCAATATTGACCTATAAAAGATGAAAGAAGAATGACAGAACCTATCATTACTCACATAAACGTCCTGGGACTCTTTGTTAGACCATGTTCCATTCTTTGTGTGGGTGAGTTCCCACAGACCAATACAATCCGGCTCTTCTCTAGTTTCCACGTCTCTCTACAAGTAAATTCAACAATGATATGCTTGAAGCATGAAACCATAGGTAGCAGCAAGGCATACATACTTAGTTAGAGTCATACCTTCTCAAAACTTACTTGCGAATAGGATTTTGATCCCACTCTGTGTTTTGTCTTCTGTTTTTTACGGTTATCGGAGTTCTTCTGGCTACATTCCTATCCAGTCATTTAAACCAAATATAAACAGTCAGACAAGCCACTTCATCCAAGCACAGAATAGACAAACAGTAAGCTTAGAGATATCCTGAAATTTTGCATCATTGCCAAAGTAGTCGATCATCCATTCCCACTCTTGTAGTTGTAAATCTTCCGGCACATTTGCCAATCTAGACTCATTTGTTTTGTATGCCTTGTAAGTGGAGCTTAGAGTTGCTCGCCAAAAATCCTTGTTTAAGCTAGCAAGGGAAGATGGCAGATTTTCCGACAATCCTCAAACTAGAACATGGTATTCTACTATTCTCGTATGCACTCTACCACTCGAGACTCGTCCTGTCGTCCACTCCAGCCTCTAGAGTTCAATCGAAACCCTAGAACAAGACCAGTACTAGCAGTAGTAAAAAAACTGCAACTGTATTCCTCCGAAAAAGAGAGTGGAACGAACCATAGGTGACATGGTTATACCCTGCGGGTACCCGATGTTAGCATACCTGGTCCAGCCCGACAGAAGGCCCACTCGACGACCTACCAGGATCCATGACGCCTATGACGGTTCGGATGCTATGAAACCCATATGAACACGGACTCTCAAGCGTGCAAGACAAGGAAAGCTCAAGACTAGAGTTTGAATACAATTTGTAACCAAATCGTATTGGCACCTGAGACCTAGCCTCCCCATATATAAAGGCTAGGAGGGTCCAACGAGGAGTACACGACCTACAGACGCCATAACCCCCCAATAGATAGATCTACGATCTCCACCTCCACAATAGATCTACAGACCTAGATCTAGCTCTCTCACACCTTCGCATACACACCTCCACGCCAGATTGCATCTGCGCACCCCTGTAACCTTCGGTTCCGCGGTAATCAAGAGTAGACAAGCAGGAGTAGGGTTTTCCCTCCGGGGGCCTGAACCTGGGTAAACCTCGTGTCCCCATGTTGCTTGTTTGCTAACCGTTCCACGATCTTCAGCATCCCCATCTTCTCCAAAACCCAACTCCATAACAATGGGCATTGATAAGATCAAACCTCGTCAATTGGCGCCGTCTGTGGGAATCGGGGACGCTGATTGTGCGGTCGTGACGGTCTCATCCAAAGCAATCTACGATTCGTCGGCTTCTAGGAGTCGGATCTGTCGGATCCACCTCGATCTTCTTCATCGTGCAGCTCAGATACGTACATCTGGTGAAATCGGCGGCTGAACGTAAATCTCATCTGGCTGGTTCGTCTACGTTAGCACGCTCGGTTTTTTGCCATCACCGATTCTGTTGCAACGGACTCGGTCCCCATCAAGGTCGGTCTCACGGTCCAAGTAGTCATCGGATGCTACACATCTAGAAGCTGAAGCAAGGCATATGTTGATTCGATTCCAATCAATCGCTGGCGGCCGGATGGTGTATCACTTAGCCTGGCGCATACCACTTCTGCCTACCAGGTTAATCCCGTACCGATCGCGTGAAGCCATGGAGTGATCTCACAAGAGAACTACTACTAGTTGATCAAGATGCTAGCTTATGGTCAGCTGAAGCCACGAAGTGCTCTAAAGTATTCAGCAATGAAAGAGATTAAGTAATCAATACGCTAGCTTATGTCCGTACAATCAAGATTAATTCAAGTCACCTGGTCCTACGAAGAGCACATGAGAAAATCCCTTGAAGAAAAAACGAGTGAAGATGCTGCTGTTTTTCACGTGAGCATCAAAATTCGGATATTAGTACGACTCGATCCACTAGTGGAAACGCGGGCTTTTGTTGATCCCGAAAATGGGCTTTAACACCGGTTCTTCTACGAACCGGTGTTAAAGGGGGGGCCGTACCAGCGTGGCCTCTGCGGCATTAAAGGAGCCCCCCCTTTAACACCGGTTCGTGCCACGAACCGGTGTTAAAGGTCCCTGCACCAGTGGCCCGCGCACCCCCCCCTTTAACACCGGTTCGTGGAATGAACCGGTGTTAAAGGGGGGGCTATATAAGACACCACCCCAGCCCACACGCACTCCACTCTTCCATTTTTTTCACATTTTGGAGCCTAGCAAGAGGGTGTGAAGAGTGCTAGTTTGTGTTTTTTTCATATGCACTAGAGGTGTTCGGTGAAATGCCCGAGAGCTCAAAATAAGCTTTCTTGTTGCTCTTTCCGTCTCGGTCGAGGTCGGCAACTATAGTTTCATGTGTCATTGATGTACTATATATATAAATGGTCATCTCCCTATTATTTTTGATATATACTACATATTAATGCGTATGAATCGGCAATGGATGTACGGTGACGCCGCTTCCGAGTACATTACGGGCCTCCAAAATTTCATCGTTGTGGCTAATGCAAACTGTGGTCACAATGGTTTTATGTGTTGTCCGTGTGTTCACTGTCATAACAAGAAAGACTACTCAAATACCAGAACCATTCACGTCCACCTGCTTCGATCTGGTTTCATGCCCAGCTATAATTGTTGGACCAAGCACGGAGAAAAAGGGGTTGTGATGGAAGACAACGAAGAAGAAGAGGATGATGAAAACTATCATAATATGTATCCTGAATATGATGATCCGCAACGGGGTAGATAATGAAGATCAAGAGGGAGCGGATGGGCCCGATGACGATCTTGGTCGGGCCATTCGATGCAAAGGAAGAATGTGAAACTGAGCAGAGAAGGAGAAGTGGGCAGATGTTAAAGGATCACAAAACATTGTTGTATCCAACTTGCGAAGATGGCCACAAAAAGCTAGGTGCCACATGGATTTGCTGCAATGGAAGGCGGAGAATGGTGTGACCGACGACGCATTTTCAAAGTTGTTGGTAAAATGAAGAATCTTCTTCCAAGAAATAATGAGTTGCCGGTACATACCAAGCAAAGAAGGTTATGCCCTCTAGGATTAGACGTCACGAAGATACATGCTGCATTAATGACTGCATCCTCTACCGGTGAGAATGCGAGAATTTGGATGCATGCCGGTATGCACCTTTGCGGTATAAGATCGAACGAGACGATCCTGGCGATGTTGAGGCGAGGCCCCTAGGAAGAAGGTTCCGCCAAGGTTATGTGGTATGCTCCTATAATACCACGGTTAAAAGCGTCTCTTGAAATAAAGAGCATGCCAAGTTGTTGCGATGGCACATGGAAGACCGTAAGAAAGACGCGATGTTGAGACACCCGCTGATGGGTCACGGTGGAGAAAAGTCGAGCGAGAGTACCCGGACTTTTGCGTGGCGCAAGGAACTTAAGGTTTGGTCTAATACAGGGCATGAATCCTTTTGGTGAGCGAGCTGCGATCCACGACACACGGCCTGTGACCTATGTATCTATAACCTTCCTCCTTGGTTGTGTATGAAGAGGAAGTTCATTATGATGCCGATGCTCATCCAAGGCCGAGGCAACCCGCAACGACATTGATGTGTACCTAAGGCCATTAGTTGAAGAACTTTTACATGTGGGCCAAACCAGGTGTACGTATGTGGGATGAGCACAAAGGGGAGCCATTTGACCTCTGAGCATTGCTTTTCGTAACCATCAATGATTGGCCTGCTCTTAGTAACATTTCGAGGCGGACAAACAAGGGATACAATGCATGCACACACTGTTTAGATGATCCGAAAGTGTATATTTGGATAAATGTAAGAAGGTTGTGTACCTAGGGTATCGCCGATTTCTTCCGAACTCGCATCCAAGAAGAAAGAAAGGCAAGCATTTCAAAGCGTCTGGCGTAACCCGGAGGAAGCCTGTCCTCCGTGCGGTGAGGAGGTATTTGGTATGGTCAAGGACCTAGAAGTAATCTTTGGAAAAGGTCTGGCAGTCTATCATTCGAATGACAATGCGGACACGCGCCCATGTGGAAGAAGCAATCTATATTTTGGGACCTACCCTATTGGAAAGTCTTAGAGGTCCGCTCTTCAATCGACGTGATGCACGTGACGAAGAATGTTTGCGTGAACCTGCTAGGCTTTCTAGGAGTGTATGGGAAGACAAAAGATACACGGAAGCACGACAAGACCAGCAACGTCAAGGCCCTCAAGAGCCTATGCATCCGAGAACGAGAAGGGTAAACGATGCCACTTAACTCCTGCCCTACGCTCTTACCAAAGCGTAGAAGGAAATCTTTTTGAATGTCGAAAGCGATATCAAGGTCCCGTCGGCTTCTCGTCGAATATAAAGGAATAATAAATATGGCGTAGAAAAATTCCAAAACCTGAAGTCTCATGATCGCCACGTGATTATGACACAATTGCTTCCGATTGCATTGAGGGGCTTCTACGAAAATGTTCGAGTACCCATTGTGAAGCTATGTGCATTCCTCAATGCAATATCTCGAAGGTAATCGATCCGAAAGCCTACCAGGTTACAAACAGATGTGGCCCAATGTCTTGTCGACTTTGAGTTGGTGTTCCACCATCCTTCTTCAATATTATGACGCATCTCTGGTTCACCTAGTAGAAGAGATTGCCATTCTCGGTCCTGTTTCTACACAATATGTTCCCCTTTGAGAGGTACATGGAGTCTTAAAGAAATATGTTCATAACCGTGCTAGGCGGAAGGAAGCATCTCCAAGGGCTATGTAATGAGAGGAGGTCATTGAGTTACGTGTTGATTTTATTCCGACCTTAAGCGATTGGTGTTCGAGAATCACGACATGAGGGAGACTGCGTGGAAAAGGCACCCTAGGATGTAAAGCAATGATATGTAGGGACGGGCATTCTCTCAATCAAGCACACTACACGGTTTTACAAAGATCTATCTTGGTTGCCCGTATATCAATGAACACAAGAATTTAATACGCCTCAAACACACCCGGCGATCGATGAATGGATTATAAGTGAACACATGGCGAGTTTTGGCGGTGGCTGCAAAGACTTCTCACGAATAACACCACTGTTGGGATCAATTTGTACTTGTTGGCGTGACACCGTCTTCGGACGTATGTACTTTCAAAGTGCGAGATAAATGGGAATACATTTTACACAATAGGCCAAGATAAAAGAGCACCAACCAAAGCAGTGGTGTCCGCTTGATGCAGCGAAGACAATGGGCAAAAGACCACGTATTATGGGTTCATAGAGGAGATATGGGAACTTGACTATGGACCTAATTTTAAGGTCCCCTTGTTTCGATGCAAATGGGTCAAGCTAACAGGAGGAGGGGTTGAGGTAGACAAGAAGTACGGAATGACAACGGTGGATCTCAACAATCTTATGAAGAACTTAGACGAACCATTCGTCCTAGCCAATGATGTGGCTCAGGTTTTCTATGTGAAGGACATGTCCTCCAGACCAAAAAAAAGAAAAAATATGCAAACGAATACATCATATGATGAGCCAAAGCGTCACATAGTTCTTTCAGGGAAAAGAAACATCGTGGGAATCGAGGACAAGACAGACATGTCAGAAGATTATAATAAGTTTGATGAAATTCCGCATGACAGACAAGACATGACAGACAAAGCGGCATGAATGGATAGATATTATTTTTATGAAAATTATGATATATTATTCATATTTTTCTGAGTTGAAATGAAAAAGATATGAATTTTCTAAATTCATATCATATTTTTTGAATTAAAAAAGCCCCTTTAATGCATGAAATAAGTGTTTATTTATTTTAAAAAATTTCATGTAAAGTAAATATAAAAATCATTTACATGAATGGATAGATATTATTTTTCTGAAAATTATGATATATTATTCATATTTTTCTGAGTTGAAATGAAAAAGATATGAATTTTCTAAATTCATATAATATTTTTTGAATTAAAAAAGCCCCTTTAATGCATGAAATAAGTGTTTATTTATTTTAAAAAATTTCATGTAAAGTAAATATAAAATTATTTACATGAATGGATAGATATTATTTTTCTGAAAATTATGATATATTATTCATATTTTGAATTAAAAAAGCCCCTGAATTAAAAAAGCCCCTGAATTAAAAGCCCCTGAATTAAAAAAGCCCCTGAATTAAAAAATCCCCTGAAATAAATGCGCGCGGGAAAACACCCCCCCTTTAACACCGGTTCGTGGCTGGAACCGTGTTAAAAGCATTCAGCTTTAACACCGGTTTGTGGTCGAACCGGTGTTAAAGTAATCATGAAACGCTTCTTTAACACGGTTCCAGCCACGAACCGGTGTTAAAGGGGTATTATTCACCTCCTCCCTTATTCCTCCCACGCACAGCCAGATCGATCGCCCAGCCAGCGCTCGCCGCCCCAGCCGCCCGTCTGCCGCCCGGACGCCGTCTACGCCGCCCGCGCTCGAGTTCGCCGCCCCACGCTCTCTTCCCCTCGCCGTTCGCGCGCTTTCTGCCCGCGCCCGCGCCTCCCGCCGTGACCAAGACCACGGCAGCGGCAGCCCTCCCGCCGGCAGGCGCACCGCCCTCGCCTCCCTCCACCGCGCCGCCCGACCGGCTCCTCCCTCCACCGCGCCCGCCCCGCGGCCAGCTCCTCCTCGCCGTGCCCCCACCCGCCTCCGCTTCGCCGGCGCCTTGCGCCAAGCCAGCTTCGCGACCCGCGGGCCAGCTCCTCCCGTGCGCGCCGCTCCTCCCGCGCCCTCCCGTCGGCGGCGCCAGGCTCAGCCTCCCCGCGGCCCCGGCGTCCCGCCTCCGCGGCCTTCCCCAGCAACCCGCCCCGCCAACAGCACAACCGTCCGCCGGCGCCGTCACCGCAACCCCGCTCCGCCAACCAACCGCCGTCCACCGCTCCGCGGTCCTACCTCGCCTGCGGCCCCGCCGCCAAGCTCGCTCGCCACCGGACCGCGTCTTCCTCCTCCCCCGGTCGCGCCCAAGCCGCCACGTCATCCTGTGGGTCCCGCCTCCATGTGCGCGTCCGTGTGTGCTCGTGTGTTTGTGACATGTGAGTCTGCTTGTGTACCTTAGGGACGACTTGGAGCACCCCAAGTTCGCCCACAACCCCCGACGCCGAGGCCCTAAACCCGTGGTCCATCTACAAGACCGCCGAGAACCTCGGGTGCACCAACATGGAAGACCGAAGACCGATCCCGGCGAAATCCGGACCCGATGACCACCAAGAACGTCACCGGCTTAACAAGTACGCCCTCCCGGAACGCCAAGCACGCGCGGACCCGCCCTCAACCGACCTGCCCCCTCTCCTTCCCCGGCCCTGCGAGCGCCGCCATGTCCGCGACCGTCGACCGTCGCCCTGTGGCCGTCCCCCTGTTCCGGCGCCTCCCTCCCAGGGCCCGTCTTCCTTGGTCGTGCCCCTTTTGGCAGGAGCTCCGCTGCCCCGGCCATGGCGCGCGGCGCCCTCCTCTGGAACCGCCTCCGGGCCTCGCGACTCCGACGATCTAGGCCTTAATCCTTGCACATGTGAATTAGAAGCATGTGGAGTAAAAATAAAATAGCTTATAGCAAAGATATTATAATAGGCCACGCCTAAACCCTAACTGACCACCTCGCTCTCTTCCCCGTGCAGGAGCGTCTCGCCGCCGCCGCTTCGGAGCTCATAGGCCACGCCTAAGCCCGCTTACGCCGCCCGACGAGACCGCATCCGTGTCTGCCTCGCCGTCGCCTCGCCCACACCACCCTCGCCTCGCCCTGCCGCCATCCCGCGGGATATAAGTAAGGGCATGTTTGATTCAAAGGATTTGTATAGGAAATTTGTAGGATTAAATCCTATAGGAAATTTGTAGGATTAAATCCTATAGGAAATCCTATAGGAAATTATGCATGTTTGATTCAAAGGATTTGTATTGTATGTGTATTGTATATGCATGTGTATATTTTGTGCCACGCCGACCACACCGCCACCATTATGCCGTCGACCTGACCTCCTATGTCCTCATTGAGCCTACACGCCGAGGGTGTGTCGCCCATTTTAGGTAGACCATCACGTCGTCTTTGGTTCGAACGCACACCCCACGCACTTCCCCGCTCTCGCCTAAGCGTCGCCACCTCTCGTTGTCAATATAGCATTATAATAACCATGCTATGTTAATCAACTTTGATGACAAGTTAATTAGAAGAAGTAAATGTACCCTATCATATGAGTCCAGGGTTTGTCCGAATTAGGGTTTGAAATGACCAAGCATGTATTAGGGTTACATTTCAATACTTTTAACCTGTCATATCATCGTCCTTGCTTGAGCATTTCAATAGATGTATTACTGATATTTGTGTGATAATATTATTGTTTTAGAAACTATGGATCCACTTAGTAGAAACCTTGAAGAAGAAGAAATAATGGAGAACATTATTGATGAGGACACCTCACAATATCTGAACTTGGAGGGACATGACGACGACTCAAGTACTAGTCATGGAGAAGATGAAGACTCGGTGAAGCATAATTTAATGGTTACAAAGTCCGGCGAGGTATATGCATTTATTAAGCCTCGGTGACTTCCACCAACAATCTTCTTCTACATGTATTAATTAACGCTTCTTTCTTCTTTTTAGCCCTCTGGATCGACCAGCCAGCAACCATCTTCTTCTACGAAAAGAGCAAGCGAGGCGCGAGCCGGGGTTGAAAGATCGTGCAAAGTTCACGATCAGCGATCGTGTTGATGGCGGCCGATGGAGCCCAAGAAGGCCGCAACAAATTTATACGTCAGTGGAGTTCTTGTTAGGGACCAAATCCCAATCATAATTAAAAATTGGAATAAGCCAAAGAAGCGGCAGTACCTTTGTCGATGTGAGATCCAAAGAAAGCGCTTTGGAATTCGTTGTTGGTAAATTTCACCCTTCCGCCAGAGGAGGATGAAAACAATCCGGTTATAAAGAACAAGGTCAAAGAGTGGACTCTAAAGAAGATGGCTGATGCTTTCCATAGCTGGAAGACAAAATTGAACAAATTTGTCAAAGTGGCGAGACTCAAATTTCAAGACGCATATTATGCGAAGATAAGACCTCAACGGCCCGAATTTAAGACATATAAAAAAGTGCTATAGCTAAAAAGAGGTCGAAACCAATACGCTTAATGCCCCGAAGAAGGAATATCACGGAGGGGCGGGTCGGTGGCTACATATCTCGAGGCCTAAGTGGGAGGAAGCTGAGAAGGCCCTGCGAGAGAGGATCACACCCAGACGGATGGGTGGGACCTACGTGCAAAGACTTGGTTCTACGGAATCGGGCAAGGTTGGACCCAGAAACAGGATTGGGTATCTTCCCAACCATCCTTGCCAAACCCGGCACTGAACTCATCACGGCATACGAGGAAACATCCGCCGGGACCTTCCATCCCGACAGAGAGAATGACCAGCTCACACGCGCCATCGGTAAAAAGAACACTACGGACATGCACGAGGCACGGGGGTATGGCGTGGAAGGATGGGTTTGCCGGTGGGCGACTCTTACAGATGGCGCGAGAAAAGAAAAAAGCGTCTGATCGGATGACACAGATAGAACATGCACTTGCGGCGCTGCGACGCAAGTGAATGCACAAACCATCAAGCTACCGGCCCATCTCAGCGGCATGAAGAGCCTGCATTGGAAGCTGCCCGCGGCCCAGACTCTGCGCGGAAAAGCAGTGTGGCTTCCACGGAGAACGTGCAGCCAACGCTTGAAATGACGGGTCCTCGATACCCCGTTGATGAGATCACGGAGAGCGAACACGCTGAGCTGCATGTGAGATTAATGGGCTTATCCATTAAGGTGGCTGTCGGCTATGCCTTACCTCCTGTAGCTGGTGGAACTTACCACTGCCGACCGATTCCAGATGGCTATGCTATTGTCGGGGTGGATGAGGTTGTGAAGGAATATGAGGAAGCACAGCTTGACCATGCTACAGGTGAAGGGGAAACTCAACTCAAATTTGCAGTGAAAACAACCATTCTTTGGAAGAAGGAACACATTGTGCTTCCAAATTGGAGGTCACTGGCACCCCGCCGTCTCCGCGGCTGATCTGAGCCGCTTGACCATCTCTGGCAGCCATCTCCGGCCCGTCACCATCTCTGCAAGGCAGCCATCTCCGCCCGTCGGCCATCTCTGCGGCAGCCATCTCCGCCCGTCGGCCATCTCTGCTGCAGCCATCTCCGCCCGTCGGCCATCTCCGGTGCTTCAGCCATCTCCTCGGCGAAGCGGAAGAGCACCTTGCCACGAGGAGCATCGAGGTATCGCCACAAAGAAATCCGAGAAACCGTCGCCAAAGAGTTCAAAAACTACGTCCGCAGCCTTCCGCAAGCCATTGCCGGTTTTACCGTGGAATCGCAGCGACGAGGAGACCAATAGGATCTCGGAGAACAGGTCAAGAAATTCTTTGCACCTAGACGGGCGAGCCAAAGGAGAAAATAGATCCGGCGGTGGTGGAGAAGTTTTACAAAATCTTTTGAAACCTGAAACCCCACTTGTGCCGGACTAGCGCCAGATTTTGAAGGCGGATGCAAGCGCGTGGGGAGACTGAAAGTAGCAATCGTGAGGCACCCACAAAACAATTCCCATGCTCGGAGAGCAGGAAAACCAATCATGCGCCCGCTCCAAATGTTTGACAAGCGGACGCTCCTTCCGTAGATGATTACGAGGCAGAGCTACAAAGAAAGGCCAATGAGATGGGGATGACTTACATTGCATACTTGAACGTCATGGGAGACAACTTGCCCAAATGCGATGTCAACCCCATACAGCCATGGAAGTATGGGAAGAAGCTAGTCAAGAAAGAGGAGCTCAAAATCTACCAACAAAGATGCAAAATTGCACAAGTGGTACCTTCATTTCTGCAAGACGAGAAAAGAAGAATGGATCACGGCGCATATAAGAGATGAGATTTTCTTGTGCGGAGACGCGATCGACTTCAACATTCAAGACTTGCATTTTCTATTCAATCGAAGGAACTCGACAAAGCTGCCATCAGCCTTTATTGTGTGTAAGTACTATTTCGTAATTTTTATCTCAACTCATTCACTTCATTAATTGCATGTATATATATATGCTCACCATATATGTATATACTATTATGCAGGAAAAAGGTTATGGAATGCGGAAAGGAGGCCCTTTTGACATTGGGTTCGTTGACCCAAATAGAGTTCATGAAGAAGTGGTAAGAGAAAAACCGGGCAAGCAGAAGATTACTTGCTAAAGTCTTTCTTGAGACAACAAACCAAAAGGGAAATACTATTGCCTTACAACTTCTCGTGAGTCTTGTTACCCTCTCTCTTGTACACATTCTGTTTTGACTTACTCGATGTTAAGTGTAACTGATGATGAGTTATGCGTCTTGCAGTTCCACTTTATTCTGCTAGTCATTCAACCCGACTCGGGAAAAGTCCTTGTCATGGACTCGTTACGAAAATAAAAGAGCTATGGGCAAACTTTAGATAGATGTTCCAGATGTAATTTCAATCATATTATCGCACTAGATCGGCAACTTTCGTGACAATAAGTAATTAATTACTCCTTTATCCATTTTCTTTGTCGGACGGGGTTTGGAAAATGTTCACGGGCAGGCGTGGGTGAATGGTCAAGAACTAAAATTTGTAGACCAAAATGTAAGTAATACTAGCTAGCTTCCAATTCCATTATATCATGCTTTATTGATTATTATTTTGATTGAACTCTCTATTCTCGTAAAGTGCGCGCATCAAGGACACGGCAATAACTTATGTGGGTACTATGTTTGCGAATTCATTCAGAACACGATATGTGATGTGCCAAGCCGCACTAGAACAACTTAGAGTAAGTAAACAAAGTCCACAACATTATTTTATTACCATCAATTGTGTTGAGTTTTATTCTTATATATATATTGGCCCATTCTTCATATATATTCAGATCGAACGGATGCGGGACCAACTCCTACCATTTGAGCATACGAGCCATTCAAGAGGAATTGGCGGGTTCATACTTGATGAGGTCGTCACGCCTGGCGGAGAACTCTTTAGATATCCACCTCCGGCGATGTAGATGTATGTGCCGATGTATGTGCCGATGGCGATGTTTGTGTATAATAATAGTTGCTTAATTATTCATGTACTCGTATGTACCGATGACGATTTATAAGTATACGGCTCCCGATCGATTTCCCCTCTCTCCCCCCTCCGTAAATACCAAGCAGGCGGCGAGAGATGCGCGGCATTTAGGCGTTTTCGTCATGCAGAGTTACGCCGCGGCGGAAAACGGCTAAATCTCCGCAGCAGAATTTTAACACCGGTTCGGTCTGAACCGGTGTTAAAGAAACTGAGCCTGCGGACCCCGTCGCCACCCTTTAACACCGGTTCGTATAGGAACCGGTGTTAAAGGGGCCCCCCCTCTAACACCGAACCCTCAACAGCGGTTGTGGAACCGCTGTTAGAGGGTCCTCCAAACCGGTGTTAGAGGGGTACGTGTGCACTAGTGATCCGCAGTTAAGATAAAAAGAAAAAGGAGGCCAATCAACGCGCGCCGCACATGACCAAGCTTGATTTCCTGGCAGCCTCGACGCCTGCGCTAAATCCACGGCACGACCTGCTGCAGTTTAAGCTGCGGCAACCTGGGGGCTCCTTCGACTCCGTCACGCGGCCTGCTGTGATTTTCAGCTACGGTGATTCGCCGCTACGGTCTTTGACTCCGGCGACCTTTTACGGTCTTCGGATGCGGCAACCCGGTGCGGTCTTTGACTGCTGTGGTCCGTTACAATCTCCGGATGCGGCAACTATTCATCACCACGCGATTCCGGTCCGCCGCGTCGACCACGTCCGCCGCGTGACCCGCTTCCATGTGAACTACTTGTCCTCGACCACCATGCTGACTACTCGTCTGGCGTCGATGTCATGACCTATTGCAGTTTTCAACTTCGGCGATCCTCTACGACCTTCGGCTCCAACGACTCGGGGGCTCAGGGGCTCCCTCGCCGCGTGACCAGCCGCGGCCTTCGGTTCAAGTAAACCGCTGTGGTCTTCGCCTCCGGCGAACCCTTCGGCTGTGGCGACCCAATGTATATTTCGACTTCGATGACCCACTGCATTGTTCGGATGCGACGACCCAATATGGTCTTCGAATGCGACAATCTTCGGATGCGGAACTCGCAGCCGCCATCCACCGCAGGAACCCGTCGCTGCTATGACTGCGGTCCGCCGCGTCGACTACGTCCACCTCGTGACCCACTACCGTGTCAACTTCGCAAGACAACCAACAAAGCTAAGTTTCTCTCTACTTAGACCTGATTTCCTTTTTTAACTCGCACTCGAAACACTCGGGGGCTGCGCCCTCTACGAGTAACCTAATGTGCCATCGGCTTCCCGCACTCGAGCACCTCGAACGCGACAGCCCGAGTAGCTGATTCTGCCTGATCATCGAATCCTTGAACTCCGAGTGCCTCGGCAAGGTACTGAGACTAAGGGTAATCAGGCTAACGAAAAGGCCTAGCATACAGTGCAATAGTGTCGACTCGATCGGCACCAGAATATTACTATACAAGCCAAAAGGCAAATATTTCTTCACAAGATACAAGTACTTCACAATTTTTTATGTTTTCTGCAACCTACAGGAACATCGAATCACATCTCGCTATTGTATCGAGTCCTCCAACAGGAATCGACAAAGCAACTGGCTACGCCATAAACTCAAGGCCCGAGTCGAAACCCTCCTCGGATGGTTGCATCACTTGATGCTACACAGGCGCTACGCTGACTCGATGCACTTCCGGGTCAGTGGTTTCTCTTCACATGAGTCTCCACTCGAGTCTGCGACTCGACTAGACACTCGGGAGCTACTCCTATCAGGAGCACTGGTCGCGCACCCGATGTACTTCCGGGTCAGCGATACGCCCACGAGATTGTCGACTACAACTTCACGATACAAGACTCGAGTCTCTGCCCGAGTCTACGACTCCGTCAGACACTCGGGGGCTACTCCTATCAGGAGCGCTGGCCGCGCACCCGAGACATGAATTACCCAATCTATTCTTCGAGTCCCACGTCGAGTCTACGAGTCCACTACTGAATCGGGGGCTACTCCCATAGGGAGGATGGATTCAAGCATCCGAAAAAATTTGTGTCCTACGGACCTGAAGCCAAACAATGGCTGAATTAAAGTCTCTGCTCGAGTCTACGACTCGAACACACACTCGGGGGCTACTCCCATAGGGAGCGCTGGCCGCGCACCCTATGAATTCTTCGAGTGCGATCCTTCGGATCAGCATGCAAAACTTTTCGTCAGCTCTGCCCTAATTAACGCTAAGTGAGCAACGTCCTCCTTGGCCACCTGAAACACCTCCGTGGTGATAAACATTCGGATGCTGCGTCTGCGACACAAAGATAAGACCTACAGATACCACCTGATGGCCTGGTAACGCACACGACTGCGCTCTGCTAGTAAAAATCCGTGCCAGCAGGCGCGATGAAAAATCCCGACGGACGCGTTGGGTACATCATTTAAATTCACTGGAATTCCACTCCTGTAAGTCCTCCGCGGCCTGAGTCGAATTATGCCAGCAAATGTTCCGGGTTCGAGTCGAGGGACTCGAATCTGAAGAAGATCGTGTTGTTTTGTCCTAAGGCTTAATCGACCACGATCCGTCGGAGAGTCGCTGCGCATCAACAATCCCTACACATTCTTTTGAAAGACAGAGTTGCACCCGAAAGATTGAAGAGTCCTCAGCTGAATCTACGATTCGACTGAACACTCGGGGGCTACTGACATGGTTATACCCTGCAGGTACCCGATGTTAGCATACCTGGTCCAGCCCGACGGAAGGCCCACTCGACGACCTACCAGGGTCCATGACGCCTATGACGGTTCGGCTGCTATGAAACCCATATGGACACGGACTCTCAAGCGTGCAAGACAAGGAAAGCTCGAGACTAGAGTTTGAATACAACTTGTAACCAAATCGTATTGGCACCTGAGACCTAGCCTCCCCATATATAAAGGCTAGGAGGGTCCAACGAGGAGTACACGACCTACAGACGCCATAACCCCCCAATAGATAAATCTACGATCTCCACCTCCACAATAGATCTACAGACCTAGATCTAGCTCTCTCACACCTTCGCATACACACCTCCACGCCAGATTGCATCTGCGCACCCATGTAACCTTCGGTTCCGCCGTAATCAAGAGAAGACAAGCAGGAGTAGGGTTTTCCCTCCGAGGGCCTGAACCTGGGTAAACCTCGTGTCCTCGTGTTGCTTGTTTGCTAACCGTTCCACGATCTCCAGCATCCCCATCTTCTCCAAAACCCAAGTCCATAACAATGGGAATTGATGAGATCAAACCTCGTCTAACACCAAGAACTCCGCAGCGCACATCTCCTAAGAGAGGTCCATCGACGCCTTCAGGGACGGCGTCAAGCGCCAAGACTTCAAGGAGGAACTCAGGAGCGTCAAGCCCAAGACACTCGACCACCTCATGGACATTTCCAACAGGTGGGCTGACGGCGAAGATTCCATCCACCGAGCACAATCGGAGGAAGAGGATGACTACGGCCGACGGCGAGAGCGCCGTAGCAAGAGAAGATGGCGCGTCTACGACGATCGCGACGGACCCGACATGGTCGCGGCCGGCTACGCCGATCGCCGCAACGACGCCAACCGCAACAGCGGAGGATATCGCGGAGGAAACTTCCGCGATGGAAGACGCCCAGCACAGTCGTGGCAGTGCCACGACCGCGATAACGGACCCTCAGCATACGAAAAACTTTCGGGTCCACGCACCATCCACTTCTACATCGACAAGAAGGATGGCAAGAAGAAGGCAAGCCACATGCTCAAGGATTGCTGCGAGTTCTAGAAACTCAGCGAAAGCATGGTCCAGATGAGGCAGCAAGCTCCAATTCCTGGATTCGGAAACGCACCCGCGCCGGGTGAGATAACGCATGGAGCTCCTCCACCGCCACCTGTAGGAGGCCCGAACCAACCAGTCGCACCAGCACAGAACAACGCTGGGAACGGGTATCCCCCGCCGAAAGGAGCCCTGATGATCCAGAAGGGGCACCCCACAAATAGGGTGCTGAAGAAAATAACCCGACAGATCAACCTGGCCGTGGCAACTCCACCCGCCATCCCTGAGTACCTTAGTGGATCGGAGTCCTGCATCACGTTCAGTCGTTTGGATCACCCTTGTCAGATCCCTTGCCCAGGTCATGCTGACCTGGTGCTGGAGGCGCAGATCGGAGGTTTCGAGATGAGTCGCATCTTCATGGACGGTGGCAGCGACATCAATCTGATGTTCGCAAGTACTTTGGCAGCAATGCGGATCCCGCAGTGCAGCCTGGAACAATCAGATACAACGTTCCACGACATTGTCCCAGGAAAGGGCATATTTCCCCTGGGCAAAATATGGCTCGACGTCATCTTCGGCAAGCCGGACAATTTCTGACTAGAACGGCTCGAATTCGAAGTGGTGGACTGGCCATCTCAGTACCACGCCATCCTCGGGCGTGTAGCATTCGCAAGGTTCTTGGCTATCCCACACTATGCATACCTGCTACTCAAGATGCCAGGGCCGAAAGGCGTCATCACAATCCACGGGAGCTTCACCCGATCGGACCAATGCGATAGTGATTTCAATAGAATCTCCCAATCATTCGGCATGCAGGAGGAACTCGTAAGGCTCCGCGAAGTGAAGGAGAATGGGGCACCCCCAGTCGCACGACAAAACGCACTTGACATGTCCTTTGACTCCACCGTTAACACAAAGAAGGTGTAGGTCCATCCGACGGATGCCTCCAAGACGGCGCTGATCGCCAACGACCTCAGCCCCGCATAGGAAGGCGCGCTCGTCGAATTCCTCCGTGAGCACTAGGAAATCTTCGCCTGGTGTCCTGCGGACATGCCAGGAGTTCCCAGGGAATTCGCCGAGCACGCACTCAACGTCTTTCCAGACACCAAGCCAGTCAAGCAGTCCATCCGGAGACTGTCCGAGCCACAGGCCGAAGCCATCGGGAAGGAAATAAACAGGTTACTCGCCGTAGACTTCATCAGGGAGATCAAAGAAAGCGAGTGGCTCGCGAACACAGTGATGGTCCCCAAGAAGGACACAGATATCCTGCGGATGTGCGTAGACTTCACGTCACTGAACAAGCACTGCCCAAAGGACCACTTCCCCCTTCCTCGGATCGACCAGATCATCGATTCGACCGCAAGATGTGAGAAACTCTCCTTCCTTGATGCCTACTCAGGCTACAACCAGATTCGGCTCAAGGTCGAAGATCAAGAGAAAACGGCGTTTATCACACCGTTCGGAGTGTTCTGCTAGAACACAATGCCCTTCGGGCTAAAGAATGCAGGTGCCACGTACCAGCGATGCATGCAGGCATGCCTCAAGGACCAGATCGGTCGCAACGTTCAAGTCTATGTCGATGACATAGTCATCAAAACCAGGGAGGCAAGAACACTCATCGACGATCTCCGCGAGACGTTTGACAACCTCGATCGCTACAGGATCAAGCTCAACCCCGAAAAGTGCGCCTTCGGCGTCCCATCGGGCCAGCTGCTTGGGTACTTCATCTCTCAGCGAGGGATTGAGGCGAACCCGAAGAAAATCAGGTCCATCATGGCAATGGAGAAGCCGAAAAATCTCAAGGGTGTCCAGCAGCTCGCGGGACGAATAGCGGCGTTGAGCAGATTCATCAGCCGCATGGGCGAGAAGGCCCTGCCATTCTACCAGCTGCTACGAAAGGCAGATAAATTCGAGTGGACGCCCGAAGCCGACGATGCGTTCGAAAGCCTCAAACGGCTACTCTCCACCTTGCCCGTCCTAGTTACGCCAAAGTAGCGCGAGCCCCTACTGCTGTACATAGCAGCCACACACCAGGTGGTCAGCACCGTACTAGTGGTCGAACGACCCGAGGAAGGAAAGACCCACGGGGTCCAACGCCCAATCTACTACCTCAGCGAGGTACTGACGCCAAAAAAGCAGAGGTACCCTCACTACTAGAAACTCGCCTACGGCGTATTCATGACAGCTCGACGGTTGAGCCATTACTTCCAGGAGCACCAGGTGATGGTCGTCAACGAGGCACCCCTGAACAGCATCCTGAATAACCCAGAGGCCACAGGGCGCGTGGCCCTGTGGGGCATCGAGCATCACCCGGACATCGCTCTCTGAAGCGACTCGCAATCAAATCTCAAGTCCTCCCGGACTTCCTTGTACATTGGATGGAGCTGCAGCTGCCAGACACCCCAGACATGTCACAGTCATGGACAATGCACTTCGACGGCTCCAAACGTGAAGCTGGAGCAGGAATCGGGGTCATACTGACCTCCCAGGCGACGGATGAATCGTCCTCCGGATGAAATTCCGAGCTTCCAACAACGAGGCCGAATACGAATCCCTCATCCACGGCATGAGGATGGCAAAGATCTACGACGCAACGCGCCTGGTCATCTACGGTGACTCCAACCTTGTCGTCCAGCAGACGATGAACGAGTGTGACGCACACGCCAAAAACATGATCTCGTACCACGCACTCTACAACGCACTCGAAGGAGAATTCGACGGCTGCGAGCTTCGGCACGTTGGAAGAGAAAGCAACGAAGAAGCCGACAGACTCGCCAACATCGGCTCCACCTGCGCAAAGGTGCCACCGGGTGTGTTCCTCGAACAGATCTGTGTGCCATCCATCAAGCGGAAATTCCCCAAGGGATCACCCGAAGAAGTAGAACACTCGGAGGACCCGAGAAACTGGACACAGAGGTCGCTATGGTCAACCTGATGCAGGTCATGGCAGTCGAAGAAACTTGGACACGACCATACCTCCAGTTCTTGATAAACGGAGAACTGCCTGATAGCCCGACGGATGCCCGGCACATATCTCGTCGGTCAAAAGCCTTCACCATCATCAATGGCGAGTTGTACAAGCACAGTATTACGGGTGTACTACAAAGGTGCGTCACCATAGGTGACGGAAAAGCCATCCTCCAAGACATCCACGAGGGCATCTGCGGCCAGCACGCAGGCAGCCGCTCCCTTGTCACCAAAGCTCTACGAGCTGGATTCTACTGGCCAACGGCCATGAGCGATGCAAAAGACATCGTCCGAAGATGCAACGGGTGCCAAAGATTCGCCGACAAACCGCACGCACCCGGGTCAGAGCTCAGACCCATACCTATAGCCTGGCCTTTTTCTCAATGGGGCCTCGACATGATCGGCAAACTGCCAAAGTCCTCGAAAGGCGGGCACGTTTACCTCCTGGACGCAGTCGATAAATTCACCAAGTGGGTCGAAGCCATGCCGGTTACCAACCAAAAGGGCAAGACCGCCGTCAAGTTCTTCGAATCCATTGTCTACAGGTTCGGTGTACCGCACAACATCATTACCGACAATGGATCGAACTTCATCTCCAAAGAATTCCAAGACTTCTGCGAAGGCCTCGGAATCAACATCATATACACCTCAATGGCTCACCCGCAAACGAATGGGCAGGTCGAAAAGGCCAACGGCCTAATCGGCGCTGGCATCAAGAAGCGCCTCATGATCCCACTCGAAAGAAAGGCCGGAGCCTGGACGAAAGAGCTGCCATCCGTCCTATGGAGTTTGTGTACCACGCCAAACAGCTCCACTGGCTACACACCGTTCTTCATGGTGCATGGAGCCGAAGCCGTACTACCAGCCAATGCGCCACCGGGCCCCGGTCGTCGCCACAATGAAGAAGCGAATCCACGGTGCACTCGAGACGCCGTCGACACACTCGACGAGGCAAGAGACGTGGCGAGAACCCGATCGGTGTACCAAAGAGTCTCCGCCTTCTACCGGCCGACGGCTGCGCCCAAGGTCCTTCGTCGAAGGAGACCTCGTCTTGAGACTCAAGCAAGAGCGACCGAAGAAATTCGAGTCACCATGGGAAGGGCCCTACATTATCACCGAAGTCATCTCAGGTGGCGCCTATCGCCTCAAGCACGTGGAGTCTGGAGTCGAATACTCCAACCCATGGAACATCGCACACTTGCGACGATTCTACCCCTAGTTACCTGCCCCTTTACTTTCAATAAGGCTTTTCAGCCAAGGCTATTCAGTCGAACAATGTACTTCCTCCATTACGACATAAATAAACCTAAGTGTCTCGCCCCAAAATTTCGTTCGCTATTTGCAACTTTACTTTATGCTACAAACGCACTCGGGGGCTCCCCCCACCTCACGATTTCATCGATCGAGGATCACACGTGTACACCTGAGTAGCTGACAACGTCAGGCAAACGAAAAGGACACGTACTCAAATAAAGCACTGCGTGCTCAAACAACACACAAACCTTTATAACAAAGGGCACAACATGCCCAGTCAAAATATACAAAATTTACATCTATCTCTTTTACAGGTACTACCTATTCTGAAGAATAACTTGAGCACGCTGCTCAAACAAATCTACGACATGTTCGGCATACTGCCTTACAGCCGCATAATGCGGACGCATATCCCACTCGCCACCGTCCGGCCGAAGAGGTGGCCCAAACGCCACAGCATACAGATCTACATCAGGACGATGTAGCCTAACAAGGGACAGCGCAGCCTTCACCCCTGCGATGAGCTGCTGCCTCACCAATTCATGGACACGAGTCACACTCCGAAATCTAGACAGAAGACCGGACAGGGTTGTTGGCACAACATCCATAGGAAAAATCACATGCAGAACCGACGAGAGCGAAGTCTGCACTTGACGAAGCACCCGCGATACTTGGTGAACGCGATCCTGCACCGTTGCTAGAGCCATCACACGGTCACGATCCATCCAGAAGAACCTGCCAGCTTCCATGTCCTGCTGAGTCAAACAATTGACCCGAACGGCAACACGCTCTTTCTCCTCCCTTGGAGCAAGGTTAGCACCTGCGATACTCGCACAAAAGTAAGAAGCAAGCCAAGCATACGCATCCGAAGAACCGAGCTGCAGCTCAAAATAAAGAACAACTTACATTGCAGCTGCTCAGACAGTCGAAGCAGATCCTCCATGAAATACTCCTCCCTGGCTGCACCGCGATCTGCCTTGGACTTACGAACATCGGCGTGACCACGCACCCCAAGCAACTCCTTCTCAAGACTACGAACACGGTCTCTAAGAAAAGCAAGTTGTGATGAATCATCCAAAGATGGCCGCAGCCGCGCTGCAGGCGAGGTGTCAACAGGATCAGCACCCGAAGGAACCTAGAGAAGCAGAAAAGAAAAGGACATAAACACTCAGGAAGCAAAGAACACAACTCAGCAAAATTCATTAAGTGGATAAATGCCACTACGTGGCACATGGATTTTTTGTTTCCTCAACATAATTATAGCAAAATAAAATTACAAACTATCCTACAGCTACAACGCCTAAGGCGCGGCGCCCTGAGTCGCCTCAGAGCCGGATTGCCTCGCCTTGGCTTCCCCTGCTGCCGTAGCGCGTACTCGGCCAGCAGATCAATCATCTTGGGCCTATATCGCTTACAGCGAGCAGAATAGGTAGTGAAGGCTACCTCGGATCCATCCGCGGTCGTCGGCATCTGGGAGGTGATCTGGGGAAGGTCCAGCTCCGCTCCAGCCGCCAAGGCCATCGCCCGACCAGACGCGCCGATGCCCTTACGCTGCGCTTATGCGCCACAGCGCCGGTGACAATGCCTCCGCCAAGGCGTCAACATCATCAAGAGCCGCGCCCTTGGGGACAAGCTCCTTGTAGAAGCGGTCAAGGACCTCCTTGGCCTTGGCAAGTGAGCTGACGACGGTGCTGCAGCGGTCTTCGATCGCTGCAGTAGCATCATCTAGAGCACTCCCGTGCTCCAGAGCGCTGCGGTCAAACTCGATGCCTGCGGCATCAGAGACAATAAATAAAAGGAATGAAGAAAGCACCAAGAAGATAGACAAGAAAATGAATAGAGGTAAACGAAGATACTCACCCGAAACAGTCTTGGCAGCAACCATGAGCTTGCCAGCCACTTCTCTTTCACGAGTAGCCGCAGCAGTGGCAAGCTGCTCCTCGCGGTCCGTGGCCTCCTGCTGTAGGCACTCCTTAGCCACGGCCGCAGTAGCCAGTTCCACCTCGAGGCACTCCTTCACACCAATGGCGACATCGGCCTTCTTCTCTGCTTGACCAAGGCTCTTTTTGAGAGCATCGATCTCACGAAGCGAGGTGTTATGCTCCTCTGCATCAAAAAAATACAGGTGTCAGATAACAGGACAAGAATGCACGAAGAAGCAAATATCAAAGGCATGACAATACCTTGAAGCTGTTTGAGGCTGGCCTCCAGCACCAGGTGCTCCTGCACCAGTCGCCTGGCATCCTGTACAAAAGGCTGCGGGAAGAAAACCTACCAGTCAGAAAAAGGACTCGGGGGCTACGCCCAACAGAAAAAGAACAGCAGCAAAAGACGCACACGAAAACGCTTGGGGGCTCCCCCCGAGACTCGAAGAACAAAACAAGAAAAATCTTTTACAAACGCGCGGGGGATTTCCCCGTGGCAGGAGACTTACATGATCCAATGGCGACGTCGAAGGTCCGCTGACGAAATTCTGAGGCGCACCTCTCCGTGAGGAGGGTTGAGCAGCCCTCAGAAGTTGCCACCGTCTGAGGAGGAGGAGACGCGACTTTTGACTCCCCCATCATCTCCCGAGCACCGTCGCTAGAGGAGTCGTTGGAAGAGTGCCTGCACACGAACAAATTAGTACAAGAACAAAGTAAAAAAGAAAAGAAAGGACAGTACAAAGGAAACTTACGAGTCAAGCTCGCTAAGATTGAAGACAGGAGGGGTCCTTCGGACCCTCTTCTCCTCTTTCGTCTCTTCCTTCTTTTCTTCCTTCTTCCGCTTCGCTGGCAGGTGCGGCGCTACAGCCCGCACAGGAATGGCAGGAATAGGGGAGGAAGAGCCTCCATGCCCATCACTATGGCGCTCAAGACACAGAGGATTCCTAGGAGTCGGAGGAGTCGAAGCATCCAAAGACTCGCTGGAGCTCCGCGATCGTTTGCGAGTGTGGTCCTCCCTTGACTCATTGGCATCTTTAGCCGGAGATCGCGCTGATGGCAGCTCGGACATGGAATCCACCAAATCATTGTCCGGAGCATCCGGATATACTTCGGGTAATGGAGGCGACATACCCGGCACTTTGAAGCTCTGCATAGGAGAAGAACAACTTGTCAGCAAACAAACACAAAACAATACAGTCGAAAAATAGCTCTACGCGCACGGATCTACACCTGTGGAACAGGAAGCGAAGAAGAAAACGGAGGAGTCAGCGACTTCCCCGGGATTTCCTCTCCGGCCTAGAACTTCAACAGCAAGCGAAGGGCCCTGTCAAGATCTCCTTGGGAGATTTTCTCAGCCAAAACCCTCGTCGGATCACGCCGGCCAGCATAAAGGAACATTGGGTGCACCCTAGCCTAGAGTGGCTACACCCGACGCTCGAGAAAGGTGCGGATGATATCCACACCGTTCACTTCCTTCTCTGGAATCAATTGGAGATCCTCCACCCGACGATATAGAGCCTCTATCTTCGCCACCTCGCCATCCAAAATCTTGTTTTTCCAAGACTTTTTCGGCTCAATCTCCTGGGAGGGGTCGAATGGAACAAGACCAAAATCTTGCCCAGGAACTACGGAGTCGCGGATATAAAACCATCGCCTCCGCCAGTAATGGACAGATTCAGACATGGAAAAAGAAAAGAAAAGCATATTGGGCCTGAGGGAGATGATGCAACCCCCAATGGGATAAACACCATCCGAACCAGATTGCCTCTTCACGGAATAAAGTTTCCGGAAGAGGCCAAACTGCGGATTAATACCGAGCCAGCACTCGCAGAAAGTGATAAAACAAGCAATGTGAAGAAGAGAATTGGGGGAAAGATGGTGCAATTGGACACCGTATAGAAAAAGCAGTCCACGAAGGAAGTCATGGACTGGGAAGGAAAATCCGCGCATGACAAAGGCAAGGAACATAACCCGATACCCAACGGGGGGACGGGGGATTACCTCATTGCCTGGAAGTTTAACGGCCTCCCTATCCTGTGGGATCAGGCCCCGCTCACGAAGCCTGCGGAGATCACTCTCCCGCGTCTCCGATCGCCGCCAGCCACCGTTGGTGACACGGGTAGTGGCGGCACCTTTCTTCCCTCCGGCGGCGCTGGTGGCAACCGCAGACGACGACTTCTTCGGCTTCCCCATCGCGGTACGGCGGCGCTGGCGGCGAGAGCGCAAAATGGACGAAGGAAACGTGAAGGAATATTCCAGCGCGCAACAAGAGCTCTCAGAACGCAAGGAAGCAGTGAAAGCAAGAACAGATGGGATGAAAACAAATTGAAGTTTTCCCCAATTATTATAAAGACAAAGACGATGCACGACAGCCGTTCATCGAGAAGACCTAACGCCAACGGCAGGATCTGGCCATACACGTGTCAGCATCACAACGAGCCGTCGCTAACACGCCGTCCACTACCCGTGGAAATCGAGGGGACGCCGTAATTATCTCTACGACGCGCGTGACCGGTCAATTCAAGGTCAGACAGTGGGACCCATGTTCGTCCAGTCAAGTCATCTCTGGGGCAGCAGACGCTTGAGGTCATCGATCGTCAGCACTGACGTAATCAAAAGCTACACTAGCAACAACTACAATTTCTTCGGCTTCAAAGCTAAGAGTACTCACTCGAATCTATGACTCGACCAATTACTCGGGGGCTACTCCTATCAGGAGCGCTGGCCGCGCACCTGAAAGATGAACAAAAGCGAACTGTTACTTCGAGTCCCTCGCCGAGTCTACGACTCCATTATGGACTAGGGGGCTACTCCCATAGGGAGAACAGATTTAATCATCCGAATTTTTTTTGTGTCCTACGGACCTGAAGAGGAACAACGGCTGAATAAAAGTTTCAGCTCGAGTCTACGACTCGAACAGACACTTGGGGGCTACTCCCATAGGGAGCGTTGATCGCGCACCCTATAAATTCTTCGGCTGCAATCCTTCGGATCAACATGTAAAACTTTTCGGCAACTATGCCCCAATTAAACGCTAAGGGAGTAACATCCTCCTTGACCACCTGAAACACCTCCGCGGTGATAAACATTCGGATGCTGTGTCTGCGACACAAAGATAAGACCTACAGATATCATCTGATGGCCTGGCAACGTACATGACTGCGCTCTGCTAGTAAAAACCCGTGCTAACAGGCACGATGAAAAATCCTGACGGACGCGTTGGGTACATCAGTTAAATTCACTGGAATTCCACTCCTGTAAGTCCTCCGCGGCCTGAGTCGAATTACACCAGCATATGTTCCAGGTTCGAGTTGAGGGATTCGAACCTGAAGAAGATCGTGTTGTTTCGTCCTAAGACAGTTAACTGACCCTGATCCGTCGGGAGAGTCAGGCACACGCATCAACAATCCCTACACATGAACTATTTAAACACATAGTTGCACCCGAAAGATTGCAGAGTCCTCAGCCGAATCTATGATTCGACTGAACACTCGGGGGCTACTGACATGGTTATATCCCACGGGTACATGATCTCAGCATACCTGGTCCAGCCCAAGGAAGGCCCACAGCAACTATACGTCAGCCCATGAAGATTTTCGGGTGGCCAAGGCCCATGACACTTTCGGATCCTTGGAGAGCAAGACTAGAGTAGATAGGAAATTTAAAGGGGTAAAACCCTAGAACCTGTAACCGACTAGGTCTATGCCCGGGACCTGCCTAAGTCTATATAAAGGCTAGGAGGGCACGACCTAGATCTCTCTCTCACACACCTTCGCACCACGCCAGATTGCATCTGCGCACCCCTGTAACCTTCGGTTCCGTCGTAATCAAGAGCAGACAAGCAGGAGTAGGGTTTTCCCTCCGGGGGCCTGAACCTGGGTAAACCTCGTGTCCCCGTGTTGCTTCTTTGCTAACCGTTCCATGATCTCCAGCATCCCCATCTTCTCCAAAACCCAAGTCCATAACAATGGGCATTGATGAGATCAAACCTCGTCAGCGGCGAGCTCAACCATGCAGGAGGACGGAGGATGGCAAGCTGGGCCATGCGGAGGACGGCGAGCTCAGCCAAGCGGGCGGGCAGTTGGCACAGAGCTCACGGGCGGGCGACCTAGACTGGGCAGGCGCGTCGTCGCCGTCTTGTGTAAAATATCGCCAAATTTGTGTGAATTTGAGCCAAATTATGGTGAAATATTGCCAAATTTACCAAAAATCGTCTATCTAGGAATGCGAGTGGGAATTCGGCCATTCTTAGGCCAAAAGTTACATCCATCCGGCAATTTTTAGCTTCGGATTTTGGCCTGAAAACGCCCAACAAATGAAGATGCTCTAAGTCTTCTCGAGAAGCAAACGGTTAGAACATTTGGCATTCTTTTTTTAAACAAGCAGCCAGAAGTTTGATTACTCTGGCGGGTACAGATTTACAGGGAGAACCTAACCTTACATGAACTATGGTCCTCACAGTTTACAAAAAGGACTGCGAAAGAAAACATGAAACGTTATTCAGTCCTTCGTCAACATCGCTGTTGCAAAGCTTCGAGAGAATGTCCATCGACCACGCCACCGGGGACGACACCACTTGGGGCGTTGGTGACGCGTGATGTCGAGATGAAGCCGTTGAAGATTCTTCGGTCTAGCACATCAGCCCGGAGGACAAAAAACCATCGGCGCGGGTAGCACTAAGGCATGGAGTGGCCTCTTGGACCAAGGATAGCGGCGGGGATACTTCGTCGTCACTCCAGAGAAAAGAGCGAGAGGAATTGATTGTCGTAAGTTCTAGTCTCCAATCCTCTCCCTTATTTGTTAATTGACCAAGTGTCATGGGTGTCCAAAAAATGTCTCATGTCAATCTCTAGGCCGCTTGATTATGGACGGCTCCTGAATCCATTCTGAAGGTTAGACTTACCCTGACCCCTAAGACCTCCTTCATAGCTAGCGCTAGGATGGGTTCCTCGGTTTCAGGTGTCAAGAGACGCTTCAAATCCAGTCCAACGGTCGGACCTGTCCCCAAGGTTTATAGACTTTTCCAAATACCCTCTTGCTTGGGTTACTAATTCATTCGTTTTTTTCAACCTTTTCCCTTTACCATACTAGGTAAGACGTAAGATGATCTTGCCGGACACCTTGTCAGAAGAGGAATAGGAGGCGACCATGCCCCCTAGCTCGTGATGGCGCTGCTTCTAAAGCTGAGGAGCCTTTCTCGGCGAGGAGAACACACGCCACCTGGTAGGCCTGCGCACGATTGATACCCATAAGTGTAGGATATTGTTGCTAAAATCTTCTAAGAAAAGTATTACCGAAAGGACTATGATAATAAGGACACATACCCTAGGCATGAATGAAATATGGTAACCCACCCTTATATGCGTGCAGCTCACGTGGAATTTTTTGTTTTATACTTTAAAATGTTTTATCTCTTTAATCGTAAACCCAAATTTGAATCCGTTTTCATGATTGGCTTTGTTGCAATGAGATCTTCAAAACTAAATCTCATTTCGATATATTTTAACAACTTTTTTTTCCGATCCTAGTTGCCAGATTACAGTCACTTGTAGGATAGTTATGTTAGTTAGTAGGTTAAATTATCTAAATTATTAGTTTTTCTGAACTAAAAATATAATAATTAAATCATGCATGTGTGCAGTGCACTTGGATTTTTGCTTTTCAAAAACTCAAAATGATTTATCTCTTAAATGGTAAATCCAAATTTATATTGGTTTTCATAGTTGTCTTTGTGACAACGAGATCATTCAAACTATATCCCATGTTGATATATTTTGGTAACTTTTTTTTCCGACCACAGTTGCCAAAGTATTGTCACTTAGTCGCCGGTTAAAGTCAACTAGGTTACCAAGATAAAATTACCGGGTTTTTGAACAAAAATTGTTGTGGATCAAAATATTCACTTTCTGGATATATAGATAATTTCTATGCAAAATACACATATACAATTTACCTGGTAACTATTGACTAGTAACTTGGTAACTACGGCATAATTATCTGGCAACTGACGACGAAAAAATATTTCATTAAAACATATTAGAATGGGATCTTGTTTTAAAGTACTCGTCGAAACGAACCAAGTGATGAAGACAGATCATCAATCGAATTAATGGTTTATGAAAAGATAATGTATTTTGAATTTTTGGATCGTAAAAAGATTCTCTGCATGCATGTTGGCGTTAGCTCCTCCGTCCTTATAAAAAAATAGTTCCATCACCCGCCATATGGGAGAAGCAGGCTCAGGCATGTTCTCTTATCAGATTAAGCGTTACCTAATTTATAGTTCGACATAATGGAAGCATAAAAATCTTAATAAGACTTTAGCATTTATAGTTTAATGATTTCACAAATAAGTGGTGAATGCAGTAGTTTAAATCAAAATAGTAAAGCAAGCATAAAAAATTAGCAACACATTTCTAGTTGTCATCGAAACATATTGAGTATTAACTTTTAGTGGCTAAAAAGATAGGCATGAGATAGTAAGTAGGACGTTGCATGGATGAGAGTAATCATGTAATATAAAAAATATATGCCATGATGACTAGTTACATCGTAATAGCTACATATATGACTAGTTTATATTATTATTTGCACTAATATATCACTATTTATAACTTTTTAGGTTATTTATAGAACTTTCTTACAAAGTCCCTTATTTTGGTATTTAATTTCTACGAGCCAGATGAGGTGACCCCGTATATTACTGTGTTATAGCATATAAGTCGTTGGTTATGGAAGTCCTTTTCCATAAATATTACACACCTCGGAGTAGTACAATAGAACTGTTGCGGGTCCAACTATTTATTTATTCCTTAGAGTGGTACACCTCAAAGTGAAATACAAGGTTCTAGATCGTGTTTGGTCTAATAAATATTTACATCTACAAATAAATTTAAAAGCACTATATCGAGGAGCAATGGTACTACTAAGCTAAGTACCATTGGAGCTTTGTAACTTTATTGCGTATGGATCTAAATTGCTCAACCCGATTATCTTACGTGTGCAATTCTATTCCTCTAGTTGTACGTTTTCTTCCTTCGTTCCAAATTCTATTCTATAATCTACATCTTCAATGCCTCCAAAGAGATCAGGTTCCTCGTAGTAAAAATCTCCCTTGATTGATTATTCTATAGTAGATGTATTTTCGGTCTTCAATGTACCTAGGCAAGGGTTTTAAGAAGGTATGGTTAAGTATGAGCATCCTCAGCAAGTTCTACAGTGGTTGTTTGATGTATTATCTATAACCATGGATTGATGATCCTAGGTTTGTGTAGGTTTTTGAAATTGTTTTTTAGAGAAGGTAAGTTTTAGTTTTATAAAATCTATGTCGGTCAGCCTTCACGGGTTATGTAAGACTTTACGGAGTCCCTTTTCCACCGTGTTCGTAGTCCTTCCTAGATAGGTATTAACATATCATGTCCGTATACTCTAGAGAGGGGCACTACTTTCCCACAAATGATATTAAGCCTAAGTACATAATAGGGTATGCCTTCTCGTTCAAACTTTATTGGTTCGAGACTTGATTAAAATTACAAGCTATTCATTGTTCTTCTCCACAACTCCACAGTCTACCCTTTCTAACGAGCTTTGGTCACGGTACCGACGCAGACTCCCATGCGCTGATCTCCATTTTGGGTTACGGCCCCGAGTTAAGATATGAGGACATGCAAAAGGAAAAAGTATAACTTTCCCAATTCAGTCCGTTTACTACGTTAAAATAATTCCTAACTACATTTGTTGTTAATTCTATTATATCATTCTCATAAAATGGGATCTCTACCACCTGATTTACCAATCATGCATATCACACATGATTCCAACCATTACGGACTTACCGACTATCCTAAGCCGGCAATCCATACTAGTATTTTATTTTAGGTGCAATAGATAAGTGCTAATTTTAAAAGTATTTTGCTAGAAAATATTCAAAAGACATGTGAAATTTCTCTTGCAAAGGTTATACAAGTTTGGTCTCACAAGATACATGCAAGTATGAACTTGCCTGATGACTTCGAATTCTAGCAATCCGAAGGTTCTATAATACCCGGACCTAGGGTTCTCAAAAGAAGCAACATTGCGTGGACAATTTTTAAAATCCAAATGCATGCTCTAATACTTATATAGTTAATGATTTATTCATGTTGGTTGATCCCTCCCCTAAGTGTTAGGTGTTTCATGTTTATTTAAAGTGTCTTGTTAAATTAAATTTATTTTGCTTTAAAAATATTAAGTTTTATTTTACAATTTCCATAGAGATTTCATTTTTAGAATTTTCATTTAAATTTCACTTTGGCATTTTTACATCACCGAACGAATTAAGACTTAAATTATAAATTTCACTTTGGTATTTTAAATATTTAAGAGTATTTCTTTAATCATTTTTGGGATATTTGGGAATTTTCCTTCAAAATATTTTTAATAATTCTAGGAAAATGGGATTTATTATTCCTTATATTTCCCCTATTTGCAGTTATTTAAACATAATTTTCTTACAATGCATTTTCTTTTATTTATTTACTCATCACTTTATTTTCTTTGAATTTTCATCATATTATAACTATGTTACAAAATTTACTCAAAATACTTTTTAGATTCTATTCCTTTTTTCTATTCGGCGGTATTTTTATTTTATTTTTCTAAAATGTTTAGGGTTGTCATTGGTTAATAGGCACCATGTATGTGAAAAGACCCAAATGCCCTTGGGCCCCTAGCCAGCCTAGACTGGACCCACTCGGTCCAACACGTCACGACCCACCCTTTAGTCTCTCTCTCTCCCTCTCGCTCGTCTCTTTCTCCCGCGACCTCACTGGCGACTATGTTTCCTTCGGCGTTGCCTAGTGATTTCCGGCTGGCTTCGACCTTTTTTCTGCCGCGCTCCGCTCTACCTTTCTACCCTATGGATTCATCCATCACCTCCTCTTGAGGACTCATGCAACCCTAATCCTAACTAGGGTTTTGGTGATGATGGTGTTGTCTCTCCCTCGTGTAATTTTGGCGTCTTCGATGTTGTGCCACTGCTGATGCGCACCTTCTACGCTCCTCCGGATGCTGGCGTGGCCGGTGCAGCTCGATATGCCCTTCATAGGGTACTTGATGACTCCTTGTTGACGTGGAGCACTTTGTCGGTAAACCCCAACAGCAAGGTGTGAAGCAGCATAGCAGCAAGTCTTCCCTTTGTAAGAAACCAAAGTTATCGAACCAGTAGGAGGAAGGAAACGTCTCAGAGGTGTTGCAAGCAACGTGGAAACCTGCACAACACAAACTCAAGACTTTGCCCCAACGAACAGTGAGGTTGTCAATCTCGATTCTTTGTAACAAAGGATTAAGCGTATAGTGTGGAAGGTGATGATGGTTTTGCAAAGTAATATGATGGAAGATGTATCAATGGTAAAGATTGGATCGGGGTCCATAATTCACTAGAGGTGTTCTCCTTAGATAAACAAACATGGCATGCAGGGTAAATAAATTACATCATGGCAATTGACAGGACTGAGCAAGGCATAACAATGCAATACTAGAGAAAAAGATCCTATGAGATTCGATTGGGCAATACAACAATATATATAGACCGCTAGCCAACTGAAGGGAATATGCCCGAGAGGCAATAATAAAGTGGTTATTATCGTATTCCTTATTTATGATAAATGTTTATTTTGCATGCTATAATTGTATTAATACGGAAATGTTAATACATGTGTGTTTAATAAACAAACAGAAAGTTCCTAGTTATGGATCTCTTATAAACTAGCTCGTTGATTAACAAGATGATCAAGGTTTCCTGATCATGGACATTGGATGTTGTTAATAACAAGGTCACAACATTGTTGGAATGATGTGATGAACATTCATCCGAAGTATATCATTACGATCAAGGTCATTGTGTTTGTATTGCTATAACATCATACGAAGTAATCTTAGTCCTTAGACCATGAGATCATGTCAATCACTAACACCGAAAGAGTATCTTGATAACATCAAACGTCACACCGTAACATGGTGACTATAAAGATGGGTTTAGTGCTACGAAGGCATTATGTTGAGGCTCATGGATCAAGAGTGGAATTTGTCCATCCCGATGACGGAGAGATATACTCTGGGCCCTCTTGGTGATATCACATTTGTTAGCTTGCAAGCAAGTGATTTGATCACTAGAATGTTATATCACGGGAACGAGAAAAGAGTACATGTAGGTAACAAGATCAAACTAGGTATGGGGATACCGATGATCGAATCTCGGACATGTAATATATCGTGAGACAAAGGAATTGAGTTACATGCGTATAAGGTTCACACGATCACATAAGTCATCATTGAATGTGTGGGAGTCAGTACGGATCTCCAGGTCCCGCAGGATTTTATCAACATAAGGTTCAGGAAAAATAGGATCAACAGTACAAACTTCAATGCTAGAAGGAACATGGGTAACAATATCTTTATAATGAGCATGGTACTTGTCCTGCTCCTTTTTGAGGATTTCAATATAAGAGGCAAAGGCCATAAAACATTTTGCAAGAACTTGAGAATCAAGACCATACTCAGTACTAATATCGCAGAAGTCATCAGTTCCCATAAAAGATTTAATGCATTCATAATCATTATTTTGTACCTGACTTTCTTCCTTTGTCATTATACCATGCTTCAGTGTTCTCTTGAATACGGTCTAGAAGACCCCATTTAGCTTCTTCCTTCATACGTGTGAATGATCCAGCACAAGAAGCATCTAATAAATCTTTATCATGAAGAGAAAGCCTTGCATAAAAGTTATTGATAATAATATTATTAGGGAGTTCATGAATAGGACATTTAAGCATTAATAACTTCAATATCCCCAAGCTTAGGCTGTACTCTCTCCATCACGAGGCCAAAAGTTATATTTTTGATACCTATACTTATGAATTTCAATGGGAGGATAGAATTTAGAATAAAATAGAGGTACTATTTCCTTCCATTCCATGGATTGTTCATTCTTCAGCATCTTATACCATTCTTCAGTTCTTCCTTTCAATGATATAGAGAGTAACTTATTCACTTGTTCAGTTGTGATACCTGCACACTTAAACAACCCGCATAATTCATGGATAAAAAGCAAGTGATCACCAGGATGGACAGTTCCATCCCCAAAATAATAATTATACATAACACGATCAACAATACTTGTATGTATCTTAAAAGGATCTATCTCAACAGGTGGTGGTTCATCTACTACCCTAACAGTGGTAGTAGTTTTCCCAAATAGGAAACCAAGTGGGTTATCCATATTGGAAACAAAGTAACAAACAGAAATAAAAAGCAATACTCACAGTAGAAGTTTCCTTTACCAGTTCCACTCTTCAATAGCGCTTCACTCCCCGGCAACAGTGCCAGAAAATAGTCTTGATGATCCATAAGTATAGGGGGTGTATCGTAGTACTTTCGATAAATAGGAGTGTCGATCCCAACAAGGAGCAGAAGGTGTTGACTAGTGGTATGGAACAGGAAATCTTTGTAAATACTTAGCAAACGTATTTTTGGGGGTTTTCTGATAAAGCAAGGAAATAAAGTGCAAGTAAATAAAGACAGCAAATACTTGCAGCAGTGGCCCAATCCTTTCTTAGCAAAGGACAAGCCGGAGGGAATACTTATGAGGACCGAACATTCTCGAGGATACATGGGAATACTGTCAAGTGCTTTTGTTTCATATAGTTGATTAATCTTCTTTGGTTTTATAAGTGTTGTGTGGGTGAACCCATGCTAATGTACCGACCTTACTTGGACTAATACATACTTGTGATTAAACCCCTTTCAAGCATCCACAACTAAAAGAAAGCAATTTAAGATAAAAACCTAACCACAGCCTTAAACTCTGAGATCCTACACTCCCTTGTGCAAAGGTTTCCTAACGGGGGTTTAGGTTTCTATCACTCCGGCAACCCCACAATTAGTAGCCAAATACGCAATGCATTCCCCTAGGCCCATAAATGGTGAAGTATCATGTAGTCGACGTTCACATGACACCACTAGAAAAATAGCACCACAACTTAAATATTAAACCATTGAATAATACCTCAACACAATTCCACTACTAACAACATGACTTCTCACATTTCCTCAAGAACTAAACGAACTATTCATGAGACATCATATGGATCAAGATCAGAGGTGATATGATGATGGATAACAATCTGAACATAAACAATAATTCAATGGTTCCACTCACAAGCATCAACTACAATAGTTATCAACACCGGGAAAGTTCCCCCTAAGAACTATACAAGATTCAACACAATTGTTATAGCGGGATGGAGTGGTGATGGTGGTGCTAGTGGATATGATGGTGTGGATGATGATGATGATGATGATCCCGATGAAGTCTAGATTGATGATGGTGTTGATGGCGATAATCTCCCCTCTTAGGGAAGGAATTTCCCCGACAGAAATCCGTCTGCCAGAGATCTCTTTTTCTCTCGGTGTTTTCCGCTCCGCAGAGGCGGCAGAATCTTTCTATGGTCGCCCCCCTCGAATTTAAAGTTTCGAGGAGAAGATATAGGCGAGAGGGCGGAGCCAGAGGTGGGCCAGGGTGGCCACATCCCCTGTAGGCGCGGCCCAAGGTGGCCCGCGCCTGGGGGGTGTGGGACCCGTGTGGACCAACTCCGCCTCCCCTTCTGGCATTCTTCGTCTTCTGGAAAAATATAATTTTCTGTATGTTTTCTGGTATTTTTCTGATCTTCGTGAAATTGCATCAAAACACCACTTTTTCCATCAGAATCCTGACTCCGACAGTTCATCCTCTAAGAATCATACAACATGCAAAAACAGATGAAAAGACATAAGTATCACCTCTTAATATGAAATATATCAATGAATATAGGAAAAATATGATATAGAATGGTGAAATTGGACATATTAGAAGGGAGAGAACCATGAGTCTCAAGGATGGTACTCCCACAACCCTCCAATTCCTCACCCTCATATAAACAATAGAGGTGACCCACCAAAGCTAGCTGCATCTAATTTTTCTCTTTGGCAATCCCTAATGACACCGCCTTGCACATGATCCAACAAGGATTGGGAACAAAATATTACCCTCACATTGAGCACCTCAACACTGCCAAGGAAGCTTGGGATGCTCTCACGGAGCTCTATGTTGGAAATGAGAGCATGAGAAGGAACCGGTATGATGCACTAAGCAATGAAGCCGAAGGCTTCTATATGAAGGATGGTGAAGATCATGAAGACATGTATCATAGGCTCAAGTCCACCGCCACCGCCTTTAGGAATGTGGGTGCCTCACATGTTGATGATGCTTGGATAAAAAGGAAATATGTGAGTGCACTCATCCCCTTTGAGCCTACCGACTTGAAGAGCCTACAAGGAAGACACAACTACCATCTCATGACCTCCAATGAAGTTATGAAAGAGATGGCTTCTTTCAAGGTTGCCGCCAAGAATGCCAAACATGCTCATGCTCGAGCCCTTGGAATGAGCAATGTTGTCAACCTTGCATTGAAGGCCAAAGGTGTGGAACATGTGGATGATGATGATAGTGATGAAGGCCTATCCATGAACCACCCCGATGATGTCAAGATTGCTCATGGTGAAGATATGGCCTTCTATGCAAAGGACTTTTGGAAAGACCCTGCCAAGTCCAAGATGGAAATGCAACGAAGAAGCAACCCAAATGGAAGAAGAGACAATGTCACTAAATTGAGAACATGCTTCAATTGTGGTGACCGCTATCACTTTGTGGCGGGTTATCCCTATGAGAAGATAGAAGATCATGGGGAAAAACTTGTGTTAAAGAAACCTTCTAAAGCTCCTTACAAGAAACCTTTCATCAAGAAGAATCCTATCAACAAGAAGTCGGGTGAAATTGTGTTGATCACTCATGAAGAATTCTCCTCCAAAAATGAAGATGATGAAGAGGAAACATCAAATGGTGTGGCTGCTCTTTCCACTACTTATACTCCCACGTTCTCCCTCTTCGACTCTCCAAATGAGAATATCTCCTACATGAACGTGACTTGCCTTATGGCAAGAGGAACGAAGGTATCTTCATCATCACACTTTTGCCCCTTGATTAATGATGAAATTGATGATGAGATGTCTCTTGAGGTCAAAAAGGAAATTATTGCTTTTGATGAGTTCTTGAATAACTTGCAAGGGGAACACAAGAGAAATTTTTTGGACCTCTTAGATCAAATTTCTCACACACAAGAGCTTCTTGATGAGAGATGTAAACTAGGTAGAGAACATATGATTGAGGAAGAAGCTCTCAATAATTCTCTAGAAGAAGAACAAGAGACTAGGGTGTCACTTGAACTAAAACTTGAAGGGCTTGATGGGGCTAATGACTTAATTGTTAATAGACTCGTCAAGGAAAGGGACCATGTGGTTTCTAAATATAAAAGGGCTAAAAAGGACAAGATTGAGTTTGGTGTTGTTCATGAAAAACTTGCCGAGGACTATAGGATGCTTGACAAGGCTCACAAGGACTTGGAAAGTGAACTCTTGGTACTCACAAAGTCCCATTAATAGCTTCAAACTCAATTGACCAATATTCCTTCACCTAGTAATTTCATTCCTTCTAGTAGCACGAATATTCTTGAAGAAAACGCTAGGTTGACGGGGGAGCTAGCTAAGTCCACCTTTCCAAAAGGAAACAAGTCCATTGATGACCTCTTGAGTAAGCAAAGGTCAAATGGTGAAAAAGGGGGCATTGGCTTTGTCTCCATAGCCAAGAAGAAGAACAACAAGAAGAATAAGGCCAAGCTCACACAAGAAAAAGACAAGGCCATTGTGGGTAGTAAGACCACATGTCGCAAAACTATGTCTCATGATGATTTTGCGAGAAGTGTTAACCCTCACTATGTTCTAATGCGTGATTATTATGGTGATGTGTATGCACAATATGTTGGCCCATATGATGGTTATATTGCTTGGTCTATTTGGGTACCTAAAAACTAGCTTGATCTTTTGTAGACATATGCTTCTGGAGGGTCCAAATGGGTGCTTAATAGTGGATGCACAAGTCATATGACCGGAAGCACATCTATTTTCAAGGAGTTGAGACCAAATGATGATCAAATATCCGTGACATATGCCGACAAGTCTAAGTCTAAGGTAATGGGTTTTGGCAAGGTTGTGGTTGCCCACGACATCACACTCGTGGACATCATGCTTGTTGAGACCCTTGGCTACAATTTACTTTCAGTCCATGCTCTTGGAAAGATGGGCTTTGCCATATTTATTGATAATGATATTGTGGTCCTCATGTGGAGCAAGTCTCTCAAGGTCGCTTTTGTTGGGTATGTCGAAAATGACTTGTATGTGCTGGACTTTTCGAGGAAAACCACTACAAGTGCGATGTGCTTATTCGGAAAGGCCGATGTGGGTTGGTTATGGCATCTCCTACTAGCCCATGTCAATATGAGAAATTTTCAAAGTCTCCACAAGGATGACCATATTGTTGGACTAAAGGAAAATGTCTCCTTTGCCAAAGATCGTGTTTGCAGGGCTTGTGTTGAAGGAAAGATGCATGATTCTCCCCACAAGCCAAATAAATACATCAAGTCCAAGAGGATCTTGGAGATCCTTCATGTGGATCTCTTTGGTCCTCCATCTCATGCAAGTCTTGATGGGAAGAAATATTGTTTGGTGATTGTTGATGACTATTCAAGATACCCATGGGTATATTTCTTCAAGTTGAAAAGTGAAACCCAAGAGACCTTCATCGACTTCATCAACATGGTCCAACGTCAATACAATGTCCCCGTGTTGATAATAAGAAGCGACAATGGCACCGAGTTCAGAACTACACCTTGAATGGATTTATTAGTGATGAGGGGATAAAACACCAATATTCCGCTGCATATACCCCCTCAGCAAAATGGTGTAGCCGAGAGGAAGAACCGACTCTTATTGAGATGGCAAGGACCATGTTAGCGGATTTTAAATCTCCATACAACTTTTGGGCCGAAGCCATCTCCACCGCTTGCCATGCATCAAACTGGCTCTACCTCCACAAAGAATTTATCAAGACTCCATATGAAATACTTATCGATAACAAGCCCAATGTATCTTACTTCTGGGTGTTCAGTTGTAAGTGTTCTATCTCATAAAGGGTGTTCGTTTGTCCAAATTCGAGTCTAAAGCATTAGAGGGTATTTTTGTTGGCTATGGTCTCGAATCTCACACTTATAGAATCTATGATAAGCTCTCCGGAGCTGTCATAGAATATTGTAGTATGACTTTCGAAGAATATGATGGTCCCCAAAGGGGGCGTATTGATTCTTGTGATGGAGATGATAAAATGCCCCTGATGCCATAGGAAGAATGGGTGTGGGATATATCCACACCGTTGAGGAACCCCTTATGGCGGATCGAGAAGAACTATGCTCTACTCAATTAAGTGGAGCCCTCATCTTTACAACAACAACAAGCTCCATCTATCAAGGAGGACAATGACCCAAGCCAAAGACAAGCGGTGGACCCTCAACATGTTGATCAAGGTGACATCTCTAGTGAGGAGGAACTTGAGTCACCATTCTCCAGAATGTCAAGCGCTGCTCGGTCTATTACACAAGGAAGATCTATACAATCTGCCGTGGGAGCAGCTCAACTCCAATCTAGTAATGCACCTGATCAAGACTAATGTCTACCTCTACCTCTTAATGAAGAGAATGATTCTGATGATGATCAAGGTCAAGTTGATGGTCAAGACGGGGACCGAAATGATGAAGAGGTTCCCCCAAGAAACAACAAGGAGATCCATACTCGTTGCGAAGCTAGAATTGATAGGATGTTGGAATTAAGAGACCACTCTCTAGAGAATGTGGTTGGAGATCTAAGGAGAGGAATATCCACAAGAGCACAATTGAAGAGGTTTAGTGAACATCAAGCACACATCTCCATGATTGAACCAAAGAAATTGTGGGAAGCTCTTGAAGATTCGGATTAGTTGGAAGCAATGCACAAAGAGCTCAACAACTTTGAGATAAATAAAGTATGGAAGTTAGTTGAGAATTCAAAGGATTGTCGCAATGTTATAGGCACTAAGTGGATATTCAAGAACAAGCAAGATGAGCATGGAATTATAGTAAGGAACAAGGCAAGATTGGTTGCTCAAGGGTTCTCTCAAATTGAAGGCATTGATTATGGAGAGACATATGCACCCGTGGCTCGCCTTGAGTCCATCTATATCCTTCTTGCTTATGCGACACATCATAACTTTAAGTTGCAACAAATGTATGTAGAAAGTGCATTTCTTAATGGTCCATTGAATGAGTTGGTATATGTAAAGCAACCCCCGGGATTTAAGGATCCCAACTTCCCAAACCATGTCTACAAACTTGATAAGGCATTCTATGGGCTCAAACAAGCTCCATGCGTGTGGTATGAGCACCTTAGAGAGTTGTTGTTTGACCGTGGGTTTGAGGTTGGGAAAATCGATCCCACTCTTTTTACTAAGAGGGTCAATGGGGAGATTTTTGTATGCCAAATATATGTTGATGATATTATCTTTGGCTCATCTAACAAAGCTTTTAATGATGAATTCTCAAAGCTTATGACTAATAGGTTCCGGATGTCTATGATGGGGGAGTTGAGAGTATTTCTTGGTTTTGAGATCAAGCAAGTAAGAGGATGACCATTCTTCAACCAAGCCAAGTATACCCAAGATATGCTCAAAAGATTCAACATGAAAGACTTAAATGGTGCTCCTACCCCATGGCAACAAAGACTCATCTTGAACTAAATCCAAATGGTAAATATGTGGATCAAAAGGTATTACCGGTCTATGATTGGTTCTTTGCTTTACCTTTGTGCATCTAGACCCGATATTGTGTTGAGTGTAGGAGTATGTGCAAGATATCAAGCGTCTCCTAAAGAAATTCATTTGATGGCGGTCAAGAGAATCTTTCGATATTTGGTTCATACTCCACAGTATGGTCTTTGGTATCCTCGAGGGTAAACATTTGCTCTTTGTGGGTACACAGACTCGGATTGGGTTGGTGATAAGGATGATAGAAAATCAACATCCGAGGCTTGCCAATTCCTTGGTAGGTCCTTGGTATGTTGGTCTTCTAAGAAGAAAAATTGTATATCTCTCTCCATCGCTAAAGCCGAGTATGTGGTAGCTGCTAGTGCTTGCACCCAATTGCTATGGATGAGGCAAACTTTAAAGGAATACGGTGTCCATTGTGACAAAGTGCCTCTCCTATGTGACAATGAAAGTGCTATCAAGATTGCCTACAACCCAGTGGATCACACAAGGACAAAACATATTGAGATTCATCATCACTTCATTAGGGATCATGTTGCTCGAGGTGATATTGAGCTATCATATGTGTCAACCAAAGACCAACTTGCCGACATCTTCACGAAGCCACTTGATGAAGCAAGGTTTTGTTATTTGAGGAATGAACTAAATATCATAGATTCAAGGAGCTTGACTTTATCACCTTGCATACACCTATGTCTTGACCCTTATTTGGTTTAGGTGTAGGCATGGAGATAGGGGGAGTGCAGTCCTAATACATTGGGCTATCCCTCCCCCCATAATGCCAAAATTAAGAAATTCAATTATCTTAATATCATTTTGTGATATGTGAGCTTCATTGATGAGTAGTGGCTATGAACCCAAGGATAATTCTTCGCGGTGTCATGCGACAAACTCTTACATGGTGGTCTCGACCACCGCCCTGTTCGTATTGAAGAGTTGGCTCTTGGTTCGTGTCTATTTGGAGCTTTATTGAATATTTTTGTGGATTCCAATGGTTCTTATTGATTCTTCACATTATGTCATCTTAACCCAAGCCTATTCCTGCCCTATAAACACACACTCTCTCTCTATCTCATATATGTCCCCAAACACAAAACCTGGAGCTTTTGGTCGAGGAGGACCGGAGTCTCCGGTGCACAGGCACCAGATTCTCCGGTGTGCAGGCACCAGATTCTCCGGTGTAGGCCGGAGTCTCCGGTCCAGACGGTTTTCTGCCACTTAAAGGGGGGACAGGGTGAACTGAAATAGTCAGTTTCATTCATCCACCCCCGTCCTCCACTCTCAAACCCGTCGCCTCCTCCTCCAAAACTCCTCCCCGGAGGTCACGAATCCCCCGGGATTCGCCGTGCCACCGGCCGGCCTTCTCCCCTCCACCATTGGGTCATTCCCACCGGTGGAATTGATCCCATGGAAAGATCTGGTACCTCTCCTCCTCTTTTTATCCTAGGGTTCATCTCTAGATGTGATCTTGAGGATTGGTGTTGTTTTTGTAGGGTTTCGTAGCATGGAAAACAAAAAATTTCTACCGCATACAAACAAACAAGCCAAGATCTATCTACTAGATTGTAGCAACGAGTCGATAGAATAACTCACCCTCGAAGATTCCAAAGTGTTTAACGAGAGCGGATTCTCGTGGGTGATGTAGTCGTACTCTTCCCTATCTCAAGATCGCGTAGACGATCCTTCCCAAGCGTTCCTGGCGCTCCCGTAATCGGTCACACGTTTGACGTGAAGACCTTCCTCTCCCTTGTTCCAGCAGGCAGCGGAGGTTGTAGCACTCTCCTCGCGATTCCGGCAGCACAGCGGCGTGGTACCAGAAGTAGAGGGGAGATCTCGCAGGGCTTCACCTTAAGCCGGAGCGAGTATGGTGGAGTATGAGAGAGTCCCTCGACGATCTAGAGTTTAGACACGCCGAGGAGGGGCAAGCCGGCGGCTAGGGTTTAGCTAGGCGGCGGTGGCGGTTTGCCCTAGGGCCGGTGGCGGCTATGGAGGCGGCGGTGGCTTGGTACTAGGGTTTGGAGGAGAGGATCTTGTGTGTCTCTAGGAGGGAGCCCTGCCCCTCCTTATATAGGTGGAGGGGCCGGCCGGCCAAGGGGAGGGAGGGGAGTCCCTCCCAAGCTCGGCTTGGGTGGTGCGCCGACGGTGGGGAGGAGGGACTCCTCCCCAACTCGGTTTCCTCCTCCTTTTCCTCTTTCCAAAATTAGCCGTTTGACTTTCAAACTAGCCGTTTGACTTTTCAAACTAGGATTTGAATAAACCCTCTATTTTGTTCAGCGATGACACCGAGTACATGATGCAATCATACCAACTTGATATAACACATTCATGTACCCTTCCCCTCCGGAGTGCCGGACATTCCGGAACCTTCTAGAACATTCCCGATGAAAACACCGAAACCATTCTCCAACTCCGAAACGAGACTTTCCTTATATGAATCTTATTCTCCGGACCATTCTGGATCTCCTCGTGATATCCCAAATCCCATTCGAGACTCCGAACAACATTCGGACTCTTTCTCATCATTCCATAACTACTCAAACAATGTCGAATCCTTAACTGTGTCTCCCTACGGTTCGTGAATTATGCGGACATGATCGAGACACTTCTCCGATCAATAACCAATAGAGGAATCTGGAAATTCATATGGCTCCCACATATTTCTACGATTACTTTGCGATCGAATGAACCACTTACATACGATACCAATTTCCCTTTGTCTCACGATAGTTTACTTATCCGAGGTTATGATCGTCGGTATCTCTGCATACCTAGTTCAACCTCGTTACCGATAAGTACTCTTTTCTCGTTCCCGTGATATGTGATCCCTTGTGAGCCAGTCACATGCTTGCAAGCTAATTGGATGACATTTCACCGAGAGGGCCCAGAGTATATCTATCCGTCATATGGATGGACAAATCCCACTCTTGATCCATGTGTTTCAATCCAATACTTTCCGAACACTCAATGCCACCTTTATAGCCACCCAGTTACGGTGTGGTGTTTGATGTAATCAAAGCATACATCCGGTAAAGGTGATATGCATGATCTCATGGTCGAAGGAATTAGGTTACTATGTATCAGAAAGCATATAGCAATTGAACTATTAAAATGACTTGATCTTTATGCTACGCTTATCTATAGGAGTATGTCCACCATATCATTCTCCTAACGATATGATCTTGTTGTTAATAACATCTCAATGTTCATTATAGGGAAACCACAATCATCTATTAACCAACAAGCTAGTATTATATAGAGGCTTTTGAAAGTACAAAGGAAGTCGCCTAGAGGGGGGGGGGTGAATAGGCTTTTAAAATTATTACGGTTGAGGCTCAAGTAAATGCGGAATAAAACTAACGTTTAATTTATTGAGCACAAAACCTAGCCACTAAGTTCACCTAGGTGCACCAACAACCTATGCTAAGCAATACAAGCAACAAGGTGATAGCAAGGTATAAATACTTCAAGCACGATGGCTATCACAATGTAAAGTGCATAAGTAAAGGGTTCGGTTGAGAGATAACCGATGGACGCGGAGACGAAGATTTGTTTCCCGAAGTTCACTTCCAAAGAAGCTACGTCTCCGTTGGAGAGGTGCGATGGCGCAATGCTCTCCGAACGCCACAAATGGCTCACCTCGAGGTGTGGTGGCTCGATGCACACCCAACGCCACACAAGGCCTCACCCCGGATGCGGAAGCACGCAACTCACCGACGCCACAAAAGGCTCACCCTATTCTCCCAAGTGCGCACCACAAAAGGCGGGCACTTGCTCCACTATGGGACGCTTGAGGGCGGTCACCGAACCCGTACAAGATTGGGGCTAACTCCACAACTTAATTGGAGGCTCCCAACAACAAAGCCACAAAAGTCCAACAATGCCACAAAAGGCCAACAATGCCACAAAAGGCCAACAATGCCACAAAAGGCTACAAGACCACAAAAGGTCAACAAGACCACAAAAGGTGAACGATCCAACCACACAACCGTCTAGGGTTACAAGGAACCCAAGAGAAACAAGCTCATAAGCTTGAACTCGCCGAATCTCCGAGGAGAACTCAAACCTATGCACCAAATGCAAGGGCAAGTCCTTCTCCCCCAAATTCCAACAAAGCTACAAAAGCTATTGGGGGAATAAGGGAGGAAGAACACAAGAGTAGAACTCAAACCTATGCACCAAATGCAAGGGCAAGTCCTTCTCTCCCAAATTCCAACAAAGCTACAAAAGCTATTGGGGGAATAAGGGAGGAAGAACACAAGAGGAGAACACAAAACTCTCCAAGATCTAGATCCCAATGATTCCTTCACAAAGAAGGATTTGACTTGGGGGATTGTAGATCTAGATCTCTCTCTCAAATCCCTCAAAAGATGCAAGAATCATAGGAGGGAAAGGAGAGGGAAAGCTTCTTCAAGGTTGACAATGTAGGAGAGAGAAAGCCAAGAACCAAGAAGAAAAGCTAGTACCCACGAAGGGAAGAGGAGCCCTTTTAAAGGGCTCCCGGATCTGCCGTTATGGGCATTCGCGACACTGCGGAACTTCCGGTGGAGGCGGAAGTTCGGTGGCACCCAGCCAACGGACGAAAATCTGGAGCGACAAAAAACGAAACATGGCCAACTTCCGGCTCTGGCGAAGTTCCAGCAGCTCCAACGGTCATCGGACCGTTGGCCCCGCTCGTAAGCGCAACCAGAAGTTCCGGTCAAAACAGACCGGAAGTTCCGGTGAACTTCCGAGCAAGTTCCGACAAAGATCCGGCAAATAGAACGCTTCAAAACAGAAGGTTACTGAGCGTGACCGGAAGAAGACCCGAAACTTCCACCGGAACTTTCGACGGCAAAGATGCCCTAGCGGAACTTCCGGTGGGAAGCCGGAACTTCCGGTCAGGGAAATTCGAGAACCCAGAAAACCAGAAACGCAATAACTTTTGCATCCGAACTCCAAACGGGATGAAACCAATTTTGTTGGAAAGATAACGACGAATAAATATATATGTGAAGTATCCCCCAAGGTGTGGAGCCGGAAAACTCGCAAGATCAAAAACCGCAATAAGATATGCAAGTGAAATCCTTAGATGATGAACTAGAGCTTGTTATGATGATGTCCACAAGCTCTAGATCCTCTCATGGACAAGAACCAAATAACAACCAAGAAAGATGATGCTATGAATGCAAAGGTTTGAGCTCTCTCCAAACGATGCAAACGAGACACCCGCTTGAGAGCCCCTCTTGATAGTATGGCTATCTATCCTAAACCCTGTCTCCCAACTAACAACACGAGACCGGCAAAAGAGAAGCCCTATCAACATACCTTTGCCTTGAGCGTCCCACTTGAACTTGATGAAGACCGTCTTGTTCTTCTATAGTGGGAACACCTTTCTTGTTTGCTCTTGCTCGCTCTTGCTTGATGAAGACTTGCAAAATGCTCCCCCATACTCCATGGGGAAACCTCTTCTTTGAACTTGTCTTCATCATTCCATGAGCACGAGGATGGCAAGCTTCAAGCATGAGATCTTCTAGAGATGGCGTATCTTGAGCTCTTCCTTCTTCATCCTTACTTGAGGTTGATCCATCTTGATGCAACTCTTTGCACATGCCTTGATCGACCTTCAAGCTCCTTCTTTCTTCACCCATCTTTCTTCATGATTCCAATGGGCACAAAGCCCTTGGACATTTCTTCATCTCCCAACCTTGAGACCAACACATGTCCCAAGTGATGCCAATGGACAAACCTACAAGTGAAACTCAATTTACACATTAGTCCATAGAGATTGTCATTAATTACCAAAAACACACATGGGGGCATACATGCCCTTTCAGCTTTACTAGGGACTCTTATTTTAGTCTACAAATCACACAAGCATTAATGTTTCCTTGTTAATACTATTATAGCATGAATGTAAACATTTATCATAAACACAAAGATATAATAATAACTACATTTATTATTGCCTCTAGGGCATATCTCCAACAGTCTCCCACTTGCACTAGAGTCATCTAATCTAGATTACATGGTAATATACCGAACACCCATGGCAGTTTGGTGCTGGTCATGTTTTGCCCTCGGGAGAGGTTTAGTCAACGGATCCGCCACATTCAGATCTGTGTGTACTTTGCAATTCTTTATATCCCCATCTTGGATATGTTCTCGAATAGCGTGAAAACGTAGCTTCATATGCTTCAGCTTCTTGTGTGACCTTTGTTCTTGCGCATTGGCTATGGCGTCCATGTTATCACAGTAGATAGACATTGGGTCCAGCGCACTAGGAACCACACCCAGCTCTGTAATGAACTCTTTCATCCATATCGCTTCTTGTGAAGCCTCTGAAGCAGCCATGTATTCCGATTCAGTTGAAGATCTCGCCACAACTCTTTGCTTTGCACTCCTCCAGCTAACCAGCTAACTGCTGCACCATTAAGAATGCTACAGAGCTCCCACTCACTTTCTTGTAAATACAAGCTTCTCCATAAGTTTGTATAAAACCAAAACTTTTGATCACCTTATCAAAACGTTGATTTCAACTTCGGGATGCTTGCTTCAATCCATAAATGGACCGTTGAAGTTTGCATACCTTGTTAGCATCTTTAGGATCGACAAAACCTTTGGGTTGCATCATATACAACTCTTCATCAATGTCTCCATTGAAGAATGCTGTTTTGACATCCATCTGCCATATCTCATAATCATAATATGCAGCGATTGCTAACATAATCCTCACAGACTTTAGCTTCGCTACTGGTGAGAAAGTCTCATCGTAGTCAACTCCTTGAATTTGTCGAAACCCCTTTGCGACAAGTCGAGCTTTATAGACAGTAACATTACCATCAGCATTTGTTTTCTTCTTGAAAATCCATTTGTTCTCGACAGCCTTCCGGCCATCCGGTAAGTCCACCAAAGTCCATACTTGGTTTTCGTACATGGATCCAATCTGGGATTTCATGGCTTCTTGCCATTTATTGGAATCTTGGCTCATCATTGCTTCCTCATATGTCTCAGGGTCATCGGTGTTGTCCACCAACATGACACTCATAACGGGATCATACCAATCTGGAGTGGTACGAATTCTCGTTGACCTGCGAGGCTCCGTAGCAACTTCAACCGAAGTTTCATGATCATCATCATTAGCTTCCTCTCTTATTGGTGCAGGCATCACAGGAACTTCTTCCGGTGCTGCGCTACTCGCAATTTCGTGTAAGGGGTCCCAACCTGATAAGGTTGATCCCTCCTGTGTTTTACAATGATAGTCCCTGGATCAATATCTAGCATCCACAGTTAAGATGTAATATCAAGAAACAAAGGTCATAATATAACTTTATAACCAGGAAAACATAATTTTATTACATCATACATAGCTCATATGGCTATTACATTACATTGCAGCGGAATAAATATGGTCAAGTGGTCCTTCATCTTCAAAGTGCCACAGGCAGATGTTGGTTGTAGACTTTGTAATCCTAAACAATCAATCTTCACTAAAATCAGTCAAACCTGCAACATACAAGTTACAGCCACAAAGGGTCAATACATTTGAATTGTATTGGCAAGTGATACTATTGTAGTATAGTGGAGTCTATCATCTATATGCATTTGGCTAAGTGGAGTTGAGGCTTGCATTGCTCAAAATAGATTTTTCTTATCATTTTGAAAATACTAAGTTTTTGCTTGACAAAATCATTTCCTCAATCAAAGATTTCAAGATCCTTGTACCAAGCCATCTCTCCATCAATGATTGAAGAATTCAAACAACCCTTGTTCAAACCACAAGTTTTTAATTTAGAAATTGGAATGATGAGATTCTTGATTGCTTCCATGTCTTGATGCTCAAATTGTCCTTTACCAGGGACATGGCTAAGTACTTAGATTCTACACTCTGCAGAGGTGGTGCACTTTCCCCACAAGACTTGGTTTCCCAAGACAAGATCTTTCAGAAGCCTTCCCTTAGACCAAAATGGACGCGCTCCAACCTATCAAACACTACCACCCACTGTCCATTTGGCTAAGTTCTTGCAACCTATATGATCATGGCAGAGCCCATATTGCCAAGTGGTTGCACTTGAAGCTTCTCAACATTTGACATCTCAAATCCCTTTGTTTCCTGGGTGGCATTCCACAAGTGAGATACACAACCCAAGTCCATGGCCTTGTGTAACCACTCAACATATCCCAATCCTTCCATTCCACCCAGGAGTTTCATTAACTTAGTTGTTTTATTAGACAAAATCACAAGTCCTCAAACTTAGAATATTTTCCATAGTGTGAATATATATTCCACCCATGTTTTCTATTAGCTAGGCTAAGCTTGGTAGTAGTAGGAATCTTAGCTTAGGAAAATCCTACTAAGGATTCATCTATTAGGTTTTCCTATAGCAAGATCTATACTTAGCAAAATCCATGCAAGTTTACTTAGCAAAATCACTAATGCATAGTGAAAGTATTGGGATAGAAAGTATGAAGCATCACTTGCCTTTTTGGTAGGGAATGGTGGTTCACTCCTTGATTTTGCTAGTCTCTCACTTCACTACAAATCAATCAAGCAAACACAAATTCAATTCACATTCCAAACCAAGTCAAACAAACAATTCTTCACACACACAAAGTAATGGAATCTACATGCATGGGAGCATGCACAAGATAGTTTTATTTTGCAAAGGGGTCTCCATGGAGTTTATAAACTTTGTAATACCCAAATTGGTCATTTACCAAAGTGGCAAAGTCATTATCAAGAGGGTTTTGTCCAAATACTATTTTTAAATCCATTCATCATTTCATGTGGTGAAAAATGTTTTTATTAAGGCAAAACTCTTAAGTTGTTCACCAAATGAGTTGCTATTGCAAAGTTTGGTGTTTTTTGGTCAGTAGGTTTGGTCCAAACTATTTTCTTAAAGTTTCTTTTCCATAAATATTTTTATAACAAAAACCATTCTTTTTATTTGGCTAGAAAATGAATAAGTCAAGTAATCTAACCTAAATCATTCCATAATCATTTTTAACACAAAGGGTGGGTTCCTAGGGTCAGTAAGATCACAACAATTCAATTTGCAAAGGTTTTACTTCAAAATTTATTTTCAATAAATAAATTACATTTCTATTTGACTAGAAATGGTTTTTAACTTAAAGAATCATTTCTTAATTTCTCCAAATACATTTTTGTGTCCACAAAGTGTTTCCTAGGGTCAGTAGGTTCAAATCAATCCAATTGCCAAAGATTTTAACCCTAAATTCAATTTTAAGCAATTTTTACATTCATAATAAGCATACAAATGTTTCTGCAATTTCAAACAAGCTAACATCTACTATTTGCTAAACTAAGGCCATGGTTGGATAGGGCTTGTTCTCCTGAATCCATTGATATAAAATTTGCCAAATTTGGACGTGTGGTTTGAAAGTTATAGGGTTTTCAAATTGCTACTTAAATCTGTTTTTCAAATTCTGTTTTAAAAGATCACCGCCACGTCGTTATTCTACTGGATGATACCGGTTCGGCCGGATCGGGCAATGCTGGCCGTTGGATTAAGTGATATCGCACGGCGCGCAGAGGCTACTTACCTCTTCGCTTATTTCTAATCTTATCCGTCAGATTGAGATCCAATGGTCCCCATTGTTTTGACCATTTAGCGTGGCCTTGTGGCAGCGGCGCGGCGGCGGGCAGTGCCGGCGATTTAGGAAGCGACGGAGGAGGTGAGGGTGCTTACAGTGATCGCGTTGACGCTCTGATGCTCTAGGTGCTCGTCGTTGGGCAGGGGGCGTATGGGAACGGCGGCGATTGCTCGTCGGAGACGTCGTCGGCGTCGGGCTTGCTCAGGCGTCGTCGAGGACGAGGCTACAGCGTGTACCAGGGCAAACGGAAGATGGTCGGATCGCAGATCCGGTAAAGATACGTGCGTGAACGAGAGGTAAAGGGTGGGCGGAATTAACCGTGGGCGTTAGCCGGAGTAGAGGCGTGCATCGCTGGGTGGTCGTTGGCGAGGCTCAGGGGTGTCCGTGGTCGAACGGGTGGTATAGGGAGGAGTGTCTGGGAGTGGGGAAGCTGCTAGGGTGCTCGAGAAGGAAGGGGGTGGCGTGTACTGGTCTGAATTGGCCGGAGACGGTGGTCGGAGCCGAGGCAGTCGAGGAGAGATTGTGGCGGCCTGGAGGCGTGTCTAGGAGGGGCGTCTGGGGGAAACGGAAGAGGGGAGGCTGGCGCTTTAAGGTGCGCGATCACTGCGAGTAAAGATTGTCGCGTTAAGGCGTAATCAAGCCGAGAAGTTAAGTCTGCAACGGCGAGGAGAGGGGGAAGAACGGTCGCGGGGTGAGGAAGAAGAGCAGTAGGGTGTGGGGTCCGCTGGCAGTGAAAGAAAGGAAGAAGGGGAGGGGTCCACTTGTCGGTTGCTTCGTGGGTTTTAAAAGTAGTGTGAAACGTTTTCTTTCGGGGGAGGGGAGTTGGGCTAGATGGGCTGGAGCTGGGCCAGATGGTTGGGCTGCTCGTTTTGTTCTATTTTTTTCTATATGATTTCTTTTTCTTTTTCCAAATCTATTTCCTGTTTTTGAATTTCAAACAACCAAACATCAACAAAATAAATTCAAACAAACACCACACTTCACAATTTTGAACTTGGTTCTGTTTAGTAACCTGAACCAAAAATCCTAAATAAAATAATATTTTAAATCTTTTTAGGTTCCATTTTATTAATTAAATAAAATGGTCCATGGTTTATTAATAAAACAAGGTTTGGTTTATTTAATAAAATCTTCATTTGAAATCCAAATGCTTTCAAACCCAATCAGTAGGTTGTATTTGGAAATAAAGAATATTTGGAAAACTTGTTTAAAATAATATAATCCTTTTACTTTAGGGTCCATTAATAATTAAATAAAATGGACTTTAGTTATTAAATCAAATAGGGTTTTGATTTTATTAATAAAATCTTTATTTGAACCTAAATATTTTCAAAATCAAATTAGTAGGTTTAATTTGGGAAGTATATAATATTTGGTAATTTGTTTTAAAACAAAATAACCTTTTATTTTAGTGTCCATTATTAATTAACATAATAGGCTTTCATTATTAAATCCAATAGGATTTGTTTTATTGAGATATTTATTTTGAAACCTAAAGCCAAAACACTTTAGTAGGTTTTAATATAATACTTGGAAAACTTATTTTAAATAATTTTAATTTTGATGTTTCAATTAAATTGGTAGAACCTTTTTATTTAAATAAAGTTGGATATTAAATCCTTATTCTTTTGTTTAAATAAACCTTTGCTAATTTTATTTAAAATAAAATGTTTTTAATTTCCAAAGCTTGTCCTAGTTTTAATTTGGTTTTATAAAATATCCTTTATTTTAAAACTTCTATTTTATTTGAAAATAAATCTTTTCACTCAAGAGTTTCAAAATAGTATTTCCAAGTGTTGTTTATTTTTCCTTTTATTAAATGTTTATATTTTTAGATCCTTTTTAGGTTTTATTTAATTCAAATGGGTTTGAAGTTCCAATTGAATCCAAAAAATTTCTTCTGGCTCTGAAATTCAAACAAAGTTTTATTTTATTTCATTTATTTTCACATTACAAGATTTGGAAAATCTTGGGATGTGACAGGCTACCACCCTTAAAATAAATCTCGTCCCGAGATTTGGGGAGGCTGGGGTTACAAGCAAGTTCAAAACAACTAGGGTACTACCACCCTTAAAAATTTTCAAACAAAAAATTACATATAGGCCTTCTTGGAATCCTGGAATTTCTCTATGTTAAACCTTTACTTTATTCCTATTCTTGACTCATGGACCAAGGTTGAGTTTCTCCATAGGCTTGTTCAACTTGTTCTTCATCCTTTCTGGACAGTTGCTTGCATAGTGTCCTGGGTTCTTGCAGTTGAAGCAATGAATGTCATTGAGTTCTTTACGTGGCTCTTGTGGGCAAGTTGCTACATAATGACCTGGTTCGTTACAGTTGTTGCACCACACTTGGTCGATCCCTTTATTCTTCTTGTTCTCTGGGCATCCACTGGAGTAGTGTCCCATTTCCTTACATTTACGACATTGTGCAAGGCTCATGTCTTGCTTGGGCTTCTTGATTTTCTTTGATCCTTTGAATTGGGTTGTCTTGTTTGGAGGTATGAGTGGTCCTTTTCCTTTGGTAGACTTGGATCCTTCTTGGTTCCTTTGTTCTACCATGGCATAGATGGGACATAGGCCAGGAGTATGATCACTTCCTTCACAAAGGTAACAAGTAGCTTGAGAGGTGGGGCATTGTCCAACAGGATGGTCTTCTTCACAATTGGGGCATTGTCCTTCATGCTCCGTGGAAGTATGATCCTTGTATCCACAAATAATGCAAGCTGGGGCTCCATCTAAAACAACATTCTTTTCATCCTTGTTATCATAAACTCCTTGAGGATAGCTTTCTTCCATGCTAATCATTTGATTAGTCACCTTAAGCATCAATTGGGATTGTTCCTCCAAAAACTTTTGTAGTGCTGGATCTTTATCACTATTGTTGGCTAGGAACTGAGCTGTCAGTTGGTTCAACTGATGTTGGGTTGCTATGAGCTCTCCCAGGCTGTCAGCTTGGTTGGTGTTGGTGTCATCAACCTTGGAGTCCTTTGGAGTAGTCATCTGTTTGGGTTTGAAGGAAGATTAGAATGGGCAAGATATTTCTAAGGAAATATTTCTAATCACACACATCACAATTCACACAAAAAATGTGCAAGCATTCACAAACAACTTTTTACTCAAACCACAAAGTTCAAGCACAAACTTAGGCAACAAAAATATTTTTGTTACACCACATAAGTTGGTGTGTTTTGTCTTAACTAATTTATGGTGGTCCATCTATATGGTTCACTTGTGATCCTTCCCTCCTTCTTGGTTGATCCTTCTTGCATGAGATCATGGTTTCCTTTGGAAAAACTTTTGGTCACAATACTTCAAAGTTTGTTGATGGCTCCTTCTTATTTTGCATTCCCTCAGTCTCTAAATCTTGAGTAAGATTTCCTTGTCTCACTTGTAGTCTTTGGTGATATCCATGTTGGAAGTCCTTGGTGAACATGCTGAAGATGTTGAAGTCATTAGAGTTGAGGAAGTTGAAGTCATCCTTTTACACATGGTGTAGTCTTTGGCCATGGGTAGGTTTTTCCATCGAGTTTGAAATAGAGGAGAAGTAGAGTTGAAACCAAAATGGTTGAGGAAAGAGTTTACAAGTGTTTTTGTAAATAAGTTTTTGGATCAAATTATAACTCCTATTTTTCTAAGGGTTTTGTCCAATCCTAGGGTTTACAAATCCTACAGGCAACACAATGCTCTGATACCATCTGTAAGGGGTCCCAACCTGATAAGGTTGATCCCTCCTGTGTTTTACAATGCTAGTCCCTGGATCAATAGCTAGCATCCACAGTTAAGATGTAATATCAAGAAACAAAGGTCATAATATAACTTTATAACCAGGAAAACATAATTTTATTACATCATACATAGCTCATATGGCTATTACATTACATTGCAGCGGAATAACTATGGTCAAGTGGTCCTTCATCTTCAAAGTGCCACAGGCAGATGTTGGTTGTAGACTTTGTAATCCTAAACAATCAATCTTCACTAAAATCAGTCAAACCTGCAACATACAAGTTACAGCCACAAGGGTCAATACATTTGAATTGTATTGGCAAGTGATACTATTGTAGTATAGTGGAGTCTATCATCTATATGCATTTGGCTAAGTGGAGTTGAGGCTTGCATTGCTCAAAATAGATTTTTCTTATCATTTTGAAAATACTAAGTTTTTGCTTGACAAAATCATTTCCTCAATCAAAGATTTCAAGATCCTTGTACCAAGCCATCTCTCCATCAATGATTGAAGAATTCAAACAACCCTTGTTCAAACCACAAGTTTTTAATTTAGAAATTGGAATGATGAGATTCTTGATTGCTTCCATGTCTTGATGCTCAAATTGTCCTTTACCAGGGACATGGCTAAGTACTTAGATTCTACACTCTGCAGAGGTGGTGCACTTTCCCCACAAGACTTGGTTTCCCAAGACAAGATCTTTCAGAAGCCTTCCCTTAGACCAAAATGCTCCAACCTATCAAACACTACCACCCACTGTCCATTTGGCTAAGTTCTTTCAACCTATATGATCATGGCAGAGCCCATATTGCCAAGTGGTTGCACTTGAAGCTTCTCAACATTTGACATCTCAAATCCCTTTGTTTCCTGGGTGGCATTCCACAAGTGAGATACACAACCCAAGTCCATGGCCTTGTGTAACCACTCAACATATCCCAATCCTTCCATTCCACCCAGGAGTTTCATTAACTTAGTTGTTTTATTAGACAAAATCACAAGTCCTCAAACTTAGAATATTTTCCATAGTGTGAATATATATTCCACCCATGTTTTCTATTAGCTAGGCTAAGCTTGGTAGTAGTAGGAATCTTAGCTTAGGAAAATCCTACTAAGGATTCATCTATTAGGTTTTCCTATAGCAAGATCTATACTTAGCAAAATCCATGCAAGTTTACTTAGCAAAATCACTAGTGCATAGTGAAAGTATTGGGATAGAAAGTATGAAGCATCACTTGCCTTTTTGGTAGGGAATGGTGGTTCACTCCTTGATTTTGCTAGTCTCTCACTTCACTACAAATCAATCAAGCAAACACAAATTCAATTCACATTCCAAACCAAGTCAAACAAACAATTCTTCACACACACAAAGTAATGGAATCTAAGTCATGCATGGGAGCATGCACAAGATAGTTTTATTTTGCAAAGGGGTCTCCATGGGGTTTCTAAACTTTGTAATACCCAAATTGGTCATTTACCAAAGTGGCAAAGTCATTATCAAGAGGGTTTTGTCCAAATACTATTTTTAAATCCATTCATCATTTCATGTGGTGAAAAATGTTTTTATTAAGGCAAAACTCTTAAGTTGTTCACCAAATGAGTTGCTATTGCAAAGTTTGGTGTTTTTTGGTCAGTAGGTTTGGTCCAAACTATTTTCTCAAAGTTTCTTTTCCATAAATATTTTTATAACAAAAACCATTCTTTTTATTTGGCTAGAAAATGACTAAGTCAAGTAATCTAACCTAAATCATTCCATAATCATTTTTAACACAAAGGGTGGGTTCCTAGGGTCAGTAAGATCACAACAATTCAATTTGCAAAGGTTTTACTTCAAAATTTATTTTCAATAAATAAATTACATTTCTATTTGACTAGAAATGGTTTTTAACTTAAAGAATCATTTCTTAATTTCTCCAAATACATTTTTGTGTCCACAAAGTGTTTCCTAGGGTCAGTAGGTTCAAATCAATCCAATTGCCAAAGATTTTAACCCTAAATTCAATTTTAAACAATTTTTTACATTCATAATAAGCATACAAATGTTTCTGCAATTTCAAACAAGATAACAGCTACTATTTGCTAAACTAAGGCCATGGTTGGCTAGGGCTTGTTCTCTTGAATCCATTGATATAAAATTTGCCAAATTTGGACGTGTGGTTTGAAAGTTATAGGGTTTTCAAATTGCTACTTAAATCTGTTTTTCAAATTCTGTTTTAAAACAGATCCTGCCACGCGTCGTTATTCTACTGGATGATACCGGTTCGGCCGGATCGAGCGACGCTGGCCGTTGGATTAAGTGATATCGCACGGCGCGCAGAGGCTACTTACCTCTTCGCTTATTTCTAATCTTATCCGTCAGATTGAGATCCAATGGTCCCCATTGTTTTGACCATTTAGCGTGGCACGCGGCGGCGCGGTCGGGGCGTAAGCGTGCGGCGATTTAGGAAGCGACGGAGGAGGTGAGGTGCTTACGGTGATCGCGGTGACGCCTCGATGCTCTAGGTGCTCGTCGTTGGCGGGCGTCGGAACGGCGGCGATTGCTCGTCGGAGACGTCGTCGGCGTCGGGCTTCGAGCATCGTCGAGGCGAGGCTACAGCGTGTACAGGGCAAGCGGAACAGGGTCGGATCGCCGCATCTGGTAAAGATACGTGCGTGAACGAGAGGTAAAGGGGTGGACGGAATTAACCCGTGGGCGTTGTCGGAGTAGAGGCAGAGGGCGGCGGTACTGGAGGTGGTCGTTGGCGAGGCTCAGGGGTGTCCGTGGTCGAACGGGTGGTATAGGGAGGAGTGTCTGGGAGTGGGGAAGCTGCTAGGGTGCTCGAGAAGGAAGGGGGTGGCGTGTACTGGTCTGAATTGGCCGGAGACGGTGGTCGGAGCCGAGGCAGTCGAGGAGAGATTGTGGCGGCCTGGAGGCGTGTCTAGGAGGCGCCTGGGGAAGCGGAAGGGCTGGCGCTTTAAGGTGCGCGATCACTGCAGTAAAGATTGTCGCGTTAAGGCGTAATCAAGAGAAGTTAAATGCCTGTGGCGAGGAGAGGGGGAAGAACGGTCGCGGGGTGAGGAAGAAGAGCAGTAGGGTGTGGGGTCCGCTGGCAGTGCAAGAAAGGAAGAAGGGGAGGGGTCCACTTGTCGGTTGCTTCATGGGTTTTAAAAGTAGTGTGAAACGTTTTCTTTCGGGGGAGGGGAGTTGGGCTAGATGGGCTGGAGCTGGGCCAGATGGTTGGGCTGCTCGTTTTGTTCTATTTTTTTTTCTATATGATTTATTTTTCTTTTTCCAAATATATTTCCTGTTTTTGAATTTCAAACAACCAAACATCAACAAAATAAATTCAAACAAACACCACACTTCACAATTTTGAACTTGGTTCTGTTTAGTAACCTGAACCAAAAATCCTAAATAAAATAATATTTTAAATCTTTTTAGGTTCCATTTTATTAATTAAATAAAATGGTCCATGGTTTATTAATAAAACAAGGTTTGGTTTATTTAATAAAATCTTCATTTGAAATCCAAATGCTTTCAAACCCAATCAGTAGGTTGTATTTGGAAATAAAGAATATTTGGAAAACTTGTTTAAAATAATATAATCCTTTTACTTTAGGGTCCATTAATAATTAAATAAAATGGACTTTAGTTATTAAATCAAATAGGGTTTTGATTTTATTAATAAAATCTTTATTTGAACCTAAATATTTTCAAAATCAAATTAGTAGGTTTAATTTGGGAAGTATATAATATTTGGTAATTTGTTTTAAAACAAAATAACCTTTTATTTTAGTGTCCATTATTAATTAACATAATAGGCTTTCATTATTAAATCCAATAGGATTTGTTTTATTGAGATATTTATTTTGAAACCTAAAGCCAAAACACTTTAGTAGGTTTTAATATAATACTTGGAAAACTTATTTTAAATAATTTTAATTTTGATGTTTCAATTAAATTGGTAGAACCTTTTTATTTAAATAAAGTTGGATATTAAATCCTTATTCTTTTGTTTAAATAAACCTTTGCTAATTTTATTTAAAATAAAATGTTTTTAATTTCCAAAGCTTGTCCTAGTTTTAATTTGGTTTTATAAAATATCCTTTATTTTAAAACTTCTATTTTATTTGAAAATAAATCTTTTCACTCAAGAGTTTCAAAATAGTATTTCCAAGTGTTGTTTATTTTTCCTTTTATTAAATGTTTATATTTTTAGATCCTTTTTAGGTTTTATTTAATTCAAATGGGTTTGAAGTTCCAATTGAACCCAAAAAGTTTCTTCTGGCTCTGAAATTCAAACAAAGTTTTATTTTATTTCATTTATTTTCACATTACAAGATTTTGAAAATCTTGGGATGTGACATTTCGAGAGAAGGTTCGACAACCTCGTCGAGTTCTACTTTCCTTCCAGTCACTTCTTTCGAGAGAAATTTCTTCTCTAGAAAGGATCCATTCTTGGCAACGAAGATTTTGCCTTTGGATCTATGATAGAAGGTATACCCAATAGTTTCCTTCAGGTATCCTATGAAGACGCATTTTTCCGCTTTGGGTTCAAGCTTGTCCGGCTGTAACTTCTTTACATAGGCTTCGCATCCCCAAACTTTAAGGAACGACAATCTAGGTTTCTTCCCAAACCATAATTCATACGATGTCGTTTCAACGGATTTAGATGGTGCCCTATTTAAAGTGAATGCGGCTGTTTCTAATGCATAACCCCAAAATGATAGCGGTAAATCTGTAAGTGACATCATAGAACGAACCATAACTAAGAGAGTTCGATTACGACGTTCGGACACACCATTACGCTGTGGTGTTCCCGGCGATGTCAATTGTGAAAGTATTCCGCATTTCTTCAAATGCTCGCCAAACTCGTAACTTAGATATTCACCTCCACGATCAGAACATAGAAATTTAATCTTCTTGTTACGTTGATTCTCTACCTCACTTTGAAATTCCTTAAACTTCTCGAAAGTTTCGGACTTATGTTTCATGAAATAGATATACCCATATCTACTCAAGTCATCTGTGAAGGTAAGAACATAACGATATGAAGGGAATGGCTTGAAGCCATAAAATCCGTGATAGTTCCATATACGAGAAATCAAGTTTTGAACTTGGAAGACCCTCCGGAAAGGTGTAAAAACCTATCGGTCGTACTTGGATCTATAAAGAAACAGACATGGATGTCTCACATCTATGAAATATTCGACATGTTGTAAAGTATTTTATGACAATGTTCAAAGAGTTGACTATGACAAGATTTGATCTTTCATAGCGATATTTAGTCTGAACGGATTAAAGTAGCAACCACTACATATAATTTGGTATATGGTAGATGAATAAACAAAACAAAGTTCTTCTAATAGAATGGTTACCTAGGACGTGTACATGACACGGTCCAAAGGGTTTTGTTAAATTCAAAGGATGCTAAAAAGGGCATGCAAACTTCAATGGTTGAAGTAAGCATCGGAGTTGGAATCTTCACCGTGATGAAAAGGAGTTTTCATCGAGACGATGAAGATACTTGCATTTGCAAGAAATTAAGTGGGCGCTAAGACATATTTCTAATACATTATGTGAAGGACATCTTGTTGATTGGAAATGATGTATCTTTTATTGACAAAGGTTAAGAATTTCATTTTGATGAAAGACTTAGGCAAAACCGAATATTTAGCGTGAATGTCTATAGTGGATGATCGTGACGCCAATATGGTTGTTAAACGTACATATATGAGATATTGAAGGAGTTCAATATAGAAACGACAAGAAACAGTTCTTGTCACATGGAAAGGAATTGAATCAAGATTCAAGTGTATCGACGCTTGATAAGTGAAACAAGATTCAAGTGCTTTGACACTAGATGAGTGCAATCACGAGAATGTTTTGATCAATCATACCATGATATGTACACATCCAGATATGTCCTATGCTCTAAGTGTTATGAGCATATACCAGAATGAATCATAAAATGATCATTGGACGATAGTGAGGATATTCTTATGATCTTTTGGAAGAACTAAGAATATATTTGTGTAGAGGTGACAAACAATTACAAATAGTTCATTGTAAAGCGTTACATTGATACTAGTTTTGTCACAAGATACAAATTAAGTTTATCTCAATTTAAACTATGGGTGGCACAATGTAATGGAAAGGAGATTCCATGATGGATTTGGAAGAGTTCCAAAATTAAGACATTGTGACGAATACTACAACAAAAGGGCTAAGTATATGACTGCTATAGTAGCGACAAGGAGGAATTTGTGTCAAGTAGTTTGTTATCAAACTAAGGTGTGGTTATAGCAGGCTAACACTAAAGATATATTGTATGACAATAGTATCGATGTGTTTTAACCCCAAGGAACTAAAGGTCTCACCGAAAGACCAAATTTATACAATGCCATCTCATTGGAGAATGAGTGATGCGTGAAGACGCAAAGACATGCAAATACACGGACTGAAAGCGTCGGATCCGTAGATTATGTCAACCACTTGCAATTGCGTATTTGGAACACCGTAGAAAGCCATAGGTGTTCAATACACAAAGTTTTCAAACTAGATTATTGTCTCTAGTGCAAGTGGGATACTGAAGGGAATATGCCCGAGAGGCAATAATAAAGTGGTTATTATCGTATTCCTTATTTATGATAAATGTTTATTTTGCATGCTATAATTGTATTAATACGGAAACATTAATACATGTGTGTTTAATAAACAAATAGAAAGTTCCTAGTTATGCCTCTCTTATAAACTAGCTCATTGATTAACAAGATGATCAAGGTTTCCTGATCATGGACATTGGATGTTGTTAATAACGGGGTCACAACATTAGTGTAATGGTGTGATGAACATTCATCCGAAGTATAGCATTACGATCATAGTCATTGAGTTTATATTGCTATAACAACTTACGAAGTGATCCTAATCCTTAGACCATGAGATCATGTCAATCACTAACACCGGAAGAGTTTCTTGATAACATCAAACGTCACACCGTAACAGGGTGATTATAAAGATGGGTTCAGAACTAATAAAGTGTTATGTTGAGGCTCATGGATCAAGAGTGGAATTTGTTCATCCCGATGACGGATAGATATACTCTGGGCCCTCTCGGTGATATCACATTGATTAGCTTGCAAGCAAGTGATTTGATCACTAGAATGTTATATCACGGAACGAAAAGAGTGCATGTCGATAGAGATCAAACTAGGTATGGAGATACCGATGATCGAATCTCGGACATGTAATATATCATGAAACAAAAGGATTAAGATACTAGCGTAAAAGGTTCCGACGATCACAAGAAAGTCATCGTTGAATGTGTGGGAGTCAAGATGGGTCTCCGGATCCGCTTCGATTATTGATCTGAGAGGGGTCTCGATCATGTCCGCATTATTCGCGAACCGTAGGGTGACACACTTAAGAGACACCGACATCCATTTGGAGCAAAAGTTTCATGCCGAAAAGAAAAGGAAAGCGAAGGACTTTATTTCACTAGACACCGGAACTGTTATGGTTGAAATTGCTGAAACTGGTTCTGCATGTGAAATGGAATACTAGCAGGGGGTTTTATGTGAATGTTTGTTAATTAAAGTAATTAACAAAATTCTGAATAAATAAATAAAAGAGTTTTATTTAAATGAGAGCTTGCATTAAATTTGGTGGAAATTTAATGCATGTGAGTGGATTTATGAGTGGAGGCTTTTTAATGGGAGTGGAGGCTTTTCATTTTGAGTGGGAGCTCCACCCACATGAATGTGGAAGAGGTGGGGGCAGCCCCATGGCTGGGCGCATGGCCCCTTGGGTGCCCCCCCTCTCCCCTATAAAAGGCCCCCCTCTCCTCCTCTCACAACACACCTCCTCGTGAAGGATCTCTCTCCCCCTCTAGAATTTATTCCCCATGGTCTCGGACTAGCGAGATACATGTTCCCGGTGGCTTTTCGGCAAGAAAGAGTTGTGCTTCCGCTGCATCGCTGGAGCGAGGAGGCGGAGGTTGCTCGGTGCCTCGAACGTGTGTGCGAGCACGGATGCGCTCTTGTTTTCTTGGCGCTAGGACTTCCTCTCGATCTTGAGATCGGCAAGAGATCGTCTACATCAACCACGAGTTTGGACTCGTTAAGCTTTGTCGGTCTTCAAGGGTATGTTCTCTACGGATATACATCCGCCCGTTGTTTGTATCTAGTAGATAGATCTTGGTACATAGCTGTTCCCATCGTAGGAAAATTTTTGTTTTCTATGCTGCGAATCCTTCAGTGGTATCAGAGCCGGATCTATGCGTAGATACTTTGCACGGGTAGTACACATATGAGTATGTGGGCGATGATGATCATTTTATTGCTTCTTAGTTGTACTTTGGATATTGGTGGCATAGTGGGATGAAGCGGCCCGGACAAACTTTACATGTCCTCGCACATGAGACTGTTCACGCTTGACATGCAACTAGTTTTGCATAAGTGGCTAGCGGGTGTCTGTCTCTCCTACTATAGTCAATATCTAATTTGCAATGAGTTGTCAACAATTTGGTTATCCTCGTTGTGGTTCATGTTCGTAGGTAAGAACGGTTCTATCTTCGAAAGCCCTAAGCCACGTAAAATTTGCAATGGAGAAATTAGAGGCGTCTAGTTTAGATTGTTGCTGGGCTAGTGATATGATATGGTGATGTTGTAAGTAGAAGTATAAGATGATACTCTTACAACACACATAATGTGTAATCTCCATAGACCTTGGACTTACACATAAAGGTATGATAGTGATCATACCACGATGCACATGATAGAGATCATATGCGAGAACCATATCATTCCACTAATAAACATGTGATGTTTGATTGCATCTTATATTGCTTATTTAGCGCTTTGTTAAGCATAATAAGATGATCCCTCATTTAAATATCAAGATAAGAATGTGTTCTTCCTTTAGTATGCACCGATTATGTTTTCGTCGCTCCAAGACATCACGTGATGATCGGGTGTACTTGGATCCTCGACCATACTTCGGGTGTAAGAGCGATTACACGCAAAATACTAAGGTTCTTACTTGGCGAGCCTAGCATGTACAGACATGGCCTCGGAACACGGACCGAAAGGTTAAGCATGAGTCATATAGTAGATATGATGCCCATTTGATGCTCGCCTTTGAAGCTACACCGACTCACGTGATGATCGGACTTGGTTTAGTGGATTTGGTTCATGTAATCACCAAAAAGGAACGAGGGATGTCGTTTTTGAGTGGGAGTTCATTTCTAATTTGGATTAGTAGAACTCAATTTATCATAAATTAAATCAAAGTGAATTTGCATAATTTGTTGTAGTCATTGGCATTCGTTCACCACCTTATGCATAGTTGTAATTGAGATAATAGAACTATAGAATTCTGGATATATACTTTACGAACTGGTATCGTATTGTGTTGAGTGTCAATCAAAGTTTAAAGTCCTATTGCAAACTTTCAGCAAATTTCTATTTACTCCGTGAATTTTAATAATTGGTATTAAATCGAGAGTAACAATTCCAGTGTTAGTATCTTAAGTATCATGTTTGCCTCCATGATTCTTGATTTAAACATCAAGTTTATCTAGGAGCTGAAAGAATTGTTTCGAAACCATCATGTGTGGCAGATATAACGATATCTGAAACAATGTTTTGGTTGCAATATGATAGAGTATAATATATGTTCTCATATTGGATGAGAATTTACGAAGGTTGGAGATGCTAGACATCCTAATCATCCAAAAGGGTTTTGGAAAGTAATGTTATACTCACGATTCGCCTTTATAAGCTAAAGTAGCTTGATCATGAAAGTCGTCATGATAAGGGTGAATAGAATATGTATGTAAAATGTTTACTACACTAAAAGATTACTAAAGAATGGATTTTGAAAGAATACCGATCATTTGATGATGGTGATCTACTTCAAAGTGCAAGTCCAAAGGTATTATTATTTGAATATACACGCTTTGGACTATGTGTCATGTGTATGGCGCCACTGTTGATGTTGATAGTTTCTTTTAAAAAGGAAAAGGAAATGCTGAAAGAGAATCTATAAAATATATTTGGCAGAAAAGAAAAGATTGGAAATATCCAATTTAGGTATATATATGATATACATGTTATGGTTGTATTCTTTGCTTGTTAAACAATGTGGTTCTTGGGTATTGGATACCGAATTGGTTGGTATGAAATTTCATTCGAATGACGCAATTCATGAACCACAATGGCCTAAGTAACTAGCAAGAGAAAATGTGATGATGTTCGAAAACAAACAAACCGTTGTTTGTATTTCTCGTTGACATCAAAGCTTGACTTCAAGATTTGTTTTAATAATTGTTATTTGAATCAGGTATTATAAGAACAAAGGTTGTTCAAATAATTACCGTATTCCATATAAGATGGATGATTTACAAATCTAGTTGAAGAAATCACATCCATAAAACCTAATGCTAAAATGTTGCAAGACAAATGATTGAAAGATCACTTATGAAGTGACATCGCAGTTTAAATTATATTGGAAAGAAAACATGAAGAATCTCCATATTCATGGATTTTTGGAGTCTTTGATTTGATCAAGTGACGCTTGTGAGACTTTCCACGTGATAATTAAAACTTCGTTCAAAGGCCAAAGAAGAACGAACGACTAAAATATTGGAATTTATACATATCGATGTATGTAGTCCATTATGTGCGAAATGGCGATGGGTTTCAACTTCATATGCTTTCTCCGGTTTTTTTGAGTGAATATTCACTTAATGAGAAAGAAGTATGAAATATTTGAAAAACGTTTTCAAAGACTTTCAAGATGAAGTGGAAAATCATTGTAACAAGAAAAATAAATGAATTATGATTTGATCATAAAGGATTTATTTGAGTTACAAGTGTAACAAGAAAATAAATGAATTATGATTTTATCATAAAGGATTTATTTGAGTTGCAAGTTTAGAAAAACACCTAGATTTACATCTCCCAAAACACCATAGGAGTATGGAGTGTTTGAGATTTGTAATGAAACCTTGTTTGACATGGTTGGATCAAAGGTGTTATTTATAAAACTGCCATTATGTTTTAAAAGATTAAAGCTTTAGAGACTACCGCTTTTTCCTGAAAAGAGCTCCATCTAGATCCGTTGAAATGACACCATGGAAGTTATGGTTTGGGTAAAACCCAAGTTGTCATTTCTTAAATTTTGGTATACTAAACATAAGTAAGATGTTTACAACCAAAGTCGGATGAGCATGTCTTTGTAGGTTATTTGAATAACAATTGGTTATTCCTCCATAACACCGAGGACAAAAGGGTTTGTCGCTTGAAATGTAAAGTTTCTTGAAGAAGGAATTTTTCATAAAAGTTAAGTGGGAGGACAATAGAACTTTGATAAGGTTAACGAACCTTAGCTAAATGTCTTTGAGTTGTAGCCGAAATCGCTCGAGGCTGCCATAATGCTCATAGCTTATGTGCCTCAAAGGTTGTGGTCACGGAGGTCTAAAGTTCCTATTGAACCAAGAAGGTCGGTTAAACAATCAAATACTAAGATTTGAGAGTAAATCATTATTGTTTGACAATGATGAACCGAATACATACAAAGAAGCGATGATGGGCCCGACTCGTCAAATGGCTTGAAGCCATAAAATCCGTGATAGTTCCATATACGAAATCAAGTTTTGAACTTGGAAGACCCTCAGGAAGGTGTAAAACCTATCGGTCGTATTTGGATCTATAAAGAAACAGACATGGATGTCTCACATCTATGAAATATTCGACATGTTGTAAAGTATTTTATGACAATGTTCAAAGAGTTGACTATGACAAGATTTGATCTTTCATAGCGATATTTAGTCTGAACGGATTAAAGTAGCAACCACTACATATAATTTGGTATATGGTAGATGAATAAACAAAACAAAGTTCTTCTAATAGAATGGTTACCTAGGACGTGTACATGACACGGTCCAAAGGGTTTTGTTAAATTCAAAGGATGCTAAAAAGGGCATGCAAACTTCAATGGTTGAAGTAAGCATCGCGGAGTTGGAATCTTCACCGTGATGAAAAGGAGTTTTCATCAGGAGACGATGAAGATACTTGCATTTGCAAGAAATTAAGTGGGAGCGCTAAGACATATTTCTAATACATTATGTGAAGGACATCTTGTTGATTGGAAATGATGTATCTTTTATTGACAAAGGTTAAGAATTTCATTTTGATGAAAGACTTAGGCAAAACCCGAATATTTAGCGTGAATGTCTATAGTGGATAGACTGTGACGCCAATATGGTTATTAAGCGTACATATATGAGATATTGAAGGAGTTCAATATAGAAACGACAAGAAACAGTTCTTGTCACATGGAAAGGAATTGAATCAAGATTCAAGTGTATCGACGCTTGATAAGTGAAACAAGATTCAAGTGCTTTGACACTAGATGAGTGCAATCACGAGAATGTTTTGATCAATCATACCATGATATGTACACATCCAGATATGTCCTATGCTCTAAGTGTTATGAGCATATACCGAATGAATCATAAAATGATCATTGGACGATAGTGAGGATATTCTTATGATCTTTTGGAAGAACTAAGAATATATTTGTGTAGAGGTGACAAACAATTACAAATAGTTCATTGTAAAGCGTTACATTGATACTAGTTTTGTCACAAGATACAAATTAAGTTTATCTCAATTTAAACTATGGGTGGCACAATGTAATGGAAAGGAGATTCCATGATGGATTTGGAAGAGTTCCAAAATTAAGACATTGTGACGAATACTACAACAAAAGGGCTAAGTATATGACTGCTATAGTAGCAGCAAAGGAGGGAATTTGTGTCAAGTAGTTTGTTATCAAACTAAGGTGTGGTTATAGCGGTCTAACACTAAAGATATATTGTATGACAATAGTATCGACGTGTTTTAACCCCAAGGAACTAAAGGTCTCACCGAAAGACCAAATTTATACAATGCCATCTCATTGGAGAATGAGTGATGCGTGAAGACGCAAAGACATGCAAATACACACGGACCTGAAAGCGTCAGATCCGTAGATTATGTCAACCACTTGCAATTGCGTATTTGGAACACCAGAAAGCCATAGGTGTTCAATACACAAAGTTTTCAAACTAGATTATTGTCTCTAGTGCAAGTGGGATACTGAAGGGAATATGCCCGAGAGGCAATAATAAAGTGGTTATTATCGTATTCCTTATTTATGATAAATGTTTATTTTGCATGCTATAATTGTATTAATACGGAAACATTAATACATGTGTGTTTAATAAACAAATAGAAAGTTCCTAGTTATGCCTCTCTTATAAACTAGCTCGTTGATTAACAAGATGATCAAGGTTTCCTGATCATGGACATTGGATGTTGTTAATAACGGGGTCACAACATTAGTGTAATGGTGTGATGAACATTCATCCGAAGTATAGCATTACGATCATAGTCATTGAGTTTATATTGCTATAACAACTTACGGTGATCCTAATCCTTAGACCATGAGATCATGTCAATCACTAACACCGGAAGAGTTTCTTGATAACATCAAACGTCACACCGTAATGAGGTGATTATAAAGATGGGTTCGTAACTAATAAAGTGTTATGTTGAGGCTCATGGATCAAGAGTGGAATTTGTTCATCCCGATGACGGATAGATATACTCTGGGCCCTCTCGGTGATATCACATTGATTAGCTTGCAAGCAAGTGATTTGATCACTAGAATGTTATATCACGGAACGAGAAAAGAGTGCATGTCGAACGAGATCAAACTAGGTATGGAGATACCGATGATCGAATCTCGGACATGTAATATATCGCTAAACAAAAGGATTAAGATACTAGCGTAAAGGTTCCGACGATCACAAGAAAGTCATCGTTGAATGTGTGGGAGTCGATGGGTCTCCGGATCCGCTTGATTATTGATCCGAGAGGGTCTCGATCATGTCCACATTATTCGCGAACCGTAGGGTGACACACTTAAGAGACACCGACATCCATTTGGAGCAAAAGTTTCATGCCGAAAAGAAAAGGAAAGCGCAGGAATTTATTTCACTAGACACAAAGCTGTTTGTTGAAATTCTTTGAAACTGGTTCGCATGTGAAATGGAATACTAGCAGGGTTTTATGTGAATGTTTGTTAATTAAAGTAATTAACAAAATTCTGAATAAATAAATAAAGAGTTTTATTTAAATGAGAGCTTGCATTAAATTTGGTGGAAATTTAATGCATGTGTGGATTTTTGAGTGGAGGCTTTTAATGGGAGTGGAGGCTTTTCATTTTGAGTGGGAGCTCCACCCACATGAATGTGGAAGAGGTGGGGCAGCCCCATGGCTGGGCATGGCCCCTTGGGTGCCCCTCTCCCTATAAAAGGCCCCCTCTCCTCCTCTCACAACACACCTCCTCGTGAAGGATCTCTCTCCCCTCTAGAATTTATTCCCCATGGTCTCGGACTAGCGAGATACATGTTCCCGGGCTTTTCGGCAAGAAAGAGTTGTGCTTCCTGCATCGCTGGGCGAGGAGGCGGAGGTTGCTCGGTGCCTCGAACGTGTGCGAGCACGGATGCGCCATTTCTTGGCGCTAGGACTTCCTCTCGATCTTGAGATCGGCAAGAGATCGTCTACATCAACCACGAGTTTGGACTCGTTAAGCTTTGTCGGTCTTCAAGGGTATGTTCTCTACGGATATACATCCGCCCGTTGTTTGTATCTAGTAGATAGATCTTGGTACATAGCTGTTCCCATCGTAGGAAAATTTTTGTTTTCTATGCTGCGAACCCTTCACGATAACCACCACGCGATGCTACACTCATTGGACCACACACATCGGTATGTATGATTTCCAATAAGTCCATAGCTTGCTCCATCATACCAGAAAATGGAGTCTTGGTCATTTTACCCATCAGACATGCTTCGCATCTTTCAAGTGATTCGAAATCAAGTGATTCAAGAAGTCCATCGGAATGGAGTTTCTTCATACGCTTCACTCCAATGTGACCAAGACGACAGTGCCACATATAGGTCGAGTTATCGCTCGATTTCAAACGTTTAGCCTCAATTTTATTAATATGTGTATTTCCACTATCAAGATTCAACAAGAATAGACCATCTATCAAAGGTGCATGTGCATAAAACATATTAATCTTATAAATCGAACAACCATTATTCTCGGACTTAAACAAGTAACCGCCTCGCAATAAACAAGATCCTGATATAATGTTCATGCTCAACGCAGGCACCAAATAACAATTATTTAAGTATAAAACTAATCCCGATGGTAGATGAAGGGGTAGCGTGCCGACCGCGATCACATCAACCTTTGATCCGTTTCCCACGCGCATCGTCACCTCGTTCTTCGCTAGCTTCCGTTTATTCTGCAGCACCTGTTTCGAGTTACAAATATGAGCAACCAAAGATTCAAATACCCTGCACTACTACGAGTACTAGTGAGATACACATCAATAACATGTATATCGATATACCTTTCTTCTTGATGTTGCCGTTCTTCAAATCCAAGTACTTTGGGCAATTCCGCTTCGGTGACCTTCTCCCTTGGTAAAAGCACTCAAGATCGTGCTTAGGTCCAGCCTTGGTCTTCTTCGTCGGCGTGGTAACTTCGTACCACCCTTCTTGAAGTGTCCCTTCGCTTAGACTTGCCTTTCTTGAATTTGGTGGTCTTATTGACCAACAACACTTGGTGCTCTTTCTTGATCTCCACTTCGCAGATTTCAACATGGCAAGAGTTCGCAACGTCTTGTTCATGTTCGCATGTTGTAGTTCATCACAAAGTTCTTGTAACTTGGTGGTAGTGATTGGAGGACATGGTAAATCCCAAAGCATTAGGAATCACAATACCCAAGCTTTGAAGTTTGTTTGCGTGCCGGACATCTTAAGCACATGCTCACGGACGGAGCCCTCTTCCATCTTGCGCTTAAAGAACTTTTGAAGCCTCATAGCTTTCAATTGCCGCATGATCCTCAAAAATCAATTTGAGATCCTCGACAATATCACATGGGTCTGAATTCTCAAACCTTTTCTGAAGCTCCGATTCTAAACCATACAAGATAGCACACCGAACTGTGGAGTACTGAGTCTTCCGAGTGAGGTAAACATTCTTTACTTCATCGGCAACATCACCGCAGTGGGTCACCCAGGTGCATCCAAAGACATAGGTCAAATTACCAGCTGTGAGGACAATCCTCAAATTGCGGAACCAATCCGCGAAGTTGCTTCCATTGTTTTTCAACTTTTCTTTCTCTAGGAACGCATTAAAATTGATGGTAGGGGCTGCCATTGATCTACAACATATTTGCAATAGTTTAGACTAAGTTTATGATAAATTGAGTTCAAATTAATAATAAAATTAATCTAGGTGAACTCCCACTCAAAACAATATCCCTCACATTGTTTTAGTGATCACACGAACCAAATCCACCACATCAACACCGATCATCACGAGAGCTGATATAGTTTCAATGGCGAACAATCGACATGTTCATCATATCTACTATATGATTCATGCTTTACCTTTCGGTGATCCGTGTTCCGAGACCATGTCTGTACATGCTAGTCTCGTCAAGATCAAACCTTAATTTCCGCATGAGCAAATCTGACTTGCTCACGTTGTATACACTTGCGGAATCTAACACACCCGATCATCACGTGGTGCTTCGAAACAACAAGCTTTAGCAACGGTGCTAACTAAGGGTGAACACTTTATGACTTGAATTCATGTGCATGAGGGATCATCTTATAATGCTATTGTCGTCTACTAAGCAATACAAGATGCATAAAGGATTAACATCACATGCAATTCATAATATGTGATATGATATGGCCTTTCTTCTTTGTGCTTCCGATCTCCATCTTCAAGCACGAACATGATCTCCACCATCACCGGCATTGCATCAAGGTCAATGACGCTTCTCCATGGTTGTCGTCCACCGGCTTCAACTATTACAACTACTTTGAATAGACACGCGGGTCTTAACATAAATTAAAGACAACCATATAGCTCCTGCCGGTTGCCAACTTACAATAACGAACATTGCTATAAGGGTCCCAACATTTGAATAAGGTAGAGTCCCCTGTGTTTACAATGCTAGCATCCACAGTTAAGATGTAATATCAAGAAACAAAGGTCATAATATAATTTTATAACCAGGAATAACATAATTTTATTACATCATACATAGCTCATTTGGCTATTACATTACATTGCAGCGGAATAACTATAGACATGGGGTCCTTCATCTTCAAAGTGCCATAGGCAGACATGTTGGTTGTAGACTTTATAATCCTAATCAATCAATCTTCACTAAAATCAATCAAACCTGCAACATTACAAGTTACATCCACAAAGGGTCAATACATTTGAATTTGATTGGCAAGTTTCGCTACTATGTAGAATATAAGTGGATCCTATCAATACATGCATTTTTGGCTAAGTAGGGGTTTAAGGCTCATTTGCAGAAGCAGAATTTATCCTATCTTTTCAAAATGGTTTTGGTCCTTTGTCAAATCTCCTTTTTCAAAATTCCTTGAACTCCTTGGTATCCCCAAGTATTCAAGTCCTTGTCAAAAATCTCTTGAGCTCCTTGGTAACCCCAAGTGCATCAAGTTTTATCAAAATCTCTTGAGCTCCATGGAACCCCCAAGTGCATCAAGTCTTTTGTTATCACTTTAAAAGTTTTTCTTTTAGAAGTTGGAATGTCGAGATTTCCCATAGCTTCAAGCTTTAGTTGCTCAGTATTGTCCATAACTGGGGACACGGCTAAGTACTTAGTGTTGGAGATATGCCCAAGAGGCAATAATAAAGTGGTTATTATCATATCTTCACACTTATGATAAATGTTTACATACCATGCTATAATTGTATTAACCGGAAACATTAATACTTGTGTGATTTGTAAACTAAAATAAGAGTCCCTAGTATAGCCTCTTGTTAAACTAGCTTGTTGGTTAATATATGATCATGGTTTCCTGATCATGAACATAGAGATGTTATTAACAACAGGATCATATCATTAGGAGAATGATGTGATGGACATACTCCTATAAATAAGCGTAGCATAAAGATCAAGTCATTTCAATAGTTCAATTGCTATATGCTTTCTGATACATAGTAACCTAATTCCTTCGACCATGAGATCATGCATATCACCTTTACCGGATGGATGCTTTGATGACATCAAACACCACACCGTGGCGGGTGGTTATAAAGGTGGCATTGAGTGTTCGGAAAGTATTGGTTGAGACACATGGATCAAGAGTGGGATTTGTCCATCCACATGACGGATAGATATACTCTGGGCCCTCTCGGTGGAATGTCATCCAATTAGCTTGCAAGCATGTGACTTGTTCACAAGGGATCACATATCACGGGAACGAGAAAAGAGTACTTATCAGTAACGAGGTTGAACTAGGTATGCAGAGATACCGACGATCATAACCTCGGATAAGTAACATATCGTGAGACAAAGGGAAATTGGTATCGTATGTAAGTGGTTCATTCGATCGCAAAGTAATCGTAGAAATATGTGGGAGCCATATGAATTTCCAGATTCCTCTATTGGTTATTGTTCGGAGAAGTGTCTCGATCATGTCCGCATAATTCACGAACCGTAGGGAGACACACTTAAGGATTCGACGTTGTTTGAGTAGTTATAGTATTATGAGAAAGACACCGAATGTTGTTCGGAGTCTCGGATGGGATCCGGGATATCACGAGGTGATCCGGAATGGTCCGGAGAATAAGATTCATATAAGGAAAGTCCCGTTACGGAGTTCGGGAATGATTCCGGTGTTTTCATCGGGAATGTTCTGGAAGGTTCCGGATTGTCCCAAGCACTCGGGGGAGTGTACATGGATGTGTCATTACATATTGGAATGATTGCATCATGTACTAAGTGTTCTTGCTGTCCCAAATAAAGGATTAAATTGAATCCTAAAACAGAAAAGTCAAATGTCCAGTTTGAAAGTCAAACTGCCAAAACAAGAAACTGTGGGAAACAAGCAAGAGGAGTTGGAACCAACCTGGAGGAGGAGTTGGACTCCTCCAGGCCGGCGCCCAGCCCTAGGCCGAGTTGGGGAGGGACTCCCTCCCTCCCCTGGCGCGCCAAGGCCCCTCCACCTATATAAGGAGGGGCAGGGCTCCTCCTAGAGACACACAACTTTCTACCTCTAAATCTCCGGTTTAGAGCCGTTTTGGTTTAGAGCTTCTAATTGCTTTAGCCAGCGGTTTAGAGCCTTCTAATTGGTTTAGAGCCTTCTAATTGGTGTGTCTAATTACTAGACCACTAATAGCCTCTCTCATAAGCTCCACCATACTGCACCGGCTTAAGACGAAGCCTGCGATTTCCCTCTACTTCCAGGTACCACAGTTGTCTTTGCGGAATCGCGAGAGAGTGCTACAACCTCCATTTGCTGGAACAAGGAGAGGAAGGTCTTCGTCGAGTACGAACGTGTGACCGACTGCGGAGCGCTTGGAACGTGGCGCCGGAAGGATCGTCTACGATCTTGAGATCGGAAAGAATCGACTACATCACCCACGAGAATCTGCTCGTTAACCGCTTTGGAATCTTCGAGGGTAAGTTATTCCATCGACTCGTTGCTACAATCTAGTAGATAGATCTTGGCTTGTTTGTTTGTATGCGATAGAAAATTTTTGTTTTCCATGCTACGAACCCCTGATGGGTATCATAGTCGTGTCTATATGTAGATCTGTTGCACGAGTAGAACACAATGGTCATTGTGGGCGTTGATGCTTTTATTGTCGATTGCTTCTTGTGTACTTTGCATCTTGCGGTATGTTGGGATGAAGCGGCCCGGGCTAACCTTACATGACATCGTTCATGAGACTTGCTCCACGCTTGACATGCAACTTGTATTGCATAAGTGGCTTTGCGGGTGCCTGTTTCTCCTAGCATAGTTAAGATCCAATTTACAACGGGTAATCAACAATGCTAGTATCAATGTTGTGGTTCATGTTCGTAAGTTAGAACGACACTTATTGAAAGCCCCAAACCACGTAAAACATGCAAAGAAAGTAGAGGCGTCTAACTTTGTTTTGCAGGGGTGTGCTGATGTGATATGGCCATGATTGTGATTATATTTGATGTATGCAATGTTCCTTATTGTAAGTTGGCAACCGGCAGGAGCCATATGGTTGTCTTTAATTTATGTTAAGACCCGCGTGTCTATTCAAAATAGTTGTAATAGTTGAAGCCGGTGGACGACAACCATGGAGAAGCGTCATTGACCTTGATGCAATGCCGATGATGATGGAGATCATGTTCGTGCTAGAAGATGGAGATCGGAAGCACAAAGAAGAAAAGGCCATATCATATCACATATTATGAATTGCATGTGATGTTAATCCTTTATTCATCTTGTATTGCTTAGTAGACGACGGTAGCATTATAAGATGATCCCTCATGCACATGAATTTCAAATCATAAAGTGTTCACCCTTAGTTAGCACCGTTGCTAAAGCTTGTTGTTTCGAAACACCACGTGATGATCGGGTGTGCTAGATTCGCAAGTGTATACAACGTGAGCAAGCCAGATTTGCTCATGCGAAACTAAGGTTTGATCTTGACGAGCCTAGCATGTACAGACATGGCCTCGTGAACACGGATTACCGAAAGGTAGAGCATGAGTCATATAGCAGATATGATGAACATGTCGATTGTTCGCCATTGAAGCTATATCAACTCGTGATGATCGGTTTTGATGTGGTGGATTTGGTTCAGTGATCACTAAAACAATGTGAGGGATATTGTTTTGAGTGGGAGTTCACCTAGATTAATTTGATTATTAATTAGAACTCAATTTATCATAAACTAAATCAAAGTGAATTTGCATAGTTGTTGTAGTCATTGGCATCCGCTACCACCGTGCGCTTAGTTATAATTGAGATGATAGAACTATGTAATTCTGGTTAATTTACTTTACTTAACTGGTATCGTATTGTTTTGAAGTGTTAATATAAAGTTTAAAAGTCTTATTGCAAACTTGCAGGAAGTTCCGGTTACTCCATGAAGTTTAATAATTGGTATTAAATCAAGAGTGACAATTCCAAGAGTTAGTATATGAGTATCATGTTTGTCTCCATGATTCTTGATATTCAAAGAATTCTCTTAATATCAAGGTTATCTAGGATCTGAAAGAGTTATTTCGGAAACCATGATGTGTGGAAGATATTGTGATATCTGAAACAAAGTTTTGGTTGCAACATGATAGAGTATAATATGGCAAAAGTCATGTTCTCATATTTGATGAGAATTTGCAAAAGGTTGGAGACACTTGTTGTCCTGATCCTCCAAAAGGTTTTGGATAGCAACATTATACTCATAATTCATCGTTATAAGCTAAAAGTAGCTTGATCATGGACGATTCCATGTTAAGGGTGAATATTTGATGTAGGTAAAATGTTTACTACACCAAGAGATTACTAAATAAAGGAATTTGAAAGAACACCAAACATTTGATGATGGTGATCTACTTCAAAGTGCAAGTCCAAAGACATTGGTATTTAACTATACACGCTTTGGACTATATGTCATATGTATGACTCCACTGTTGATGTTGATAGATTCTTTCAAACGGAATAGGAAATACTGAAAGAGAATCTCATAAATATATGGCAGAAAGGAAAAGACTAGAATTGTTCAGTTTAAGTATATAGATGATATACATGTTATGGCTATATTCTTTGCTTATTAAACAATGTGGTTCTTAAGTATTTAATACTGAATTTGTTGGTATGAATCGTCATACGAAACAACAGAATTCATGAACTACAATGGCCTAAGTAACTAGCAAAAGAATATGTGATGATGTTCATCGAGAACAAATAAAGGGTTATTGTGTTGCTCGTTAGACATCAAAGCTTGCCTTCAAGATTTGTTTTATCAGGTATTATGAGAACAAAAGGGTTGTTCAAATAATTGCCGTAATCCATAAAAGATGGATGATTCACAAAATCTCGTTGGAGAAATCACGTCCATAAAACTAGTGCTAAAAATGTCAAAAGACAAATTGATTGAAAGATCACTTAGGAAGTGACATCGCTGTTTAAATTATATTGAAAAGAACACATGAAGAAACTCCATGTGGATGGAATTTTGGAGTCTTTTGATTTTTGATCACATGACGCTTGTGAAACTTTCCTAGAGATAATTAAAACTTCGTTCATAGGCCAAAAGGGAACGAATGACTAGCTTATTGGAAATTGTACATATTGTTGTACAAAGACCATCATGTGTAGTCAAAAGCGATGGATTTCAACTTCATATGCTTTCTCTGAGAATTTGAGTGAATATTTGAATATTTACTTAATAAGGATAAAGTATGAAACACTTGAAAAGTTCAAAGACTTTCAAGATGAAGTGCAAAATCATAGTAACAAGAATATAAATAGTTTATGATAAAGATCATAAAGGAGATATTTGAGTTACGAGTTTAGCATAATACCTAAGATTTAAGGAATTGTTCCGTGGATTTGCATTTCCTAAACACCATAAGGGTATGGGGCGTTCGAGGTATGTAATTAAACCTTGTTTGACATGGTAAGATCAAAGGTATAATTTATAAAACTGCCATTATATTTTAAAGATTAAAAGCTTTAGAGATTACCGTTTTTCCACTGAAAAGAGCTCCATCATAATCCGTTGAAATGACACCATATAAAGTTATGGTTTGGGATAAAACCCAAGTTGTCCTTTCTTAAACATTGGTATGCTTTGCATAAGAAAGATGTTTTGCAACCAAAGTCGGATAAACCTGTCTTTGTATGTTATTTCGAATAACTATTAAGTATTCCTCCATAACACCAGAGACAAAAAATGTTTGTCACTTAAAACGTCAAGTTTCTTTGAGAAGGAATTTTTCGTGAAAAGTTAAGTGGGAGGACAATAGAACTTTGATAAGGTTAAAAGAACCTTAGCTATATGTGCAGAGTTGCGCAGCGCCGAAAAGTGTTCCGAAGGCAGCAACAAAGCTCATGGCTCACGTACCTCAAAGGTTGTGGTCACAAAGATCTAAGTTCCTATTGAAACAAGTAGATCGGGTAAACAATCAAATACCAAGATTTGAGGGTTGAATCATTATAATGAACCGACTACATGCAAAGAAGCGATGATGGGCCCTGACTCCGTCAAATGGCTTGAAGCCATAAAATCCGTGATAGTTCCATACACGAGAAATCAAGTTTTGAACTTGAAGGACCCTCGAGAAAGGTGTAAGACCTTACAGTTGTGTTTGGATCTATAAAGAAATAGACATGGATGTTTCACATCTATGAAATAGTCGACATGTTGGGAAAGAGTTCACAACAATGTTCAAAGGTTGTATATGACAAGATTTGATCTTTCATAGCGATGTTTAGTCTAGACGGATTAATGTAGCAACCACTACATATAAATTTTGTTATATGGTAGTTGAATAAACAAAACAAGTTCTTCTAATAGAATTGTTAACTAGGACGTGTGCATGACGCGGTCCAAAGGGTTTTGTTAAATTCAAGGGATGCTAAAAACATATGCAAACTTCAATGGTTGAAGTAAACGTAGCGGAGTTGGAATCTTCACTATGATGAAACTGTTAAAGGAGTTTTAAAAGTTCATTAGAGACAATGAAGATGCTTGCATTTGCAAGAAATTAAGTGGGAGCGCTAAGACATATTTCTAATACATTATGTGGAGGACATATTGTTGATTAGAAAAGATGTATCTTTTATTAACACATATTAAGAATTTCATCCCGATGAAAGACTTAGGCAAAACCCAAATATTTGGCATCAATAGACGCTAATATGGTTGTGCCAAGTACAAAGACAAGATATTGAATGAGTTCAATATAGAAACTACAAGAGAGGTTCTTGTCACACGTAAAGGATTGAATAAGTTCAATGTTGATGATATATTCAAGTGTATTGACATTTGGTAAAGTGAAACAAATAATCAAGTATAGATTGATACTTGATGTATGAAATCACAAAGAGTATTTATATCAATCATACTGTGATATGTACAAATCCAGATATGTCCTATGCTCTAAATGTTGTGAGCATATACCAAAATGATTCATAAGATGATCATTGGACAATAGTAAGGATATTCTTATGATCTTTTGGAAGAACTAAGAGTATAATATTTGTAGAAGTGACAAATAGATGGTTAGTTCATTGTAAAAGTACTACATTGATACTAGCTTTGTCACAAAGTACAAATTAAGTTTATCTCAATCTAAACTAAGGGTGGCACAATATAATGGAATGTGAGTTCCATAATGGATTTGGATGAGTTCCAAAGTTAAGACATTGTGACAGATACTACAACAAAAGGCTAAGTATATGACTGCTATTATAGCAGCAAAAGAGGGCATTTGTGTCAAGTAGTTTGTTATCAAACTAGGTGTAGTTCACAGAGGGATAATACTATGAAGATATATTGTGCGACAATATTATCAACATGTTTTAACCCCAAAGAACTAAAGGTCACACCGAATGACCAAATTCATACAAAGCCATCTCATTAGAGAATGAGTGATGCATAGAGACGCAAAGACATGCAATTACACACGGACCTGGAAGTGTCAAGATCCGAAGATCAGTTGACCACTAGCAATCGTGTACATACAACACCGGAAAGCCATAGGTGTTGAATACGCAAAGGTTTGAAACTAGATTATTGACTCTAGTGCAAGTGGGAGACTGTTGGAGATATGCCCAAGAGGCAATAATAAATGTAGTTATTATCATATCTTCACACTTATGATAAATGTTTACATACCATGCTATAATTGTATTAACCGGAAACATTAATACTTGTGTGATTTGTAAACTAAAATAAGAGTCCCTAGTATAGCCTCTTGTTAAACTAGCTTGTTGGTTAATATATGATCATGGTTTCCTGATCATGAACATAGAGATGTTATTAACAACAGGATCATATCATTAGGAGAATGATGTGATGGACATACTCCTATAAATAAGCGTAGCATAAAGATCAAGTCATTTCAATAGTTTAATTGCTATATGCTTTCTGATACATAGTAACCTAATTCCTTCGACCATGAGATCATGCATATCACCTTTACGGATGGATGCTTTGATGACATCAAACACCACACCGTGAATCGGGTGGTTATAAAGGTGGCATTGAGTGTTCGGAAAGTATTGGTTGAGACACATGGATCAAGAGTGGGATTTGTCCATCCACATGACGGATAGATATACTCAGGCCCTCTCGGTGGAATGTCATCCAATTAGCTTGCAAGCATGTGACTTGGTCACAAGGGATCACATATCACGGAACGAGAAAAGAGTACTTATCAAGAACGAGGTTGAACTAGGTATGCGAGATACCGACGATCATAACCTCGGATAAGTAACATATCGTGAGACAAAGGGAAATTGGTATCGTATGTAAGTGGTTCATTCGATCGCAAAGTAATCGTAGAAATATGTGGGAGCCATATGAATTTCCAGATTCCTCTATTGGTTATTGTTCGGAGAAGTGTCTCGATCATGTCCGCATAATTCACGAACCGTAGGGAGACACACTTAAGGATTCGACGTTGTTTGAGTAGTTATGGTATTATGAGAAAGAGACCGAATGTTGTTCGGAGTCTCGGATGGGATCCGGATATCACGAGGTGATCCGGAATGGTCCGGAGAATAAGATTCATATAAGGAAAGTCCCGTTTGAGTTCGGAATGATTCCTGTTTTCATCGAATGTTCGGAAGGTTCCGGATTGTCCCAAGACCGGGAGGGGTACATGGATGTGTCATTACATATTGGAATGATTGCATCATGTACTAAGTGTTCTTGCTGTCCCAAATAAAGGATTAAATTGAATCCTAAAACAGAAAAGTCAAATGTCCAGTTTGAAAGTCAAACTGCCAAAACAAGAAACTGTGGGAAACAAGCAAGAGGAGTTGGAACCAACCTGGAGGAGGAGTTGGACTCCTCCAGGCCGGCGCCCAGCCCTAGGCCGAGTTGGGGAGGGACTCCCTCCCTCCCCTGGCGCGCCAAGGCCCCTCCACCTATATAAGGAGGGGCAGGGCTCCTCCTAGAGACACACAACTTTCTACCTCTAAATCTCCGGTTTAGAGCCGTTTTGGTTTAGAGCTTCTAATTGCTTTAGCCAGCGGTTTAGAGCCTTCTAATTGGTTTAGAGACTTCTAATTGGTGTGTCTAATTACTAGACCACTAATAGCCTCTCTCATAAGCTCCACCATACTCGCACCGGCTTAAGGCGAAGCCCTGCGGGATTTCCCCTCTACTTCCGGTACCACGCCGTTGTGCTGCCGGAATCGCGAGGAGAGTACTACAACCTCCGCTGCCTGCTGGAACAAGGGAGAGGAAGGTCTTCGTCGAAAATCGAACGTGTGACCGATCGGGAGCGCTGCGAACGTGGAAGGATCGTCTACACGATCTTGAGATCGGAAAGAGTACGACTACATCACCCACGAGAATCTGCTCTCGTTAACCGCTTTGGAATCTTCGAGGGTAAGTTATTCCATCGACTCGTTGCTACAATCTAGTAGATAGATCTTGGCTTGTTTGTTTGTATGCGATAGAAAATTTTTGTTTTCCATGCTACGAACCCCTACACTTAGATTTTATTTTCTTCTGCAGAAGTAGTACACTTTACGCACATGTCACAATCCCATCTTGTTGCCACCAGTGGCCACTGGATTAGTGCTCACCAAGATGGAGTACTGGCAGATTGGGAATGTGACGAAGTCTTTCCAGAGGGTCCTCCCATACACCATTGCTAGCTTGTCTTCAGTACCCATGTAGGATTCCAGTTCCCCATGTCCAGTAACTTGAAGACAATGCATGGGTCTTCCCAATGTAGTTGACTAAGCCAGAGCCATAAATAGCATGTGGTTACACACGAAAGCCACAATTGGAGAAACATGTTCAATCTCTAAGTTTCCTGGGTGGTTTCCTTTGGAGCACAACACAAAGAGATTGCCATAGACATGGTTCCTTTTGTTGCCACCTTCTCCAAAACTCAAAGTATCCTTGGCCACCCAGGTGGTTCATTGAGTCCTTGTTTTATTATATAAAAACACAAGTCTTTTCTCAACTTCATAAAATCTCAACATGTATCTCTTTTCAAAATATAGCATGGATAAGCATGTAACAACTACATTGTTTTCACTAAGGAATATATAGGGTATCCTATTAGGATTTATCATAGCATAAGTATAGAAAATTCTTTTCATGCATGTTTTCAAAAATCCACTAAGTATAATGAAAATAGTAGGACTTTAGATGATAGTGTCACTTTCCTTTCTTTTGGTAGGGAATGTTGGTTCACACCTTGATCTTGCTAGTCTCACACTTTTCTAACTTCACTACAATCAATCAAGCAAACACAATATCAACTAGCATTCCAGACCAATAATCAATCAAACAATTCACACACATAAAATCATAGGAACTAAGTCATGCATGCAAGCATGCAAAAGATAGGTTTATTTGCAAGGGTGGTCTCCACTAGGCTCTAAACTTTGTAAGGTTCAAAGTGGTCATTTTCCAAAGTGGCAAAGTCATTTGCAAAAGAGTTTTGTCTAAAAACCATCTTAAATCCAATCATCATTTTATGTGGTGGAAAATATTTTTATTAAAGCAACAACTTTATGCTGTTCACCAAATAGGTCGTGGTTTTCTAAAAACTTGGTGTTTAGGGTCAGTAGGTTTGATCTAAATCATTTTCCCAAGGTTTTTACTCCAAAACCATTTTCATAACAAGATCAATATTTTTTTATTTGGCTAGAAATGGGTTAAACCAATTATTCCATCCTAAACTTCAACAAATCCATTTTCAAAACCATGGTTTGGTTCCTAGGGTCAGTAAGTTCACAACAAACCAATTTGCAAAGGTTTCAAACCTAAAGACATTTTGGAATAATTTTTTTCTAATCTAAACAAGCATACAAATGTTTCTGCAAAAACAAACCATCTAACAGATACTATTTACTAAACAAATTGCATGGTTGACTAGGGCTTGTTCCACTGATTCCAATGATATAAAGTTTGTAATTTTTGGACGTGTGGATCAAAAGTTATAGGGTTTTCAAGTTTGCAAATAAATCCGATTCAAACTTTGTTTTTAAACAGAACTGGTGACACGCGTCATGTTCCTATTCGCAGATACTGTTTCGGGTGGATCGAGTGATGCAGGCCGTTGGATCAAGTTGAATCGCACTCCTATTCAATAGCCAAGAACTGGCGGCGCAAGGTCAACGGCGAGCGGCGGTGCGGTCAGATGGTGGCGGCGCTGGCGAAGCAGGAAGCGAGAGAGGGAGGGAGTAGGCTCACCGTGTTCGCAAAAGCCTGGGGAAGCTCAAGGCGTTGTTGGTTCGACGAGGGGCGCGCGAGGTTGCGGTTAATTCCTCGCCGGAGTGGAGCTGCGCCTCGGCCACGCTCAATCGTCGTCGAGGACGATGCTATGGATCACTAGGAGACAAACGAAACGCATGGTCAGACGCGCAAGGACACGACGATGGTGTGTGCGTGATTGAGAGGGGTCGGGGTGGTCTAGCTTACCAGTGGAAGGTCGTCGGAGAAGAACCACACGCGGCGGCGCTCGGAGCTTGTCGAAGACGTCATTCTGGGGCGCCCGCGGTTGAGTGGAAGGTACAGGGAGAAGCGTCTGGGAGTGGGGAATGTTCCCGTGTGCTTGGGGAGGCAAGGGGTGGCGAGGCTCGGCCGAAATTGGTCGGAGACGGTGGTCGGAGTAGTGAGAGGGCGAGCTCGATTCAGGGCAGCCTGGGGGCAGAGAGAGGGAGGCGCGTGAGGGGAAATGGAGAGGAGGAGTGGGCGCTTTAACGTGCGCGCGTGGTCGCAGCGAGTAATGGCGAAGGTGTTAAGGCGAATTTAAGCGCGACATCAACGGCAGGAAACGGCCGGCGTCGTCTGCGCGAGGAAGAAGGAGGTGAGCTGGCTGTGTGGGGTCCGGGCGTCAGCTAGGGAGTGAGAGAGAAGGAAGGGTCACCAGTCAGTCGCAGAGTGGGTGGGTTGCGGAGTAAGAAAACGTTTCGCGAGAGAGAGTGGGAGTGGGCTCGCTGTTGGGCTTGTTGGGCTGGCCGGCTGGGCTGCTGCTGATTCTTATTCTTTTCTTTCAAATTGTTTTTCTTTTTCCAAATCTATTTTCTGTTTTGAAATTCAAACCACAAATCAAACATTCAAAACAATTCAAACAATCACCAAACAATGCAATTGAATTTGGTTCTGCTTAACCACATAAACCAAAATCCAAAATAAAATAAAATAATATTTTTATTTTAGGGTCCATTATTAATTAAATAAATAGACCTTTGTTATCAAATCAAATAGATTTTGATTTATTCAAAACTCTATTTTGAAATCTAAAACAGTAACAAAACCAAAACAGTAGGTTTTATTTGAGAATATAAAATACATGGAAAACTTATTTGAAATAAATAAATAAGTTTTGATGGTTAATTAAAATAGTAAAACCTTTATTTATAAAACTTGGATATTAAATCCTTATTAATTTATTTTAAATAAACCTTTACTATTTTTAGCAAAAGAAATATTTTATTTCAAAGGCTTGGCCAAGTTTTAATTTGGCTTATAAAATAATCCTTATTTGTAAAACTTCTATTTCATTTGAAAACCAAATCTTTTTATTTAAAAGATCCAAAATAGTAATTCCAAATATTTTTATTTTCCTTTATTATATTTTTAACTTTATAAATTCCTTTAGGATTTATTTGATCCAAATTGGTTTTGAAGGTTTCAAATTGGATTCAAAAAGTTTCTCCTCACCCTGAAAATCAACAAAGTTTTATTTTATTCATTTATTTTTCACATTACAAGATTTGGAAAATCTTGGGATGTGACAGGCTACCACCCTTAAAATAAATCTCGTCCCGAGATTTGGGAAGGATAGGGTTACAAGTAGGCTCAAAACATCTAGGGTACTACCACCCTTAAAATTTCAAACAAAATTTACATATTGGCCTTCTTGGGATCCTGGGAAAACCTCTCTAAGGAAACATCTGTTTAGGGTCCTTTGTTTCCACACTTGACTCATGGAGCAAGGTTGAGTTTCTCCATAGGCTTGTTCAACTTGTTCTTCATCTTTTCTGGACAGTTGCTGGCATAATGTCCTGGGTCCTTGCAATTGAAACAGTTGATGTCTTTGAGTTCTTTACGTGGCTCTTGTGGACAAGTTGCCACATAATGGCCTAGCTCTTTGCAGTTGTTGCACACCACTTGGCTAATCTCCTTATTCTTCTGGTTCTCTGGGCATTCACTGGAATAGTGTCCCATTTCCTTACATTTATGACATTGCACATGGCTTTTGTCCTTCTTTTGCTTTTTGGGTTTCTCCAAAGCTAGGAGTGCATCCAGTTCATGTTGTTCATATGTTATCTGGTAGGTAGGAATGTCTACATGTTTCTTGGATCTTTTATTGCTCTTTAGAAAATTCACATTCCTCTTATTTGATCCCTTGAATTGGGTTGTTTTGCTTGGAGGTATAAGTGGACCTTTTCCTTTGTCATCAACCTTCTTGGTAGACTTGGATCCTTCTTGATGGTTTGCAATCATTTGTTGCACTCCACCTTGTTTCCTTTGTTCAACAATGGAATAGATGGGGCATTGGATAGGAACATGGTTGTTTCCTTCACATAGATAGCAAGTAGCTTGAGAGGTGGGACATTGTCCAACAGGATGTTTCTCTTCACAGTTGGGGCATTGATCTCCATGCTCCTTGGAAGTATGATCCTTGTCTCCACAAATAGTGCAAGTTGGGGCTCCATCTAGAATAACATTTCTGTCATCCTTGTTGTCACAAACTCTTTTGGAATAGCTCTCCTCCATTTTGATCATTTGATCAGTCACCTTAAGCATCAGTTGGCCTTGAGTTTCCAAAAATCCTTGCAGGGTTGGATCTTCTCCACTAGTGTTGGCTATGAATTGAGCTGTCACTTGGTTCAACTGGTGTTGGGTTGCTATGAGCTCTTTCATGCAGTCCTCTTGGTTTGTGTTGGTGTCATCAACCTTGGAGTCTCTTGGAGTAGTCATCTGTTTGGGTTGAATGGAGATTAGAATAGAAAAGATATTTCTAAGGAAATATTTCTAATCACACACATCACAATTCACACATGCAATGTGCAAGCATTCACAAACAACTTTTCACTCAAACAACAAAGTTCAAGCACATACTTAGACAACAAAATATTTTTGTTACACCACATAAGTTGGTGGGTTTGACTTGACTAAAATATGGTAGTCCATCTATATGGTTATCTTGTGATCTTTCCATCTTTCTTGGTTGATTCTTCTTACATGAAGTCATGGTTTCCTTGAGAAAACTCTTGGTCACAAAACTTCAAGTGAAGTGAACTCCTTCTAGTTTTGCATTTCCTCAGTCTCCATATCTTGAGTAAGATTTCTTTGCTCACTTGTAGTCCTTAGTGATATCCAAGTTGGAAGTCCTTGGTGAATATGCTGAAGATGTTGAAGTCATTAGAGTTGAAGATGTTGAAGTAATTAGAGTTGAAGATGTTGAAGAAGTCCTTTGCACATGGTGTAGTCTTTGGCCATGGGGTAGGTTCTTCCATCAAGTTGAAAATAGAAGAGATGTAGAGTTGAAACCAAAATGGTTGAGGAAAGAGTTTACAAGATTGTTTGTAAATAAGTTTTGGAACAAATACAACTCTTATTTTTCTAAGGGTTTTTGTCTATTCCTAGGGTTACAATCCTACAGGCAACACAATGCTCTGATACCATCTATAAGGGTCCCAACCTTTGAATAAGGTAGAGTCCCCTGTCTTTACAATGCTAGTCCCTGGATCAATAGCTAGCATCCACAATTAAGATGTAATATCAAGAAACAAAGGTCATAATATAATTTTATAACCAAGAATAACATAATTTTATTACATCATACATAGCTCATTTGGCTATTACATTACATTGCAGCGGAATAACTATAGACATGGGGTCCTTCATCTTCAAAGTGCCATAGGCAGACATGTTGGTTGTAGACTTTGTAATCCTAATCAATCAATCTTCACTAAAATCAATCAAACCTGCAACATTACAAGTTACAGCCACAAAGGGTCAATACATTTGAATTGTATTGGCAAGTTTCGCTATTATGTAGAATATAAGTGGATCCTATCAATACATGCATTTTGGGCTAAGTAGGGGTTTAAGGCTCATTTGCAGAAGCAAAATTTATCCTATATTTTCAAAATGGTTTTGGTCCTTTGTCAAATCTCCTTTTTCAAAATTCCTTGAACTCCTTGGTATCCCCAAGTATTCAAGTCCTTGTCAAAAATCTCTTGAGCTCCTTGGTAACCCCAAGTGCATCAAGTTTTATCAAAATCTCTTGAGCTCCTTGGTACCCCCAAGTGCATCAAGTCTTTTGTTATCACTTTAAAAGTTTTTCTTTTAGAAGTTGGAATGTCGAGATTTCCCATAGCTTCAAGCTTTAGTTGCTCAGTATTGTCCATAACCGGGGACACGGCTAAGTACTTAGATTTTATTTTCTTCTGCAGAAGTAGTACACTTTACCCACATGTCACAATCCCATCTTGTTGCCACCAGTGGCCACTGGATTAGTGCTCACCAAGATGGAGTACTGGCAGATTGGGAATGTGACGAAGTCTTTCCAGAGGGTCCTCCCATACACCATTGCTAGCTTGTCTTCAGTACCCATGTAGGATTCCAGGTCCCCGTGTCCAGTAACTTGAAGACAATGCATGGGTCTTCCCAATGTAGTTGACTAAGCCAGAGCCATAAATAGCATGTGGTTGCACACGAAAGCCACAATTGGAGAAACATGTTCGATCTCTAAGTTTCCTGGGTGGTTTCCTTTGGAGCACAACACAAAGAGATTGCCATAGACATGGTTCCTTTTGTTGCCACCTTCTCCAAAACTCAAAGTATCCTTGGCCACCCAGGTGGTTCATTGAGTCCTTGTTTTATTATATAAAAACACAAGTCTTTTCTCAACTTCATAAAATCTCAACATGTATCTCTTTTCAAAATATAGCATGGCTAAGCATGTAACAACTACATTGTTTTCACTAAGGAATATATAGGGTATCCTATTAGGATTTAGCATAGCATAAGTATAGAAAATTCTTTTCATGCATGTTTTCAAAAATCCACTAAGTATAATGAAAATAGTAGGACTTTAGATGATAATGTCACTTGCCTTTCTTTTGGTAGGGAATGTTGGTTCACTCCTTGATCTTGCTAGTCTCACACTTTTCTAACTTCACTACAATCAATCAAGCAAACACAATATTAACTAGCATTCCAGACCAATAATCAATCAAACAATTCACACATATAAAATCATAAGAACTAAGTCATGCATGCAAAAAGTTTCTCCTCACCCTGAAAATCAACAAAGTTTTATTTTATTCATTTATTTTTCACATTACAAGATTTGGAAAATCTTGGGATGTGACAATTGCATACATCAAATATAATCACAATCATGGCCATATCACATCACACCCCTGCAAAACAAAGTTAGACGCCTCTACTTTCTTTGCATATTTTACGTGGTTTGGGGCTTTCAATAAGTGTCGTTCTAACTTACGAACATGAACCACAACATTGATACTAGTATTGTTAATCACCCGTTGTAAATTGAATCTTAACTATGCTAGGAGAAAGCAGCACCATAAAGCCACTTATGCAATACAAGTTGCATGTCAAGCGTGGAGCAAGTCTCATGAACGATGTCATGTAAGGTTAGCCCGGGCCGCTTCATCCCAACATCCCGCAAGATGCAAAGTACACAAGAAGCAATCGACAATAAAAGAATCAACGCCCACAATGACCATTGTGTTCTACTCGTGCAACAGATCTACATATAGACACGACTCTGATACCACTGTAGGGTTTTGTAGCATGGAAAACAAAAAATTTCTACCGCATACAAACAAACAAGACAAGATCTATCTACTAGATTGTAGCAACGAGTCGATAGAATAACTCACCCTCGAAGATTCCAAAGTTTTTAACGAGAGCGGATTCTCGTGGGTGATGTAGTCGTACTCTTCCCGATCTCAAGATCGCGTAGACGATCCTTCCGGCGCTTCGTTCCGGCAGCGCTCCCGCAGTCGGTCACACGTTCGGTACTCGATGAAGACCTTCCTCTCCGTTGTTCCAGCAGGCAGTGGAGCTTGTAGCACTCTCCTCGCGATTCCGGCAGCACAACGGCGTGGTACCGGAAGTAGAGAGGAGACCTCGCAGGACTTCGCCTTAAGCCAGAGCGAGTATGGTGGAGTATGAGAGAGTCCCTCGACGATCTAGAGTTTAGACATGCCGAGGAGGGTCAAGCCGACGGTTAGGGTTTAGCTAGGCGGCGGCGGCGGTTTGCCCTAGGGCCGGCGGCGGATATGGAGGCGGCGGCGGCTTGGTACTAGGGTTTGGAGGAGAGGATCTTGTGTGTCTCTAGGAGGGAGCCCTGCCCCTCCTTATATAGGTGGAGGGGCCGGCCGGCCAAGGGGAGGGAGGGGAGTCCCTCCCCAACTCGGCTTGGGTGGTGCGCCGGCAGTGGGGAGGAGGGACTCCTCCCTAACTCGGTTTCCTCCTCCTTTTCCTCTTTCTAAAATTAGCCGTTTGACTTTCAAACTAGCCGTTTGACTTTTCAAACTAGGATTTGAATAAACCCTCTATTTTGTTCAGCGATGACACCGAGTACATGATGCAATCATACCAACTTGATATAACACATTCATGTACCCTTCCCCTCCGGAGTGCCGGACATTCCGGAACCTTCTAGAACATTCCCGATGAAAACACCGAAACCATTCTCCAACTCCGAAACGAGACTTTCCTTATATGAATCTTATTCTCCGGACCATTCCGGATCTCCTCGTGATATCCCGAATCCCATTCGAGACTCCGAACAACATTCGTACTCTTTCTCATCATTCCATAACTACTCAAACAATGTCGAATCCTTAAGTGTGTCTCCCTACGATTCGTGAATTATGCGGACATGATCGAGACACTTCTCCGATCAATAACCAATAGAGGAACCTGGAAATTCATATGGCTCCCACATATTTCTACGATTACTTTGCGATTGAATGAACCACTTACATACGATACCAATTTCCCTTTGTCTCACGATAGTTTACTTATCCGAGGTTATGATCGTCGGTATCTCTGCATACCTAGTTCAACCTCGTTACCGATAAGTACTCTTTTCTCGTTCCCGTGATATGTGATCCCTTGTGAGCCAGTCACATGCTTGCAAGCTAATTGGATGACATTTCACCGAGAGGGCCCAGAGTATATCTATCCATCATATGGATGGACAAATCCCACTCTTGATCCATGTGTTTCAATCCAATACTTTCCGAACACTCAATGCCACCTTTATAGTCACCCAGTTACGCTGTGGTGTTTGATGTCATCAAAGCATCCATCCGGTAAAGGTGATATGCATGATCTCATGGTCGAAGGAAATAGGTTACTATGTATCAGAAAGCATATAGCAATTGAACTATTAAAATGACTTGATCTTTATGCTACGCTTATCTATAGGAGTATGTCCACCATATCATTCTCCTAACGATATGATCTTGTTGTTAATAACATCTCAATGTTCATGATAGGGAAACCACAATCATCTATTAACCAACAAGTTAGTATTATATAGAGGCTTTACTAGGGACTCTTATTTTAGTCTACAAATCACACAAGCATTAATGTTTCCTTGTTAATACTATTATAGCATGAATGTAAACATTTACCATAAAAACAAAGATATAATAATAACTACATTTATTATTGCCTCTAGGGCATATCTCCAACAGTTTTGTCCATTGGAATCACTCGTATGCATGCATACTGGTACTTTAGCCTTGTTGCATTGCCCGATCTGTTAGAATCACCTCCTCCAGCAGCCTCCCAGTTCATGCCCGAGCCTCCCGACTGGAGATTCCAACCCTAGGGACGGAGACTCCGGTCCATAGGACCGAATACTCCGGTCTCAGCCGGAGACTCCGGTGTGAGCTGCGGAGCTCCGGTGTGGGGTGATTCAAATAGGTTCAGTAATGCTTCAAGGCTCTTGTGTTGCATATTTGGGACATATATGCTTACCTCCATGCTATCTCCCTCACTGCTATTCACAGGTACTGGTTCTGGTTCTCGTCATCCTCCTCGCACCAAGGCCAAGTCAAAGAAGGTCGATCCTCGCTATTATGAGTCTGAGAGTTAGTATGTTGTTCCCCCGTCCAACCGGAGACAGCATGCCTGTGATGCATCATACATGAGGAGGGATCAGGAAAAGGCTGAGCAAGAGAAGCGTGCCAAGAGGGCAAAGTATGACATGGTTATACCCTGCGGGTACCCGATGTTAGCATACCTGGTCCAGCCCGACGGAAGGCCCACTCGACGACCTACCAGGGTCCATGAAGCCTATGACAGTTCGGCTGCTATGAAACCCATATGGACACGGACTCGAAAGCGTGCAAGACAAGGAAAGCTCAAGACTAGAGTTTGAATACAACTTGTAACCAAATCGTATTGGCACCTGAGACCTAGCCTCCCCATATATAAAGGCTAGGAGGGTCCAACGAGGAGTACACGACCTACAGACTCCATAACCCCCCAATAGATAGATCTACGATCTCCACCTTCACAATAGATCTACAGACCTAGATCTAGCTCTCTCACACCTTCACATACACACCTCCACGCCAGATTGCATCTGCGCACCCCTGTAACCTTCGGTTCCGCCGTAATCAAGAGCAGACAAGCAGGAGTAGGGTTTTCCCTCCGGGGGCCTGAAGCTGGGTAAACCTCGTGTCCCCGTGTTGCTTGTTTGCTAACCGTTCCATGATCTCCAGCATCCCCATCTTCTCCAAAACCCAAGTCCATAACAATGGGAATTGATGAGATCAAACCTCGTCAATTGGCGTCGTCTATGGGAATCGAGGACGCTGATTGTGCGGTCGTGACGGTCTCATCCAAAGCAATCTACGATTCGTCGGCTTATGGGAGTCGGATCCACCTCGATCTTCTTCATCGTGCAACTCAGATACGTACATCTGGTGAAATCGGCGGCTGAACATAAATCTCATCTGGCTAGTTCGTCTACGTTAGAACGCTCGGTTTTTTGCCATCACCGATTCTGTTGCAACGGACTCAGTCCCCATCAAGGTCGGTGTCACGGTCCAAGTAGTCATCGGATGCTACACATCTAGAAGCTGAAGCAAGGCATATGTTGATTCGATTCCAATCAATCGCTGGCAGACGGATGGTGTATCACTTAGCCTGGCGCATACCACTTCTGCCTACCAGGTTAATCCCTCCCGTACCGATCACGTGAAGCCATGGAGTGATCTCACGAGAAAACTACTACTAGTTGACCAAGATGCTAGCTTATGGTCAGTCCAAGCCACGAAGTGCTCCAAAGTATTCAGCAATGAAAGAGATTAAGTAATCAATACGCTAGCTTATGTCCGTACAATCAAGATTAATTCAAGTCACCTGGTCCTACGAAGAGCACATGAGAAAATCCCTTGAAGAAAAAACGAGTGAAGACGCTGCTGTTTTTCACGTGAGCATCAAAATTCGGATATTAGTACAACTCGGTCCGCAGTTAAGATAAAAAGAAAAAGGAGGCCAATCAACGCGCGCCGCACATGACCAAGCTTGATTTCCTGGCAGCCTCGAGGCCTGCGCTAAATCCACGGCACGACCTGCTGCAGTTTAGGCTGCGGCAACCCGGGGGCTCCTTCGACTCCGTCACACGGCCCGCTGTGATTTTCAGCTGCGGTGATTCGCCGCTACTGTCTTCGACTCCGGCGACCTTTTACGGTCTTCGGATGTGGCAACCCGGTGCGGTCTTCGACTGTTGTGGTCCGTTACAATCTCCGGATGCGGCAACTATTCATCACCACGCGACTCCGGTCCGCCGCGTCGACCACGTCCGCCGCGTGACCCGCTTCCATGTGAACTACTTGTCCTCGACCGCCACGCTGACTACTCGTCTGGCGTCGATGTCATGACCTATTGCAGTTTTCAACTTCGGCGATCCTCTACGACCTTCGGCTCCAACGACTCGGGGGCTCAGGGGCTCCCTCGCCGCGTGACCAGCCGCTGCCTTCGGCTCAAGTAACCCGCTGTGGTCTTCGCCTCCGGCGAACCCTTCGGCTGTGGCGACCCAATGTATATTTCGACTTCGATGACCCACTGCATTGTTCGGATGCGACGACCCAATATGGTCTTCGAATGCGACAATCTTCGGATGCGGAACTCGCAGCCGCCATCCACCGCAAGAACCCGTCGCTGCTATGACTGCGGTCCGCCGCGTCGACTACGTCCGCCTCGTGACCCGCTACCGTGTCAACTTCGCCAAGACAACCAACAAAGCTAAGTTTCCCTCTACTTAGACCTGATTTCCTTTTTTAACTCGCACTCGAAACACTCGGGGGATGCGCCCTCTTCGAGTAACCTAATGTGCCATCGGCTCCCCGCACTCGAGCACCTCGAACGCGACAGCCCGAGTAGTTGATTCTGCCTGATCGTCGAATCCTTGAACTCCGAGTGCCTCGGCAAGGTACTGAGACTAAGGGTAATCAGGCTAACGAAAAGGCCTAGCATACAGTGCAATAGTGTCGACTCGATCGGCACCAGAATCTTACTATATAAGCCAAAAGGCAAATATTTCTTCACAAGATACAAGTACTTTACAATTTTTTATGTTTTCTGCAACCTACAGGAACGTCGAATCACATCTCGCTATTGTATCGAGTCCTCCAACAGGAATCGACAAAGCAACTGGCTACGCCATAAACTCAAGGCCCGAGTCGAAACCCTCCTTGGATGGTTGCATCACTTGATGCTACACAGGCGCTATGCTGACTCGATGCACTTCCGGGTCAGTGGTTTCTCTTCACATGAGTCTTTACTCGAGTCTGCGACTCGACTAGACACTCGGGGGCTACTCCTATCAGGAGCGTTGGTCGCTCACCCGATGTACTTCCGGGTCAGCGATACGCCCACGAGATTGTCGACTACAACTTCACGATACAAGACTCGAGTCTTTGCCCAAGTCTACGACTCCGTCAGACACTCGGGGGCTACTCCTATCAGGAGCGCTGGCCACGCACCCGAGACATGAATTACCCAATCTATTCTTCGAGTCCTACGTCGAGTCTACGACTCCACTACGGACTCGGGGGATACTCCCATAGGGAGGATGGATTCAAGCATCCGAAAAAATTTGTGTCCTACGGACCTGAAGCCAAACAACGACTGAATTAAAGTCTCGCCGAGTCTCGACTCGATGACACTCGGGGGCTACTCCCATAGGGAGCGCTGGCCGCGCACCCTATGAATTCTTCGAGTGCGATCCTTCGGATCAGCATGCAAAACTTTTCGTCAGCTCTGCCCTAATTAATGCTAAGTGAGCAACGTCCTCCTTGGCCACCCGAAACACCTCCGCGGTGATAAACATTCGGATGTTGTGTCTGCAACGCAAAGATAAGACCTACAGATACCACCTGATGGCCAGGTAACGCACACGACTGCGCTCTGCTAGTAAAAATCCGTGCCAGCAGGCGCGGTGAAAAATCACGACGGACGCGTTGGGTACATCATTTAAATTCACTGGAATTTCACTCCTGTAAGTCCTCCGCGGCCTGAGTCGAATTACGCCAACAATGTTCCGGGTTCGAGTCGAGGGACTCGAATCTGAAGAAGATCGTGTTGTTTTGTCCTAAGACAGTTAACTGACCCTGATCCGTCGGGAGAGTCAGGCACATGCATCAACAATCCCTACACATTCTCTTGAAAGACAGAGTTGCACCCGAAAGATTGAAGAGTCCTCAGCCGAATTGAACACTGGGGCTCGACATGGTTATACCCGATGTTAGCATACCTGGTCCAGCCCGACGGAAGGCCCACTCGACGACCTACCAGGGTCCATGACGCCTATGACGGTTCGGCTGCTATGAAACCCATATGGACACGGACTCTGAAGCGTGCAAGACAAGGAAAGCTCAAGACTAGAGTTTGAATACAACTTGTAACCAAATCGTATTGGCACCTGAGACCTAGCCTTCCCATATATAAAGGCTAGGAGGGTCCAACGAGGAGTACATGACCTACAGATGCCATAACCCCCCAATAGATAGATCTACGATCTCCACCTCCACAATAGATCTACAGACCTAGATCTAGCTCTCTCACACCTTCGCATACACACCTCCATGCCAGATTGCATCTGCGCACCCCTGTAACCTTTGGTTCCGCCGTAATCAAGAGAAGACAAGCAGGAGTAGGGTTTTCCATCCGGGGGCCTGAACCTGGGTAAACCTCGTGTCCCCGTGTTGCTTGTTTGCTAACCGTTCGACGATCTCCAGCATCCCCATCTTCTCCAAAACCCAAGTCCATAACAATGGGCATTGATGAGATCAAACCTCGTCACAAGCCCCTCTACAATCTGATGTTGAGGATATTCCGCCATACCATTTCCCCGAGTGCTGGAAATGATGATGCCATCAGATATGGTCTGGTCAACTTGCTATATCATACCCACAGGATTCACAATGTTGGCCCTAAGGCAGATGCAAATCCTATTGATGTGATGGACTTCATATTTGAGGAGATGTTCCATGCCATTATGTACAAGAAGTCACCTCCATATGCACCACTTGTTATGCGACTCATCAACTCCAAGGATCATGGTTCCCCACTTGGCATGGCTCCCAACCTTATCGCGCACACTTTAGTATCACTGCAGCAGAAGGGGCGCATGGGGCCTCCTCCTAGACACTCCTATGGAAATGAGGAGGATGAGATCACTGAGACTGAGAGGGCCCCTCTCCTACTAGGGCTCGGAGGAAGAGTGCCTCCAATGCACCTCTACCTCCCATGACACGTGACTATGTACATGAGAGGTTCAAGAAGGCCTCATTCTGGGAGAGGACCCTGTGTTGCATGAATGTAGACATCCACAAGCAACAACATGCCTCCTACAAGATCAACCGGCGCATTGAGAAGCTCCTCAAGGAAATTAAGGCCCAGGGAGAAGAGGATGATGAGGAAGGAGAGGATGAGTACAATGATGAGCATGGCGCTCAATCGTCCACTGAGTCAGATCACACTCTTTCTTTTGGGGCATGGAATGCCCAATAGGAAAGCTTGGTGGACTGGAAGACCTTTTCTGATGTCACCTCTGTATATGGGTACCAGGGAACCTCCTCTTCTCGCCCTCATGGCAAAGGGCCTGCAGCTCCAGATGGTGATGATGATGACTATGATGAGGGTGATGAGGATCAGGACATGTATGAGGAGGATTAGGATGAGGATGACGAGGACTACTGATTTGTTGGGGCGCTATCTTGGGTCTTTTCCCTTTTCAGCATTTTGATGCCAAAGGGGGAGAAGACATTGTCATCGGGATTTGCATGGGTTTGGGTTTGGGCTTGAATTTGATGTTTATTTGTTATCTCGAACTTCGTGTTTTACTTGCCTTATGTGCTTGCGAGACTATTTTATATTTGTGTGTGTGACTATGTGGTTGCACCTATATTATTGTCACTTATGTGAGAACTATGTGATTTATCTATGTACCCACCTGTCATGCATGTTTTACTTGTTTACCTTAATGCACATAGTTAGGGGAGCTTTATTGTCTTAATGCAAATTATTCCATGCAAAATCACTTGTTGTCATCGAACACCAAAAAGGGGGATATTGAAAGGACATTTATTGTCATAATCAATTTTGGTGTTCGTTAACAACAAGTAGATCATTTTATAGTATGCTACTATCTACAGGTTGATATAATTCAAAGTGAAAATGACCCTTACTCTATGAAAAGTTTCCTGTAAGATTTACATGTTTCTAGGAATTCTAGACCGGAGTCTCTGGTCTGGCTGGACCGGAGTCTCCGGTGTAGACCGGAGTTTCCGCAGAAATTCCCGGAGGGGGCTCCAGTTTGCTGCCTGGGACAGTATGATAGGCGGCCCGGAGCAAGGTCCGAAGACTAGTCCGGATTCTCCGGTGTAAGCCTCGAACCGGAGTCTCCGGTGTTGCTGGACCAGAGTCTCCGGCCCACTTGGCTCGCAGCAGGACTGGGACAGTATGGATGCTGGTCCGGATTCTCCGGTGTGCAAGGCGGATTCTCCGGTCTGACTTTTCTCGAACGGTCAGAAAATGGTTCAGTGGAGGGGGATGCTTATAAATAGGGGACCTTATACCCTTCCTCTAGCTGCTCGACCCACTGAAGAACACCATCACCATTAGAGCCACCAAATCAACAAGATCTCTACATCCAGCCATCCAAAGTCATTGATCTTTGGAGAATCGGAGGAGGAGGCCTTGATCTATAGCTTCACCAAGAGAGATCTTCATTCCCCCCTCATTCACTTGAGGGCCCCCATGCTCTAGTGTTTCTTTGGAAACCCTAGCTTTTGATTTGGTTCTTACAAGCTTATCTTTGATTGTTTGACAGCTTGCTTGTATTTGGAAGCCTCCAATTAGGTTGTGGATGTGTGCCCCGAACTTGTTGTAAAGGTGTCGTCTTCCACCTCGAAGGTTGTCGATATAGTGGAAAAGGTGAATCGAACCCTTTGGGTGAGGTTCATCGGAGAACAAGGGAGGCCTCTCGTGGTGTTGGTGCTTCGTAACCACCCCCTCTCCAAACGTAGACGTACTTCCCCTGAAAAGGAAGGAACTACGGGAAACAAATTCTTGTGTCTCCGTGTCCTCCACTTTGGTTACTTCTATCCTTTACCGCACTTTACTTTACTTGTTCTTGCTTAGTGTTTTGCTAATTGGTGCTAGTTTGACATATAGGTAAATTCACCTTAGTTGCATAATCTAGAGAATTTACCTTTTTTGTCAAACCCTAACTAAAACAGAAGAAAATTTGAAGTAGCACCTATTCACACACACCCCCCCTCTAGGTGCCCATACGATCCTTTCATATGCATTTAACAATTCTAAAATTATAAAATCATCTACAAACTAAATAAAAAACGACCTAAATTTTCTATCTAAAATCACCCTAAAATTTCTATCTAAAATTTACCTAACATTTATATCTAAAATCAAACTAAATTTCTATATAATGTTTTCTATCTACAATTTCTATCTAAATTTTCTACATCTACAATTTCTATCTAAATTTTCTATATCCACAATTTCTATCTAAATTCCTACCTAAATGTTCTATCTACAATTTATATCTAAATTATACTAATATTTCTATCTAACTTATACTACTCACTCTGTTCAAAAAATAAGTGACTTGCATTTTTTTAGATTCACATGTATGTAGTCGCATTTTACTGTGTACCTAGGTACATGTGAATCTAGACAAAACCAAGTCACTTATTTCCGGACGAAGGGAATACATGTATTAAAAAGGCGTGCCGACGCTCACCTCGAGCACGACGGAGAAGAGCAACAAGGGATGAGGCGGGCGGGCGGCGGTTGGGGCGAAGCAGACCGACGGGGACAAGGAGGGCGGTGGTTGTGGTTGGGGCATGGAGTGGAGCAACGGGGACAAGGCGGGCGGTGGCGATGGTCAGGGCGTGGAACGGAGAAACGGGTACAAGGGGGGCAGTGGCGGTGGTCGAGGCATGGAGCGGAGTGGCAGGGACAAGGCGGACGGCGGTCGGGGTGAGTCGGGGCGCATGGATCCCGTGTGTCAGGCATGTGGGACCTGTGTGTCTAAAAAATAGCAATGCCACTAATTAGTAGCATTGCCCCACCCCAAAAATGCCACTAATACACACGTATTGCTGGCACACCAGCAGACACTGACACGCCACCAGTTCCTAAGCACGCCACCTATAACCAAATCTCGCTAATAACTTAATTCTTGACGGGTGTTCCACTTTTATCATTTTCCATTTACCGCAACGTTGCTCGTTCATTGAGAAGAAAAAAGGCTGCGGATGCTATCTACTCATAAAGTACATCTAGTCGTTCACGCAGACACAGTGATGAACGTCGGATCGCCAGGGATTGAGCATGCTGTGCATGGATCAATCGAAGTAGCCGAGATCCTCTTTCATATTACTGATCACACGTCGGAAACTCGAGCCAAAGCACAACGAGCCTTTCCTTGCTTGTGTTGCTTGGTCAAAATACCACAAGTATCATCACTACAGGTTCACCATAATACATCAAGTTCCACAACTAAAAGTACCCCTAGATTTGGTGCTATTAGCAAGTTCAACAAATTTCCCGTGGCCTCAAATATGGCTCTTCTCGGCTCGCATAGCCACGTTACGATTTGTGACCGTACTTTCACTGCCTGACTGGTCTGAGAAGGGATGGCCATTCTTCCGGAGGGCAAACAACCTTTATAATACTGAACAAATAAGCAGCAATTTGAAAACTGTCCATTTGGTCTATGTCCATAGCTTGTTTAAGCTGCACGCGGAACTTATAAGTGCAGCAATCACCTGGAGGGAAAGACCGGTTGCACTTTGCGCCATCTCCTCTCTTTTGGTTATATCCGGGGTAGTCCTCCTTTTCGAAACTAACTTTTGCAAGCATAGCAAGAGAAGACTCCAAGGCCAGCTGCTCCAGATCCCATGCATCATAAGGATACCCTGTCTTGTGGCTGATGTGGATTTCACCATAAAGCTGAGCCAGGTGTCGAGCATTGCCAAGAAAACCCTTCACCAAATCCTTATGCAAGCTGCAGGTGACAACAAAGAGTTTTACAAATTAATTAGAGGCCCTAAAAGCTTGTTAAAGCATTAGATTTTTAGCAAAGGCTCATACAAGTAGCTAACTACCAATGTGAAAAAAAGCCTTCATATGGATGCATTTTCCGGCCCATGCGTCAATTTAAGTAGATCATGCTATGAATTTTGTGGATTGAGTTGAGGCACCTTGAACTTCAAAAAGAATGTGAACAATTCATGTATTTAGATCATTCTATTTTGTGTGTGTGAACCTGCATCGATCAATGATAAAATATGTCCATTTGTGTCTAGTTACAAAAGGGGAACATATACATGGATAATATAACGTGATATAAACTTTTAACTTTTTTCACAGAGCACAAACTGTCTTATTTTTTACATTACTTATGTAGATTCATATGTTATATACTCATGTAGTAGTATTTACATGAATATGAATTTTCCACGTTTTCATGAGAAACTTGGGTAACTCAACCAACATGGGTGAAGAAAGCAACAGGTTGTGAAGTGAAACTATTGCCTTGTGGTTATAACAGAACTTCTTCTGAAAGTTGCAACAGCAATTTTATGATGTAAAGTGAATGTCTTTCATTACTAGTTACAGAGATAGTACATAAATAGAAAGGACTAGTAAAACCCACCATAACATACATACATGAAGGTCCAGGGATCCAAAAAAAATGGTTTTAAATTTATTTCTCTAGCATTACAGGGAGCCACATATGATTTCGTTCTATGCATATGATAGGATAAAAAAATCCTAGTGACTGAAGTATAGATAACAACGATGTGTGTAAAAATATTTTTTATACTGCAAGCACAAGTGAACTTTCAACAATGACTAGGTGAGTATGAGACTAGGACACCAAAGGGCTCACTAAAGTTTGGCAGTGACCAACAATAACTAGTGGCTGAAATCAAAATTGAAAATAATATCAAATCAAGTTTAAACCAAAGAAACTAGATATGATAGACTCTGACATCAATCGGTAACTCTAATAAATCCAGGCATTAAAAATATGAAAAAAAACTAAACTAAAAAGATAACATTTCCAAGGTAGAACACATACCGGATCATATTCGCTTCTTTGTACTCTTTTCCTATGAACCCAGCATGTGGAAAATTAAATACAATTTGATCGAACCGTATCATATTTAGATAAGGGTGAGTTTTCATTGTTTTCACATCGACGCGATGCAGAACAATGGTCCTCATTCTTTTCAGCTCCAATACATTTGATTATGCTTTGGTATACTTCCCAGTCAGATCCTTTGTAAAAGATAAACGGCAACAAGAATACCAAGAAAATCGATCAAACTAAAATGATGAAAACAAAACCTTATACACCAGGCTGACCTTATAAGGTAAGCAGGGGCAAGTTGATGCATTGTGTATAGTGGAATTGAGAAAGAATTATAAGTGATGCTAACAAGAAACTTTTGTTAGAGTGCTAATAAAAAACTTGAGTATATGTAAAAATCACAAATTTACTGAAAAATCTAAGAAAATGTGGGTTGTGTTATTTTTGGGGATGGCCTGATTGTACACATATATACAAATTTATACTTTTGTACATATGGAATGTGTAACATCGTATATCTATGTGTTGCCAATTTATTTAAGGTAGTTTGATTAAATTCTATAAGTAACTAATATTGCCTCCATCCGAAATTAAGTGACTCTATTTTGCCTAGATACGCAATACTATCTAGGCAAAGTAGAGTCAACTAATTTTGGGCGGAGGGAGTAGTTAATACATGGTTTGTAACGGAAGTTAGTATATTTTCTCAGGAAATAGTCAATATGATTGCTACATTATTAAACATTAATATATGATACTCCCTCCGATCCATAATAAGTATCATTAATTGAGTACATGTTTTTTATCTGAAATACAAACCGATAGGGCCTAGTATATGGAGCCCGGCTTTTGAAGCTTCAAAAATTCTAATATAAAAGTCTCAAAAAATTCTAAAAAAAATACATTGATGTAGCCAACTATCTGTTTTACCTGTGTAAAATTCATCTCAAAATACTTTGTATTTTAGGCTCACTAAAAATGACAAACTGAGTTTTTGTTGTTGGTGAACAGTGTTAAAAGGTACACTCAAGTGATGATTTTGTCATTTTGTGCGATTTTGTCTTTTTACTGAGCCAAAAATACGTAATATTTTGAGTTAAAAATCTAAACACATGTAGAGTTCATTGTTGGCTACAGGCACATACTCCCTCGGTATTGAAAAAGATGCCGCAAATTTGTCTAAATTTGGATGAATATATATACTAAATAGTGTATAGATACATTCGAATTTAGACAAATCTACGACACCCTTTTCAGGACCGAGGGAGTATATTTTTTAGAATATTTTGAAGATGTTTAAATTAAAAAAAAAATTGGAGTTTGAAAAAGAAAAACCACCCGGGCTACCTGGAGCCAGGGAGCCATCAGGCTTATTCGCCAGTATATGTACTCATCGAATTTACAGTAGTATTGGTTACCCAATATACGTGTTCCTTCCTTGGCAAACAAATTCTAGCTGTAAACTATACTTACTTTCAGTAGGGCTACACAAATCATTTTGCAATACGCTGCATACCTCTTTTATCGCCGCAATTAACCATTATTTCAGGGCAAGACTCAATCTCAACAGAATAAAGCGTAAAGCGCATCAAACATTTTAACCAGCGGAAGATACGAAATCGTCGTCGGTCCTACTTATCTCCTAAGATTAGAATAAAGTAGTTGTACATAGTATAAAACTGGAACCTCCAAGCAGAGCGCGAGAGCGGAAAGGGTCGAACCGTAGGAGTCGAGGGATGTCGCGACGATGTTCTCACCGGAGCCGAAGGCGGTGGCGAGCGCCAGCGAGAAGGAGAAATCCCCGTCGCCGACGACCAGGATGGTCTGCGCCGACGAGTAGTGCTTAAGCCACTTCACCTCGCCCTGCATCCTTCTGCGCCTCGCCACTTCCATGGATCCAAAACGATCGCCCAAGCGGTCCACTCCACCGCCGGTGCGTTGCCCTTCAGACATGGTCGAGTGGGATCAGTAGAACACCGTCCGCGCGGCACCGTCTCCAGCGCCGCCTAGCTTCTCCCCCTCCGCCGGTGAGACCGAGGTGTGTTCACTGTGGACTGAGAAGCGTGTGGAGTCGAGTAGACGGGACGGCTCAGTAAATTAAAGTGTTGCGGGTAGAAGGGAGAGTGGGGCCTACATGACATGTCAGGGTGACAGACTGGAAACGCCTTGGGTTTTGCTCTGGCGCAATCTTGGGGTGGATCCTCCTCTCATTAATTCAGCGTTCATGGGAATCTGAAACGCTACGAGTCTACGGAGTAGGCGGACGGAGGAGAGTGTAACATACTCTTGCGCCTCTTCGTTTGTGTCTCTTCGTGTAAAAAGGGCCTTTCAAAAGTTAGTTTAAATATTTCTTAAAAAAAGTTACTCCCTTCGATCCATATTAGTTGACTTTAATTTGGAAGTATCTAGACAAGTTTTTGTGATAGCTATATCCAAATTAGAGTCAACTAATATGGGTCGGAAGGAGTAGTTTAAAGAACAACTGATATTGATGGTTAACCAAAAATCGGAGAGGTTCCCTAAACCAAAAATGGGAGACACTACACGAATGCATCAAGAAGTCCTTCCGCTTTTAGTCCGTAGGGCACGACCCGGACAACCCAGCTAAAACGGCCGTCGGCATAAATAAGCTTATAGGACACCTTGGACCGAGGGCAGCCATCAGCATAGGTATGCCATCGGCGTATAGACTTGGCCGTGACGGTGTTGCGACGATGTCACAGCTACGCTGACGGCAATGTCTTTGGCATAGCTATTTTCTATCTTTTATCATATTTTTTTTGTGAACTTCTCTTTTACCATATTAATCTTAGAAAAATTATAACAAAATTATTCTAAGTCACAAAAATATAAATAACATATCAAAATTTGCAAAAACAAATAAGATATAAATATCTATACTCAACTATTACACATTTGTGCTGAATACAAATTAAGTAAAATATAAAAATATTACATGTATTTTCGTATAACGCATTTTTAAAGATATTAAAAAAATAAAATACGGTGGAATACATCAAAAACTCCTACTACGGGTAGCCATAGTGAACCTTGTGGTAAAAAGTCACATTCTTTGTTTTCCAATGCAAGTTTAGCGAGGCTTGGTCCCGGTCTAAGAATCTCCATGTCTGCGCCATTTTAATCATAGTTTAAAACAGATATAAGAAATAAGAAAGGATCTAAACAATGTAAAACATCCGCGTGGTGTCATATTATGCGATATAGTTGCAAAGAAAAATACCAAACTTGGAATATTTCAAATATCTCAAAAAAACCTTATCAGAAATGAGCTATCATGTTCGAGGTTTCATGGCTATTAGGATAAATGACCAATGTTTTGGCTAGAATGGCAGCATAGTTTTATACAGTGCATATATTGTACACACATGTGTATCTTGGGATGGAAAACAATGTTGCGGGAGGAAGATTTTTTTTTCGTCGCACCAAATTTTTCATTTTTTGAGTGCCAAAAACGACGTATTTTGAAGAAACCACCAAATAAAAGATTCAAAATGGTATCACCCTATTTTTCAAAAATAGTATACCACCTTCCATGGAAAATGTCCTAACCGGGGTATCTTAAACCATTCCGTCAACCCCTCGTGAAAATGAAAAATTCATTCCTAATCGGTAGGAAGTTGGTTAGATTTGAACTACAGGTACATGATCTAATGCACATGTTTTTTTTTGGAAAAAGCATTTTTAGATTACAATATGCTATTTCATCAGAGATTTACTGCAGTTTAGCGAGGCTCGGTCCCCAGCTAAGAATCTCCATGCCCACTGTTTTGACCATAGTTTGATACGGACATAAGAAGTTAAAAAATAATCCAAACAATATAAAATATTCGCGTGGTGTCATATTATGTGACATACTTGTTGGAGATATGCCCTAGAGGCAATAATAAATGTAGTTATTATCATATCTTTGTGTTTATGATAAATGTTTACATTCATGCTATAATAGTATTAACAAGGAAACATTAATACTTGTGTGATTTCTAAACTAAAATAGAGTCCCTAGTAAAGCCTCTTTATAATACTAGCTTGTTGGTTAATAAATGATTGTGGTTTCCCTATCATGAACATTGAGATGTTATTAACAACAAGATCATATCATTAGGAGAATGATATGGTGGACATACTCCTATAGATAAGCGTAGCATAAAGATCAAGTCATTTTAAATAGTTCAATTGCTATATGCTTTCTGATACATAGTAACCTAATTCCTTCGACCATGAGATCATGCATATCACCTTTGCCGGATGGATGCTTTGATGACATCAAACACCACACCGTAACTGGGTGGCTATAAAGGTGGCATTGAGTGTTCGGAAAGTATTGGTTGAGACACATGGATCAAGAGTGGGATTTGTCCATCCATATGACGGATAGATATACTCTGGGCCCTCTCGGTGAAATGTCATCCAATTAGCTTGCAAGCATGTGACTGGCTCACAAGGGATCACATATCACGGGAACGAGAAAAGAGTACTTATCGGTAACGAGGTTGAACTAGGTATGCAGAGATATCGACGATCATAACCTCGGATAAGTAAACTATCGTGAGACAAAGGGAAATTAGTATCGTATGTAAGTGGTTCATTCGATCGCAAAGTAATCTTAGAAATATGTGGGAGCCATGTGAATTTCCAGATTCCTCTATTGGTTATTGTTCGGAGAAGTGTCTCGATCATGTCCGCATAATTCACGAACCGTAGGGAGACACACTTAAGGATTCGACGTTGTTTGAGTAGTTATGGAATGATGAGAAAGAGACCGAATGTTGTTCGGAGTCTCGAATGGGATTTGGGATATCACGAGGTGATCCGGAATGGTCCGGAGAATAATATTCATATAAGGAAAGTCCTGTTTCGGAGTTGGGGAATGGTTCCGGTGTTTTCATGAGGAATGTTCTAGAAGGTACATGAATGTGTTATATCAAGTTGGTATGATTGCATCATGTACTAGGTGTCATCACTGAACAAAATAAAGGGTTTAATCAAATCCTAGTTTGAAAAAGTCAAACGCCAATTTGAAAGTCAAACGGCTATTTTTGGGAAGTGGAGAGGGAGGTGGAAACCGAGTTGGGGAGGAGTTCCTCCCCTCCACCGCCGGCCCACCTTGAAGCCGAGTTGGGGAGGGACTCCCCTCCCCTTGGACGGCCCCTCCACCTACAAAAGGAGGGGCAGGGCTCCCCTCCTAGACACCCAACACCTCCACCTCTAAACCCTAGCCGCCGGCGCCGCCACCTCCTGCTGCCGTCGCCGCCGCCCTAGGGCAAGCCGCCGCCGCCTAGCTAACCCTAGCCGCCGGCCAAGCCTCCTCCTCGGTGTGTCTAAACCCTAGATCGCCGGGGATCTCTCTCATAGTCCAACATACTCGCTCCGGCTTAAGGCGAAGCCCTGCGAGATCTCCCCTCTACTTCCAAAGACCATGTGCCGTTGTCTTTGGAATCGCGAGGAGAGTGCTACAACCTCCGCTGCCTGCTGGAACAAGGGAGAGGAAGGTGTTCGTCGAGTACCGAACGTGTGACCGACTGCGGGAGCGCTGCCGGAACGCAGCGTCGGAAGGATCGTTACACGATCTTGAGATCGGGAAGAGTACGACTACATCACCCACCAGAATCTGCTCTCGTTAAACACTTTGGAATCTTCGAGGGTGAGTTATTCCATCGACTCGTTGCTACAATCTAGTAGATAGATCTTGGCTTGTTTGTTTGTATGCGATAGAAATTTTTTGTTTTCCATGCTACGAAACCCTACAGTGGTATCAGAGCCGTGTCTATATGTAGATCTATTGCACGAGTAGAACACAATGGTCATTGTGGGCATTGATGCTTTTATTGTCGATTGCTTCTTGTGTACTTTGCATCTTGCGGGATGTTGGGATGAAGCGGCCCGGGCTAACCTTACATGACATCGTTCATGAGACTTGCTCCACGCTTGACATGCAACTTGTATTGCATAAGTGGCTTTATGGTGCCTGTTTCTCCTAGCATAGTTAAGATCCAATTTACAACGGGTGATTAACAATACTAGTATCAATGTTGTGGTTCATGTTCGTAAGTTAGAACGACACTTATTGAAAGCCCCAAACCACGTAAAACATGCAAAGAAAGTAGAAGCGTCTAACTTTGTTTTGCAGGTGTGCATGATGTGATATGGCCATGATTGTGATTATATTTGATGTATGCAATGTTCCTCATTGTAAGTTGGCAACCGGGAGCCATATGGTTGTCTTTAATTTATATTAAGACCAGCGTGTCTATTCAAAGTAGTTGTAATAGTTGAAGCCGGTGGACGACAACCATGGAGAAGCGTCATTGACCTTGATGCAATGCCGGTGATGATGGAGATCATGTTCGTGCTTGAAGATGGAGATCGGAAGCACAAAGAAGAAAGGCCATATCATATCACATATTATGAATTGCATGTGATGTTAATCCTTTATGCATCTTGTATTGCTTAGTAGACGACGGTAGCATTATAAGATGATCCCTCATGCACATGAATTTCAAGTCATAAAGTGTCCACCCTTAGTTAGCACCGTTGCTAAAGCTTGTTGTTTCGAAGCACCACGTGATGATCGGGTGTGTTAGATTCCGCAAGTGTATACAACGTGGGCAAGCCAGATTTGATCATGCGGAAGCTAAGGTTTGATCTTGACGAGCCTAGCATTTATAGACATGGCCCCGGAACACGGATCACCAAAAGGTAAAGCATGAATCATGTAGTAGATATGATGAACATGTCGATTGTTCGCCATTGAAACTATATCAACTCTCGTGATGATCGGTGTTGATGTGGTGGATTTGGTTCGTGTGATCACTAAAACAATGTGAGGGATATTGTTTTGAGTGGGAGTTCACCTAGATTAATTTAACTATTAATTAGAACTCAATTTGTCATAAACTTAGTCTAAACTATTGCAAATATGTTGTAGATCAATGGCGTCCCCTACCATCAATTTTAATGCGTTCCTAGAGAAAGAAAAGTTGAAAAACAATGGAAGCAACTTCATGGATTGGTTCCATAATTTGAGGATTGTCCTCACATTTGGTAATTTGACCTATGTCTTTGGATGCACTGGGTGACCCACCTACAGGTGATGCTACCGACAAGTAAAGAATGTTTACCTCGCTCGGAAGACTCAAGATTACTCACCATTCAGTGTGCTATCTTGTATGGTTTAGAATCAGAGCTTCAGAAAAGGTTTGAGAATTCAGACCCACATGATATTGTCCATGATCTCAAATTGATCTTTGAGACTTATGCGGCAATTGAAAGTTATGAGGCTTCTGAAAAGTTCTTTAACTGCAAGATGGAAGAGGGCAGCTCCGTCAGTGAGCATGTGCTTAAGATGTCTGGGCACGCAAACAAACTTCAAAGCTTGGGTATAGTGATTCCTAATGCTTTGGGGATTTACCGTGTCCTCCAATCACTACCACCAAGTTACAAGAACTTTGTGATGAACTACAATATGCAAAACATGAACAAGCAGTTGCCAGAACTGTTTGCTAGGTTGAAGTCTGCAGAAGTGGAGATCAAGAAAGAGCACCAAGTGTTGATGGTCAATAAGACCACCAAATTCAAGAAAGGCAAGTCTAAGCAAAAGGGACACTTCAAGAAGGGTGGTAAGAAAGTTACCGCGCCGACGAAGAAGACCAAGGCTGGACCCAAGCGTGATACTGAGTGCTTTTACTGCAAGGGAGAAGGTCACTGGAAGCAGAATTGCCCAAAGTACTTGGCGGATTTGAAGAACGACAACATCAAGAATAAAGGTATATCCGATATACATGTTATTGATGTGTATCTCACTAGTACTCGTAGTAGTGCCTGGGTATTTGATACTGGTTCGGTTGCTCATATTTGTAACTCGAAACAGGTGCTGCAGAATAAACGGAAGCTAGCGAAGAACAAGGTGACGATGCGCGTGGGAAACGGATCAAAGGTTGATGTGATCGCGGTCGGCACGCTACCCCTTCATCTACCATCGGGATTAGTTTTATACTTAAATAATTGTTATTTGGTGCATGTGTTAAGCATGAACATTATATCGGGATCTTGTTTATTGCGAGACGGTTACTTGTTTAAGTCCGAGAATAATGGTTGTTCGATTTATATGAGTAATATGTTTTATGCACATGCACCTTTGATAGATGGTCTATTCTTATTGAATCTCGATAGTGGAAATACACATATTAATAACATTGAGGCGAAACGTTTGAAATCGAGTGATAACTCGACCTATATGTGGCACTGTCGTCTTGGTCACATTGGAGTGAAGCGTATGAAGAAACTCCATTCCGATGGACTTCTTGAATCACTTGATTTCGAATCACTTGAAATATGCGAAGCATGTCTGATGGGTAAAATGACTAAGACTCCATTTTCTGGTATGATGGAGCGAGCTACGGACTTATTGGAAATCATACATACCGATGTGTGTGGTCCAATGAGTGTAGCTTCGCGCGGTGGTTATCGTTATGTTCTTACCTTCACGGATGACTTGAGTAGATATGGGTATATCTATTTCATGAAACATAAGTTCGAAACTTTCGAGAAGTTTAAGGAATTTCAAAGTGAGGTAGAGAATCAACGTAACAAGAAGATTAAATTTCTACGTTCTGATCGTGGAGGTGAATATCTAAGTTACGAGTTTGGCGAGCATTTGAAGAAATGCGGAATACTTTCACAATTGACACCGTCGGGAACACCACAGCGTAATGGTGTGTCCGAACGTCGTAATCGAACTCTCTTAGATATGGTTCGTTCTATGATGTCACTTGCAGATTTACCGCTATCATTTTGGGGTTATGCATTAGAAACAGCAGCATTCGCTTTAAATAGGGAACCATCTAAATCCGTTGAAACGACACCGTATGAATTATGGTTTGGGAAGAAACCTAGATTGTCGTTCCTTAAAGTTTGGGGATGCGAAGCCTATGTAAAGAAGTTACAGCCGGACAAGCTTGAACCCAAAGCGGAAAAATGCGTCTTCATAGGATACCCGAAGGAAACTATTGGGTATACCTTCTATCATAGATCCGAGGGCAAAATCTTCGTTGCCAAGAATGGATCCTTTCTAGAGAAGGAATTTCTCTCGAAAGAAGTGACTGGAAGGAAAGTAGAACTCGATGAGGTTGTCGAACCTTCTCTCGAAATTGCGAGTATCGCAACACCGGAAGAAGTTCCTGTGGTGCCTGCACCAATAAGAGAGGAAGCTAATGATGATGATCATGAAACTTGCCAGAAGTTGCTACAGAGCCTCGCAGGTCAACGAGAACTCGTACCACTCCTGGTTGGTATGATCCCGTTATGAGTGTCATGTTGGTGGATAACACCGATGACCCTGCGACATATGAGGAAGCGATGATGATCCCAGATTCCAATAAATGGAAAGAAGACATGAAATCCGAGATTGGATCCATGTACGAAAACCAAGTATGGACTTTGGTGGACTTACCGGACGGCCGAAAGGCTGTCGAGAACAAATGGATTTTCAAGAAGAAAACATATGCTGATGGTAATGTTATTGTCTATAAAGCTCGACTTGTCGCAAAGGGGTTTCGACAAATTCAAGGAGTTGACTACGATGAGACTTTCTCACCAGTAGCGAAGCTAAAGTCTGTGAGGATTATGTTAGCAATCGCTGCATATTATGATTATGAGATATGGTAGATGGATGTCAAAACAACATTCCTCAATGGAGACATTGATGAAGAGTTGTATATGATGCTGAAGGGAATATGCCCTGAGAGGCAATAATAAAGTGTTTATTATGTGTATTCCAAGTATATGATAGATGTTTATTTTGCATGCTATAATTGTATTAATACGGAAACGTTAATACATGTGTGTTTAATAAACAAACAGAAAGTTCCTAGTTATGCCTCTCTCATAAACTAGCTCGTTGATTAACAAGATGATCAAGGTTTCCTGATCATGGACATTGGATGTTGTTAATAACGGGATCACAACATTAGTGTAATTATGTGATGAACATTCATCCGAAGTATAGCATTACGATCAAAGTCATTGAGTTTATATTGCTATAACAACTTACGAAGTGATCCTAATCCTTAGACCATGAGATCATGTCAATCACTAACACCGAAAGAGTTTCTTGATAACATCAAACGTCACACCGTAATAAGTGATTATAAAGATGGATTCAGAACTAATAAAGTGTTATGTTGAGGCTCATGGATCGAGTGGAATTTGTTCATCCCGATGACAGATAGATATACTCTGGGCCCTCTCGGTGATATCACATTGATTAGCTTGCAAGCAAGTGATTTGATCACTAGAATGTTATATCACAGGAACGAGAAAAGAGTGCATGTCGATAACGAGATCAAACTAGGTATGGAGATACCGATGATCGAATCTCGGACATGTAATATATCGTGAAACAAAGGGATTAAGATACTAGCGTAAAAGGTTCCGACGATCACAAGAAAGTCATCGTTGAATGTGTGGGAGTCGATGGGTCTCGGATCCCGCTTCGATTATTGATCCGAGAGGGTCTCGATCATGTCCGCATTATTCACGAACCGTAGGGCGACACACTTAAGAGACACCGACATCCAATTGGAGCAAATGTTTCATGCCGAAAGAATGAACAAGCGCGAATTTATTTCACTAGATACCAAACAGGTTTTCGGGTGAAATTGCATAAAGTGGTTATGCATGTGAAATAGAATTCTAGCAAGGTTATTGTGAATGTTTGTCATTAAAGTAATTGACAAAATTCTGAATAAAATAAAAGAGTTTTATTTAATGAGAGTTTGCATTAAATTTGGTGGAAATTTAATGGGATTTTTGAGTGGACTTTTGAGTGGAGGGAATTTAGAGGAGTTTTGTGAGTGGAGTGTCCACCCACATGAAGAGGGGAGGGCAAGGGGGCAGCCCCCATGCGCTGGCCACCCCCTTGGGGTTCCCCCCTCCTCCTATAAAAGGAGCCCCTCCTCCTCACTTGTCTCTCACACCTCCTCGTGAAGGATCTCTCTCCCCCTCTAGAATTTATCCCCCATGGTCTCGGACTAGCGAGATACATGTTCCCGGTGGCTATTCGGCAAGAAAGAGTTGTGCTTCCGCTGCATCGCTGGAGCGAGGAGGCGGAGGTTGCTCGGTGCCTCGAACGTGTGTGCGAGCACGGATGCGCTGCTGATTTGCGGCGCTAGGACTTCCTCTCGATCTTGAGATCGGCAAGAGATCGTCTACATCAACAACGAGTTGAACTCGTTAAGCTTTGTCGGTCTTCAAGGGTATGTTCTCTACGGATATACATCCGCCCGTTGTTTGTATCTAGTATATATAGATCTTGGTATATAGTTCACATCATAGGAAAATTTTTGTTTTCTATGCTGCGAACCCTACAAAGGGTATCGAGCCGGATCTATGCGTAGATACTTTACGGGTAGTGCACATATGAGTATGTGGCGATGATGATCATGTTGTTGCTCCTTTGTTGTGATTTTGGATATTGGTGGCATAGTGGGATGAAGCGGCCGGACAAACTTTACATGTCCTCGCACATGAGACCTGTTCCACGCTTGACATGCAACTAGTTTGCATAAGTGGCTAGCGGTGTCTCTCCTACTATAGTCAATATCTATTTTGCAAGCGAGTTGTCAACAATTTGATTATCCTCGTTGTGGTTCATGTTCGTAGGTAAGAACGGTTCTATCTCGAAAGCCCTAAGCCACGTAAAACTTGCAATGGATAAATTAGAGGCGTCTAGTTTAGATTATTCTGGGCTAATGTTATGATATGGTAGTGTTGTAAGTAAAAGTATGAGATGATACTCTTACAACACACATAGCGTGTAAAATCCATAGACCTTGGATTTACACATATAGGTATGATAGTGATCATACCACGATGCACATGATAGAAATCATCTGCGGGAACCATATAATTTCACTAATAAACATATGATGTTTGGTTGCATCTTATATTGCTTGTTTAGCGCTTTGTTAAGCATAATAAGATGATCCCTCATTTAAATATCAAGATAAGAATGTGTTCTTCCTTTAGTATGCACCGATTATGTTTTCGTGCTCCAAGACATCACGTGATGATCGGGTGTTCTTGGATCCACGACCATATTTCGGTGTAAAAGCAGTTACACACGCAAATACTAAGGTTCTAACTTGGCGAGCCTAGCATGTGCACATGGCCTCGGAACACGTAAGAAAGGTTAAGCATGAGTCATATAGTTGATATGATGCCCATTTGATGCTCGCCTTTGAAGCTATACCGACTCACGTGATGATCGGACTTGGTGTAGTGGATTTGGTTCATGTAATCACCAAAAGGACACGAGGATGTCGCTTTTGAGTGGGAGTTCATTCGTAATATAGATTAGTTGAACTCGATCTATCATACACTTAGTCTAAACTTTACAAATTCTGTTGTAGATGGCACCACCGCTTTTAATTTCAATGCGTTCATGGAAAGAGAAACTAGCGACGACGGTAGCAACTTTCTTGAATGGGCCATGAATTTGAGGATTCTCCTCTCTGTGCACAAAAGCAATATGTGCTAGAAGCCGTTAGGCCCCCACCTTTGATGATGCCCCGACGAGGAGAAGAATGTCTATCGACTCGTCGGAGGACCACAACTTAGTTCATTGCGGCATATTGTATGGGCTAGAGCCGAACTTCAAAGCGTTTCAAATACGGCAATGCATTTGATACAATGGGTGAGTTGAAAATGATTTTCGACACACATGCTGCTGTAGAGAGCTACAATGCTTCAGAAAAGTTCTTTAGCTGCATGATGGAAGAGCACAGCTCCGTTAGTGAGCATGTACTCAAGATGTTGGGTTACGCCGATAAGCTTGTGTCCTTGGGAATAACGATTCCCATTGACTTAGGCATCCATCGTGTTCTGCAGTCTCTGCCACCTAGCTATAAGAGCTTTGTGATGAACTATAATATGCAAGGCATGAAGAAGTCTCTCCCGAGCTTACACAATGCTTAAAACTGCGTAGTGGAGATCAAAAAGGAACATCAAGTGTTGATGATCAATAGGAACACTGGTTTCAAGAAAGACAAGAAGGAAAACGGAAGGAAGTAAGGCGGCAAGCCTGCTGCGCTGAAAAGAAACCCCGAGTTGGACCTAAGTCGATTCCGAGTGCTACTATTGTAAGGGATCGCCATGGAAGCGAATCGCCCAAGTATCTGGCGGACAAGAAGGCGGCAAGGCAAACAAAGGTATATATGATATACATGTTATTGATGTGTACTTGACTAGTGCTCGCAGAGCACTGGGTATTTGATACCGGTTCGATTGCTAATATTTGTAACTCGAATCGTGGCGGAACAAGCGACCGCTAGCAAGGGGTGAGGTCAAGATGCGTGTCGGCAATGGATCAACGTTGATGTAATCGCCGTCGAACGCTGCCTCTCCACTTACCGTCGGGATTAGTCATAAACTTAAATAAATGTTATCTGGTGCTGCGAGCATGAACATTGTATCCGGATCATGTTTGATGCAAAGTGGTTATTCATTTAAATGAGAACAATGGTTGTTCCATTTATATGAATGAAATCTTTTATGGTCATGCACCGATGATGAATGGTTTATTTCTATTAGATCTCAATGATAATGTTACACATATTCATAATGTTGATGCTAAAAGGATTAAACTTAATGATGATATATCCGCATATATGTGGCAATTGCCGTCTAGGTCATATTGGCATTAAACGCATGAAGAAGCTCCATTCGGATGGACTTTTGGAATCACTTGATTATGAATCATTTGATACATGTGAGCCATGCCTTATGGGCAAGATGACTAGAACGCCGTTTTCCGGTTCAATGGAACAGGCGATGATTTATTGGAAATCATACATTCGATGTATGTGGTCCAATGAGTGTCGACGAGGTGGATATCGTTATTTTGTTACTTTCACGGATGATTTGAGTAGATACGGTTATATCTACTTGATGAAACACAAGTGAAACCTTTGAAAAGTTCAAGGAATTTCGAATGTAGTGGAAAATCATCGTAATAGAAAGATCAAATTTCTACGATCGACCGTGGAGGTGAGTATCTAAGTTACGAGTTTAGCACTCACATGAAAGAGTGTGGAATTGTTTCACAACTCACACCTGCCGGAACACCACATGAAATGGTGTGTCGAACGTCGTAATCATACTTTGTTAGATATGGTTCGATCTATGATGTCTCGACGGACTTGCCGTTGTCATTTTGGGGTTATGCACTAGAAAGCTGCTGCATTCACTTTAAATCGGGCACCATCTAAATCCGTTGAAAAGACACCGTATGAATTGTGGTTTGGAAACAAACCTAAGCATCATTTCTTAAAGTTTGGGGATGCGATGTTTATGTGAAGAAACTTCAACCGGATAAACTCGAACCCAAAGCGGAAAAATGCGTCTTCATAGGATACCCTAAAGAAACTATTGGGTATTCCTTCTATCACGCATCCGAGGGCAAGGTTTTTGTTGCCAGAATGGATCCTTTCTAGAGAAAGAGTTTCTCGCGAAGGTGTGAGTAGTCGGAAGGTAGAACTCAAGAGGTTGTGGAACCTTCTCTTCAAAGTATGGCGAGTAGTGCGGCGGAAGTTGTTCGAGTTGGCTCCACCTGTTGAAGAGGGAACTAATGATAATGATCATGAAACTCGAAGAGAGTACTCGAACCTCGCAGTCAACAGACGCGTGCAGCTCCGGTATGCGGAAATCCTGTCATAAATTTCATGGTTGATGAAAATAATGACCTGCGACGTATGAAGAAGCGATGATGAGCCCGGATTCCAACAAATGGTTAGAAGCCATGAAATCCGAGATGGAATCCATGTATGAAAATCAAGTTTGGAACTTGGTGGAATTACCTCACGACGAAAGGCCGTGGAGAACAAATGGATTTTCAAAAGGAAAACTGATCTTGATGGTAATGTGACCATCTATAAAGCTCGACTTGTCGCAAAGGGGTTTCGACAAATTCAAGGAGTTGACTACGATGAGACTTTCTCTCCGTAGCGATGCTAAAGTCGATTAGGATTATGTTAGCAATTGCTGCATATTTCGATTATGAAATATGGCGTATGGATGTCAAAACCGCGTTTCTCAATGGTAATATTGAAGAAGAGTTGTATATGATACAACCAAAGGGTTTTGTCGATCCTAAGGATGCTAACAAGGTGTGCAAGCTTCAGCGATCCATCTATGGATTGAAGCAAGCATCGCTGGTTGGAATCTCCACTTTGATGAGGTGATCAAAGAGTTTGGATTTGTCCAAACTTATGGAGAAGCTTGTATTTACAAGAAAGTGAGTGGGAGCAATGTGGCATTTCGATATTATATGTGGATGACATATTATTGATCGAATGATATAGAACTTTTAAACAATGTTAAAAGTTATCTAAAAGAAATTTTCAATGAAGGACCTAGGTGAAGGTCATACATATTAGGCATAAAGATCTATAGAGATAGATCTAGACGCCTAATAGGGCTATCATAAAGTACATACCTTGATAAGATTTTAAAGAAGTTTAAAATGGACTAAGTAAGAAGGGTTCTTACCTATGTTGCAAGGCAAGACATTGAGTAAGACTCAAAGTCCGGCAAGCGGAAGAAAGAGAGATAATGGACAAAGTCCCCTATGCTTCACTATAGGCTCTATAATGTACGCCATGCTATGTACAAGACCGGATGTGGCACACGCTATTAGTTTGACTAGTAGGTACCAATCGGATCCGTGTTCTAACATGGATAGCGGTCAAGAATATCCTTAAGTACTTACGAAGAACTAAGGATATGTTTCTTGTATACGGAGGTGAAGAAGAGCTCGTCGCTAAGTGTTATGTCGACGCTAGCTTTGACACCGATCCGGATGACTATAAGTCTCAATCCGGATCGTATTTCTCATGAATGGCGGAGCGTTAGTTGGAGGAGCTCCAAACAACCTGTGGTAGCGGGATCAACAACGGAGGCCGCCTCTGTTGATGATTCGGGAGCGGCTCAGGAAGCTGTTTGGGTTGAAGAGCTCATATCCGAACTAGGAGTTGTGGCAAACGCGTTGGACCCAATGGTGATCTATTGTGACAACAATGGTGCCATTGCCAATGCCAAAGAGCCAAGGTCTCACAAGCATTCCAAGCATATTAAGCGCGGTTTCACTCCATCCGCGAGCATGTCAAGGATGGAGATATAAAGATTTAGAAGTACATACGGATCTCAATGTAGCAGATCCGTTGACTAAAACTCTCCCTAGAGCAAAACATGATCAACACCGTAACTCAATGGGTGTTAGATTTATCACTATGTAACTAGATTATTGTCTCTAGTGCAAGTGGGAGACTCAAGGAATATGCCCGAGAGGCAATAATAAAGTGTTTATTATGTGTATTCCAAGTATATGATAGATGTTTATTTTGCATGCTATAATTGTATTAATACGGAAACGTTAATACATGTGTGTTTAATAAACAAATGTAAAGTTCCTAGTTATGCCTCTCTCATAAACTAGCTCGTTGATTAACAAGATGATCAAGGTTTCGATCATGGACATTGGATGTTGTTAATAACGGATCACAACATTAGTGTAATGATGTGATGAACATTCATCCAAGTATAGCATTACGATCAAAGTCATTGATTTTATATTGCTATAACAACTTACGAGTGATCCTAATCCTTAGACCATGAGATCATGTCAATCACTAACACCGAAGAGTTTCTTGATAACATCAAACGTCACACCGTAATGTGGTGATTATAAAGATGGATTCGTAACTAATAAAGTGTTATGTTGAGGCTCATGGATCGAGAGTGGAATTTGTTCATCCCGATGACGGATAGATATACTCTGGGCCCTCTCGGTGATATCACATTGATTAGCTTGCAAGCAAGTGATTTGATCACTAGAATGTTATATCACAGAACGAGAAAAGAGTGCATGTCGTGAGAGATCAAACTAGGTATGGAGATACCGATGATCGAATCTCGGACATGTAATATATCGTGAAACAAAGGGATTAAGATACTAGCGTAAAAGGTTCCGACGATCACAAGAAAGTCATCGTTGAATGTGGGAGTCAAGATGGGTCTCCAGATCCCGCTTCGATTATTGATCCGAGAGGGTCTCGATCATGTCCGCATTATTCACGAACCGTAGGGTGACACACTTAAGAGACACCGACATCCAATTGGAGCAAATGTTTCATGCCGAAAGAATGAACAAGCGCGAATTTATTTCACTAGATACCAAACAAGTTTTGGGTGAAATTGCATAAAGTGGTTATGCATGTGAAATAGAATTCTAGCAAGGTTATTTGTGAATGTTTGTCATTAAAGTAATTGACAAAATTCTGAATAAAATAAAAGAGTTTTATTTAATGAGAGTTTGCATTAAATTTGGTGGAAATTTAATGGGATTTTTGAGTGGACTTTTGAGTGGAGGGAATTTAGAGGAGTTTTGTGAGTGGAGTGTCCACCCACATGAAGAGGGAGGGCAAGGGCAGCCCCATGCGCTGCCACCCCTTGGGGTTCCCTCCTCCTATAAAAGGAGCCCCTCTCCTCACTTGTCTCTCACACCTCCTCGTGAAGGATATCTCTCCCCCTCTAGAATTTATCCCCCATGGTCTCGGACTAGCGAGATACATGTTCCCGGTGGCTATTCGGCAAGAAAGAGTTGTGCTTCCGCTGCATCGCTGGAGCGAGGAGGCGGAGGTTGCTCGGTGCCTCGAACGTGTGTGCGAGCACGGATGCGTTGCTGTTTTGCGGCGCTAGGACTTCCTCTCGATCTTGAGATCGGCAAGAGATCGTCTACATCAACCACGAGTTGAACTCGTTAAGCTTTGTCGGTCTTCAAGGGTATGTTCTCTACGGATATACATCCGCCCGTTGTTTGTATCTAGTATATATAGATCTTGGTATATAGTTCACATCGTAGGAAAATTTTTGTTTTCTATGCTGCGAACCCTACAGATGCAACCCAAAGGTTTTGTCGATCCTAAAGATGCTAACAAGGTATGCAATCTTCAATGTTCCATCTATGGATTGAAGCAAGCATCCCGAAGTTGGAATCAACGTTTTGATAAGGTGATCAAAAGTTTTGGTTTTATACAAACTTATGGAGAAGCTTGTATTTACAAGAAAGTGAGTGGGAGCTCTGTAGCATTCTTAATACTATATGTAGATGACATATTGTTGATTGGGAATGATGTAGACCTTCTTAATAGTGTCAAGGAATATTTGAATAATAGTTTTTCAATGAAAGATCTTGGCGAAGCAGCTTAGATATTAGGCATAAAGATTTATAGAGATAGATCAAGACGCCAAATATCATTGTCACAAAGTACATATTAGGACAAAGTTCTAAAGAGGTTTGGAATGGAAGATAGCAAGAAAGGGTTCTTGCCCATGTTGCCCAATACGACCTTGAGTAAAACTCAAAGTCCGACATCAGCAGAAGATAAAGAAAGGATGAGTAAGACTCCCTATGCCTCAGCCATAGGATCTCTAATGTATGCCATGCTATGTACTAGACCCGACATTGCATATGATGTTAGTTTAACTAGCAGATATCAAAGTGATCCAGGAGTGGATCATTGGACAGCGGTCAAAAACATCCTTAAATACTTGAGAAGAACTAAGGATATGGTTCTTTCTTATGGGGGTGATGAATAGCTCGTTGTTAATGGTTACACCGATGCTAGTTGGAACACCGATCCGGATGATTCTAAATCACAATCTGGATACATATTTATTTTGAATGGTGCAGCAGTTAGCTGGAGGAGTGCAAAGCAAAGCGTTGTGGCGAGATCTTCAACTGAATCGGAATACATGGTCGCTGGAGGCTTCACAAGAAGCGATATGGATGAAAGAGTTCATTACAGAGATGGGTGTGGTTCCTAGTGCGCTGGACCCAATGTCTATCTACTGTGATAACATGGGTGCCATAGCCAATGCGCAAGAACCAAGGTCACACAAGAAGCTGAAGCACATCAAGCTACGTTTTCACGCTATTCGAGAACATGTCCAAGATGGGGACATAAAGATTTGCAAAGTACACACAGATCTGAATGTGGCGGATCCGTTGACTAAACCTCTCCCGAGGGCAAAACATGACAAGCACCAAACTGCCATGGGTGTTCGGTATATTACCATGTAAGCTAGATTAGATGACTCTAGTGCAAGTGGGAGACTGTTGGAGATATGCCCTAGAGGCAATAATAAATGTAGTTATTATCATATCTTTGTGTTTATGATAAATGTTTACATTCATGCTATAATAGTATTAACAAGGAAACATTAATACTTGTGTGATTTCTAAACTAAAATAGAGTCCCTAGTAAAGCCTCTTTATAATACTAGCTTGTTGGTTAATAAATGATTGTGGTTTCCCTATCATGAACATTGAGATGTTATTAACAACAAGATCATATCATTAGGAGAATGATATGGTGGACATACTCCTATAGATAAGCGTAGCATAAAGATCAAGTCATTTTAAATAGTTCAATTGCTATATGCTTTCTGATACATAGTAACCTAATTCCTTCGACCATGAGATCATGCATATCACCTTTGCCGGATGGATGCTTTGATGACATCAAACACCACACCGTAACTGGGTGGCTATAAAGGTGGCATTGAGTGTTCGGAAAGTATTGGTTGAGACACATGGATCAAGAGTGGGATTTGTCCATCCATATGATGATAGATATACTGGGCCCTCTCGGTGAAATGTCATCCAATTAGCTTGCAAGCATGTGACTGTCTCACAAGGGATCACATATCACGGGAACGAGAAAAGAGTAGGTTGAACTAGGTATGCAGAGATACCGACGATCATAACCTCGGATAAGTAAACTATCATGAGACAAAGGGAAATTGGTATCGTATGTAAGTGGTTCATTCGATCGCAAAGTAATCGTAGAAATATGTGGGAGCCATATGAATTTCCAGATTCCTCTATTGGTTATTGTTCGGAGAAGTGTCTCGATCATGTCCGCATAATTCACGAACCGTAGGGAGACACACTTAAGGATTCGACGTTGTTTGAGTAGTTATGGAATGATGAGAAAGAGACTGAATGTTGTTCTGAGTCTCGAATGAGATTCGGGATATCACGAGGAGATCCGGAATGGTCCGGAGAATAAGATTCATATAAGGAAAGTCCTGTTTCGGAGTTGGGGAATGGTTCCGGTGTTTTCATCGGGAATGTTCTAGAAGGTTCCGGAATGTCCGACCGAGGGAAGGGTACATGAATGTGTTATATCAATTTGGTATGATTGCATCATGTACTAGGTGTCATCACTGAACAAAATAAAGTGTTTAATCAAATCCTAGTTTGAAAAAGTCAAACGCCAATTTGAAAGTCAAACGGCTATTTTTGGGAAGTGGAGAGGGAGGTGGAAACCGAGTTGGGGAGGAGTTCCTCCCCTCCACCGCCTGCCCACCTTGAAGCCGAGTTGGGGAGGGACTCCCCTCCCCTTGGCCGGCCCCTCCACCTATAAAAGGAGGGGCAGGGCTCCCCTCCTAGACATCCAACACCTCCACCTCTAAACCCTAGCCGCCAGCGCCGCCACCTCCTGCTGCCGTCGCCGCCGCCCTAGGGCAAGCCGCCACCGCCTAGCTAACCCTAGCCGCCGGCCAAGCCTCCTCCTCGGTGCGTCTAAACCCTAGATCGCCGGGGATCTCTCTCATAGTCCACCATACTCGCTCTGGCTTAAGGCGAAGCCCTGCGAGATCTCCCCTCTACTTCCGATACCACGCCATTGTGCTGCCGGAATCGCGAGGAGAGTGCTACAACCTCCGCTGCCTGCTGGAACAAGGGAGAGAAAGGTCTTCGTCGAGTACCGAACGTGTGACCGACTGCGGGAGCGCTGGCGGAACGCAGCGACGGAAGGATCGTCTACACGATCTTGAGATCGGGAAGAGTACGACTACATCACCCACGAGAATCCGCTCTCGTTAAACACTTTGGAATCTTCGAGGGTGAGTTATTCCATCGACTCGTTGCTACAATCTAGTAGATAGATCTTGGCTTGTTTGTTTGTATACGATAGAAATTTTTTGTTTTCCATGCTACGAAACCCTACAATACTTATACAAGTAAAAATATCAAACTTGTAATATTCTAAATATCTTAAAAAAACTTCTTAGAAATGAGCTATCATGTTCGAGGTTTTATGGTTTTCAGGCCAAATGACCAATGTTATGGCTAGAATTGCGGAATAGTTTATGATAATGTGCCCACATTATGCACACATGTGCATCTTGAGATGTCAAACAATCTTGAAGGAGAAAGTTTTTCTTTTACTCGCACAAAACTTTATATTTTCCGAATGCCAAAAATAGGGTGCTTCGTGAAGATTTAAAATAGTACCACCCGCTTTTTCAAAAATAGTATACCACCTTCCATGGATAATGTCCTAACCGGGATATCTTAAACCTCTTCGTCCACCCCTCGTGAAAAAGAAAGAAATTACTACCGAATTAGTAGGAATTCGATTAGATTTGAACTACAAATATATGATATAATGCTCATGATTTGCTAGAAAAAATCACTTTTAGGTTCAGAAGATTATATGGATGTCATATTTGTATTCCTCTCATTTTTATGATTGATTTAGACATTTTATTTGTCATATTTCAATTTGCGGATTTAAAGATATTAATTATTCCATATTAAATAAAAAGGAAAAAATCATTTTATTACTATTTGAATTCAAGATTATTATTACTTATTCATTGTTGTTTACTTAAGTATTTGTTTCGAATTAAAAAAGTAAAGAGGTGTGACATCACGGTCCAAGTGTTAATAGGATTGATATGATAGTATTATCAGTAAGGTATAATTTTTTTCTTAGAAGATCATCCGGAAGGAACAGAGAAGTTAAATATTTGATCATGGGTACAATTTGACCTGATATTAAGCGTTCTTAGAGTTAAAATGTCTATTATGAAATTAACGACTCAATCAATTCAAAAAAGGTTAGGAAAAAGTGAAGAAAAAATTGAAAAACAAAAATTTAAAATGTTGATAAAAATTATAAAAAAATGTGCTCCATGTATAAAAAATGGATGTCATTTTAGACATTAATAATAACTATAAGATTATAAATTATCACATACCCCAAGAAAAATGCCATATTATGGATTTAATTTTCAAGATAAATATACAAATATTGTTTACAATTCTCAATCTAAAAACTTTAATAGTGTATTCATATTCAAACTTTAGAATAATTATGAATTTCTAGTACATGATCTATTTGTGATATGGAGTAATAGCTTAGTACCCTCTTTTCATTGCTTCGGATGGTAAGAACGAAACTTGTAATAAATTTTGTGCATCAACTAATGTAGGCAAATTATTCCCCACTGTCACTATTTTTTAAAACATGGCGGAAAAAATAGTCATCCGGTCATCCTACATCCACAAGCCACAACATGGTGGCCTAGCTAGAGGCATTCGTCAAGTTCTCCCTCCGTTCTGATTTATTAGGCCAACATGTAGTTTAAGAAAAAAATAATTATAAATTTTCTCACCAAAATGTAAATTATACACAAAAATCTAATAATTTTTATGCAATATAGTTTATATTTTGTTGACCAAATTGGTGCTCAAACTTTTGTCTAAACTGTGTGTCAGCATAATAAACCGGAACGAAAGAAGTACTAAACCGGAACTGCTCAAATTCGCCCTATATCAAAAGGAAAAAATGTAGGAATGTTATGGTCTATACAAACCTTTTTTTATCTAATCTCAACCCATGAAGGCCGGGTAGTGAGGTCTTTAGTTGCATGGTACATCCAAATTATACTATTTCATGTGGTTTTGGGTCAGGAATTCTTCTATAAATAGAATGTCTCAATAAAAGCTTTTTTATTCCTTTATTTACAGATTTTTTTGTTGGTTTTCACTCCACGTGTGGTCTTTGTGTATAAAAGACATGGGTTTACAAAAGATTACTATGCCTTTGATATGTCGTAAACGTATCTATAATTTTTAATGATTCATGCTTGTTTTATATCATTTGTTTTATGTTTTGTCTATACTTTATTTTTATATACTTTCTGAAAATAACCTATTGACAAGATGCCACAGTACCAGTTGTCTGTTTTCTTCTGTTTTTGGTTTCAGAAAAGCTAAAAAATGAATATTCTCGGAATTGGACGGGACAAAAGCCAAAGTTACTATTTTTTCCGGAGCAATACGGAAACGCGAAGCATATACGGAGTAGGGCACCAGGGTGGACACACCCTAGGGTGGTGAGGGCCCACCTAGGCCGCGCCACCAGGGGTGTGGCCCCCTGGCCACCTCCTCGCCTTGTCGTTTCGCCTATAAGAAGCCCCCGAGGAAAAACCCTAGAGAAATCGACCTCCATCCACAAAAAGTTCCGCTGCGCCGCCACCGCCAAATGGGAGATTCAGGGGACAAAAGTCTCTGTTCCGGCATCCTGTCGGGACGAGGAAGTGCCCCTGGAGCCATCTCCTTCGATCTCCACCACCATCTTCATTGCCGTTGTTGATTCCCATGACGAGGAGGGAGTAGTTCTTCCTCGAGGCTAAGGGCTCTACCCATAGCTATGTGTTCATCTCTCTCTATACGTGAACATATTGTGATCATGAGCTTTGTAATCAAGTAGATCTACTCTGCTACTCAAGTGCTTTAATAGATCTCCGGTTTTCCCCACGTGTGTGAAAGTGACAACGTGCATACCGTGGTGGCACTTAGGCTAGAGTTTACATAAATACTCAAGTGCTTCAATATATCTCTGCTCTCCACACGTGTGTAAAAGTGACAGCGTGCACGCCGTGGTGGCACTTAGACTAGAGTTCATAAATACTTGTCATGAGTTATATTTGGAGTTAGATGTCTTTATAAAATTGTGGTGTTTGTTGGAACCATCTAGCGTTCAATGTGACAATGTGGGGTTATCTAGTTAGGGAAAGTGAACTTTGAGGTGTGATGTTATATCCCTACCATGGATTAGAGTTTCCAACCGAAGAGTAGTTTAGAGTAGTATCATGAAAAGAATATATTTATTGAGAGTGTTCACTAGTGAAAGTATGATCCATAGACTTTGTTTCTAAATATTGAAACACCGTTTGCAACTAGATCTGTAACATCTGTTACATGTTTTTGTTGTCATCTTTATTTAAGATTGCCTTTAGTCTCTTCGACGCCACCAAAGTCATTTCTAGGGCTGTTGCCGGGGATATACAATACAGTTAACCTTTTCTTCCTCGTCAAAAGCTCTTTTCTGGCACCGTTGTCTTATATCCATATCACTTGTATTTCACTATCTCTTCGCCGAACTAGTGCACTTATACACCTGACAAGTGTATTGGGTGTGTTGGGGACACAAGAGACTTCTTATATCTTGATTGCAGGGTTGCTTGAGAGGGATACCTTTGACCACTTTCTCCCTGAGTTCGATAAACCTTGGGTAATTCAGTTAAGGGAAACTTGCTGCTGTTTTACAAACATCTGCACTTGTAGGCCCAACAACTGTCTACAAGAATAGAAGCGCGTAGACATCAGGCTTCAAAACCTTTATTTTGCACATGCATTCTGATCATAATTTTGTGTTTTCCCTATTTCTGTTTTTTAGAATCAGGCAAACCCATGCGAATTCCAAGTCCTTTAAATGGAGTGCAAACGATCATCTTGTTGGGGCCAATGAGCAGTCCGTTCATGTTTGGTGGATGAAAATGGTTATAGAAAGAGGAAAAGAGAGGAATGCTTTGGCGTCTTTGATCATGCTTATATCATGGGATATTCGAAAGGAGCGCAATGCTATACTACTCCACCACGGTCATGGTTATCGCCAGAATAAAAGATGAGGGAAGGGCTTGGAGTTTGGCATGTGCTAAAATTTTGGGCTATGTAATTCCGGAAGAGCAGGCTTATGTAAAAAGACCTAGGGCATGTCCTAGGTATTTGATCTAAAAACCTCTTCTCTATTAATAAAAATGGAAAATCTTTTACCTTCCATAAAAATTCATCTTGTTGGCATTCCCTCCAGGTTGAGTCATGCTGCCTACAATGTTGGTTCTACATAATGGTAATATGGCATGCTACATTACGAAAAATTAAGAGGGTCAAGCACACGGATAAAGAAAACAAACGGTAGAAGTGACAACCCATGTAGCTACACCACTATCCATGCATGTCCCCAGAGCCAACCGGCAAAACTGTTTAGGGGTAAAGTATGGTATATGGAAACTTTAGTGAGAGAAAACTATTAGAGTGGTAATATCATTTATGGAAAATTTGCTACAGGACACTGTTATTTTCCGTCATTTGCTGAAACACACCATTCGACCGTGTGTTTGCCAGGTACCATTACAATTTTGTAGCATATTTGTCAGAATACACCACGTGGCCAAAAATGGAAAGCTTTGACACTTTTGACTGGGTGACCATGTTCTGCCCGTGTTTGAAGAAAATGTGTCAAACTTTCTCTTTTTGACCATGTGGTGTGTTCTGGCAAATGTGCCACAAAATTGTAATGGTACCTGGCAAAGACACAATTGTGCAGTGTGGTTTGGCAAACACTAGAAAATAACGGTGTCCTATAGCAAATTTTTCCTATCATTTATTGTGTGAAAAGAATTATATGAACTATTAGAGTGGTAAAATGTAATTGTTTTTTGATGAGCAAGTTGTTCATGCATATGTATATCTAGTTTTTTCTCCGAAGTGACAACCCATATACGATTATTTGTAATTTTGGTCAGACGCTATAGCACATCTATTATCTTACAATGAGGTTTCAAATGCTAGTTCGATAGGGAGAATCAATGAAACTCTTGGTTGGAGTATTATATTTAGACATGTGTATCACTATCCAAACTTACATATATAGTCACATGCAAATCATTTGGATATATAGAATTTTCTTCCAGTAGTAAGGGACTCTTTGATTCACATGGTTATCAAAATAATGCAGAAGAAAATAATATGATTTGACTGTTACATCTGTTAGAAACTTATAACATTGAAAAATACAGGAATTTGCATCATAGAGTGTTACATCATAGAGTGTTTGACTTGTTGCAAGAGGTTCGAGTGAATGGATAAAATTCTCCAAAGTAGAGCTAGAAAAAAGTGTCAAGCTTCATGCAATAGCCAACGCAACCAAAAGTACGAACTAATGGAAAAGGCTAGTGCAATACACTTATACACTTCAACACCCCCTCTTACGTGTGACGGGGAGAAGTTAGCATGTGCAACCGGAAAAGAGCGACGGCGCGCGAAACTCACGTATGACTCAAGAGGCCTATACGTGGACATAGAGGGGTCAATAGCAATTTCAGGATAAATTGCGAAAGCCAGGACTCGAACTCGAGACCTTAGGCTCTGATACCATGTCAAGCTTCATACACTAGCCAACGCAACCAAAAGTCCGAACTAATGAAAAGGGCTAGTGCAATCCACTTATACACTTAAAAAAAAGGTCCTCGGATTCTAATCCTATGAATCAAATGACTTACATAAGAAAAATGTCATAAGGATCCAAATCATGTGAAATCCTTTCAATCAAGAAAAAGCCTAACACATATCAAACAAATGCTGAAGAGAAACAGAAATGAGAATCAACACAAAGACACGTAGTGCAAAGCAGTAGAAATGAGCGAAATAACAAATACATGCTTTTCCATCTACCAAAATGCCCTTCATAGTTACCAAAATGTTCCTTCATAGTGTGTACATTACATCTACTCATGCCCTCATCCAGTGATGGGTAGCTCATGCCCATCAGCAAAAGGTGGTCGTCAACACTAAATCTCATGCCACATCAGACAGCATGAATGGTTCAAGAACATCAGCTAGGCAGAGCTGGTCACAGCGTCAAGCTTCATCAAATCCATTGCAACAGTGAGAGGAATCGGCGGACTTTCATCGGCCTCATCGCGTTCCATGCGGAACTTGTAAGTGTAGCTACCAGATATAGGGAAACATTGGTCGCACCTTGCACCAGCTCCTCTCTTTTGGTTGTAACCAGGGTATTCAAATTGCCAGAAAGGTTGTTTCTCAAACATAACAAGTGAAGACTCAGAGGCTAGTTGCTCGAGCTCCCACCTGTTGTAAGGGTGCCCTGTCTTGTGGGTGACGTGGATTTCACCATCAGGACGAAGAAGACCACTTGCGTTGCTGAAAAAAGCCCTCACGAGCTCCTTGTGCGAACTACAAGTCGGAGAACAAGATTAATAAGATGCAGCTCTTGGAGTGCGTACTTGGTGAACATCGCTGCCAAAACTAAGGAAAATCATGGCAAGAAAAACCAGTCTGCATATGCATTAGCTTTATAAAATTGCAATGGCGAGCGTGTGTGCATACTTGATCATACACAGCTTGGTCTCGGGTCCTCTGAAACCAGCATGAGGAAAATTGAAGACAATCCGACCAAACCGATTAGCCTTCAGATCGGCGTGGCTCTTCATCTCTTTCGCATCGACATGATGAAGAACTGTGGCACCCATCCTTTTCAGCTCTGTTATATTTGATTTCGCTTCGCTGTATACGACTTGGAGATAATCTGTCCAAGAGGATTGCCAACAATCTCACTATAGATAATTGTTCTACAAGTGACCACAAAATCCACAAAATGACGCCCGGCAGGGGCCAGGTTGGTACTCCATCCGTTTAAAAATATAAGATGTTTTAGGTTTGTGAAGAAAATGTATCTAGACACGTTTTCGTGCGTAGGTTTAAATGAATCTAGACACTAAAACTCTTTCACGAACCTAAAACATCTTATATTTCCAAACAGAACATAAGTACTAGTACTAACCACTAGTAGTATTAGGAACTCACAACAGCTGAAAGAAGTGAGAGATCGAACCGTAGGAGTTTAGAGACGTGGCGACGAGGTTCTCGCCAGAGCCGAAGGCGGTGGCCAGCGCCAGCGAGAAGGAGAAGTCGCCGTCGCCGACGACCAGGATTCTCTGGGCCGACGAGTAGTGCTTCAGCCATTTCACCTCCCTCTTCTTGTCCTTCTTCCCCTCCACGGCGCTCGCCTGCGCCACCTCAGCCACCGGCGCCGCCATTCCCCACCCTCCAGTGATAGTGAGGACGCAGCTATCTGTCAGTGTGTGAGAGGAAGTGTGTTGACTGGAGAGCTTTTTTAACCTGGTGTACGCACGTACTGTAGCAGGGAGACGAAGGGGCAAGGGCTATGCGTACATTACCTGTGTTGCCTTGGGTTCTGCTTAGCTGGCACCCGCGATCTCTTGCAATGGACCTTCCAACAATTCTTCGCTCATGAATCTGAAACGGCAAAGTTATGCATGCGTGCGGGAACTGTTTTTTTTTTCTTTCGGATGTACGGGGCTGTTTGGTTCACGGTGGCCAGCCATAAAAGTGTGTTTGAGCCAAATTTTGTCAAAGTTAACAAAAAAATTAACTCTATGACAACTAGGCTACATAGGCAATAAAGTGTAGGATCACACGAAAAAACGCTTCGTCGCTTCCCGTGGGCGACGGGCGATGACCCGAGCCGCACCAACCCAGTTCCCCTCCTTCTCCTCCCTCCTTCCAGCTGACAGGCAAAGCCCACACGATACTGGCGACGACGGCGTTCCTCTACCCGGCCGCTCGAGGGTTTGCGCGGGGAAGCCCCCTCGGTGACGGTGCACTTCTGAAGACGATGCCTTGGGCTTGGCAACGGTCTGGCACACACGACGTCGTGGTACGGCACTAGCGGCGTCCAGGAGGGGAGGCCGACGGTGGAAGATGGTGGGGCAAGGATTTCCTGCAGGGCGGGCCTGCAGGCCCTTTGGGCCCAGATCTGGGTAGAGGTAGGTCTTGGCGCCCATAGGTTGATCTACCTAGGACTTCGACCTGACCGACGGTTGCCCGGCGGTGGCATGGTTGCGGGTTGCCAGCGAAAATGACCAGGTAGGTTGCGACATGGACTTGTTGTAGGTGGATTCCAGCGGCAGACATGGCGCTGCAGCGCGGCAGCGGGGCTAGTTGATGTGGATTGGTTACTGTAGAGCCTATTGGGAAAAACCCCAAGAGCAAGGTATGATGAGCACAACAACAAGTTTTTCCTCAGTTGTGAAACCAAGGTTATCGAACTAGTAGGATATAGGAAACAGCTTCCTAGATGTTGCTAGCAACGTGGAACCTGCACAACATAACCAAAATACTTTGCCCCAGGTTATAGTGAGGTTATCAAGCTCATCGGTTTGCTGAAAACAAAGGATTAAACGTATAGTATGGAAGATAGTAATTTCTTATAGTAATTGCAGAAAGTAAACGATAGATAGTAGATGGAATATTGGTAGGAAGGAATGGACCGGGGTCCACAGTTCAATAGAGGTGTTTCTCTATAAGATAAATAACATGTTGGGTGAATAAATTACAGTTAGGCAATTGACAGATAGAGAATGCATAACAATGCATGTACATGGCATGATGATTTCTATGAGATTCGTTTGGGCATTACAACATAATGCATAGACCGTAATCCAACTGCATCTATGACTAATAATCCACCTCCGGGATATCATCCGAACAACCCTCGGCAATTAAGTTGCAAGCAACAAATAATTGCATTAAGCAAAGTGTGTAAAATAAACAATACAATTGCCCTTGGACAAAGGATTGTTCTTTTCTCCCTAGTAGCAACAATACATCTACAACCTTAGAGGTTTCTGTCACTCCCCTAGATTACTAGAGGCATGAACCTACTATCGATCATAAATACTTCCTCTTGGAGTCACAAGCAAATACTTGGCCAAAGTAACTACTAGCAACGAACAGAATGCAAGATCACAAATAACATAGACATGATAAAATCAATAATCAATCTTGACATAGTACTCAATATCCATCGGATCCCAACAAACACAACATGTAGAATTACAAATAGATGATCTTGGTCATGATAGGCGGCTCACAACATCTAAACATGATAGCACAAAGAGGATAAACAACCATCTAGCTACTTCTATGGACCCATAGTCCAAGGATGAACTACTCACGCATCACTCCGGAGGCTAGCATGGTGATAAAGAAGGCCTCCGGGATGATCTCCCCTCTCCGGCAGGATGTCGGGAAGAGCTTTAGATCCCTCCCGATCTAGGGACGATGATGGCGACAGCTATGGACTTTTTGTGGATTTCTGATCAGGCACTTAGGGTTTTCTCCTTGGAGGGTTTATATAGGCGAAGGGTCAAGGTCGGTAGAGGACCAGGGTGCCACACCATAGGGCGCCTACCTAGCCACGCATGGGCCTGGTGTGGCCGCCCTAGGGTGCGCCTCCCTCTTGCCTATGGATTTCGTCTTCGCCTCTAAAAAATAAGAAGTTCGGCTTTTGTTTCGTCCAATTTTGATAATATTTATTTACTAGCTTTTCTAAAACCAAAGACAGTAGACAACAGGAACTGGCACTGTGGCATCTTGTTAATAGGTTAATTCCATAAAATGTCTAAAAATGCCTCAAAGTTAGACAAAAGATAAGATAGTTGGTACAAAACAAGCATGGAGTATCAAAAATTATAGATACGTTTACCACGTATCAAGCATCCACAAGCTTAACTCCCGCTCGTCCTTGAGTAGGTAAGTAATAAAAAGAATAATTTTTGAGGTGACATGCACCATCACAATCTTGATCAAGGTATTGTAAAGCATTGATAGCTGGGATCAAAGTACTCTAACATAAGCATGAAAGAAATATTTCTAACAATAAGACATAGCAACTATGTTGCAACATGAAAGGCAACACAAACAAAAGATCATGAATAATGCTTTGAAATACATTTGTTTGTTTCACATATAGAAAACATAGCAAGAGTTGTAATCAGCTTGTCCTTCATGGAATAGCAACACATAAATGCATAGGACACCTTCAAAGTTTATAAGGGTGACTAGATACAAATAATTTAAGAACAAGTAATACCATAATTATGAATCAATCAACAAGTTTTGGGATAATGCAAATTGAACTAAGAATGACAACTATGCTCTCTTAATTGGTGCATAAAGATAGAAGATGGAGACTCAACAAAAAGTAAAAATAAATGCCCTTCGCAGAGGGAAGTAGGGATTTCAAGTTTCATAAAGAGGTTCCAAAAATTATGGTACTTACTAGCTTTGAGATCTCGTTGCCGCTATCATAAGCATCTTGAAGTGATTAAGGTTAAAGTGAGACAAATATGAGTTATATGCTTGATAAATCACAAGTTGAAAATCTCATGGCCCTTGCGTACGAGTACCAAACCTCATGCTACACAACTTTAGTAATAAGCAAGTTCTTGTCATTGTAAGTATGTGTGTATCATAGAGAACCGCCAACGGGTACCCCTTGCCCCATGACATAGGAGTTATCCCATATCAAAATGACAAGGCAACAGACAGTGAGCATCTCAGCGATCTTTTTATTTGCTATTTGCATAGGTTTTTATTGAGGATGCTTCATAGAATGCCACTATGGTTATGCTGCAAGTTTCCACCATGATTAGGCATGGCTTAGGCTAGTCGTCCAGGCGTTTCTCTAACACATATACAAACTCCATGGACTTACAAGCTCCCCTTTTATTTCACACCTCCGGGATCCGTAAACAAAAGAACATGATATCAACTAAATAGAATAAGTGCAATGTCGAAAGCATTCCCCATGACAACATGGTTCTGCTAACTCCCAAATTATAATTTGCAAGCATATAAGCAACATAGATGGGCACAATGGTTCAAGTTTATTAAGTGCAAGAAAATAAAGTGTGCCATCAAGTTCGTGAGAGATTTAATCACTAATTTTCACATAATTTTTTTTAATTTGGAAGATAGATAGAAACATGAATATACTTGGAATGGTGTAACACACCATGCATAGGAATTTATAGTGGACTCTTTGGAATAACTTGGTTTCTTGGGAGTTGGATGCACGAGTACAACTCATACTCAGTACAGGTGGATGCTAGCAAAAGACTGGGAGCGACCAACTAAGAGAGCAATAATGGCCATAATCATGCAGAGCGACAAAACATTATTATAAAGCATCAAAGGAGAATACCACAATATTATGTTTTGTATGCTAAAACAACACACGATTCTTTCATGGCACATTAAGCAATCTCAATTGTTTAAAACAAGTCATGCCACAACAATATTTACTAAGCATATGGTCAAAGCAACATATAACATGACATGATAAAGTCTAAGTCACAGTCAAAACAAGCTCCTTTTTGTACCACATAAGAATGAAAGATTCTACTATTTTCCAACGCCAATCAACTTATTTGAAACAACTCACAAAGATAATAATCAATAAGATCAGAGAGCTTGTCTCACATAACTACAAAGAAGAACTAAAAAGTTCTAAGCAAAAATAATAAGAAAACTAAAGCTAAACACCGTGCTAGCAAAAGAGAACACTCATAGAACAATAAGAGTGAAAACTAAAGTGTTCTAGACAATGAAGAACTAGGTGTGACTTCTCAAAAATAGGTGTGTTGGGGCCAAACAATTTATTACAGAAAACAAAGCAAAAGAAAACTAAAAAACAAATATGCTCCAAGAACAACATATAGTGCATGAAGCAAAAATAAAGTGTCTTGAAAGAAGACCGGAGATTTTTATTGATGAAGAAGGGGATGCCTTGGGCATCCCCAAGCTTTGATGCTTGTACCTCTTGAATATTTCTTGGGGTGACACGGGTGGCATCCCCAAGATTGAGCTTTTGTCCATTCTTCATCTCATCATATCATTCTCTCCCTATACTTGAAAATTTCCTTCATACAAAACTTCACACAACCTTCATTAGCAACATTAGTGTATTCAAGATAATAAGCCTTTGGGTTCACTTTCAGCTCAATTAAATCATCCATTAAAACATAGGCTACTATATCAACTCCTTTTAAAAGCTCAAGTGATCAAAGATAACTCAAAAAGAAACCGATTAAGAGACGAATGCAAATAATGATAGGAATCTGTCAAAACAGACCAGCAGGTAAAGATCGATTTTTTCGAAAATCTTATGTTACTCAAATAGAAAAGTGCAAAACTAACAAAAGTTGGGTAATTACCAGGAGCATGCACACAAAAGATTTAAGCACAATCCAACGTTCTAGGAGTTTTCACGATTTGTTACAGTGAAGCACGGAAATCTGTTTCGGGACAGCAACTTCCCCAAATATTATTTCCCTCTCATTAGAGGTTATTCTTGGCACAAAAACCACACAAAAAGGATAAGGAGAGGTTATTACAGAGGCAACAACTTCCAAGACTCAACAAAAGAAAAACTTACTAAAATAAAAATTGGGTTATCTCCCAAGAATGCTTTTATTTAACGCCTTTCAGCTAGAAATAGAAAGCAAGAATCAAATATTTTCAAATGAAGAAGCATCAACATCAATATTTGTTCCAATAAGAGAATCAAAAGATCGCTTCTCCCTTTTTCTAGTGAAGTTTTTTATACCTTTATTGAGTGGGAATTGATATTTAATGATGCCTTCTTTCATATCAATAATGGCACCAATAGTTCTAAGAAAAGGCCTTCCCAAAATAATAGGACAAGAAGCATTGCATTCAACATCCAAAACATAGAAATCAACGGGGACAAAGGTATGGTTAACCATAATAAGAACATCATTAATTCTTCCCATAAGTTTCTTTTTAGCATTATCATTAAGATGGACATCCAAATAACAATCTTCCAATGGTGGTAAATCAAGCATTTCATAAATTTTTCTAGGCATAATAGAGACACTAGCACCAATATCACATAAATCTTTGAAGTCAAAATCATTCACTTTCATATTAATGATGGGCTCCTAACCATCTTCTAATTTTCTAGGAATAGAAGCTTCATGTTTCAATTTTTCTTCTTTAATTTTCATGAGAGCATTTGTAATATGTTTTGTAAAAGCCATATTCATAGCACTAGCATTAGGACTTCTAGCAAGCTTTTGCAAGAACATAATTACTTCGGAAATATTGCAATCATCAAGATCAAAATAAAATTTATCATTCAAAGTAGTAGAACTATTGTTTTCCATATTCCGATTTTTTTTAGCATTTTTATTGGAAAAGGTTCCATTAGGTTTGGGAAATGTTGCAAAGGGGGACTTTAGGTGGTTTGCTAGCATCATCATTACTAGTGGTGGTAATAGTACAAACTTTAGTCATACTATTATTTCTAGCAATTTCATCTTCTCCCTCCCACCTAGCATGCAATTCAGCTAACATCCTAATATTTTTATCAGTTCTAACTTGAATGGCATTAGTAGCAGCAAAAGGATTTTCCATAGTTTCTGGTTTAGTAGCCATTTTATTAATCAAAGAAGATTGTGCTTTAGACAAATATGAAATATATTTTTTAGCATTCGAAATTTTGGCTTGCAAACCAGGAATTTCCCTATTTAAATTCTCAAGTTGACAACTAATATTTTTCAAAATGGCAGATTGTTCCTCCATTGTTTTAGTGAATAACTTATTCTGCTCATATTGCATTTGCATGAAGTTTTTAGTGGATATTTCAACTTCCAAAATCCTTTCTTCACTAGGTATTCCAGATTTACCATGATAACTGTTGCTATTATTAGGAGGATATGGCCTATAATTATTATTACCAAAAATATTCCTATAAGCATTGTTGCTAAAATTCTTAGTTCTAATGAAGTTCATATCAACTTGCTCTTCTTGAGCAACCAAAGAGGCTAAAGGAACATTATTTGGATCAATATGAGATTTTCCACTAACAAGCATAGACATAATAGTATCAATTTTATCACTCAAGGAGGAGGTTTCTTCAACAGAATTTACCTTCTTACCTTGTGGAGCTCTCTAGTGTGCCATTCAGAATAATTAATCGTCATATTATCCAAGATCTTTATTGCAGCACCCAAAGTGATGGTCATAAAGGTACCTCCAGCAGCCGAATCCAACAGATTTCTTGAAGAAAAATTCAATCTGCATAAAAGGTTTGGATAATCATCCAAGTAGTCAGTCCATGAGTGGGGTAATTCTTCACTAAAGATTTCATTCCTTCCCAATCTTGAGCAACATGTTCATTATCAAATTGTTTAAATTTCATCATGTCACTTCTCATGGATATAATCTTAGCAGGAGGATAATATTTTCCAATGAAAACACATTTGCATTTAATCCAAGAATCAATACTATTTTTAGGCAAATATAGCAACCAATCTTTAGATCTTCCTCTTAGAAAGAAAGGAAACAATTTAAGCTTAATAATATCTCCATCTACTTCCTTATACTTTTGCATCTCACAAAGTTCTAAGAAATTATTAAGGCGAGCAGCAACATCATTAGTACTAGCACCAAAAAATTGCTCTTTCATAACAAGATTCAGCAAATCGGTCTAATTTCATAGAAAGTAGCTTCAGGAACAGGTGGAGCAATAAGCGTGCAAATAAAATCATTGTTGTTTATGCTAGTGAAGTCACACAACTTAGTGTTTTCAAGAGTAGTCATTTTTGCAAGATTAAAGGAAGCCAACAGAAATATCAACTAAAGTAGGAACTATTTTTTGTGTGTTTTTGATAAAAAGAAGCAAACCAAACAAATCAAAACAAACACAAAATAAAGATATTGGTAGTGAGAGACTCTCCTTGCAGAAATATTCTCTCTCCTAGTAAAGCTTTCTGACGAGGAGGAAGAGATTGAAGTTATCCTATATCTCCCCGGCAACGGCGCCAAAAAATCTTGATGTGGCTTGGTTACTATAGAGCCTGTTGGGAAACCACAAGAGCAAGGTATGATGAGCACATCAGCAAGTTTTCCCTCAGTTGTGAAACCAAGGTTATCGAACCAGTAGGAGATAGGAAACAACTCCCAAGGTGTTGCTAGCAACATGGAACCTGCACAACACAACCAAAATACTTTGCCCCAACTTACAATGAGGTTGTCAAGCTCACCAGTTTGCTGAAAACAAACGATTAAACGTATAGTGTGGAATATAGTAATTGCTTGTAGTAATTGCAGAAAGTAAACATTAGATAGTAGATGGAATATCAGTGGGAAGGAATGGACCGGGGTCCATAGTTTACTAGAGGTGTTTCTCCATGATGACCCACAAGTGTAGGGGATCGCAATAGTCTTCGCGGGTAGTATTACCCAATTTATTGATTCGACACAAGGGGATCCGAAGAATACTTGCAAGCCTTAACAACTGAGTTGTCAGTTCAGCAGCACCTAGAAATAGTTCTTGCTCACAAAAGTTTATCAGTAGCAACAGTTTGTAGTAGCAACATCAAAGCAACGATGAAGAGTAATGCGATAATGATAATAATGTAGGATTCGAGTGAGGTAGGCATAGGGATGGATGGACGGGTGTTGCATGGACGAGTCTAAACATGTAACTTCAAGATCTAGGGTATTGCAGATAAATAATAACAAGCATCTAAGTACTAAACAATCCTAGGCATGTGCTCCAAATATAGTCATACGTGCTCGCAATGAGAACTTGCACAACATCTTCTGTCCAGCCAGCCCGTGGCAGCGGAGCCTCTAAGGAACTACTGGCAATTAAGGTTCTCCTTTTAGTAGAGCACCGGAGCAAAGCATTAACACTTCGTGACCACATGTGATCCTCACACCATAGCCATCTCCTCCGGTTGTCCCAATTATTGTCACTTTGGGGCCTTTGGATCTGGACAATGATATGTGTACACAACTTGTAGATAAGATCACAAACAATACTATCATAATGAGTTCAGATCTGAGATCATGGCACTCGGGCCCTAGTGACAAGCATTAAGCACAACAAGTTGCAACAAAGTCAAATAGCACTAATAGAGATACCAGGCACTATGCCTTAACAGATCTTACTCGATTACATGATAGAACTCATCCAATCCCTACCATCCCAAAGCCTACAACAGGGGATTACTCACTCATGGATGAGGGAAACAACAGTGGTTGATGGAGATGCGTTGGTGATGACGATGGCGATGATCCTCTCCAAATTCCCCGTCCCGACAGGGTGCCAGAACAGAGTCTCTGGATCCGAATCTTGGTTTCTGGTGGCGGCGACGGAGCGAAACTCTTTCTGGAAAACTATCGACCCCCCTAAGTTTTTAGGTCAAAAGGCAACTTATAGGCGCAGAGGGAGGCCGAGGAGCTGCCTGGGGTGGCCAAACCCCCTTTAGGCGCGGGGTCAGGTGGGCCCGCGCCTAGGGTGGGTCTGGCCCCCCAGGCCTCCTCTCTGTTCCCCCTTCTGGCTCCGTGGATCTTCTGGTGAGAAATAGTTTTTGGCAAATTTTCCGGGATTTTTCCTGATAGTTCATTTTCTGAACAAAAACAAGACACCAAGGTAATTCTGCTGAAAATAGCATTAGTCCATGTTAGTTGTATCCAAATCACACAAGTTTAGATAAGAAACAATAGCAAAGTGTTCGAGAAAGTAGATACGTTTTGAACGTATCAACTCCCCCTAAGCTTAGCTTATTGCTTGTCCTCAAGCAATTCAGTTGAAAACTGAGTGCGATAAAAGAAATTTCACGAACACTTTGCTTCATATGATGTATATATTCTCAGCACAGGAGTAGATGCTTAGACAATTCATAATAATGAGTATGCAACTAAGTCTACTCAATAGTCAAGCTATAAAGAGAAACCAACTCAATAATAATAAGTAGCATGAAACATAAACATAAGCAACATTGCAATGCTCATAGTAAGGTATGATAGAGTGGTATCTCGCTTGCCTTTGTTTGAAGAGCACAATATGAATGTTGAGGCACCTCTGAAGTTCACATGAATACTAGAGATAAAGATATCAGAGATGCAAGCATCAAAGTCATGACATAATTAACCAAGTTTTGGAACAAACACAAGAATGACAACTATGCTCTTAAGAGGGTGCTCATAGAATAAGTGATGACTCAACAAAATTTTGAAAACGGTGTTGTTAAGGTTTTGAAAGGCTTCCTAATGCTGAAAGGAAGGTACTCATTAGCTCTGAACTCTCATTGCCCCTATCATAGGCATCTTCATGTGGTTAAGGTGAAAATGAGGTCCACTCTGAATCATATGCTTGACAAACCATAGACTGGAAATCTCAAGTCCCTTGAGTACGAGGGTCGCTCCGCATGCTACTCAACTTTGGTCACCTGAAAGTTCTTGTCATTGTAAATACATGCATATCATCGAGAACCACCAACGGGGTACCCCTTGCACATGGTACAGGAGCTTTCCCATAACCAAAATGACAAGGCAAGCAGTCAATGAGCATCTCAGCAATCTTTTTATTTACCATATGCATAGCTTTTTATTAAGGACGCTTCATAGATGCTCATTATAGTGATGCTGCAAGTTTCCACCATGATTTGGCATGGCTTAGGCTAGCGGCTCAGGCGTTTCAATAACACAATGTATAGACTCCATGAACTCACAAACTCCCCTTTTATTTCACATCATCGACATCCGTAAGCAAAAGAGCTAAGTATCAACTGGATGAAATATCCAGAAAGTGTTGAAAGCATTCCCCGTGACAACACGATTCTGCTGACTCCCAGCATATAATAATCAAGCATATAACTTCCATGGACTAGTCACAATGGTTCAGAATTATTAAGTGCAAAGAATAAAGTGTGCCATCAAGTTCGTGAGAGCTTTGCTAACTAACTTTCTCAAAATAGTCAAACATTTTATTTTGGAAGAAAACACGGCATATATAGAATATGCACTGAAGTAGCAAATGATGCTAATAGGTAGGTATGGTGGACACAGCTGGTAATATTGTTTTTGAGGAGTTGGAAGTGCAGGTAGAGCACGTACTCAGTGCAAGTGAAGGCTAACAATAGAGAGGGAGCGACAAACGAGAGAGCAATAACTGTCATAATCATGCTTGCAACAAAACAAGACTAATTATGGCATGAAAGTGATACAAGAACTCTGAGGCAAAATAAATCATCGAGGCTTACTGACTATTGATTAGTCATATGCATGCGTGAGCATGTGCCAAGTCGATTCACATGAACAGTTAGAGGAGGATACCACAATGTCATACCAAAATATGAATAGAAAAATGCAAGCAAACATTCATATGACATGCTACAAACTATTAGCAAGCCGGAGCCAATCATAGACAAGCAAGAACTACTAAGCATCCATAATGACATACACCTTACACAAACAGGCTAAGTATGCTCACAATGATGAGTATATGTACAAAAAGGAAACAAATAGAGTTTGTTACCAGCCTCTTACCACACCTCGAGTTGTCTTAATCTTCATTATTGCCCTTCACTTGTGTGAATTGAATAATAACATGAAAACCAAAAAGCCACTAAGGACGGCTGAACCCTGCAAAGAACTCACAAAACAAAAGAACAAGAACAAATATTTTTGGTGTTTTCGATTTTCTTTAAAACAAAGCAAAAACAAACCAAGCAAAGCAAAAGAAAACCAAAAAACAAAAACAAAAACTAAGACGCTCCAAGAATAACACAACTGTGCATTAAACAATAAAAACAAAGTGTCTAGAAAGACCTGAGATTTTTATTGATGAAGAAGGGGATGCCTTGGGCACCCCCAAGCTTTGACGCTTGTACCTCTTGAGTATTTCTTGGGGTTACATGGGGTGGCTCCCCCCAAGCTTGAGCTTTTGTCCATTATTCATCTCATTACATCATTCTTTCCTTACACCTGAAAAATTTCTTTCATACAAAACTTCACACAATCTTCATTAGCAACATTAGTGCATTCAAAAGATAATAGGCCTTTGGGGTTTAGTTTTAAAACATCAAAAGTTTCAATAAAGACACACGATACTGTAGCAATTCCCTCAACAAGCTCAATTTCCCAAAAAGAACCCAAAAAGGAATCAATAAGAAGCAAATGCAAATAATGGCAGAAATCTGTCAAAACAAACCAGCAGGTAGAAACCTATTTTTTCGAAGACATTCTGTTGCTCAAATCTAAAAGTTTTGAACTAACTAAAGTTAGCTAAAATATTTGGGGATTTATTTGTAAATTTTCATCTCAATACGAGTTACAGAGACTCCTCACTAATTGTTTTGGTTGAGGATAGAAATCTTTTTCGGGACAGCAACTCCCCAAATCTTACTTCCCTCTCATTAGAGGTAATTCTTGGCACAAAAAGCAAACAAAAAGGATAATGAGAGGTCATTACTGAAGTAAGAACTTCCAAGACTCAAGGAAACACTTGGGTTATCTCCCAACAAGTACTTTTCTTTAATGCCTTTAAGTTAGGCACGGCGAAGAGCAAGGATTGGAAAGGAGAAAAATAAAAGTGAGCAAGTATTACCACTATGAAAGCATTGTTTTGTTCATTAAAATCCCTTTGTTAACAAGGTTGATCAAGTCTTGTTACCAAAACAATCTTATATGAAACAAAACTTTGCATTTCACAAGGTGATTATGTTACCTCATACTTGATAGCAATGGTCCCAATCATAATAGTTTCAAAATTTTCTTGTGGAATGGGACAATATATTTCTCCAACCTTGATGCTCTCAATATTTTTAATGGAATTCAGGCAATAGCTCTTAGCAAACTTCTTGGGGAAATAGACAGTATGCTCTTTGTCATCAATGTTGAATGTTAATTTTCCTTTATTACAATTAATGACAGCACTTGTAGTATTAAGAAAAGGTCTTCCAAGAATAATAGACATATTATCATCTTCAGGCATTTCAAGCACAACAAAATCAGTTAAAACCATGCATTTATGAGAAACTTGAACAGGAACATCCTCATATATACCAACAGGAATAGTAGTTGACTTATCAGCCATTTGCAAAGATATATCAGTTGTTATCAACTTTTCTAGCTGGAGTCTCTTATCGAGAGAAAAAGTCATAACACTAACTCCAGCTCCCAAATCACATAAAGCAGTTCTAACATAATTATTCTTAATGGAGCAAGGAATAGTTGGTATACCTGGATCACCAAGTTTCTTTGGTACCTTACCATTGAAGGAGTAATTAGCAAGCAAAGTGGAAATCTCCTCATTAGGAATCTTCCTTTTATTAGAGACAATATCCTTCATATACTTTGAATAAGGAGGAAACTTAATAGCATCAGTCAAAGGAATTTGCAAAAATAAAGGCTTCATCCACTCACAAAACTTGTTGTAGTGTTCTTCCTCCTTTGACTTGTGTTTCTTACCTAGAAAAGGCATAGGTTTCTGCACCCAAGGTTCTCTCTCTTTACCATGTTTATTAGAAATACAATCTTCCTTTGTGTACCTAGTGTTCTTAGTGTGTTTCTCAGGTTCTTCCTCACCTTCCTCCTTATCAGGAGACTCATTATTACTATTACCACTCTTAGTTTCAGCATCAGAGACAAATATACTATTAGGATCTACAACAGGTTCAAGGGGTTTCTCAACTATCTTATGTTTCTTTTTCTTTCTCGTACGAGGACTACCACTAACTTCACCTTGTTGGGAATCCTGCTCTATTCTTTTAGGGTGTCCTTCAGGATATAAAGGATCTTGAGTAGCTGCACCACTCCTAGTTCTAATTCCATAAGCATGTTTATCTCCTGAAGCATTACCTAGCATATCCTTTTGTACCTTAGCAAGTTGATCAAGTTGAGTTTGAACCATTTTAAAGTGTTTATAAAGCATTTTAATATCATTAGAAGTTCTTTCCATAATATCTTTGAACTCATGGATAGCTCTAGAGTTTTCCAATAAATGATCCTGAACTTGTTTATTAAAATGACCTTGTTTAACAATAAAAATGTCAAGTTCCTCTAAGCGTTGATTGGGAGGCTTACCATAGGGAATATCACCTTCATCAAAGTGTTGGATAGAGTGTACCTCAATAGTAGATGAGTGGGGAATTGACTTACATAATTCTTCTAAAGGAGGTAGATTCTTCACATCTTCAGGTCTAATACCTTTCTCCTTTAGACACTTCTTGGCTTCCTTCATTACTTCATCATTTAATGCAATAACTCCCCTCTTCTTTGGTGTTGGAACTGGTCCAGGATCAATTTGCTCAGGAGTAATAGGCTCAGGTGTATTCAGCTCAGTTGAAGTCCAATCATCATAATTATTGCTTATCTTGGTCATTAATTATTCAACATCTGTAGGAGTTATTTTGCTGAAAACAAAATCAGCAAAGCTATCTAGGTATGTCCTAGAATCATCAGTTAGTCCATTATATTAAATATCAAGAATCTCATTCTTAGGTAATGGACATCCAGGATGTGCATGAATCAAGGCACAAAATCTTTTCTATGACTCGGGCAATTTCTCTTCTTCTCCCTGTTTAAAATCAAAAAGTCTCTGCAAAGCAGCATGTCTAGCACTGGGAGGAAAATATTTATGGAGGAAAGAAGCAATCAAGCAATCAGGGCTATCAATGGAACCATGAGGTAATCTATTAAACCAAGCCCTAGCTTCACCTTTTAGTGAAAAAGGGAAGATCTTAGCAACATAGTACTTGCGCATCTTAAAATCATCAAAGATTAAAGCACTCATAGTAGAAAGCTCATTCATATGAGCCACAACACTCTCATTTTCAGTCCCACAAAAAGATTCTTTCTCAAGAATATCTAAATAAGATAAATCAAGAGAGAAATCATAATCTTCATCTTTAATATCTATGGGAGAGGTGGCAAACTTAGGATCAAAGGACAACTTAGGCATAATAGTACGTCCAACAAGAAGACTCTTCATATCACTAGTACCATGTGTGTTTCGGCACTCTTCAACAAATTCATCAGTAAATTCAATGTAACCATCATTAATATCATAACTCTCACTAGACTCCGGTGAGCTAACAGGTGTAACAGTGTATTCACTAGGAGTTTTGGTATTTCTTAGACTAGCCATAGTAGCATCTAGCTAAGTACCTAATGAACCACTCGCATCAAGCACAATAGAAGTAACATCATGAGCATCAAAAGCAGTTTCAAATTCAGCAGTAGTAGCAGTGTGTGTAGCATGAGAATGTGGTGATGGTGTGACAAGCTTACTTATAACAAACGGTGAATCAAGAGCAGCATAGGTGTTTAGGACTGTACATATTCTTATAGTGGATGCTAAAATAGGGAACTTTCCATCACGAGACTTCCCCATGATGAAAGGAGTAGCAGTGAACAATAATAGATCCAAGTGCGGTGACCCAGCATACCACTGCATGATGTAGTACACTATAGTTGTTGACATAACACTAATGAAACACCGTTCACTAGTATTACATCCCTCAGAGTGGTACAACAGAAACACAGCAGGTCCAAGACATGACTATAGGTTACAACTCAACTCTTTACACAAGATCCAGAGAACACTCTAGGTTAAAGAGAGAGAAAGAAACTTCTTACAAAGAAGAATCAGAAATAAACAACTCAAAAACTATTATACTATTAAGACTAGTATCTTAACTAATGGTCTGGCATTGCTGCTATTGCAATACACTATAGAATTAGGTTCTATGGCTAGAGATTATATTCCTATCTATTCAGTAACTTCGTCTTTGCTTGAGTTGAGGTATATGTTGACTTTCTTGAATTCATTAAAGAGCTTTAGCCTTTGATGATGATTCCTGGAGTATGACTTGATGTAGACGTCGTTTGTACTGGCTTTAGAACCTAGCAAGGGTTAAGAAGATACGTTGAGTACGAGCGTACTCAGCAAGTCCACTAGAAAAGGAGTGTTTGATGCACTATATCTATAGCCACAGACCGTAGGTCGTAGGCAATGCAAGTTTTCGTAAACATTTCTTCAAAGGCTGCTTTTATTCTGAAAAGATATGTCTGTAAGCCTTCACGGGTTTACCAGAACTTTCATGGAGTTCCTTTCCCTTAGCCTTCGCAGCTCCTTCCCGGAACAGGGAGTAACAAGTTACAGTTCTTACACTCTGCAGAGATGCGTCACTTTACCCATGAGAGATCTTAGCTTTGTTGCACATCTAGGTCGTGAACCCGTTCACACTTCCTTGGTGTGAGGCCCAGACTAAGACCCAAGCCAATCACTGCCTTCTCCACGACCCCGCATGTCTCCTTGGTGTACGCCAGCCCACCTATTGAATTATGGCAATTGGCAGTACAGACCGTTCAGATGTCGGAACTATCGTGGGACGTTGAGGGCTTCCACACATATCCTGCATATCCTCTATGAATTACCATATAATATGCACGTTACGAGTGATTACAGCCACGAACCGCACATCCGGCTCCATGCGAGAGGGAAAAGATACAACTGACTTCTTCGTCCCATTACAAATCTCATGGTCAATGCGTAATATACGGCGCAAGAATCACTGGTGACATTGGTTGTTAAATCCTAGATAATATGTTCCTTTACCACCGGAACTCTTATAGTAGGTTATTACCTCATGGTAAATAACCTATAATCATATTATTATGAAAATAATGTTTTCTGTCCTATTTGAAATGCAGATGATGACAACACTTGATTTCTAAAATACTTTACAGAAAATAATCAAAGGACATGAGCAAGTGTGAACTTGCCCTTTGTGATTGCAAGATTATGCACTCACGGTCTTCAAGACAATATAAAATCCAATATCTAAAATCAGCATCATTTGTCCGATAAGGACTAATGTTTAAAAAAGCAAGATGCTATTATGCATAAGTAATGTAATGCAATTTCGTAAATTCGAATCCCGGGGATAACGTTGTTCTAGGGTTTGGATACAGGAAATGGTTTCTTTAGAATGTGTTTTCCTTTTAGATAAGTTTCACACTTGTGCTTCTTATTAGGGCTTGTGAATGTGTGTGAACAACACATATCTATACAATAATAAGATACACACATATGGAATGCTATTCAAGATTATTTACACTATAATTGTTTATATTCAAATTTTACTCTACAAGTAATGTTACATATAAAGAACTCAAGTGTTTTTAATCCTAAGTTTACAAGTAAAGTATAAAGTAAGGTGATTACGATTAATTTTTATCTGTTGACTGAAGTGGTAAGAAGAATAACATTTGAAGAAAAGATTTATTTTCTAAGGTCTAAACAATATTATTGGTTAATCAGATGTGGTCGATGTTGTTGTGCTTGCTTGAATAGTTTGGACTTGAGATGCTTTACGACTTAATTATAATAGACCAAAGTTAACTATAAAACACCTAGCAAAGTCTTTAGCATAGTATTTAAAGTTTTGTAGACTAAGGTTAACTTTAACTAAAACATAGATGGACTTTGGGTGTAATGCTTATGATATTTGTATCTTGTTCAATTTATAATGTTTCCTTAAGGTTACTTAAGAATGGTATTACTTTTATTTGGTAGTGGTTTCTTTACATTATAAATGTGTAAAGGGATTTATCTCCCTATAAGGGTGTGGTTATGGTTTGTGAATAAGTAAACAATATTATTTACTACTTATGAATTCACTATAGTGTTTTGATTTGTTTATAAACTTGTGGTTGAGGTAAGTAACAAGGTTTTGTTTAATCCCAAATTATTCTTGAAGATTTAATACTTTATATTGATCTTTTTAGAAAATAAACTACACATATGGTTGAATGATAATTCAATAAAATTGTATTTTAGAATGTGTTAAACCATTTTGACTTCATATTATCAATATTCAGGACTAATACTATTTATTAGACTTTAATTGGTTAATTTTAGAAATATTAACAAATTTTATTTAACATTATATGAATTATTAATTAAAGAAATAGGTTTAAATTCAAGTTATTAAAGTGTTTAACTTTTTATTTAACTAAAAAGTGGAATATTATATTTTTAACATGTAGATATTATTTTTGTGATCATTTTGATATATTACATTTATTTTTGTGATTTATAAATAATAAGATATGATTTTTATAAGATTTATTACTTTATAAATATTTAATAAATAACAAATATTTAATTAAGTGAAATAATAATGTATGATTATAGATTTTAATTATAGTTCTTATTTTTCTAAGATTTTTAGTATTTTATTAATATTTTTAACCTTTACCATTATTAAAATATGAATTATCAAAGTTTTATTACTTATAAAATCTTTATTAAATAATAATTATTTAAATTGTTAACATAATAGTGTTTGATAATAGTTTTAAGTTATATATTTTATTTTTCTACAAATTTTCATTTATTATACACATTTTTATGAATTTCAAAACAAAAGTTATTAATTATTTAAGATTTAATCATTTTATTACATTTCAAGAAATATTTATATTTGATATTATAATGTTTTATCTAATTCCTAAATAGAAAAGATGTTTTGTACCTAAGCTAAACCTACCCAAGGTCACTGACCAGTGGGCTAGTGACCACGTCAGCTGCCACGCGTGCATGACTAGGTCAAACCAACTGACTGGGCTGGCTGACGAGATCATGACATCATGCTTACGCCGACAATGGGGATTCTACATGCGGTGCTCGAATCCGGTGACAGGACGCACGCGCGCTTGCGGGGTTAGGAGATTTGGATGCTAGAGATCAAGGCGATTTGATTGGTGGTCGCGCCGCCCATATTTGGTCACCAGAGCACTAGCTCCGTCGAGCATCTGCGGCGGCGCACAGAGGTGCACGACACGGACGCGATGGAGGAAGAAAGGAAGGCAACGGAGGGGTGACAGAGCACCCCGAGCTCACCAGCATGCCGTTGATGGGCTTTAGAAGACTTGGGGTAGCCGGAATCGAGATGGACGACGGTGGTCGGACTTCGGGAAGACGAGGTCGTCGCATCGTCTCGAGACGCCCCACTTCAATTCCTTTGGTAAGGAGACTCAGGGGAACACGGCGAATCCGTGTGCTTGATCAACGGAGCACGGCGAAGCTTAGAATGGTGGCAACTCGAATCTAGGGTTTCGACCCCGAGAGCAGACAGAGAGGAAGAGAGTGGCGAGTGCGGAGAGGATGAGGACGAGACTAAGCATTGCGGTGGCGTTCTTATCTTCCAGGGTGACGTTGGCGACTGCACGAATCGCGGAGCAAAAACAGCGTACGGCGGAGCACTCGCCAGCGAGCTTCTTCTAGTCGACGAGGAAGACGACGACGACATTTCACGGAAAACCCCCTGGCATTCTTCTGATTCGCTCCGCAATCCCTCCACAGCCCCACTAGTCAGCCAGAGAGAAATACAGGTCAGGACGGTTGTTGGGCTTCTACAGGGCTTAGGTTGGGTTGCTGTGGTTGCTCGTGGGCGACAGATAAGAGAGAGGAGTAATGGGCCGTGGGCCAGATCTAATTCCTCTATTATTATTTTCTTTCTGTTTTTTCTTTTTCGATTTCTATTATCTGTTTTCTTTTCTAACCTTTTTATTTAAGCAATAATTTTGACTTATCTTTATGGAATTCCTTTGCTAATACTTGCAGCAATGATAAATGGTATTTAAAATCATTTTGTGAGTTTTGATTATATAGTGCTATAGTTTATTTATTTTCTTTATATATATACTTTTTCTATTATTATTTGTAAGGCTTTTGATATGCATTTAATTTAGCTAATATCCATCAACTTATTATAGAATGCATTACTATTAACTCATGAGATTTGATTCTCATTAACTCATAATATTAAGGAAATTTTTATGTCATCCTTTATTATTATTTGATGCATAATATCCTAAGGATTTAACATGGTTAATATTACTCCCATGAATCTAGGGAATAACAAGGTATATATATTTTATTATAACTAACAAAATAGTTAGAGTTTGAATTGTAAATTCTTACCCTAGGGTTTAGGGTTCTTAATATACATATATTCTTTTGTTGATGTGAATAAAGATGAATGGCTAAACATATTGTCTTTATGTTTGTGGTCATTATTGATATCACCTTTTTAATATAATAAGGTTATTTTCTAGAATGACTTATGAAGAAGAATTAATTAAGATAGTTCCTAGCACATGTGATCATGATAGTTGAAAATGACAAGATTTGCTTAAGTGATTTGCTATAGGAAAATATTCCTAGAAAGTTTTATGTAAATAAGATGATAGATCAATCATTTAATATGGATATTAGGTTTGGTTATAGAATTAGGTTTGCATGTTTACCAAGAATTCCTACCTTCCATACTTAATAATTCTTGACTTCTACTTGAAGAATTCCTTCCCTAGATATACTACTTCTTCCTATCCATCATCAAGTGTTAACATGATGAGCTTTACTTCACAAGAATATTCTTATCCACCTTTTATTCTTCTAAATCCACATGTAAATCCAATGAGCTTGACACTGAAGCTTTCATAATCTTCTTATATCCATACTTGGTTATATTAACTACTCTACTGCTGATAACCTCCAATCTAACAAATGTTTACAGTTACTTCCATTCATGCTCTTCCCTTATCATCCATCACTAATATCATTTCAATAGATGTATACATCAAATCCTACTTCACCTCAAGTGCTTAGTATTTCCAAAGAGGAAAATACTACTTCTTTAATCCAATGTTGCTCTAACATCATCTTAATCATACTATCTTGTCTCTACTTGACTCCATTATCTAATACTCCAACCTCACATTATATTAATGTGACTTGTGATGACTAATCTAGGATAATATATCTATACTAGGGTTTAATCATGTTTTATCCACCAATGTCACTTATACTTGATATAAGCATTCAATCTTGGTGAATAAGGCATGGTCATTATACTCCTTTGTGGTTTAAGTTTCCAGTTGGCTAATCAAGGCTTCATCAATACAACATTGCAGTTGCATTGAAGTTATCTTCTTAGCATCTCTATTGGATTAAGGAATGCTAGTCATGGACTATGCTTGCTTAATCCAATAGGATTACTCCTTGGTATCTATATTCAGGATTCATCCTTATAATCCTATTTGTTCACATATTGATTTGATTTCCTTCAATCACCCCCATCCTATAGATGATATCTAATACTAGCATTACCATCTACCTCTTCTTACTTTATTCTCTAAGGGCTTAGAGTGATTGTTTTGATAAAGAACATGAGTTGATAGATCAATAGTTAATAAGCTAAGAATTGGTGAATCAATAGTTGATTACTCAATATTGATGAACAACAGATATTGAGATGGGATTCCATAAGGATTGATATGTAAAGAAGGATATGTGGTGAATGGTCTTAAGTTGCTTTCCTTCCTCCTTAATACAACAAAAGAGTTAGGGTTAAGTATTACCATGATGTTCATGGTCTAAATAGTTGAGATTTAAGATTTAGTTGTTACATTCCTATTACTTAAGTTATATTTATAACTTGGTATTCATGAGTTGTTGTAATGAATACTATGATATGATTACCTAAGGATCAAATATAAATCATTAAATAATGTATTAGGTTTAACTTTTATTACGTTTGATCTACCCTTAGATCAAATCATGTTTACCCAAAATAAGGTTTTAGCAAAGGTCATATTGAAACTTATCACGGTCAACTTGATGATCAACTTCAATTCCATCAAGTTAAGAGAAGCTTCAATCACTTTGACAAGTTTTGTTCAAAAGCGCGAAAATTATTTGGATTTTCTATGCATGAATGCATTGCACACATCTGTGTTCGGCTTATTTCTAAGCTCTAATGCTGGGACATTACAGACTCTCCCCCTTAAAATAAACTTCGTCCTCGAAGTTCGTATACTCTCACGTTTTGGAATGAGGAACTGTCTTGTATTGGTTACAACATTTCTCAACTCCATGGTAACCTTAATGGGAATATTGTAGTATTCCATATCCAGATTCTTTCCTTGAATTCCTACCATACTTGGCAATTTTAATCTTGTTGTCTCCAATACTCCAAAATTCCTTTTACTTTACTCCCTTAGGGATATATCCTTATTACAAAATCCTCAATCTGGGGTCTCTTCTTTAGTTCCTTAACCTAATTAGGTATCCTAATTCAACTTCTTTACTTGATCATCGAACTGCCCTACTATTTATGTAAGGTCTAGGAAGTCTCACTAAAACAGGTTTTAAACTTTATTAGTCAATAGTGTGGTTAAAAGACTAATCTTTGATTTGTCATTGAATGAGTTGTACTGGTAATCCTTCCGAATATTGGTTTTGAACACATTTAGTCCAAACCCATTGGAATTTCTTATTTCTCTACACATGTCCAATTGGATATGTTTTATTCCCTTTCAAAGGGTCAATTAAGAGTTGTTTCTTTTAGAATTAGTCTGTTAGGACTATTCTATTTTATCTCCTTTAAGCTTTCACCTTAGCAAGATTTTAGAAATTCTCTTGTTATTACCTTAAGTACTTCTTTAACTTCCACTTATTAGTTATCTCAAGGTCTGAGTACTACTACCTTGAAGTAAACTTCGATCTTTCATCCAAACATACTTCCGATAGTACTTCTATAATGATGACTTCTTTTGACCTTATGAAATAAGGCTTAATGTTGTTGTAGATTAGTACTTCTTTTCCAACCTTTACTTTAGAATTCAGATAATAGTACTTCGTTTACTGTTTACTCTCCCCCTTAGGGTTTACTAATGGTCTATAAACTACAATTTGCTATACATTGACTTTATAACTAGAATGTTGGTCTTTGTTCATCTTATACTTTACCTAATTAGGGTCTTATGAAAGATTGTACGTTGTATCCACACAATTGTGGATCTCCAAAGTGAATCTTTCAGCATTATCTGTCTTACTTACTATTTGGACACTTTCGCTTTGATAGGTCAATTTTCGCGAAGAGTCTCGAACGACGGTCGTTTTAAAATCTTATACTCCTTTAGGTCTTACTTAGCTTAGGCCAAGTTTTATGATCTTTATGAAACCATTAAGATGATATGGTTAACTATGTCAACCAACACCGGCTGCAAACAAGATACCGACTGTGGATCAAATACCAGCTGCGGATCATCCCAGGTTGTAGGTATTACCCTATGGTTTCCAACATCCTTATGGCATTCTCTCTTAATTGTTAGAGCTTGAATACCATTTTGGTTCCAAGGCTTCTTCTTTGTACTAATTTATGATACTTCAATGAACTTGGTACAACTACTTCATTAACTTACTATCAACATCACCTATTTTAGGTGAACTCTAAATTCATGACTCCTTATTGCTCCAAGTATTTTCTACACTAGACTTCCTTCTTATATCTTGCTAAGAATAACCTGAGATTGATATATCTTTCAAACTACGCTAATACTCCTTATAATTTGCTTCATTCTTCTTGTAAATCTTCATCTTGGTCTTTGGAACTCGTCACTCCCTTACACGAATTCCCATTCCTATCTAGGTCTATAACATCAAGTAGTAACTGGAGGTTGCAACATGCATTTGCACACCAAGTCAAACTTCATGTACAGATCTAGTCAATCAAGAAGATCCAAGAAAAACAAATAAATCCAAATGTGGTACATATAACACACAATATTCTAAGCCCGAATATAGTAGTTGAGTACAGTATCTCTAGAATTCAGGCTTAGTTGTGTAGTATATGACACCTCCTCATATAGGTTTACATTGTGATACTTAGCACATAGAGTCAAACTATTCTTTATCTCAATATTTACCCAAATTGCTCAAGTGCAACAGGATAATCTTAAGCAAAGTGGTCTCAATTTGGTTTTGACTAACCTTTGGTCTCACCTTTGGAATGATTAACTATATTCAACCTTTCTTTATTAGCAAACTGACCTCACATGATCTCTCCAAATGACTAATCAGATTCTATTTGTTAACTTAAACCAAAGATTATTAGAAATTTTCAGCACCTAAAACTTCTATCGTAGCTCTTCGATGGTATTTTCATGCTTCTACTCCAAGATAATTCACTAAGTACTTGTCATACTTACACTTACATCATGGTTTCGGAGCTAATCTCACTATGATCTTGTTATGTCTACCTATACATCATGATTTAAGAGCTACTCATATCATGATGACTTTATTTCTTATTGTACTATCTTTAAGTCTTGACCTAATTTCACTCCATCACGTAGAATTCTCAAGTGAATCCCACATGATTACTACTCATTACATCAACATTTATCCTAATGATATTCATCATGTTGTCTTTGGTTATCAACAAACCAGAAGATTCTACTGTCTTACATGAATTCTAGGGTTAGACTACACCATTATGACTACTTCAATTGATGTCTTACACTGTCCTACAGTATCTTGGTGGGTTATGTCTCCTTTGGAAGACACTTAAATAGCACTATACTAAGAAAATATGGATAACGACTTTTTAGAAAGATGACCAAAGCATCAAACTTAAGTGTGACAAGGTTATCCTCAAATGGATACTCATCACAAGTCATAAGAATGTTGGGTTTAGATAACATGGCTCCTATAGTCACTATCCAACCTATAGATCTTCCTAAAAGGGTTTTAATCCTAAGGTCAAAGCATATGCTCTGATACCAACTGTGGTGACCCAGCATACCACTGCATGATGTAGTACACTATAGTCGTTGACATAACACCAATGAAACACCTTTCACTAGTATTAGATCCCTCAGAGTGGTACAACAGAAACACAACAGGTCCAAGACATGACTATAGGTTACAACTCAACTCTTTACACAAGATCTAGAGAACACTCTAGGTTAAAGAGAGAGAGAAAGAAACTTCTTACAAAGAAGAATCAGAAATAAACAACTCAAAAACTATTATACTATTAAGAATAGTATCTTAACTAATGGTCTGTCATTGCTGCTATTGCAATACACTATAGAATTAGGTTCTATGGCTATAGATTATATTCCTATCTATTCAGTAACTTCGTCTTTGCTTGAGTTGAGGTATATGTTGACTTTCTTGAATTCATTAAAGAGCTTTAGCCTTTGATGATGATTCCTGGAGTATGACTTGATGTAGACGCCGTATGTACTGGCTTTAGAACCTAGCAAGGGTTAAGAAGATATGTTGAGTACAAGCGTACTCAGCAAGTCCACTAGAAAGGAGTGTTTGATGCACTATATCTATAGCCACAGACCGTAGGTCGTAGGCAGTGCAAGTTTTCGTAAACATTTCTTCAAAGGTTGCTTTTATTCTGAAAATATATGTCCGCCAGCCTTCATAGGTTTACCAGAACTTTCATGGAGTTCCTTTCCCGTAGCATTCGCAGCTCCTTCCCGGAACAGGGAGTAACAAGTTACATTTCTTACACTCTGCAGAGGTGCGTCACTTTACCCAGGAGAGATCTTAGCTTTGTTGCACATCCGGGCCGCGAACCCGTTCACACTTCCTTGGTGTGAGGCCCAGACTAAGACCCAATCCAATCACTGCCTTCTCCACGACCCCGCATGTCTCCTTGGTGTATGCCAGCCCACCTATTGAATTACGACAATTGGCAGTACAGACCGTTCAGATGCCGGAACTATCGTGGGACGTTGAGGGCTCCCACCCATATGCTTCATATCCTCTACGAATTACCATATAATATGCACGCTACGAGTGATAACAGCCCCGACCCGCACATCCGGCTCCATGAGAGAGGGAAAAGATACAGTTGACTTCTTTGTCCCATTCCAAATCTCATGGTCAACGCGTAATATACGGCGCAAGAATCACTGGCGACATTGGTTGTTAAATCCTAGATAATATATTCCTTTACCACTGGAACTCTTATAGTAGGTTATTACCTCATGGTAAATAACCTATAATCATATTATTATGAAAATAGTGTTTTCTGTCCTTTTTAAAATACATGTGATGACAACACTGGATTTGTAAAATACTTTACAAAAAAGAATCAAAGGACATGAGCAAGTGTGAACTTGCCTTTTCTGATTGCAAGATTATGCACTCACGGTCTTCAAGACAATATAAAATCCAATATCTGAAATCAGCATCATTGGTCCGATAAGGACTAATGTTTAAAGAAGCAAGATGCTATTATGCATAAGTAATGTAATGCAATTTTGTAAATTCGAATCCCGGGGATAACGTTGTTCTAGGGTTTGGATACTAGAAATGGTTTCTTTAGAATGTGTTGTCCTTTTAGATAAGTTTCACACTTGTGCTTCTTATTAGGGCTTGTGAATGTGTGTGAACAACACATATCTACACAATAATAAGATACACACATATGGAATGCTATTCAAGATTGTTTACACTATAATTGTTTATCTTCAAATTTTACTCTACAAGTAATGTTACTTATAAAGAACTTAAGTGTTATCAATCCTAAGTTTACAAGTAAAGTATAAAGTAAGGTTATTACGATTAATTGTTATCTGTTCACTGAAGTGGCAAGAAGAATAACATTTGAAGAAAAGATTTATTTTCTAAGGTCTAAACAATCTTTTTGGTTAAACAGATGTGGTCGATGTTGTTTGTGATTGCTTGAATAGTTTGGACTTGAGATGCTTTACGACTTAATTATAATAGACCAAAGTTAACTATAAAACACCTAGCAAAGTCTTTAGCATAGTATTTAAAGTTTTGTAGACTAAGGTTAACTTTAACTAAAACATAGATGGACTTTGGGTGTAATGCTTATGATATTTGTATCTTGTTCACTTTATAATGTTTCCTTAAGGTTACTTAAGAATGGTATTACTTTTATTTGGTAGTGGTTTCTTTACATTATAAATGTATAAAGGGATTTATCTCCCTATAAGGGTGTGGTTATGGTTTGTGAATAAATAAACAATATTATTTACTACTTATGAATTCACTATAGTGTTTTGATTTGTTTATAAACTTGTGGTTGAGGTAAGTAAAAAGGTTTTGTTTAATCCCAAATTATTCTTGAAGATTTAATACTTTATATAGATATTTTTAGAAAATAAACTACACATATGGTTGAATGATAATTCAATAAAATTGTATTTTAGAATGTGTTAAACCATTTTGACTTCATATTATCAATATTCAGGACTAATACTATTTATTAGACTTTAATTGGTTAATTTTAGAAATATTAACAAATTTTATTTAACATTATATGAATTATTAATTAAAGAAATATGTTTAAATTCAAGTTATTAAAGTGTTTAACTTTTATTTAACTCAAGAGTGGAATATTATATTTTTAACATGTAGATATTATTTTTGTGATCATTTTGATATATACATTTATTTTTGTGATTTATAAATAATAAGATATGATTTTTATAAGATTTATTACTTTATAAATATTTAATAAATAACAAATATTTAATTAAGTGAAATAATAATGTATGATTATATATTTGAATTATAGTTCTTATTTTTCTAAGATTTTGGTATTTTATTTATATTTTTAACATTTACCATTATTAAAATATGAATTATCAAAGTTTTATTACTTATAAAATCTTTATTAAATAATAATTATTTAAATTGTTAACATAATAATGTTTGATAATAGTTTTAAGTTATAGATTTTATTTTTCTACAAATTTTCATATATTATACACATTTTTCTGAATTACAAAACAAAAGTTATTAATTATACAAGATTTAATCATTTTATTACATTTCAGGAAATATTTATATTTGATATTATAATGTTTTATCTAATTCCTAAATAGAAAAGATGTTTTGTACCTAAGCCAAACCTACCCAAGGTCACTGACCAGTGGGCCAGTGACCACGTCATCTGCCACGTGTGCAAGACTAGGTCAAACCAACTGACTGGGCTGGCTGACGAGAGCATGACGTCATGCTTACGTCGACAATGGGGATTCTACAGGCGATGCTCGAATCCGGCGACAGGACGCATGCGCGCTTGTGGGGTTAGGAGATTCGGACGCTGGAGATCAAGGCGATTCGATTGGTGGTCGCGCCGCCCGTATTTGGTCACCAGAGCACTAGCTCCATCGAGCATCTGCGGTGGCGCACAGAGGTGCACGACGCGGACACGATGGAGGGAGAGATGAAGGAAACGGAGGGGTGACAGAGTACCATGAGCTCACCAGCATGTCGTTGATGGGCTTTAGAAGACTTGGGGTAGCCGGAATCGAGATGGACGACGGCGGCCGGACTTCGGGAAGACTAGGTCGCCGCATCGTCTCGAGACGCCCCACTTCAATTCCTTTAGTAAGTAGACTCAGGGGAACAGGGCGAATTCTTTAGTAACGAGGTCGCCGCATCGTCTCGAGATGCCCCATACTTCATAATTCCTGACTTCTACTTGAAGAATTCCTTTCCTAGATATACTACTTCTTCCTATCCATCATCAAGTGTTAACATGATGAGCTTTACTTCACAAGAATATTCTTATCCACCTTTTATTGTTCTAAATCCACTTGTAAATCCAATGAGCTTGACACTGAAGCTTTCATAATCTTCTTATATCCATACTTGGTTAAATGAACTACTCTGCTGCTGATAACCTCCAATCTAACAAATGTTTACAGTTACTTCCATTCATGCTCTTCCCTTATCATCCTTCACTAATATCATTTCAATAGATGTATACATCAAATCCTACTTCACCTCAAGTGCTTAGTATTTCCAAAGAGGAAAATACTACTTCTTTAATCCAATGTTGCTCTAACATCATCTTAATCATACTATCTTGTCTCTACTTGACTCCATTATCTAATACTCCAACCTCACATTATATTAATGTGACTTGTGATGACTAATCTAGGATAATATATCTATACTAGGGTTTAATCATGTTTTATCCACCAATGTCACTTATACTTGATATAAGCATTCAATCTTGGTGAATAAGGCATGGTCATTATACTACTTTGTGGTTTAAGTTTCCAGTTGGCTAATCAAGGCTTCATCAATACAACATTGCAGTTGCATTGAAATTATCTTCTTAGCATCTCTATTGGATTAAGGAATGTTATTCATGGACTATGCTTGCTTAATCCAATAGGATTACTCCTTGGTATCTATCTTCAGGATTCATCCTTATAATCCTATTTGTTAACATATTGATTTGATTTTCTTCAATCACCCCCATCCTATAGATGATATCTAATACTAGCATTACCATCTACCTCTTCTTACTTTATTCTCTAAGGACTTAGAGTGATTGTTTTGATAAAGAACATGAGTTGATAGATCAATAATTAATAAGCTAAGAATTGGTGAATCAATAGTTGATTACTCAATATTGATGAACAACAGATATTGAGATAGGATTCCATAAGGATTGATATGGAAAGAAGGATATGTGGTGAATGGTCTTAAGTTGCTTTCCTTCCTACTTAATACAAGTAAAGAGTTAGGGTTAAGTATTACCATGATGTTCATGGTCTAAATAGTTGAGATTTAAGATTTAGTTGTTACATTCCTATTACTTAAGTTATATTTATAACTTGGTATTCATGAGTTGTTGTAATGAATACTATGATATGATTACCTAAGGATCAAATATAAATCATTAAATAATGTATTAGGTTTAACTTTTATTATGTTTGATCTACCCTTAAATCAAATCATGTTTATCCAAAATAAGGATTTAGCAAAGGTCATATTGAAACTTATCACGATCAACTTGATGATCTACTTCAATTCCATCAAGTTGAGAGAAGCTTCAATCACTTTGACAAGTTTTGTTTAAAAGCGAGAAAATTATTCGGATTTTCTATGCATGAATGCATTGCACACATATGTCTTTAGCTTATTTCTAAGCTCTAATGCTGGGGCGTTACACCAGGTGAACTTACAAATAAAGCTATGCTCCCTGGAAACGACGCCAGAAAATATTCTTGATGACCCACAAATGTAGGGGATCACAACAGTCTTCGCGGGTAGTATTACCCAATTTATTGATTCGACACAAGGGGAGCCAAATAATACTTGCAAGCCTTAACAACTAATTTGTCAGCTCAGCTGCACCTGCAAATAGTTCTTGCTCACAGAAGTTTATCAGTAGCAACAATTTGTAGTAGCAATGACAAAGCAAGGAAACAAGAGTAATGAGGATTCGAAAAGGTAGGCATAGGGATGGATGGACGAGCATTGCATGGACGGGTCTAAACATGTAACTTCAAGATGTAGGGCATTGCAGATAAATAATAACAAGCATCCAAGTACTAAACAATCCTAGGCATGTGCTCCAAATATAGTCATACGTGCTCGCAATGAGAACTTGCACAACATCTTACATCCAGCCAATGGCAGCGGGGCCTCTAGGGAACTACTGGCAATTAAGGTGCTCCTTTTAATAGAGCACCGGAGCAAAGCATTAACACTCTGTGAACACATGTGATCCTCACACCACAGCCATCACCTCCGGTTGTCCCAATTATTGTTACTTTGGGGCCTTTGGATCCGGACAATGATATGTGTACACAACTTGCAGATAAGATCACAAACAATACTATCATAATGATTCAATAATAATTTCAGATCTAAGATCATGGCACTCGGGCCCTAGTGACAAGCATTAAGCACAACAAGTTACAACAAAGTAAAATAGCACTAATAGAGATACTAGGCACTATGCCCTAACAGATCTTATTCGATTACATGATAGAACTCATCCAATCCCTACCATCCCCAAGCCTACAGCGGGGGATTACTCACTCATGGATGAGGGAAACATCGGTGGTTGATGGAGATGCGTTGGTGATGACGATGGCGATGATCCTTTACAAATTCCCTATCCCGGCAGGGTGCAAGAACGGAGTTTCTGGATCCGAATCTTGGTTTATGGTGGCGGTGACAGAGCGGAACTCTTTTTGGAAAACTATCGAACCCCCCTGAGTTTTTAGGTCAGGAGGCAACTTATAAGCGCCGAGGGAGGCCGAGGAGCTGCCTGGGGTGGGTCTAGGCCCCCCAAGCCTCATCTCTGTCTCCCCTTCTGGCTCCGTGGATCTTCTGGTGAGAAATAGTTTTTGGCATATTTTCCGGGATTTTTCCTGATAGTTCATTTTCTGCACAAAAACAAGACACCAAGGTAACTCTTCTAAAAACAGCGTTAGTCCATGTTAGTTATATCCAAATCACACAAGTTTAGAGAAGAAACAATAGCAAAGTTTTTGAGAAAGTAGATACGTTTTGGACGTATCACTCCATAAGATAAATGATACGTCGTAAATGTATCTATAATTTTTGATGTTCCGTGCTTGTTTAGTATCAACTTTTCTATGCTTTGTCTATACTTTGAGGTATTTTTTTACATTTTCTGGGACTAACCTATTAATAAGATGCAACGGTGCTAGTTGCCTGTTGTTTGCTGTTTTTTATTTCAGAAAAAATAGTGAGGAATTATTCTCGAAATTGGACAGGACAAAAGCCAAAGTTAATATTTCACCGAGGAGAACACGAAGTCTAGAGGAAAGACGGAGGGGAGCCACAGCCCCCCCAGGTGCGGGCCCACCCTAGGGCACGCCTAGGCAGGGTGTGGGCCCCCTGGCCACCCTCCTACCTCGCCTCTTCGCATATACAAGCCCCCGATGCAAAAACCCTAAACACCCAATCAGATCTCCATGAAACAGTCCATAGCCATCGCCACCATCGTCCCTAGATCGGGGGGATCTGAAGCTCTTCCCGGCACCCTACCGGAGGGGAGAGATCATCCCGGAGGCCTTCTTTATCACCATGCTAGCCTCCGGTATGATGTGTGAGTAGTTCACTCTTGGACTATGGGTCCATACAGTAGCTAGATGGTTGTTTCTCCTCCTTTGTGCTATCATGTTTAGATCTTGTGATCTCTGTTAATGATCAAGATCATCTATTTGTAATCATACATGTTGTGTTTGCGGGCATCCGATGGTTATTGAGATTACTATGTCATATTGATTATTGATTCTACCATGTCTTATGATTATTGATTCTATCATGTATGTGTTGTTTGTGATCTTGCATGCTCTCCATTTCTAGTAGCTATCTTGGCCAAGTAGATGCTAGTGACTCCAAGAGGGAGTATTTATGCTCGATAGTGGGTTCATGCCTCTATTGAATCTGGGGAAGTGACAGAAATCTCTAAGGTTATAGATGTGTTGTTGCTACTAGGGATAAAACAACAATATTTTGTTCATGGAACAATTGTATTGTTTACTTTACACACATTGCTTAATGCAGTTATCCGTTGCTTACAACTTAATACTAGAGGGGGTTCGGATGATAACCTGAAGGTGGATTACTAGTCATAGATGTAGTTGGATGGCGGTCTATGTATATTGTTGTAATGCCCAATCAAATCTCATACGAATCATGAATGTCTAGTATTGCATTGTTATGCCTTGCTCAGTCCTATCAATTGCCCCATTGTAATTTGTTTACCCAGCATGTTATGTTATTTATCTTAAGGAGAACACCTATAGTGAACTATGGACCCCGGTCCAATCTTTATCATTGATACATCATCTATTGTTACCGTTTACTTTCTGAAAGAAACCATTACCCTCCGCACTATACGTTTAATCCTTTGTTTTCAGCAAACCAGTGAGATCGACAACCTCACTGTAAGTTGGGGAAAAGTCTTGAGTTTATGTCGTGGTGGTGGCACGGAAGACGCCATGGGTAGGCTAAAGTATGGGGCCAATGGATGCTAGTGGGATTTGGGGAGGGAAGATGCAGTTGATTCTACACACAGAAGGAAAAGGCAAAGATCTTTATTTCTCCTTCCTTGGGCTACAAGTGCTCCTTGAGCTGTGTTCAAGAAGGAAGAACTTTACCAGCCTAACGGTACTAAAAATGAGCCGATGCCCTCCTCAGGGTCCAAGCCTCCCCTTATAAAGGAGAGCATTGGGTTCCTTTAGGGCTGATGTGGCAAGCATATTCAAGGAATATGCTTGTCCCAATATAATAGTTCGGCGCCCCCCTTTTCCTATCGCTCCCCTAATGAGGGCAAGGTTCCAGAGGGCCCCTCCCGTGCGCCTCGGGATTCAGGATTGTCACCTCCGTGACCTCCTTCTGCCTCTCTGTCGCTCTGCGCCTTTGTCCCTAGTGCTTGGCTCCGCTCAGATTCTCCCTAGCCTGCGGCTAGAGTTTGACTTTAGGCTTCTCCTTCTCCTGCAAGCCAGATCATTCGCCTCGCGTAACTCGGCTTGTCCTTCACCTGCATCAAGATTACTCGGGCTAACCTGTCCGACTTACGCAGTATCTCGGCCGGGTAATGCCTTGCCATCATTATAAGGGTCCTGCCATTTCCTATCTCGGCCGACTTCTACAGGATTCAACCGATTCAGACTGTAACTTGGAAACCAGACGGGGGACATCCTTTCGTCTTTCCCCGTCTTTACCCTATCCGGGGTTACCTCCCCAACATTAGTCCCCGAAGCTGGTATGGCCCCGCCGATAACCTCGGCCGGGTCGTATCAGTTTTATGACACTCGTTCCGCATTGTTTCCGAGTTATTTCTTTCTCGTTCGAGGTATCATCGTATCTTCTCGCGTACGCCTTGTCCTACGTGTCATCCCATCATTGTTTCTCTAGTTTTTTGTTCCTCTACAGTATTCTTGTGAGCTACGATTACTCTGCGCTGTCAGCGCGCTTCTGACGCCTCATGTGCCGTTTCCGTTGGGGATCGTGACCTTCTTTGAAACCGTGTGGCCCTTGGTGCGGTTCCGCTCAATCGACGTGCGGTCGTGCGGCGCACATGATCTACACGGTCAACCGCCAAACCCACGATCCCACTACATCGCTTGCGGCTCGATTATAAAGAAGCGCTACGCGGAATTCACTTTCCTTTCGCCTCGCGCCTTCTTCTTCCTTTAAACCTGCGCTTTGTTCGCCGCTTGTGCTCATTTGAACCTCCGACGGCGAGGACTCCGCCGCGTTGCTTCGTCTGCCTCGTTCTTGTTCGCTAGCTCCGACGTTGTTGCTGGTGAGTTCTTTCCGGTCCCGTCGCCTAGGCTTTCCTCTAGATTCCTCTGTTTCCCTTTCGTTTTCACGCGGTGGTTCCTTTGTTGCTCCGCCGCCGTTTCTGTGTAGAATCACGACGGGGCCCTATAGTTCTAAACTTTCCTCCGCCGCTAGTTCTTCCTCCGCTGATTTCTCCGGCGAGCCCATGTCTAGCTCCTTCAGCGGTGCCCTGATAGAGGATGACGATGCTGGCTCTGGGCCCGAGCGAGGCTCGTGGCAGGGCTCCTCCGTTACTCGCCGCGAGATCGAGTGGCTTATCCGGACTCGGAGGATTCCCGCCGAGGTCTCCTGTCGCTTACCCGGCAGCGAGTCCTCTCCGGATCTTACGGAGGGCGAGTATGTAGTTTTCATGTCGCATTTCTCGCGCGGCTTTGGTCTCCCTCTTAGCGACTTTGCTAGGGAATTTCTCGACTACTTCGGCCTTCAGCCGCATCACCTTCCTGCAAATGCCATCGCCTCTCTCTCTCTGCTTTTATCTCTGCCTCAGAGGGATACTTCGGCCTATGGACGTCCGTGCATGTCTGGTCGAAGTTCTTCCAGATTCGTTCTAACGTTGTCCCTGACAAGTCTCTGCACCCTTCTGAGAAACTGCTTACTCAATGTGGAGCAGCGTCCATTACACCTCGGAGGAAGTCCGTATTCCCTCGTGTTACGGGGCTAGAGTCGTGCAAGAAATGGCACAAGTCCTTCTTCTATGTCAAGAACACGGGAACAGACAACAAGATTCGGCTCCCTGCATTCTCCATCGGTACGCCCTCCAAGGTGAATTGGACTTATAATCCGAGGAAGAGTTACGCCTTGGCCGAGGATTTTGAGATTCGGCTTAAGGAGCTGATCCGCGTCGGGTTACACGGCGAGGATTTGATGGCTACCTTTATCAGTAGCCGAATCTGCCCATTCCAGAAACAGACGCATAAACTCTGCTACATGAGCGGTCCTCTTGACCCCAACCGAGTCTCGACCGTGGAGCTGGACAACTATCTCATCTTTAAGCGTGTCCGAGCTATCTTCAAGACGGAGATTCCTGAGGACTGGGCTTGGGGATTGAAGCCATTCACCCGCAAGCGTCCCCCTCCCGAAGTAAGCTTAACCACTAACGCTTTGTCTTCCAATTGTTTTCGTAACTGTTTTCGCTAATTTTCCTCTTTCTTGTCTTACAGAGGTTCGCAGAGCAGAAGGACGAGGATGCCGAGGTTTTGTCGCTTCCGTGGCCTACGGACCGGAATACCCCGGACATTGGGGAGCCGGACACAGAAGAGTTCTTCCCCAAGTCGGATCTCGCTCTGGCTCGTGCTCGTGGCAAGACCTCGGCCCACGAGGAGGAAGGTGATTCGGACGAGGTCCAAGTTCTAGAGGTAGTTGCCGCAATGCCCATTTCTTATGCATTTCCGGCTTCTACTTTCCCAGCTAATCCGGCCGGTCAGGTTCACGACACCGAGCCTATCACTTCCCGGCCCCCTGTTACCTCGGGGAAACGTGGGGCTCCTGCTGGTGCCTCAGAGGCGGCCCCCAAGAAACGAATGAAGAAATCCGCTCCGAATCCTCCCAGGCGCAAGACCATGCCTGGAGTCGCAGGGTAAGTTCCTTTTGCTCGTATTTCTTGTTTCTCTCTTTCTGCTTTTCAACCTGACGCCCCTCTTTCTTTTTATTTTCGCAGTGCTCCACTTTCTGTTAAGCCCGACGGTCCTAGCATGACTAGCCGTGTGACTCGGCAGACGCCTCCTCCGCCCGCCGAAGATACCAGGATTCCCAGTCCTGCTCGTGCTGCATCTCCTCCAGTTCCGAATCGATCGCCCCTCGCCACGATGTGCCTGACACTCCTCTTGTTGACGTTGATTCCACTCGGCCCTCCGAGATTTCCACCGAACCAGTTGCCTCCTCTGTGAATCCGAGTGTCTCTACCGAGCCCCTTTCTACCCCCGCGGTTTCTATAGTAACTCCAGCCCCGGCCTAGGACGTCAATATCTCGGCGCCCTCTGTGACCGTGACCCCTCCGGCTCCTAAATACACCGTTCCCATTGCTGAGGTATCAGCTCCTTCCGATGCCTCTTCTAAAGCAAGAAAAGTTGTCGCCGCCAAGGCTTCCACTTCCCAGAAAGGTCTTGTCGGCTCTTCTCAGCCGAGTATCTCCGATGTGCTGCGCAAAGGATCTGCCTCCCCCAAAACCTCCGTTACTCCGGCCGTCGGTACCCAGCTTGCTCTTCATAAAAGCCCTGCGGCCGCGGTGGTTACACAGCACGTCCAGGGTAAAGTCCTAACTCGGACGGCAAGTGGGAACAACCTCGGCTCACTGGTGGAATATGCCAATAATTGGAATGCTGCCGATCAGTTTGAGGGTAATCCCAGCAGTCAGTTGTTCCAGCTTTCCGACATTAGCAGCCGCTTGGATCAAGCCGCCAAGATCGTCCTTGATAGCAACAGAATGAATGAGGTAATTGTTGTTTTACGGAGTTTTGATTAATTCTCCAAACGCTACTATATATACTCTAGTCCCTGAAACTTGCAAGCGAATGCTTGGAAGTTTTATGAAACTCTACTTAATTCGATTTAACTTTAGGGTTCGAACCTATATTCGACTAGATCCGCCTTAAACTTTGCTTGATTTTTGTCTAGCTGATCTTTGAATATTCAGCCACCTAGATCCGGGTCAAGTTTTGCTTGACTTGGATATGTTTTGGCTTTGAATATCCAACCACCTAGATCCGGGTTAAGTTTTGCTTGACTCGGATCTGTTTTGGCTTTGAATATCCAGCCACCTAGATCCGGGTTAACTTTTGCTTGACTCGGATCTGTTTTGGCTTTGAATATCCAGCCACCTAGGTCCGGGTTAAGTTATGCTCGACTCGGATCTGTTCTGGCTTTGAATATCCAGCCACCTAGATCCGGGTTAAGTTTTGCTTGACTCGGATCTATTTTGGCTTTGAATATCCAGCCACCTAGATCCGGGTTAAGTTTTGCTTGACTCGGATCTGTTTTGGATTTGAATATCCAGCCACCTAGATCCGGGTTAAGTTTTGCTTGACTCGGATCTGTTTTGGCTTTGAATATCCACTCATCGTTTGCTCTATTGCTCAGGTTGCACATGACTGGCGGACTGCTGAATTTCAAAGATTGCTTTTTTCGCACAGAAAATTGGAACAAAAATATGAGAAAGTTATTCCTGTGGTGAAAAAGGCTGGTAAGTCGATAATTCTTTTCGTCATCTCTGACATTCTTATTGTTTTGTATGCGAGATGTCGGCTCATTTTGTTGGTGAACAGGTAACATCAATAATCTCAACATCCGTCTTGAGAAGAAAGTCAAGAACCTGGAAGGTTAGTTTCCCTTTTACCTTATACCTTTCCCTCTTTAAAATGTGCGCTAAGATTCTTTGATCTCGTTTGGCTTTGGTAAAGCCGAGTTACAAACCTTTGCAGCATCTCACCAAGATTGCACGCCCATGCCTGATGTGATGCTGCATTTTTTAGAACAAAGCGCTACTCATTCGGCGCAGCTAAAAGAAAAGTACGATGAAATAGCTCGCATGCGCGCCGAGGTGGAGGCCCTTAAGCTCTCTCAGAAGTCCGAACTAGAAAAGGTCGACCAGGAGTTCTCCGAGGAGAAAAATCGGCTAGCTCTGCAACTGCAAAAAAATAAAGAGCTCCTCGAGGCTGCCGAACTAAAAACTCGGGGAATGAGCGAGGAGATCGCTCGCTTTGAGAAGAGCAAGATTGACTGGGCTAAAGACCTTCAGATAATGATGAGTTATATTCATTGTAAGCTTCTTAGCACGGTCGGATTATAATGATGAGTTATACTCATCGTAAGATTGACTGCTGCCCCCTGACTCATTCGTGTTTTACGCAGATCATTTTCCAGAAGCTAAGCCCATGAGATCTAAAGCGGTTCCTGTTGCTCGTGTGCGCCGAGGTGTCCCTGTTGACGCGGACTCGGAGTACTCGATGGAAGATTTCCTGGTTGCTGTCGGCGCTGCAGTTGGTCCGATGAAGATTATGGGCAGGGATTTGGTGCAGGCAGCTATCCGAGCGTACCATGTTCTCTGGCCGAATACTTCTGGGACTCCTGATATCAATGAGGTCCAATTGCTGGTGAAAATATTAATGGCGTCCGAGAGGCAACTAAGTCTTTGGAGGGAATCAGCCGGACAAGCTGGCGCTGATATGTGTAACACCCTCAGAATCGGACCTATGCAAGTTTTAGCGAAAACCCGCCAAACCCGCATAGAAACGATTCAAAGGTGCCCACCAGGCACTCGCGTGCGGGTGGAAAACGAAGTAATAACATTACACAACAGTCCTCGATGGGACCCACAGAACAGATATATATACAGCAGCGACTCAATGAGTCAAGAATACAGATATACGGTACAAAGATCCAAATCACCTTGAAAAGATGGTCGCGTCCGACTACGGACAAGATGCAAATGGGGATAAGAGCCCTGAAGAATAACCAATGGCGTCCATAACCCTGTCCAGGCCAAGCCGGAAGGGTAACCCTGCTAACGACGTCGCATCTCAAAACCTGCTTAAACAAAAGGGGTGCCGACAAAGGGCAAAGGAAAAAGAGGAGCGTCAGTACTAAGGCCAGTACACGGCGAGACTAGAATTCGGCGGTCCTCGCCTACATATGTATGGTGTACTGAAGCGGCAGCGGCAGCATGCACTAAACAACCTATAGAGACTCGATACAACTGGCGGCTATCAGAGAGGGGTAAGAAAGACCTATTCGGAACCAACCTGAAGCTAACACCAAACAAACCATCCTGGTGTTTCTCCCTCGAGACCAAACGAGGAAGTCAACCGAGGAACTCACACAGTTGGCAGTTTTATTTATTCAGTTATCGTTGCAGCAATTACTAGTCCGGTGTAGATAATCATCCTGATAAAGTAAGAAGTGGGCACTTTTAATTAACCATTCCGTTGTAGTTGCGACACTTACTAGTCAGATACAATAGCATGAGATATCCCAAAACCCAGCAGTTGTTGGTACTTTTATTTAGCCATTCCGTTATAGTTGCGATACTTACTAGTCAGATACAATTGTCGCAAGCGACAAACCAAACAAGCAATTGTGGGCCGTTTTAGTTAGCCTTTCCATTATAGTGAAGCTGATTACTAGTCATTATAAAGTCAAATTTATAGCACTACTTTAGTTATAGTTGTCTATGATCGAGATACTGTGCTCCAAGTCGTCCATAACCGCGGACACGGCTTTCAGAAAGTTTTAACCGGCGGGGTACAAATAGCAACACACACTGATCAACCTCGGAAAAACCAAATCAAAACCCAACGAGGCCTTCACGACAAAGCAATCACAGGATTCAGAAATATTTCAGGGGCCACCCTTGAGTACACCATAGCGAAGTTAGCGACTTGAGACGGACCCGAGGTTTGTGGGGCCGAAGCGTAATCGGGAACCCAAAACTGGGCTTGTCGATACCGCGTAAACGGGTCACAATTCCTAAACGGTGCAGTGTGCTCCTCGCACAATCGTAAATACAGAAGTAGCATGGCATAAGTACAGGATAGTAAATAAAACCTCAAACTAGTTTGTGGCCCCAAGAAATAAGAATGAATCAAGCTCTGGCTCAGGGGGGTCCCATAATCCTCCCGGATGTGGATAGCGCGATAAATCAAGGAACATGTATCAAGTACTCGGGGTCCTACGGGATACAAGTGGGCGGTCGGAAACCAAATATTATCTATCACCCACCGATGCCTCTGCTTACTTACTTCGATTTTAGTTGTTAAACAGGAATTTAAAGTGAACGATAAGTAAAACCATGATCATCTCCAACATCAAACATGTGGCAATAGTCCAATAACTGTGGAACTTGATGAATCGCAACAACACTTGAGCAAGCGACTACGACGCGCAAGTCCAACTATCTACCAAACAACAGGTAATAGGGTGTGTCCAAGGCAATATAAGGCTGCGAGGGATATCACGGGTACGAAAAACTAGAGCATCGCAACATAGATAGCAATAGATCAACAAGAGGGAATAAATACTATAAAAGTAAGATAGGTAGAAAAAGGGGAGATGCTCGCCTGAAAACATTGCCGAAGGTTCAACCGAAGATCGGGTCGACACTCGCATCACTCAACGGCCTTATCCGCGAAGAAGCAAAACACTAGAATAAACACCGGATGCACCATTTAATACTACGGCAAAAGATCGGGCATGATGCATGTATGATGTATGACATGGCAAAGGTGCAATGCAATTAGGTCATATTAAGCGGAAACCGGGGTCCCGACAGTTAATTAGATGGTTCATGTTGTTTATCTACCCCGCAAATTAAATGTTGTTTAACAAGGCAAAATATATCCCCGGTTCGCTACACAAATTTAAATGAGGCCAATATAAGGCTAGATTTGCCCGCATATGGGCCCCATATTTAATTATAAGGTGAATCGGCATAAGGCCCCCAAGCCACAGACAAGTATGCATGCATGAACAATTTATATGCAACAGTTATATAGGTGACATTTATAAAATAGGGTTCTCTGATAAGGGGTTCACACTTTAGGGGGGTCTCGACGAACTTGGGGTTCCGGGGTTCGGGGTCGGTCTCGGGGTCCAGATCTGGGGTTCGGGGTTCGACGGGATCGGTCTCGACGGGATCGTTCTCGGACTACGGGGTTAGGGTCTTCGGATCGGGGTAGTAGATCTTGTCGCTTGGTATCCGTGAAGTAGAACTTGTAGTCCGTCTTTTGTCGGTGGTGAACTTGACCGATGGTCTTCGGGTCCGGGAAGGAGCACTTGGCGTTGCCGAGCGGAAGTTCATGTCGTAACTGCGTCTTACGATCTTGGCGGTTATCGGGTTCGGTCTCCAGATTCCGGGACGGAGCGCTTGGGTTCCGACCATTGTCGGTGGCGATCTTGGGCGTCTAGGTACTCCCATCTTATCGGAGTCTTGATGACCTTGTATAAGAATCTCCTCATGCCTTCGCAACATCAACACGGCACGACATTGAGCCACAGCTTAACATCATCACCACTTCTACACCACACTTCTCCACATCCAAAGACACTACAGGGAACACATAGGGCCTCGGAGAGGCACTGGCGTGGGGTCACAGGGCCGGGCGGTTGCAGCGATGCAAGGCGGCGAGCGGCAACGATCTGCAGAGGCAGCGGAGGGCTCGGGAAGCAGCAAGGCAGAGGACGGCGCCAAGATTGCGCCCAGAGGCGGCAGGAGGCAGGGGTGGCGACGGGGCGCTGTGCAGGCAGGGTTCCTCGCGCGGCGGAGGTTGGTGGCGTGGTCGGAGGAGGCGGGCGGCCGAGAGACGGGAGGTCGGGGGCGGGCGAGCACGCGAGGGCGAGGCAGAGGTGGCAGTGAGGTGGGGAGGCGTTGCGGTGGGGAGGGCGGACGGAGGTTGGTGGCAGAGCTCGTCGGTGGGGCGAAACAGCGAGCGGGCCTTGGAGGCGTCCCGGCATGGAGGGGGAGGAGCTTGAGGGCGGTCGGCGACGCGAGGAGGGGGGAGGAGCTTGAGGCGGTCCGGTGACGCGAGGGGGAGGAGCTTGAGGCGGTCCGCGACGCGAGAGGGGACCGGCGCATGGGAAGCGGACGACGGGAAGCTGGCGGAGGGAGGCGCCACGAGACGCGGGCTCCGGCGACGGAGGCCACGAGGAGGAGCGGGACGGAGGGAAGGAGCATGGCGGAGGGGGGGGTCTCTGGTGGGAGGTTGGGGAGAGGCCGGCCAGCGTCGGCGATCTTCGGAGGAGAAAGCGTGAGAGAGGCGGGAGGGAGAGGAGGCGGGGTGGGCGCGTGGGGTCGTGGTGGGGTCGGGGGGGCGTGGGGCCCGGTGGCAGGGGTGGTTGTGTGGACAGGGAGGGGGCGCGTGGTGTGCGTGTGTTGGGTGTGTGCTGGGTTTGAGAGAGAGAAGGAAGGGAGGGGAGAGAGAGGAGGGGTGAGGTGGCATGGTTTGATAGGTTAGGGGGAGGGAAGAGGTGAGGTGGCGAGAGGAGATTGGGTGGGGTGAGGTGGCCAGAGGGGTGGGTAGACTAGGTTGGGTAGCTTTAGGATTATGGGTGGGCCGTTTTAATTCCTGGGGGTGGTCGTTCGGGTCGAATCGGCCCGTTCGACTGCCCCACTAAAATAATTTAATATTTTATTTGATTAAAACAAAGCCTCTGCAAACCGATAGCAGACAAAACAAAATAATCCGGAAACCCGGTTTTGGTGTTTGAATAAAGATGGGGCGTTTTAGAAAACACAAAATAGGTTTTCTGCAAATAGTTTTATGCAAGCAAATGCAAGATGATGATGATGCTCAAATGCAATGCGGCATGATAACACGAGCATGCGGTCATGACGATGCAATGCACAAAAACAACGCGATTTTCTAGTAGTGGTTTTGCGGGATGCCACAATATGGCTCTCACTATTATCATGTCATGGTATGAAGATATTTCTCTTGATATCTTGAGAAATTTGCGCACTGGTTCCCGTTGGGATGAGGACCCCACCTTCGTCGCTCTTCGGCAAGCTCGCGCCTTCTAGCTCGTTGAGTATGCCGACGTGCATACCTGGAATGAAGGTCCGAGTTTCCTTCCGAACCAGGACGACGAGGTCGTAGTCGAGGATGCATCGGATAACAACTCAGCTGAACAAGGGGAAGATGAGGATGACTCGGCTACTTCTGGTGATTCCAGTTCGAACTCGGATGGCAACGACGATGCGCGATCCTCCTCCAAAGGTACTAGGTATTCAACTGCACAAACTGATGCTCCTCAGCAGCCTCGGGCTTCCGCCGAAGTCGCACCTGGGTCTGTGGAGGGCGAGGCAACCTCAGCCGAAGCTCCGCCTACCTCGGAGTGCCCAGCCCCTGACCAAGTTATTGCCTCTCCAGCTAAAAACCTTTAAGTCATTTCTTATCCCTGGTATGTCGGGCGTATGATGTACGTGGAACATTTGTCCGTCTTCTGTATGTCATGAATTTCTTTTGCCGTGTGCTGCTGAGACATATATGTTTGTAATTGTTATCACTTTGTTTAAGTGGTCTTGTTCGTCCGAATCCTTGCTTTGGTGGCCTGCGATTTCTTGATTTTGGGATATAGTGTTGCCTTTGTATTCCCGTGGTTTAGCCAATTAATCTGGGTGTGGGCTTCGAATATCATACGAGATTAAGCTGTTCTTACTTTGAGTGTCGAAGTTTGATACCTTCCTTGTGTCAAAGGGTAACCACTACTTCGGAACAATATATGGCAGTCCCCGAGTCACTGCCTATAGCGCCGGAGTCTAGCGTGTAAACCAAATTTCAGAAATAATATAAGACGGTTGCCGAGTCGCTGCTCAAGGTGCCGAGGTTTAGTACATAACATAAAATTGAGATAACATATGGCAGTCCTCGAGTCATTGCTCTGGATGCCGAGGTTTAACACAACATAAAATTGAAATAACATATGGCAGTCCTCGAGTCACTGCTCTGGATTCCGAGGTTTAATACATAACCCAAAATTGAAATAACACATGGCAGTCCCCGAGTCACTGCTCTGGATGCCGAGGTTTGATACATAACCCACAATTGAAATAACACATGACAGTCCCCGAGTCACTGCTCTGGATGCCGAGGTTTAATACATAAGATGAAATTGAAATAACATATGGCAGTCCCCGAGTCACTACTCTGGATGCCGAGGTTTGATACATAACCCAAAATTGAAATAACACATGGAAGTCCCCGAGTCACTGCTCTGAATGCCGAGGTTTAATACATAATTGGTGCTTGATCTTGAGATACTATGCTACGAGTAAAATGGACGAAGTAAAGCTACGTTCCATGGCCTTTTCGTTTCTTCGCCGGCTTTGTCTGCCCTGTTCTTTCTAGGGGATTGAGCATCGATTAGGTAATAGGCATCATTATGCAATGCTTTGCTCACGACGAATGGTCCTTCCCATGGAGGTGACAGCTTGTGCATGCCGGCCGTGCGTTGCACTAGTCGGAGAACTAAATCCCCTTCTTTGAACACTCTTGGATTCACCTTCTTGCTGTGATATCGTCGCAAGTTCTGCTGATAAATAGCTGATCGTGATAGCGCCAGCTCTCTGGCTTCTTCTAGCAGATCAACAGTATCTTGCCGAGCTACTTCATTTACCTCTGAAGTTGTATATTGAGTAACTCTTGGCGAGTCATGTATTATGTCGGCTGGAAGCACGGCCTCTGCCCCGTATACCAGAAAGAATGGTGTGTAACCTGTTGATCTGTTCGGAGTAGTCCTGAGGCTCCATAATACTGCTGGTAATTCCTCAATCCAACATCCTGCCGACCTTTGCAATGGTTCGACGAGTCGTGGTTTTATTCCGGACAGTACTAGTCCATTAGACCTTTCCACTTGCCCATTAGATGCTGGGTGAGCCACAGAGGCAACATCTAATCTTATGTGTTTCTCTTGGCAAAACCTAGCGAAATCTCCTTCTGCAAAGTTTGTGCCGTTATCTGTAATAACACTGTGTGGGTACCCATATCTTAAGATAATATCTTTGAGGAATTTCACTGCTGTGGGCCCATCGCATTTTTTTATTGGTTTTACTTCAATCCATTTTGTGAACTTGTCCACCATAACCAATATGTGGGTCATCCCCCCTCGGGCCGGCTTAAATGGTCCCACCATATCTAAGCACCACACGGAAAATGGCCAAGTAATGGGTATCATTTTTAACTCGGACGACGGCGTGTGTATCTTGGTTGCATACCTCTGACAACCATTGCATTTTTCAACTAGCTCTTTGGCTTCCTTCAACGACGTTGGCCAATAAAACCCATGCCTGAATGCTTTGGCCACTAAGGCACGAGATGAGGCATGGTGTCCACATTCTCCTTGATGTATATCTAGGAGGATCTCCTGGCCTTATGCCGAACTCACACACCTTTGCAATACACTTGTGACGCTTATTTTATATAGCTCATTATTTATGATTGTATAAGCTTTAGCTCTCCTTGCTATCTATCTTTCTAACACTTCATTATTCGGCAAAATCGCATCTTTAAGGAAAGAGAATATGGGTTGCACCCATACCGGTGTGATTTTCTCTGGTGTGGTCTCACTGTCTATTTCCATGTTTTCCGCCGACATAACTACGTCGGCTTTTTCCATAGGTATGCTTACCTCTGATGTCCTCCTCTTGGGGAGTTCCGGGTTATATTGCTGGTCTATTTCCATCGGCACATTATCTTCTGCTGAATTTGCCGGAATAAATATGGATTCGGATTCTGGTGATGGAGTTATTGATGGTTTCCTGAGGTGCTCTAGGGCAATACCTGGGGGAATTGACTGCCTGGTTGATCCTAGCTTTGACAACGTGTCTGCGTCATCATTTTCTGCCCGAGGTATGTGGTGAAATTCACACCCTTCAAAGTATCCACTGATCTTTTGCACGTGAAATCTATGCAAAGCCATATTATCATCTAATGCGTCCCAATTGCCTGAGACTTGCTGTACTACTAGATCTGAGTCCCCATAGCATAAGATTCGGCGTATGCCAATCTCTTTTGCTACTTTCAATCCATGGACCAGTGCTTCATATTCGGCTACATTGTTTGACGCGGCAAAATGTATTTGCAGCACATATTTCAGCTGATCTCTTTTGGGCGAGGTTAACACTATTCCTTCCCCCAAACCATTTCTTAGTTTGGAACCCTCAAAATGCATCGTCCAATAATTTGGGTCTGGTAATGGTGGCTCATACTGCACCTCGGCCCAATCTACGAAGAAGTCGGCGACCGCCTGAGATTTGATTGCATCTCTCCTATTGAATTGTGGAGCATACGGCGACAACTCAATTGCCCATTTTGCTATTCGGCCACTTGCATCTTTGTTGCTCAATATGTCGGCTATGGGTGCTTCACAGATCACTTTGATGGGGTGATCTTCGAAGTAATGTTTAAGTTTCTTTGCCGACATGTACACTCCATAAGCCATCTTCTGATAATGTGGGTAATTTTGCTTTGAAGCGGACAACACCTCGCTTAAATAATACACCGGCCTCTGTACCGACTTATCATCTTCGAGTCGTTCTACGACGACTACAGCACTCACTACTCTGTTGGTAGCCGCTATATAGAGTAACATAGGCTCTTTTGATAATGGAGAAGCCAAAATGGGTGTTGTGACCAACATCCTTTTCAACTCATGAAATGCACTGTCTGCTTGTGGAGTCCAAATGAACTTATCTGATTTCTTCATCAGTTGATAGAGTGGTAGTGCCTTCTCTCCCAGCCGACATACAAACCGGCTGAGCGAGGCTAAACATCCCGTGAACTTTTGTACGTCATTTAGACACCTTGGCAACTCCATTCTTTCTACTGCCTTTATCTTCGTTGGGTTGTCCTCTATACCTCGGCTAGATGCAAGAAAACCGAGTAATTTTCTTGCTGGCATGCCAAATGTGCATTTTTCCGGGTTAAGCTTCATTCGGAACCTTCCCAGGTTCGCGAAAGTCTGTCGTATATCATCCAGTAGCGTTTTGCTTTCCTTGGTTTTGATGACCACGTCATCCACATATACTTGTACATTTTTTCCTATCTGGTCGTGTAGACATTTTTGCATGCATCTCTGATACGTTGCTCCTGCGTTTCGCAGGCCGAATGGCATTGTGCGATAGCAATAAGCCCCGTACGGGGTAATAAACGCAGTCTTTATTTGATCGGCCGGATTTAACGGTATCTGGTGAAAACCAGAATACGCGTCTACAAATGACAATAACTCACAACCAGCGGTCGAATCAATGACTTGGTCTATTCTAGGTAATGGAAAAGGATCTTTTGGACACGCCTTGTTCAGGTTCGTGTAATCGATACACATTCGCCATACAATGGATACATTCGGATCATCTTTCTTCTTTTCTACTAGCACCGGATTTGACAACCAATCCGGATACAACACCTCCATGATGAACCCGGCCGCGAGGAGCCGAGCTATTTTATCCCCTATTATTTTTCTCCTGTCTTCGGCGAAGCGGCGGAGAGGTTGCTTCACCGGCCTTGCTCCTGGCCTTACATTCAGAGAGTGCTCAGCCAACTCCCTCGGAACACCTTGCAGATCCTGAGTTGACCATGCAAATATGTCCCGATTCTCACGGCGGAAGTTGGTGAGCTCGCTTTCCTATTTAGCATCTAGGCCTGCACCAATAGTAACAGTACGCTCTGGGAATTGCTCATCTATCTGAAACTTCTTCGTTTCTTTAGTCGGCTGAAAGGAGACACTTCCATGTGGATTGGCTAGTGCCGGCATATTCAGCTGTGCCGACTGAGCGAGGGCTGCTACCTCCTGAATCCTTCTTTTTTCTCTTGCTATAACCAATGATTCGGCCAAATTTGACCCGGCTGAAGCACATTCCATTGACTTCTTGTAATCCCCTGCTACTGTTATCACTCCTTGTGGTCCGGGTAGCTTCATTTTCAGATAACTTACATGACAGCTGCCCATGAATTTGGCCAACGCGGGCCGTCCGAGTAAAGCATGATAACAACTCTCTAGATCCACCACTTCAAACTCTAAGTTTTCTGCTCTGCAGTTATCTCTTGTGCCGAATAACACATCCAATCGGACCTTACCAATGGGTTCGCATGAGAGCCCTGGCACTATCCCATGGAAAGTGGTCCTCGTGGATTGCAGCATATTCTGCGATATTCCGAGTTTATGCATGGTATCTTTGTACATGATGTTGATACTGCTCCCATTGTCAATGAGAACCTTTGAAAATTTCACATTAATGCTTGGTCCAACAAATGTCGGATCCAACACGAGTGCATACGACCCCGGATTCGGCATTATCTTGGGGTGATCCTTTATGCTCCAAGTTACTTCCTGATATGACCAAGGCACATATCTTGGTACTGCCGGCATAACTGCATTTACTTCCATATGCCGGCGTTGCACACTCTGCTTGTCTTGCTGTTCCATTGTGAACACGCAATAAGACTGATGATGTTCTTCAGAATCATTTGCCCGATTTCGGATTTGTCCTTCCATCCTGGCCTTGGTTCATCACTTGATGTACCGCATCTCTCCGGTCCGAGTTATCGTATCTCGGGGGAGGAGGTGGTAACATCAGTTGTTGTGCATTTGCTCCAGTCAACTGTGGCTGATGCTGTTGATGTACTTGAAGGGGCGCTGCCTGAATGCCTGCGGGGTTTCCCATTGCATTTTTCATCCATGCACATTGGCGGGTCGTATGGTTGGCTGGCCTGGATGGGTTTGACGTGTGAAATTTACACGGCTGATCTAACATAGATTCGAACGTGTACTTCGGCCTCTCCTGCCATTGCTTCTTTTGTTCTGGGGTCCACTGTCTTTTTCCTTCATTCCTTGGTGTCCACTGCTGAGGACCATTCTTTTGTCGTTGAGTCGTTCCGTGACTCGGCTGATCCTGCGCTACCGCTGCCACTTGGGCCGAATTATATCTATAATCCGGCCTTTCTTCTCTTCTTCTTCCTCTAAAGTCATTGCGCCTGGATGACCCGGCCAAATCTCTTGCATATTGGTCTTGTTGCTCCCGATGATCCGCCGACATTAATTCTGGTTGTGTTGGATCTCCTAATGCATAGGAGTCCGCTATTCTGATAGTTTCTGCCAATGTGGTTGGCATATCTCTTTGCAGTCGTTGCCACAATACACTGGCATAATGGCACCCTTGAGCGAACCAAGCTATTGCTTGCGACTCTATAACTCCTTCACACGAGTTTCTCAGGTTACACCATCGAGTTAAAAACTCTCTATCAGTTTCATTCGGCCTCTGCTTGCACATGGCTAACTGTTGCGACCTATTGTGCAGGATTCCAAGTTGCTAGCAACACCTTGGAGTTGTTTCCTTGCTCCTACTGGTTCGATAACCTTGGTTTCATAACTGAGGGAAAATTTGCCGTTGTGCTCATCATACCTTCCTCTTGGGGTCTCCCAACAAAGCTCTACTATTGAGCCGCGTCAATAAGTAACATGTTGGGTGAACAAATTACAGTTGGGCAATTGACAGATAGAGAAATGCATAACAATGCATGTACATGGCATGCTGATTTCTGTGAGATTCGTTTGGGCATTACAACATAATACATAGACCGTAATACAACTACATCTATGACTAATAATCCACCTTCGGGATATCATCCGAACAACCATTGGGTATTAAGTTGCAAGCAAAAGATAATTGCATTAAGAAAAGTGTGTAAAGTAAACAATACAATTGCCCTTGGACAAAGGATTGTTGTTTTCTCCCTAGTAGCAACAGCACATCTACAACCTTAGAGGTTTCTGTCACTCCCCCAGATTACTAGAGGCATGAACCTTCTATCGAGCATAAATACTCCCTCTTAGAGTCACAAGCAAATACTTGGCCAGAGTAACTACAAGCAACGGAGAGCATGCAAGATCACAAATAACATAGACATGATAGAATCAATAATCAATCTTGACATAGTTCTCAATATCCATCGGATCCCAACAAACACAACATGTAGAATTACAAATAGACGATCTTGATCATGATAGGCAGCTCACAAGATATAAACATGATAGCACAAAGAGGAGAAACAACCATCTAGCAAATGCTATGGACCCATAGTCCAAGGATGAACTACTCACGCATCACTCCGGAGGCTGACATGGTGATGAAGAAGGCCTCCGGGATGATCTCCCCTCTTTGGCAGGGTGCCGGGAAGAGCTTCAGATCCCTCCCGATCTAGGGACGATGGTGGCGGCGGCTATGGACTTTTTCGTGGATTTCTGATCGGGCACTTAGGGTTTTCTCCTCAAGGGGTTTATATAGGCGAAGGGGCAAGGTCGGTAGAGGACCAGGAAGGCACACCATAGGGCGGCGCCCCTGGCCGCGCTTGGTCCTGGTGTGGCCTCCCTAGGGTGCGCCTCCCTCTAGCGTCTGGACTCCGTCTTCGCCTCTGAAAAATAGGAAGTTCGTCTTTTGTTTCGTCCAATTTCGAGAAAATTTCTTTACTAGCTTTTCTGAAACCAAAAACAACAGAGAACAGGAACTGGCACTATGGCATCTTGTTAATAGGTTTGTTTCAAAAAATGTATAAAAATGCCTCAAGGTGTAAAAAACATAAGATAGTTGGTACAAAACAAGCATGGAGCTTCAAAAATTAAAGATACGTTTACGACGTATCACTAGTCGGGACTGTGGGCTTAACAGGCCCTACTGCTATGTCCGGTCGGCGAACGCACCAAGTGGTGGCGGATGGATATCCTCTTAGTGATGTTGACTATGGGTACAGATACATCTGCCGATGGCTACGGGGCGTGACTAGTGGGTGGCAGGTGGCCGATGATGGTGGCTCAGATCAATCTAGAGCTTCGTTGGGAGTCCCCAAGAGGAAGGTGTGATGAGCACAGCAGTAAGTATTCCCTCAGTAAGAAACCAAGGCTATCGAACCAGTAGGAGGAAGGAAACGACTCAAAGGTGTTGCTAGCAACTTGGAAACCTGCACAACACAAACTCAAGACTTTGCCCCAACGAACGGTGAGGTTGTCAATCTCACCGGTTTGCTGGAAACAAAGGATTAACTGTATGGTGTGAAAGGTAATGGTGGTTTGCAGAAAGGTAAACAGTAACAGTGGAAGATGTATCAATGGTAGAGATTGGACCGGGGTCCATAGTTCACTAGAGGTGTCCTCCTTAAGATAAACAAATATGGCATGCTGGGTAAACAAATTACAGCAGGGCAATTAACAGGACTGAGCAAGGCATAACAATGCAATACTAGACATCCATGATCCTATGAGATTTTATTGGGCAATACAACAAGATACATAGACCGCCATCCAACTACATCTATGACTAGTAATCCACCTTCAGGTTATCATCCGAACCCCCTACAGTATTAAGTTGCAAGCAACGGATAACTGCTTTAAGCAAAGTGTGTAAGGTAAACAATCCACTTGTTCCATGAACAAGAGACCGTTGTTTTCTCCCTAGTAGCAACAACACATCTACAACCTTAGAGATTTCGGTCACTTCCCTTAGATTAAATAGATGCATGAACCCACTATCGAGCATAAATACTCCCTCTTGGAGTCACTAGCATATACTTGGCCAAGATAGCTACTAGAAACGGAGAGCATGCAAGATCACAAACAACACAGACATGATAGAATCAATAAGACAAAACCATTAATTAATCTAACATAGTAATCTCAATATCCATCGGATCCCCGCAAACACAACATGCATGATTACAAATAGATGATCTTGATCATGAATGGAGCTCACAAGATCTAAACATGGTAGCACAAATGAGGAGATACAACCATCTAGCTACTACATGGACCCGTAGTCCAATGTGGAACTACTCATGCTTCATACCAGAGGCTGGCATGATGATGAAGAAGGCCTCCGGGATGATTTCCCCTCCGACAGGGTGCCGGGAAGATCTTCAGATCCCTCCCGATCTAGGGACGATGGTGGCGGAGGCTACGGACTGTTTCATGGAAGTTGATCACGTACTTAGGGTTTTGGTATTGGGGGGGTCTTTATAGGTGAAGGGGCGAGGCAGGGGGCACCCAGGGCGGCCCCCCAGGCGCGGGCTAGGGTTATCCGTGCGTCCAGGGGTGTGGCCCCCTGGTGGCTCCCCTCCGTCTTGTATTCTGGCTCCGTGTTCCCCATGGTAAAATATTGAATTTGGCTTTTGTCCCGTACAATTCTGAGAATATTGATTTTACGCTTTTTCGAACCAAAATGTAAGAAAAGCAACTGCAATCGTGGCATATTGTTACTAGGTTAATCCAGAAAACATATAAAAACACCTCAAAGTGTAGACAAAGCAAAGCAAAGTAGATACTAAACAAGCATGAAACATCAAAAATTATAGATACGTTTCAGACGTATCAGCCGCCTGCCAACTACACAGCTGCGTCCACACGAGTCTATTCTAGCGATGCTCCCTGTCGGCCTCTTGGTATCGATATCACAGACCCAGAGGCAGCATCCCCAGAAGGTGTATTGCATGTGCGTCTCTACGGTGAGCGATGTGGCAGTGCTAATGGCCTTGCTCTTTTGGCAATGAGGGTGGCGAGGAGCGGGCAACGGGGGGCCCTGGTGTTGTCAGCGGTTTGGCTTGTACAACACCTAGATCATGTTGTGAGGGCCCGGTTCGGGGTCAATATGTGGCCCGACATACCATGTGTGGTTCGAAGGTTTCCTAGGCGAAAGCTCTGTGCTATGGCGCTAATGGTTGTGATCCCTGTGGGGGTTGTTACCCTCTTGATGGCATCGTTGTGGTTCTGTCTCCACACTTAGGCTCTAGGTGAAAGCTGTTGACCATTGGTATCGATGACGGTTGTGCTTAGCGCATTTACCCTTCTGGGGACATCATCTTGGAGCCCCTATTTTCTTAGTCTCTCTGGTGTCTTTGGTGGCAATCTTGGTGTTTCTTATTTTCTTTTGTTTATCTTTGATCTGTTTTGTAACAGGATCACCTTATTATCACTTTGTATTGGTTGTTAGGCCATTGTTCCTTTATTTATAAAGTCGGGCGAAAGCCTGTTTCAAGGCAATAAAGTGTAACAAGCCAAAGTCTGGCAAAAACCAATCACATGACAACTAAATTGTGTCGGCCAAACTTTGGCTCGGCAAAGTGTCGGCTATTTTTCTAAATATGCATGTATGTACACTAAAACGCTAATGCGGGATTAGCATTTTATCACCGTAAAGTATACATTTAATAGAAACTTGGTCGTTAATGGGTTTAGGGTTTAGGCGGCAAGGACATTGTGATGTAAAACCCATCAAGGATTCCGCCCCCTCGTCGGGAGGGTTCATGTTCTCTATTTAGACTAGTTTTAGTGTCTCCCTTGGAATGGTGAGGCGGTGGCTTGAAAGGATAGACATGTCTCCTAAAGGGGGTGAATAGGAAATTTCAAAACTATTACGGTTTTGTCTTGAAACAATGCGGAATTAAACTAACGTTTATTTTACAAACACAAAACCTAAATACACTAGGCTTAACTAAGTGCACCAATAACAAGTTAATCTAAGTAAGATAGCACAAGCTATATATATAACACAAGTGATAAGCAATATATAAGTACTTCAAGCTCGATGGCTATGAAAAGGAAAGTAAACTCGGGTATGCAGATAAGCGAGGCACGCGGAGATGAATATGCGAGTTTGTAGTATTGTTAATATGTTATACTAGTGAGAGTAAATCCTGAGAGTTAGATTAAAGTTTTTGTTTGTATGATTAATTGGTTGTTCTTGCTCTTGCTCTAGTTCTTGTAGTTAACCGAGTCTTGCCTCGGAAATAATATTGTCAAACAACTAGAATAATAAAAAGTCTCAAACTATGACTTGCGTGATGTTTAATTCTCTTAAGAGTTTAGCCTTGAAGATACTCAGATCCATAGATATACTGATAGACTTGATGGTACTCTTGAAAGGATTTTGTTCAATGCAACTAATGCTTAGCAGTAATTAAGATGCATGCCAAAATTTGACATGTTGATCAAAGTATGATATTGCTTTATGTGTGTATACACCATTGTCGCACTCATGTTATGCGACAACTCGACTATCCTATGAACGATCTGTATAGAGAAAACTCTTGGATGTAGGCTATGAGTTGATTGAACATTCATAGCAGGCAACTGCTATAATTGTTAAAAGTATGGCACTCTCATGGTCTCCATTGCTAGCACAAGAAAGAACAACCTTTTTGACCGGAATGGTTACGAAAGTCTATCCTAACCTACACAGTATGGTTAAACTCACTAAGTCTTTGGCTTAGTTTCATTACTACTAAGTTGAAAAGTTCTAGAAGAAGTTTGATAGTCTTGATTTATTGATATGGGTGTTAATGAGACACTCCAATGTTATGCTTCTTTTGACATGATCTATCACTCTTAATATGCTAATGTGAAATCTCCAAGTGTTTCTTGGCAAGCTGAGCGTTAACTAGAGTGATTAGAATAATTGCTTCACATCTGCTTATTCATTCTTATAAAACCTTTATTGTGATTGTCTTGATTTAACGAAGCTTATATACTATTCTTGCCACTACCATTTCTATGTCAAGTATTCAGGTGAAAGAAGAGATAGAGGCATGGGACTACCAATTGTAAGTGAACTTGCTTTCTCGTTCTTTTAGTTTAAACGTTAATTTTTTAATAATTTTTTGTTTCTTACTCGAGGACGATCAAGGCTTAAGATTGAGGATGTTGATGGCTATGAAAATAGCCATCTTTATTCATGTTTAAATATTATATTAAGTCAAGAAATTGATAAAATATCACTCTAACCTTGACACTAATGAATAATTGACATAGATATGCCCAACAAACACTCACCCTTGGCCTATCTGGTTCAGCCCAGCGGAGGCGACATGACAATCTATTGAGATCCCTTAACCTCATGAAGATTTGGGTGATACAAATCCCATCAGAACACTCCTGGCATGACAAGCAAGAAGAAGCTTCTAAACTAGGAAAGTTAACGCTATCCCATCATGGTGCTTAACGGCAAGCGAAAGGGGGGGTCTATAGTGACCGTCATGGTGCTTAATGATATCCCATCGTCAAGTGGTTTCGTCCCCAGCAACAGCACCGACATCCGCCATGTCGAGTGCATCATCTTCTTCATGAAGAGGGACCTGACTATGTTTTCCAACTTGTCTTCAAGGTCATTCTTGTAAGAGTAGAGGGCTTGATTGTAATTCTTTTTTCTTCTAAGGACCTCCATATAAAATGTAAACTCGTCATTTAATGCAACTCCGGACCCTTTCAGGTTCTTCTTCCGTTAACAAAAAGTGGGCAGTATTTGCATTTATCATCTGAGACTCTATCCAACCAAACTGGACAACGTGCCAGACATGCATGATACAAGTTAACCCAGTGAAGCGCGGTAGGTAAACTATCGTCTCCAAGGTGTGACCACACAGTACTGCCGGCTCGCAGCTCAAAGATGGCAGTGTGCCACTATCTGCGAAACAAATATACCAGAGCATCTAATATCCAATGGGAGACAAGTTGTTGCAATATTGCATAACACGTACTACAAAGTTTGTTCAAACTATGTACAGGAAATCCAGTCATTTACACAGGAAAGTCCGTTACACGGTGGCGGAAGAGTGCCTCATAAGAATGCACGCCATGTTCATTGTCCAATGCAAATCGTTCCAAGTCACCAAGCAGCACAACTCTTCCCTTCCTTTTGCTGGCTTAGTCAAAATACGACCACCAATTAACCAAAATAACGCTAGCACTTCAACAGACCATCCTGAACGCTACTACTACTTCACAGAATTACAGTAAGCTCGGTTCATTCTGCTTGCCCGTGAATGAAGCTGGGGAGCAGGCAGAGCATGTCAAAAGGACCAAGGCCTCGGACTTACGGCGAGAAAACTTTAGGTCGGCGCTCTTATGGATTCAGCTTCTTTATTACTCCTCAATAGCGGAACTTGACAGTGTAGCAGTCACCTAGATTGAAAGATTCATCGCACTTTGAACCAGCTCCTCTCTTATGCTTATAGCCAAGGTAGTTTTGAACCAGCTCCTCTCTTATGCTTATAGCCAGGGTAGTCACGTTTTTGGAATCTAACTTTCCCAATCATAGTAAGAGAAGATTCTGAGGCTAGTTGCTCGATGTTTCATGCATCGTAAGGCTAGTCATAGTGGGAGTAACTTGAGTAGTAACATAGTCCTACATGTATTGCCAACTAAGCATTTAGATGACATGGCATGCAATTAAATGATGAGAGAGAGACTTGTGGTAACTAGCTATATTACCATAACATTATACATTTCAGGACAAAATGAATCTACATTGCAATAAATAAGCCTTTGCATAACACCACACCTATGTTATTTGCCACTATGAAGGTAGTAACTTAGACTAGTAACATACACATGTTACTACTCTAAGTTATTCCCCACTATGACCAGCCTAAGGATGTCCTGTCTTGTGGCTGATGTGGATTTCCCCATAAGGCTGAAGCATGAGCCGGGCATTGCGAAAGAACCCCTTCACGAGTTTCCCGTGTGAGCTGTAGATGAGAACCAAAGGTTACTAATATGTTAGAAAAGGTTCTAAAGCCTGTCAAAGCGTCACTTACTGAAAAAAAAGTTCTCAGGTAGGAAATCGCCAGTTCAACGCAATTTCTCAACAATTATTGCTAGACAAAAATAGCCTTGTTTTTTTAATGTAAATTTTCAGTGCCGCGTTGAATTAGCACAACAAACTCAATACCTCAAAATTTTGGGAAATTTTGTACTAATGTTACTTGGGTAATGCTATAAAATGTGAATTGCGAACATTCAAGGATTTCATGCTAAAATCTGCCTAGTTGTGTTCTGTGGAATAATAAAAAGAGAAGAGTGGATAATATTACGACTCGTTCACTTATATCCTCCCTTCCTTTTTCTGCTCAGTATACAAATTGGACAAATCTTAGCATGAAGTTTTGAAGGTCATATGTTTTAGCATGACCTAGACTAATTTATCTTTTTTGGGGGAACTCAGGGTGCCTCAACTAATATGCATTGACTGACCGAGATGGCTGGCCCATTATTGGAATTATTGTTCTTATTATGGTTAATCATACCAAAATTCGTATTTACAGAGAAACTTCTACTTGAAACTTACAAGAACAATTTCATGCTAAAATACTTTCCTCCGATGCAAAAGGCCAAATGTTTTCCAATAAATGCACCCAGGAGGATAAGTCCTAAAAGTCTCCTAAGAAATATATTCGACCCTAAAATACTAGATCAACTTTAAACAAAAGAAACTAACTTTCAGAAATAACTAGATAGGGGGCCCTCGCAAATGCGAGGGCATCACCTTCAGTATATTGATGTCCATGAAATTGGGTTATCTCTACCGAGATCTCATTCTATTATCCTAGTCCACTGAACATTCTCAATTGAAAATTTTCTTAGGAACAAATATTCTCCAAAATCCTTTTAAAATTACTTTTAGCATGAAGTCGATAGGCATAGATTGTCCATACCAAAATGATACCATATAGATAAATTGTTATCACAACATCTTGAAATTCATGTCTATGCACATCTTACGCTTGAATTCTATATTTTGGTTGACATTAGCCGTGCTAGGAGTTTATGAAAAATCGAGGTTAGATCCAATTGCCGAAGTCTAACATTGTTCATGATTTTTTTAGTTTACACAGAGCAATCTAGCCATGGAAAAGGTAAACAAATTATTCTTATGCCAACATGAAAATTTCATTCTGGGTAAAAATAGATGTAGAAAGTATCATGTGGCCTACCTATCTCGGTTACTATAGAAATTACTATAAAATTAAGTTAATGGCAAAGAGTTTATGATTGTATCATGTGCAATGTAACTTTTGTTTTTATTGAGCTGCTTTGTACTGTTCGTTGTTTCTGTTAATGGTAGAGTCCTATTCGCAAAAAAAATGGGTTAAACATGTGGACCCGATTTTATGAGAAACTGGCTAAACAATGTTTTCCAAGATTGTGTATAAGTTTACTTGTGAGCGAAATACATATCCTCCCTACATTGGATATATTTATATCTCTCCTTGTTGTGCCCATATAATCGACAATGGAGATGTCATTGAATTTGGGATTTCACTAATATCTTGCATCATGAACTAAGTTGTATTTATATCATTAATAATATCAACCACCCACATCATATCAATCTAGTAACGGGGTATACAATTTTAATTTAATTTTTCCTATCATGTATTACATTCTTTGATTCCTGAACACCGCAATTGATCTTGATTAATTGTAAGAAAACATATAAAGGGTGACTACATAGCTAGTTAACACATTTAAATTAATCTCATTGTATTATTGATTGATCCATAAATATGTGTGTTTTAAATTTATGTAGCCCAAATGTGTGCATGACTAATTATCTAGGTAGTTGTTTTCTTGAAGTTTCTTCAATTTTTTTCATATGTATGCTTTCTAGGTTTTTATTTGGTGTTGGAAACCAAGAATCGCCAATTTCTGCCACATTGACCGATATGCCGAACTCGTGTACACATTGATTTCAACAATATGTTTTTGGTATATATGTCCGACCTTATATTTTTCGTGTTTTCTTTCTCTATTGTGTGTTTTACATCAGCATGCTATTGGCTCAACCATTGTACTTCTCCATGTAACTGTTGATACTCTTGGGTCATGTTTTTTGTTTTTTCCTCGTTAGTCCAGGGATGAACAACAATTTGGTGGCATGCCTTCCCGAAGCGGAGCTACAACATAACTTATCAGGGTGCACTACTCATGGTCTCTCTAGGATATTGGACATTAGTCCACACATGGGTGCACTAATAAGTGGGAGGGGTACACACACTAACTTTTAGGATAATTGTAAGGTAAAAAGTCCTACCCAAGTGCATAAGCACTCTTCTAGCTACATGTAGCTTTGCCCTTATGCCTTTGTGAGAGTTGTGGCTATGTAAATTGTGCACTCAATGATCTTAAGGTCACATTTTAGGTCGTTGTCTCTAATATTTGATGTTTAGACTGTGTATCCATCGCTAGTGAAATGTAAGAATGTACGGTGCAAGGAAAAAAATGTTGATTTGGAGGGACCTTGATCGATCTTTAATTTGTAATGGGAATTTTTTGTTCACCTTTGTTTCAGCTTTTAAACTATCAAAAAAGTTTCGCCCTTGTGAGAGATGTGGCTATGAGCATACCATGCTCAAAGATTCCAAGATCCACTTTAGTTGGGTGATCTCTAACGACTTAAAAACTCACCAGGTTAGTCTAATCTTTGGATATTTAATTTGGTTTGCGTATTTTTCACCGGCGAAATGGAAGAACGTGCGAGAAAATACATTTTATTTTGAGGGATCTTGAGGGAGGTATATTTTATCGGGAATCCTTTATGCTCTCCTTCATTTTGGTTATTTATCTATCAAATATTTTCAATGCATCAATAAACCTAGATTATTGTTAGCAAATAAGAGGTACATGCACACTCGAAGAGAGCATTTATAATAATATAAAATTTTGAAAATATTTATATGATTCACTAATTGTTGCCTAGAAGTGCAACCTCGGATCTTTTTTTATAGTCAAGCATGCTCTCGTGTATACAATTTGAATTTGCAGTCTAGCATGTGCTTGCACAGCTAGGTGCGGGTGTAAATCCTTTGGAAAAGTCCAACTATAATAGTGCGAAAAAAGATCAATCGCATGCTCTCTTCTATATCTATCATAATTTCAAAACACTTTGCATATCCATGGCCAACGCACACTCGTGTATGGCAAGGTCTCTTTTATTAACATGTGTTTGGCACAAGGCGAATAACATTACATAACACCTCCCGGATCGCCGTGACTCGTATAGGAGTAAATCTCTCAGAACATAATCACCTTATAGATACGCAACTTATAGATTGTTTTCTCTGCATAAATCACAACCAAATCTTGTGAAGTATTTCCTCTGTTTAGAAATCTAAGATGTTTTATGTTTGTGAAGTAAATATATTTAGACACATTTTAGTGTCTAGGTTTAAATAAATATATACATTAAAATATATCTAGATACATATTTTCAAACGGAGGGAGTATTGAGCATTTTTTTTCTTAATTACCACGATCCAGCCAGGGAAGCTGGCATACAATTTTTTTAACCTAGCTGGCATACATAGTTGTTTTACAGCAGGACGCCTATTATATATGTATATATGGTCCTACGGGGATGATTGGCCTTTTTTTGGTAAGGAGATGGGCTCAGCTATTTGTAGGGAGCATAATTCACTGCGGGAAAAAATATCGCTGCCTTGTAGACATGTTTTTGTCGTGTGCCAAACGCATCGGAACACGGCAAAGATAGTCTTTGCCGTGTGTAACTCAGAAAATACACGGCAAAGTACGTGAACACGGCAAATTTCTGAAAAAGAACACGGCAAAGAAATATATACGGCAAAGATCCATAAAGGAACACGGCAAAGAAAATACACTCGGCAAAATTGACAACGGCATACGGCATAGGTGTTATCATGACAACGAGGTGGGACCCGTGACCCCACAAGTCCATTTAACGGGAGGAGCTAATGGCCGCAGACGGTGGTCTCTTTGCCGTGTGTCCTCGCCGGTCCTTTGCCGTGTGTATTCTGCAGTATACATGGTAAAGGCTCTTTGCCGTGTGTATTTTATAGTACACACGGCAAAGGGCATTTGCCGTGTGTATTTTGCAGTACACACGGCAAAGTCTATTTTTCTTTTTTTTTTTGCCTTTTATCACATTACTCTTAGGAAAATCATAAAAAAATCATTATAATTCAGAAAAATACAAATAATATATCAAAATTTGCAGAAAAATAAGATCTATCTATGTACACTCAAAAATTAGATATTTATATTGAATAAAAATCTTCATTCTCGCTGTTTTGACCATAGTTTTAAACATGCATAAAAAATTCAAAAACGATCGAAACAATGCGAAACCTTCGCGTGGTGTCATATTATGTGACATGGTTGCAAGGAAAAAATATCAAACTTGTTATGTTGAATATGTCTCAAAAAAACCCTTCATAAAATGACCTATCCCATTCGAGGTTTTCTGGCTTTCGGGTCAAATGACCAATGTTATGGATAGAATCAAGGCATAATTTGTGATAATCTTCCCATATTGTGCATGCATATGCATTATGGAATGGAAAATAATGTTGCAGGAGAAAGTTTTCCTTTTTGTCGCACCAAAAAGCCATTTTCCATTTTACGAGCGTAAAAAACAGGGAATTTTATGAAGCAACCACCAAATGACTAATTCAAAATTCTACCACCCCATTTTTCAAAAATACTAGACCACCTTAAATGTAAAATGTCCCAACGGGAGAATCTCAAACCTTTTCGTCCACTCCAGGTGAAAAAGACAAATTCCTGCCGAATCGGTAGGAAGTGGGTTAGATATGAACTACAGGTACATGACCGGATGGGCATGATTTTTTTAAAAAATCATTTTTAGATTCACAATATGCTATTTTATCAGAGATCCAATAAAAGTTTAGAGAGGCTCAGCTTCGAGCTAAGAATCTTTATACCCGTCGTTCGACAAAGTTTGTCGATAGTTTTAAAGAGTCATAAAAAATTCAAAAACGATCGAAACAATGCGAAACCTTCGCGTGGTGTCATATTATGTGACATGGTTGCAAGAAAAAATATTAAACTTGTTATATTGAATATGTCTAAAAAAACCTTCATAAAATGACCTATCTCATTCAAGGTTTTCTGGCTTTCGGGTCAAATGACCAATGTTATGGCTAGAATCAAGGCATAGTTTTTGATAATCTGCCCATACTGGGCATGCATGTGCCTCATGGAATGGTGAACAATGTTGCAGGAGGAAGTTTTTCTTTTCGTCGCACCAAAAAGCCATTTTCCATTTTCTGAGAGAAAAAAACGAGAGATTTTATGAAGCAACTACCAAATGGCTAATTTAAAATGCTACCACCCTATGTTTCAAAAATACTAGACCACCTTAAATGGACAATGTCCCAACGGAGGGATCTCAAACCTTTCTGTCCACTCCAGGTGAAATAGACAAATTCCTGCCGAAATGGTAGGAAGTGGGTCAGATATGAACTACATGTATATGATCTGATGGGCATGATTTTTCACAAAAATTATTTTTAGGTTCACAATATGCTATTTCATCAGAGATCCAATGAAAGTTTAGAAAGGCTCAGCTCCGAGCTAAGAATCTTCATACCCGCCGTTCGACAAAGTTTGTCGATAGTTTAAAAGAGTCATAAAAAAATAAAAAACGTTCGAAACAATGCGAAACCTTCGCGTGGTGTCATATTATGTGACATGGTTGGAAGTAAAAATATCAAACTTGTTATATTGAATATGTCTCAAAAAAAACCTTCACAAAATGACATATCTTATTCGAGGTTTCATGGCTTTCGGGTCAAATGACCAATATTATGGCTAGAATCAAGGCATAGTTTGTGATAATATGCCCATATCGTGCATGCATGTGCATTGTGGAATGGCGAATAATATTGCTGGAGGAAATTTTCCTTTTCCTCGCACCAAAAAGCCATTTTCTATTTTCCGGGCATAAAAAATGAGGGTTTTATGAAGCAACCACCAAATGGATAATTCAAAATGATACCACCCCATTTTCACAAGATTATATGGATGTCATATTTGGATTTCTCACATTTTTCTGATCGATTTAGATATTTTATTTGTCGAATTCCGATTTACGGATTTAAATATATGAATTATTCCATATTAAATAGAAAAAGGAAATAAAATAAAATCATTTTAGTTTTTATTTGGATTCAAGATTATTATTACTTTTCATTATTGTTTACTTAAATAATTGTTTGGAATCTAAAACTGAGATGTGTGACATCATGTCCCAAGAGTTAATAACATTGATATGGAAGTATTAGCAACAAGGTATGATTTCTTTCTTGATAGCTCATTCGGAAGGAACGAAGAAGTTAAGCGTGCTAGGCCTAGAGTAGTGTTAGGATGGGTGACCACAGGGAAAGTTTGATTATGAGTGCAATTTGACCTAATATTTAACATTCAAAGGGTTAAAATATTCTATATGAGATTATTAAGTAAATAATATTCAAAAAAGTTTGAAACAAAATTAATTCTTTTTTTTAAAAAAAGGCAGTTTCTTTGCCGTGTACTTTTTCCACGAGACACACGGCAAAGACAGCTTCTTTGCCGTGTACTTTTTAAGGAGACACACAGCAAAGACAACTTCTTTGCCGTGTACTTTTCGAGAAGACACACGGCAAAGAATAGACACCGTCATCTCCGCGGAAACCGTTATCTTACTTTACTTTGCCGTGTCTATGCATGAGACACACTGCCGTGTCTTATTTAGAAAACACACGGCAAAAGACCTTTGCCGTGGTGAACGTTGCCGTGCCTTTGCCGTGTTTCGAAAGGCTTTTGCCGTGTCTTTTGCCCACACGGCAAAGAGCCTGTGTGCCGTAGTGAGTTTTGGTTCCCGGCCAGACTCGCCTATTGCTTATCACGTTTAATGTCCAGGTTGTTTAAAAGTAAAACTATGAAAACAACCCTATAAATAAGACAGTCGTGTCAAACAGAACTACGTACACGGTTACGTACCTAATAATGTTTCATTGAATCATAGCCGCTAATTTTAGATCTAACTGCTCAAAATAATTTAGGTGATGTGGATCAACCAAGTGCCTCGAAAAACACCCATATGTTTCTTTTAGTATATAATAGATTATGCAACCAGATCACATGAAAAAAATACATTTGACTGAAAATCCAGAATTTCCCAAATATTAACTGCGATGAATAAATATAAACATAGACGGGATTGCACATACTGGACCATAAGCCGGTGACACTCTTTTCGTATGTACCCAGCATGAGGAAAATTGAAGACAATACGATGGAAGAATCTCGTCTTCAGGTAAGAGTCACGTTCCATGCTTGTAGCATCGACACGGTGCAAAACTGTGGCCCCCAATCTCCTTAGCCGTATTACGTTTGACTCAGCTTTGCTGTACTTGTCAATCAGAACCTCTGTCCAACATGATTGCCAACAAGAAATACAGAGAAAGCAGTTAAATGCATCACAAAAGTAATACTAGCAACATTATTCCACTGAGCTAATAAGTAATAAGGTAAGCAGGGGATGGTTGGCGCATGGAGAGTCCTCAAGGCAGAATTAGGAATGAAGCAAATAATAAACTGAGCGACTATTGAAAGATGTCTTGGTTCTAGGAAAAAGTGTTGGATACATTGAACTGAATCAGAATATTTTTGTCCGACAGTCTGGTATTCGTTAATGTTCTTATTGGTTTAATTTCGGTTTCATGTTTCCGAGAACATTTTGTTGGGTTCCTAAATCAATTACTCGAGTGAACGAGTCACCCTAGATACAACAAAGTTGCTTACCGCAATATGTGGATACATTGGTCTGCAATGCGCAAAATCATAGCGAATCAACAGGTTACTCCTAACAGCTGGTCCCGTATGAATGGATGAGTGTCAGAAGATAAAACTGATTAACAAAATCTAGGCTCATTCACTGTCCGACAATGCTCATATGTACACACAGAACTTATCCAATTCAATGTGTTCTGGTTCCAATCATGCAAATGAAGAGAAGTACAAAGAAACTACAAATGGGTCGCAGTCTTTACTCAATGCACATATTCCGTGTCAATGAGACCATACATACAATTTCCAGCAGTATGGAACTGTATATCTGATCACCAAAATCCTTAAGGCCATGTTCGGTTAATCCACTTCACTAGTGGATTGGAGTGGTTTGAAAGGGATTTGGAGGGATCTTGATTTAGATGGGATTTATTCCTCCTCAATCCCTGCCAATCCCGCTCAAATTTTATGAAACTGCTAAGTCAAAATATCCTCTAATCCAATCCAATCCACTCCAATCCAACCTAGAGGTGGATTGGCCGAACATAGCCTAACAGAATCGATAATGTCCTGGTGTACATACGAAATTGGAGCAACTAACAATAACCAGATCGGAACTAGTATCTTTCACTTCATTGGGCAGTATGTTGCATTAGCTATTTTATAACCCCACCATTCTATGTTCCATTAGTAATTTTTTTTGACAGGGAACCCAACTAAACATTTAAATGTCAATCAAATCAGTTTTAACCAAAAGAAAGATACCAAACTCTCCGGCGTCTGTTTAAAAGATTCTCCTAGAATTCACATACTAATACACGGTTAACTCATACTATGTGCATTCCCTTGGCTTTCAAAAGAAAAACTCATGCATTCCCACCATTCTATAGGGTTTCGTACACCATATCCAAATCGGCGGTACTACTAAAAGCTGCAGCTTTTGGTCGCCCAGCAAGGGGGGAGGAAGGGATCGAACCGTGGGAGTCAATGGATGTCGCGACGATGTTCTCGCCGGAGCCGAATGCGGTGGCGAGCGCCAGGGAGAGGGAGAAGTCCCCGTCGCCGACGATAAGGATGCTGTGCGCCGATGAGTAATGCTTCAGCCACCTCACCCTCCTGCTCCCGGCCATCTCCCTCATCGGCGATGGACTACGCCCCCACCACCAGTCACCAACGCCGGCGCCTCCGCCTTTCCCGTAGATGGTGGTGGTGCGTGCGAGTGTGTGTGAGCCCTGGAGTAGTGGAGTGTGGACTGTGGACTAGTGAGAGGGAGTCTTCCCTGAGAAGACTCATCAGCTACGGGGTCTGAAGGGGAGTGGGCGAGAGGGGCCTACGTGACATGGTGATGGGAGCGAGGGGTGTACGTTGGGTTTTGCTGCGCCACGATTTTTGGCCGGATCCTCTCCATTAATTTGAGGATTGTGCTTAGGTTTCAAGTTGCAACTTGCAACTAGTCTGCTGGCTGCCTGCCGAAGATGTGCATAAGTACTGGTGAAAAAATAGCGTTATACTAATCGTAAAACACAAATTACACATATTCATGTCGATATTGCATGCGCACGTGTAAACTTTTTACGAAAAGACAAATTTGTCGCTTTTAAAATTGCTTTTTTAGAGACACGGTTTTTGTTTATATGTCTTATATATAGTACATTCTTCTCTTCATGAAACTCCGTGGAAACATCCACGTTCTTAAAAAGCGTTATTTCTGTAAACATTTTCTAGTGTTTTTACAATTCATTTCGGAGACAAAACTTCCATACATAGTGAGTACTATGCATTTATGCAATGTATTGTTTAGAGCATCTCCACTCGTTCCCCCCATATGATGTCCGACGCGGCTCGATTTTGGGCCGTATGGGGCGCCGGATAGATCAGGGATTTGAAAGGAGGACGCTAGCTACCAGCTGTGTCACCATACTAAAATTTTGAACAAGTTTTTTTTATCAAATCCATAACTTTGTTTATCAAATCAACAAATTGAATATGGCAAATAAATAATTCAACATACAATTTTGTTACAGTTCAATATGCCAAATAAATAATTCAACATACAAATTTATTGCACGTGTAGGAAATTAATCAAACGGATTTTAAAATTTAATATAGCAAACAATGACAAATAAATAAACAATCTAGCGGGCTTCTTTGAGCCTCCACAAATGTTCCACTGGATCATCTTGCATTTGATTATGAGTATTCAGTTGATTATGAGTATTCGTGTCTCGAACTTCTCGTCGCCCGGCGAGAAAAGAAGCAAACATGGGGTGGCACTTGGTGATCAATATCTGCAAGAGGACTTTAGCGATAATACAGCTCTATGTCAAACACTAGAGTCTCCCGCTCGCTTTTAATAATCATGTTGTGCAAGACCACACAGGCAGTCATGACCTCCCACATCTGTTCTTTCGACCAGGTAAGAGCAGGGTACCTGAAAATGGCAAATCAAACTTGGAGCACACCGGATGCCCTCTCCACATCCTTCCTGCAAGCCTCCTGCTGTGTGCCAAACCAAGCTAACATTTTATACTAATAATTGAGATGGTGTCTGTTATCGCCATATTTTGGCCAAAGAAGGAGATGGGCCGTGATCAAGATGGGCTTGCAAGATACGTATATTCAACGTGTTGTTGAATCGGCCTTGTGCGTGGATTTGGGCTAAATTGCCCGTGTATCTTGTATCGTAGTAGATTCCGTTTCAGTTTAGGTAAAGATAGAGTTGTAGAGTTATTCCAAAGATAGAAAGTCTCCGGACTATAAATATGTACCTAAGGTTATCGAGAAAAAGAGGACAATCACGTTCACAACAAACACAATCTCGGCGCATCGCCACCCCTTGTTTCTAGGGTTTCTTTCGGGTAAGTGTCATGCTGCCTAGATCGCATCTTGCGGTCTAGGCAGTATTTTTACTTATGCGTTATTTGGTGTTACTCGTACTGAAGCCTTGTTGATGGCGAGTAACACTACTATCATAGATTTGTTGAGGCTAGCATCGGTGCTTTTCGTTATAATTGTTAGAATTATGCTACCTCTAGTTACCTCGCTATCTTTGCACCTTTTCCCAAGTGCAAGGGTAGCATCTTGCTTGATCTTTATTCAGTTGTTTTGATCTGTTATAGTTATGCCTTGTTCTCCAAGGTTTAGTTTGATATCTACGTAGTCAGGCCTTAAAAACGGGTTGAACGATCCAGTAGTACGTAAGGACGTGGTTTACTAGTTCTAGAGAAGTTGTTCCGGTAATTGACTTTACGTCAGTTGTTAGGCCTCCTCTAGGGTTAGTTTTCTATCATCTTTTGTATCTACCAGGCTCAATTACGTGTAGGACGTTCCAGTTACGTGGTGAAAACGTTAAACTGTCGTAGATCGATTTAACTTGTAATGATAAAGCAAAACCCCATGTTATCGTAAATCTAATGCAGAACCATGGGATAATCGGCTCTAGGAGCCGATTCACAGGGAAACCTGGGAGCCGGTCACGGCTCGAATTTTACGTATACTTGTTTACCATGCAGGAAATCAATCGGAGCAATCCTTCACCTTCCTGATCAGGTATAGGTCAGGTGGCACGCCCTCGAACCAAGCCAGGACGTGTGCTGGAGTTTTGCGGGCCGTTGCCCGAGGGACCAGGGCCCACCAGCAGTTCTGGGAGCCTCCCGGCTCTTCGTGTTGCTCGTTACTGCTCGCCGGTGGGTTTTGGCAGGCAACACATGTGCCGATAACGTTGTATCGGCTTTCACCATACTGCACTCATTCCGTCAACCAAGTCAAAGCTCCAAAGAGCCGATGCACATCGGCTTTCCCAAAAACGTTGACAAGGTCAAAACTTGGTCGCATATTTAGGCAAATCTAAACGGCTGCTTTTCAGTTTCAAACGGTAACCTGCGACCCTCTTCAAAAAGGGCGACCTAGATCTCCAATTACCCACCGACTAGATTGAGCTCACAGTGACAAGAACCCTCAATCCCCAACTGCATAGATCCATCTCTGCCGGCAAACTAGATGGCGGAATCGTCGAACACCAATCCAGAGGTCTCCGGTCTGAAGGTACGCCTATTCCTCGCAGTCTGAACGCGATGTTAGAATTTAATGGCGAACACCTAAATTAATGCCTTTATTCCATCATTAAACTTTCTAGGTTTCAGACATTCTGCTGCCGCATCCTTCTCTCCCAAATTCCCTCTGTCTTGGCCCTCGTACAGATTCTAGTCCTGCCCATCTGATTTCTTGCGAAGCAAACAGAATCCCCTTCGTAAGCCAAGACCTAGATCTGAACTCTTGGGCCGACTGCCTGCGAGCCTGGCCTAATCCCCCTGAACATTGGGTCTCTTGGTTCAGCAGAGTAGCTAGAGCTTACCAATCCCAATGGGAAACTACAGGAATAGCCGATGCCCTGCATCTATCATTGTCTCCTCTTGAGAAACATGAGAACCTTTTGAAAACCATCGGCTACTTCTGGTCTGACGCTCTGAACTGCTTTATGTTCGGTCATGGGCCTATGTCACCAACCCTGTTAGACGTGGTGATGATCACTGGTCTGGATGTTACATCACCCAGCCCCTCTGCTTTTAAACTGACCAAAGTCCCCTACAAACTGTCTTCTAAAACAGCGCATTTAACTGGGTGCCTACCTCCAACGCCATATGAAAACATAGGGCCTGTCTCGAAGAAAGAACATACAGCCTTTCTCAACTTCCGGGAGCATTTCATATTCTGGCCCTTCCTTGCTCCAACCAAAATTATCTCTCCTTAGCCCACGAACTGGCCAAAGGTACTCAACTTGGCCTCGCAACTGTTCCTTGGAGATGTCTATCGATACCTCCGATTGATGTCATCAAGCTGTTCTCGGCATAGCGTCAAAACAGGTGGTCCTTGGTGGTTTATTCAGCTATGGGCTTAGCTGTATTTTCAAAATCACATCCCAAACTTCCCCTTCCGCGAGCTGCACCTTTCCGGATGTAAAGAAGCGGATCCGATGCACCACTATGGCCAAGCTTTGTATAGACTGCCAGCGAAGAAGTGACCCTCGTGAAGCGTCTAAATGGTTCAAGATTTTCTTTCAAGGACTGGACAATCCTATCTTCTTTCCTTACATGGAAGAATCAACATTTTGAAAACCCACTCTCCTTCAAAGCTAGACAATTTTGCCGATGACACCAAAGACTCGGCAGCTCTTTTCCACCGTGATTCGTCCCTGTTTCCTTCCGGTTGGCATGAGTACGTCCAACAGAATAATCAAACCTGGGTATGAATTCTACCAGCCAGTCGTAGTAGCTCGCCAATTTGGCCTTGGACAAGTACCTCCCCATTTCTTTCTTCACCACCTTACAGAGAGTAGAGCCGACCTGCCTGATCCTCTCACCAGCCAAAGGTGTTATTCCTTCTTTGACGCACTGACCACCCCAATTCCCAACGACCTCACCTTTGTCTCATCAACCGATGCCTTTGAAGACTGGTGGTCAATGTGGAAGACTCACGCCTTCAGGAGAGCTCTGGGACCGTTGTTGAAACAGCTCGATGCTGACTATGACATCCCCGTGGAACAGGTACCACTACTTGCAAATTTTCTTGATGCAGCTTACAAATGATTCTTCTATTAATCCATTCTTTCCCTTTGCAGCAACAAGATGGCCCTGAACCTACGCACAGTGATGGCTCCCCCTTCGAGTTCTTTCCGCCAGCTCCTGTGGTTCTTTTCTGCAAAAACTCGCCACCTCTAAAAAAGGTCATGATGCAGAAACAGCCGATATCACCACAATCGGCTTCCAAGAACCCAGCAACCTCTAAGTCAGCTGCCCCTCAAATTCCAACTAAAACAAGAACGACGACGAGGAAGGTAGCTGCCAGGAAGACCTTGAGGCGCCGGAGCCCTTCCGTAAAGCTCACTGTAGGGTGATCTATGCCTTGGTCGATCCTTCTAATTCTTCCATCCTTGCGACATGCTTGTGCTCATCGGTTCTCTTTTTTTTTAAGCTTCCGTCAAGACACCTCCAAATGAGAACACTCGCACCAATCGAGGAGAACTGGACCCAACAGATCGAGAGGACCACCACACCGAGCCAGCCAGATTCATCACCATCGGCTTCCGTGAAAAGGTCCTTTCTCGAACCTCGCCTCGAGTACCGAGGCGGGCCAGGCTGGGTCCCAAGAGAGCTCGCAAAGGATCTGCAGCTTCTTCGAGCCAGAGGTTTCAAAATCATCACCCTTTACGCTCTTACTTACTTCTTTTTATCTCGATTAATCATTATTTATATCGGCTAAACACCTTCCATGCGCATTTATCGACGCTTTCTAGTGGGAGGCTCAGGCCGATGCCTTTAGCCAAACCGGACCTAGCAATCCCCGAAGGTGCCGATGAAACGGCTACCACTCCAGCCAATCCCCCAGCAACCACACACAAGCCGATCGTCTCCTCATCTGCTATCCCCCCGATCTTAGGAGAGGTACGTTAGCTTTTTTTCGGCTCATCCTTACATGTTTGGATGGATACTGGCGCCTTTTTGGCTGCCGTGGTTGTGATATTTCAGGTTTCGACGTCAATTCGAATCCATCGAACCAACCCCCTCTGTTGCTGATGATGAACCACGAGCCAGGGCTGTTCCACCCCAATTCCAGCGTCTTAAAGACCTGATGTCCTCCCCAATCGAAGAGTTGATCGAGAGTTCTGAGGAGGTCAAAAGCGTTCTGGCTGAAATAAAAGACCAGCTCCCAGTAGCATTGCAGGTGAAGCTTTGTCCAGTTGTAACCCTGTCTTTCTACGTGTCAAGGGTGAAGCTAGCTCGGGAGAGGATCAGTCTGCGCCACGCCCAACTTCCACTGAAGGCCAATATCGCAGACAGATGCCAACAGCTCAACGAGAAAAGGCGCTCGATGCCAAACCGACACCTCTGTCAAGACCGAGCTCGCATCCTTGAAAAGGGAGCTGGAAGATCTTGAAGAGAAGGTCCCGACTAAACAGCTCATTCGCAACAAGGAAGAATCCATCGCCCGTTCCCAAGACGAGGCGGAAAGCCTCAAAGCCCAACTGAAGACCGATCTGGCAGAAATACGTGCCCTGAACAAGCAGCTAGTGACGGGCAAGGATGAAGATGACGAAGCCGAGATCGCCGAGGTGGATCGTGTCCGTGCTGACGCCCTCCACGCCTTCGAAGCATTTCTTCAGTAGCTCGTATGTGTAAACTGGCACCTGTTTGTAACATGTGTGAACCTCTAGAGTCGATGACCGTGCATCGGCTATATATTTTTGTTTTTTATTTGGCCGATTTCATGTATCGGCCCCCACATTTTACTGTCCATCGTCTCACGTGCTTTTTACTTGGCCGATTTCATGTATCGGCCCCCATATTTTACTGTCCATCATCCCACATGCTTGGGAAATATTTCTTGAGATGTTGACCGTTGACCGCCACTGGGAATTTTACGCCGTCCAGCTCCTCAAGCATGTATGCGTTTCCTCTTAAAACTTGATCGACCCTGTACGGTCCGTGCCAATTTGGAGACCATTTACCATATGTTGCATCCTTAGTCCCTAATGGCAACACAGCTTCCCATACCAGATCACCAACGTGGAACTCCTTTGGCCTCACTTTATTGTTATATGCACGAGCTACCTTGGCCTTGTTCTCTTTGATTTTCTCAAGCGACCACAGCCTGAGCTCAGTTAAATCCTCAACACTGTCACTCATCAGGGTTGCATATTCTTCAGTTGTTAGATTGTCCTGAAAAGTGACACGTCTCGATCCAAATTGTAATTTCCTGTGGCAAGACTTCTTGTCCATATACTAGATGGTATGGCGAGGTTTTTATCGCTCCATGGCATGACATGCGATAAGCCCATAATGCCTCTGACAAAACCTCGTGCCAACGCCTAGGGTGCTCATCGACTTTTCTCTTGATCAGCTTGATGAGGCTCTGGTTGGATGCTTCAGCTTGCCCATTTGCCTGAGCATAGTATGGAGATGATCTGATCAGCTTAATCCCCGTGTCCTCACAGAACTTTCTAAACTCGTGAGAAATGAAGACCGAACCTCCATCGGTCGTGATAGTTTGGGGAATCCCGAATCTATGGATGACATGTTCTTTCACAAAGTTGATAACATCCTTTGAGTTTACTGATTTCATCGGGACAGCCTCCACCCATTTAGTGAAATAATCAGTGATGGCCAAAATCCACATGTGGCCTTTGCTTGATGGAGGATTGATTTTGCCGATCATATCCATGCCCCAACCTCGGAATGGCCAAGGCTTGATGATGGGGTTCATTGTCGACGGGTACCATCTGAATTTTCCCAAATTTCGACATGCTTGACACCCTTTGTAGTACTTGAAACAGTCCTCAAGCATGGTGGGCCAATAAAACCCCGATCGCTGATCAACCATTTCATCTCGTGAGCTGATTGGTGAGTTCCACAGCGCCTTCGTACCTCGTGTAGGAGCCGATTGGCCTCGGCTGTCCCCGAGCATTTGAGCAATAACCCTTCCAAAGTCCTCAGAAAACATGTCATCCCCAATAAGCACATACTTCATGGCCTTGTACCTTATCCGTTTAGGTGCCCCCCGAGCCGAATACTTCAAGTAATTGAAGATATCGGCTCTCCAGTCGTCAGCTTACAGGAACTGTACCTGAACATCGGCTCCCTCTGCTACATCCTTGTAGCCTGAAGCCATTTGTGCAAGATCATTCGCCTCGGTGATTCTCGCGATCGGGATCCAGTGAAGTTTATGTACCGAACTGTGCCATCACTCGGCATTGCAGCCATAATGGGAAGAGGGACTCGCTCTCACACTTGTATTCCTCCGTGAGTTGGGAAATCACCAACTTGGAGTCTCCAAAAATTTCCACTGCTTCTGCTCCAGCTTCGATGAGCAACTCCATTCCCTTGCGTATCGCCTCGTACTCAGCGACGTTGTTGGTGCGAGGGGCAGATAACCTGATGGAGAAGGAAAATGTTGCCCCCCGGGGCGACACGAGTAGCATGTCGATGCCGCACCCATCGTCACAAACCGATCCGTCGAAAAACATAGCCCACGCCAGAGCAGACAAGCTGCTATATTAGTGTTGATCCTTTCAGCGATAAGGTCGCCAACGCGTCCTTAATCGCTTTCGCGGGTTGATACCGGATGTCAAACGCCGATAATGCAAACATCCATTTGCCCAGTCGGCCTTTCAATATAGGAGCCGACAGCATGTGCTTTATGACGTCTGATTTGCATATGATGACAATCTCCGCTGATAGCAAAATGTGGCGCAGCTTGGTGCGAGTGAAAACAGTGAGGCACAACTTATAGATATCAGATACCTTGTCTGCGTCCCAGATCCTTCTCGCTTATGTAAAATACGACTCGCCCAGCCCATCATAAACTTGCACCACCACCGAGGCGATGGACGGTCGCCATCGACAAGTAAATGTAGAACGGTCTGTCCGGCTGGGGCGGAACCAACACTGGCGGCTTCGTCAGATATTCTTTGATCTCGTCGAAGGCTCGTTGTTGTTCTGCCCCCCAGCGGAATTCCTCGTCAGATTTAATTTTCACCAGTCCCATGAACGGCTCTATTCTTCCTGACAGATTGGAGATGAATCTTCTGACGAAGTTGATCTTGCCGATGAGAGACTGCAGTTCTTTCTTTGTGGTAGGTGGCTTCATTGTTCGCATTGCCTCCTGACTTTTTAGGCCGATCTCAATTCCTCGTTCATGGACCAAAAAACCCAAGAACTGACCGGCCGTCACCCCGAAGGCACACTTCTTTGGATTCATCCGTAGCCCGAATTTTCTTGTTCGGTCCAGGACGCGTTGCAGATCGTCCAAGTGTCCTTGCACTGAAGCAGACTTGACCACCACGTCATCGATGTAAATTTCCACCAGCTTGCCGATCAGATCATGGAAAATGTAATTCATGGCTCTTTGGTACGTGGCGCCGGCATTCTTCAGTCCAAATGTCATGACTACATACTCAAACAACCCCACCGACCCTGGGACTCTGAATGCAGTCTTGTGTATGTCTTCTGGAGCCATAAAAATTTGGTTGTAACCGGCATTGCCATCCATGAAGCTCAAGATCTTATGACCAGCCGCTGCGTTGATTAACGTTTCTGCCACCGGCATTGGATACTCATCCTTTGGGGTAGCTCTGTTGAGATCCCGAAAATCTATGGCAACACGCCAACGGCCATCCTTTTTCTACAGTGCGATACTAGAAATCCACTCAGATACCGCATGGCTGATTAACTTGGTCACAACATCTTCTCGACCTCCTTCTTGACTTCTTCGAATTTCGCCTCCATCCGTCGTGCTTTCGGCTGGAATGGCGAATTCCTTTTTAAGCGGAGTCGATGCTCAATGATGCTCTGTCTAACCTGCATCTCTCAGATAGTCCCAGCGGCGTCTGGATATTTTTTCAACAGGGCTATCATCGGACCCCGCAGACTCGGATCTAAATTTTTGCTGATAAATGTTGGTCGTGGCTTATCCCCAGGACCAATGTCGATTTTTTCTAGTTCATCAGCGGACGTAAACCCATACCCTAGCTTTCCGTCACCTGTCAAATCGATGCTAAGCACAGGGCAAACAGTAGGCGAGGATAACAAAAATAATTTGGGCCGATTGCCTGAATCGGCCCCCTTCTTGCTTGCATTAGTCAAGGACGGTTTACACCTTATTGTTTTACAATGGCAGGGCATCTCTCTGCTACGACTACATGATCTGCTTGTCGTATGATTGCTGCTTTTTATTTTTTGTGGCTGATCGCAGGGATCGGCCGTACCACGCATGATCGTGGACTTTCCTACTCTGTCAGGCCAGTGGATAAGACCAGCCTCACCCCGTTTTTTGTAGCTTCAATGCGCTCACAGCCGTCTAGACTGATTCCAGAGATCGGCTCTTAGTCTAGACTGATTCCAGAGATCTCGATAGAATCATCTGCATGGATGACCTCCACTTCATCTCCATCCCACTGTATTAGGCACTGGTGCATAGTGGACGGAATGCAGCAATTAGCGTGAATCCAATATCTTCCTAGCAAGACAGCGTAAGTGCTTTTGCTGTCCACGACGAAGAATGACGTGGGTATGGTTTTTCTGCCCACGGTCAGATCCACGTTCAGTACGCCTTGCGTTTCCGAAGTCTGGCCGTTGAAGTCGCTTAACGTGACGTTGGTTTTGATCAGATCTGCAGTGGAGCGTCCCAAACGCCGTAGCATGAAGTATGGCATTATATTGACTGCCGCTCCGGTGTCCACCAACATCTTGCTAACCGGTTGCCCATTGATGTAACCTCGTAGGTACAGGGCTTTCAGATGTTTGTAACCCTTCTCACGTGGCTTCTCAAAGATAACCGGTCGTGGGCCGCAGTCGAACTGTGCCACTGGTAGCTCATTGGTTCTTGGCGCGCAGAATTCTGACGGAAGTATGAACACCATGTTTGTGCCAGCCGATGTCTTTGCATCGGCTTTTACCGGTTTGGGGCGCCACTCTTTCCTTTTCGGACGATCTTCCGTTTCCAAGGTCTGCCTGATTTTAACGGCCAGATCGGGCCGTGCTTTCTTTAAAGCGTGGAGATACTGCGCTTCGGCTTCCTCTAAGTTACGCAGCCGCTGCACTCTACGCTTTTGGGTGTGTCTGAGTCCGTCGGGACACCACCTTGGACGGTGATATCTGTCTTCTTCTTTGTCATCCCTTGGCTTCTCGAGGTCTTTTGCTCGAGCGGACTCCCTGTAACGGCTCTGAGGTGGGAGAGGCCCTAGACGCTTGAACACTGAAACTAGCCCGTGTCCTCCCTCTGCTGTCCACATTTCGGGCAGTTGTCGACTGTAGGCAATCGGCTCATTCCCGCATCCCAGCAATACTTGAAGAAAGGACAATCCCAATGTTTGTCTGCGCCTTCCTTTTCTTTTGACGGTCCCCTAGCGAGGTGCTCATATCCTTCATCGTCTCCATCGCGCCGGCGACGTTGGTCATACTGACGCTCATACTTGTTAAGGAGATGCGTGGAATGTGGCTTCTGATATCGCACTCTCCTCACCTGTTCCTCTGTTAAATACCGCCTGTCATTGTGGCTGGGCCGGTCGCGTGGACCAGCCTCCTCTCTTTCTTTGCCCCGAGAGCGACCACCTTCCTCCTTGTACGTGTCATGGTGGTACCCAGATCCTGCCATATTAACATCGAACGAGAAATCCAGCTGACGCCTCGCGGAGTGACTGAGTTCTACCATGTTGACGCCGGGGAATGGGTTTGTGTCCACTTTCATGGCGAACTGCCCAAGGATCAGACGGCCTTGTTCTATCGCCGTTTGGATCTGGCGACGTAGCTCTTTGCAATCATTGGTGGTGTGGTGAACGAGTGATGCCACTTGCAGTATGGTCTCCTGCTCATTTCTGAGAGGGGATTTTGTGGCCTTCGGGTAACCTCAGCTGCTTCTCCTTCAGCAGTAAATCGAATATCTGCTCGGCTTTGCTCACATCGAAGTCGAACCCTTTTGTAGGCCCTTGCTGTTTCACCCATTTGCAGGATACAGGGTCTGCCCCCCGAGCCCATTCAGCTACGGCCACCTCCTGGTCTTGTGTAGGATCTTCTTCTTTTGTATCGACCAGGCCTACCGGACGTTTGAACTTGTCTTGGTACAACTCAGGGTGGCGCTGATCATACATTGTCGCCGGGCCATGTGCGCCAATGAGTTGTACTCTACTTGGAAAGCCAGATCCTTGATGGGTGCTGAGAGACCCAACACCGCTAGCTCGACTGCTTCTTTTTCAGTTAAACGAGCTGAGTAACATCGGTTCTTGACAGTCCTGAAGCGCTGGATGTACTCGGCTACAGTTTCTCCCCGCTTTTGCCGCACCTGTGCCAGGTCTGCAATGCCAGCCTCGGTAGCCTCTGAATGATACTGAATGTGGAACTGCTCTTCCAGTTGCTTCCAGGTCTGAATCGAATCAGGTGGCAGCGAGGTGTACCACCCAAAAGCTGGTCCTCGCCGATTGCGAAAGAACCTTACGCCAATCGATCCGATGCTGAAATCATGCCTAACTGTGCCAGGTATCGGCTCACGTGCTCGATCGAGCTCGATCCTTCTGATCCGCTAAACCTTGAGAACTCAGGGAGCCGATACTTGGGAGGCAGCGGGATCAGATCAAACTCGTTGGGGTACGGCTTTGAATAGCCGATTGTCCTTCTCTTCGGCACGAAGCCGAACTGGTCTCTCAAGATGGTACGGATTTGCTCCACTGTTTGAGCTGCAGGGGCTAGATTCTCATGACTCGTTCCAGTGGCATACTTGGCTAGCCACGCCTGTTTGTCGGCGTCCATCCCAGACATCGCTGCTCCAGAAACGCCTGCTGAAACCCCTGCTCCAGGAACTCCTGCCGCAGAAATCCCTGCGGTTGCAATCTGGTTGGTGCGTGTCAGGTTATTGCAGTCCGGCACGTAAGTGCACACATATCCATGTGGGATTTCTTTAGGTGGTTCAAACAGGAACTGGCAATCGCCTGGGTCGCCTCCGACCTTGTAGACGACGTACGCCGCTGCCCCTGGCGGCTCCGGAGCTGCAAGTGTGAATGGCAGCGGCGGCCTGGTCTGGAGCGGTCTTTCTCCCTGGTGAGTCCCCAGAGTAGGCCCCGACGGAGAGTACTGATGTTTCATGATCTCCTGAACTACGCGAACTGCGATCCGCTCGAAAGCGTTCACCGGGCTCTCAGAATGGCGGTGAAGAGAATGAGCCACCATGTAGTTGACTTCTCGTCAGAGCTCAGTGCGCTCTTCAAGGAATGCAGATCCACCTCATCAAGAGCACCCTCGGGTGAGAACCCTCCACTTGATGCCATGCTTACGGGTCCTCAAAAGAGCCGATGAGATCGCTTCAAGAGAGCTTTGATGTCATCATACCGCCTTGTGCTCCTCGGGCAGCTGTCAGACGCGGATCGGGTCTGGCCCCATCTCAGCGTCGGATGTTGATGCAGATGTTGTTGAATGTCCCACCGGGCGTGCCAGAATGTGTTGCCTGCCAAAACCCACCGGCGAGCAGTAACGAGCAACACGAAGAGCCGGGAGGCTCCCAGAACTGCTGGTGGGCCCTGGTTCCTCGGGCAACGGCCCGCAAAACTCCAGCACACGTCCTGGCTTGGTTCGAGGGCGTGCCACCTGACCTATACCTGATCAGGAAGGTGAAGGATTGCTCCGATTGATTTCCTGCATGGTAAACAAGTATACGTAAAATTCGAGCCGTGACCAGCTCCCAGGTTTCCCTGCGAATCGGCTCCTAGAGCCGATTATCCCATGGTTCTGCATTAGATTTACGATAACATGGGGTTTTGCTTTATCATTACAAGTTAAATCGATCTACGACAGTTTAACGTTTTCACCACGTAACTGGAACGTCCTACACATAATTGAGCCTGGTAGATACAAAAGATGATAGAAAACTAACCCTAGAGGAGGCCTAACAACTGACGTAAAGTCAATTACCGGAACAACTTCTCTAGAACTAGTAAATCACGCCCCACGTATTACCGGATCGTTCAACCCGTTTTAAGGCCGACTACGAGATATCAAACTAAACCTTGGAGAACAAGGCATAACTATAACAGATCAAAACAACTGAATAAAGATCATAAGATGCTACCCTTGCACTTGGGAAAAGGTGCAAAGGTAGCGAGGTAACTAGAGGTAGCATAATTCTAACAATTATAACGAAAAGCACCGATGCTAGCCTCAACAAATCTATGATAGTAGTGTTACTCGCCATCAACAAGGCTTCAGTACGAGTAACACCAAATAACGATAAGTAATATCGCCTAGACCGCAAGATGCGATCTAGGCAGCATGACACTTACCCGAAAGAAACCCTAGAAACAAGGGGTGGCGATGCGCCGAGATTGTGTTTGTTGTGAACGTGATTGTCCTCTTTTTCTCGATAACCTTAGGTACATATTTATAGTCCGGAGACTTTCTATCTTTGGAATAACTCTACAACTCTATCTTTACCTAAACTGAAACGGAATCTACTACGATACAAGATACACGGGCAATTTAGCCCAAATCCACGCACAAGGCCGATTCAACAACACGTTGAATATACGTATCTTGCAAGCCCATCTTGATCACGGCCCATCTCCTTCTTTGGCCAAAATATGGCGATAACAGTGTCAGCGTATAATCATCGGCGATAAGAACCAAAATAAACATCAATTAGCTCCAACATTTTATACTAATAACTGAGAATTGTTGCATATACAAATATCTCATTGATCTCGCTGATGCGGACGCGGCTCCCGCTACGACCGTCATCGTCAAGCAAGAGGTGGAGCTGCCGCCAGGCTACAACGAGGACGCAGCCACCGCCCGTGCCTTCGAGAAGCCCAAGGAAGGCGAGGATTCACTCTGGGCCTGGGAGGGGCTGGCCGACATTGTCCAGCTATCTAGCTAGTGGCATATGTCACCAGGAGGAGCTTCCACCTCCACCACCGTTGCTGCCATACGCGTCGCTGCATGGGTTGTGGGAAGGACAATTGCTTCGACCGTCGACCCCGCGACTGGACTTGTAGCCAGCGTGGCCTAGGATGTAGCAACAGATGCCATCAGTGCAGCCTGCGTGGCCATAGCAGGGGCCATAGACACCGCCATCGACATCGACCCTCACCGAGCAAGAGTAGGCACCGTCGACGTCGGCGCATGAAGCGGTTGTAGCCCTTACAGCAGCCAGGGTTTAGTTTTTCATTTTATTTTCTATGTGAATTATCTAAGAAATAAATAAAATATTGTAGAAATTTCCAGCGAGTTTTTAATTTTTTTTTGAATTTTAAGTTATTTACTTCGGCCATCACGAATAGAAGAGGCAGCACATGATATTATCGATCCACAAACCAACCATAACTGTCCAAATCAAACGATTTTGATTGCCGGTTTGGTTCTTGTTAGAGATGCCATAAAGTCTAATTCTTTGGGTGCTTCTCAGAGAAGCCAGAGCCTCGCAAAATTTTGGGAAGAAGCGGACAAAAAGAACTAGACCTAAATTAATTTGGAACGGACGAGTAATATATACGGCTTGTGATCATAGACTGTGAAGCAAACCAGCCACTCCAAGTCTCCAACCGCTCTCCCCATCCCGCGTCTCTCGTCAATCTTCCTCTGTCGTCCTTGGCAGGTGCCGAGCCATGTCGGCGCGCCTCCTCCGCTCCTCGCCGACGCACCGTACCTACGAGGTGCGCGTGGCCGGCCACACCACGGTCACCACCACCGTGACGGCGCACCCCCGCGTCGCGCGCCGGTGGGTGCAGACAGCACAGTGGAGCAAAAGACGTCGCCTCCGCTCCGGCGCCGGACTCACCGTCGGCATGGGTGTCCAGTGGACCCCTTCCTTCGGCCGTCTCCCAGACGGCGCCGAGCCGCGGCCAGGCACGCTGCAGCTCTGCTGCGGGCGGCGGTGCCTCGTGTTCCAGATCGCGCAGGCCGCCGGTGCCGTGCCTGCCGTGCTCCGGCGCTTCCTGTACGACCCGCGCGTGGCATTCGTCGGGTACGACATCCGCTCCGACTGCCGCAAGCTGTGGTACCACCACGGCCTGGAGGTGGCGCGCCCGCAAGAGCTGCGCTCCGTGACGGGCATGGGCAACGCCTCCATGGAGCGCATGGCGGAGAACGTGCTCGGGTGGCGCGGCCTGAAGAAGACGGAGTCCGTGGGCTGCAGCAGGTGGGACGGCCGCTGGCTGTCGAAGAACCAGGTGATGTACGCCTCCGTCGACGCCTGCATCTCGCATTGCATCGGGGTTCGCCTCGACGTCAAGCCAGACTCTCGTTGATCTAGGCTGAACTGATCTTGCCTGGCGCTGGCGGATGGCGACTTTGTCTTTCGATTCTCTTTATTTTGCTGAAACTTCAATTAGTAGCAAGCAGCCCCGTCGCTGCATGCCTCTTGTAATATGGGATTTGCAGCTCCATCCGTTCAATTTGCCTAATTTTGTTCGTTTGAACATGTACTGTATGCCTGGGCAGCAATTACTAGTAACGTAAAATTTCTTGTTAGTTTCTTTAGATTAACGTTCGGAAAATCACACATATGGTTGCTGCTTGTCCATGGTGTGCAGCCATGGCAGGCAGGCTTTCGCCCAGCAACTCCGGCAGTCCTGCTTATGTCACGCTCGGGTTCTCTTGTTTGCTAGCGGAGGAACTGCAGGCCTGCGACCACTGTACTACCTACTTTGACTAGGTTTCGCGTTGATTCGTGTGTGTCATTGACACATTATTTTATGTAACCGTTATTGCCGATTTTTTTTACATGGGAAACAATATTGCTGAGGATGTGACATTCCATCGCGGATCACCTAGACTAGACCCAATAGGGATATCATAGGTAATATCATGCACCACATGCATACAAAATGCTTATGTGTCACTGTAATTAATAATGAAAGAGTTTGTATTAGTGTCATAGGTAGATACGGTACCATAGCACGTAGAACTAGAAAAACTAATATCAAATAAATCTTGTACACAAATTTATTTTGAGATTCTCCAAAACAATAAATACACTAAAACTATGATACTATCAATTGTGAAGATAGTATCATGTACTAGTATCATATGCATGATACTACTATATGATACTTCCCATTGTGACTAGTCTTAGGAGTACTCATGTCGATCTCCCCAAAGAAAAGTTGACGGGGAGAGTAATTAAATGCTATATATATATGTGCGCTTTTGCTCATAGGACTTGTGAAAAAACATATTTCAACATGGTCAAAAACTTCTGAAAAACATTTAAGGTGCACATTTACATGTTTTAGGCACGTATATAAAGTTTCATGTAAAACGGACATCTTTGGCGACCTGCGTAGAAAAGATAATTTGTAGTGCTACAAAATTGGTTTTCACGAGATGTTTTTTTGTTTCTTTTTCCTAGGACATGACACAATATTTTCTTCATAAAATGCCCCAGGGCTGAGGGCATGTAAAAGACACATGCACATTATCAAGATTTTTTTAAATATGTTTTCTGTTATGGGAGTATCTGCCAAAACACCGCCCCGCATGGATTTCCGCATTCCTAAATGAATCTAAATTCGACACCAAATTTTAATTTAGTGCTCCGGTGACTTGAACGCGTATTCTTTCGTCACCGTTTTAGTTACTCCCTCCGATCCATATTTTTTTCGAAAGAAAAACTGCATGTGAACGTTTAAAATAAAGAAGTAAACAAAACATTCCCTTTAGCAAACATACAAATTGTGACTGTTTGGGAGGGCATCGAACATGCGTCCTACACTTTGTCCAGTTCATTGAACGACACCCCTCAAACCGACAAAGTATAAATTGGGGGATGGAGGTTTTGGCCCCTGAAATTGCATATATCCACAGTACTACTGTTTGGGAGTTTTTAAGCAATACATTGCATAAATGCATAGTACTTATGTGTATGGAAGTTTTGTCTCCGAAATGAATTGTAAAAACGCTAGAAGATGTTTACAAAAATATGACTTTTTAAGAACGTGGATGTGTCTGCAGAGTTTCATGAAGAGAAGACATGTTGTGCACTCCGTACTATAATTAAGACATACAGTATAAACAAAAAAAAGTTTTAAAAGCACAGTACTCGCAAAAAAATGACATACAGTATAAACGAAAACCGTGTCTCTAAAAAAGCAATTTTAAAAGCACCAAAATTGTCTTTTCGCAAAAAGTTTACACGTGCACATGCAACGTCGATATGAATATGTGTAATTAGTGTTTTGCAATTGGCATAATGCTGTTTTTTTCACCAGTATTTATTGCACATCTCCCGTAGGCAGCAGACTAGTAGTAGTAGTTGCAAGTTGCACCTTGAAACCTAGTCTGCCTGAAACCTAGGCACAATCTACACAGCAGTAGTCGAGTCGTACGAGCCTCAAATTAATGGAGGATCCAGCCAAGGTCGTGGCGCAGCAAAACCCGCTTCCACCCCTTCCTGCCATCAGCATGTCATGTCGGCCCCACTCGCCCACTCCCCTTCGGACCAGTAGCTTTTTTTTTGCGGGTAAGCTTTTTTTCTTTTCAAACTGAGCCTTCTCAGGGAAGACTCACTCTCACTAGTCCACAGTTCAGTCCACGCTCCACTACTCCACTACTCTACTTTCCCTAGGGTTGCAGTGCAATTGTTAGGACCACACTATTTGAGAGGATTAAGGGGCTGTTTGGTTGTCCGCCACATTTTGCCAAGCTAAAAGTATGGCTAAATTTTTTGAAGTCAAACTTTGGCAAAAGTTGGTAAAAGAAATAGCTCTATGACAAGTGTGTCATAGGGACAATAAAGTGTAGCAAGCCAAAGTGTGACAAAAACCAAAACATGCTAAAAAAATGTGGCTGCCAAATTTTGGCTTGGCAAAGTATGGCCTAGAACCAAACATGCCCTAAATGAAGAGGTCACTCGTATCATGGCACAAAATGAGCGAGAGAAATTCCTGGAAGGTTTGGAAGCATTGATTGCGCACTGGTCACGAAAGAATTGTCTATTTTATTGGAAAAGTTTGTACAAAGGGTATAATGGAGAGTCTAGTGTGGTGACTGATTATGACATGTGCATTTGCCACTCCTTTTTTGGCATGAGGATCTCACAATAACACTAATCTCCGTTAAAAAAAACAATAACACTAATCGTAGCGCTCGCCAGATTTGTGATACTTATTGAAGGCCATGCTCCACAATGAAACTACGAGATCAGTAGCTATCAATATACCAAATGGTACTACCTAACCGATGGCATCTATCTAAGATGGTCGATATTTTGAAGACAATCTCGAAGCCTCTAGGTCAGAGAACATCTCAATTTTCTTCGTGCCAGGAGAGTTGTAGGACGGACGTTGGGTGGGCATTTGGTGTTCTTTTATCTCATTTTGCTATTGTCTGGTACCTTGCTCTTACATGTTCGGAAGATCAGATGTGGGGTTGATAAATGCTTGTGTGATCATGCACAATATGATCATCAAGAGTAAGTACGGAATCCTGCGAATGATGATCATCCGTATGACAATTAGGGTCATCTTGCAATTGTTGATCATCAGGTGCCAACGGAGTTTGTTGATTTAGTCGCCATGCATATGGATATTCGTGGCGATCTTGTTCATCACCAGCAAAATGATCCGACAGAGCATTTGTGGAGGCTCAAAGGAGATGCCGCTTGAGGACCATTCTTTATCTAGTTGAACTTCATTTAACTATGAATTTTATGAACTATTTTATTTCTATTTTTAATTATTGTAGAACTAATTTATTCTTATGTGTTAGAACATTAACAAATCGTAGATAAAGAGACAAGAAGAGCTATTTCATGCATAATGTTCCTCTATTCGATTGGATCTAATAAAACAAAAACTAAATTATTGTTTGGAACAATTCAAACAATATTTTTTCTGGAGAATTGTATACATGTACCTTGTATTATGCCATTTGATCAAATATTTATATGTTTCATAGATTTTTCCTAACAAAACATATGCTTTTATTCGTAGTATGAGATGAACACTACTCCCTCCGTCATGGTTTGGAGGGCGTTTTAGAGAGATTGTTGGGACCTAGGTGGACGCTGATTGGGGCTAGATTTGTGCCAAAAACATCCAAATTCGTTGGGAGAAAATAGGCCCATTAATTATTCGGTGCGCTATTAAACGTAATTACTCAATGGAAACGAGAAGTTTAGGCGCATGCATTGATGGAGTTGCATGCAAGGATTAATTCCTTGGCTGGATGGAGTAGGAAGTGGGAAGAAAAAAATGGGGCATTAATTCTGTGATTAAGTCTAACACGCCTAGGAGAATAAGAGTTTTACAAAGGACAGCCCTACGCGTCCCCCGGGGGATTTGTGCTTTTTATCCCCCGGGTCCACAGCAAACCACCTGTCCTCTTTTGGGATCAAAATCCCGCTTTTGCTACAGAAAGTTCCGTTTTTGCTACAACTAGTCCCGTTTTTGTTACATGTAGCAGAAAACGGTTTGCCTAGAAAATAGAAAATTAGACTGGACCTCGCCGGAGATTTCGCCGGAGATCTCGCCGGCGACCGTGTAGCAAAAAAGTTGTGTTAATGTAGCAAATCCGACCTCACCGGAGACTTGCCGATAGACCTCTCCGGAGGCTTTCGCCGGAGACCTCGCCGGAGTTTCACCGGAAACTATGTAGCAAAAGAATTGTGCTAATGCAGCAAAACCGGAGAACAAGTGTAGCAAAACCTTTGCGCTATTGTAGCAAAACCGCTAAAATATTATTGAAAAAAATTTCTAGCAAATCCAACTTCGCCATGTAGCAAGCCCGGCCGCCTCCTGTAGCAACGCCGCCGGCGCCATGTAGCAAGCCCGTCCGCCTCCTATAGCAACGCCGCCAGCGCCATGTAGCAAGCCCAGCCGGCTCCCTGTAGCAACGCCACCGGCGCCTGTAGCAACTCCGTCGGTGCCATGTAGCAAGCCCGCCGACGCCTGTAGCAACGCCGCCGGCGCCATGTAGCAAGCCTGGCCGGGGATAGGAGGCCAGGGCTCCGACGGAGGGGCATCCGGCGCGACAGAGGAGGCGAGGTCTGGGTCGTTGCCGCGGCAGAGAGGAACGAAGGCGGGGATGGAGGAGCGCCCGCCGGTGATGAAGAAACCAAGGACCGGCGGCGGGTGGAGCGCGTGGAAGCGACGGCGGAAGCTCAGGGGCGAGCAGCGCACCGCGTGGAGGAAGGCGCGACAGGCAAGGACGGCGCGGACAAGGCTCGGGAGCGCGGGGAGACAGACGAGTAGGAAAAAACCAGAGGCGATGGCTGCTTGTAGGCACTGCGATCTGCGGTGGCAATTTTCGTGAACAGGAAGGAGACGTGAAGAGATAAGGAAGAGATAAGGAAGAAGGTCAAAGGAGAAGGGGAAAGCAGAGTCGTGGATAGGCCCTTGTACGTCCGTGAGGGAGCGAAGACCCGGGGGATCCCCCGGAGAATATGTATTATTTTCCTTTTAGAAACACATGGAATAGAAAGTGAGAAGAAAAAATAGAACATCAATTCTGTAAAGAGAAGTTTTGAAAACGCATGGTTTTTATAAGACGTCTCCAAAGAAAGTAGTAGGGGAAACCTGTCATGTGTACTTCCATAAATGTCATGTGTACGTATGGTCACACGTACTCCCTCCGTTTGGAAATATAATATGTTTTAGGTTTATGAATGAGATGTATCTAAACATATTTTAGTGTCTAGATTCATTTGAACCTATACACTAAAATGTGTCTAGATACTAGTCAATGTCCAAACTAATGTCATATAGCCTTTATTTACCTTCCCCGTCGTATACCAGATATTTCTGTGCGGGGATTGACACTCGTACTACCTCTGTTTGGGATTATAAGTCCCGCGCGGATAACTAGGTTGCCAATTTGAAACAAAATATACATATTATAATATAAAAATTATACCATTAGATACCTTAGATATTATATTTTCTAATGATATATTTTTTAAATATATAAATTATATTTTGTTGGTCAAATTAACAATCTAGATATGCACGTAGGACCTATAATTCCAAACAGAGTAAGTACCACAGTGATCCGGTGATCCGTGATGGGGAGTCACATCCTCAGCAATAACGTTCACATGAAATAACGGGTCAAGGGGACACGAACCGAGGCGAAACCTACTACTCAAGTACTCGAGCATGGTCGGAGTCTGCAGAAAAGCTGAATCGTCAACGCAACGTCTCTCGCATCACGTCAAGCATGCAGAGTCTTCTCTCTTCCATTTGTTTGTCTTGTCTTGCTTCTGCATATAGCAGAAAAATATACTCCATCCGTTTTAAAATATAAGATATTTTAGATTTATAAAAAAAATGTATTTAAACTATTTTTAATATATATGTTTACTTATCTTTACAATAAATCTACACACTAAAATAAATTTAGATATATATTTATTTTACGAAGCTAAAATATCTTATATTTAATTCAAAACGAAAGGAGTATGTCCAACCGCCCACACAGGGCGCGCGGGCACGTCCAACCGCACATAAAGGAGGGTACCAAGGGCGACTATTCCGTCTAAGCATGGAGGCGTCACCAAAACATGTTATCCTCGGCCTTCGCCACCTCCGCGTACACGCAGACCTCGTCCTCCCAAGGCTCGTCGCCATCTTCCTTCTCGTCCGCATATTCAGCGGCTTCTTCTTGTGTGAAGGCGTGGGCGGAGCCGCCGTTGATGATGTCGTCCATGATGGAGTCGTCGTGGTGCGTTCCGCCGAACAGGTTGTGGGTGCTCGGACTGCTGCCTGCACTGAACAGGTTGGGGACGCTCTGGCTGTTGCTTGCATCGTACTGGGTGAAGCCAACCCTCTGTGTTGGCGCGCCGCCATTGAAAGGAGGGAGGCAGCGATGGGCTGGTCAGGTGTTGTTGGCGAGGGAGTTGGGGTCGAAACCTCCGAGTGGGTCAAAGTCATTGTAGCCCGGTGAGAAATGATTGAGGTGCGGCACCGTGTTCGCCTGTCCGGACGGCGACAGGCTGATGGATGGCGACACTGCTCTGGCTCCCGAGGATGTGAAGGCCAGTGCTGTAAGTCGGTGCTGCCATTCCCGCCATGGCCGCCACCCGCTGCGCCGCAAGAGTGTGGTTGCATGATCCTGCTCTGCCTGCGCCTCTGCCGCTCTGCGCAGTCTCGAGTTCTTCTCCCTCGGCCGGTGGTTGGTGTTCTCCACCTGTCGGCGTTGAATGTCGAACGCCCACTCCGCGTTGGTCATCCCCTCCGGCCGCTGCTTGTCAGTCTTTCCTTTCTTCGCGGGCGCCGAAGTGCGAGAAGCTTGATACCTCTTCGGTGACATGGTGGTGGCGGCAGGTGGCGCACGGGAAGGGAGAGGTGGGGCAGGAAAATGACGGGAGTGGGCGGCGATGAGGTGGGATTGGGCAGCCAGGAGGGAAAAGAAAGGGGAAACGGGAGGGAAGATTTTGGTGTCCCACTGACAGGGCTGGCTCTCCAGCCTTTTCAAGTTCCACCGGCGCCCCCAATCGACCCCCTCGGGTTGGGTCCGGTCTGGGGGAGCCAGATGTTTAGTTGGGCCGTGCCGGCGCCATTTCGGTTTTGGGGGAGAGCTGGGCGGGTTTTTCTATGCAGGTGCCCTTATTTCACCGTTAGGTGGGACAAGTGGAGATGCTCTTAGTGGTTTGAGCTTCAAAAGGGTTGTTGTGCATTTTCTATCCTGCAACCTAAACAACTACTTAGGATTTGAAAAGTATGGAATCTCAATTTTTGTATTTTTCTATTACTACATTTTTCCTATCATACGTTCCAAACGAGATCGTATTCCGTTTTTGTATCTTGGACGGCGGCTTGTTTGGTGTTGCTCTTTCAGGGTACGCACGATGACGTTAAAGAGCAAAAATAAGAAGAATGCTAAAAGCTAAAACTTCAAGGAAAATGATATCGTTACCCCGGGGATTTATCCCCCGGATCCCTAGGTCGCTGCTCGCGGCCGAGCCTACTCTGCATCGCGTTGTATCTAGGCCCACCACCTACTTCTGTCTGTTTCTTCTAGTTTCTCTTCCCCAACCTTTTCTTATCTTCTCCAGTGTAGGGTTTCGTAGCATGGAAAACAAAAAATTTCTATCGCATACAAACAAACAAGCCAAGATCTATCTACTAGATTGTAGCAACGAGTCGATGGAATAACTTACCCTCGAAGATTCCAAAGCGTTTAACGAGAGCGGATTCTCGTGGGTGATGTAGTCGTACTCTTCCCGATCTCAAGATCGCGTAGACGATCCTTCCATGTGCGTTCCGGCGCTCCATGATCGGTCACACGTTATTCTGACGAAGACCTTCCTCTCTCTTGGTCCAGCGGCGGAGGTTGTAGCACTCTCGCGATTCCTACGGCTGTGGCGTACCTAAGTAGACGGAGATCTCGCAGGCTTCGCCTTGGCGGGCGAGTATGGTGGAGATGAGAGAGCTCCTCGGTGTTCTAGGGTTTAGACACACCAAGGAGGGGATGCTAGAGCCGCGGATAGGGTTCGGGGACCCCAAGTCGGCTAGGGCAAAACCCTAAGGGGCGTGGCGGCTATGGTCACTGCCTTCTAGGGTTTGAGGTGAGGACTTGTGTGCTCTAGGAGGAGCCCGCCTCCTTATATAGGTGGAGGCCGGCAGCCAAGGGAGGGAGGAGTCCCTCAACTCGGCTTGGGTGGTGCGCCGTCTTGCTTGGGGAGGAGGACTCCCTCCCCAACTCGGTTTCACCCCCTCCTCCTCTTTTCCACTTTCCAAATTTAGCCGTTTGACTTTTCAATTTAGCTATTTGACTTTTCAAACTAGGATTCAATTTAATCCTTTATTTGGAACAGCGAGGACACTTAGTACATGATGCAATCATACCAACTTTGATACAACACATTCATGTACCCTTCCCCTCCGGAGTGCCGGACATTCCGGAACCTTCTAGAACATTCCCGATGAAAACACCGGAATCATTCTCCAACTCCGAAACGGGACTTTCCTTATATGAATCTTATTCTCAGGACCATTCCGGATCACCTCGTGATATCCCGGATCCCATCCGAGACCCCGAACAACATTCGTTCTCTTTCTCATTCATTCCATAACTACTCAAACAACGTCGAATCCTTAAGTGTGTCTCCCTACGGTTCGTGAATTATGCGGACATGATCGAGACACTTCTACGAACAATAACCAATAGAGGAATCTGGAAATTCATATGGCTCCCACATATTTCTACGATTACTTTGCGATCGAATGAACCACTTATATACGATACCAATTTCCCTTTGTCTCACGATAGTTTACTTATCCGAGGTTATGATCGTCGGTATCTCTGCATACCTAGTTCAACCTCGTTACCGATAAGTACTCTTGTGATATGTGATCCCTTGTGAGCCAGTCACATGCTTGCAATCTAATTGGATGACATTCCACCGAGAGGGCCCAGAGTATATCTATCCGTCATATGGATGGACAAATCCCACTCTTGATCCATGTGTCTCAACCAATACTTTCCGAACACTCAATGCCACCTTTATAGCCACCCGATTCGGTGTGGTGTTTGATGTCATCAAAGCATCCATCCGGTAAAGGTGATATGCATGATCTCATGGTCTAAGGAATTAGGTTACTATGTATCAGAAAGCATATAGCAATTGAACTATTGAAATGACTTGATCTTTATGCTACGCTTATCTATAGGAGTATGTCCATCATATCATTCTCCTAACGATATGATCTTGTTGTTGATAACATCTCAATGTTCATGATAGGGAAACCACAATCATTTATCAACCAACAAGCTAGTGATGTATAGAGGCTATACTAGGGACTTCAAATTAAGTTTACAAATCACACAAGTATCAATGTTTCCTTGTTAATACTATTATAGCATGAATGTAAACATTTATCATAAACACAAAGATATAATAATAACTACATTTATTATTGCCTCTAGGGCATATCTCCAACATCCAGATTGATGGAAAGGGGCGCCGCCACTTGAGCTAGTCCCCGCCATTGGACCGAGAGGCCGCCAGATCTCCGATGTCGGCCCTCCCGTCTTCGCCCACACCATCCACAGCTGCTGGCGCTGCCACCCATACCTCATTGCCCCGCAGCCATGGCCATCTCTAGTTCCCTCCATGAGAGAGCCAGGAAGGTCACCGACGAGCTCCGACTCTCCTCCTTGCTGGCGACCATCAACGCCTGTCGCTGCAGGTCGGCATATCTTGTGCCCTCCATGCGAGAGCCATGGGAGGTCACCGGCGGGCTCCAACTCGCCTCCTTTGCTGGCGACCATCGATGCATGTCACTGCAGGCCGACAACAAGGACGTTGGGGCTTACCTCCGGCCATGGCCTTGCTCCGGCCGAGTGTAGGGGTTCGTAGCATGGAAAACAAAAAAATTCTACCGCATACAAACAAACAAGCCAAGATCTATCTACTAGATTGTAGCAACGAGTCGACAGAATAACTCACCCTCGAAGATTCCAAAGTGTTTAACGAGAGCGGATTCTCGTGGGTGATGTAGTCGTACTCTTCCCGATCTCAAGATCGCGTAGACGATCCTTCCGCTGCGTTCGGCGGCGCTCCCGCAATCGGTCACGTTAAATTTCGGCGAAGACCTTCCTCTCCTTGTTCCAAAGCAGCGGAGGTTGTAACACTCTCCTCGCGATTCGGCAAAGACGGCGTGGTACCGGAAGTAGAGGGGAGATCTCGCAGGGCTTCGCCTTAAGCCGGAGCGAGTATGGTGGACTATGAGAGAGCCTCGGTGATCTAGGGTTTAGACGCACCAAGGAGGAGGCGAGGCCGGCGGATAGGGTTTGCCCTAGGCGGCGGCAGCAGGAGGTGGCGGCGTCGGCGGCTAGGAGCTAGGGTTTGCAGGGTGTGTTGTGTGTATTTGGAGGGGCAGCCCTGCCCCTCCTTATACAGGTGGAGGGGCGCGCCAAGGGAAGGGAGTCCCTCCCCAACTCGGTCTCCAAGTGGGCCGGCGGTGGAGGGAGAGGAACTCCTCCCCAAGTAGGTTTCCTACTCTCCCTCCATCAAACAAAATAGTCGTTTGACTTTTCAAATTGGCGTTTGACTTTTCAAACTAGGATTTGATTTATCCCTTTATTTTGTTCAGCGATGACACCTAGTACATGATGCAGCCATTCCAACTTGTTATGACACATTCATGTACCCTTCCCCTCCGGAGTGCCGGACATTCTGGAACCTTCTAGAACATTCCCGATGAAAACACCGGAACCATTCTCCAACCCCGAAACAGGACTTTCCTTATATGAATATTATTCTCTGGACCATTCCGGATCTCCTCATGATATCCCGGATCCCATCCGAGACTCCGAACAACATTCGGTCTCTTACTCATCATTCCATAACTACTCAACAACGTCGAATCCTTAAGTGTGTCTCCCTACGGTTCGTGAATTATGCGGACATGATCGAGACACTTCTCCGAACAATAACCAATAGAGGAATCTGGAAATTCATATGGCTCCCACATAATTCTATGATTACTTTGTGATCGAATGAACCACTTACATACGATACCAATTTCCCTTTGTCTCACGATAGTTTACTTATCCGAGGTTTTGATCGTCGGTATCTCTGCATACCTAGTTCAACCTCGTTACTGATAAGTATTGTTTTCTCGTTCCCGTGATATGTGATCCCTTGTGAGCCAGTCACATGCTTGCAAGCTAATTGAATGACATTCCACCGAGAGGGCCCAGAGTATATCTATCGGTCATATGGATGGACAAATCCCACTCTTGATCCATGTGTCTCAACCAATACTTTCTGAACACCCAATGTCACCTTTATAGCCACTCAGTTACGGTGTGGTGTTTGATGTCATCAAAGCATCCTTCCGGTGATGGTGATAAGCATGATCTCATGGTCGAAGGAATTAGGTTACTATGTATCAGAAAGCATATAGCAATTGAACTATTAAAATGACTTGATCTTTATGCTACGCTTATCTATAGGATAATGATATGATCTTATTGTTAATAACATCTCAATGTTCATGATAGAGAAACCACAATCATTTATTAACCAACAAGCTAGTATTATAAAGAGGCTTTACTAGGGACTCTAATTTAGTTTACAAATCACACAAGTATTAATGTTTCCTTGTTAATACTATTATAGCATGAATGTAAACATTTATCATAAACACAAAGATATAATAATAACTACATTTATTATTGCCTCTAGGGCATATCTCCAACACCGAGTTTTCCACCGGTGTTGCTACAAACGACGCGAGGCTTCGCTACCTTAGGCGCACGGCATTGCTACCAACGACGAGTGGCTTTTGCTACCATGGGTGTAGGCCGTTTGTAGCAAAAACGGGATTAAAGACCGTTTTTTGAACATGTGGCGCTCTAGGAACCCGGGGGATGGGGCAATTATCCCGGGAGACGCCTAGCGCTGCCCAAACTTCAATTCCTTTGCTTCGAGATAATTTCCACCTGATCGATATTATTTTCGCTACAAAAAGCGAAGCATAGGGAGTCAATCCTGTGAAAGCCCTCTTTCCTATGCTTTCCAAAGGGTTAAAAGGAAAAAAATTCTCCTAATATCCTAGTATATCCTCTGAAATTAGAGTACAACTCTCGTACGTGTTCGAAACGGGGCCTAAATATCGATTGTTTCCAAGACATTGAACCACTCGCTCCTCCCACTGATAGGCCTGACCCTCCAACTTTTTCAAGTTGCGTCGGCGCCCCCAATTGACCCCCCCTCCCCCCGGGGTTGGGTACGGTCTGGGGACGCCAGACGCCGTGTCGACACCATTTCGGTTTTGGGGAGGGGTGGGCGAGTTTTTCCGTGCCAGCACCCTTATTTCACCTTTAGGGGCCTTTAGGAGAGGGGGATGAGTGGAGATGCTCCGAGTGGTTTGAAATTCAAAAGGTTTGCTATGCATTTCCTATCCTGCAACCTAAACAACTACTTAGAATCCGAGAAGTATGGCATCTCAAATTCTGTTACTCCCTCCGAACCATATTAGTTGACTCCAATTTGGATGTATCTAGACAAGTTTTTGTGATAGATACATCCATTTTGAAGTCAACTAATATGGGTCGGAGGGAGTACTACATTTTCCCTATCATACGTCTCAAACGGGATGGGGTACGCACGATGACGTTATTATAGAGCAAAAAGAAGAAGAACGCTAGAGGGCAAAACTTCAATTCCTTGGCTTCGAGATATTTTCCATCCGGTCGGATCAGATATTATTTTCGCTACAAAACGTGAAGCATAGGAAGTCAATCCCTGTGAAAGCCCTCTTCCTATTCCTGCGTTCCAAAGGGATCGGATAAAAGGAAAAAAAAATCTCCTAATATCCTATCCTCTGAAATTAGAGTACAACCACTCCTCCCGTGTTCCAAACTGGGCAGCACACATCGGATCGCAGCGGCCTTAGATGTTGTGGTACCTTGTGGGTTTCAAGCTGGTTGATCGGTGGCGTCTCCTCGTACGTCGGGGAGTTCTGAGGCGCGGACGATGTAGGCGCGCTCGGGGCTCCGGACGGCGAGGCTAGTGCCGCTGCTAGCGGCTCTGGCTGGCCAGGGTAGACGCATGCAGGAGGCGCGCGCCGTGGGGCACCTAGACGTAGCTGCTAGAGGGCGCAGCCGTGCCGCTGGCGCTGATCATGTATCGGACCCCATGCATGCATGCAGGCGATCGCTGAGCCCCAGGGCACGGTAGCTGTGCGGCTTCGGCGGATCCGTCATGCGCTACGGGGACCTGCCAAGCCACGCGGGCATCGGCTTGATGCTCTGGCGGCTCACGAGGCTGGCGACGCGTGCTCTGCGGTCGGCCCGTGCCATACTCAGCGCTGACCAGTCGTTTGACGGGGCGCCTGCGGTCTGGACGGTCGGTAGGGTGGACGCGGCTTGCCTAGCACTAGCAGGCAGGGGACAGTGTGGCGATGGAGGCCGCGGAGACCTTCCTCTCTGGGCTTGGCGCTTCGTTCTGCCGAGGCAAGCGGGCCCCTCCTCGGTCTCCTCGAAGTGCCTTTCCACGCAGGTTCCGTTGTGGTCTGACGCTGCCACGCCGTTGCCTGTTGACAACCACGCCGCGACAACCTCGAGGATTCGAGCGGATTCTGCGGAGCGGCGTCTTCAGGCCCGCGACAACCATGGATGCAAACGTTTTGTACGCTGGGTTCAAGTTTTGGAACCTTTCGTAGTATGAGTTTGCTCCAAATTGACAACCTTTTGTAGCTATACAGTGCTGCTACAATACCTCAAATGTAAAGTACATATGCTGCTTCCAAACAATACCTTTGACCTAAGAATATATCCAATTAATACATGGATCACGTTATGCAAAATTGATACTATCTTGGATTCGTGTTGAAACATACATATTTTGACAACTGAAACACCAATAATACACAAAAATCAGTCGAACACCACTCCACTTAAAACTATGGAATCACTCAAGATATTTCAGAGAAGCATTATATAGGTGTAATCATAAAAACCCGTTCACTACTAGCAGTTTGATCACACGGCCTATAGATTCGTGTTCGCTTACAATAATAATCACTCGGTTTTTGCTACCTCAACCGTGTTGATATATTGGTCGAGGCAATTTTGCGGATGAGTCCAGCATGTGCTGCTTCCAAGTGGTGGAGTAGACGATATCCTGTTTTTGTGCACACTCTCTTCAGTTTCTTCAAGTCCCCCGTACAGAATTTGAATCTGAAACCGTCTCCTCCCTTTTGGTTGCATCCAGGGTAATCCTATGTTCGGAAACTAACTTTCTCAACCATAATAGGAGAAGATTCCAGGGCCAACTTTTCCATGTCCCATTTATCATATGGAAATCTTGTTTTGTGCCTAATCGTGGATTTCACCATTGGGACGAATCAAGTGGCTTGCGTTGTGAAGAAAGACTCTCACCAAACTTTTGTGCGCGCTAAAGGTCAAATCATCACAAAATAGAAATATCAAGTTAACAAAGAACAAAAGTGTCTCCAAATGCAGTCTTCAAAACAGTACCTTCGGAATGGAAGGTTATTGGGCTGACTAAATGCAATAAAATCCACCACATAACTAAGTACATTATGGGCATTGTAAGAAAAAATTTAAGATCCCTATGGTCAATCCTACTGATCTTCTTTCACACTTAAGGAAAAACCGCTGCATGCAAGTTTAAACAAGAATTTGGTGCTGTAATGAATATGTCTTTCATTGGTAGAGAGAGAGAGGATACCGAGAGAAGGAACAAGCAAAGTTTACCATGAGTGCTGCACAAAGAGGTATCCACACATGTGTAAGAAACCAACAAACGCCCTCGAAAACAAAAGAACCCAAGAAACACATATTTCGAAAAATGAAATTATCTTGATGTCGGAGAGCTCGAAACTAAGTTGGGCATTGAGCAATGGTATATTCCAATGGAAACAACTTCCCAGATGCAATATTCCAATGTGTAGAGCATTTGCATAGGCTATTCTAACAAATGAACATCAAATATCATAACTCATCACACAAAAAATAAGTCTCAGAAGTACTCAAGTAACTTTAATCTAAAGAAACTAACTGAGATATTATATGTGACAAGCTGGCACTCTAGGAATGTTTTAAAATGTAAGATGCAACTAACAAGAGATTGTACATACTTGGTCACATCCATCTGGTCTTCTTTTCCTTCAAAGCAAGCATGTGGAAATTTAAAGATAATCCGATCAAATCGTCTCATCTTCAGATCAGTGTGAAGCTTCATTGTTTTCACATCAATACCATGCAAAATTGTGGCTCCCATCATTTTCAGTAGCAATATATTGGACTCTGCTTTACTGCACTTGCCCACTAGAGCCTCTGGTCATGTGGAACACAAGTAATACAGATGAAATAGATACATACCACTACTGATAATGATCACAGAATCACACTAACAATGTTATCACTGACACTGAGATTTTAAGTTAAAGCAGCAGCAGCTCAACACGGACAGAGGCATAAACCAATGTTATGACTGAAGCACATAGGAGAGTTGCATTCTTGGAAGATAGCAGTTTTTACTGAGGGAACCGACACACAGTGGACAACATGTATTTCTATCAGAAAGCTTGGTATTTTTCTTTTTTGCTGAATATTATTTTCACCGTGATTTACTGGGAGTTGAGTTGTATTGACACGAAGACGTGTTCAGATAACCATATTTGAACGTATATATCCTAAAAATTCCTAGTGCAAGGTCCAAAACCAATTATGAAAGTAACAGAGATATATTACCTTCAACAGATAATCAACAAAAGAGATGGTCAATTTCAAGATTAAACAAGTAGCCAAAGCTCTCTCATTAAATTGTATGGCCAACAAGGCTCATAAAACACAAACTCAGCACATATTCAATTCATAATCAACTATATGACCAACAGGGATCATATACACACAAAATCAGTACGAAGTATGAGCCTATTCACAGGCTACAATGAAAAAGATTATAGGCATCCAATCCATAACCAATGCCAGTCTTTAACTTGGCCCAAAACCACAGATGCATATATTAGATGACGTGTACCACTTTTTATAATATTTTGCAGTGTCAATAACTAATAGTACTTACTCAATTTAAGATTGTTGTGATCTTACGGGAGTCAATGCATTGAATTCTTCATCATCCAAACACTAGATCTAAAAAATCCAACGACAATCAAGAATCTTCTGATTAGCATATGGTAATCTACTAATTATGGTACTCTATTCGTGTACACCTATATACGCAAATTAAAGGCCCAAAAGCATATTACCGTATTAATTGCTACGATGTAGCTGATGCATTTGACAATTAATTAACAAAAGGTTTGTCGTCAGTTGAAATCTGAAGCAACTGAACCACCCGCGTAGGGGCTGAAACGAAGCAACTGAACAGGCCGTAGGAGTCGAGGGACGTGGCGACGAGGTTCCCGGCGGAGCAGAATGCGACCGCGAGCGCCCACGAGAATGAGAAATCCCCGTCGCCGACGACCAGTATGCTCTGCGTCGAGGAGTAGGGCTTCAACCATCCTTTCGTCCCTTCCCCCTCCTCGTTCCAGTCCGTATCGCCCTCCGCCCCCTCCTCATCCGCGGCAATCGCCAGAACCAAATCTCCTGGGGCCGCCTCGTCCTCGCCTACCTCTACCGCTGGCGACTCCTCCTCCGTAGCAATCTCCGCTACGTCGTCCTCCTCTCCGCCCCCGTTCCCGCCGCCGCCTACTACCGCCACGGCAAGCCCTAGCTCCCGCGAGGCCATCGCCATGCTCTTTTTTCCGATCGTGTCGTGTGTGAGCCCTTGAGGTAGGGGTGGTAGACTGGTACAGTAGTGTGGACTCGAGTCCAGTCCGTCTCGAAACGGCCCGTTTTTGTGGATGGGTTGGGTTGGGTGCGGCCAGCGCTACATTTTGCAGCTGCCACACCCACTGTACCTATTTTTTTTTCCCAGTGACACCCACGGTACCTTCTTTTTAGGGATGAAAGTGAAGCGGAATGCTTTCGTCTTTTCCACGAAAAAAGAAAATGGAATGAAAATATGAAAGGAAATGAAATTTTGCAAAACAAAAATGAAAATGGTTATTTTTTTACGGAAACGGAGTTTTCTGGCGGACCAAACATGGAAACAAAATTTCCGTTTCCGTATAATATGTAATTTCCATTTTAGGGTTGATGTGCACGGTCAAATCCAACCGACCCATTACATAACCTCGTCAAGCTAAACTTGCAAAGCATCTCATCCCAAAATCGGTGACAATGTAATCCTTGTATGAATTCGAGAAGGCTTTCACAATTTGACCTTTCTCTTATTCCCTTGTAAACCTAGAAATGTGTTAATCCCATATTTTAACACACAAAGTAGTACATCGTTTAAAACATCAACTAAGACCGAAGGAGTTGGGTGACCAATCCCATATGAACGCACTATTACTATAATGATAGCAAAGTCTTGCTAAGTTATGTGTCGTCTTTTCCTCAGGTAGTATGTGTAGTCTTATTTGTCTCTCTTGGACAATGCTGGAAGGGAAATGTTTGAAAACAATTTGCCACAGTATAAGGACCTCATATCTCAATCACTCCGGTGCAGCCAGTAATCATTTCCAGGCTACCTGACTCAGCAAACATCCTCCCAAAATTTGAGGCCACATCTACTCCTTCTGTTTTAAAATATAAGACGTTTTAGGTTTGTGAAGAAAATGAATCTAGACTTGTTTTAATATGTAGGTTCATTCAACTTTGGGATAAATCTACACACTAAAAAATGTCTAGTTTTTTTTTTCACAAACCTAAAACATCTTATATTTTGAAACGGAGGGAGTAAGTGCCATCGCTTCAGCGATAGATGCGTCTAGGATATTTTTCATAAGCCAATGCACCACCTGCTATTGCTTCACCACGATCATTCTGAACGACTTTGTATCCCTTCCGTTTCGAAAAGAGGTCGCTTTCACATTCAGTTTGTATTGTCGTGCAAGAGGCTTAATCCATGATATTTCATTTGGAGTAGCTATATCCATAGCTTAACCGTAGTCCAAAGTGATAGCGTGGATAAAAAGGCCGAACAAGTGGCTATAAAAACAGGCTCACCACTCCCTACCTCACGGCGCTCCCACAATATATACCACTGGATATACTGGACATACTGGACGACGCACTTGGAATAGGTGAGGTCACAGTGATGAATTGCAGTGGCCGTTCAATCATTCATCCAAGCTTTGCAAGTTTGCCGGCAGCCCAGCAGATTAGCACATGTTTATCCGTGCAAAGAAACACGGGGAGAAAAATATCAAAACAAGTGAACCATCAAGTGATCATTCTTTTGGATACTTCTCCATTCAACATGCTAGCAAAACCACATGCCAGTGGTAAATACTAACACAAAATGCAAAACCAGCGAGCTGCTAAAAATAGAGAACTTGACACAAATATTCGTGAGTCTACAACTCTACATCCAGATTCGAGAAAACAATTACTGCTGCGATCAATATTTGCTCCGTTGGGAACAAAACGGACATCGTATGAGGATTTGATAAAATGCCACGTTCTAGTTTGCCTTTTGATAAAATGCCACGCGTTTATGTCAATGATATGTGGGGTCGCCATATGTCAGTGGCACCAGGCGTGGTATTTTACCAAAGGGCAAACTAAAATCGTGGTACCTGATCAAAACTTTCTGACCGAAAGACTCTCTTCCACACCGGCAATTCAAACCAGAGTATCTCCATTCTTCAGGAGTCAGGACACTTCAATCCCTTCACTGTCTACCATACTCCGCTATCAGCCTTCTCGCATACCACCGTTGTTGATCATCGTGAGGAATGATACCTGCCATGTTGCTATTCTGCTGGTGGGAAACAGATCCTAGAACATGAAGGAAAGAACATTAGCCTACTGGGGAGCAGAACCCGTAACAGAAATAAAGCTTCTTATAGTAAAATGCTACCAGTCATCATCATACTATGATACGTGTCTCAAGACCTTCTACCAGATATAGCAACAGTTAAATATAGTAAATGGGCCCCCCCCCCCCCCCTTTTTTTTTTAGCCCTAAATTAACTACGGTGCTTGGTCCGACTAAGGAAATGCTATGGGATGATAACATGAATTGAATTCATCCAAGGATATGCCAATCTTTGTCCCGTGTAAAATTGACAAGAGAAAATAATTTATCTCGTGTATTTTTAGTACTCCCTCCGTCCCAAAATAGATGTCTCAGATTTATCAAAATTTAGATGAATCTAACACTATTTAGTATATTGATTCATCCAAATTTTGACAAATCTAAGACATCTAATTTGGGACGGAGGGAGTATGAAACATAGATAATCATATATTTTGATGAATTTGTGCTATTTTCTTTTTTATAGAATCGCCAACACCCATGAAATATTTCAGATTGCATTTGCACCTTTGAAGTTTTACAGAAAAACTGCAAATAAATCATTGAATGTAGTGAATTCTACAAAACGAGAACCTACAAAGATTCATCCACAAATATGACCATCTGTGTTGCGTAAAGGAAAAGACAAGTGGAATGCATTTATTTCTTGTCATTTTGCATATATCACACAAGTATTCATGTTTATGACTAAATTTTGTGGGTTGTCATTTAATAGCATTTTCTACATTCATGATTTATTTTCATATCTGTCGGAAACCGTAAAAATTAAAAAAAATATCTAAAACCGAGTAAGGGCAGTGACGAAGCTAGGGAAAAATGCCGTTGGTGTCACTGTCCTAAATATATAGCGGTATCAGATCATATTTGTAAGAGTATTTGGTTATATTTTAATGAGAGTGAGTAAAAAAATCACTCGTGATGTTTCACACCAATGCTTACATGGCAACGCCACCTCTTAATAAGGTTTAAATTAAATGTATGGTGTTTGATAGATATAAATGGTTGAATTTTATATGGAACCACTCTTGGAAGCTTAAGGTCTAGGATAAATGTTTTCATTTATTTGAGAGACAGTTTGGCATTAACTAAAGCAAAAAAATGAACTTATCAAATGTTCTTAGTAAGCAAATACTACTATTAACTAAGAACATGCTTATGCATCATCGATCTAAAGGTTTCTTAATAAGCTACTACTATAGGGGTGATTCAGTAAAGAAAATGGTATAATAGCTTTATCTACCATTAGAGAAAATAAATAAAAATTCAAGGCATTAGAATTTATAGATGTAAGGATGCATGCAAACAATTGTACAAAAATGCCTTGCAAAATATGTTGACCAAAAAGGACAAAATAAATGTTGTTGTATGCAGATATGTAAGATGCAAACAATTGTACACAATTCCCTTCTAGTACATTGTGTTGATCAAAAAGAACAAAATAAGTGTTGTTGTATGTATATATACAGTAAGTATACATGTAGAGAATTGTACACAATTTCCTTATACAAACATAAAGTAGCTATTAGTCAATGCACATCGAAACACATATCCACCTTAATTCTTTTTCGTCGACGGTTAGACCCTAGCCGCCCCCGTGTCGTCCCCCAAGGCGGCACCGGGGCGAAACCCTAGCCGCCGAAAAACTACAAGCCGGTAGCCTCCCCTTCCGCCGCTGCCGCCGGCAAGGGCCACGGTGGCGGCGGGCCCCGGGGCCGAAGGTGCTGGGGGCGGCGGCGTGGCGGCAGATCTCCGGTGGCGGTTAGGGACGGCGGCAAAGATCTTCTGCGTGCGGGATCTGGGGCGGCGACCCCGATCATGCGACGGCGGTGGCGTTCCTTCGGGTGTGGTGTCAGCGGGGGGTGGAGTTCTTCTGCTCATGGCCATGGGGCGGCGCCCCGGTCACGGCGACTGGAGACTTCCCTTGGGCATCCACGCTTGAGGTGGAGGCGGCGGCCGTAGGCCTAGGCTCCCGCCTAGACCCGCCATCGGTGCGGCCTTTGGTCACCTGGAGGTGCGTGGGAAGGCGGCACGATGCTCGCAGTCGACCATGCTGGTTTCCAGTGGGATGACGAGTGCGTGTGGTTCGGTCGCAGACTTGCCTCCTTTTCCGCCGGAGGGGGTCGGTCGGCGGCATGGGGCCCCGACCGCCCAATAAAGGCGATCCTTCAGGCTTCTCACCGGAAGATGGTCCGCTTGATGTCGGCTCTCATTTTCTGGCGGTGTGAGTTAGGAAGGCTCCGGCGGCGATCTCTTTTGCGCACAAGTTGCCCGCAGATTGCTGGATCGGGTGGGATTCGGTCGTGTGTTCCTGTTTCAAAGGAGCGACACGAAGCTGGCTGACTGTTGCCAACATGGGACATGTCGGTCTTCGATTTCCATGGAGGACACAGTGGTGGAGAATGTCAGTCGGCTGAGATATGAAGCTACTGATGGTGGGCTAAGTCTTGGTGGTGATGAGGACCTTGCTTGATGACTCTTGACTTGTAGCAGCGACAGTGAAAAGCGGGGGCGGCAGTACAGGAAGAGTACAAGGTCTTATCTTTCAGGGTGAAAATCCAAGGTCTGGCCTTAACTGGTTGTGCCTGGCAATGGTCTTGAAGGCATTGTTTTGAGAGATAGACTTGCTCCAGGGTGAAAATCCAAGGTATGGCCTTAATTGGTTGTGCCTGGCAATGTTCTTATTGAAGACATTGTTTTGTGAGCACGGCTCTGGGTGCTGTCTTGGTGGTGTTTGGTGTTGCAGTTACGATGTCTTGATCACCGTAGAGGGATCTTTTATTTTTCTGTTCTTCTAGTTCTTTTATAATAGGGCTGTGTGCATCCGTAATGTTTTTAGAACACTGCGTTGTTGCAGAGGTCGGGTGTAATTGGTATCTTTCGTGATATTAATATATGCTTCTTTCCAAAAAAGAAAATAGTCGATGCACATCTTTATCAAAAAAGAATTAGTCAATGCACATACTGGATTAGACGCCTGTCATCTTCTTTCCCCCTGAATCCAGCGTGGGGGAAGTTGAACACAACTCTGTCGAACTTTCTCGTAGTGAGATCCGTATGAAGCCGCATCCTCTTTGCATCAACTCCATGCAATATTAGTGCCCCCAGCTCTTTCAGCTTCGCCAAATTCGATTCTGTCCGGCTGTACATTTTCTTCAGAGTATCTGCGAAAATTCATTTTGCATAAGGATTAATTGTAGAACAAGCCTACGCCCATGATTCATGATACAGTGACATCAGCAGCGCAGAAGTTGGCAATGGCTGCTTTCTTCCACGACCTAAGAAATCTATCAAACAATCCACGACCTAAGAAATCACAAGTCAAGTGAAAATCGGGGGAACAAAATCGAACCGTAGCGGTCGAGAGAAGTGGCGACGAGGTTTTCGCCGGAGCCGAACCCGGTGGCGAGCGCCAAGGAGAAGGAGAAGTCCCCTTCGCCGACGAGGAGGATGCTCTGAGTCGAGGAGTACTGCCCCACCCACTTGTCCTCCTCGTCCTCCCCCGTTTCCTCGAGAGCGACCGCCGGGAGGCCCTCCTGCTTCCCGTCGGTGACGGCGGCCGGTGCCGCGGCGGAACCCTCGGCCGCTGGGGTCTCCTCCACCGCCCAGCCTCCGCCGGCGATTGCAACCAGAGCCGCGGCATTTTCCACGCCATCCTCGGACGAAACCCCCGCCATACGCGCCTCGGCGGAGCAGGAGCGTTGCGGCGGTGAAGCGGCGAAAAAATGATTTCTCGTCTCAAATCTTTGCGCGAGGCTCGGAGGATGTCATGGAGGGTTTCCTTACTGTTTACGCGAAGCTTGCGTCGGCCGTCGGGCCGTATGTCAGTGGGATATTCAGTTTTTCTCCGTGCAGTTTTTCCTTCTCTGGGAAGATACGCCCCTGGGGACAACGAGGGTTCTTCCGGACGTCTGGTCTTCTTCATTGACGAAATGACCTTTGTTCTTTTTCAGATAAAATGACAAGAAACTAGTTTATCAGACTCAAATTAGATTTAGAAGATTTGTCAAGATTTAAATATATCTTATTATAAAACATGTTAAAATACATTAGCATCTAGATAAATCTTAGACAACTAATTTAACATGAAGAAAGTACTACTCCCTCCGTCTCTAAATAGATGTCTCAATTTGTTAAAATTTAGATAAATCTAGACACTATTTAGTATATAGATTTATTTAAATTTTGAAAAATCTAAGACATCTATTTTAGAACGGAGGGAGTACCATATTTGGATAGCGATATCACGTAACCACCAACTTTATTTTTTACCTAAAAACTACTGATATTGGGGTACGTACGATGACACCTATTAAAATGAGTCTTGATATACACTCTTTTCACAATTCTTATGGCTTCATGGCAAGAGAATCGATTTTGTTCTTGGCAGGAACTCGCCTACACCCGCACCCATATTTGGCCGGAGCTCCGGCGGTGGCCGAGCCTTGCCGAAGCTTTTGGACAACTTTGTTCTCTCTCCTGGTCTCCCTCTCCTCGCGGCGAGGTCAATGCTTGTCCTCCGGTTAGAACTGGCGTCGAGCACCTGGAGAGCCGGGAACGCGTTGTCGCGAGGGACCTCACGCTGGTCTCGCTCGTGGAGGCCGTGGCCTAGTCAGCGGTGGACACAAACGGGCAGGGCCTGCCGAAGCTGGCCTCTAGCTCGCACGCATCACTCGATCGCGAGTTCCCAAGCAGTGGACAAAACGTTGAAGCTAAAGATCGCCAATCGTCATTTTTTTTCGAAATGGGAAGATAGTCCCGGTCTCTGCATCAATCAATCGATGCACACAACCCTTTTTATTATCCAAGAATAAGTAACAAGTTTATATCTCACGGATCACATAGCGTGTATACATGAATTAGCCAGCGAAATAAAATAGATACACGTCTATGCATTATGAAGACGTTTAAAAGGCTGCCACCCAGCCTGGCTGTATATAGCCCGTGTAACCGCCTCCAGACGGCTGCATCCAGCACGCATAGGCTCCCGTTGCGTATCCAGGAGCAAGGGAGACCAATCGTGGATCCAATATGACACTGTAAAAAATTAGAGTTCGTGCTCTTGTTAAAGACAATATCGTTTCGACAGTTTCATATAGCCCATATTAAAGCGCAAACACCAATTCTAATTCTATTCTTGTCGTAACATTTCCGGATGGCACCCGTCGGGTTCGGGGCCGGGTTTGGCCCCCCATACCCGCACCCGGCCCTCTTCCCCACTCCTCTTTCCCGCCCCGTGACCCGCCGTCGGGTCCAAATCTCCTCCAGACCTGCCACCCGCCGGGTACCCGGGACCCGACGGGTACCTGCGAGGGGTGGCCGCAGCGACGGCCCAGAGCTCCGCTGCTCATCCTTGAACTCCCTGCAGCCTACAGCGCGCAGACGAGGTTGGTCCCGGCCGCTCGCGTCGCCCTCGGCTCCTGTCCCGTCTCCAACAGCTGCCGACATTCACGGGAGCATGGGAGGCGGCGACGCAGCAAGGGAGCATGGGAGGCGACGGCGCAGGAAGTCTCAGACTCCCCTCTCCAGTCTGAGGTAGCGGAGCAGCAAGCGAGCACGGGAGGCGGCGCCGTTGAGGGAGCATGGGAGGAGGACGACGTGTTGGAGATTTTGGGGATTAAAAGGCGTTGGGGCAGAGCAGCGTGAGGCGGCGGTGCAACAAAGGCAAAGGGAATTGGGGATTAGGAGGCGTTGGGGCTGTGCCGCTGGGTAGTCACGACCACGATGGATCTGGAGAGTGGGAGTGGGCCGGTGGGGTGGGGATATTAAGATTTGTATCTTACACAAACACATGCGAGTCAATCCTCATATCATGCGGGTACGTGGGTCTATGGGTATGGGTTTGGCACCCCCATACCTGCCCCCACTAGACCCGAGGGTCTAAATTTTTACCGTTAAGAAGCCCCGTGGGTTTTTTTCTTTACCAAACCCTCTCCATTCAAGGCGGGTACCCGTCGAGTTAGCGGGTATCGGGTACCCATTGCCATCCATAGTAACATTGGTTGGGGTGGAACATTGAAAGTGAAATGGATAACTCTCCAAATTAGTTTTACGAAGGCACACTCGAAAAATAGATGGTTGATTGATTCCTCTGAATCACAAAAAGCGCATTTCTTATAACCAATTCAGTTTCGTATAGCTAGATTATCTTTCGTGAGGATGACTTTCTTATGCAAGAACCACATAAAGATCTTGATCTTTAGTGGAACTTTGAGCTTCCAAATATACTTACGCAAATAAACCGTGTGCCCATTCATATAGTCCGCATACATTGATTTGACTGAAAAAGATACATCGGTGCAGTGGCGAACCTTGAAGAGAAATTAAGGGGGGGCCAAGATGCTGATTAGACCATTTAATAGCAATAACTATTCCTAATTTTCATTAATTTAGTCTTAACAATAATAGTAATTAGAGAATTTGGGACAATGTTGGGGGGGGGGGGCATGGCCCAGTTTAGTCTCCATGAAGGTCCGCCACTGCATCGGTGGATAATTTCCAAACAAATACATCTTGTTCGTCTAACAAAGTTACTACCATAAGCCGTTGAACTAGCGATATCCAAGCGGTCCACTTGTGTCCTGACAAAGTCCTTCTAAATTCTATGTTTAGAGGCGCTGCTGTAATGACATCGACAACAAGAACTTTTTTCGTCGAGCAATATTATACAGTGAAGGAAATTGACATGCTAAAGGGGTGTCACCCAGCCAAGTGTCTTCCCAGAAGCGCACTTGCTGCCCATTTCCTGACTTAAAAGTGCCTCGTGAGAAGAAGTCGTCTTTCACTCCCATCAGGCCTTTCCAAAAGGGAGAATCAGTTGGTTTCGTAGTCACTTGTGACAAAGTCTTGTTTCGGAGGTATCTATTATACAGCAACTCCTGCCACATACCCTCTTCATTGAGAAGCTTATAAAGCCATTTGCTTAGTAAGCATCTATTTTTTAATTCCAAGACTTCGATTCCTAAACCCCCTTGTTCTTTCGGCCTACACACGATGTTCCATCTAGTCAATCTATATTTTCGCTTCAATTGATCGTTTTGCCAAAAGAAACAAGAGCAATAAAAATCTAGTCTCTTCCTAACCCCTTTGGGTATCTCTATGAAAGAGAGCATGAACATTGTTAGGACCGAATTTATCAGGACAAGCCTATCTCCGTATGAAAGAAACTTGCCTTGCTAGCATCCCAGTTTACGCTCAAAGCGAGTTTCAACTGAATTCCATTCCTTATTTAGTAAACGTCTGTAATGAATGGGGATACCAAGATATTTAAAGGGGAGGGCTCCAGACGCGCAGCCAAAGATCTGCTTGTACTGGTCCTCAAAATCCTTTGCCTTGCCAAAGCAAAATATTTCGCTCTTATGAAAGTTTATTTTAAGTCCAGACAGTTGCTCGAAGATACAAATGAATAGTTTCATGTTAACCGCCTTCTCTAGGTCATGTTCCATGAATAAAATTGTATCATTGGCATATTGTAGAATTGAGACTCCACCCTTCACTAAATGAGGTATGAGTCCCCCTACCTGACCATCTTCTTTGGCACGAGCAATTAAGATAGCCAACATGTCTGCGACTAAATTGAAAAGGAGTGGAGACAGAGGATCGCCTTGCCTCAATCCCTTCCTGATTTGAAAATAGTGGCCAAGGTCGTCATTGACCCGTATTCCCACCAATCCTCCCTCAAAGAACTGAGTTATCAATTCACACCAATTTTGAGAGAATCCTTTCATACGCAAAGTCTGCTGAAGAAAAGACCATTTGACTTTATCGTAGGCCTTTTCGAAGTCTATTTTAGAAAGCACACCATCCAACTTCTTACTATGAAGTTCATGGATTGTTTCATGCAGTACCACTACTCCTTCAAGTATGTGTCTGCCAGGCATAAACGCAGTCTGGGAAGGTTTGATGACCTTAGGTGCAATGCTTGTTATTCTATTAGTGTCAACCTTCGTAAAAAATTTAAATCTCACATTAAGAAGACAAATTGGTCTATATTGTTGTATTTGCATTGAATCTTCCTTCTTTGGTATCAACATAATGATTCCAAAATTTAGTTTATACAACGGAAAATATTCGTGTTGCAATTGTATAAACAGAGCCATAAGATCACCTTTGATTACTTCCCAGAAGGTTTGATAAAATTCAGCAGGGAACCCGTCTGTCCCCGATGCTTTATTATGCTCCATTTGCATGTAAAACTTCCTTCTTAGTAAAACTAGCGGTTAGGATAATATTTTCTTCCGGTGTTACTCTAGGAAAGTCATCCACTAAATCCTCGTGCAAAGTAAAGCTACTTTTGGCCGGTGCCCCAAATAACTTCTTATAATATTCTGATATAAAAAAATTTAGATGCTCCTCACCAATTATTGTCCCTTCGTCTTGTTCTAACTGATATATTCTTTTCTTCCTATATCTACCATTCGCCATTAGGTGGAAATATTTCGTATTATTTCCACCCTCCTGGATAAATTTAACCTTTGCTCGTTGAGCCCATTTAGATTCCTCTTCTCTTCTTAACTTTCCTAGTTTTTCGTTTGCCCCTCTAAGTAACTCACGGTCTACTGAATTAAGGGGCGCCGATTCAGCCCGAATATCTAACTCATCTATTAGTTTGATGAGTCTATCTCTCTTTCTTATAAATCCCACTTTTATTTTTAGCCCATCCACGTAGGAAACGACGCAAATGTCTAATCTTTCTTTGTCAAGTGTCAATAGGACTATTGTCATATGCAACCGATTCCCATTGAGTTTTAATCAAATCATAGAAGCCTTCTTCTCTTAGCCAAGATAGTTCAAACGAAAAAATCGACTTGTTACCCAGGTGTGCTTGTTCTCCCGAGTCTAAAAAAGTGGTGTGTTTTCCGACCCCGTACGGGTTAGAGCTCGCACCGAGGCTAAGGGAAATTTTTATTCTCATTCTACGCTTACTAGCACTCTGTCTAGTTTTTCGTAGGTTGGGTTTTCTCCGTGACTTTCCCAAGTGAATTGTCTCCCCGACATTGCGAGCTCGTGGAGATTTAGACTCTGAATTATCGCATTAAAAACACAGGGCCATCTTGCATGAAAGGTACCCCTGTTTTTCTCCAATGAGCTTCTTAAGATATTGAAATCACCACCTACTATCATTGGAACTCCTGGACTATCGCAAATTCTTGCTAGCTCAGCAAGGAAGGCTGGTTTTTGAGCGTCCTGTGCAGCCCCATAAACAGCCACAAAAGACCAATCAAAACCATCGATTTTAGATCTGAGATTCAAACGAACTAAAAAATCACCATGATCGACGTCTCGAACCATAAGTGATTTAGCATTGATTCCTACTAGGATCCCCCCCAGACCTTCCGCGTGAAGGTAGGCAAAACCATAGAAAGTCCTGTCCAGCCGATAGATTTTTTCAGAAAGGAAACCGACAACTTAGTTCTCCCCGTCTCAAGAATAGCCACTATATCTAAATTATGATCTCTAATATTCTCTTGAATCAAAATATGTTTGCATGGATCTCTAATGCCCTCGTTGTTCCAAATAAAAGTTCTCATTTTAATAATCTAAATTTTTAATCTTTCTTAGCCGAGAGCTTCTCCTAACAGCCGTCCCAGCAGTCTTTTTTTGTCTAGCGTGGGTCATCTTCTTAGTGCCCAATTTCTTGCATGAACCGACCTGGTCATGGCAGGCATGGTCTATTGGAATTATGCCCTAGAGGCAATAATAAAGATGTTATTATTATAATTCTTGTTCATGATAATGTTTATATTCCATGCTAGAATTGTATTAAGCGAAAACTTTAATACTTGTGTGGTTTGTGAACAACACTGTGTCCCTAGTATGCCACTATGGACTAGCTCATTGATTAATGATGGTTAAGGTTTCCTAACCATATACATGAGTTGTCGATTAATAATGAGATCATATCATTGGGAGAATGATATGATGGACAGACCCAAACTAAGCGAAGCAATTAGATCGTGTCATCGTGTTCATCTTTGCGGAGCTTTTCTTATGTCAAATATTGTATTCCTTAGACCATGAGATAATACAACTCCCTGGTATCGGAAGAAAGCTTTGAGGTCATCAAACGTCATCCTATGAGAGGGTAATCATAAAGGTGTCTCTCAGGTGATCGGAAAGTACCTGTTGGGTTGTATGTATCGAGATGGGATTTGTCCCTCCCAAGTCGGAGAGATATACTTCGGGCCCACTCGGTAATCGATATCAACACCGCTTGCAAGCATGTGGTTAAGTAGTTAATCACAAAGTGATATCGGATTATGGAACGAGTAAAGTACTTGCTGTGAACGAGATTGAACTAGGTATGACGGTACCGACGATCAAATCTCGGGCAAGTAAAATATCGCGAGACGGAGGGAATATAAATATGGGATTGATTGAATCCTGGCATCGTGGTTCATCCGATATGATCATCGATGAATGTGTGGGAGTCAATATGGTTTCCAGACCCCGCTGTTGATTATTGATAGAAGATCATGTCTGCATGTTCTCGAACCCGAAGGGTCACACACTTAACGTGTCTCGACGCTAGGATAGATTGGATAATTGGTTTATGAGTTTTTGTTCGGAGTCTCGGATGGGATCCGGGACATCACGAGAGGTTCCGGAATGTTCCGAAGAACAAGATTCATATAAGGCAATGCAGTTTTTGGAGTTCGGAATTGTTTCGGGTTAATCGGTATTGTACCGGAAGCTTCTAGAACCTTCCAGAGGGGGACCAACGTGGCCCCACCTGCCGGGAGGGGGCATGGGTCTATGAGGGAGTGCCCTGGCCGCATTGGGCCAGGGGCACAAGGCCCCATAGGGCCCAGCCGTCCAAACAAGGGGAAACCCTAATTGGAGCTTCTAGAAGGGGGAAACTTGCCCCCACTCTTCCCTCCTTGGCACGCCTAGGCTTGGGGAGGGGCTAGGTTGGCGCCCACCCTCTATATAAAGAGGCTGGGCACTACCCACACCTTCCCTCAAGTCTAGCTGCCTGCCGCCTCCTCTCTCTCCCTCCCATTGCGTGTAGGCGAAGCCCTGCTGCAGAAACTCTCCACCACTTGCACCGCGCCGTCGCGTTGTAGATCCAATCCATATCTCCACCATACTTGCTGGACCGAGGAAGGAGGAGACGTCGAGGTGCCGCACGTGTGCATATCTCGGAGGCATCGCCACTTGCGGTGTTAGATCGGAGCGGATCGCGAGGAGGAGAAGTGAGTACGACTACATCACCCATGTTCCGGAGCGTTCATTGGCCAGCGAATCTTCAAGGGTATGAAGATCTCATCTAATCTCTCTCGTTGTTTGCATATCCTAGATTAGATCTTGGATTTCCCGTTCGCATCCGTAGAATTTTTTTGATTTACTATGCTGCGAAACCCTTCAGTGGTATCAGAGCTAGATCTATGTGTAGATGTGTTTCACGAGTAGAACGCAACATGGTTGTTGCGGGTGTTGATATTTTCTGTTGCAAGCCTCTTGTTTGTGTTCTTCTTATGACGCGGGATAGTGAGATTGAAGCGGTCCAGGCCAACCTTACGCGACGTCGTTTCATGAGACCGCTCGCACTTGACGTGTGGCTTGTTCCACACATGCGGCTGGTGGATGCCAGTTTCTCTCACTATAGTTGTCATGGGATTTACACCGGAGTTTGGCAACCTTAATATCACCGTTGTGGCTTTCCGTAGGTAAGAATCGTTCTTAGCTTGCTACTCCCATAAGCCACGTAAAACATGCAACAACAAAGTAGAGGCCTAACTTGTTTTTGCAGGAGTGTTTTCGTGATATGGTATGGCCCAAGATGTGATGTGTATATTGTATGCGATGATCATGTTTTGTAATGTTTCACGACTTGCATGTCGATGAGTACACAACCGCAGAGCCATATGGTTGTCTTTATAATTATGTATGACCTGTGTGTCAACTTCTTATACGCCATGTAATAGTTTCACTTTATCGCTAAGTAGTTAGCAATAGTTGTAGTTGCTATTCGTGGTGGAGGCAATCATGGTGGAGTGATGGAGATCATGCCGGCACGCACAAGATGGAGATCATTGCGCGAAGATTGGCTATACCATGTCACATAAAGTTATATGCATGTGATGTTTATCCTTTTATGTATCTTATTATGCTTAGATCGCGACGGTAGCATTATAAGATGATTCCTCACTTAAAGATCAAGATACAACTGTGTTCTCCCCAAGTATGCACCATTGCGAAAGTTCGTCGTGTCCAAGCATCACGTGATGATCGGGTGCTATAGACTCTACGTTCACATACAACGGGTGCAAGCCAGTTTTGCACATGCGGAAATACTTGGGTCTAACTTGACGAGCCTAGCATGTACAGACATGGACTCGGAACACATGAACCGAAAGGCTAAGCATGAGTCATATGAATGATATGATCGACACTTCGTTGTCCACCATTGAAGCCACATCTCTTCTCGTGAAGATCAGATTAGGTGTGGTGAATTTGGATCGTGTTCACTAAACAACTTGAGGGATGTTGAATTTAGTGGGAGTTCATCTAGTAATTTGATTAAAAGTTGAACTAGTTATCATGAACATAGTCTAATTTGTACTTGCAAACATTGTAGATCAAATGGCTAAGTCCAACTTCAACTTCAACGTTTTTGCTGAGAAGGAAAATCTTAGAAACAATGGGTCTAACTTCACCAACTGGTTCCGCAATCTGAGAATCATTCTCTCTGGCGGTCAAAAGGACTATTCCTTAAAATGCGCGGTGGCGCCTCTCGTAGATGTGCTACGATGAGAAAGCTGTCATCGTCACAAGAAAGATGATTATGGTGTGATTAAGAGCACCATGTTGTTTGCTATGGAATCGGACCTTCAAAATCATTTTGAAGACTATCCCGGGCCCTTTGAGATTTTCGAGGAGCTGAAAACCATGTTTCAGAATCAGGCCCGTTCTGAGAGATATGAGATCTCTGAGAAGTTCTTTAACTGCAAGATGGAGGAAGGGAGTTCCGTTAGTGATCACGCCATTAAGATGTCGGGCTACACTCAACGCCTTGAGCAAGCGGATCAAGATTCCGGAGGAGCTCAAGATTGATAGGGTTCTGCAATCACTCCTCCCAGCTACAAAAGTTTTGTAGTGACTCACAATCGATTGGTTCCATCGATGATCACCGAGCTCTTCGCAGTCAAGGCTCGGAGGTGGACATCAAAAGGATAATCATGTGTTGATGGTCAACAAGCCCCCACCTTCAAGAAAGGTAAGGGTGCAAAGAATCCCTTCAAGAAAGGCGGCAAGCGTTGCCCTCGCCGAGAAGAAGCTCAAGTCTGGTCCTAAGCGGGACATCGAGTGCTTCTATTGCAAGGACAAGGGTCATCGAAGCAATCGTCAAGTACTTAGCGGACAAGAAGGTGGCACCATCAAAGGTATATTTGATATACATGTTATTGATGTTTTCCTTACTAGCCCTCGTTGTAGTGCACGGGTATTTGATCTTTGGTTCAGCTAATATTTGTAACTCAAACAGAGCTACGGAATAGATGGCGGCTTGCGAGGGATGAGGTGACGATGCGCATTGGCAACGGATCAAGAGTTGATGTGATGGCCGTCGGCACGCTCTCCTTAGTTTTACCTTCGGGATTAGTTTTAAACCTCGATAAATGTTATTATGTGCCTGCGTTGAGCATGAACATTATTTCTGGATCTTGTTTATTGCAAGATGGTTATTCATTTAAATCGGAGAATAATGGTTGTTCTATTTATATGAGTAACATATTTTATGGTCATGCACCTGTTGTGAATGGTTTATTTCTTCTAAATCTCGAAAGGGATGAAACACACATCCATAACATTGAGGCTAAGAGATGCAAAGTAGATAGTGATAATACTACTTATTTGTGGCACTGTCGTCTAGGTCATATTGGTGTAAAGCGCATGAAGAAACTCCATTCTGATGGACTTTTGGAGTCTCTTGATTTTGAATCATTTGACACATGCGAACCATGCCTCATGGGCAAGATGATCAAAACCCCGTTCTCCGGTATGATGGAGCGAGCAACAGACTTGTTGGAAATCATACATACCGATGTATGCGGACCGATGAGTGTTTTGACGCGCGGTGGATATCGCTATTTTCTCACTTTTACCGATGAATTAAGTAGATATGGGTATATCTATTTAATGAAACATAAATCTGAAACATTTGAAAAGTTCAAGGAATTTCAGAATAAAGTGGAGAACCATCGTAACAGAAAGATTAAGTTTCTACGATCCGATCGTGGAGGTGAATATTTGAGTTATAATTTTCTCACGCATCTTAAAGCAAGCGGAATCGTTTCGCAACTCACGCCACCTGGAACACCACAGCGCAATGGTGTGTCTGAACGCCGAAATCGAACCCTATTAGATATGGTCCGATCGATGATATCTCTTACTGATTTGCCGTTATCATTTTGGGGTTATGCATTAGAAACCACTGCATTCACTTTAAATAGGGCACCATCTAAATCCATTGAGACAACACCGTATGAACTGTGGTTTGGTGCTAAACCTAAGTTGTCGTTTCTTAAAGTTTGGGGATGCGAAGCCTACGTCAAGAAGTTGATGCCGGACAAGCTCGAACCCAAAGCGGAGAAATGCGTCTTCATAGGATACCCTAAGGAAACCATTGGGTATACCTTCTATCACAGAACCGAAGGCAAAGTGTTTGTCGCAAAGAACGGTTCCTTTCTTGAGAAGGAGTTTCTCTCGAAAGAAGTGAGTGGGAGGAAAGTAGAGATAGACGAGGTTGTTGAACCTTCTCTTGAATTGGAGAGTAGCGCAGCACCTGAAATTGTTCCAAAGTCACTTTGCACCAACAATAGAGGAATCTAATGACAAGGATCATGAAGCTTCGGACGATGCTGCTACTGAACGTCGCAGGTCGACAAGGTCGCGTGCCCCTCCTGAGTGGTACGGCAACCCTGTCTTGACTGTCTTGTTGGTAGAAGACAGTGAACCTACGAACTATGAGGAAGCAATGATGAGCCCAGACTCTGAGAAATGGCTAGAGGCCATGAAATCCGAATTGGGATCCATGAGCAAAAACCAAGTATGGACTTTGGTGGACCCTCCTAGCGTCCGAAAGGCCGTTGACTGCAAATGGATTTTCAAGAAGAAAACGGACGCGGATGGTAATGTTACCGTCTATAAAGCACGGCTTGTCGCGAAAGGTTTTCGACAAGTTCAAGGTGTTGACTACGATCAGACTTTCTCTCCCGTAGCGATGTTTAAGTCCATTCGGATTTTGTTAGCAATTGCTGCGTTTCATGATTATGAAATATGGCAGATGGATGTCAAGACTGCGTTCCTCAATGGCACCATTGTTGAAGAGTTGTATATGATGCAATCCGAAGGTTTTGTCGATCCTAAGGATGCTGATAAGGTATGCAAACTTCAGCGTTCCATTTATGGACTGAAGCAAGCATCTCGGAGTTGAAACCTTCGTTTTGATCAAGTGATCAAGAGCTTTGGATTTGTTCCAAATTGCTACGAAGCTTGTATCTACAAGAAAGTGAGTGGGAGCTCGGTGACATTTCTGGTACTATATGTGGATGACATATTGATTATTGGAAATGACATTAACATGCTTAACGATGTGAAGAGTTATTTTAACAAGTGTTTTTCAATGAAAGACCTAGGTGAAGCTACTTATATATTGGGCATCAAAATCTATAGAGATAGACAAAGACGCCTGATAGCTTTAAGCCAGAGTACATACCTAGACAAAGTTCTGAAAAGGTTCAGAATGGATAAGGCAAAGAAAGGTTCAGTGCCTATGTTGTCAGGTAAGATATTGAGCAAGGCTCAGTGTCTAGCTACGGTAAATGATAGAGAAGCTATGAGCAAAGTGCCTTATGCCTCGGCCATAGGTTCTATCATGTATGCCATGCTGTGTACTAGACCGGATGTGTCCAATGCTCTTAGTTTGACGAGCAGGTACCAAAGTGATCCAGGAGTGGAACATCGACAGCCGTGAAGAACATCCTAAAGTACCTAAATAGGACTAAAGAAATGTTCTTAGTCTATGGGGTGATGAATAGCTCGTCAGAAAAGGTTACGTCGACGCTAGTTTCGACAATCGACAAGGATGATTCTAAATCTCGAACGAGGATACGTTTATATTTTGAATGGAGGAGTGTGAGTGGAGAAGCTTCAAGCAAAGCGTGATCGCGGGATCTACTGAGAAGCGAATACATGGTCACAGAAGCGTCAAGTGAAGGAGTTTGGATCAGGAACTTCATCATCACTGAGCTTGGCGTGGTTCCAAGTGCATTGGGCCCACTGGAGATATTGTGTGACAACACTGGCGCCATAGCACTCGCTAAGGAACCAAGATATCATCCAAAGACCAAGCATATCAACCGCAAGTTTCATATAATCCGAGATTATATAGCAGATGGAGATCTGAAGATTAGCAAAGTACATACATATCTGAATGTCGCAGATCCATTGACTAAACCTCTTCCACGTGTAAAACATGATCAGCACCTTAGTGCCATGGGTGTGAGATTGTTGCCAAATGTAAACTAGATTATTGACTCTAGTGCAAGTGGGAGACTGTTGGAATTATGCCCTAGAGGCAATAATAAAGATGTTATTATTATAATTCTTGTTCATGATAATGTTTATATTCCATGCTAGAATTGTATTAAGCGGAAACTTTAATACTTGTGTGGTTTGTGAACAACACCGTGTCCCTAGTATGCCTCTATGGACTAGCTCATTGATTAATGATGGTCAAGGTTTCCTAACCATAGACATGAGTTGTCGATTAATAATGAGATCATATCATTGGGAGAATGATATGATGGACAAACCCAAACTAAGTGAAGCAATTAGATCGTGTCATCGTGTTCATCTTTGCGGAGCTTTTCTTATGTCAAATATTGTATTCCTTAGACCATGAGATAATACAACTCCCTGGTATCGGAAGAAAGCTGTGAACGAGATTGAACTAGGTATGATGGTACCGACGATCAAATCTCGGGCAAGTAAAATATCGCGAGACGAAGGGAATATAAATATGGGATTGATTGAATCCTGGCATCGTGGTTAATCCGATATGATCATCGATGAATGTGTGGGGTCAATATGGGTTTCCAGACCCCGCTGTTGATTATTGATAGAAGATCATGTCTGCATGTTCTCGTACCCGAAGGGTCACACACTTAACGTGTCTCGACGCTAGGATAGATTGGATAATTGGTTTATGAGTTTTTGTTCGGAGTCTCGGATGGGATCCGGGACATCACGAGAGGTTCCAGAATGGTCCGGAGAATAAGATTCATATAAGGCAATGCAGTTTTTGGAGTTCGGAATTGTTTCGGGTTAATCGGTATTGTACCGGAAGCTTCTAGAACCTTCCAGAGGGGGACAAACATGGCCCCACCTGCCGGGAGGGGGCATGGGCCTATGAGGGAGTGCCCTGGCCGCATTGGGCCAGGGTCACAAGGCCCCATAGGGCCCAGCCGGCCAAACAAGGGGAAACCCTAATTGGAGCCTCTAGAAGGAGGGGGGGAACTTGCCCCCCACTCTTCCCTCCTTGGCCGTCGGCCTAGGCTTGGGGGAGGGGCTAGGGTTGGCGCCCACCCCTCTATATAAAGAGGGCTAGGGGCGCACCACCCCCTACACCTTCCCCTCAAGCCTAGCCGCCCTGCTGCCCTCCTCTCTCTCCCTCCCGACTGCGTGTAGGCGAAGCCCTACTGCAGAAACTCTCCACCACTTGCACCGCGCGGTCGCGTTGTAGATCCAATCCATATCTCCACCATACTTGCTGGACCGAGGAAGGAGGAGACGTCGAGGTGCCACACGTGTGCATCTCTCGGAGGCATCGCCACTTGCGGTGTTAGATCGGAGCGGATCACGAGGAGGAGAAGCGAGTACGACTACATCACCCACGTTAGGCGAGCGTTCATTGTCTTGAATCTTCAAGGGTATGAAGATCTCATCTAATCTCTCTCGTTGTTTGCATCTCCTAGATTAGATCTTGGCTTTCCCGTTCGCATCCGTAGAATTTTTTTGATTTACTATGCTGCGAAAGCCTTCATGGTCCATATGACCATCCTCTAAATCAAGTCGATCATCCTCCTCTAGATCATCGCATAAACCCGAAACTTTAGACACAAAAAGACTCTTAGTATCACTTTCTTCCAAACTTTTCTTACGATTTAAAATGACCAAAGCTCTTTCCCTCTCAACCTCCTTAATGGTCTTAACTGAAGAAGCTACAGTAGGCGGAGACTCGCCTAGCTCTACCACTAACCTACTAGCTCTATCCATAACCGCTTTATCGAAAAAATTCAAAATTGAAAGATTGGGTTGGGAGATCAAACCTGGCGAATTGCGATTTTGTGCCATCTTCATGGATCTCTCCAATTGAGTATCATCTGCATTCGGTTGGGCTCGGATTCTCCCGCTGGAGCGAGTGTCCACGGAGGCAAAGGCCGGGCGAGTGACCAGTAAGTGGATGTTGAAGTTGTGGGATCCGAGATGGGGCTAATTTTTTTAAAATAATATATTTTTATTAATCATTTTCAGAAATAATACACGAAATTGATCATTTTCAATTCTAGTGGCTGGTCTTTAATTCAAAAGACGACCGACACACGTCTTTAATTGAAAAGATGATGGGCAGTAATCATCTTTTGAAAAGACGACGACACTAATCATCTTTTCAAAAGACGACTAGCCCATGGTCGACTATGCATGATCAATGCAACCTGTCTTTAATTCAAAAGACGATCATAGGCTAGTCGTCTTTTGAAAAGACGATTCGTACCGTCGTCTTTTCAAAAGATGATTACTGTGGCTGCTAGAATTGAAAATGATCAATTTTGTGTATTATTTTTGAAAATGATTAAAAATATATATTATTTTAAAAAAATTAGCCGAGACGGATCTCCTCCTCACGAACCGACAAATCGTCCATCACCGGCCATGGAACCATCGAAGTCAAAACATCAGCACACGCGTGTCCCATAGATGGCGCCAATTAACATGGGGTGATCACGTCAATGCCCATACTTGATAAATTTGGGATTTCGGGAAGAGAGGTGCGCTAGAGTCTTCATCGGCTAATAGACAAGGGGACACGAGGTTTTCCCAGGTTCAGTTCTTCGGAGGGAAAACTCTACTTCTGACTACTTCTAATTGTATGTTCTTAATTAATGGAGAAACTGGAGGTTACAATGGCACTGAGATTTTTCTAGGGTTGCACAGATTGGATCTAGCGTGTATAAGGTGAGCTAAGTTGTCGTCCTCGGCGGCCTCTCCTAGCCCTTATATGGAGAGGCTAGGTATCTGGTACCGTCCGAGTCGCTTACAAGTTATAATCTATCTCTAACTTTTCTAGCTTGGAAGTGAGTCTTCTTGCTTGTTACATTAGGAGTTGGTGTCTTCATGGGCTTCGTATCACCCAAACCATCATGAGGCTTCACAGACCTTAGCTGATCATATGGTGGGCTTCCAGCTGGGCCGAGCCGGATAGGCCAAAGGTGAGTGCCCGTTGGGCATACCTATGTCAACATGTCTCATGTCATTGTCAAGAGAGCGCCGCGCTGCACCCTATTGAAACTTCGATAGCTGATAATATGGGCGCTCAACCGGATCCTTTCTGATCAAGAAATTTAGGAGCGCTAGGCGCCAAACTACAAATATATCTGATATGAGAATATCAGAACTCGTCGTCGACTATATAGGGATGCCGACCTCAAGCAGATCGATAACTTGGTGAAAGAAAAACACTAGGGCAACCACCATTATTAGATCCAAGCGATCATCCCCACTAGACCTCTCCCAGTAGGATTGATCGTCCCAATCCCTACCACATGTAGCCCATAGGCCATGCTGGCAACAAAGAAGGCGACTCACGCTACCCAAAGCTTGTGCTAGATGTCCGCACAACTTCAAGCACGCGAGTGAAAATCCACCACCATGTGGCGATGGGGGGTCATGCGTCTATGCCACCGTCCAATGGTCGGGCCACAATACCCCTCGCCCCCTGGCATTAACCATGTGAGGACCACCAACAACTCCCGGGACCGCCACATTGGCTCCTAATCTTTGCCGCCTACACCGGGTCGTCCGGGGCAATGCGTCATTGTGACCAAAATGATCCCTTTGGGGAGAAGACACCACATGAGAAGACAACCTACTGCCAAGACGGTGAAACTGGATTCGCCCGCTGGCATCCTCCAGTGGCAGCAAGGAAGATGAGAGAGGGGGTATTGGGGATGGTGATGGCTACGGTTTTAGCCCGAGCAACCCCCCAGAGAGCACCGCGGGAGCTGGTGTCATTTTGAGCAAACTAAGAGCATCTCCACTTGTGCCCCCATACGACGTCCGACACAGCCATTTTTAATCCATATGGGGGTGTGTCGGCTTGGACAATGTAAATGGAAGGGGGCGCTAGCTTCCATCCGCGTCCCGCATTAAAAATTAAAAACATTTTGAACTACTCGAAATTCGATAAACTCAAACACAAAATGCAAAATTTGATAGTTCAAACATATTTTAAAAACTGTTAAAAACAAAACAAAATAATTTGGCGTCAGCTGAGGCGATCTAGCGGCGGCCGAGGCTAATGGGACGGTACATGGGCGTTGTCATCGTTGGAGTCGCTAGGTGGGTCCATGCTTCGGCAGCGAGTGGTTGCTGCTGCCCTGCCCGACATCGCCGTGCCAATACGATGGCCCCCACCCTCGTCGGCGTCGCCCTCCATGTCGATGAAGAGGCCAAGGAAGCATGCACGCTCGGCCTTCTCGCGTCGATACTCCACCACAAAAACGCTTTCGCGAACTCGTCCATTGTCGGCAGCACAGAGTCGAAGGAGATGTGCTTCGCCATGCGCTGGCCCAGAAACTCCTCTGGGTCCTCTAATGACCCACAAGTGTAGGGGATCGCAACAGTCTTCGCGGGTAGTATTATCCAATTTATTGATTCGACACAAGGGGAGCCAAAGAATACTTGCAAGCCTTAACAACTGAGTTGTTAGTTCAGCTACACCTGGAAATAGTTCTTGCTCACAGAAGTTTATGAGTAGTAACAGTTTGTAGTAGCAAAAGCAAAGCAACAACAACAGAAACAGTGAAACAAGAGCAATAGTAATAATGCTTGATAAGATGGGATTCGTCAAGGTAGGCATAGGGATGGATGGACGGGTGTTGCATGGACGAGTCTAAACATGTAACTTCAATATCTAGGGCATTGCAGATAAATAATAACAAGCATCCAAGTACTAAACAATCCTAGGCATGTGCTCCAAATATAGTCATACGTTCTCACAATGAGAACTTGCACAACATCTTCTGTCCAGCCAGCCCGTGGCAGCGAGGCCTCTAGGTAACTACTGGCAATTAAGGTGCTCCTTTTAATAGAGCACCGGAGCAAAGCATTAACACTCCGTGACCACATGTGATCCTCACACCACAGCTATCCCCTTCGTTTGTTCCAATTATTGTCACTTTGGGGCCTTTGGATCCGGACAATGATATGTGTACATAACTTGCAGATAAGATCACAAACAATACTATCATAATGATTCAATAATAAGTTCAGATCTGAGATCATGGCACTCGGGCCCTAGTGACAAGCATTAAGCACAACAAGTTGCAACAAAGTCAAATAACACTAATACAGATACTAGGCACTATGCCCTAACAGATCTTATTCGATTACATGATAGAACTCATCCAATCCCTACCATCCCCAAGCCTACAGCGGGAAATTACTCACTCATGGATGAGTGAAACATCGGTGGTTGATGGAGATGCATTGGTGATGACGATGGCGATGATCCTCCCAAATTCCCCGTCCCGGCAGGGTGCCAGAATGGAGTTTCTGGATCCGAAACTTGGTTTCTGGTGGTGGCGGCGGAGCGGAACTATTTCTTGAAAACTATCGAACCCCCCACTCGGTTTTAGGTTGAAAGGCAACTTATAGGCGCAGAGGGAGGCCGAGGAGCTGCCTGGGGTGGCAGCACCCCCTCCAGGCGCAGGGTCAGGTGGGCCCGCGCCTGGGGTGGGTCTGGGACCCCAGGCCTCCTCTCTGTCTCCCCTTCTGGCTCCATGGATATTCTGGTGAAATATAATTTTTGGCATAATTTCCTGGATTTTTCCCGATAGTTGATTTTCTGCACAAAAACAAGACACCAAGGTAATTCTGTTGAAAAGAGCGCCAGTCCGTGTTAGTTGTATCCAAATCACACAAGTTTAGAGGAGAAAAAATAGCAAAGTGTTCGAGAAAGTAGATACGTTTTGGACGTATCAACTCCCCCAAGCTTAGCTTATTGCTTATCCTCAAGAAATTCAGTTGAAAACTGAGTACGATAAAAGAACTTTCACGAACACTTTGCTTCATATGATGTATATATTCTCAGCATAGGAGTAGATGCTTAGACAATTCATAATAAGAAGTATGCAACTAAGTCTACTCAATAGTCATTGCAAACTATGAAGAGAAACCAACTCAATAATAATAAGTAACATGAAACATAAACATAAGCAACATTGCAATGCTCATAGTAAGGTATGATAGAGTCGTATCTCGCTTGCCTTTGTCTGAAGAGCACGATATGAATGCTGAGGCACCTCTGAAGTTCACATGAAGACTAGAGATAAAGATATCAGAGATACAAGCATCAAAGTCATGGCATAATTAACCAATTTTTGGAACAAACACAAGAATGGCAACTATGCTCTCAAGAAGGTGCTCATAGAATAAGTGGCGACTCAACAAAATTGTGAAAACGGTTTTGTGAAGGTTTGAAAGGCTTCCTAATGCTGAAAGGAAGGTACTCGTTAGCTTTGAGCTCTCATTGCCCCTATCATAGGCATCTTCATGTTGTTAAGGTGAAAGTGAGGTCCACTCTGAATCATATGCTTGACAGACCATAGGCTGAAAATCCCAAGTCCCTTGAGTACGAGGGTCGCTCTGCATGCTACTCAACTTTGGTCACCTGAAAGTTCTTGTCATTGTAAATAAATGCATATCATCGAGAACCGCCAACGGGGTACCCCTTGCATATGGTACAGGAGATTTCCCATAACCAAAATGACAAGGCAAGCATACAATAAGCATCTTAGCAATCTTTTTATTTACCATATGCATAGCTTTTTATTGAGGATGCTTCATAGATGCTCAATATGGTGATGCTGCAAGTTTCCACCATGATTAGGCATGGCTTAGGCTATCGTCCCAGGCGTTTCTCTAACACAATGTATAAACTCCATGAACTCACAAACTCCCCTTTTATTTCACATCATCGACATCCGTAAACAAAAGAGCAAAGTATCAACTGGATGAGATATCCAACATGTGTTGAAAGGGGTCCCCGTGACAGCACGGTTCTACTGACTCCCAGCATATAATAAGAAAGCATATAATTTTCATGGACTAGTCACAATGGTTCAAGAATATTAAGCGCAAGGAATAAAGTGTGCCATCAAGTTCGTGAGAGCTTTACTAACTAACTTTCTCAAAACAGACAAACATTTTATTTTGGAAGAAAACACGACATATAGAATATATGCACTGAAGTAGCAAATGATGCTAATGGGTAGGTATGGTGGACACAGCTGGCAATATTGGTTCTGGGGAGTTGTAAGCACAGGTAGAGCACATACTCAATGCAAGTGAAGGCTAGCAATAGAGAGGGAGCGACAAAGGAGAGAGCAATAACTGTCATAATCATGCTTGCAACAAAACAGGACTAATTATGGCATGAAAGTGATACAAGAACTCCGAGGCAAAATAAATCATCGAGGCTTACTGACTATTGATTAGTCATACGCATGCATGAGCATGTGCCAAGTCGATTCACATGAACAGTCAGAGGAGGATACCACAATGTCATACCAAAGTATGAATAAAACAATGCAAGCAAACATTCATATGACATGCTATAAACTATTAGCAAGCTGGAGCTAATCATAGACAAGCAATAACTATTAAGCATCCATAATGACATACACCTTACACAAATAGGCTAAGCATGCTCACAGTGATGAGTATATGTACAAAAATGAAAAACAAATAGAGTTCGTTACCAGCCTCTTACCACTCCTCGAGTTGTCTTAATCTTTATTATTGACCTTCACTTGTGTGACTTGAATAATTAACATGAAACCAAAATCCACTGAGGACGGCCGCACCCTGCAAAGAACTCACAAAACCGAAGAAGAACAACAAATATTTTTGGTGTTTTCGATTTTTTAGAAACAAGCAAACAAAGAAAAACCAAACAAAAACAAAGCAAAATATTTTTGGATTTTTCTTTTAAGGCAAACCAAAGAAAAGATAAAAAAAACCCAAGAGAAACAATGAAAATATTTCTTGGTATTTTTGTGTTTTTGAGAAGAAGCAACAAAAACCAAAAAGAAAGCAAAACATTGGATATACAAAGAACCTACCGAACATGATATATATATATGAGTGTGATGTCGATATACCTCCCCCCAATCTTAGGCTTTTGGCCTAAGTGGGGATCAATCCCATGGTGCCCAAGTAGATGCACCTCCGTAGTATGTCGAGGAGGCTCCCTCGTCCTAGTACGAGCTCGAGGACTCCCCAGTGTAGTGTACCACGGGGTCATATGAGGGCGCTTCCTCCTGATAGTGCCCATGGAAGTTGAGAGAGTGTAGCTTGTCATACATCTCCGCCTTCGAGCGTGACCAAGGTCCCTGAGAAATACTGAACAAAGTGGTTTGGGGTAGAGGGATCTCTCTCTCTCTCTCTTCCCCGTCAATAAACAACATTCTATAAACCAAGTTCTCAAGGGTAGAGCTAGTGGTGACAAAGTGGTGTGCCTTCATGGCAGCAAGATCAAGCCTCTGACGATCCAAAACTGTATCATGTGGATCAACAACAATGTCCAAGGTAGCAGCAATACGAGTAGCAATAATTCCCCCATAAATGGGTCCCTTAGCATCTAACGACGAGCAATGATGGAACCAAGATTATACTTATCCTCACCGTTGAGCGCAACAGCTAAGAAGGCCAATTGATTGTTGGAAATATTACTAGTGCTATCCCTACCAAGAACACTGGTGGTAAGATAGTAGGCAAAGTACCTGATGGCTGGAAGTTGAATATTCTTTATCTTCCCTCGTTGAGCTCTGCGGTCATCATCATGGGTTATTCCTCGGTAAAGCTCCAACAAATCAGCGGGAAGAGCTGGAATCTTCTTTGATGATCCAGCTGTACCAAGTCCCAGGGCCTTGCAAAATTTCTTCAAAGACATTGAATGAGCCCTGTCATAAATTTTGAAAAACACAGAGGGCTTGAACATGCTGTTAGTAAAGGAGAAACTCTCCACAAATGTTTTAGTAAGCACAACATATTGTGCACTCTCATCCTGCATGAAAATTGTTATACCAGCCCTCTGAATCAAAGTCATGAAATCTTTAAGAATCCCAGCAGCTCGCAAGGAAAGGTGGAGGGGTGCGCATCCCCTTCATCTCCCTCGTCACCAAATCGCGGAGTGATGAGATCCTCATTGTATGAGGGTCTAGTACGGGTAGATGACCTTGGAAGCCTTGCCCTTCTAGGTGCATCACTCTCAAATATATCACCAAATGTGTGGTGGTCCATGACTTCACGTTGCTGAAATTTTAAACAACCATCAAACCAAGTGATTTCTAAATTGAAAAATGATGAGCAACTACTATAGGAACTTGCTAGAGGATTACACATGCATCAAAACAAAGTTTCTAAGCATAGAACAAGCATGCAATCTCAAACAATCTGTCACCTATAGCAGCAAAATACTCAAGATACAATCTACCAATCACAAATCTAATTGGACAAGTGGAGGAGGCACATACCAAGGAGCAAACCCTCCAAACATCAGCACTTGAGATGGGCTGAACAAGGAGATCAAAAATCGTGATAAATAATAGCAAGAAATCGATCTTGAGAAAGTTTTCCGGTGTTTTTCGGGAGACAGAGAAAGAAGGTGGCTTTGAGGAGGCAGCCTAGAGGGCCCCAGGTGGGCCAGACCTCCCCCAGGCGCCACCAGTGGTGGGCTCGTGCCTACCACAGGTGTGGTGGCCTGGGGTGTCCCCCTGGGTCACCTGTGGTGCCTCTCTGCCCCTTTTTCGAGGAAAATTTTATTTTGAATTTTCTGGGATTTTCGGGAAACTTTATTTTTGGCCAATTTTCAGGGTATGAAAATTGATTTTCTCGCAGAAACAGTTTTTTAAGAAGAAGAAAAAGCAAACCAAAAGCCAAACTACAGGAGCTCTAAGAAACTCAAACAAGCAAACTACTAGCAAAACTAAAGCTAAAGCAAAGACTAGGAAGGAGAAAAGTAAAAGAAAGCAAGTATAACCACAGTGGAAACATTATTTTGTTCATTATAATCCTTTTGTTAACAAGGTTGATCAAGTCTTGTTACCAAAACAATCTTATATGAAACAAAACTTTGCATTCCACAAGGTGATTATGTTACCTCATACTTGATAGTAATGGTCCCAATCATAATAGTTTCAAAATTTTCTTGTGGAATGGTACAATATATTTCTCCAACCTTGATGCTCTCAACATTTTCAATGGAATTCAGGCAATAGATTCTAACAACCTTCTTGGGGAAGTAAACAGTATGCTTTTTGTCATCAATATTGAATGTTACTTTTCCTTGACTACAATTAATGACAGCACCTGCAGTATTAAGAAAAGGTCTCCCAAGAATAATAGACATATTATCATCTTCAGGCATTTCAAGCACAAAAAATTAGTTAAAACCATGCAATTATGAGAAACTTGAACAGGAACATCCTCACAAATACCAACAGGAATAGTAGTTGACTTATCAGCCATTTGCAAAGATATATCAGTTGGTATCAACTTTTCTAGCTGGAGTCTCTTGTAGAGAGAAAAAGGCATAACACTAACTCCAGCTCCCAAATCACATAAAGCAGTTCCAACATAATTGTTCTTAATAGAGCAGGGAATAGTTGGTATACCTGGATCACCAAGTTTCTTTGGAACCTTACCATTGAAGGAGTAATTAGCAAGCAAAGTAGAAATTTCCTCATTAGGAATCTTCCTTTTATTAGAGACAATATCCTTCATATACTTTGAATAAGGAGGCAACTTAATAACATTATTCAAAGGAATTTGCAAGAATAAGGGTTTCATCCACTCACAAAACTTGTTGTAGTGTTCTTCCTCCTTTGACTTGTGTTTCTTACCTGGAAAAGGCATAGGTTTCTGCACCCAAGGTTCTCTCTCTTTACCATGTTTATTAGCAATAAAATCTTACTTTGTGTACCTAGTGTTCTGAGTGTGCTTCTCAGGTTCTTCCTCACCTTCCTCCTTATTAGGAGACTCATCATTATTACCACTCTCAGTTTCAGCATCAGAGACAAATATACTATTAGGATCTACAACAGGTTCAAGTGGTTCCTCAACTATCTTATGTTTCTTCTTCTTCCTCTTACGAGGACTACCACTATCTTCACCTTGTTGGGAATCCTGCTCTATTCTTTTAGGGTGTCCTTCAGGATATAAAGGATCTTGAGTAGCTGCACCACTCCTAGTTCTAATTCCATAAGCATGTTTATTTCCTGAGGCATTAACTAGCATATCCTTTTGTACCTTAGGAAGTTGATTAAGTTGGGTTTGAACCATTTGAAAGTGTTTACAAAGAATTTTAATATCATTAGAATTTCTTTCCACAATATCTTCCAACTCATGGTTTTGAGCTTGTTTATTAAAATTACCTTGTTTAACAATAAATGTGTCAAGTTCCTCCAAGCATTGATCAGGAGGCTCACCATAAGGAATATCACCTTCATTAAATTGGAGAGAGTGTACCTCAATAGTAGATGAGTGGGTAATTGGCTTACATAATTCTTCTATAGGAGGTAGATTCTTCACATCTTCAGCTCTAATACCTTTCTCCTTTAGACACTTCTTAGCTTCCTTCATCACTTCATCATTCAATGCAATAACTCTCCTCTTATTTGTTGTTGGTGTTGGAATTGGTTCAGGAACAAATGGTTCAGGAGTAATAGGCTCAGGTATATTTAACTCAGTTTAAGTCCAATCATCATAATTCTTGCTTATCTTGGTCATTAATTCTTCAGCATCTGTGGGAGTCCTTTTCCTGAAAACACAATCAACAAATATATCTAGGTATGTCCTAGAATCATCAGTTAGTCCATTATAATAAATATCAAGAAGCTCATTCTTAGGCAATGGACATCCATGATGTGCATGAATCAAGGCACAAAACCTTGTCCATGACTCAGGCAATTTCTCTTCTTCTCCCTGTTTAAAATCAAAAAGTCTCTACAAAGCAGCATGTCTAGCAATGGGAGGAAAATATTTATGGAAGAAAGAAGCAATCAAGCAATCAGGGCTATCAATGGAACCAGGAGGTAATCTATTAAACCAAGCCCTAGCTTCTCCTTTTAGTAAAAAAGGGAATATCTTAGTAACAATGTACTTGCGCATTTTAAAATCATCAGAGAACAAAGCACTCATAGTAGAAAGCTCATTCATATGATCCACAACACTCTCATATTCAGTCCCACAAAAAGGTTCTTTCTCAACAATATCTAAATAAGACAAATCAAGAGAGAAATCATAGTCTTCATCTTTAATATCTATGGGAGAAGTGGCAAACTTAGGATCAGAGGACAACTTAGGCATAATAGTACGTCGAGCAAGGAGACTCTTCATAGCACTAGTACCATGTGTGTTTCGGCACTCTTCAACAAATTCATCAGTGAACTCAATATAACCATCATTAATATCATAACTCTCACTAGCCTCAGGTGAGCTAATAGGTGTAACGGTGGCTTCACTAGGAGTTTCGGTATTTCCTAGACTAGCCATAGTAGCATCTAGAAAAGGACCTAGTGAACCACTCGCATCAAGCACAGTAGAAGTAACATCATGAGCATCAAAAGCAGTTTTAGATTCAAAAGTAGTAGCAGTGTGTGTAGCATGAGTATGTGGTGGTGGTGTGACAAGCTTACTTATAACAGACGGTGAATCAAGAGCAACAGAGGTGTCTAGGACTGTACCTCTTCTTGTAGTGGATGGTAAAATAGGGAACTTTCCATCACGAGACATCCCCATGATGAAAGGAGTGGCAGTGAACAATAATAGATCCAAGTGAACTTACAAATAAAGCTATGCTCCCTCGCAACGGTGCCAGAAAATAGTCTTGATGACCCACAAGTGTAGGGGATCGCAACAGTCTTCGTGGGTAGTATTACCCAATTTATTGATTCGACACAAGGGGAGCCAAAGAATACTTGAAAGCTTTAACAACTGAGTTGTCAGTTCAGCTGCAACTGGAAATAGTTCTTGCTCACAGAAGTTTATCAGTAGTAACAGTTTGTAGTAGAAACAGCAAAGCAACAACAACAGCAACAGTGAAACAAGAGCAATAGTAGCAGTAACGGTAACAGTAGGATTCGAGTGCGGTAGGCATAGGGATGGATGTACGGGCGTTCCATGGACGAGTCTAAACATGTAACTTCAAGATCTAGGGCACTGCAGATAAATAATAACAAGCATACATGTATAAACAATCCTAGGCATGTGCTCCAAATATATTCATACATACTCGCAATGAGAACTTGCACAACATCTTCTGTCCAGCCAATCCATGGCAGCGGGGCCTCTAGGGAACTACTGGCAATTAAGGTGCTCCTTTTAATAGAGCACCGGAGCAAAGCATTAACACTCCATGAACACATGTGATCCTCACACTACAGCCATCCCCTCCGGTTGTCCCAATTATTGTCACTTTGGGGCCTTTGATCCGTACAATGATATGTGTACACAACTTGCAGATAAGATCACAAACAATACTATCATAATGATTCAATAATAAGTTCAGATCTGGGATCATGGCACTCGGGCCCTAGTGACAAGCATTAAGCACAACAAGTTGCAACAAAGTCAAATAGCACTAATAGAGATACTAGGAACTATGCCCTAACAGATCTTATTCGATTACATGATAGAACTCATCCAATCCCGACCATCCCCAAGCCTACAACGGGGGATTACTCACTCATGGATGAGGGAAACATCAGTTGTTGATGGATATGCGTTGGTGATGACGATGGCGATGATCCTCTCCAAATTCCCCATCTCGGCAGGGTGCCAGAACGGAGTTTCTGGATCAGAATCTTGGTTTCTGGTGGCGGCGGAGTGGAACTCTTTCTGGAAAACTATCGAACCCCACACTCGGTTTTTAGGTCAAAAGGCAACTTATAGGCGTGGAGGGAGGCCGAGGATCTGCCTGGGGTGTTAGCACCCCCTCCAGGCATGGGGTCAGGTGGGCCCATGCCTGGGGTTGGTCTGGGCCCCCCAGGCCTCCTCTCTGTCTCCCCTTCTGGCTCCGTGGATCTTCTGGTGAAATATAATTTTTGGCATATTTTCCGGGATTTTTCCTGATAGTTGATTTTCTAAACAAAAACAAGACACCAAGGTAATTCTGCTGAAAACAGCGTCAGTCCGTGTTAGTTGTATCCAAATCACACAAGTTTAGAGGAGAAACAATAGCAAAGTGTTCGAGAAAGTAGATACGTTTTGGACGTATCATCCTCCTCGATCTTGAAATAGATGGCAGCGTCCTTGTACTACGGTGGCTCCGTCCACTTCTTCTTCACCTTCCATTAGGTTTTGGAGAGGCGGAGGTGGCCACGGTAAGGGGAAGGCTCGCGTGGGGGCAGGACATTCGGCTGCGAGAGCGCCTGCGGAGAGGCGGCGGGATATTCTCATACTCGTACGTCACCGGGGTGAGATGGGTGGAGAAGCGGGGCGACGACATGGAGTAGGGGGCGTAGCACATCGGCGATAGTGAGTACCTCAACAAATAAGAGGTCGACAAGGAACGGGGCTTCTGCCGGCACGGGGCCCATCGCTGGACTGCCTGTGGCAGCGACATTGCCATTGGCGATGTGGCCGAGCACCCAGGAAAGTGTCCTTCCTAGGGCGCTCCACCACCGATGCCTACCCTCAATGTTGTAGTTCTCCAATGGAGGGTTGTGGCCCTCGTTGGTTTTAATGCGGTCCTCCCATTACTGCTCGAAGAACTCGTCTCACGCGACGTGGTTGTTGGTATCCCACGCGGGATGATTCCTCTCTTTCGCCGTGAGCACTCCCTAGTAGTGCTCGTAGATGGCCTCGTGTGTTCCTGTACGGTCGGCACATACAGGACGCAGAGGCCACCGATGCTAGGTACCGCACGGACCACAATGTGCATGCCTCTTTGGTTTTCAGCTGGCGCCACCCAAAACCGTTCACGGCGAAGCTATCTCCGGGATACGTATCAATGCGTTCGGGGGGTTGGGCTCGGGGGAGAAGCTGACCAGAAGAGGAAGGCGACCGCTAGGGAGAGGAGGTGTCCAGATGCGGGCGAGCGGTTGATAAGTCGTAAACGTATCTATAATTTTTGATGTTTCATGCTTGTTTAGTATCCACTTTGCTTTTCTTTGTCTACACTTTGAGGTATTTTTATATATTTTATGGGACTAACCTATTAACAAGATGCTGCAGTGCCAGTTGCCTGTTTTCTGGTGTTTTTGGTTTCAGAAAATCTAGTAAGGAAATATTATCGGAATTGGATGGGACAAAAGCCGAAGTCAATATTTCACCGAGACGAACACAGAGACCGAAGGGCGACCGGAGGGGTGCCACCCCCCATGTACAGGCCCACCCTGAGCCACGCCTGGGCAGGGTGTGGCCCCCCTGGCCGCCCTCCTACCTCGCACTTCGCCTATATAATCCCCCCGATGCCAAAACCCTAAGTACCCGATCAGATCTCCACGAAACAGTCTGTAGCCGCCGCCACCATTGTCCCTAGATCGGGGGGATCTGAAGCTCTTCCTGGCACCCTGCCAAAGGGGAGAGATCATCCCGAAGGCCTTCTTCATCACCATGCCAGCCTCCGCTATGATGCGTGAGTAGTTCACCCTTGGACTATGGGTCCATACAGTAGCTAGATGGTTTTTTCTCCTCCTTTGTGCTATCATGTTTAGATCTTGTGAGCTCCGTTCATGATCAAGATCTAATCTATTTGTAATCATGCATGCTGTGTTTGCGGGGATCCAGTGGATATTGAGATTACTATGTCAGATTGATTATTGATTCTATCATGTCTTATGATTATTGATTCTATCATGTCTGTGTTGTTTGAAATCTTCCATGCTCTCTGTTTCTAGTAGCTATCTTGGCCAAGTAGATGCTAGTGACTCGAAGAGGGAGTATTTATGCTCGATAGTGGGTTCATGCCTCTATTGAATTTGGGGAAGTGACAAAAATCTCTAAGGTTGTAGATTTGTTGCCACTAGGGAGAAAACAACAATCTCTTGTTCATGGAACAATTGTATTGTTTACTTTACACACATTGCTTAATGCATTTATCTATTGCTTGCAACTTAATACTAGAGGGGGTTCGGATGATAACATTAAGGTGGATTACTAGTCATAGATGAAGTTGGATGGCAGTATATGTATATTGTTGTAATGCCCAATCAAATCTCATAGGATCATGAATGTCTAGTATTGCATTGTTATGCCTTGCTCAGTCCTGTCAATTGCCCCGCTGTAATTTGTTTACCCAGCATGTTATGTTATTTATCTTAAGGAGAACACCTCTAGTGAACTGTGGACCCCGGTCCAATCTTTACCATTGTTACATCATCGACTATTACTGTTTACTTTCTGCAAGCAACCATTACCTTCCACACCATATGTTTAATCCTTTGTATTCAGCAAATAGTGAGATTGACAACCTCACTATAAGTTGGGGGCAAAGTCTTGAGTTTGTGTTGTGCAGGATTCCAAGTTGTAGCAACACCTTGGAGTTGTTTCTTTGTCCTACTGGTTCGATAACCTTGGTTTCATAACCGAGGGAAAATTTACTAGCATGCCCATCATACCTTCCTCTTGGGGTCTCCCAACGAATCTCTACTATTGAGCCACGTAAAGGATTTTTCTGGCGCCGTTGCTGGGGAGTTAAGGACAGCTTCACAAGGGGAGTCCTTCACAACCATTCTCTTTAGTTATTTTTTGTTTTGCTTAATTACTTTTGCTTTGTTTTGCTTGCTTATTTTTATGAAAAATTGCAAAAAAATTAGTTTCGTTTGGTTTGCCTTTTCTTTTAAAAAACACAAAAAATTAGTTCCTGCTCTAGTTGCTGCTACTGTTGGCTTGATCCATATTTGCAAAAATGAATTATGCTAAAAACACCAAGTTGTGTGACTTCACTAGCACAAACAACAATGATTTCCTGAGTACACCTATTGCTCCACCTGCTCCTGATGGTACCTTTTATGAAATTAATCCTGCTTTGTTGAATCTTGTTATGCAAGAGCAATTTACTGGTGCTAGTTCTGATGATGATGCTGTCCACCTCAATAACTTTGTTGAACTTTGTGAGATGCAAAAATATAAGTATGTATATGGAGATATTATTAAGATCAAATTGTTTCCTTTCTCCTTGAGAGGAAAAGCTAAAGAATGGTTTCTATCCTTGCCTAGAAATAGTATTGATTCTTGGATTAAATGCAAAGATGATTTTATTGGAATATACTATCCTCATGCTAAGATTATATCTATGAGAAGTGAAATAATGAAATTTAAACAACTTGATAATTAACATGTTGCTCAAGCTTGGGAAAGAATGAAATCTTTGGTAAAGAATTGTCCCACTCATGGACTGACTGCTTTGACGATTATCCAGACTTTTTATGCACGGTTAAACTTCTCCTCAAGAAATCTTTTGGATTCTGCTACTGGAGGTACCTTTATGACCTTTACTTTCGGAGCTGCAGCAAAGCTCCTTGATAATATGATGGTCAACTATTTTGAATGACACACTAAGAGAGCTCCACATGGTAAGAAGGTAAATTCTGTTGAAAAAACCTCCTCCTTGAGTGATAAAATTGATGTTATCATGGCTATGCTTGTTAATGGAAAAGCTCATATTGATCCAAATAATGTTCCTTTAGCTTCTTTGGTTGCTCAAGAAGATCAAGTTGATGTGAACTTCATTAGAAACAACAATTTCAACAACAATGCCTATAGGAACAATTTTGGTAATAATAACTATAGGCCTTATCCTCCCAATAATGGTAATACTTATGGAAATTCCTACAACAACAATAGAAGTTCTCCCTCTGAACTTGAAGTTATGCTTAAATACTTTATTGGTAAACAAACTACTTTCAACAAGACTGTGCAGGAAAAGCTTTTGAATGTTGAGAAAAATATTTCATCTTTGTCTGAAGCACAATCCTCTTTGATTAATAAAATGGCTGCTAAACATGAAACCTTGTAAAGTACCTTTGCTGCTACTCATGCCATACAAGTTACTATTGATGAAAATGTTAGAATGTTAGCTAAATTACATGCTAAGTGGGAAAGAGAAGCTGAAATTGCTAGAAAAAATAGTATTTGTACTATTACCACCACCAACATTGATGCTAGCAAACCAAAAGAAGTCCCCATTCCTCCTACAACAATGCCTAAACCCAATAAGTCTACTACCTATGATACTAAGGTTGATTTTTCTCTTGATGGTTGCAATATTTTTGAAGTGATTATGTTCCTACAAAAGCTTGCTAGAAGTCCTAATACTAGTGCTATGAATATGGCTTTCACCAAACACATTACAGATGCTCTCATTAAAATTAAAGAAGAAAAATTGAAATACAAAGCTTCTATTCCTAGGAAAGTAGAAGATAGTTGGGAACCCATCATTAATATGCAAGTGAATGACTTTGATCTCAAAGCTTCATGTGACCTTGGTTCTATTGTCTCTATTATGCCTAGAAAGATTTATGAAATGCTTGATTTGTAGGGGTTCGTAGCATGGAAAAACAAAAAATTCTACCGCATGCATACAAACAAGCAAAGATCTATCTGCTAGATTGAAGCAACGAGTCGATTAGAGTACTCACCCTCGAAGATTCCAAAGCGGTTAACGAGAGCAGATTCTCGTGGGTGATGTAGTCGTACACTTGCCGATCACAAAATCGCGTAGACGATCCTTCCAGCACTGTGTTATGGCAGCACTTCCGCAATCGGTCACACGTTCGGTACTCCATGAAGACCTTCCTATCTCTTGTTCCAGCAGGCATCGGAGGTTGTATTTCTCCCCTCGCGATTCCGGCAGCACGACGGCGTGGTGTCGGAAGTAGAGGGAAGATCCCGCAGGGCTTCGCCTAAGCCGGTGTGAGTTATGGTGGATCTAGGGTTTCCGGCAATCTAGGTTTATAAGGCGGAAGAGGAGGATGAGGTGTCAGCGTCGGCTAGGGAGATAGCGACGGGACGACGGCGGTGCAGGGCGGCGGCGGCGTGCGGTGGCGGTGTTGGAGATATGCCCTAGAGGCAATAATAAATGTAGTTATTATTATATCTTTGTGTTTATGATAAATGTTTACATTCATGCTATAATAGTATTAACAACGAAACCATTAATACTTGTGTGATTTGTAAACTTAATTTGAAGTCCCTAGTATAGCCTCTATACTTCACTAGCTTGTTGGTTTATTAATGATTGTGGTTTCCATATCATGAACATTGAGATGTTATCAACAACAAGATCATATCGTTAGGAGAATGATATGGTGGACATACTCCTATAGATAAGCGTAGCATAAAGATCAAGTCATTTCATTAGTTCAATTGCTATATGCTTTCTGATACATAGTAACCTAATTCCTTCGACCATGAGATCATGCATATCACCTTTGACGGATGGATGCTTTGCTGACATCAAACACCACACCGTGAATCGGGTGGCTATAAAGGTGGCATTAAGTGTTCGGAAAGTATTGGTTGAAACACATGGATCAAGAGTGGGATTTGTCCATCCACATGACGGATAGATATACTCTGGGCCCTCTCGGTGGAATGTCATCCAATTAGCTTGCAAGCATGTGACTTGGTCACAAGGGATCACATATCACGGGAACGAGAAAAGAGTACTTATCAGTAAACGAGGTTGAACTAGTATGCAGAGATACCGACGATCATAACCTCGGGTAAGTAACATATCGTGAGACAAAGGGAAATTGGTATCGTATGTAAGTGGTTCATTCGATCGCAAAGTAATCGTAGAAATATGTAGAGCCATATGAATTTCCAGATTCCTCTATTGGTTATTGTTCGAGAAGTGTCTCGATCATGTCCGCATAATTCACGAACCGTAGGGAGACACACTTAAGGATTGACGTTGTTTGAGTAGTTATGGTATTATGAGAAAGAGACCGAATGTTGTTGAGTCTCGGATGGGATCCGGGATATCACGAGGTGATCCGGAATGGTCCGGAGAATAAGATTCATATAAGGAAAGTCCCGTTTGAGTTCGGGAATGATTAGGTGTTTTCATCGGGAATGTTCTAGAAGGTTCGGATTGTCCGGCACTCCGGGGAAGGGTACATGAATGTGTCATTGCTCATTGAATGATTGCATCATGTACTAAGTGTTCTTGCTGTCCCAAATAAAGGATTAAATTGAATCCTAAAATGAAAAGTCAAATGTCCGGTTTGAAAGTCAAACCGCCAAAACAAGAAACGTGGGAAACAAGCAAGAGGAGTTGGAACCAACTGGAGGAGGAGTTGGACTCCTCCAGGCCGGCCGCCCTAGGCGAGTTGGGAGGGACTCCCTCCCTCCTGGCCAAGGACCCCCTCCCATATAAGGAGGCAGGGCTCCTCCATAGACACATAACTTTCTACTCTAGATCTCCGGTTTAGAGCCGTTTTGGTTTAGAGCTTCTAATTGCTTTAGCCAGCGGTTTAGAGCCTTCTAATTGGTTTAGAGCCTTCTAATTGGTGTGTCTAATTACTAGACCACTAATAGCCTCTCTCATAAGCTCCACCATACTGCACTGCTTAAAGGCAAAGCCTGCGGGATCTCCCTCTACTTAGGTACCACGCCGTTGTCTTTGGAATCGCGAGAGAGTGCTACAACCTCCACTTTCTTTGGAACAAGGAGAGGAAGGTCTTCGTCAATCTTAACGTGTGACCGATTGCGGGGCGCTTAGGAGCGTGGCGCTGGAAGGATCGTCTACGATCTTGAGATCGGGAAGAATCGACTACATCACCCACGAGAATCCGCTCTCGTTAAACGCTTTGGAATCTTCGAGGGTAAGTTATACCATCGACTCGTTGCTACAATCTAGTAGATAGATCTTGGCTTGTTTGTTTGTATGCGATAGAAAATTTTGTTTTCCATGCTACGAACCCCTACAGTGGTATCAGAGCCGTGTCTATATGTAGATCTGTTGCACGAGTAGAACACAATGGTCATTGTGGGCGTTGATGCTTTTATTGTAGATTACTTTTTGTGTACTTTGCATCTTGCGGTATGTTGGGATGAAGCGGCCCGGGCTAACCTTACATGACATCGTTCATGAGACTTGCTCCACGCTTGACATGTAACTTGTATTGCATAAGTGGCTTTGCGGGTGCATGTTTCTCCTAGCATAGTTAAGATCCAATTTACAACGGGTGATCAACAATGCTAGTATCAATGTTGTGGTTCTTGTTCGTAAGTTAGAACGACACTTCTTGAAAGCCCCAAACCACGTAAAATATGCAAAGAAAGTAGAAGCGTCTAACTTTGTTTTGCGAGGTGTCTTGATGATGTGATATGGCCATGATTGTGATTATATTTGATGTATGCAATGTTCCTTATTGTAAGTCGACAACGGCGAATATATGGTTGTCTTTAATTTATGTTAAGACCCGCGTGTCTATTCAAAGTAGTTGTAATAGTTGAAGCGGTGGGCGACAACCATGGAGAAGCGTCATTGACCTTGATGCACCGGTGATGATGGAGATCATGTTCGTGCTTGAAGATGGAGATCGGAGGCACGAAGAAAACCATATCATATCACATATATATTGAATTGCATGTGATGTTAATCCTTTATGCATCTTGTATTGCTTAGTAGACGGCGGTAGCATTATAAGATGATCCTCATGCACATCAATTTCAAATCATAAAGTGTTCACCCTTAGTTAGCACCGTTGCTAAAGCTTGTTGTTTGAAGCACCACGTGATGATCGGGTGTGCTAGATTACGCAAGTGTATACAACGTGAGCAAGCGATTTGCTCATGCAGAAACTAAGGTTTGATCTTGACGAGCCTAGCATGTACAGACATGGTCTCGGAACACGGATTACCGAAAGGTAAAGCATGAATCGTATAGTAGATATGATGAACATGATGATTGTTCGCCATTGAAACTATATCAACTCTCGTGATGATCGGTGTTGATGTGGTGGATTTGGTTCGTGTGATCACTAAAACAATGTGAGGGATATTGTTTTGGTGGGAGTTCACCTAGTTTAATTTTATTATTAATTTGAACTCAATTTGTCATAAACTTAGTCTAAACTATTGCAAATATGTTGTAGATCAATGGCAGCCCTACCATCAATTTTAATGCATTCCTAGAGAAAGAAAAGTTGAAAAACAATGGAAGCAACTTCGGATTGGTTCCGCAATTTGAGGATTGTCCTCACATTTGGTAATTTGACCTATGTCTTTGGATGCACATTGGGTGACCCACTGCCACTGCTTCCGATGAAGTAAAGAATGTTTACCTCGCTCGGAAGAATCAGTACTCCATAGTTCGATGTGCTATCTTGTATGGTTTAGAATCGGAGCTTCGGAAAGGTTTGAGGATTGAGACCCATATGATATTGTCGAGGATCTCAAATTGATTTTTGAGACTCATGCGGCAATTGAAAGCTATGAGGCTTCGAAAAGTTCTTTAAGCGCAAGATGGAAGAGGCAGCTCGTCGGTGAGCATGTGCTTAAGATGTGCAGGCACGCAAACAAACTTCAAAGCTTGGGTATAGTGATTCCTAATGCTTTGGGGATTTACGTGTCCTCCAATCACTACCACCAAGTTACAAGAACTTTGTGATGAACTACAACATGCGTAACATGAACAAGACGTTGCGAACTCTTTGCCATGTTGAAATCTGCGAAGTGGAGATCAAGAAAGAGCACCAAGTGTTGTTGGTCAATAAGACCACCAAATTCAAGAAAGGCAAGTCTAAGCAAAGGGACACTTCAAGAAGGGTGGTAAGAAAGCTACCACGCCGAAGAAGACCAGGGCTGGACCTAAGCCCTACAGGCGAGTGCTTTTCGCAAGGGAGAAGGTCCTTTGAGCGGAATTGCCCAAAGTACTTGGCGGATCAAGAACGGCAACATCAAGAAGAAAGGTATATCGATATACATGTTATTGATGTGTATCTCACTAGTACTCGTAGTAGTGCACAGGTATTTGATCTTGGTTCGGTTGCTCATATTTGTAACTTTCGAAGCAGTCTTTGCGAATAAGCGGAAGCTAGCGAAGAACGAGGTGACGATGCGGCGTGGGAAGCGGATCAAAGGTTGATGTGATCGCGGTCGGCACGCTACCCCTTCATCTACCATCGGGATTAGTTTTATACTTAAATAATTGTTATTTGGTGCTGCGTTGAGCATGAACATTATATCGGGATCTTGTTTATTGCGAGGCGGTTACTTGTTTAAATCGAGAATAATGGTTGTTCTATTTATATGAGTAATATGTTTTATGCACATGCACCTTTGATAGATGGTCTATTCTATTGAATCTCGATAGTGGAAATACACATATCAACAACATGGAGGCTAAGCGTTTGAAATCAGCGATAATTCGACCTATATGTGGCAATCGTCTTGGTCACATCGAGTGAAACGTGTGAAGAAACTCCATTCGATGGACTTCTTGAATCACTTGATTTTGAATCACTTGAAAGATGCGAAGCATGTCGATGGGAAAAATGACTAAGACTCCATTTTACGGTATGATGGAGCGAGCTACGGACTTATTGGAAATCATACATACCGATGTGTGTGGTCCAATGAGTGTAGCGTCATGTGATGGTTATCGTTATGTTCTTACCTTCACGGATGACTTGAGTAGATATGGATATATCTATTTCATGAAACATAAGTCCGAAACTTTCGAGAAGTTTAAGGAGTTTCAAAGTGAGGTAGAGAATCAACGTAACAAGAAGATTAAATTTCTACGTTACGATCGTGGAGGTGAATATCTAAGTTACGAGTTTGGCGAGCATTTAAAGAAGTGCGGAATACTTTCACAATTGACACCGGGAACACCACAGTAATGGTGTGTCCGACGTCGTGTCGAACTCTCTTAGATATGGTTCGTTCTATGATGTCACTTACAGTTACGCTATCATTTTGGGGTTATGCATTAGAAACAATGCATTCACTTTAAATAGGGCACCGTCTAAATCCGTTGAAACGACACCGTATGAATTATGGTTTGGGAAGAAACCTAAATTGTCGTTCCTTAAAGTTTGGGGATCTGAAGCCTATGTAAAGAAGTTACAGGACAAGCTTGAACCCAAAGCGGAAAATGCGTCTTCATAGGATACCAAGGAAACTATTGGGTATACCTTCTATCATAGATCCGAAGGCAAAACATTCGTTGCTAAGAATGGATCCTTTCTAGAGAAGGAATTTCTCTCGAAAGAAGTGACTGAAGGAAAGTAGAACTCGACGAGGTTGTCGAACCTTCTCTCGAAATTGCGAGTAGCGCAGACCGGAAGAAGTTCTGTGGTGCTGCACCAATAAGGGAGGAAGCTAATGATGATGATCATGAAAGTTCGGTTGAAGTTGCTCTGAGCCTCGGAGGTCAACGAGAACTCGTACCACTCCAGTTGGTATGATTACATTATGAATGTCATGGTGGTGGACAACACCGATGACCCGAGACATATGAGGAAGCGATGATGAGCCCAGATTCCAATAAATGGCAAGAAGCCATGAAATCCGAGATTGGATCCATGTACGAAAACCAAGTATGGACTTTGGTGGACTTACGGATGGTAGGAAGGCTGTCGAGAACAAATGGATTTTCAAGAAGAAAAGCAGATCTTGATGGTAATGTTACTGTCTATAAAGCTCGACTTGTTGCAAAGGGTTTCGACAAATTCAAGGAGTTGACTACGATGAGACTTTCTCACCGATGAAGCTAAAGTCTGTGAGGATTATGTTAGCAATCGCTGCATATTATGATTATGAGATATGGCGGATGGATGTCAAAAGATTCCTCAATGGAGACATTGATGAAGAGTTGTATATGATGCAACCCAAAGGTTTTGTCGATCCTATAGATGCTAACAAGGTATGCAAACTTCAACGGTCCATCTATGGATTGAAGCAAGCATCCGAAGTTGGAATCAACGTTTTGATAAGGTAATCAAAGTTTTGGTTTTATACAAACTTATGGAGAAGCTTGTATTTACAAGAAAGTGAGTGGGAGCTCAGTAGCATTCTTAATACGTATGTGGATGACATATTGTTGATTGGGAATGATGTAGACCTTCTTAATAGTGTCAAGGAATATTTGAATAATAGTTTTTCAATGAAGGATCTTGGCGAAGCAGCTTACATATTAGGCATAAAGATTTATAGAGATAGATCGAACGCCAAATATCATTGTCACAGAGTACATATTTGGACAAAGTTCTAAAGAGATTTGGAATGGAAGAAAGCAAGAAAGGGTTCTTGCCCATGTTGCTAATACGACCTTGAGTAAAACTCAAAGTTCGACATCGGCGTAAGATAGAGAAAGGATGAGTAAGACTCCTATGCCTCAGCCATAGGATCTCTAATGTATGCCATGCTATGTACTAGACCCGACATTGCATATCTGTTAGTTTAACTAGCAGATATCAAAGTGATCCGAGTGGATCATTGGACAATGATCAAAAACATCCTTAAGTACTTGAGAAGAACTAAGGATATGGTTCTTTCTTATGGAGGTGATGAGCTCGTTGTTAATGGTTACACCGATGCTAGTTGGAACCGATCCAGATGATTCTAAATCACAATCCGGATCGTATTTATTTTGAATGGTGCAGCGATTAGCTGGAGGAGTGCAAAGCAAAGCGTTGTGGCGAGATCTTCAACTGAATCGAATACATGGTCGCTTCGAGGCTTCACAAGCGATATGGATGAAAGAGTTCATTACAGTGGGTGTGGTTCCAAGTGCGCTGGACCCAATGTCTATCTCATGTGATAACATGGGCGCCATAGCCAATGCGCAAGAACCAAGGTCACACAAGAAGTCAAGCATATCAAGCTGCGTTTTCACGCTATTCGAGAACATATCCAGGATGGGGATATAAAGATTTGCAAAGTACACACAGATCTGAATGTGGCGGATCCGTTGACTAAACCTCTCCCGAGGGAAAAACATGACCAACACCAAACTGCTATGGGTGTTCGGTATATTACCATGTAATCTAGATTAGATGACTCTAGTGCAAGTGGGAGACTGTTGGAGATATGCCCTAGAGGCAATAATAAATGTAGTTATTATTATATCTTTGTGTTTATGATAAATGTTTACATTCATGCTATAATAGTATTAACAAGGAAACCATTAATACTTGTGTGATTTGTAAACTTAATTTGAAGTCCCTAGTATAGCCTCTATACTTCACTAGCTTGTTGGTTGATTAATGATTGTGGTTTCCATATCATGAACATTGAGATGTTATCAACAACAAGATCATATCGTTAGGAGAATGATATGGTGGACATACTCCTATAGATAAGCGTAGCATAAAGATCAAGTCATTTCATTAGTTCAATTGCTATATGCTTTGATACATAGTAACCTAATTCCTTCGACCATGAGATCATGCATATCACCTTTACGGATGGATGCTTTGATGACATCAAACACCACACCGTGGCGGGTGGCTATAAAGGTGGCATTAAGTGTTCGGAAAGTATTGGTTGAAACACATGGATCAAGAGTGGGATTTGTCCATCCACATGACGGATAGATATACTCTGGGCCCTCTCGGTGGAATGTCATCCAATTAGCTTGCAAGCATGTGACTTGGTCACAAGGGATCACATATCACGGAACGAGAAAAGAGTACTTATCGATGTGAGGTTGAACTAGGTATGCGAGATACCACGATCATAACCTCGGTAAGTAACATATCGTGAGACAAAGGGAAATTGGTATCGTATGTAAGTGGTTCATTCGACGCAAAGTAACCGTAGAAATATGTGGGAGCCATATGAATTTCCAGATTCCTCTATTGGTTATTGTTAGGAGAAGTGTCTCGATCATGTCCGCATAATTCACACGAACCGTAGGGAGACACACTTAAGGATTCGACGTTGTTTGAGTAGTTATGGTATTATGAGAAAGAGACCGAATGTTGTTGAGTCTCGGATGGGATCCGGATATCACGAGGTGATCCGGAATGGTCCGGAGAATAAGATTCATATAAGGAAAGTCCGTTTGAGTTCGGGAATGATTCCGTGTTTTCATCGAATGTTCTAGAAGGTTCGGATTGTCCCAGACTCGGGGAAGGGTACATGAATGTGTCATTGCTCATTGAATGATTGCATCATGTACTAAGTGTTCTTGCTGTCCCAAATAAAGGATTAAATTGAATCCTAAAACAGAAAAGTCAAATGTCCTTTGAAAGTCAAACTGCCAAAACAAGAAACTGTGGGAAACAAGCAAGAGGAGTTGGAACCAACCTGGAGGAGGAGTTGGACTCCTCCAGGCCGGCGCCAGCCCTAGGACGAGTTGGGGAGGGACTCCCTCCCTCCCCTGGCGCGCCAAGGACCCCCCTCCCATATAAGGAGGGGCAGGGCTCCTCCCATAGACACATAACTTTCTACTCTAGATCTCCGGTTTAGAGCCGTTTTGGTTTAGAGCTTCTAATTGCTTTAGCCAGCGGTTTAGAGCCTTCTAATTGGTGTGTCTAATTACTATACCACTAATAGCCTCTCTCATAAGCTCCACCATACTGCACTGCTTAAGGCGAAGCCTCGGGATCTCCCTCTACTTCCCAGGTACCGCCGTTGTCGGAATCGCGAGGAGAGTGCTACAACCTCCATTTTCTTTGGAACAAGGAGAGGAAGGTCTTCGTCAGTACCGAACGTGTGACCGATCGGGGCTGCCGAACGTGGCTGGAAGGATCGTCTACACGATCTTGAGATCGGGAAGAGTACGACTACATCACCCACGAGAATCCGCTCTCGTTAAACGCTTTGGAATCTTCGAGGGTAAGTTATACCATCGACTCGTTGCTACAATCTAGTAGATAGATCTTGGCTTGTTTGTTTGTATGCGATAGAAAATTTTTGTTTTCCATGCTACGAACCCCTACAGGCGGCGCATGGGTGGGGAGGGCTGGTGTTGTGTGCTTTGGGGCAGCCCTCCTCCTCTATTTATGAGAGGGAGGGCATCTTGGGAGAGGGTAGTATGAATCCATACCCAAAGCCAAGTTGGATAGAAGGAAGGACTCTTTCCTTCTTCCACTAGGAAACTATTGTTCCAGTTTGACTTCAAACCTCCCTTTTGACTTTCAATTTAGAGCTTTATTTCTCTCTCGCAAGTGCCCAACCAGAGTTACCTAGGACATGATCCAATCATTCTACTTAACCATGACACATTCATGTACCATTCCCCTTCCGGTCCGGTGAACCTTCTAGACCCTTCTAGAACCTCTCCGATGAAAACATCGAAATCATTCCCGAACTCCGAAATCGGACTTTCCTTATATTAATCTCATTCTTCGGACCATTTCGGATCTCCTCGTGATATCCTGGATCCCATCCGAGACTCCTAACAACATTCGTTTTCCCTACTTACATTCCATATCTACTAAACAACATCGAATCCTTAAGTGTGTCTCCCTACAGTTCGTGAATTATGCGGACATGACCGAGACACTTCTCCGATCAATAACCAATAGAGGAATCTGGAAATTCATATGGCCCCCACATATTTCTAAGATTACTTTGCGATTGAATGAACCACTTACATATGATACCAATTTCCCTTTGTCTCGCGATAGTTTACTTATCCTAGGTTTGATTGTCGGTATCTCTACATACCTAGTTCAACCTCGTTATCGATAAGTACTCTTTTCTCATTCCTGTGATATGTGATCCCTTGTGAGATAGTCACATCCTTGTAAGCTAATTGGATGACATTCCACCGAGAGGCCCAAAGTATATCTATCCGTCATATGGATGGACAAATCCCACTCTTGATCCACGTGCCTCAACACATACTTTCCGAACACTCAATGCCACCTTTATAGCCACCCAGTTACGGTGTGGTGTTTGATGTCATCAAAGCATCCTTCCGGTGATGGTGATTAACATGATCTCATGGTCGAAGGAATTAGGTTACTATGTATCAGAAAGCTTATAGCAAACGAACTATTGAAATGACTTGATCTTTATGCTACTCTTATCTATAGGAGTATGTCCATCAAACCACTCTCCTAATGATATGATCTTGTTGTTAATAACATCTCAATGTTCATGATTGAGAAAGCACGATTATCCATTAACCAACAAGCTAGTATTATAAAGAGGCTTTACCAGGGACTCTAATTTAGTTTACAAATTACACAAGTATTAATGTTTCCGGTTCATACTATTATAGCATGAATGTAAACATTTATCATAAACACAAAGATATAATAATAACCACTTTTATTATTGCCTCTAGGGCATATCTCCAACAGTCTCCCACTTGCACTAGAGTCAACTAATCTAGATTACATGGTAATATACTGAACACCCATGGCGGTTTGGTGTTGGTAATGTTTTTCCCTCGGGAGAGGTTTAGTCAACGGATCCACTACATTCAGATCTATGTGTACTTTGAAAATCTTTATGTCACCATCTTGGACATGCTCTTGAATAGCGTGAAAATGTAGCTTGATGTGCTCCAGCTTCTTGTGTGACCTTGGTTCTTGCGCATTGGCTATAGCGCCCATGCTATCACAATAGATAGACATTGGGTCCAGCGCACTTGGAACCACACCGAGCTCTGTAATGAAATCCTTCATCCATATCTCTTCTTGTGAAGCCACCGAAGCAGCTATGTATTCCGATTCAGTTGAAGATCTTGCCACAACGCTTTGCTTTGCACTCCTCCAGCTAACTGCTGCACCATTCAAAGTAAATACATATCTAGATTGAGATTTAGAATCATCCGGATCGGTGTTCCAACTAGCATTGGTGTAACCATTAACAACGAGATGTTCATCACCTCCATAAGAAAGAACCACATCCTTAGTTCTTCTCAACTACTTAAGGATGTTTTTGACCGCTGTCCAATGTTCCACTCCTGGATCACTTTGATATCTGCTAGTCAAACTAACAGCACATGCAATGTCGGGTCTAGTACATAGCATGACATACATAAGAGATCCTATGGCTAAGGCATAGGGAGTTTTACTCATCCTTTCTCTATTTTCTGCTGTTGCAGGACTTTGAGTTTTACTCAAGGTCGTATTGGGCAACATGGTCAAGAACCCTTTCTTGCTATCTTCCATTCCAAACCTCTTTAGAACTTTGTCCAAATATGTACTCTGTGACAATGATATTAGGCGTATCGATCTATCTCTATAAATCTTTATGCCTAATATGTAAGCTGCTTCGCCAAGATCTTTCATTGAAAAACTATTATTCAAATAATATTGACACTATTAAGAAGGTCTACATCATTCCCAATCAACAATATGTCATCTACCTCTAGTATTAAGAATTCTACAGAGCTCCCACTCACTTTCTTGTAAATACAAGCTTTTCAATAAGTTTGTATAAAACCAAAGCTTTTGATTACCTTATCAAAAGGTTGATTCCAACTCCGGGATGCTTGCTTCAATCCATAAATGGACCGTTGAAGTTTGCATACCTTGTTAGCATCTTTAGGATCGACAAAACCTTTGGGTTGTACCATATACAACTCTTCATCAATGTATCCATTGAGGAACGCCGTTTTGACATCCATCTGCCATATCTCATAATCATAATATGTAGCGATTGTTAACATAATCCATGCAGACTTTAGCTTCGCTACCGGTGAGAAAGTCTCATCGTAGTCAACTCCTTGAATTTGTCGAAACCCTTTTTGCGACAAGTCGAGCTTTATAGACAGTAACATTACCATTAGTATATGTTATCTTCTTGAAAATCCATTTGTTCTCGACAGCCTTCCGGCCATCCGGTAAGTCCACCAAAGTCCATACTTGGTTTTCGTACATGGATCCAATCTCGGATTTCATGGCTTCTTGCCATTTATTGGAATCTGGGCTCATCATCACTTCTTGTCCACCAACATGACACTCATAACATGATCATACCAATCAGGAGTGGTACGATTTCTCGTTGACCTGCGAGGTTCCGTAGTTACTTCAACCGAAGTTTCATGATCAACATCATTAGCTTCCTCTCTTATTGGTGTAGGTGCCACAGGAACCACTTCCGGTGCTGCGCTACTCTTAAGTTCGAGAGAAGGTTCAACAACCTCGTCGAGTTCTACTTTCCTTCCAGTCACTTCTTTCGTGAGAAACTCCTTATCTAGAAAGGATCCATTCTTGGCAACGAAGATTTTTCCCTCGGATCTATGATAGAAGGTATACCCAATAGTTTCCTTCGGGTATCCTATGAAGACGCATTTTTCTGCTTTGGGTTCAAACTTGTCTGGCTGTAACTTCTTTACATAAGCTTCGCAACCCCAAACTTTAAGGAACGACAATTTAGGTTTCTTTCCAAACCATAATTCATACGGTGTCGTTTCAACGGATTTAGATGGTGCCCTATTTAAAGTGAATGCGGTTGTTTCTAATGCATAACCCCAAAACGATAGCAGTAAATCTATAAGTGACATCATAGAACGAACCATATCTAAAAGAGTTCGATTACGACGTTCGGACACACCATTACATTATGGTGTTCCCGACAGTGTCAATTGTGAAAGTATTCCGCATTTCTTCAAATGCTCGCCAAACTCGTAACTTAGATATTCACCTCCACGATCAGATCGTATAAATTTAATCTTCTTGTTACGTTGATTCTCTACTTCAATTTGAAATTCCTTAAACTTCTCGAAAGTTTTGGACTTATGTTTCATGAAATAGATATACCCATATCTACTCAAGTCATCCGTGAAGGTAAGAACATAAAAATAACCACCGCGTGATGCTACACTCATTGGTCCACACACATCGGTATGTATGATTTCCAATAAGTCCGTAGCTCGCTCCATCTTACCAGAAAATGGAGTCTTAGTCATTTTACTCATCAGACATGCTTCACATCTTTCAAGTGATTCGAAATCAAGTGATTCAAGAAGTCCATCGGAATGGAGTTTCTTTATACGCTTCACTCCAATATGACCAAGACGACAGTGCCACATATAGTTCGAGTTATCGCTCAATTTCAAACGTTTAGCTTCAATGTTATTAATATGTGTATTTCTACAATCGAGATTCAATAAGAATAGACCATCTATCAAAGGTTCATGTGTATAAAACATATTACTCATATAAATCGAACAACCATTATTCTCGGACTTAAACAAGTAACCGCCTCGCAATAAACATGATCCGGATATAATGTCCATGCTCAACGCAGGCATCAAATAACAATTATTTAAGTATAAAACTAATCCTGATGGTAGATGAAGAGGTAGCGTGCCGACCACGGTCACATCAACCTTTGATCCATTTCCAATGCGCATCGTCACCTCGTTCTTCGCTATTTTCCATCTATTCTGTAGCACCTATTTCGAGTTACAAATATGAGAAACCGAACCAATATCAAATACCCAGACACTACTAAGAGTATTAGTGAGATACACATCAATAACATGTATATTGAATATACCTTTATTCTTGATGTTGCCGTTCTTCAAATCCTCCAAGTATTTAGGACAATTCCGCTTCCAGTGACCCTCTCCCTTGCAGTAAAAGCACTCAGTATCAGGCTTAGGCCCAGCCTTGGTCTTCTTCGCCGGCACAGTAACTTTCTTACCGCCCTTATTGAAGTTTCCCTTTTTTTAGACTTGCCTGTCTTCTTGAATTTGGTGGTCTTATTAACCATCAACACTTGGTGCTCTTTCTTGATCTCCACTTCCACAGACTTTAACATGGAGAAGAGTTCGGGCAACGACTTGTCCATGTTTTGCATATTGTAGTTCATCACAAAGTTCTTGTAACTTGGTGGTAGTGATTGGAGGACACGGTGAATCCCCAAAGCATTAGGAATCACTATACCCAAGATTTGAACGCTTGCTTGCGTGCCCAGACATCTTAAGCACGTTCTCACTGACGGAGCTGCCCTCTTCCATCTTGCAGTTAAAGAACTTTTTAGAAGCCTCATAACTCTCAACTGCCGCGGGAGCCTCAAATATCATTTTGAGTTCACGGACAATATCATGTGGGTCATGGTTCTCAAACCTTTTCTGAAGCTCCAATTCCAAACCATACAATATAGCACACTGAACTGTGGAGTACTGATTCCTCCGAGCGAGGAAAACATTCTTTACCTCATCGGTAGCATCAGCTGCAGGTGGATCACCCATTGGGGCAACCAGCACATAGGTCAAATTACCAGCATTGAGGACAATCCTCAAGTTGCGGAACCAATCCGCAAAGTTGCTTCCATTGTTTTTCAACTTTTCTTTCTCTAGGAACGCATTAAAATTGATGGTAGGGGCCGCCATTGATCTACAACATATTTGCAATAGTTTAGACTAAGTTTATGACAAATTGAGTTCTAATTAATAGTTAAATTAATCTAGGTGAACTCCCACTCAAAACAATATCCCTCACATTGTTTTAGTGATCACACGAACCAAATCCACCACATCAAAACCGATCATCATGAGAGTTGTTGTAGCTTCAATGGCGAACAATCAACATGTTCATCATATCTACTATATGACTCATGCTTTACCTTTTGGTTATCCGTGTTTCGAGACCATGTTTGTACATGCTAGGCTCGTCAAGATCAAACCTTAGCTTCCGCATGAGAAAATCTAGCTTGCTCCCGTTGTATACACTCGTAGAATCTAACACACCCAATCATCACGTGGTGCTTCGAAACAACAAGCTTTAGCAACGGTGCTTACTAAGTATGAACACTTTATAACTTGACATTTTGTGAGAGGGGTCATCTTATATTGCTACCGTCGCGAACTAAGCAATACAAGATGCATAAAAGGATTAACATCACATGCAATTCAAAATATGTGATATGATATGACCTTTCTTCTTGTGCTTCCGATCTCCATCTTCAAGCACGAACATGATCTCCATCATCACCGGCATGGCATCAAGGTCAATGGCGCCGCTTCATGGTTGTCGTCCACCAACATCAACTATTACAACTACTTTGAATAATAGACACGCAGGTCTTAACGGAATTAAAAGACAACCATATGGCTCATGCCGGTTGCCGACTTACAATAAGGAACATTGCATACATCATATATAATCACAATCATGGCCATATCACATCACAGCACACCCCTGCAAAACAAAGTTAGACGCCTCTAATTTTCTTTGCATATTTTACGTGGTTTGGGGTTTTCAATAAGTGTCGTTCTAACTTACGAACAAGAACCACAACATTGATACTAGTATTTTCAATTACCCGTTGTAAATTGAATCTTCACTATCTTGGGAGAAATAGACACCCGCAAAGCCACTTATGCAATACAAGTTGCATGTCAAGCATGGAGCAAGTCGCATGAACGATGTCATGTAATGTTAGCCCGGGCCGCTTCATCCCACCATCCCGCAAGATGCAAAGTACACAAGAAGCAATCGACAACAAAAGAATCACCCACAATGACCATTGTGTTCTAATCGTGCAACAGATCTACATATAGACACGGCTCTGATACCACTGTAGGGGCTCGTAGCATGGAAAAACAAAAAATTCTACCGCATGCATACAAAATAGCCAAGATCTATCTACTAGATTGAAGAAATCAGTGGATTAGAGTACTCACCCTCGAAGATTCCAAAGCGTTTAATGAGAGCAGATTCTCGTGGGTGATGTAGTCGTACACTTGCCGATCTCAAGATCGCGTAGACGATCCTTCGGGCGCTATGTTACGGCAGCGCTTCCACAGTCGGTCACACGTTCGGTACTCGATGAAGACCTTCCTCTCCCTTGTTCCAGCAGGCAGCGGAGGTTGTAGTTCTCCCCTCGCGATTCTGGCAGCACGACGGCATGGTGTCGGAAGTAGAGGGAAGATCCCGCAGGGCTTCGCCTAAGCCGGTGCGAGTTATGGTGGATCTAGAGTTTCCGGCGATCTAGGTTTAGAAGGCCGGAGAGGAGGAGGTGTCAGCGGCGGCTTGGGCGGCGGCGCACGGGTGGGGAGGGATGGTGTTGTGTGCTTTGGGGCAGCCATCCCCCTCTATTTATGAGAGGGAGGGCAGCTTGGGAGAGGGCAGTTTGAATCCATACCCAAACCCAAGTTGGATAGAAGGAAGGACTCTTTCCTTCTTCCACTAGGAAACTATTGTTCCAGTTTGACTTTTCAAACCTCCCTTTTGACTTTCAATTTAGAGATTTATTTCTCTCTCGCAAATTCCCAACCAAAGTGACCTAGGACATGATCCAATCGTTCCACTTAACCATGACACATTCATGGACCATTCCCCTTCCGGTCCGGTGAACCTTCTAGACCCTTCTAGAACCTCTCCGATGAAAACATCAAAATCATTCCCAAACTCCGGAATCGGACTTTCCTTATATGAATCTTATTCTCCGGACCATTATGGATCTCCTCGTGATATCCCGGATCCCATTCCAGACTCCGAACAACATTCGGTTTCCCTACTTACATTCCATATCTACTAAACAACATCGAATCCTTAAGTGTGTCTCCCTACGGTTCGTGAATTATGCGGACATGACCGAGACACTTCTCCGATCAGTAACCAATAGAGGAATCTAGAAATTCATATGGCTCCCACATATTTCTACGATTACTTTGCGATCGAATGAACCACTTACATACGATACCAATTTCCCTTTGTCTCGCGATAGTTTACTTATCCGAGGTTTGGTCGTCGGTATCTCTGCATACCTAGTTCAACCTCGTTACCGATAAGTACTCTTTTCTCGTTCCCGTGATATGTGATCCCTTGTGATCCAGTCACATGCTTGCAAGCTAATTGGATGACATTCCACCGAGAGGGTCCAGAGTATATATATCCGTCATATGGATGGACAAATCCCACTCTTGATCCATGTGCCTCAACACATACTTTCCGAACACTCAATGCCACCTTTATAGCCACCCAGTTATGGTGTGGTGTTTGATGTCATCAAAGCATCCTTCCGGTGATGGTGATTAACATGATCTCATGGTCGAAGGAATTAGGTTACTATGTATCAAAAAGCTTAAAGCAAACGAACTATTGAAATGACTTGATCTTTATGCTACGCTTATCTATAGGAGTATGGCCATCATACCATTCTCCTAATGATATGATCTTGTTGTTAATAACATCTCAATGTTCATGATCGAGATACCACGATCATCCATTAACCAACAAGCTAGTATTATAAAGAGGCTTTACCAGGGACTTTAATTTAGTTTAAAAATCACACAAGTATTATTGTTTCCGGTGAATACTATTATAGCATGAATGTAAACATTTATCATAAACACAAAGATATAATAATAACCACTTTTATTATTGCCTCTAGGGCATATCTCCAACATGATTTGCCACCTTTGGAAGATTGCTATTTGGATGTTTCACTTGGTGATAATGCTAAAAAGAAACTAATGGAGAGTGTTAATGATGTTCTTATTATGTTTAACAATGCATATGTCCCTGTTTATTTCTATATTTTGGATGTTGAATGCAATGCTTCTTATCGTATTACTTTGGGAAGAGCTTTTCTTAGAACTGTTGGTGCCATCATTGATATGAAAGAAATCACCATTAAAAATTAATTCCCATTCAAGAAAGGTATTGAACACTTCCCTATGAGGAGAGAGAAGTTACCTTTTTCTCCTCCTTTTAAAGCAAAATTTGATGTCTATGCTTCTTCATTTGAAAATACTTGATTCTTGCTTCTTGTGCCTAACTTAAAGGCGTCAAAGAAAAGTACTTCTTGGGAGATAACCCAATAGTTTTATTGAGTCTTGGAAGTTATTACTTCCGTAATAACCTCTCCTTATCCTTTTTATTTGATTTTTGTGCCAAGAATAACCTCTAATGAGAGGAAAGTAAGATTTGGGGAATTTGTTATCCTAAAACAGATTTTTGTGCTTAACTGTAAAAATTCGTGAAAAATATCTGTATGTCGGATTTATCTGTATGTTTTGAATAAATCACCCAGGTTGTTATCTAACTTTAGTTAGTTCAACACTTTTTGATTTTAGCAACAGAAGGTCTTCAAAAAAATCGGTTTTTACCTGCTTGTCTGTTTTGACAGATTTCTGCCATTATTTGCATTTGTCTCCTATCGATCTCTTTTTGAGTTCTCTTTGGTAAATTGAGCTTTTTAAAGGGAATTTCTATAGTATCTTGTGTTTTTCAGGAAAGTTTTTCTGTTTTGAAACTAAACCCAAAGGTCTATTACTTTTGAATGCACTAATGTTGCGAATGAAGATTGTGTGAAGTTTTGTATGAAGGAAATTTTCAGGTGTAGGGAAAGAATGATGTAATGAGATGAAAAATGGAAAAAAGCTTAAGCTTGTTCATACCACCCCGTGTCAACCCAATAAATATTCAAGAGGTACAAGCGTCAAAGCTTGGGGATGCCCAAGGCATCCCCTTCTTCATCAATAAAAACCTCATGTCTCTTTTTAGACACTTCGTTTTTATTGTTTCATGCACTGTTTTTTTGAAACCTTTTCTACTGCAGGGAGACCCTACAACCCTTTATTAAATAATCAAAAGCAAAGAAACATAGTCCAACAAGTCAAGGAAAAGAAAATAAAAATATGTACAGATCTATTTACAAGAATTAGGGCAACCTGTCAATCCATAATGTTAGAGAGACCTTTTTTGCCTTCTTAAGCCTATATGCCAATAGAGAGATATCATAAAAGAACCCAGCCTTCCAGCCTCTAAAGGTTGGCTTAATGCTTTTGAAAATCCATCCATTCCTTTGCTTCCATATATTCCAACATGCTAAGATTATGATTTCGGTGAAACAAGGACCATTAAAAAATTTTGCAGCCGAACTGAATTTGTCCAATAAAGCTCGATCTGTCCATTGAATCTATAAATAGTTCCAAATTCTGGAACTAAAAGAAAATGTGAAGAATAAGTGTTTCTAGTCCTCCCTCTCTGTTGCAGCACAAAGTTCACATTCGTGAGTGTCTAGGATTTTTCCAGTTCCTTCTCTATATCTTTTCCTTTGTGTTTAACTTGTCGTGCATAATCAACCAGGAAAAGAATTTATGCTTGGACATACATTTGACTTTACAAATTTTCATGGACAACAGATCATTGGGCATAACCGAGAACCATTGCGTATAATAGGCCTTAGCACTGGAGAACCCATTATTTAACGGACATGCCCACTTATCATTTTCAAAGCTGAGGCCGAGCCTCTCCAGAATTGATTGCAGCTGATTATACTCAATGAAGGATTCAGCAGACATAGGTAAATGCAAAGCCTCATGTAGATTCTGAAAAGGACAAATGCCTTTTACTGATGCCAACTTGTCTTTGGCAAAGGAGAAAAGCCTAGGGAACAAAACTTATATTGAAGCAGTATGCCAGAGATCGTTCTAGAAAAGGAGACTTGATCCATTTACCACTATGCATGTGGTCAAAGCTCTCTAATAATTAACAAATCCAAACACTCCTCTCCACCAGAAATATCCACATTGAGTTACCACATGTGGAACAGTCTCATGGTAATATGTATCTCTAACCAATTTGACCCATGGTAGATCAGCATTATTGTAGAACTTGTCTAAATGCTTGATCAAAAGAGCTTTGTTCTGAACCTTGAGATTCATGATACCAAGTCCCCCTTTATCCTTAGGCTTACAGATCATATCCCATGCCGCTATGCACTATTTCTTTATTTTTATCCTTCCTCCACAAACATCTCCTTCCTACTTTATCAATTATCTCAATTACTCCCATGGGAATGACCAAGGTACACATAAAATATGTTGGTAGTGAAGACATAATAGAGTTGAACAGGACCAGGTTGTCCCCATATGACAAAAAGTACACAGTTTCATTTAACCTTCTTTCAACTCTGCCAATAATTGGGGAGAAATCCTTGACAGTAGGCTTAGTGGTACCCATGGGTAATCCCAGATATGTAAAAGGCATAACACCAAGTTGATAATGGAAAGTATTTGCCATATTACTAGCTTCTTGATCTGTCAGATTAATAGGAATCAAAGAGGATTAATGATAATTCACTTTGAGCCCAGTGATCTAGCAACTCTTTAAATGTGAGCAGCTGATCCTCCTCAGTTGGAAGCACAATTAAAGTACCATCAGCATACTGGATAATGGTGTATGGTCCATCCTTGGGGATTGGAAACTTCAATCTTTGTTTTTGATGGGCCAGATTAACCATGCTCTGCAAAATATCTCCTCCCAGGACATACAAAAGTGGAGATAAAGGGTCACCTTGCCTAACTCCTCTTTTGCACATAAAACTCTTCCCAGGAACTCCATTAAGCAGAACAACAGATGATCCAGAATTTAGAATTTCCTTTACCAATTGTATAAAAGAGTTTGGAAAGCCCTTACGATACATGATTTTAATGATAACATGATGTTCAATAGTATCAAAAGCTTTCTCAAAGTCAATTTTTATGACAACTATTTTCCTTCTGGATTTCTGACACTGAAAAAGATACTCAAAAGACCAGGCTAGACAATCCTGAATTGTTCTGGCTTTGATGAAACCATATTTGTTATCATGGATACATCTAGTTATCTCCTTATGTAATCTATTGGCATAGATTTTTGTTATAAACTTTAAACAAGTATTTGTCAAGGAAATTGGCCTAAAATCATTCACTGTTTCTGGAGTTTGTTTCTTTGGTACCAAAGTAATGAAGGACCCATTAATACTCTCCAGAGATAAACTCCCCTGATGAAAATCCAGACACAATTTGATAAAATCTTCCTTGATGATGTGCCAACATTTTTTAACAAAAAATCCATTAAAGCCATCTGGTCCAAGTGCCTTATCTGGTTTAAGGAATTTGACAACCCCCTCAATTTCTTCTTCTGTGATTGGTGATGCAAGAGTCTAAATTTTTTCCACTTGAGGCATAAGTTTCTCTAAGTCCATGCTATTCTCAGTAGGCATAGACACCCCCATCCTAGCTTTATAGCATCTCAAATATTCAGTAGCTTTTTCATTGTGTTCTGTCAGATCAATTCCATTTTCATCCTGTATGTGAGAAATAACATTATGTATGTACCTTTCTATGGTTCTTGCATGGAATTACTTTGTGTTCTCCCCACTCAATTGGACCCATAGTATAGTACAACGCTGTCTCCAATATTGTGACTAAAAACCCATCAGTTTTTTCAAGTGGAATTTCACAATGTTTCTAAAATTGAACTCAAGAATTGATAGACCTCTGTTATCTTCCATCTGATCAAGCAGGAAAATGACATAGTTACTTTTATCAATTAACACTTTTATGTATGACAAATTTTTCCCCATTTTTTCAACTCATATCTCAATTCAAGACACAGATAGTGGATTTTCCATTAAAAGGTTGTTTCCAGACATTTTCCACAAGTTCAGATTGATGTACCCAAAAGTTTACAAATCTGAAAATTTAAGCTCTTGGAATATTAGTGCCAACTTGTATCACACATGGAACATGATCTGAGGTGGTTTTAGCCACAGGGAAAAGCAATGTATTAGGGAATTTAATAGTCCAATGACAAGAGGTGAAGAACCAATCTAGCTGTTCCAAGAGAAGTTGGGATTGCATATTAGACCAAGTGAAAGCTCTGCCTTTTAGAGGCAATTCAAGTAAAACCAGATGACTAATTATGTCATTGAATAGAAAAATATCATTCATGTCAGCACCAAGCCTGTTTCTATTTTCTTCTGATCTGACAAAATTTAAATCCCCTAATAGCAACCAGTGCTCATGGATAGGGATATTAAAATTATATAACCAATTAACAAAGTTGTCTCTTTCTATACCCCTGCAAGGACCATAAACATTGACCAGTACCCAACTTTCCCCATTATGCATTGAAGAGAATTTTATTACAATGTCAGGCCGATGGATTTCAATCAATTGGCCAGAAAAATGGCACTGTCCAATAGAACAATTAGACCCCCAGAAGCACCAACCAAAGGTGAGAAAACAAATATATCAAGTCTTCTTGGGCAAAAGCTTCTTATAAAAGAATGATCAAAGGATTCACATTTTGTTTCCTAGAGACATACCACAACAGCTCTACTTTCATCAATAACAATTCTTTTATCCTCATCATTGAGTCCCCTTGTGTTCTAGTCCAAAACCAGCTAGTCCAAAACCCCTGATTGTGTGTTATCCATTAAGAATTGTAACTAAAGCATAATGAAATATACTCACTGTAAGTAAGTATAAAACATGGGGCCATGACACATAATTCAAACATAGATTTTGAACAACCAGAAGTGCCATATATAACAAAGTACTGACAGTAATAATAATACTAAGAGAATGGCCCAGAACAAGGCCAAGACATATGGTTTCCAACTTAATCATCTGAAACAGGGGCAACAGTGGGATATTTAGGAGAAGCCATAAGCTTCTCCAAGGTGAGATCTTCATCAGGTATCTCCAACATTCTTCCAGCTTGCTGCAGAATTGAAACAGTTGTGCTCTCATCAACATCATCACCAGTATTGCGAAGAGGCTTTGCTGACTTTGGCTTTTTCTTGGGCTTAGGCTGATCAGACATAGCTACCAACGTGTAGCCAAGATTCCTTGTAGCACTTCTAGTGCTCCTCCTTTCAGAATTGTTTACTAGTACAAACTCCTACTGTTTCCTAGGTATTTTCATAACAATCATTCCACCACTACCAAGGATTGTAGATATCTGTCCAACACACTGCAGGATCATGTCCTCTCCCCCTCACCCCTCTCAATACAGGGCACCTATTTCAGTAGAGGAGATGGAGGCAAAAATAGGAATTGCATCGATGCATCATACTAAAAATTATGAGGCAAGTAATCAACCCCAGACATAGAAAGAGATAATTGTTTCTCAAAGTTGTTATTGTAGGGGTTCGCAGCATGGAAAACAAAAAATTTCTACCGCATGCATACAAACAAGCCAAGATCTATCTACTAGATTGAAGCAACGAGTCGATTAGAGTACTCACCCTCAAAGAATCCAAAGCGGTTAACCAGAGCAGATTCTCGTGGGTGATGTAGTCGTACACTCGTCGATCTCAAGATCGCGTAGACGATCCCTCCAGCACTGCGATCCGGCAGCGCTTCTGCAGTCGGTCACACGTTCGGTACTCGATGAAAACCTTCCTCTCCCTTGTTCCAGCAGGCAGCGGAGGTTGTAGTTCTCCCCTCGCGATTCTGGCAGCATGACGACATGGTGTCGGAAGTAGAGGGAAGATCCTGCAGGGCTTCGCCTAAGACGGTGCTAGTTATGGTGGATCTAGGGTTTCCGGCGATCTAGGTTTAGAAGACCGGAGAGGAGGAGGAGGTGTCGGCGGCAACTAGGGCAACGACGACGCGAGGCGGCGGCGGCTGGCGGCGGCGGACGGGTGGGGAGGGCTGGTGTTGTGTTCTTTGGGGCAGCCCTACCCCTCTATTTATGAGAGGGATGGAAGCTTGGGAGAGGGGAGTTTGAATCCATACCCAAACCCAAGTTGGATAGAAGGAATGACTCTTTCCTTCTTCCACTAGGAAACTATTGTTCCAATTTGACTTTTCAAACCTCCCTTTTAACTTTCAATTTAGAGCTTTATTTCTCTCTTGCAAATGCCCAACCAAAGTGACCTAGGACATGATCCAATCATTCCACTTAACCATGACACATTCATGGACCATTCCCCTTCCGGTCCGGTGAACCTTCTAGAACCTCTTCGATGAAAACATCAGAATCTTTACCGAACTCCGTAATCAGACTTTCCTTATATGAATCTTATTCTCCGGACCATTTTGGATCTCCTCGTGATATCCCGGATCCCATCCAATACTCTGAACAACATTCAGTTTACCTACTTACATTCCATATCTACTAAACAACATCGAATCCTTAAGTGTGTCTCCCTACGGTTCGAGAATTATGCGGACATGACCGAGACACTTGTCCGATCTATAACCAATAGAGGAATCTGGAAATTCATATGGCTCCCACATATTTCTACGATTACTTTGCGATCGAATGAACCACTTACATACGATAACAATTTCCCTTTGTCTCACGATAGTTTACTTATCCGAGGTTTGATCATCGGTATCTCTGCATACCTAGTTCAACCTTGTTACCGATAAGTACTCTTTTCTCGTTCCCGTGATATGTGATCCCTTGTGAACCAGTCACATGCTTGCAAGCTAATTGGATGACATTCCACCGAGAGGGCCCAAAGCATATTTATCTGTCATATGGATGGACAAATCCCAATCTTGATCCATGTGCGTCAACACATACTTTCCGAACACTCAATGCCACCTTTATAGCCACCCAGTTACGGTGTGGTGTTTGATGTCATCAAAGTATCCTTCTGGTGATGGTGATTAGCATGATCTCATGGTCGAAGGAATTAGGTTACTATGTATCAGAAAGCTTATAGCAAATGAACTATTGAAATGACTTGATCTTTATGCTACGCTTATCTATAGGAGTATGCCCATCATACCATTATCCTAATGATATGATATTGTTGTTAATAACATTTCAATGTTCATGATCAAGAAACCACGATCATCTATTAACCAACAAGCTAGTATTATAAAGAGGCTTTACCAGGGACTCTAATTTAGTTTACAAATAACACAAGTATTAATGTTTTCGGTTAATACTATTATACCATGAATGTAAACATTTACCATATAAACAAAGATATGATAATAACCATTTTTATTATTGCCTCTAGGGCATATCTCCAACAGTCTCCCACTTGCACTAGAGTCAACTAATCTAGATTGCATGGTAATATACCGAACACCCATGGCGGTTTAGTGCTGGTCATGTTTTGCCCTCGGGAGAGGTTTAGTCAACGGATCCGCCACATTCAGATCTGTGTGTACTTTGCAAATCTTTATGTCACCATCTTGGACTTGCTCTCGAATAGCGTGAAAACGTAGCTTGATGTGCTTGAGCTTCTTGTGTGACTTTGGTTCTTGCGCATTGGCTATGGCGCCGATGTTATCACAATAGATATACATGTTGGAGATATGCCCAAGAGGCAATAATAAAGTGGTTATTATGATATCTTCATACTTATGATAAATGTTTACATACCATTCTATAATTGTATTAACAGGAAACATTAATACTTGTGTGATTTGTAAACATAAAAGAGTCCCTAGTAAAGCCTCTTGTTAAACTAGCTTGTTGGTTAATATATGATCATGGTTTCCTGATCATGAACATAGAGATGTTATTAACAACAGGGTCATATCATTAGGAGAATCATGTGATGGACATACTCCTATAGTTAAGCGTAGCATAAAGATCAAGTCATTTAATATAGTTCATTTGCTATAAGCTTCTACATAGTAACCTAATTCCTTCACCATGAGATCATGCTAATCACCATCACCGAAGGATGCTTTGATGACATCAAACACCACGTGAATCGGGTGGCTATAAAGGTGACATTGAGTGTTCGGAAAGTATGGGTTGAGGCACATGGATCAAGAGTGGAATTTTTCCATCCATATGATGGATAGATACTGGGCCCTCTCGATGGAATGTCATCCAATTAGCTTGCAAGCATGTGACCGGCTCACAAGGGATCACATACCACGGAACGAGAAAAGAGTACTTTATCAAGAACGAGGTTGAACTAGGTATGCGTAAATACCGACGATCAAAACTCGGATAAGTAAACTATCGTGAGACAAAAGGAAATTGGTATCGTATGTAAGTGGTTCATTCGATCGCAAAGTAATCAGAGAAATATGTGGGAGCCATGAATTTCTAGATTCCTCTATTGGTTATTGATCGTAGAAGTGTCTCGATCGCATAATTCAACCGTAGGGAGACACACTTAAGGATCGATGTTGTTGAGTAGTTATGGAATGATGAGTAAGAGACCGAATGTTGTTCAGAGTCTCGGATGGGATCCGGATATCACGAGGAGAGATCCGAATGGTCCGGAGAATAAGATTCATATAAGGAAAGTCCTGCTTTGAGTTGGGGAATGATTCCGTGTTTTCATCGAATGTTCTAGAAGGTTCAAGGTCGGCACTCGGAGGGGAAGGGTACATGAATGTGTCATGACAATGTGGAATGGTTGCAACATGTAATAGGTATCATGGATGGGCAAAATAAAGGAAGAAATCAAATCCTAGTTTGAAAAGTCAAACGCCAATTTGAAGAAGTCAAATGGCAAGTTTGCTTGGTGGAGGGAGAGTAGGAAACCTACTTGGGGAGGAAGTCTACTCCCTCCACCCGCCGGCCAAGGAGGAGGAGTTGGAGGAGGACTCCCTCCTCCCAAGCCACACCCTCCCACCTATATAACTAGGGGTAGGGCTGCCCCTCTCCCACACACCTCAAACCCTAGCTTTGGCGCCTCCACCTCCAAGTGTAGTCGTCGCCGCCTAGGGTTTCCCCTCCAACTCGGCGAGTTGGGGCTCTCCCCAAGCCCTAGCCGCCGGCCAAGCTTCCTCCCTTGGTACCTCTAAACCCTAGATCACCAAGGCCTCTCTCATAGTCCACCATACTCGCTCCGGCTTAAGGTGAAGCCCTGCGAGATCTCCCCTCTACTTCCGGTACCACGCCGTCGTGCTGCCGGAATCGCGAGGAGAGTGCTACAACCTCTGCTGCATGCTGGAACAAGGGAGAGGAAGGTCTTCATCGAAAATCTGAACGATGTGTGATCAGTGGGGCTGCGGAACCACATACCGGAAGGATCGTCTATGCGATCTTGAGATCGGAAGTGTACGACTACATCATCCACGAGAATCTGCTCTCGTTAGCCGCTTTGGATCTTCGAGGGTTAGTACTCCATTGACTCGTTGCTTCAATCTAGTATATAGATCTTGGCTTGTGTGTGTTCATGCGATAGAAATTTTTTGTTTTCCTTGCTACGAACCCCTACAGTGGTATCAGAGCCGTGTCTATATGTAGATCTGTTGCACGAGTAGAACACAATGGTCATTGTGGGCGTTGATGCTTTTGTTGCCGATTGCTTCTTGTGTACTTTTCATCTTGCGGGATGGTGGGATGAAGCGGCCCGGGCTAACCTTACATGACATCGTTCATGAGACTTGCTCCACGCTTGACATGCAGGGGTATGTTGTGATGTGATATGGCCATGATTGTGATTATATATGATGTATGCAATGTCCCTTATTGTAAGTTGGCAACCGGCAGGAGCCATATGGTTGTCTTTTAAATTCCGTTAAGACCTGCATGTCTATTCAAAGAAGTTGTAATAGTTGATGCTAGTGGACGACAACCATGAAGCGGCACCATTGACCTTGACGCCACACCGGTGATAATGGAGATCATGTTCGTGCTTGAAGATGGAGATCGGAAGCACAAGAAGAAAGGCCATATCATATCACATATTATGAATTGCATGTGATGTTAATCCTTTTATGCATCTTGTATTGCTTAGTTCACGACGGTAGCATTATAAGATGATCCCTCAAGGACACAATTTCAAGTTTTAAAGTGTTCATCCTTAGTAAGCACCGTTGCTAAAGCTCGTTGTTTCGAAGCACCACGTGATGATCGGGTGTGTTAGATTCTGCGAGTGTATACAACGTGAGCAAGCCAGATTTTCTCATGCGGAAGCTAAAGTTTGATCTTGACGAGCCTAGCATGTACAGACATGGTCTCGGAACACGGATCACCGAAAGGTAAAGCATGAGTCATATAGTAGATATGATGAACATGTTGATTGTTCGCCATTGAAGCTACATCAACTCTCGTGATGATCGGTTTTGATGTGGTGGATTTGGTTCGTGTGATCACTAAAACAATGTGAGGGATATTGTTTTGAGTGGGAGTTCAACAACTATATGATTAAAAGTTGAACACTATTTATCATAAATTAAATCAAAGTGAATTTGCATAGTTGTTGTAGTCATTGGCATCTGTTTACCACCTTGCGCTTAGTTATAATTGAGATGATAGAACTATAGAATTCTGGTTAGTTACTTTACGAACGTGTATCGTTTTGAAGTGTTAATCTACAGTTTAAAAGTCCTATTACAAACATTCAGTAAGTTCCGATTACTCCATGAAGTTTAATAATTGGTATTAAATCATGAGTGACAATTCCAGTGTTAGTGTATAAGTATCATGTTTGTCTCCATGATTCTTGATATTCGAGAGATAGTTTCAATATCAAGGTAATCTAGGAGTTGAAAGAGTTGTTTCAGAAACCATGATGTGTGGAAGATATTGTGATATCTGAAACGAAGTTTTGGTTGTAACATGATAGAGTATAATATGGATAAATTCATGTTCTCATATTTGATTAGAATTTGCAAAAGGTTGGAGACGCTGGTCGTCTTAATTCTCCAAAAGGTTTTGGAGAGCAACATTATACTCGTGATTCACCATTATAAGCTAAAGTTGCTTGATCATGAATAATTCCATGAGAAGGGTGAATATTTGATGTAGGTAAAATGTTTACTACACCAAGAGATTACTAAAGAAAGGAATTTGAAAGAACACCAAACATTTGATGATGGTGATCTACTTCGAAGTGCAAGTTCAAAGACATTGGTATTTTACTATACATGCTTTGGACTATGTGTCATGTATATGGCTCCACTATTGATGTTGATAGATTCTTTCAAACAGAAAAGGAAATACTGAAAGAGAATCTCATAAATATATGGCAGAAAAGAAAAGACTAGAATTGTTCAGTTTAGGTATATAAAGGATATACGTGTTATGGCTATATTCTTTGCTTGTTAAATAATGTGGTTCTTAAGTATTGGATACTGAATTTGTTGGTATGAATCGTCATACGAAACAACATAATTCATGAACTACAATGGCCTAAGTAACTAGCAAAAGAATATGTGATAATGTTCATCGAGAACAAATAAAGGGTTATTGTGTTGCTCGTTAAACATAAAAGCTTGCCTTCAAGATTTGTTTTATCAGGTATTATGAGAATAAAAGGGTTGTTCAAATAATTGCCGTAATCCATAAAAGATGGATGATTCACAAATCTCATTGGAGAAATCACATCCATAAAACTAGTGCTAAAAATGTCAAAAGACAAATTGATTGAAAGATCACTTAGGAAGTGACATCGCCATTTAAATTATATTGGAAAGAAAACATGAAGAAACTCCATGTGGATGGAATTTTGGAGTCCTTTTGATTTTTGATCAAATGACGCTTGTGAAACTTTCCTAGAGATAATTAAAACTTCGTTCATAGGCCAAAAGGGAACGAATGACTAGCTTATTTGAACTTGTACATATTGTTGTATGAAGTCCATTATGTGTATTCAAGAGCGATGGATTTCAACTTCATATGCTTTCTCAGAAAATTTGAGTGAATATATGAATATTTACTTAATAAGGATGAAGTATGAAACATTTGAAAAGTTCAAATATTTTCAAGATGAAGTGCAAAATCATTGTAACAAGAATATAAATAGTTTATGATAAGATCATCAAGGAAGATATTTGAGTTACAAGTTTAGCATAATACCTAAGATTTAAGGAATCGTTTCGTGGATTTGCATTTCCCGAAACACCATAAGAGTATGGAGCGTTCGATATATGTAATTAAACCTTGTTTGACATGGTAAGATCAAAGGTGTAATTCATAAAAATGTCATTATATTTTAAAGATTGAAAGATTTAGAGACTACCTTTTTCCACTGAAAAAGAGCTCCATCATAATCCTTTGAATTGACACCATATAAAGTTATGGTTTGGGATAAAACCCAAGTTGTCCTTTCTTAAACATAGGTATGCTATGCATAAGAAAGATGTTTGCAACCAAAATCGGATGAACATATCTTTGTATGTTATTTTGAATAATCGTTGAGTATTCCTCCATAACACCAAATACAAAAATGTTTGTCGCTTAGAACGTCAAGTTTCTTTGAGAAAGAAATTTTTCCGTGAAAAGTTAAGTGGGAGGACAATAGAACTTTGATAAGGTTAAAAGAACCTTAGCTATATGTGCAAAGTTGCGCAGCGCCGAAAAGTGTTCCAGAGGCAACAACAATGCTCATGGCTCACGTGCCTCAAAGGTTGTGGTCACGGAGATCTAAGTTCCTATTGAAACAAGTAGGTCGGGTAAACAATCAAATACCAAGATTTGAGAGTCAAATCATTATTTGACAATAATGATCCGACTACATGCAAAGAAGCGATGATGGGCCCTGACTCCGTCAAATGGCTTGAAGCCATAAAATCCGTGATATTTCCATATACGAGAGATCAAGCTTTGAACTTGAAAGACCCCCAGGAAAGGTACAAGACCTTACAGTCGTATTTGGATCTATAAAGAGATAGACATGGATGTTTCACATCTATGAAATAGTCGACATATTGGGAAAGAGTTCACAACAATGTTCAAAGGTTGTATATGACAAGATTTGATCTTTCATAGCGATATTTAGTCTAGATGGATTAATGTAGCAACCACTACATATAATTTTGTTATGTGTTAGTTGAATAAACAAAACAAGTTCTTGTAATAGAATTGTTACCTAGGACATGTGCATAACATAGTCCAAAGGGTTTTTGTTAATTCAAAGGATGCTAAAAGCATATGCAAACTTCAATGGTTGAAGTAAGCATCGCGGAGTTAGAATCTTCACTATGATGAAACTGTTAAAAGAGTTTAATTTCATCGGAGATGATGAAGATGCTTACATTTGCAAGAAATTAAGTTGGAGCGCTAAGACATGTTTCTAATACATTATGTGGAAGACATATTGTTGATTGGAAATGATGTATCTTTTTATTAAACACAGGATAAGAATTTCATCTCGATGAAAGGCTTAGGCAGAACCCGAATATTTGGCATCAATGTCTATATGGATAAATTGTGATGCCAATATGGTTGTGCCAGAAGTACATAGATGAGATATTGAATAAGTTCAATATAGAAACTACAAGAAAAGTTCTTGTTGCACAGGAAGGATTGAATAAAGATTTAAGTATTTTTGATACTTGATAGATATAATCACAAAAAGTATTTTATCAATCATGCTGTGATGTGTACAAATCCAGATTTGTCCTATGCTCTAAATGTTATGAGCATATACCAGAATGATTCATAAGATGATTATTGGACGATAGTAAAGATATTCTTATGATCTTGTAAAAGAACTAAGAATATATTATTTTGTAGAAGTGACAAATAGATGGTTAGTTCATTGTAAATGAATTACATTGATACTAGTTTTGTCACAAAGTACAAATTAAGTTTATCTCAATCTAAACTAAGGGTGGCACAATATGATGGAATGTGAGTTCCATAATGAATTTGGATGAGTTCCAAAGTTAAGACATTGTGACAGATACTACAACAAAAGGCTAAGTATATGACTGCTATTATAGCAGTAAAAGAGGGCATTTGTGTCAAGTCGTTTGTTATCAAACTAGGTGTGGTTCACAGCGGGATAGTACTATGAATATATATTGTACGACAATATTATCAACATGTTTTAACCCCAAAGAACTAAAGGTCTCACCAAAGGACCAAATTTATACAAAGCCATCTCATTAGAGAATGAGTGATGTGTAAATACGCAAAGACATGCAATTACACACGGACCTGAAAGTGTCGGATCCGGAGATCAGTTGACCACTTGCAATCGTGTAAATACAACACCGGAATGCCATAGGTGTTGAATGCACAAAGGTTTGAAACTAGATTATTGACTCTAGTGCAAGTGGGAGACTATTGGAGATATGCCCAAGAGGCAATAATAAAGTGGTTATTATGATATCTTCATACTTATGATAAATGTTTACATACCATGCTATAATTGTATTAACAGGAAACATTAATACTTGTGTGATTTGTAAACATAAAAGAGTCCCTAGTAAAGCCTCTTGTTAAACTAGCTTGTTGGTTAATATATGATCATGGTTTCCTGATCATGAACATAGAGATGTTATTAACAACAGGGTCATATCATTAGGAGAATCATGTGATGGACATACTCCTATAGTTAAGCGTAGCATAAAGATCAAGTCATTTAATATAGTTCATTTGCTATAAGCTTTCTGATACATAGTAACCTAATTCCTTCGACCATGAGATCATGCTAATCACCATCACCGGAAGGATGCTTTGATGACATCAAACACCACTCCGTAACTGGGTGGCTATAAAGGTGACATTGAGTGTTCGGAAAGTATGGGTTGAGGCACATGGATCAAGAGTGGAATTTTTCCATCCATATGATGGATAGATATACTCTGGGCCCTCTCGATGGAATGTCATCCAATTAGCTTGCAAGCATGTGACTGGCTCACAAGGGATCACATACCACGGGAACGAGAAAAGAGTACTTATCAGTAACGAGGTTGAACTAGGTATGCAGAAATACCGACGATCAAAACCTCGGATAAGTAAACTATCGTGAGACAAAGGGAAATTGGTATCGTATGTAAGTGGTTCATTCGATCGCAAAGTAATCGTAGAAATATGTGGGAGCCATATGAATTTCTAGATTCCTCTATTGGTTATTGATCAGAGAAGTGTCTCGATCATGTCCGCATAATTCACGAACCGTAGGGAGACACACTTAAGGATTCGATGTTGTTGAGTAGTTATGGAATGATGAGTAAGAGACCGAATGTTGTTCAGAGTCTCGGATGGGATCCGGGATATCACGAGGAGATCCGGAATGGTCCGGAGAATAAGATTCATATAAGGAAAGTCCTGTTTCGGAGTTGGGGAATGATTCCGGTGTTTTCATCGGGAATGTTCTAGAAGGTTCCGGAAGGTCCGACACTCCGGAGGGGAAGGGTACATGAATGTGTCATGAAAATGTGGAATGGTTGCATCATGTAATAGGTATCATGGATGGGCAAAATAAAGGAAGAAATCAAATCCTAGTTTGAAAAGTCAAACGCCAATTTGAAGAAGTCAAATGGCAAGTTTGCTTGGTGGAGGGAGAGTAGGAAACCTACTTGGGGAGGAAGTCTACTCCCTCCACCCGCCGGCCAAGGAGGAGGAGTTGGAGGAGGACTCCCTCCTCCCAAGCCACACCCTCCCACCTATATAACTAGGGGTAGGGCTGCCCCTCTCCCACACACCTCAAACCCTAGCTTTGGCGCCTCCACCTCCAAGTGCAGCCGCCGCCTAGGGTTTCCCCTCCAACTCGGCGAGTTGGGGCTCTCCCCAAGCCCTAGCCGCCGGCCAAGCTTCCTCCCTTGGTGCCTCTAAACCCTAGATCGCCAAGTCCTCTCTCATATTCCACCATACTCGCTCCGGCTTAAGGCGAAGCCCTGCGAGATCTCCCCTCTACTTCCGGTACCATGCCGTCGTGCTGCCGTAATCGCGAGGAGAGTGCTACAACCTCCGCTGCCTGCTGGAACAAGGGAGAGGAAGGTCTTCATCGAAAATCAACGTGTGACCGATCATGGCGGGAGCTTAACGCAGCGCCGGAAGGGTCGTCTACGTGATCTTGAGATCGGAAGTGTACGACTACATCATCCACGAGAATCTGCTCTCGTTAACCGCTTTGGATCTTTGAGGGTTAGTACTCCATTGAATCGTTGCTTAAATCTAGTAGATAGATCTTGGCTTGTGTGTGTTCATGCGAAAGAAATTTTTTGTTTTCCATGCAAAGAACCCCTACAATACATTGGGTCCAGCGCACTTGGAACCACACCGAGCTCTATAATGAAGTCCTTCATCCATATCGCCTCTTGCGAAGCCTACGAAGCAGCTATGTATTCCGATTCAGTTGAAGATCTCGCCACAACTCTTTTATTTGCACTCCTCGAGCTAACTCCTACACCATTCAAAGTAAATACGTATCCAGATTGAGATTTAGAATCATCCAGATCGGTGTTCCAACTAGCATCGGTGTAACCATTAACAACGAGTTGTTCATCACCTCCATAAGAAAGAACCATATCCTTAGTTCTTCTCAAGTACTTAAGGATGTTTTTGATTGCTGTCCAATGATCTACTCCTGGATCACTTTGATATCTTCTAGTCAAACTAACAACATATGCAATGTCGGGTCTAGTACATAGCATGGCATACATAATAAATCCTATGGCTGAGGCATAGGGAGTTTTACTCATCCTTTCTCTATCTTCTACTGTTGCAGGAATTTGAGTTTTACTCAAGGTCGTATTGGGCAACATGGGCAAGAACCCTTTCTTGCTATGTTCCCTTCCAAATCTCTTTAGAACTTTGTCCAAATATGTACTCTGTGACAATGATATTAGGCGTATCGATCTATCTCTATAAATCTTTATGCCTAATATGTAAGCTACTTCGCCAAGATCTTTCATTGAAAAACTATTATTCAAATAATCCTTGACACTATTAAGAAGGTCTACATCATTCCCAATCAACAATATGTCATCTACATATAGTATAAAGAATGCTACAGAGCTCCCACTCACTTTCTTGTAAATACAAGCTTCTCCATAAGTTTGTATAAGACCAAAACTTTTGATCACCTTATCAAAACATTGATTCCAACTCCGGGATGCTTGCTTCAATCTATAAATGGACCGTTGAAGCTTGCATACCTTTTTAGCATCTTTAGGATCAACAAAACCCTTTGGGTTATACCATATACAACTCTTCATCAATGTATCCATTGAGGAACGTCGCTTGACATCCATCTGCCATATCTCATAATCATAATATGCAGCGATTGCTAATAAAATCCTCACAGACTTTAGCTTCACTACCGGTGAGAAAGTCTCATCGTAGTCAACTCCTTGAATTTGTCGAAACCCTTTTGCGACAAGTCAAGCTTTATAGACAGTATCATTACCATCAACATCTGTTTTCTTCTTGAAAATCCATTTGTTCTCGACAGCCTTCCGGCCATTCGGTAAATCCACCAAAGTCCATACTTGGTTTTCGTACATGGATCCAATCTCGGATTTCATGGCTTCTTGCCATTTAATGGAATATAGGCTCATCATCGCTTCCTCATATGTCGCAGGGTCATCGGTGTTGTCCACCAACATGACACTCATAACGGGATCATACCAATCAGGAGTGGTACGATTTCTCGTTGACCTGCGAGGTTCCATAGTTACTTCAACCGAAGTTTCATGATCAACATCATTAGCTTCCTCTCTTATTGGTGTAGGCGCCACAGAAACCACTTCCAGTGTTGCACTACTCTCAAGTTCAAGAGAAGGTTCAACAACCTCGTCAAGTTCTACTTTCCTTCCAGTCACTTCTTTCGAGAGAAACTCCTTCTCTAGAAAGGATCCATTCTTGGCAACAAAGATTTTGCCCTCGGATCTATGATATAAGGTATAACCAATAGTTTCCTTCGGGTATCCTATGAAGACGCATTTTCCGCTTTGGGTTCAAGCTTGTCTGGCTGTAACTTCTTTACATAATCTTCACAACCCCAAACTTTAAGGAACGACAATTTAGGTTTCTTCCCAAACCATAATTCATACAGTGTCGTTTCAACGGATTTAGATGGTGCCCTATTTAAAGTGAATGCGACTGTTTCTAATGCATAACCCCAAAAGTATAGCGGTAAATCTGTAAGTGACATCATAGAACGAACCATATCTAAGAGAGTTCTATTACGATGTTCGGACACACCATTACGTTGTGGTGTTCCCGGTGGTGTCAATTTTGAAAGTATTCCACAATTCTTCAAATGCTCGCCAAACTGGTAACTTATATATTCACCTCCACGATCATATCGTAGAAATTTAATCTTCTTGTTACGTTGATTCTCTACTTCACTTTGAAATTCCTTAAATTTCTTGAAAGTTTCGGACTTATGTTTCATGAAATAGATATACCCATATCTACTCAAGTCATCCGTGAAGGTAAGAACATAACGACAACCACCGCGCGATGCTACACTCATTGGGACACACACATTGGTATGTATGATTTTCAATAAGTCCGTAGATCGCTCCATCATACCAGAAAATGGAGTCTTAGTCATTTTACCCATCATACATGCTTCGCATCTTTCAAGTGATTCGAAATCAAGTGATTCAAGAAGTCCATTCGAATGGAGTTTCTTCATACGCTTCACTCCAATATGACCAAGACGACAATGCCATATATAGGTCGAGTTATCGCTCAATTTCAAACGTTTAGCTTCAATGTTATTAATGTGTGTATTTCTACAATCGAGATATAGTAAGAATAGACCATCTATCAAAGGTGCATGTGCATAAAACATATTACTCATATAAATCGAACAACCATTATTCTCGGACTTAAACAAGTAACCGTCTCGCAATAAACATGATCCAGATATAATGTTCATGCTCAACGCAGGCACCAAATAACAATTATTTAAGTATAAAACTAATCCCGATGGTGGATGAAGAGGTAGCGTGTCGACCGCGATCACATCAACCTTTGATCCATTTCCAACGTGCATCATCACCTCTTTCTTCGCTAGCTTCCGTCTATTCTGCAGCACCTGTTTCAAATACCCAGTATCAAATACCTAGGCACTACTACTAGTACTAGTGACATACACATTAATAACATGCATATTGGATATACCAGTAATATCCTAAGCTTGTAATATATATAACTAGTACTTAAGCATTGCATGCATGTGTTAAACTCAATAAAATATTTGCATGTGATCAAGTGTGTGAACGAAAGTACAAGTGCAAAATCCTAAACCCTAGTCCTTCCCCCTCTTTTTGAAAATCCATTCAAAGTGGTTTGAATTTGAAATGTACAAAAACAATGGATCCCAGATTGAATACAAGGGCTTTGCAATATTTTAGATGTTTTATACACTCTCTGGTAATTTTGAAATATTCAAAAAACTATTTGAAAGTGAATTAGAAAAGAGGAAGCAAAATCAGAAAAAGAAAAAGGATTTCTAGAAAAGAATAGACAGGAGAGAGAACCATGCCACAACCCACTCCCCTCCTGGAACTTTTCCGTGGCTCAGCTTCGGCCCACCCGGGGCCCAGAAGCCATCCCGGTACCTCTTCGTTTCTTTTCCCCTTTCTTCTTCCTCGCCAGAAGGACGCTGGTGAAGCACCTGCGTGTCCCGTCGCCGGCCGTCGATTCCCGCGCGCTGCGATGCCCGCCGCCGCCTCTGGACGTGAGGATAAGAACACCCTCGCCCAGCTGCCTCTCCCCATACCAGTTTCCCATCCCCACGCTTCCTCTGTTGGATTTTCCCCTTCCGCCCGAACCCTAGCCGCCATGGCCGCCGGCTAGCCGCCGTTGCTGGCCTCCCCGAGCCCATCCGACACCGCCACGAGCTCCGCCTTGCTCCACTCTGTCCCCTAGCAGAAGGAATCGAAGAGGGGCGCCCCATATCGTCGCCATTGATGTCGTCTTCTCCAACCCCGACGAAGTCCGCCGACGATGATTCTCGTGCCTCCGACCTCCCCAGACTTCGCCGTCATCACCAATCGCCTTGTGGTGAGCTCCTGGTGCTCAGGCACCCTCTAGTTGCCTTGCTCGCTTGCTGTGTCCGCCGTTCGTCGTTGATCCGCAAGCTTCGCCACCGCGTACCTCCGTGTAGCTCGCTTCGGTGACCAAATCATAGTGGCGCCGCCCTCTTTAGGTTCGCCCTGCAGTGCTCGTTCGAACCCGCCCCTTCGCGCGTCCCCGCTTGCCTTCTAGCACTGCCAACTACCGTTGCCCGACGCGTATCCGACGAGTCCAGTGTGGCTAGCTGAGGTGGCCTTGGGGCCCCTCTGTCAGTCACTACAGCTGGGTAAGCCTCAGTGAGAAAAGTTAGGGTTAGGACCCTAACGTCATCATGACGCAATATTTTCTTTTCCTTTTAATAAATGTTTTTGTATTTGTTTTCTGGAATATAAATAGACCCCTGTGGGCCACCCCTGTCAGAATTTTAACAATTTCAATAAATGTTTTTAGAAATGAATAAAACTATGACATATGGGCCCAAGTGAATAAATATTTAATATAATCCAGAAATGTTTTATAATTTCCTAAAAAGATTTAAAATGGATTTAAATTGAGAAAAATCATAACTAATTCATTTTAAGTCACAAAAATACAAATAATATATCAAAATGTTCAGAAAAATGAGAACTATCTATCTAAGCTATAATCATACATTGTTAACCAACTTTCATGACAAGTTTAATTAGAATAATCATTTGAACCCCATAGGTGATTCCGAGGATCCCCCCTGTTCTAGGGTTTGGACATCTCGGACCCCGTTTAAAATGACCAAGCATGTCCTAGGGTTCATTTCAACACTATTTAACTTGTCATATCATCCATATTAATTACGCATTGCATTATTCCATGTATTGAATGTTGGTTCCCCTTTTCCGGTATTTGGTTCTTCGCGAATAGGAACCGAACCCGAAGCTGAAGTCAACAACACCGAAGATCCATACATGTCTACTGACGGACAAGGCAAGCATAGCCTCTCATTCTGAACCTACTTTTACAAAGTATATTATTTTCTTGCTATGATGCACACGATTCCAATGTGGTCTTTTGTCAGTAGTTAGTGTTACCTATATGTTGCATAGTTTCTCTATTGTAGCCTTATACTCCTGATCCACTTCTCCTAGCACACCTAGGTCTGGCACTTGAGCGTTGCTAGAGCCTCTGTGACCGACAGCTTAGCCATGCATAGTGACAACGTCTGATCTATCCGAATGACGAATCAGAGATGCCGGAGAATCTAGAAAGGTAGGAGATGGTTACATCATCGAAGGAGTTAACTAAACATGCTAAGGCTTGTATGGGAGGCCACGTTGGGTGTGGTATTTGTAGTCCCATGCTCGCCACCACTAGGAACTGAGTTCTTGCCTTTGGAACCGAGACGAGCGTACAGCCACACGGGGCCTGGACAACCCCTCGACTAACTAACTTGCCTAGTATATTCCATGAGTCACATAGTTCAGGCTTTACATTTGGCATACGCATTGAAAATGTTTTCGAAAGAGGAGGTGATGGAGGTGCATCATAACAGGTAGGGAAGCGTGGCCGCGGTTGCTTGGGGTTGATGGAGCCCCTGGTGAACCAACCTCGCCTCACATCTTTAAGTAACGGCTTCGGGATTTTACCCGTTATGGCGGAACCATACTTATTGCGTGACTCATGGTCTGAGCAAAAGCAAGGTAAAGGTCGTGGTAAACCACCCTCTGATGGCCTTCCAAGGAAGATGGCTAATAATATTTGGCATTAAGAGTCGGTTGGTACGTGTGGGCAAAGTTGTACACCCCTGCAAGGTATTAATCTTTTTGAAAAGCCGTGTTCACGGTTATGAACGCTTGGTGACCAGATTCTAAGATCATAGATAACTTTCACCAATATAAAACTTGTTTATCCACGAGTTCTTAAAGATGCTTCCTATGGGTCGAGGGGGTGATCCTAGATAGTAGGTTCTGATGAAGCTGGTGGTTATCAATATGTGATGAACAAGATGAAGAAGTCGTTATATTATCCCTTCTTAAATATTCTGAGTAGACGAGCCTCTTCTCTCTCTTGTTTACAAATAAAGATTGCTTTACGCAAAAGAAAATACAGAGAAAGCCTTTCCAGCCAGAGCATGTAGATACTAGCTTATTTAAGTCTTGCGGAGTACATTCTCGTACTCAGCCTTGCGCCATTGTTGTTTTTCTATAGATGATCTAGTTGCAACTGAAGGTGGCTTATACGTTGACATCGTCGAGTAGTTGGGGGTCCCAGGTAGCAGCCTGAGTACTTTGGGATGGACGTCACTTTTTTATGGCCTCTTAGGCCTTTTGCTAAGTTGTTGTGTAGAACAACATATTTGCTTTCGCTGTCTGATGTAATGTTGGGTCTATGACCTATAGTTTGTAATAACTCTACTATCTTACTCTGTTAAGAGTTTAAACTCATGCTGTTGAACCCCTGTGTTCTGTAATGTTACCGGATCTTACCGTGATCTTCCGTTCTTAGAGTTGAGCTTATCTTAGATGGTGATCTGAGGTTAGTTTAACCCTAATCCCGGGGGGTGCTACAATACCTTTGTTCTTGATGTTGTTGTTCTTCAAATACGCCAAGTACTTAGGGAATTCCGCTTCCAGTGACCCTCTCCCTTGCAGTAAAAGCACTCAGTATCAGGCTTAGGCCCATCCTTGGTATTCTTCGCCGGCGCGGTAACTTTCTTACCGCCCTTCTTGAAGTTTCCCTTTTTCTTAGACTTTCCTTGTTTCTTGAATTTGGTGGTCTTATTGACCATCAACACTTGGTGCTCTTTCTTGATCTCCACTTCCGCAGACTTTAACATGGAGAAGAGTTCGGGCAACGACCCGTCCATGTTTTGCATATTGTAGTTCATCACAAAGTTCTTGTAACTTGGTGGTAGTGATTGGAGGACACGGTGAATCCCCAAAGCATTAGGAATCACTATACCCAAGATTTGAAGCTTGCTTGCGTGCCCAGACATCTTAAGCATGTGCTCACTAACGGAGCTTCCCTCTTCTATCTTGCAGTTAAAGAACTTTTCAGAAGCCTCATAACTCTCAACTGCCGCGTGAGCATCAAATATCATTTTGAGTTCACGGACAATATCATGTGGGCCATGGTTCTCAAACCTTTTCTGAAGCTCCGATTCCAAACCATACAAGATATCACACTGAACTGTGGAGTACTGATTCTTCCGAGCGAGGAAAACATTCTTTACCTCATCGGTAGCATCAGCTGTAGGTGGGTAACCCAGCGGTGCATACAGCACATAGGTCAAATTACTAGCATTGAGGACAATCCTCAAGTTTCGGAACCAATCCGCGAAGTTTCTTCCATTGTTTTTCAACTTTTCTTTCTCTAGGAACGCATTAAAATTGATGGTAGGGGGCGCCATTGATCTACAACATATTTGCAATAGTTTAGACTAAGTTTATGACAAATTGAGTTCTAATTAATAGTTAAATTAATCTAGGTGAACTCCCACTCAAAACAATATCCCTCACATTGTTTTAGTAATCACACGAACCGAATCCACCACATCAAAACCGATCATCACGAGAGTTGATGTAGCTTCAATGGCGAACAATCAACATGTTCATCATATCTACTATATGACTCATGCTTTACCTTTCGGTGATCTGTGTTCCGAGACCATGTATGTACATGCTAGGGTCCTCAAGATCAAACCTTAGCTTCTGCATGAGCAAATCTGGCTTGCTCCCGTTGTATACACTCGCAGAATCTAGCACACCCGATCATCACATGGTGCTTCGAAACAACGAGCTTTAGCAACGGTGCTTACTAAGGATGAACACTTTATAACTTGAAATTTCGTGAGAGGGATCATCTTATAATTCTACCATCGCGAATTAAGCAATAAAAGATGCATAAAAGGATTAACATCACATGCAATTCAAAATATGTGATATGATATGGCCATTTTCTTGTGCTTCCGATCTCCATCTTCAAGCACGAACATGATCTCCATCATGTAAGGGTCCCAACCTTTAAATAAGGTAGAGTCCCCTGTGTTTACAATGCTAGTCCCTGGATCAATAGCTATCATCCACAATTAAGATGTAATATCAAGAAACAAAGGTCATAATATAACTTTATAACCAGGAATAACATAATTTTATTACATCTTACATAGCTCATTTGGCTATTACATTACATTGTAGCAGAATATCTATAAGCATGGGGTCCTTCATCTTCAAAGTACCACAGGCAGACATGTTGGTTGTAGACTTTGTAATCCTAATCAACACACTTCACTAAATCAATCAAACCTGCAACATACAAGTTACATCCACAAGGGTCAATACATTTGAATTGTATTGGCAAGTGATACTATGGTAGTATAGTGGAGTCTATTATCTATATGCATTTGGCTAAGTGGAGTTGAGGCTTGCATTGCTCAAAATAGATTTTCCTTATCATTTTGAAAACACTAAGTTTTTGCTTGACAAAATCATTTCTCCCAATTAAAGATTGAAGATCCTTAACCCTTGTTCAACCACAAGTTTTTAACTTAGAAATTTGAATGATGAGATTCTTGATTGCTTCCATGTCTTGATGCTCAAATTGTCCTTTACCAGGGACATGGCTAAGTACTTAGATTTTACACTCTGCAGAGGTGGTGCACTTTCCCCACAAGACTTGGTTTCACCAAGACAAGATCTTTCAGAAGCCTTCCCTTAGACCAAAATGGACGCGTTCCAACCTATCAAACTCTACCACCCACTGTCCATATGGCTAAGTTCTTGCAACCTATATGATCTAGGCAGAGCTCATAATGCCAAGTGGCTGCACTTGAAGCTTCTCAACATTTGACATCTCAAATCTCTTTGTTCCTGGGTGGCCATCCACAAGTGAGATACACAAGGTAAACCATAGACATGGGCCTTGTGAACCACAAAACCAAAATCCACCAAGCAATTACCATTCCACCCAGGTGATTCATTAACTTAGTTGTTTTATTAAACAAAAACACAAGTCCTCAGACTTAGAAATTTTCCATAGTGTGAATATATATTCCACCCTTGTTTTCTATTAGCTAAGCTAAGCTTGATAGTAGTAGTAATCTTAACTTAGGAAATGTTCCACTAAGGTTTCATCTACTAGGTTTTCCTATAGCAAGGTCTATACTTAGCAAAATTCCATGCAAGTTTTACTTAGAAAAGATCACTAATGCATAGTGAAAGTAATGGGACAAAAAGTATGAGCATCACTTGCCTTTTTGGTAGAGTATAGGTTCACTCCTTGATCTTTGCAATGTTCACACACTTCAAGTCACTACAAATCAATCAAGCAAATAATATTTCAATCTACCATTCAAGCAATTCACCACATAAAATAATAAAACAAAACAACACATGCAAGCATGCAAAAGGGTTGTTTTATTTGTAAAAGTGGTTTATAATGGGTCATAAACATTTGGGTACACCTAATGGTCATTTTGTAAAGTGTCAAAGTTATTTGCAAAAGGTTTCACTTCATAAACCATTTTCAAAACAAAGTATCATTTTATGTGGTGTAGAAATATTTTTACTAAGGCATTAATCTATAGGGTTCACCAAATATGTTTTCAAACCATAAAACTTGGTGTTTGGGGTCAGAGAGTTTAAAACAAAACAATTCCCAAAAATTTTCTTCCAAAACCATTTTTAATAAATAAACTATATTTTTATTTGTCTAGAAATGGTTTTAAATCAAAGAATCATTCTTTTGTTTCACCAAATACATTTTTGAAACCACAAAGTGTTTCCTATGGTCAGTAGGTTCAAATCACTCCATTTTCAGAAGATTTTATCCCCAAAATCAATTTTTGAACAATTTTTACAATCTAAACAAGCATACAAATGTTTCTGCAAAAACAAACATTTTAACAGAGGCTTTTTACTAAAAAAAATGCATGGTTGGCTAGGGCTTGTCTTGCTGATTCCATTGATATAAAGTTTGCAAAATTTGGACATGTGGATCAAAAGTTACAAGGTTTTCAAATCTGCATCTAATTCAGATTCAAAGTTTGTTTTAAATCAAACCAGTGACACGCGTCCTGTTCCTATTCGCAGATACCGTTTCACCCGGATCACACCCTCTGGTGCGTTGGATCAAGTCAGATCGTGCGGCACAGGTTGCGTACCTCTTCTACGTTTAAGTGAATCTATCCAGGCCCTTCGATCTAAATCTAACGATGCGTAGTAGCTGGTCAAAAACGGGCGGCGCAAGCGACGGTGGTTGGCGGCGGCGCGGTCAGACGGCGGCGAATCTGGTGACGCAGGAAGCGAGGAAGCGAGGGAATATACTCACCGTGTTCGCGGCGTCGTGGGGAAGCTCAACGTGGTCTTCTTGGGTCGAGGGGCGCTCGTGGTTGCCCTGGATTGCTCACCGGAGTTCGCTCGGCGTCGGGCACGCTCTGGAGGTCGTCGGAGATGGGGTTACAAGGCACCCTAAGGCAAGATAGAGGAATGGTTAGACGCGGAATGATCTGGGGAAGTTGTGTGCATCATCGAGAGAGCTTAGGGCGGTCGGAGTTCACCTGGAATGCTCGTGAGCAATGGCGTACGGCGCCGCGCTCGGTGTCGACGAAGCCGAGGTTACAGGGCACTCATGGATGAATGAGTGGCACGGGGAGATGCGCCAGGAGGTGGGGAGTATGTGTGCGTGGTTGATGAGGCAAGGGGCGGCGCGGGGTCGCCAGAATTTGCACCGGACCTCGTCGGAGTCAGTGGCGGTTTGGGGACGATTCGAGCAGCCTGGTGGCTCTCTGGTGGTTCTGGTTTGGGGTCAAGGGAGAGAGGAGCATGGCGTTTAATACAGCGTGGTTGCTGGACTGAATCAACGCGGCAGTAATGAGTATTGACGCGAGCTTTAATCGGCAGAAACCTCCGGCGATGTTTGCGTGCGGGTGAAGACGATGAACATGAGGGGTGGGGTCCACTGGCAGCGAGAGAGAGAGAGAGAGAGAGAGAGAGAGAGGGGGGAATGGGTCCACTTGTCACCGATTGCGCGGGTGCGGGTCTGAGTGAGAAAAACGTTTGTGAGAGAATAGGGTAATTTGGACTCGGTGTTGGGCTGGCATTTGGGGCTTAATTGGGTCGTTTTGCTCTATTTTTTTCTGTTCTGAATCTTTTTCTTTTTCTCTTTTGATTTTCTGTTTTAAATTTCAATCAACAATTCAAACATTCAAAACAATTCAAACACTTCCAAACTTGTATTGAGTTTTGGTTCTGTTTAGCAACACAAACCAAGTCCTAAAATAAAATAATCTTATTCTTTTTAGGACCCATTAATTATTAAATAAAATGGACCTTAGTTAATAAATCAAAATAGGATTTGATTTATTTAAAATTCCATTTGAAATTTAAATATTTTCAAAACCAAATCAGTAGGTTTTATTTGAAAATAAGGAATACTTGGAAAACTTGTTTCAAAATAAATAAATAAGTTTTGATGTTTAATTAAAATAGCAAAACCTTTATTTTTTAATAAACCTGGATATTAAATCCTTTTTATTTTGTTTAAATAAACCTTTACTATTTTATCAAAACAAAACATTTTATTTCAAAAACTTGGCCAAGGTTTAATTTGGCTCCATAAAATAATCCTTATTTATAAATCTACCTTTTCCTTTGAAAACCAAATAATCTTTTATTTAAGGATCCAAAAATAGCAATTTTAAATATTTTTAAGTTTATTGTTTATTTATCTTTTTAAATCCCTTTAGGATTTTATTTGATCCAAATAGGTTTTGAAAGTTTCCAAATGGATTCAAAAAGTTTCTTCTCACCCTGAAAATCAACAAAGTTTTATTTTATTCATTTATTTTTCACATTACAAGATTTGGAAAATCTTGGGATGTGACAGGCTACCACCCTTAAAATAAATCTCGTCCCGAGATTTGGGGAGGCTAGGGGTTACAAGTAGGTTCAAAACAACTAGGGTACTACCACCCTTAAAAATTTTCCAACTAATTTACATCTTGACTTGCTTAGGATCTGGATGTAACTTTCCTGGACAGAAGTTTGCATAGTGGCCTAGCTCCTTGCATTTGAAACATGTGACAAGGCTGAGGTCTTGAGGTGGCTTCTCTCGACAATATGATGTATAATTTTCTAACTCTTTGTAGTGGTTGCACATCACTTGGCTAATATCTTTCTTTTCCTTGGGTAACAATTCTTCTTGTTTTATTTCCTTGGTTCTTCTTCTTTTCTGGGCAATCACTGGCATAGTGTCCCTTCTCTTTGCAATTGTAACATTGCAACTGGCTTATTTACTTCTTCTTCTTTTTGGGTCTCTCCAAAGCTAGGAGTTCTTCTAGTTCATGTTCTTCATATCTCACCTCAAAGGTGGGAAATCTTTCTCTCTTCTTGGGGCATTGATCTTCATGCTCCTTGGATGCATGATCCTTGTCTCCACAAATATTGCAAGCTTTGGTTCCTTCTAAGATAACATCTTTGTCATCCTTGTTGTCATTAGCTCTTTGGGAAAAGTTTTCTCTCATGTTGATCATTTGAGTAACCAATCCTTGCAACAATTGGGATTGAAGTTTCAAAATCCTTTGTATGGCTGGGTCTAGTCCATTGTTGTTGGCTAAAAGCTGAATTGTTTCTTGGCTCAACTGGTTTTGGTTTGCTATAAGTTCTCTCATGTCACTACTACAGAATAGGCTATCAGTGACAGGCTTAAAAGGCCTACTAGTGACAGGCAAAGCACCTGTCACTGATGACTAGTCACTAGTATGAGGTTGCTAGTGACAGGCAAGTGCCTGTCACTAGTATCTGTACCAGTGACATGCTTTTACATGTGCCAGTCACTGGTATGTGTATATCAGTGACAGGCAAAAGAGATGCATGTCACTAGTTGCGATCAAAGCGGCAACCTGAGCTTTTGTAGTGACAGCTCATTATCCCGCCATCCTTTGGATTAAAATTCAGTAATAAAAAAATATATGTTTAGTACAATAAAATGTTATAAAAATTAAATACATTTTCTACAAATAACTTAAATATCAAAATAAGATGTTGTACCAATGATACACTCATGTAACCCAATATGACTTAATATTTGCAACACAATATGATATATTATTTACACATATAACACATTGGCATAAGAAGTTGCAATCTATCATAGACTAACGATGGAAGTTTCTTCTTAGTTATGTAGTAGTTTGAACTCCAAAGAATAGCAACACTACAATACATGTATTATGGTCAAATGCATTGTTGCAAGTTTCTTTCATTGTGCTACATTTCCATCATCGTGTTGAGGTGCAAATTCTTTCATTACACCTTTCTTGTATAGACGTGAATCATGGACATTGATGACATGCTTAACCTGATACAAACAAGGAAATAGGCATATAATTGTGAGAAATGTCACCAATTGGATAAGAACTGGTTGGAGAATAAACATATTCTAAATAAAATATCAAATAGTGGCATAAAAATCAGCTTTCTCTATTATTTGTCCCTAAATTCAAAGAATGTACTTAGCAACTAGGAGGTAAATCGTGTATGTAGTTAGTATATTACACATACACCTTTTAATATAATGTATATAAGTAGAACGGATCTACTTATCCCCTTCTAGAATTCTAGTTAGTATATTAGCGTACTCCTTTTTTTTACAGTGTGCAAGTAAGCATACACCCCTATGCATGAGCACTAGCATTTAGGTTCGGAAGATGAGGCTCATGAACATAAACAATAAATTCCTTGATGACCATTGCAGTTAGTTTTATCATCCAATGATCCAAACTTGATGATGTTGATAGCTAGCAGATTTAATGTAAAATCTGAAAATAACCTGAAATGATAATACCTTTAAATGAGAATCTACAATGGAGAAGTTATTTCATCACACAGTCCTGAAACCAAGGTAGCCAGTTGCATCTCCTTAGCCTACTATGGATGTAAAATGACCAATTTATCAAATAACTTGTGATGTTCACTTCGAGGAACTTAACATGATAAATAAATTTAGACAAAGAAGGGATCAGCCTGGTCACATGTTGAATAAGATTATGAATGACCTACATCAAACACTTAGAAACAACGTTAAACAACAGGTGTGGACAATATAACCCTAAAGCTTATTTTTGTGTTGGAAGTGATACCTTAATATTTTCTCTTCTATGTAATGATCAGCAGGTAAAGACAATACATGGACTAACATCCCTTTTGTGTAACTGCTCATCTTGCCAAAAAGAGGATCCATAGGTAAGAATAAGCTAATAACATGTCAATAGATTGAAGATATAGTTATATGGTAAGTCCAAAAAAATAAGGTTCTACTAAGCAAATCGGATAGCTTCCATGAGTGATGATTACATCGGACACAAATCAAGATAAAATCATGACATATCTTTAACTACGGTGCATACATGATGTATATTTCTAGCAAAAAGCAATGCTTTGGAGTCGATGATGTACCTGACATTTAGAGAGAGAAAAAACGAATATACTTTTAATCCGTGACCGAACGATTGTGATGGCATATCTCGAAACTTAGTCAGTACAACACCATCCAAAGATTAGTATGAGTCTAGCACCTTATCTGCTCCTTTGCCTCCTTTCTGTCTTTGCTATTTCACATGAGTATAGTTCTGGCCAAAGTCTATCAGCTGTCTTCAGACAAGAGTAAACGTGTCTACAACAACAATTAAATAATTAGTACTCCCTTCATCTCAAGTCTCAAATTTGTCAAAATTTGGATGAATCTAGACACTATTTAGTACTCCCTCCGATCCATATTAGTTGACTTGGATTTGTCTAGATTTGGATGAATCTAGACACTATTTAGTATATAGGTTCATCCAAATTTTGACAAATCCAAGTCAACTAATATGGGTTGGAGGGAATCATATTAGTTGACTTGGATTTGTCTAGATTCGCAAAAAAAGGGTTGGAGGGAGTATATAGATTCATCCAAATTTTTAAAAAGCTTAGGCATCTATTTTGAGACGGAGGGAGTACAATATTATGCATCTGTTAATTGTAACCACGGTACTGCACGTGTATTTGGGATCAATGATCCATAAGAGAAAGGAAATAATTGTGAGATTATCCTAACGGAAACCTTACTGTCCACGGATCACAACTTCACACTCCTCAAAGCATAAGAATCGATCTCCAAATACGCCATGATGCTGAGGAGAAGACCACAAAGATCTGTTTACGGTAGGATGGGCGTGAAAGGCTCAGTAAGAATAGGTGTAAAGGCAGGCAAACGAAGCTGGTAGGACAAGGATTTAAATAGAGGTAGATCCATGGAAGAAGACGGTGGTGACGTGGGTCGATGCCCGGGTCACGATCACGTTCCATGGCGGCTGAGCCCTAATTTGTGCCCAAGATAGCAGGAAGAAGGGTACATACCAGGGATCCCACCGCAGTCAACCCTCGCGCGGGTATGCGCCATCGATCTCAGTCCTGCCATGTATGCCGGCAGCCGGCCGGATGGTCTGAGTCTCACGCCACCGTCGCACTATCGCGTGCCTGCTCCGTTCTTCTATCGCCGCCTAGGTAGTCGCTATGAGAGGTTAGAGACTCGAAGGCTTTTTTTACGGGATGGATTGGGATGTCTTCGTATGCTTCCACGAGATGAAGCAGATGAAATGGGTCGACTACTAGTCAACTAATAATGTGGTAGTTTTTTACCAAAAAAGAACTAATGTGGTAGTGGTCTAACGACTTGTGTGTACCGATATGTTTAATTCTTTCTTTTGTTGAGTTTTATCTTTGTGAAAAATAGTTCCACATAGCAGAGATGAAATCTTCCTCCACACGGTTGAGACAGATACGTGCGAGATTAGTGGATTTGTTACCCTGGTTTTCCGGGATTAGGCCATACGGTTTGAGAAGCTGTTTTCAGCGAGATTATCAGGAAGAGTGAGGAATGACACCAAATTTTACAGGCGGTGAGATAGATCGTGTCTAACCATGTATTGGATATAATCCAAACATATGATTTTGATGATTAGATAGTTTGGATGCTCTGGTTTGGTTGGCGTAGGATGGGAAAAAATAACCGTGTTACATGTGACAAGCCTTTAAAGATGTCCATCGGTAAGGAATTTGTCTGTTTAGCCGCTCTTCATGGAAAATACTAGTGACGGGCACATTTTAAGGTTGTCATTAATCATAGCTATATTAATGACAGGCATTTATATATGCCTGTCACTGAGTAATTTTTTTATTTAGCAGGGCTCAATAAAATATACTAGTGATAGTCACTGTTATACACCTGTCACTAGTGTTTTGTAGTAGTGACGGGCATATTCTTGCCCGTCACCGATAATACTTACTAGTGACAGGTATAGTTTTGCCTGTCACTAACCACCTGGAGGCTATAAGCCATTTTGCAGTAGTGTGTTGTCCTCTTGGTTGTTGTTGGTGTCATCAACCTTGGAGTTGAAGTCTCTTGGAGTAGTCATCTGTTTGGGTTGAATGGGGATTATAATAGGCAAAAAAAATTCTAAGGAATTATTTCTAATCACACACATCACAATTCACTCAAGCAATGTGCAAGCAATCTCAAGCCAAACATTTTACTCAAACAACAAAGTTCAAGCACATACTTAGGCAACAAAATATTTTTGTTACAGCACATAAGTTGGTGGGTTTTACTTAACTAAATATGGTGGTCCATCTATATGGTTCACTTGTGATCTTTCCATCCTTCTTGGTTGATTCTCCTTGAACAAAATCTTTGTATCCTTGGAGAAAATTTCTCATGTCTTGGTCACAAATCTTCAAGGTGTTGATGGCTCCTTCTAACTTGTTTTTCCTTAGTCTCCAAATCTTGAGCAAGATTTCTTGTCTCACTTGTCCTTAGTGATATCCAAGGTTGAAGTCCTTGGTGAATATGCTAAAGATGTTGAAGTCATTAGAGTTGAAGAAGTTGAAGTCATTAGAGTTGAAGAAGTCATTTGCACATGGTGTAGTCTTTGGTCATGGGGTAGGTTTTTCCATCAAGTTGAAATAGAAGAGATGTAGAGTTGAAAACCAAAGTGGTTGAGGAAAGAGTTTACAAGATTGTTTGTAAATAAGTTTTGGAACAAATACAACTCCTATTCTTCTAAGGGTTTTGTCCAATCCTAGGTTTACAATTCCTACAGGCAACACAATGCTCTGATACCATCTGTAAGGGTCCCAACCTTTAAATAAGGTAGAGTCCCCTGTGTTTACAATGCTAGTCCCTGGATATATAGCTAGCATCCACAGTTAAGATGTAATATCAAGAAACAAAGGTCATAATATAACTTTATAACCAGGAATAACATAATTTTATTACATCTTACATAGCTCATTTGGCTATTACATTACATTGCAGCAGAATATCTATAAGCATGGGGTCCTTCATCTTCAAAGTGCCACAGGCAGACATGTTGGTTGTAGACTTTGTAATCCTAATCAACACACTTCACTAAATCAATCAAACCTGCAACATAAAAGTTACAGCCACAAGGGTCAATACATTTGAATTGTATTGGCGAGTGATACTATGGTAGTATAGTGGATTCTATCATCTATATGCATTTGGCTAAGTGGAGTTGAGGCTTGCATTGCTCAAAATAGATTTTCCTTATCATTTTGAAAACACTAAGTTTTTGCTTGACAAAATCATTTCTCCCAATCAAAGATTGAAGATCCTTAACCCTTGTTCAACCACAAGTTTTTAACTTAGAAATTTGAATGATGATATTCTTGATTGCTTCCATGTCTTGATGTTCAAATTGTACTTTACCAGGTACATGGCTAAGTACTTAGATTTTACACTCTACAGAGGTGGTGCACTTTCCCCACAAGACTTGGTTTCACCAAGACAAGATCTTTCAGAAGCCTTCCCTTAGACCAAAATGGACGCGTTCCAACCTATCAAACTCTACCACCCACTGTCCATATGGCTAAGTTCTTGCAACCTATATGATCTAGGCAGAGCCCATAATGCCAAGTGGCTACACTTGAAGCTTCTCAACATTTGACATCTCAAATCTCTTTGTTCCTGGGTGGCCATCCACAAGTGAGATACACAAGGTAAACCATATACATGGGCCTTGTGAACCACTCAACCAAAATCCACCAAGCAATTACCATTCCACCCAGGTGATTCATTAACTTAGTTGTTTTATTAAACAAAAATACAAGTCCTCAGACTTAGAAATTTTCCATAGTGTGAATATATATTCCACCCTTGTTTTCTATTAGCTAAGCTAAGCTTTTTAGTAGTAGGAATCTTAACTTAGGAAATGTTCCACTAAGGTTTCATCTACTAGGTTTTCCTATAGCAAGGTTTATACTTAGCAAAATTCCATGCAAGTTTTACTTAGAAAAGATCACTAATGCATAGTGAAAGTAATGGGACAAAAAGTATGAGCATCACTTGCCTTTTTGGTAGAGTATAGGTTCACTCCTTGATCTTTGCAATGTTCACACACTTCAAGTCACTACAAATCAATCAAGCAAACAATATTTCAATCTACCATTCAAGCAATTCACCACATAAAATAATAAAACAAAACAACACATGCAAGCATGCAAAAAGGTTGTTTTATTTGTAAAAGTGGTTTCTAATGGGTCATAAACATTTGGGTACACCTAATGGTCATTTTGTAAAGTGGCAAAGTTATTTGCAAAAGGTTTCACTTCATAAACCATTTTCAAAACAAAGTATCATTTTATGTGGTGTAGAAATATTTTTACTAAGGCATTAATCTATAGGGTTCACCAAATATGTTTTCAAACCATAAAACTTGGTGTTTGGGGTCAGAGAGTTTAAAACAAAACATTTCCCAAAGTGTTTTAAAATAAATAAACTATATTTTTATTTGTCTAGAAATGGTTTTAAATCAAAGAATCATTCTTTTGTTTCACCAAATACATTTTTGAAACCACAAAGTGTTTCCTATGGTCAGTAGGTTCAAATCACTCCATTTGCAAAAGATTTTATCCCCAAAATCATTTTTGAACAATTTTTACAATCTAAACAAGCATACAAATGTTTATGCAAAAACAAACATTTTAACAGAGGCTTTTTACTAAACAAAATGCATGGTTGGCTAGGGCTTGTATTGCTGATTCCATTGATATAAACTTTGCAAAATTTGGACGTGTGGATCAAAAGTTACAAGGTTTTCAAATCTGCATCTAATTCAGATTCAAAGTTTGTTTTAAATCAAACCAGTGACACGCGTCCTGTTCCTATTCGCAGATACCGTTTCACCCGGATCACACCCTTTGGTGCGTTGGATCAAGTCAGATCGTGCGGCACAGGTTGCGTACCTCTTCGACGTTTAAGTGAATCTATCCAGGCCCTTCGATCTAAATCTAACAATGCGTAGTAGCTGGTCAAAAACGGGTGGCGTAAGCGACGGTGGCTGGCGGCGGCGCGGTCAGACGGCGGAGAATCTGGTGAGGCAGGAAGCGAGGAAGAGAGGGAATATACTCACCGTGTTCGCGGTGTCGTGGGGAAGCTCAACGTGGTCTTCTTGGGTCGAGGGGCGCTCGTGGTTGCCCTGGATTTCTCACCTGAGTTCGCTCGGCGTCGGGCACGCTCTGGAGGTCGTCGGGGATGGGGTTACAAGGCACCCTAAGGCAAGATAGAGGAATGGTTAGACGCGGAATGATCTGGGGAAGTTGTGTGCATCATCGAGAGAGCTTAGGGCGGTCGGAGTTCACCTGGAATGCTCGACGGAGCAATGGCAGACGGCGGCGCACGCTCGGTCATTTAATCCGAGGGTTCTGGCACTCGCGGATGAATGAGTGGCACGGGGAGATGCGCCAGGAAGTGGGGAGTATGTGTGCGTGGTTGATGAGGCAAGGGGTGGCGCGGGGTCGCCGGAATTTGCATCGGACCTCGTCGGAGTCAGTGGCGGTTTGGGGACGATTCGAGCAGCCTGGTGGCTCTCTGGTGGTTCTGGTTTGGGGCAAAGGGAGAGAGGAGCATGGCGTTTAATACAGCGTGGTTGCTAGATTAAATTAACGTGGCAGTAACGAGTATTGACGCGAGCTTTAATCGGCAGAAATCGCCGGCGATGTTTGCGCGCGAGTGAAGACGATGAACAGGAGGGGTGGGGTCCACTGGCAGCGAGAGAGAGAGAGAGAGAGAGGGGAATGGGTCCACTTGTCAGCGATTGCGCGGGTGCGGGTCCGAGTGAGAAAAATGTTTCGGCAGAGGGGAATAGGTGGGCTGGACTGGGCTGTTGGGCTGGCCGGCTGGGCTGGCTTGGCTGGGTCCTTTTGCTCTATTTTTTTCTGTTCTGAATCTTTTCTTTTTCTCTTTTGATTTTCTGTTTTGAATTTCAATCAACAATTCAAACATTCAAAACAATTCAAACACTTCCAAATTTGTATTGAGTTTTGGTTCTATTTAGCAACACAAACCAAGTCCTAAAATAAAATAATTTTATTCTTTTTAGGACCCATTAATTATTAAATAAAATTGACCTTAGTTAATAAATCAAAATAGGATTTGATTTATTTAAAATTCCATTTGAAATTTAAATATTTTCAAAACCAAATCAGTAGGTTTTATTTGAAAATAAAGAATACTTGGAAAACTTGTTTTAAATAAATAAATAAGTTTTGATGTTTAATTAAAATAGCAAAACCTTTATTTTTTAATAAACCTGGATATTAAATCCTTTTTATTTTATTTAAATAAACCTTTACTATTTTATCAAAACAAAACATTTTATTTCAAAAACTTGGCCAAGGTTTAATTTGGCTCCATAAAATAATCCTTATTTATAAATCTACCTTTTCCTTTGAAAATCAAATCTTTTATTTAAAGATCCAAAAATAGCAATTTTAAATATTTTTAAGTTTATTGTTTATTTATCTTTTTAAATCCCTTTAGGATTTTATTTGATCCAAATAGGTTTTGAAAGTTTCCAAATGGATTCAAAAAGTTTCTTCTCACCCTGAAAATCAACAAAGTTTTATTTTATTCATTTATTTTTCACATTACAAGATTTGGAAAATCTTGGGATGTGACACATCATCACCGGCATGGCATCAAGGTCAAGGGCGCCGCTTCATGGTTGTCGTCCACCAGCATCAACTATTACAACTACTTTGAATAATAGACACGCAGGTCTTAACGAAATAAAAAAACAACCATATGGCTCCTGCCGGTTGCCAAGTTATAATAAGGAACATTGCATACATCATATATAATCACAATCATGGCCATATCACATCACAACACACCCCTGCAAAACAAAGTTAGACGCCTCTAATTTTCTTTGCATATTTTACGTGGTTTGGGGCTTTCAGTAAGTGTCGTTCTAACTTACGAACAAGAACCACAACGTTGATACTAGTATTGTTAATTACCCGTTGTAAATTGAATCTTCACTATGTTGGGAGAAACAGGCACCCGCAAAGCCACTTATGCAATAGAAGTTGCATGTCAAGCGTGGAGCAAGTCTCATGAACGATGTTATGTAAGGTTAGATCGGGACGCTTCATCCCACCATCCCGCAAGATGCAAAGTACACAAGAAGAAATCGACAAGAAAAGCATCAATGCCGACAATGACCATTGTGTTCTACTCGTGCAACAGATCTACATATAGACACGGCTCTGATACCACTGTAGGGGTTCTTAGCATGGAAAACAAAAAAATTCTACCGCATGCATACAAACAAGCAAAGATTTATCTACTAGATTGAAGCAATGAGTCGATTAGAGTACTCATCCTCGAAGATTCCAAAGCGGTTAACGAGAGCAGATTCTCGTGGGTGATATAGTCGTACACTCGCCGATCTCAAGATCACGTAGACGATCCCTCCGGCGCTGCGATCCGGCAGCGCTTCCGCAGTCAGCCACACGTTCGGTACTCGATGAAGACATTCCTCTCCCTTGTTCCAGCATGCAGCAGAGGTTGTAGTTCTCCCCTCGTGATTCCGGTAGCACGACGGCGTGGTGTCGGAAGTAGAGGGAAGATCCCACAGGGCTTCGCCTAAGCCGGTGCGAGTTATGGTGGATCTAGGGTTTCGGGCGATCTAGGTTTAGAAGGCCGAAGAGGAGGAGGAGGTGTCGGCGGCGACTAGGGCGACCGGCCGGCGGCGGCACAAGGCGGCGACATGCGGCGGCGGCGGACGGGTGGGGAGGGCAGGTGTTGTGTTCTTTGGGGCAACCCTCCCCCTCTATTTATGAGAGGGAGGGCAGCTTGGGAGAGGGGAGTTTGAATCCATACCCAAACCCAAGTTGGATAGAATGAAGGACTCTTTCCTTCTTCCACTAGGAAACTATTGTTCCAGTTTGACTTTTCGAACCTCCCTTTTAACTTTCAATTTAGAGCTTTATTTCTCTCTCGCAAATGCCCAACCAAAGTGACCTAGGACATGATCCAATCATTCCACTTAACCATGACACATTCATGGACCATTCCACTTCCGGTCCGGTGAACCTTCTAGACACTTCTAGAACCTCTCCGATGAAAACATCACAATCTTTCGCGAACTCTAGAATCGGACTTTCTTATATGAATCTTATTCTCCGGACCATTCCGGATCTCCTCGTGATATCCCGGATCCCATCCGAGACTCCGAACAACATTCGGTTTCCCTACTTACATTCCATATCTACTAAACAACATCGAATCCTTAAGTGTGTCTCCCTACGATTTGTGAATTATGCGGACATGACCGAGACACTTCTCCGATCAATAACCAATAGAGGAATTTGGAAATTCATATGGCTCCCACATATTTCTATGATTACTTTGCGATCGAATGAACCACTTACATACGATAACAGTTTCCCTTTGTATCGCGATAGTTTACTTATCCGAGGTTTGAACATCGGTATCTCTGCATACCTAGTTCAACCTTGTTACCGATAAGTACTCCTTTCTTGTTCCCGTGATATGTGATCCCTTGTGAACCAGTCACATGCTTGCAAGCAAATTTTATGACATTCCACTGAGAGGGCCCAAAGCATATCTATCTGTCATATGGATGGACAAATCCCAATCTTGATCCATGTGCCTCAACACATACTTTCCGAACACTCAATGCCACCTTTATAGCCACCTAGTTATGCTGTGGTGTTTGATGTCATCAAAGCATCCTTCCGGTGATGGTGATTAGCATGATCTCATGGTCGAAGGAATTAGGTTACTATGTATTAGAAAGCTTATAGCAAATGAACTATTGAAATGACTTGATCTTTATGCTACGCTTATCTATAGGACTATGTCCATTGTCAACACCCGGATTTTTAATCAAAGATGCCTGTTATGCCATACATCGCAATCCCAGGATTACCATTTTTGTGAGACATAACAGATTGGATATCACAGTATATCATCCATTACAAACCATACATAAGGTCTTACACAAATAAGGATCTCATGATCCAGTTCTTAATACAATTCAAGCAGCGGAATAACGTAATAATAACGATAGCGTAGGCGAAGCTCCATCTTCATGGTCATAGAAAATGCTGACGATGGGAGATGGTCCTAGTTGTCGTAACCTTCCCCCGATCCGTCATCCTGATACTCATTTGCATATTCTGGCTACGGGAGTAGCCAGGGACAAAGCCACGAGTACTCTTTAAGTACTCGCAAACGAATACTAACAAGTGATGTGGTTTTGAATAGGATATACTAAGCTCTAGGGTTGTTTTTGCAAAAATCCAGATTTACCTCTACTAAGTTCAGAAGCAAAGAAAGCCAGATGAAAGTTTTATAACACCTAAGTGGGAACTTGAATTTCATATCACAACTCTGTTGTGGTCAAGTCAAGGTCATAAATCATTTCACAAGTCATTTTGAAAACATCTGACGATGGAATAGTATGGGCACTCCAACTGTACATAACCGCGGACGCGGCTATTCGAATAGTTTGACACTGTAACATCCCAAAAATATGAAACTTGGATCATCAAAATCTAATCATCAAAATTTAGGATTAACAAAAGCTTTTCTAAATAAAAATATGAAAGCATGCATGTGTGTATGCATCCCAATTTGGATTATTTTAAATTACCTTGCTTGTGTGTTTCTTTGCTTGCAAAAGGATTCTTAGGTGAAATAAACATCATCTAAACAATCCCCACACTTTTCCCAAAGACAAATAAATCAAAACAAACAAAATAAGGGAATGGTCACTTTGGCCAATTTAACTCCCATGCCTACTTTGGCTGTCTCTAACTTTCAAAACTTAACAGAAACTTGTTTGGATCTTTACACCCCTTGATAGTACTTATAACAAAGTACCAAGGCCCACCTTGTGATCCTCCAAAAACATTTGAATGCATAGTTTAAATGACAGTTCAAAATTGAATCTATATCATATGGGAAGATCCCACTTTTTCAAAAACCACTCAGACAAACTCAACTTTCAAAACCCAAGCATCCACAGACTCCCTAGCACATACCTAGCACACCCACCAAAAATCTTTTCAAAATTCAAAACTTGAATTCATGCGGCCATTTCATCAAACACCTTGCTGATTCAAATCAAACAAAACCAAAACACTATAGTGTGCAGTGTTTTGGGCCTAACTTGTTCCCTCTCTGGACACCACTAGCCTTAGTAGCTCATCTAACAAACCTAACTAATCCCTAGCATCACTATAAACTTGACAATGTCATCAATGGTGAACAGCCGAGAGCACCCATGTCACCCTAGTGTGGACAGCAGGCTAGAGGAATAACTAGCCGTGCCAACCTTGTCTGGGAGGTAGCCCATGCCTCACCGCCCCCTCTCGACCAGCCATGCCTCAAGGACAGCAGCCAGAACCGCCAGGAATGCCGCGCCCGTGCCGCTGTCGACCATGCCGACCCGCGCCGCAGAGCATGCACCGTTCCCATTCAACCAGACCACCTCGAGCCCTCGCCGCCCGCCAAAATTCTCCCCACCGTCCCAGGAGACCGCCAGACATGCCCATTTCACCGCCCGTACCCCGTAGCCACCGCTCACCGTCGAAGTCGCCGCCTCTACCGTGCAGAACGTCGAGCATTCCAGACCGTTTGACATCACCCCTACACGCGCATTAAAGCCATAGGGCATCGCCAGGAGACCAACGATCGATCGCCACCCTCGGCCATGCCTCTAGCAGCCCGTAGCCATGTCGCCACCGTCGCCTGCCCATACCGTTCGGTCTCGTCGTCGAGACTATAAATAGAGGCCTCCCCCGCTCAAACTCTTCACACCATCTCACTCCCCTCTCCTGACTTATCGTTCCACCCCGTTCCCGGATCAAGGCGAGGAGCGCACCACCGGAATTTGGCCGGAGCCCGCCGCCTCTGGAGAAGAAGGAAGCCAGCGATTGGATCCGCCCCAGGAGAAGCTGCCGGTACCAGGAGGTTCGTCGTTGTCGACTTCGTCGTTCGCCTGCCTCGCCGACCCTCGCCTGAGCCCCGGTGAGCCTCCCACGACCCCCACCTGCCGCGTTAGGGTTCTGTCTTGTCGGCGCTGCCTCACATGGACGATGAACCAGAGCCGTTGGATTAGAACTAGATCCAACGCACCACGTTGCCCTGCATCGCTTCCCCCCGTCTCACCGACGCTGGGACAAGAACAAGTGCGTGAGCGGCCGGCCCATTTTCTCTTCCCGCGCAGCCCACTCGTTTGAATTTGGATTTTTTCCATTTTCATTCAAACACAGTTCTATACCTAGTTTCAAAAATCAACCCAGCTCAATTCAATAAACCAAATTGAATGAAACCAATTTTTTTAGAAAGTTCTGGAAATGATGAATCCAAGCCCGTTGGATTCAAATCATTTGGATCTGTAGATCACCCTTGGTAAAAATAACAAGGCAGAAGCTTTTCTGCATTCAAACATTTTTCAAACTTAAACTATAATAGCTTTTGAGTTGATTCCAACTCTCAAAAATCACAATTGATCATACCTTTCAGAATATATAAAAATATATGGGTTTACTCACAGAAATAATGTTCAAGTAATAAAAGAATGCCACATAGGCATTTCTAGTCACTTATTTTATTCAAAATTAAAAGGTTAAACCTTATTAAATTGTGACACCACTTTAAATCACATTCCCATGGACTGAAATATGTGGTGATGACATGTGTCAACATGATCCCATGTTTGGTTTGGAGAATATTAAATCTTAAGTAGTTTTTCAATGAGTAGAAATTACTTTTCTAAAAAATAAAATCATTAAGTCAAGTGCTTGTAATGTTAGTGATGATGCTAGATCATCTATAGAACCCCTTTGTGTGATGATTGAAAGTAGTTAAGTATTGTTTGGTGATTGTGTACCTCGTATTTATTTATAGACGCTAGTACCGACCAAGGATACGAGGAGGAAGGAGGATACTACGAGGAAGAAGCCGAGGAGAACTTCAACCACTTCTCTACACAAGGCAAGCTAACACTTGCAAGATACCCTACTTGTACAAGCTAATACTTTCTTGTTACTATGCCAACCATATGCCTTAAGCATATGTGATTATACCCACTTGATAACCCCATCCTAATTTTACTTGCAAGCTTTTTACTTTAGGTCTTTATCAAAGCTTTCTTTTAGAGTTTACTTAAGTGACTTGTATATTTTAGGAAGTTAACTGAAGGTTGCGTAAAGAGCATAAAATTTGGCCTAATCTAGATAATCTTGATGTCACCCTAAGGCATGAGATTAACTGAGTTAAATTCCACTAGTTTACCACCCCTCATTAGTACTCACCCCCACTTGTAGATGCTAGTGCTAAGCATAAAACTTGATCAACTTTAGATGGGAATACTTGGTGGAAAAATGGTTATGAAAACCTTAGAATGATGGATCATTCTACTGAGATGTTTTGACATGTGTTTCCGAACACCAGATGATTGTGGTGATGAAAATGTTGAGGCATGAGCCTTAGCCCTTTATAAAATTGATGGTTGTCTGGATGCGATACCATTCCAATTTTACCGTACAACCACAATACCCGAAGATTGGGTAGGGCTTGACTGGAAACTTATATACCTTAGTATTGGTTCCCTCACGGCCAAGGTCTAAGCTGAGTCTACCTTGTGAAGATTGTCCACCTGTGCAGTACCCAAGATGATATTTGGTCATGGTTGGGAGGCCAAACTCACGGGAGAGGTGCCTATACTAGGTCGTGTAATTGAAAGGTTAGGATTGATTATCCGCATACTGAGTATGGTGAATTCAGGATTTGTTCCTGACGGATGTATCGAATGTTGTGGTGAAAGTGTACAATCTCTGCAGAGTGTCAAACTATTCGAATAGCCGCGTCCGTGGTTATGGACAGTTGGAGTGGCCATATTGTTCCCCCGTCAGATGTTTTCAAAATGACTTGTGAAATGAATTGAGAATTTGGCTTGACCACAACAGAGTTGTGGCATGAGATACAAGTTCCCCTTTAGGTGTTATAAAAATGTGACTAGCTTTCTCTTGCTTTTGAACTTAGTAGAGGTAAATCTGGCCTTTTGCAAAACAACCCTAGAGCTTATTGTCCTATTACAAAAACCCCCTTCACTTGTTAGTATTAGTTTGCGAGTACTTAAAGAGTACTCATGGCTTTGTCCCTGGCTATTCCCGTGGCCAGACTATGAAGAGGAGTACCAGGATGATGGACCCCAGGAAGGTTACGACAACTAGGATCATCTCCCATCGTCAGCATTGCATGTGACCCCGAAGATAGAGCTTCGCCTACGCTACCGTTATTATTACGTATTTCCGCTGCTTGAATTGTATTAAGAACTGGATCATGAGATCCTTATTTGTATAAGACCTTATGTATGGTTTGTAATGGATGATGTACTGTGGTATCCAATTCTGTTATGTGTCACAAAAATGGTAATCCTGGGATTGCGATGTATGGCATAACAGGCATCTCGGGTTAAAAATCCGGGTGTTGACAGACACTCTGTAGAGATTGTACACTTTCACCACAACATTCGATACATTCGTTAGGAACAATACTGAACTCACCATACTCAGTATGTGGATAATCAATCCTAACCTTTCCATTACATGCCCTAGTATAGGCACCTCTCCTGTGAGTTTGGCCTCCCAACCATGACCAACTGTCATCTTGGGTACTGCACAGGTGGACAATCTTCACAAGGTAGCCTCAGCTTAGACCTTGGCCGCAAGGGAAACCATACTAAGGTATATAAGTTTCCAGTCAAGCCCTACCCAAATTTCGGGTATTATGGTTGTACGGTAAAATTGGAATGGTATCACATCCAGACAACCATCAGTTTTATAAAGGGCTAAGGCTCATGCCTTAACATTTTCATCATCAAAATCATGTAGTGTTCAGAAACACATGTCAAAGCATTTCAGTAGAATGACTCATCATTCTAAGGTTTTCATAAACATTTTCACCAAGTATTCCCATCTAAAGTTGATCAAGTTTTATGCTTAGCACTAGCATCTACAGGTGGGGATAAATACTAATGAGGGTGGTAAACAAGTGGGGATTTGCTAAGTTCAATCTCATGCCTTAGGATGACATCAAGATGATCTAACTTAGGCCAAATTTTATGCTCTTTATGCTACCTTCAGTTATCTTTATAGAATCTACAAGTTACTAAGTAAACTCTAAGAGAAAGCTTTGATAAAGGAATAAAGTATTAAGCTTGCAAATAAAACTAGGATTGGGTATCAAGTGGTGTAAGCTTGCTAAGTTAATAGTGTTAGCTTTCTTAATGAGTAGCTTGCAAGTATTGGCTTGCATTATTGCAAGTATAAGCTTGATACGTCAACTTGTATAGTGAGGCTTGCCTTGTGCAGAGCAGTGGTTGAAGTTCTCCTCGGGTTCTTCCTCGTAGTATCCTCCTTCTTCCTCGTATCCTCGGTCGGTACTAGCGTCTATAAATAAATACGTGGTACACAATCACCAAACAATACTTAACTATTTCTAATCATCACACAAAGGTTCACACTAGATGATCTAGTATCATCACTAACATTACAAAGATTAAAGCACTTGTCTTATTTATTTTATTTTATAAAAGCAATTTATACTCATTGAAAAACTACTTAAGATTTAATATTCTCCAACTCAAACATGGGATCATATTGACACATGTCATCACCACATATTTCAGTCCATGGAAATGTGATTTAAAGTGGTGTCACAATTTAATAAGGTTTAACCTTTTATTTTATTTAGTGAAAGTGACTAGAAATGCCTATGTGGAATTGTTTTATTAATTGATCATTATTTCTATAAGTAAACCTATATAATTTTATATATTCTGAAAGGTATAGTTAAATGTGATTTTTGAGAGTTGGAATCAACTCAAAAGCTCTTATGGTTGAATTTTGAAAAATGTTTGAATGCAGAAAAGCTTCTGCCTTGTTATTTTTACCATGGATGATATACAAATCTAAATGGTTTGAATCCAACGGGTTTGGATTAAGCACTCCAATTCCTTTCTAACAAAATTGGTTTCATGCATTTTGGTTTAGTGAATCGAGCTGGGTTGATTTTTGAATCTAGGTACAGAATTGGGTTTGAAATTAAATGAATAAAACTAAATTTGAATTGTTGGGTCGCGTGGGATGTTTAACTGGGCCGGCCCACTATGCATAGCGTGCGCGGGATGGTTAAGTGAGCAACCCCACTCATCAGTGAGACAACGAGGGGCGAAGAGCTACGGGGAGATTAGGATCGTAGGATCTACTCTAATCGAACGGCTCTGGTTCATCGTCCACGTCGGGCAGCGCTGGCAAGACAGAACCCTAGCGCGGCCGGTGGGGGTCATGGGAGGCTCACCGGGGCTCAGGCGATGGTCGGCGACGGAGGCGAATGACGAAGTTGACGACGGCGATTCTCCTGGTACCGGCAGCTTCTCCTGGGGCGGTTCCAATCGACGGCGCCTCTCCTCCTTTGCAGCGGCAAACTCCGGTGAAATTCCAGCCGCCTGGTGCTCGCCTTGCTCCGGGAGTGAGTGGGGTTGATCAGTGAGAGGTGGGGAGTGAACTGGTGTGAAGAAAACGAGCGGGGGTGGCCTCCTTTTATAGTGGATGAAGGGGACCGACGGGCGAGGGGGAGCTCATCGTGGTCGTCGGCACATCGTGCTACTGGCATGGGCAAAGGTAGGGGACGGTGATGTGCTTCCTGGCGAAGCTCACTGGCATGATCCCGCGGAGTGGGGCGATGCTGACCGGTCGAAACGTCGTGGCGCTCTAGGCGGGTCCGACGGTGGTTTTAATGGTGCACAACATGCATGGTCCGCGCGGCGGCAATCGGGGCTATCTGGCGGGGTGCTAGGGTGCTGGCAATCACTTACGCAAGCGGCGAGGGCGGCGTGTGGTCTGTGCGAGCGTGTCGAGCGGGGCGCTCTGGCGCGCTCTCGACATGGCCGCAGAGAGAATGGTCATGCGCATCCTGGGTGGTCCGGTGGCTGGTTGCGCTCGGGGCTTGGACAGGGAGTGGCGGTGGACGGTGGCCAGTGCTCCAGACAAGGTTGGCGAGGCTAGTGCTTCCTCTAGCTTGCTGGCGACAAGGGGGTGGCAAGTTTTCTCTCTGCATGGTCACCATTGATGGCTAGGCTTGCTCACATTGGTGCTAAGGGTTGTTAGAGAGGCTATATGATCTACTAAGAGCTTGTTGCAACCAGAGAGGGAACAAGGTTGGCCAAATTCACTGCTGCAAATAGTGTTTAATGTTTTGTTGTTTGCTAATCACAAGGAGTCTGATGAAATGGCCGAAAGAAATTAAAATTTGAATTTTGGATTCAAACTTGGTGGGTTTGCTAGGCACATACTAGGGAGTATTGGGTTAGTTGGATTGGTCAAGGGGCACTGTTTTGGTTGGGTTTTGAAAATGTGTGATCTTCACATATGATAAGGATTCAATTTTTACTTGTGATTTGAATGAGGTTGCCAAATGTTTCTGCAAGTTTGAAAGGTGGGATTTGATTCACTTTTACTTGGTATAGCAAGGGGTGAAAAGAATTGGAAAAGTTTCTGTTTGAAATCTTGGACTAGAAACACTCAAAGTGACCTAGTGAGCAAGATTGGCAAAAATGACCATTTTCTTTATTTGATTTGTTTTTTTATTTTCTCTTGACTTGTTTCTGCTTGGAAAAGTTTTATATGGTGTTATATTCATCTTTGAAACATTTCCTACTATTTAGGTAAATCACACAAGTCCATTCATGCATTTATCAAATCACCACATACACACATGCATTCATTTGGTTTTTATTTAATCAAAGTTTTTGTTAGCCCTAATTTTAGTGATTAGGGTTTGATGATCATGATCAATATTTTTGGGATGTTACAAACCTTCCCTCCTTAAACAAAATCTCGTCCCGATATTTGGAAAAGAAGAAAAAAAATTTCTTGGATTTAAAGAGACCGGGAAACTCCGTCCTGATGTGATCTTCTCGCTCCCAGGTTGCTTTTTCTTCAGTGTGGTTGCTCCAATGAATCTTGAGAAACTTGATGCTTCGGGTCCTGGTGGTTATGAAAGCTTCCTCCAAAATACGGATGGGTACTTCTGGGTACGTCAAGTCATCGTTGATCTCTATGGTCCGGTGATCAATGTTCTTGAAAACTTTTGTATTCTCCGGAACTTCAAGGCATTTGCGAAGTAACGATATATGGAACACATTGTGCACTGCTGACATCTCCTCTGGCAGTTCCAATTGATATGATACTTCTCCTCGATGATTCAGAATCTTGAAGGGTCCGATATATTTGGGGGCTAACTTTCCTTTGAGCTGGAAACGCTGCATTCCCTTCAAAGGCGACAGTTTAAGATACACAAAATCTTCGATATTGAAAGCGAGGTCTCGACGTCTCTTGTCAGCATAACTCTTCTGTCTCGACTGGGCGGTCTTGAGGTGCTCACGAATCTTGTGAACTTTCTCTTCTGCTTCTCGGAGGATGTTGGGTCCGAAAATCTAACTCTCTCCTACTTCCGACTAATTCAAAGAGGTGCGACACTTCCTTCCATACATGAATTCAAATGGGGCCATTTGTAAACTAGCTTGATAACAGTTGTTGAAAGAAAATTCTGCGAACGGCAGACAATCTTCCCATTTAGATCCATACTCTAGCACACATGCTCTCAACATATCTTCGAGTATTTGATTTACTCGCTCCGTTTGTCCATCGGTTTGAGGGTGATACACTGTGCTGAAATCCAGTCGGGTTCCTAAACCTTCTTGGACTTTCTTCCAGAATCTCGAGGTAAACTGAGTTCCTCAATCTGATACTATGTTCTTGGGGACTCCATGCAAACTGAAGATCCTAGTGATGTACAACTCTGCTAGCTTCGAACTTTGGTAGGTGGTCTTGACTGGTAAGAAATAGGCTACTTTGGACAATCTATCAACTATGACCCAGATAGAGTCATTTCCCCTACTCAAAGTAGGTAATCCGGTGATAACGTCCATTCCAACTGAATCCCATTTCCATTGTGGAATCTGTAATGGTTGCAACAATCCTGCGGGTGTTTGATGTCCCGCCTTGACTCTCTGACAAATATCACACTTGGCGATATATCTTCCGATTTCTCTCTTCATCTTATGCCACCAAAATTGCTCCTTCAAATCTTGATACATCTTTGTTCCTCCAGGGTGGTTAGAATAAAGAGTATCATGGGCCTCTTTCAAAATAACTGATTTCAACTCGGAATCTGCTGGTACACAAAGACGTCCTTTGTACCACAGAACTCCTTCTTCGTCTTCGGTGAATCTGGGTACTTTGCATGTACCGGTATGATGTTTGATTCCATTGATACTAGCATTTCCTTTCTGCGCCTCCTTGATCTGACTGATCAAAGTGGGTTGAAGTTCTATGCTAGCCAAAAATCCTTCACTTACTAATTCCATTCTGAAATCTTCCATCTCTTTGTGCAAACTGGGTTGTTCCTTCAAAATCATAGAGTTTAAGCGGCATGGCAATCTGCTAAGGGCATCTGCTACCACATTGGCTTTACCAGGGTGATAGTGAATGTCCAGATCATAGTCTTTGATTAGCTCAATCTATATTCTCTGCCTCATATTCAGCTCCTTCTGAATGAATATATACTTCAGGCTCTTGTGATCCGAATAAATCTCACAACGGTTTCCCATGAGATAATGCCTCCATGTCTTCAGGGCTAGAACTACGGCTGCTAGTTCAAGGTCATGGGTTGGATAATTTTGTTCATGCTGCTTCAGTTGTCGGGATAGATAAGAGATAACTTTGCCTTCTTGCATTATCACACATCTGAGACCAATCTTGGATGCGTCACAGTACACATCAAAGGGCTTCGTGATATCCGGCATGATCAAGATTGGGGCTGAAATCAATCTCCTCTTGAGTTCCTGAAAACTCGCTTCACATTTTTCCGTCCATTCAAAATTCTTGTCCTTCTTCAGCAATCGGGTCATGGGTCTTGCAATACTCGAGAATCCTTCTACAAACTTGCGGTAGTATCCTGCTAATCCGAGAAATGCACGAACTTGGGTTTGAGTGGTTGGGGCTTGCCAATCATCAACATCTTTCACCTTCGCAGGGTCAACGGCAATTCCTCTAGCTGATATAATATGTCCGAGAAATCCTACCTCCTGTAACCAGAATTCACATTTGCTAAACTTGGCATACAACTGATGCTCTCTAAGGGTTCCAAGAATGGTCTTTAGGTGTAGCTCATGTTCTTCTTCTAATTTGGAATAAATCAGAATGTCATCAATGAAAACAACAACAAACTTATCCAGGAAGTCCATAAAAATCTTATTCATGAGGTTCATGAAATAAGCGGGGAATTGGTTAATCCAAAAGACATGAAAATATACTCATATAATCCATATCGGGTGGTAAAGGCAGTCTTTGGAATATCCTCTACGTGAATCTTGAGTTGATGATAGCCAGTTTTAAGATCAATCTTAGAAAACACTTTGGCACCAGTCAACTGGTCAAACAGGTCTTCTATCTTTGGCAACGGGTACTTGTTCTTGATGGTGACATCATTCAACTTCCGATAATCCGTACACAAACGGTTACCTCCATCTTTCTTTTCCACAAATAAAACAGGTGATCTCCTGTAACATCCCTAAAATCATGTTTCAAACTTATGCATATCATCCATGATCACATGATTTTCATTTCAAACAAATCATTTCAAAACAGAAGCATTTATGCTTATTATTTCATGTAAGTTTTCTCTAGCCTTAGTGCTATCTTCCAATGAGAAGAATACTTGTTTTTGATTCAGGAAAGTTTGAAATTCAAACTTAGGCACCACCAAAAGTTTGAACAAAATTTCAAAACAAAATGAGTGAATAAACCAATATTATGCCTATTTGAATGTATATCATAAAGGCTTGGTTTTATTTTATTTTCTTTTGATCAAAGTGTTTTGATTAAACAGTAGTGTTTGACACACATTTGAGTGCAAGGTTTGCAGTATAAAAACCTAGAGAAGATTTTAATTCAAACTCAATTGATTTCGATTTGAAAACCATTTCAGAAAATCAAAATAGAAAAATAAAAGGAGAAAAGAAATAGAAAAAGGCCAGCGCTACCTATCTGGCCCAACTGCTAATCCAACCCACTAAGCCCACCCGGGGTCTCCCTCTCTCTCGCTCATTCGCAGACACACCCCCCAGGTCACTGACCACATGACCCCACCCCCTCTCTGTTTCACTCGCTGACCGGTGGACCTCGCCAGCTCACCCCTTCTTCCCCAAATCGCGCCACGACCACGTCGCCGGCCGTTTCCTCCGCCCTTCACTGCCGCGTTGATTCTTCGCTTAAATTCCCTTGATACCGCGCGCGATCTTCGCCCCCGCCTGGCCTACTTAAACCCCTCTCCATTTCCCCAAACTCCGAAAGCGCCCAGGCTGCCGCATTCATCCTCGCACCGTCAGACAGAGAGCACTCCGACCGATTCCGTGAGCCCTGTAAGCCCTCTCCTCCGGGTTCTTGCAGACAGCCTCGCCACTTCCTTGTGCATCTCGACACCGTTGGTTCCTTCATCGCCTGTGTCGTCGTCTTCGACAAGCACAAGAAGCCCGACGACATCCTCAACTCTGGCGGTCAAATTCGGTGAGCCCCTTGTTCCCCTCTGCCTCTGATGCACACGATCTTGCTCGCCGTAGTCTTGCGCATCTCCTGATGCTGTTTGTGCATGCTAGGGTGACCAGGAGCCTCGCCAACATCGTCGTCCACCCAAGCCCGACGCCGCCAGCAACTCCGACGATCTCCCTCGGCCACTCCAGAGCGCCCCTTGCCAAGCCGCCAAAGTTGAGCATCGATTGCATCGCTCGTAAGCGCCTCCGACGACCCTAGAACCACCTGTAGCGCCGCGCCGCCGTAGGAAGAGCTCGCCGCCGCCAGTAGCCACCGCCAGCGCCGCTCATCTTTGGTCGTTTGATCCAGGGACTAGCATTGCAATCACAGGGATCCTTTTTCCTTTATAAAGGAGGGATCTTACAGATGGTATCAGAGCACTGTGTTGCCTATAGGATTATGACCCTAGGATTGGAAACCACTAAGGAAAAAATTTCAACAACTTCTACACTTGTCTATTCTTCTCGTAAACTTTTCTAATCTTCTTTCTCATCTCTAATTGTAGATGAACTCCATCAACGAAGCCGTGAGGAAAGGACCACTCATGACAATGACCTTGGAGTGTGAGACAGAATTCCCCAAGGCTCTCAAGGACCTCATGGTTGCAATGGAAATACATGGTGCAGCTGTGTACAAAGGTTTTCCTGTGATGTATGAAGGAGTTGAGTACTGGTGGGTGCAGCTTCACTTGTATAAAAACAAGGAAGACAACCACAAGGAAAAAGGATTCTACATGTTCACCAATTCAGTGGTGCACACTACATTCTTTGATTCAGAAAAGGATGCAGCTTGGAGGACCATCAAAGAACTTGGTGATAGAGTCAAGTGCAGAATGCTCAACCTCCAAAATGACCTAAAGGAAGAGAATAAACATACCCAAGAGTTGGAAGATACCAACCAAACCTTAAGAGGAGACATTATAGACTTAGTGATGGAGTCATGTGAGCAAGAAAGACTGATTGCTTCTACAAACATTATGTTAGCCAACAGATCCAGTGAGATAGGATTGTAAACGTACTTCGTTAGTTGGACCACCACTTATCACCTTATTTTCCAAATGTTGCTTAAAATAAGTTGAACCTTGGTTGTTGTAATGGATCCATGTATGCCATGACTTGTGTGTTTTGATTTCCAAGGATATGTATGTGATGTTTTTCCTTGTGTTTTTATCTTAAATTGTGTTGATTCTAACCTTTTCTATCTTATAAATAGATGCCTAATATTACCATCAGCACTGTTGAGGAGTTCTAGGGAACTCGCTTTGGTCCTCGTATTGTTGAGCTTACTACTTTGCTCAATCTCCCTCTTCCTACCATCATGGTGCTTCCCCTCACCAAGTTTGAGAGGAAAGACCTCTGGGGTTTCAAGGTCAACCAGCCCGGACGCCAGACTGAGCCTACCACGGAGTCCATCGTCTTCAAGCTCATGCACGATGACAAGGAGAGAGGCCATGAGGTAGTCATGCAGGATCTGATAGGACGTATGCTAGGGAGACACTCTGGACAGGTTAGAGGTACTCACTTTCACGTCTTCGGTAGACGTGATGAGGATGGAGAGTCCATCGACTTCGAGGACACTTCGAGGGAGACAACGGAGCCGATTCGCCTATACCTCCAGGACTTAGAGGCTCTCATTAGGCACGTGGACTCTGATAGGACCAACGTCATGCTCAACAATGACGAACTCTAGGTGCAGCTTCGCGAGAAGGACAAGCTCTTCGCGGAGCAAGATGAGATAGTCAAAGAGATGGAGGCAAAGTTCGAGAGCCAGAACAGAAAGTTCAAGAGTCAGGAGAAGCGAGTCCAGGATAGGAACAATAAGATCCGGGACATGACTGAAGAACTGCAGGCCAAGGACTTCGAGCTCGAGCATCAGCAGACGGTGATTGAGAGGCTTCGTTCCTAGAAGAGGGCTCTCAAAGCCAAAATAGAGACCTTGACCACCAGTGTCGAGGAATACAAGACCGCGATGGAGAATGCAGGTCTTACCTTTGTCGAGGAGGAGGTTGACGCCGAGGAGTAGACTTGACTACTCATTTATCATTTATTATCATACTTGTTGATGGGATCTTGTTATTTGACCATCCAACATGTGGATGGCTTTTTATTTGTGTGTGTTTTACTTTGCGAACTTGTTATCTGGTTGTTGAACCTTTATCATTATGTTGCATGCTTTATGATTGTTTATGTGATGTATTGTGCATGAAAGCATCTATGGGTATCTCATTCTTATCTCTATTGAACAAACCATAGATGCCTCCCCGTCGTGCAAATCCCAACCCCAACAACAACAACATCACTCCAGAAATGCAGCAAATGATGACAGCGCAGACTGAGCTGATGCAAATGATGACGATGTTCATCCAGAACCAAAACAACAACAACAAAAACAACAACAATAACAATAACAACAACAACAACAACAACAACAACAACAACAACAACAACAACAACAACAACAACAACAACAACAACAACAACAACAACAACAACAACAACAACAACAACAACAACAACAACAACAACAACAACAACAACAACAACAACAACAACAACAACAACAACAACAACAACAACAACAACAACAACAACAACAACAAAAACAATAACAATAACAACAATAAAAACAACAACAACAACAACAACAACAACAACAACAACAACAACAACAACAACAACAACAACAACAACAACAACAACAACAACAACAACAACAACAACAACAACCCACCGGGTTTTGACATGCTTACCAGGTTCTTGAGATTGAGGCCAGCAAAGTTCTCAGGAACAACTGATCCCATGGTGGACAATGATTGGCTACGCTCTGTGAACAAGGACTTGGTAACTGTGGGTTGTACTGATGTAGAAAAGGTCAGATTTGCAGCACATTTGCTGGAAGGACCAGCCGCCACTTGGTGGGATAACTTCCAGATCACCACTCCCATAGAAGATGTGACATGGGCTATCTTTGAGTATGGCTTTCGTACTGCTCATATCTCATCTGGAGTGATGAGTCTGAAAAAGAAAGAGTTTCATAACCTGAAGCAGCGCCACCGCAGCGTGGCTGAATATATTGAGGAGTTCAACAATCTGGCGTGTTACGCACCGGATGAAGTTGACACTGATGCTAAGAGGAAAGAAAAGTTCCTCGAAGGGTTGAATGATGAGCTGAACCTGCAGTTGGCCGTGGCATATGTTCCCACATACCAGTCTCTTTGTGATAAGGCTGCTATTTTGGAGAACAAAATGAAGCAAGTTGAGAGCAGGAAGATAAAGCACTCAGACAAGCACAGCTCGGGATCGTCTCATAAACGTTCCCATTATGATGATAGTGGAAGCTCAGGATCCCACAAGCATGGGAAATTCAACAAGCACCACAACCACAACCGTCATGACAACAAGCATCACCGTAGTCATGACAATGACAAGTACAAGAACCACAAGGGTGGATATAAGAGCCACCACAGTGGAAATGGTAGTGGCAGTGGAAGCCAGCCTGTCAAGAAGGACATCAGTCAGGTTGAATGCTTCAAGTGCAAGAATATGGGGCATTATGCAAATGAATGCCCAGAAAAGAAAGTTGAAGGACCCAACAAGCCCAACCCTTTTTAGAAGGGACAAGTGAACCACCTCAATGTGGAGGAAATCTATGAGGAGCCAGATGTTGTTGCTGGTAAGTTCAAACTCAATTATGTTCCAGCATTTGTTCTCTTTGATACTGGTGCATCTCATTCATTCATATCAAGAGCATTTGTTGAAAGAAATGAGATGCCATTAGAAAATATTGGGTGTCCTATAAAAGTAAGTTCTCCTGGCGGAGAAATGATAGTGAATTCAGGATGTCATGATCTAGTCATAGAGTTTGGGAAGTATAAGTTTCCCGTTAACTTGATAATCCTAAATTCCCAAGGATTGGATGTCATTTTGGGAATGGACTGGATGACTAAGCACAAGGGAGTGATAGATTGTGCCAACCATACTGTCTCACTCACAACTCCGGAAAATAAAAGGATCAGATTCAAGACCAACTTTGAAGCAAGAAGGAGTATGCTGAATTCTCTTAAGGGGGTTAGCATAGACAGTGTGCCAATTGTGAGTGAATATCCGGATGTGTTTCCGGAAGAATTGCCAGGAATGCCACCAGATAGAGATGTGGAGTTCCTTATTGATTTGCTACCAGGATCTGGACCAATAGCAAAGAGACCGTACAAGATGTCAGTAGATGAACTGAAAGAGCTCAAGAAACAACTTGGAGAGCAGTTGCAGAAAGGATTTATTTAACCAAGTTCTTCATCTTGGGGAGCGCCAGTTTTGTTTGTGGAGAAGAAAGATAGAAGTCAAAGGTTATGCATAGATTACCATTCACTCAATGAGGTGACTATCAAGAACAAATACCCTTTGCCTAGAATCAATGACTTGTTTGATCAGCTTGAAGGAGCTTGTGTGTTCTCAAAGATTGATCTCCGGTCAGGCTATTTCCAACTCAAGATAAGGGAACAAGACATACCTAAGACAACTTTCACCATAAGGTATGGATTGTATGAGTATACCATGATGCCATTTGGATTGACCAATGCTCCAGCATACTTTATGAATATGATGAACAAGGTGTTCATGGAATTTCTTGATAAGTTTGTTGTCATTTTCATCGATGACATTTTTATCTACTCCAAGAGCAAAGAAGAACATGAAGGACATTTGCGTTTGATACTTGAGAAGCTTAGAGAGCATAAACTGTATGCCAAATTCAGCAAGTCTGAATTCTGGTTGAATGAAGTTGGATTTCCTGGACATGTTATGACAAAAGATGGTGTATCAGTTGATCCTGCTAAAGTTTCAGCTGTAACTGAATGGGAATCTCCCAAGTCAGTGAAAGAAGTTCGTAGTTTCCTTGGCTTAGCAGGTTACTACAGAAGGTTCATTGAGAATTTCTCCAAGATAGCTAAGCCTATGATGAATTGCTAAAAGGACAAGAAATTTGCTTGGTCCAAGGTTGTGAACTCGAGTTTCAGAATTGAAGAAGAGACTTGTGACAGCACCAGTCTTGTGTTTGCCAGACTTGGAAAAAGATTTCCAAGTATATTGTGATGCATATCATCATGGTTTGGGTGCAGTACTTATGCAAGAAGGAAAAGTTGTGGCATATGCCTCAAGACAACTCAAAACTCATGAAGTGAACTACCCTACTCATGATTTAGAGTTAGCCTCTGTTGTCCATGCACTCAAAACATGGAGACACTATCTTTTGGGAAAGCGATGTGAAGTGTTCACAGATCACAAGAGTTTGAAGTATATCTTCACCCAGAAGGAAATTAATATGAGACAAAGAAGATGGCTAGAACTCATCAAAGACTATGACTTAAGTTTGCAATACCATCCCGGTAAAGCAAATGTTGTAGCGGATGCTCTAAGACGTAAGGTTTTTGTGAATGGCCTTACCAAGGGAGAATTGCCCGATGATTTGTGTGCCCAATTTAGAGATCTCAGATTGGAGATTGTGCCTGAAGGACATCTCATAGTCTTTGGATGTTCAACCCACTTTGTTGGACAAGATCAAAGAAGCCCAGAAGATTGATAAGGAAATTGAAGATATTAAAGAAAAGATTGGCAAAGGAAAAGCCAAAGGGTTCCATGAAGACGAACAAGGTACTTTATGGCATGGGAAACGTATCTGTGTTCCACAAGATCCGGAGCTTCGGAAACTGATTTTGCAAGAAGCACACAACTCACTGTACTCCATTCATCCGGGTAACACCAAAATGTACATGGACATGAAGGAAAGATTTTGGTGGAATAATCTCAAGGAGGACATCGCCGATCATATCGCTTTATGTGATGTGTGTAGTAGAGTGAAGGCGGAACATTAGAAACCAGCAGGTTTACTTCAACCACTACCTATTCCTGATTGGAAGTGGGATAAGATTGGTATGGATTTCATTAACGTATTACCAAGGACCAGGTCAGGATATGATTCTATTTGGGTAGTAGTGGATCACCTAACTAAAGTGGCTCATTTCATACCTGTGAAGACAACTTATACAAGAGCTAAGTTGGCTAAAATCTATATGAGTAGAATTGTATGTCTACATGGAGTGCCCAAGAGTATTGTGTCTGATAGGGGAACTCAATTCACTTCCCATTTTTGGAGACAGCTACATGAGTCATTGGGAACGAGGTTGGAATTCAGCACTTCTTTTCATCCTCAAACTGATGGACAGACAGAAAGAACTAATCAGATTCTTGAAGACATGTTGAAGGCATGTGCCCTAGACTATGGAGCCAGTTGGGATGAAAGTCTGCATTACGCAGAATTTTCTTATAACAACAGTTATCAAGCCAGCATTGAGATGGCACCATTTGAGTTTCTCTACGGGAGAAAGTGTACCATCCCATTGTTATGGAATGGTGTGGGAGAAAGAAGTTTGTTCGGACCAGAACTTATCAAAGAAGTCGAGGAGAAAGTCAAGTTGGTTAAGGACAGATTGAAGATAGCATAGTCCCGACAGAAAAGCTACGCAGATCCTAAGCGTAGAGAAGTCACCTACGAAGTTGGTGATAGAGCTTATCTAAGAGTGTCACCACTTCGTGGAGTAAAGAGGTTCGGAGTCAAAGGAAAGTTGGCCCCCAGATATGTTGGACCATTCAAGATTCTGAGTCGTAAAGGAGAAGTTGCCTATGAAATTGAATTGCCAGATTACTTGTCAGCTGTTCATAATGTGTTTCATGTGAGTCAGCTTAAGAAATGTCATCCAGAAATGGAAGAAACTTCTTTGAAGGATACTATACCTTTGGAGGAGGTACAATTGGAAAGTGATCTCACTTATGAGGAGAAGCCTATCAAGATTCTTGAGACTGCAGAAAGAGTCACACGGAATAAGACTATCAAGTTTTGCAAAGTTCAGTGGAACCATCATTCCGAAGAGGAAGCAACATGGGAAAGAGAAGATGATCTTCGGAAAGACCACCCTCACCTATTTGCTAGCCAATCCGAATCTCAAGGGAGAGATTCACCTTAAGGGGGTTAGATTTGTAACATCCCTAAAATCATGTTTCAAACTTATGCATATCATCGATGCATCCATGATCATATGATTTTCATTTCAAACAAATCATTTCAAAACAGAAGCATTTATGCTTATTATTTCATGTAAGTTTGCTCTAGCCTTAGTGCTATCTTCCAATGAGAAGAATACTTGTTTTTGATTCAGTAAAGTTTGAAATTCAAACTTAGGCACCACCAAAAGTTTGAACAAAATTTCAAAACAAAATGAGTGAATAAACCAATATTATGCCTATTTGAATGTATATCATAAAGGCTTGGTTTTATTTTATTTTGATCAAAGTGTTTTGATTAAACAGTAGTGTTTGACACACATTTGAGTGCAAGGTTTGCAGTATAAAAACCTAGAGAAGATTTGAATTCAAACTCAATTGATTTGGATTTGAAAACCATTTCATAAAACCAAAACAGAAAAAGAAAAGGAGAAAAGAAATAGAAAAAGGCCAGCGCTACCTATCTGGCACAACTGCTAATCTAGCCCACGAAGCCCACCCGGGGTCTCCCTCTCTCTCGCTCACTCGCAGACACACACCCCAGGTCACTGAACACATGACCCTACCCATTCTCTGTTTCACTCGCTGACCGGTGGACCTCGCCAGCTCACCCCTTCTTCCCCAAATCGTGCCATGACCACGTCGCTGGCCGTTTCCTCCGCCCTTCACTGCCGCGTTGATTCCTTGCTTAAATTCCCTTGATACCGTGCGCGATCTTCGCCCCCGCATGGCTTACCTAAACCCCTCTGCCCCCTCTCCATTTCCCCCCCAAACTCCGAGCACAAAGCGTCCCCAGGCTGCCCACATTCATCCTCGCACCGCCGCAGACAGAGAGCACTCCGGCGACCGATTCCGGTGACCCCTGTGCGCCCCTCTCCCTCTGGTTCTTGCAGACAGCCTTGCCACTTCCTTGTGCATCTACTGACTCCGTTGGTTCCTTCTGTACCGCCCCAGGTCATCGTCTTCGACAAGCACAGCAAGCCCCCGATGACATCCTCAACTCCGGCGGTCAAATTCGGTGAGCCCCTTGTTCCCCTCTGCCTCTGATGCACACGATCTTGCTCGCCGTAGTCTTGCGCATCTCATGATGATGTTTGTGCATGCTAGGGTGACCAGGAGCCTCGCCAACGTCGTCGTCCACCCAAGCCCGACGCCGCCAGCAACTCCGACGAGCTCCCTCGGCCACTCCAGAGTGCCCCTTGCCAAGCTGTCACCAGGTTGAGAATCAGTGCATCGCCGCGGTTCTGGTAAGCGCCTTCGACGACCCTAGAACCACCTGTAGCACCGCGCCGCCGTAGGCAGAGCTCGCCGCCGCCAGTAGCCACCGCCAGCGCCGCTCAGCTTTGTTCGTTTGATCTAGGAACTAGCATTGCAATCACAGGGATCCTTTTTCCTTTATAAAGGAGGGATCTTACATCTCCATGGTGACGCACTTGGTTGAATCAATCCAATTTCCAGCATGGCATCCAGTTGCTTCTTCAGTTCCACTAGTTCAGACGGGTTCATACTATATGGTCTCTAGGCTATGGGTCTGGTTCCAGGTATTAGTTCAATGATAAACTCGATATCCCGATCTAGGGGCATACCGGGCAAAACATCTGGAAATACATCGGGGTATTCATAGACTATCCGGACTTGGTCAATGGTTGGTTGGGCTATACTCTTGTTGCACTTGAATTGACGAGGCAAGGTTTCCGATACATGCTCGACTGATATTCCGGCTGTACTGGTCATGGTTACGGCTTTATTGGCACAGTCAATTACTCCTTTGTGTTTGGACATCCAATCCATTCCTAGTACTACTTCCAAACCTTTAGTTCCAAGTACTACTAGATTAGCATAAAAATCTATGTCATGGATTCGGATAGTGACGGCTTTGCAAATTTGTCTAGCTTTGGTGGTTGAACCAGGTATTTGAACAATCATAACATGCTTCAATTTGGTTGGTTGAATCTTACTAATGCATGCAAATTCTTCAGTAACAAATGAGTGCGATGCTCTAGAATCAAACAACACTCTTGCAAGTACTGAGTTAACAGAAAACATACCCAGCACGACATCTGGCGCTTCTTGGGCTTCTTCAGTATGCATGAGAAAAATACGGCCATTGCAGTTGAGCGAATTCCCTGGGGCAAACCTTCTTCTTGGATGAACACGACGCTACTGCTGAGCTGGAGCATTTGCATTGGGGGTTGCGGCAATCTTATTGGGGCACTCATTGGAATAGTGACCCTTGGTTCCACATTCATAACAAGTCACTTGAGATTTGTCCTTGGCTGCAATAGGCACAGCTTTGCTTCCAGTCCTAGGGGAAGTGTTGGTGTTGGTGGTGGCATTGTTGTTGTTGAACTTGGGTGGCACACGGTTGAAATTGTTGGGATTGCCGGAGTTGGTGTGGTTTCCTCCGGGCCTTGGGTTTCCACGGTTGGGATAGGTGGGACGGTTCATCGGGGGTCTGTTGTTTCTTTGGGCAAATCCTGGAGAAGGGTTGGGGTGATACTTTGGTGTATGGTGGGTTCCTGGTTGATGCATCATGCGACGCTTGCGATTCTCATTAGCTTGGTTGATCTTCCCTTCCATATGAATGGCACAGTCAACTAAGGCTTCAATATCTGCAAAGGGGATATTGACTAACACTGTCTGCATCTCATCATGCAGACCATTCAGGAATCTCTCTTTCTTCTTGGCTTCAGTATCTATCTCATCCAAGGCATACCTAGCCAATGACAAGAATTTGTCACAGTATTCCAATACGGTCATCCTTCCTTGCTTTAGTTCCCTAAATTTATCTCTCATCCTCTTGATCAAATCCGGTGGCACATGGGTTATGATGAACTTGACTTTGAATTCATCCCAAGTCATCATCTGACCTCCGGTCATCGCGCGAACGCTGTTCCACCATGCTCTTGCATCTCCGGCCAGATAGTGGGTAGCAAACAACACTTTCTCGTTATCTTCCACTCCTATAACTTCTAGATTGTTCTCCATGGTTTGCAACCAATCATCTGCATCTAGGGGCTCTTTTGAATTAGTGAAAACGGGTGGATTGGTGTTCTGGAAATTCTTGAGCTTAGATCCATGGTTGTCCTGATTTCCATGGCCTTGATTGTTGTTGGCCATCTGAGTGATGTGTTGAAGGGTGACTAAGTTGGCTTGACGTTTGGCTCTTTCAGCTTCACGGTCAGAAACCAACATTTGCAAGATCTGCAACATTGGGTCCGGGGATGAACTGCTTCCTCCGCGAGGCATCTGAAGATTGAGATCGATCATGAGAAAAGAGGGAAATTTCTAAGGTTCAGGGGTTTTGAAAAGTTTTTAAAGTTTGACTCAGATTTTTCTAGCAACTTGCTTTTCATTTATCACACATCATACAACACACACCACAACAAAGGAAAATAGATGGTTTTAAGAACCATTCTGGGAAACTACGATACAGTGGGACCGAATACAACTCACTAACGCTAGTTCCCAAGTGCTACTACTCCTCGTAGTCGGTGTACTCATCATCCTCATCATCATCGATGAAGGCGAAGTCATCCTCATCGGTGAAGAAGTCCATGGCCTGATCCTCCAGAAAGTCGTCATCATCATCGTTGATATGGGAGTAGAGGTCTCCACGAAGGTCTTCCCCTGTATCCTTCCTCTCCTCCAACTGCATATCTCTCTAGTCGATGGTCTCCTCCAAATCCGTGATCCGGTGGCGAAGACGGGCAATGATGCTCTCCTTCTTGTCGAGCCGATGGCGACGATACTTGCGATCTTTCACTAGCATGGCGATGGTCTGATCCTTCTTGGCGCCGATGGTGTACTTGTGGTTAGCGTAGGAGCGGGCATTATCCAAATCCTTCTGACGGTCATACATCATCAAGCTGAGGTGATCCAACTGAGTCTTCAGCTTAGGGTGATATGGGGCCTCCAGTGGTTGTCCCATAGCATCACGCCTTGGGTAGAACTCAAAGCGGGTACCCTTGATCTGATTGATACTCTGCCCACACAGACGGGCAAGAGCTTCCTGCATGGCCCTGGCAACTCCATCGAGCCAGTTGTTCTCTCTTAAGGTGAACTGAATTCCCTCTGCAGTGGGGGGTTCAATCTTTCCTCGGATACTTGCAACAACTAACCACTGTAGATCTTCTCCTTCCTGATCATTGAGCTGAGCTTCGAAGAACTCGGGGTGTGGATGCTCCAGCATCTCCGACAGCTGGTCCAAGTCACGCTCAGAGATGAGGTCTCCTCCATTCCCCAACTGATAAAACTTGTTGTACTTCACGTCCATCTATAATAATATAGGATGAGTAAGTTAGTAGAATGATCAGGTGTGTCAAATTTATGTATTTTTTTTAGTAACATGAATTTTCATGAAAGAATCCAAGTGATAAGAATGAGAATAAGTTTTTTGTAAATAATCACTTCCTTTGGTTTTGAAACTAAGTTTTTGATTCAAACTTCCATTCTAACTAGGGTCTCCTATGGTCAGGATGGCTCTGATACCAACTTGTCAACACCCGGATTTTTAATCACAGATGCATGTTATGCCATACATCACAATCCCAGGATTACCATTTTTGCGAGACATAACAGATTGGATATCACAGTACATCATCAATTACAAACCATACATAAGGTCTTACACAAATAAGGATCTCATGATCCAGTTCTTAATACAATTCAAGCAGCGGAATAACGTAATAATAACGATAGCATAGGCGAAGCTCCATCTTCATGGTCATATGCAATGCTGACGATGGGAGATGATCCTAGTTGTCGTAACCTTCCTGCGGTCCGTCATTTTGACATTCCTCTTCATAGTATGGCCACGGGAATAGCCAGGGACAAAGCCATGAGTACTCTTTAAGTACTCGCAAACGAATACTAAAAAGTGATGGGGTTTTGAATAGGATATACTAAGCTCTAGGGTTGTTTTGCAAAAATCCAGATTTACCTCTACTAAGTTCAGAAGCAAAGAAATCCAGTTGAAAGTTTTATAACACCTAAGTGGGAACTTGAATTTCATATCACAACTATTTTGTGGTCAAGTCAAGGTCATAAATCATTTCACAAGTCATTTTGAAAACATCTGACGACGGAACAGTATGGCCACTCCAACTGTCCATAACCGCGGACACGGCTATTCGAATAGTTTGACACTCTGTAGAGATTGTACACTTTCACCACAACATTGAATACATCCGTCAGGAACAATACTGAATTCACCATACTCAGTATGCGGATAATAAATCCTAACCTTTCCATTACACGCCCTAGTATAGGCACCTCTCCTGTGAGTTTGGTCTCCCAACCATGACCAACTATCATCTTGGGTACTGCACATGTGGACAATTTTCACAAGTTAGCCTCAGTTCAGACCTTGGCCGCAAGGGAGCCCATACTAAGGTATATAAGTTTCTGGTAAAGACCTACCCAAATTTCGGGTATTGTGGTTGTACGGTAAAATTGGAATGGTATCGCATCCAGAAAACCATCAGTTTTATAAAGGGCTAAGGTTCATGCCTTAACATTTTCATCATCAAAATCATGTAGTGCTCGGAAACACATGTCAAAACATTTTAGTAGAATGACTCATCATTCTAAGGTTCTCATAACCATTTTCACCAAGTATTCCCATCTAAAGTTGATCAAGTTTTATGCTTAGCACTAGCATCTATAGGTGGGGATAAATACTAATGAGGGGTGGTAAACAAGTGGGGATTTGCTAAGTTCAATCTCATGCCTTAGGATGACATCAAGATGATCTAACTTAGGCCAAATTTTATGCTCTTTATGCTACCTTCAGCTATCTTTCTAGAATCTACAAGTTACTAAGTAAACTCTAAGAGAAAGCTTTGATAAAGGAATAAAGTATTAAACTTGCAAATAAAACTAGGATTTGTTATCAAGTGGTGTAAGTTTGCTAAGTTAATAGTGTTAGCTTGCTTAATGAGTAGCTTGCAAGTATTTGCTTGCATTATTTCAAGTATAAGCTTGCTATGTCAACTTGTATAGTGAGGCTTGCCTTGTGCAGAGCACTGGTTGAAGTTCTTCTCGGGTTCTTCCTTGTAGTATCCTCCTTCTTCCTCGTATCGTTGGTCGGTACTAGCGTCTATAAATAAATATGAGGTACATAATCACCAAACAATACTTAACTATTTCTAATCATCACACAAAGGTTCATACTAGATGATCTAGTATCATCACTAACATTACAAAGATTAAAGCACTTCTCTTATTTATTTTATTTTAGAAAAGCAATTTCTACTCATTGAAAAACTACTTAAGATTTAATATTCTCCAACTCAAACATGGGATCATATTGACACATGTCATCACCACATATTTCAGTACATTGGAATGTGATTTAAAGTGGTGTCACAATTTAATAAGGTTTAACCTTTTTATTTTATTTAATTAAAGTGACTAGAAATGCCTATGTGGCATTATTTTATTAATTGATCATTATTTCTGTAAGTAAACCTATATATTTTTATATATTCCGAAAGGTATAGTTAAATGTGATTTTTGAGAGTTGGAATCAACTCAAAAGCTCTTATGCTTGAATTTTAAAAAATGTTTGAATGTAGAAAAGCTTTTGCCTTCTTATTTTTACCATGGATGATCTACAAATATAAATGGTTTGAATCCAACGGTCTTGGATTAAGCACTCCAATACCTTTCTAACAAAATTGGTTTCGTGCATTTTGGTAAAGTGAATCGAGCTGGGTTGATTTTTGAATCTAGGTACGGAATTGGGTTTGAAATTAAATGAATAAAACTAAATTTGAATTGTTGGGTCGCGCAGGATAATTAACTGGGCCGGTCCACTATGCACAGCGCGCGCGGGCTGGTTAATTGAGCGACCCCACTCGTCAGTGAGACAACGAGGGGCGAAGCAGTACGGGGCGATTAGGATCGTAGGATCTAACTCTAATCGAACGGCTCTGGTTTATTGTCCACGTCGGATAGCGCCGGCGAGACAGAACCCTAGCGCGGCTGGTGTGGGTCGTGGGAGGCTCACCGGGGCTCAGGCGATGGTTGGTGACGGAGGCGAACGACGAAGTTGACAACAACAATTCTCCTGGTACCAGCAGCTTCTCCTGGGGCGGCTCCAATCGACGGCGCCTCTCCTCCTCTGCAGCGGCGAACTCCGGTGAAATTCTGGCCGCCTGGTGCTCGAGTGAGTGGGGTTATCAGTGAGAGGTGGGGAGTGAATTGGTGTGAAGAAAACAAGCGGGGGTGGCCTCCTTTTATAGTGGCTGAAGGGGACCGACGGGCGGGGGTGGAGCTCGTCGTGGTCGTCGGCACAGCGTGCTACTGGCATGGGCAAAGATAGGGGACGGTGTTGTGCTTCCTGGCGAAGCTCAACGGAATGGTCTCGCGGCGTGGGGCGGTGCTGATCGGTCGGAACGTCGCGGCGCTCTGGGCGGGTCCGACGGTGGTTTTAATGGTGCACATCGTCGTGGTGCGACGGCGATGACGAAATTTGTCTGCCGGTCTTTGGGTCTTGGCGATCACTTACATAGCGGCGGCGCGTGGTGCATCTTGCGTGTCGGCGGGCCTTCTGGCGCGCTCTCGGCATGGCCACGGAGAGAATGGTCGCGTGCATCCTGGGTGGTCCAGTGGCTGGCTGCGCTCGGGGATTGTACAGGGAGTGGCGGTGGACGGTGGTCAGTGCTCCAGACAAGGTTGGCGAGGCTAGTGCTTCCTCTAGCTTGCTGGCGACATGGGGGTGGCAAGTTTGCTCTCGGCATGGTCACCATTGATGGCTAGGCTTGCTCACAGTGGTTCTAAGGATTGTTAAAGAGGCTAGATGATCTACTAAGATCTTGTTGCAACCAGAGAGGGAAAAAGTTTGGCCAAGGTCACTACTGCAAATAGTGTTTAATGTTTTGTTGTTTGCTGATCACAAGGTGTTTGATGAAATGGCCAAAAGAAATTCAAATTTGAATTTTGGATTCAAACTTGGTGGGTTTGCTAGGCACATACTAGGGAGTATTGGGTTAGTTGGATTGGTCAAGGGGCACTGGTTTGGTTGGGTTTTGAAAATGTGTGATCTTCACATATGATACAGATTCAATTTTTACTTGTGATTTGAATGAGGTTGCCAAATGTTTCTGCAAATTTTAAAGGTGGGCTTTGATTCACTTTTACTTGGTCTAGCAAGGGGTGAAAAGAATCGGAAAAGTTTCTGTTTGAAATATTGGACTAGAAACACTCAAAGTGACCTAGTGAGCAAGATTGGCAAAATGACCAATTGCTTTATTTGATTTGTTTTTTATTTTATCTTGATTTGTTTGGAAAAGTTTTAGATGGTGTTATATTCATCTTGAACCATTTCCTACTAGTTAGGTTAATCACACAAGTCCATTCATGCATTTATCAAATCACCACATACACACATGCATTCATTTGGTTTTTATTTAATCAAAGTTTTTGTTAGCCCTAATTTTAGTGATTAGGGTTTGATGATCATGATCAATATTTTTGGGATGTTACAAACCTTCCCTCCTTAAACAAAATCTCGTCCCGAGATTTGGAAAAGAGGAAAAAGATTACCTAGGATTTAAAGAGATCGGGAAACTCCGTCCTGATGTGATCTTCTCGCTCCTAGGTTGCTTATTCTTCAGTGTGGTTGCTCCACTAAATCTTGAGAAACTTGATGCTTCGGGTCCTAGTGGTTTTGAAAGCTTCCTCCAAAATACGGATGGGTACTTCTGGGTACGTCAAGTCATCGTTGATCTCTATGGTCCGGTGATCAATGTTCTTGAAAACTTCAGTCTTCTCCGGAACTTCAAGGCATTTGCGAAGTAACGATATATGGAACACATTGTGCACTGCTGACATCTCCTCTGGCAGTTCCAATTGATATGATACTTCTCCTCGATGATTCAGAATCTTGAAGGGTCCGATATATCTGGGGGCTAACTTTCCTTTGAGCTGGAAATGTTGCATTCCCTTCAAAGGCGGCACTTTAAGATACACAAAATCTCCGATATTGAAAGTGAGGTCTCGACGTCTCTTGTCGGCATAACTCTTCTATCTTGACTGGGCGGTCTTGAGGTGCTCACGAATCTTGTGAACTTTCTCTTCTGCTTCTCGGAGGATGTCGGGTCTAAAAATCTGACTCTCTCCTACTTCCGACTAATTCAAAGGGGTGTGACACTTCCTTCCAGACATGAATTCAAATGGGGCCATTTGCAAACTAGCTTGATAACTGTTGTTGTAAGAAAATTCTACGAACGACAGACGGTCTTCCCATTTAGATCCATACTCTAGAACACATGCTCTCAACATATCATCGAGTATTTGATTTACTCGCTCCGTTTGTCCATCGGTTTGAGGGTGATACGTTGTGCTGAAATCCAGTCTGGTTCCTAAACATTCTTGGACTTTCTTCCAGAATCTCAAGGTAATCTGAGTTCCTCGATCTGATACTATGTTATTGGGGACTCCGTGCAAACGGATGATCCTAGCGATGTACAACTCCGCTAGCTTAGAACTTTGGTAGGTGGTCTTGACTGGTAAGAAATGGGCTACTTTGGACAATCTGTAACTCCTAGATTAAAGGATCCCCCTCTACGGGAACAAACTGTAAAGACCCAAAACGATATGACAGAGAAAAGGTGATTGAAGATTGTTCCTGATGGGGAAAATCTTGTTGCCCCACATTATCACCAGCCTGCTCCTAATTCCAGTCATCCCAACCATGAACCTCAGGTTGCATGTTATTAGGTATCCATCCCTCATTATCATCATCCTGCATCTCATTGTCTTGATCAGGCAAAGGATGGGGATTGCCATTGTGAGGCACAGGTGACTCATCTCCAAGGAGAACATCTTCTTGCTCACTCATCAGAATATAGCAAGGCACAGACCAAGAAACAACGGTTCCTCCATACCTATGGGGTTCTCTGACAACCAAAGATCTAGGAATATCTCCAGGGCCAACATAGCTACATTTAATCAATATACGGGAAGGAGAAGGATCCTCCCTATACCAGACTCTAAGATTCCCAAATTTATCTACTATTTCTCTTAAGAACTCTTCAGTTCTATAATCCATTGGTAGGTTCAGTAGCATTATCCAGCCTATTCTAGTATAGACCGTAGCACGAAAATTAGGACCCACATCATGGCGTGTAAACCTCAGCGTGAGGCCATTGCCAAAGGGAATCTCAGGTTGTGAAACAAGAAAATCTCTTCTGACGGTATCAACCATGCGAAACAAGCCAATGCCTAATACACTCTCCGTAAAACTAATCACCTCCCAATGCATATTATTAAAAATATGATCAGCTACCTATTGAAGAACATCGTCAATATCATCTTCGATCATCCTCGAAAGAACCACTGCCATCGCCTAGTTCTCGTGATGCTTATGTGGAGTCAAAGACGCAATCACCACCATCCTGGGAGGACGCTCATCAGCACCCCAGGGCTCAAGCACCTGCATCCCCGCCGGTGTGAAGCGGTTGGGGTCGACAGTGAAATTTGCCATTGTAGGGCTTTTTGGAGGTGGCGTTGCGATCGAAGGAGGCTCTGCTTGGGAAGGAGAAAACGAAGCGGCGGCGGGTATTAACTTTGTCTGATACAGAACATAGTCCAAGTTGTTATGATTAGATGCTTATACAACCCATTGAAAGGACTTCTTTGACCGTACGTTACCTGGGCACTCTTTTCTGATATGCCCACTTCTGAAACAAGCCATGCAACAAATTTTGTTTGCGCAACCATCCGTGACATGTTTGAAACTCAAACAGTGAGTACAAGTCCAAACACAATGGGCCATTGAATCAATCATAACAACAAAATCTTTATCAGAAGAATCATCCACATTGCATCCACAGTTAACAATTTCAGGAACTAGTAAAAATGATGCTTTACCAGCAAAGGCAAAATCACCCACCCTGAGAGGATATTTCAAAGAACAATCAATACCAACCAAAGATAATTTATTAAAAATAACTCCTGACTTGTAGACATTAATAAATTTCTCAGGCGCATTAGGAACCCACTTAACATTACGAACTGCCTCTCTGGGATTAAACTTGTCTGTCCTTTTATTCACCTTGCGAGTAACAAAACACCAATCTTGCTTACACTCCTTTTCCCAGAGTCTCAATTCCCTAAGCCAATTGGGTCCACCATAACCCCAAAGGTGGAAAAAACATTTGAAGTGAAAGCACTCTTATGAACTCAGATTAAGAATATGGAAGCCAACTTTCTTTGAAGAAACAGTGAAGGAAAAACCCTATCTCGAATGATAGACACTTTCAGTTCACCACAGTATCCACCAATAGCTGCCTCAAGTGCCAGACCAACTGAATCATCATCCAAACAAAATGAAGCCCGACCAAAGGATACCACCATTGTGAAGTGATCAGATCCAATGAAAGGATGAACAAAAGAATGAAATAGTTGTCGAACCTCCTTAGCAAAATTGAGACCAGTAGAGAAATCCAAGTCTAGGTTTCTAGCAGCATGAACCAACATAGATGCAGGATCAATAGGATTAACCTCTAGAGTTATCACAAGATCAGAATTGTAATGTATAGAAATGGGCATTCCATTTTCCATGAGAGAACCCTTACGAAGATCAAGTTTAACTTGAACTTTGACACGATGAGATTTAAGCAAAAGTTAATATCCCGTGCAAATAAATTCTCGTCCCTTTAAAATGCGATCAATGATAACCACTCCATTAGCTGCCACCAGATGAATCTTGCGCGGGCGAGGAATGATCACCAGGAAACCAGAGTACATGTGTACTTGGCTGCGATCCACCAACAAGGAGTAAACAGCTCTCCATCGCCAGGAGAGCCGATCCAGGAGAAAGGAACCATGCATTATGTGGGAGGGAGGGAGGGGAGAGAAAGAGGGAAAGGTTTAGGTGTGCGCCGACGGCCGGAGTGGCCACCGCCAAGAGGGAGGTATAGATGGTCTAGATCGCCATGCAATCTCCGATCCTAAAAAATTGGGTCTTTATGCTTATATTCATGGAATGGAATGGCGTTAGTTTCATGCACTGTTGTGTTGTTCTTGGAGCGTCTTAGTTTTTGTTTTTGGTTTTTGTTTGCTTAGTTTGCTTGAATAAAGTAGTTGGACCCCTGATTTCGATGTGTTGTTTCAAATAAGTTGATTGGTGTTGGAAAGGAGTAGAAAGTTTTATGCTTATAGTGGTACAAGAAGGATCTTGCTTTGACTGGGACTTAGACTTTATCATGTCATGCTAGATGTTGTTTTGACTATGCTTAGTGATTATTGATGTAGCATGACTTGTTTCAAACAATTTGGATTGCTTAATGTGCCTTGAAAGAACCATGCGTTGTTTTAGCATACAAAAGCATAGTATTGTGGTATTCTCCTTTGATGCTTTGTTTGGGTTGACTTGGCACATGCTCACACCATGTTATGACCATGAACAAGTCACCTTAGCCTCTATGATCATTTAGTTTTTGACTTGTGGTACCACTTTATGCTTTGATCAGTAATGTTTTATAGCTCTGCATGATTATGGCCAATATTGCTCTCTTAGTTGGTCGCTCCTAGTCTTTTGCTAGCCTCCACTTGTATTGAGTAAGCTCTACTCATGCATCCAACTCCCAAGAAACCAAGTTATTCCAAAGTGTCCACTATAAATTCCTATGCATGGCGTGTTACACCATTCCAAGTATATTCTTGTTTTATCTATCTTTCAAATTAAACTTGTTATGTGAAAATTAGTGATTAAATCTCTCACAAACTTTATGGTACACTTTATTTTTATTGCCCCTAATAAACTTGAAACATTGTGTCATCTATGTTGTATATGCTTGCACTTATAAGTTGGGAATTAGCAGAACCGTGCTGTCATGAGGAACACTTTCAACACCTGTAAATATCTACCCATTTGATATCATGCTCTTTTGTTTATGGATGTCGGCGATGTGAAATACAAGGGGAGCTTGTAAGGGCCTGATTGTTTCAGCTTTCTTTGGCTTTTCATAGAAATAAGCCAACAAACGCAGCCAAACGGATCAGCTTCGCTGCTGGCTTCGGCAAAGCCATCCTTCCCATTACACCGCCGAGCAAAAGCACATATTGAGGTGCTTCCCGTGGCTTTTGACTTACTCCATGAACAGTTTTCCTGTTTGGCCTTCTCGTTTGCAAAAATTACGGAGGAATGCCACCCTGAGCTGAGTTGCTCTTGTTCCTACGCCTGTCTCTCTCCTGACCAGAAACAGTCAAACATGCCTTTTCCCATCCCCATTTCTTTTCCCCATCGAGCGATGTAGTGCTGGGCGGCCGCTGCCACCGCTCTCGCCGCTGAATCACCGTCTGCGCATAGAACCATCCATATATGGTCGTTGCCTGCATCGTAGCGCGACTCTGGCCGCTCACGCTGTCCTAGGTCGACAAGGGTGTCTTGAATCCCACACGCGGTCTCTGAGTTAGGTGCCTGTGAGCCATGAACATGCCGATCTGTAGCGCATGTGTGCGTATAGATTTTCTCCATGGGATTAGTACTCCGATCGCTCTAGATCTCTACTCCTCAGTCCAATCTAATCTTTGTACACTACAGTGTTCAGAGCTAGCATTATTTTGCAAGTTGGCCTTCAGTTAGGATGTTGATGTTGCGATCCGTGTTGTTTAATGCACTAGTATATTTGATCTGTAAGAACTTATTTTTTATATCCATATTAGTTAGACTTTAATTTATCTAGATACGATTTATCTAGTCTAGCATTAATCTTGACTAGATACATTTAAATCTAGATGAATCTAAGTCAACTAATGGGTCAGAGCAAGGACAAATTTTTATGATGCAATTTGTATTTTGAACAAATCAGTGTATATATTTGGATTATCCATGGTATTATACAACGACTTAAATTAGGAAAATACATGTTATTAGGACTCTAACACTATGTTTGGATGTTAGAATTTTAGCTCGAAAATGAATTGGGCTGAGAATTCCAAATCTAAGATGGAAAGGAAATGAGATCCGTTTCCAATTTCGTTATTTGTATGTGTGCCAAATTCACTGTCGAAATCAAAGGCTAACCCTCAATTCCAAAACCTGTTTGGATGTCCAGACCATGGGATTGAAAATTTTCTTGAGTTTTGACAATACATCATTGTGTACATGTATAGAGATTGTTATGTATATACAATGGTCTGCAATTTCAGTCTTGTGCTCATCACCTACTACAGGTTCTGCAATTTAAAAAAACTGCCAATTAAAACATGCTCTGTACATGAACTAGAAGAGGACGGGGAGAGGACGTTGGGGACTGGCTAGGGCGCGGCCACCGGTCTCCTCTGGCCACCATCCTCGGCCACCGGTCTCCTCTGGCCGCCATTCCCTAGCCCACGACTTTCCCTTCCGCCGCGGTTTGGCTCAAGTTTGATCTAGGGTTAGGGGTAAGGGCAGTGGAGGGGGCACATGCCATGGCCGCCGCTGACCTGCTCTGAGGGTGCGGGGAACAAGAAAGACGAACAGGAGGAAGGAGGGATGGGCAGAAGGAAAGGCTCCAGTGCCGGAGCATCGCCAACATCTTCCTGCTATCGCGCAGTCAGCTCCTCTTGCGGATGTGTTCTGTCGAAGTCGGGCGAACGAGTACGTGAGGCTGTCTTTCCGAGTGTGGGATCTCGGAAAAAAAATGAGGACCACTTACATGGGGCGTGGGTGGGCGTGGAATTGGGCCGAGTTTCCGCGGTGCAATTCATAAGCCACCCAAACAGCCGAATTCGGCTGGACTGGTCAATTCCCAGACCCAATTACGACATCCAAACACAGCGTAAGGGTATTTTAGGTAATTTCACTGTTTGCAGCCAGACAGCCAGCTAAGTTGCCAAATAGTGAAACTCAGAACAAGAGCTTTCTCTGCATAGCAGCTTTCCCTATACAGCAGCATAGCCAGCCACAGCCAGCCAGCCACAGCCCAAACAAACATGCCCTAAGTCCATGGAGTTATGTATATGTGTTAGAGAAACGCTTGGGCCGCTAGCCTAAGCCATGCCTAATCATGGTGGAAACTTGCAGCATCACCATAGTGAGCAATCTATGAATCATTCTTCTTATAAAAAAGAGAGAGAGATAGAAAAAATAGAAAAAGAAAAAAAGAAGAAAGAATAGAAAAAGCACCATTTCCCCATGGTAAATAAGAAGATTGTTGAGTTGCTCACTGTCTGTTGCCTTGTCATTTTGATATGGGATAGCTCCTGTGTCATGGGGCAAGGGGTACCCCGTTGGCGGTTCTCTATGATACACATATACTTACTATGATAAAAACTTACCGGTAACTAAAGTTGAGTAGCATGAGGAACGACCCTCGTACTCAAGGGACATGAGATTGCCAACTTATACTTTGTAAAGCATATACTCCATATTTTGTTCACTTTAACCTTAATCACTTCAAGATGTTTATGATAGGGGCAATGAGAGTTGAAAGATAACAAATACCATAATTTTTGGAAGCTCTTTATGAAACTTGAAATCCCTGCTTCCCTTTGAAGGGCCTTTCTTCTACTTTTATATTGAGTCAACACCTTCTATCATTAGGCACCAATTAAGAGAGCATAGTTGCCATTCTTAGTTCTATGTACATTGTCCCAAAACCTATTGATTGATTCATAATGTTGATATTGCTTGTTCTTGAACTATTTGTATCTAGTCACCCTTATGAAATTTGAAGGTGTCCTATGCATTTATGTTTTGCTACTCCATGAGGGACAAGCTGAATGCCACTATGCCATGTTTTCTATATGTAAAATAAACAAATATCTTTCAATGCATTGTTATTCATGATCTTTGTTTGTATCCTTTCATGTTGCGGCATAGTTACTTTGTCCTATTGTTAGAACTTCATCTTTTATGATCATGTTTAGAGTACTTTGATCCTAGCATCCAACGCTTGCAAATGGTTTGATCTTGATTGTGATGGTGCATGTCACCTCAAATATTATTCTTTTTATCACTTACCTACTCGAGGACGAGCAGGAGTTACTTGGGGATGCTTGATACATCGTAAACACATCTATAATTTTTGATGTTCCATGCTTGTTTAGTATCCACTTTGCTTTGCTTTGTCTACACTTTGAGATATTTTTATACATTTTCTGGGAATAACCTACTAACAAGATGATGTAGTGTCAGTTGCCTATTTTCTGTTGTTTTTGGTTTCACAAAAGCTAGTAAGGAAATATTCTCGGAATTGGATGGGACAAAAGCCGAAGTCAATATTTCACCGAGACAAACACAGAGACCGAAGGGCTACCGGAGGGGAGCCACAGGGTGGCCACACCCCCACACGCGGGCCCACCCTGGGCCACACCTAGGCAGGGTGTGGCCCCCTGGCCGCCCTCCTGCCTCGCCTCTTCGCCTATCTAATCCCTCCGATGTCAAAACCCTAAGTACCCGATCAGATCTCCATGAAACAGTCCGTAGCATCGTCCCTAGATCGGGGGGTCTGAAACTCTTCCCGACACCCGGTCGGAGGGGAGAGATCATCCCGGAGGCCTTCTTCATCACCATGCCAGCCTCCGGTATGATGCATGAGTAGTTCACCCTTGGAATATGGGTCCATACAATAGCTAGATTGTTGTTTCTCCTCCTTTGTGCTATCATGTTTAGATCTTATGAGCTCCGTTCATGATCAAGATCATCTATTTGTAATCATGCATGTTGTGTTTGCGGGGATCCGATGGATATTGAGATTACTATGTCAGATTGATTATTGATTCTATCATGTCTTATGATTATTGATTCTATCATGTCTGTGTTGTTTGAGATATTGCATGCTCTCCGTTTCTAGTAGCTATCTTGGCCAAGTAGATGCTAGTGACTCCAAGAGGGAGTATTTATGATCGATAGTGGGTTCATGCCTCTATTGAATCTGGGGAAGTGACAGAAATCTCTAAGATTGTAGATGTGTTGTTGCCACTAGGGAGAAAACAACAATCTCTTGTTCATGGAACAATTGTATTGTTTACTTTACACACATTGCTTAATGCAGTTATCCGTTTCTTGCAAATTAATACTAGAGGGGGTTCGGATGATAACCTGAAGGTGGATTACTAGTCATAGATGCAGTTGGATGGCTGTCTATGTATATTATTGTAATGCCCAATCAAATCTCATAGGATCATGAGTGTCTAGTATTGCATTGTTATGCCTTGCTCAGTCCTGTCAATTGTCCCGCTGTAATTTGTTTACCCAACATGTTATGTTATTTATCTTAAGGAGAACACCTCTAGTGAACTGTGGATCCTGGTCCAATCTTTACCATTGTTACATCATCCACTGTTATTGTTTATTTTTTGCAAGCAACCATTACCTTCCACACCATTTGTTTAATCCTTTGTATTCAGCAAACCAGTGAGATTGACAATCTCACTGTAAGTTGGGGGCAAAGTCTTGAGTTTGTGTTGTGCAGGATTCCAAGTTGTAGCAACACCTTGGAGTTGTTTCCTTGCTCCTACTGGTTCGATAACCTTGGTTTCATAACTGTGGGAAAACTTACTGTCGTGCTTATCATACCTTCCTCTTGGGGTATCCCAATGAATCTCTACTATTGAGTCACGTCAGCGGTGTGCATTGAATGCGAGGGAACGACATTCAAGGAGGAATGAATGGCGAATGAGACGCTTCGGTTGCTCACTTGCAAAGGCTAATAGACGAGCAGCGCCATTATGCGAGGAGGAAGAGGCCAAGGCGACGTGCATGCGCGGCCTGCTCGCGTCGATACTCCACCACAAACAACGCCTTCGCGAACTCGTCCATCGCTGGCAGCACAAAGTTGAAGGAGATGTACTCCGCCATGCGCTGGCCCAGAAACTCCTCTGGGTCCTCCTAGATCTTATACTAGATGGCAGCGTCCTTGTACTACGGTGGCAACGTCCACTTCTTCTTCTTCACCTTCCATTAGGTTTTGGCGAGGCAGAGGTGGCCATGGGGAGGGGAAGGCTCGCGTGGGGCACAACATTCGGTCGTGAGAGCGCCTGCGGAGAGGCGGCGGTCTATCCTCGAACTCGTACTTCACAGTGGCGAGCTGGGTGGAGAAGCGGGGCTATGACGTGGAGTAGGGGGTGTAGCACGTCGACAACGGCGAGGACCTCGACGAAGAAGAGGTCGACAAGGAACGGGGCGTCTGCCAGCGTGGGGCCCATCGTTGGACCGCCTGTGGCAGCGACATCGCCATTGGCGATGTGGCCGAGCACCCATGCAAGCGTCCTTCCTAGGGCGCTCCACCACCGATGCCTACCCTCGGTGTTGTAGTTCTCCAATGGAGGGTTGTGGCCCTCGTTGGTGTCTCCCATTACTGCTTGAAGAACTCGTCCCACGCGACGTGGTTGTTGGGATCCCACGCGGGATCATTCCTCTCATCCGGCGTGAGCACTCTCTAGTAGTGCTCGTAGATGGCCGTTGTGCGTGCCTGTACGGTCGGCATGGACATGACGCAGAGGCCGCCGACGCTAAGCGACTAGCTCTTTGGGCAGCAGAAGTTCGGGGACACTGGGTACCACGCGGACCACAACGTGTGTGCCTCTTTGGTTTTCAGCGAGCTCCGCCCAAAACCGTTTGGGGCGACGCTGTCTCCGGGATACGTCTCAATGCGTTCGGGGGGTTGGGCTCGGGGGAGAAGCTAGCCATAAGAGGAAGGTGGCGATGGGCTGGCGGCGAGGGGAAGGAGATGAGGCGATGCGACGGTGGCGGCGATGGTTTCTTATAGCGACCGCTGGGGAGAGGAGGTGTCCAGATGCGGGCGAGCGGTGTCCATTGAATGTGAGGGAACGACATGCAAGGAGGAATGAATGGCGAATGACACGCGTTGGCTGCTCACTTGCAAAGGCTAATATACGAGCAACGCCATTATGCGAGGAGGAAGACTTACCGAACTCGTCGGCTGATGTCGCTAACAGGGCTTCCCCACGATGACCAGCCGCTTCCCACGTCTTTCGCCCGCCCTTTTTCCGCAAAAGCGCACCCATCCAGCGCGTCCGCTTGCCCCGTGAGTTGGGTTCCAGGTGAGGGCACCGAATAACTAAACGGATCGTCGTTGGTGCCAAAAAGGAAATAGGAGACCGGTTGGACGTGATTTTGGCCGCCGACCCCTTTAGATCCCCGAGTGGAGATGCTTTGGAATCGGAGATAGTAGGTTACGAAGTCTGGATCTTTAGAAAATTGAAAGCCGGTCTTATAAGTTCTACTCGCTCTGTTTCATGATATAAGCCTTTTTTAGGCTTATATCATTGAGGTAGTATTATACCATGTTGTTCAATGAGATGCCAAAACTGTGTCAAGTTTGCAGCCCTGTGGCTCTTTAATTCAGATTGACAGCTAAATCTTCTTCTGGTGGGCATGAAGCGGACGTACGAGCCGCAGGGTAGAGCATACACCGTTCCCAATCATGTTCATGTCAGCAGCACGCCATGGAACCTGGACAGCGCCCTCTCAATTGAATGGATGATTAGTCTGCGTCAGTAAACCAATCATTAGCAGGACACGTCCGTTTCGATGCAGCGATCAAGTCCAAAAGCCCAGGACCAGCAGCAGCAGGTCCCGATTCGGAAAGGAACCCCCGCCGCAGCCCTGCTCCCGCCGTCCATGGAAACGGTGCAATGGCATCTGTTCTGTTCGTGCTCGTTGTCTGCTCGGCACCACCAAGAAACTGCTGAAATGGCATGCTTGCTTGCTTGCTTAGGTTCATGTACAAGGGCAGATTACACCTAAGTACAACATTAAATTACTCTACATCCTTGGCTAATCAACAGATTATTGAGTGACTAATTACTAGCACTTGCTACTATTGCTAAATTTACCGAGCTCACTACAACTCCATTGATTCCAAAATTTGGCGCGTCGAATTCGTACTCAACTCTCAAGCAGAGTAGTCCGAGACGGCGAACGAGTCGCCGGCCGAAAACGCGCCCCGCGCGGGCGACAGCACCGGCGCGGAGGCGGCGGCAGGCAGCGCCGCTGCTGGCGGTGGCGGCTTGGTGTCGTCGGCCGCAGCGGGCCGCCTGATCTCCTCGAGCAGCGCCACGACGTCCTTCATGGCGGGCCGGTCGTCGGCGCGGTGTGACACGCACAGCACGGCCACGGCGAGCACCTGCCGCATCTCGTGCGCGTCCGCCTCGCCGGCGCTGCCCCTGAGCCGCGCGTCCAGGAGCTCGTCGTGGCCTCCTCCTCCGCGCCTCGCCTGCTGCTCGCGCACCCACTGCACCAGGTGCGCCCCGCCCGGCACCGTCGGGTCCAGGGGGTGCCTCCCCGTCAGGACCTCCAGCAGCACCACCCCGAAGCTGTACACGTCGCTCTTCTCGCTGATCCGCTGCATCGACGCGTACTCTGCATCGATCGATCGAACATAATGTCAGAACAAAAATATTCAGAATGTACTGTGATGTGGAATGTGTAATGGAGAAATTCAGTTCGGACCTGGCGCCATGTAGCCGTAGGAGCCGGCGATGCGCTGGGGCTTGGAGGAGTCGTCGAGCTTGCTGGAGGACATGACGCGGGCGAGGCCGAAGTCGGCGAGGTACGGCTCGTAGGCCGGGCCCAGCAGCACGTTCATGGACTTGATGTCCCCGTGCAGGATGGCCGGCACGCAGTCGTGGTGGAGGTACGCCACGGCGTGGGCTACGCCCAGCGCCACGTCGTAGCGCGCGCCCCAATCCGCCGCGGGCGCGCCCTTGCTGGCGACGCCGCCGACGCCGACGCCGCCGCCGTGGAGGAACCCGCTCAGGCTGCCGTTGGGCAGGTAGCTGTAGAACAGCAGCCGGGTGCTGCTGCCGCTGTTGGCCGCCCACCCGAGCAGCCGCACGATGTTGCGGTGGCGGATGGAGCCCAGCGCGGCGATCTCGCTGCGGAAGGCCAAGCCCGCGGTCGCCTCGTCCGGCGACCACATCTTCTTGACCGCGATCGTGTAGCCGTTTGGGGTGTCCACCCTGTACACCACGCCGGAGCTCCCCGTGCCGATCACGTTCGCGGACGTCAGCCCGCGGAGCACGTCGTCCATGGAGATGTCGAGCTTCTGGTACAGCGTCACCTCCCACGTTCCGTGGCCGCCCTGAACGTTGGGGCTGCAGCCACTGCCCCTGCGACGGGCGCGGGCGAGCATGTAGGTAGCGGCCACCAGGAACGCCGCGCTGACAACGGCGAGTACGGACATGGCAATTTTGAGTGTCGTGATGGCCCCGCTGCGGGAGGAATCGTCGGAGCCATCCCCGACGACGAGGTGGCGGTTGCCGGCGAGGTCGCTGAGCGGCAGCTTCTGGAAGAAGGGCGTGTTCGGGAGCTCGCCGGAGAAGGCGTTGAACGATATGTTCAGCGTTACAAGGTTCTGCAACGCCGCGAGCGGATCAAGGCTCCCGGACAGCTGGTTGTGCGACAGGTCCAGGTTACCGAGCTTTTCGAGGCCCGCGAACTGCGGTGGTATTTCACCGGAAAGACGGTTGCAGCTGAGGTTAAGCGAAATCTCCAAGGACTGGAGCGCGCCGAGCTCCGCGGGGATGCCGCCCGAGAACGCGTTGTCGCCGAGGTCCAGCAGCTGGAGCTTCTCGCAAGAGCCGAGCTCCGGCGGGATGCCGCCAGTCAGCCGGTTCTTGCTCAAGTAAAGCTTCGTCAACTCCGGCATCGACCCAAGGCTGGACTTCAATTGCCCAGAGAGCTGGTTGTCAGAGACGTCGACAAGCTGAAGACTGCGTGGCAGCGCGTCGGGCAATGCGCCGGACAGAGCATTGGAGTGCAGGTCGAGGAACTGGAGGCTGCCGCACCCGGCAATGGCCGCGGGTACCGGGCCGACGAGGTGGTTGCCGCTCATGTCGAGGAAATTGAGGTTCTTCAGGTTGCCGATCTCGGCGGGTATCTTGCCGGACAGCCGGTTGTCGTTGAGCCGGAGTCGGTAGAGGTTGGTGCAGTTGCCGATGTCCGGCGGCACGACGCCGGAGAGCTCGTTGCTCAGCAGCAGCAGCTTGGTCAGGTTCTGCAGAGCGAACAGCTCCCTCGGGATCGGGCCGGTGAGGTTATTGTACGACAGGTCCACCGACTGGAGGCTGGCGCACTCGGCGAGGTTCGCCGGCACGCCGCCGGTGAGACCGTTCTTCCACGCGTAGAACAGCGTGAGGTTGCGGAGCTTCGGGAAGTCGAGGCGGATCTCCCCGGACAGCGCGTTGTTGTCGACCTCCATGTCCGTGAGCGACGTGCAGTTGGAGAGCTCCGTTGGGATGGTGCCGGTGAGCCGGTTCGTGCTCAGCTGCAGCTGCTGGAGGTTCGTCAGCCGGCCGAAGGTCGCTGGAATGCTTCCGGTGAGAGAATTCAGCGAGAGGTCGACGAGGGTGAGCTCCCCGCACTGGCCGAGCTCCGGCGGTATCGCGCCCACGAGCTGGTTCTGCCAGAGGAGCAGCGTCTGCAGATTGCGGAGCCGGCCGAGCTGCGGCGGGATCGGGCCGGAGAGAGAATTCTGGTATAGGTAGATGCTGGTGAGCTCGGTGCAGTTGCCAATGGACTCCGGGATAGCGCCGGAGAGCAATGTGGTGTAGATGGCGATGGTCTGGATCTTCTTGAGCTGGCCGATCGTGTCCGGGAGGCTGCCCGACATGCCGGTCTCGGCGAGGCCGAGCATGGTGAGGTCGGCGCAGCCGCCGATCTCGCGCGGCAGCGGGCCCTTTAGCGCTTGGTTCCCGCCGGCGCGGAGCACCTGCAGCTTCTTGAGCCTTCCGATGCTCTTCGGGATGGCGCCGCTCAGCTCGTTGTCGTAGAGCGTGAGGTGCGTGAGGCTGGCGAGGCCGCCGAGGTCGTCGGGGATGGCGCCGCGGAGGGAGTTGGAGTTGAGCGCGAGCGTCTGGAGCTTGGCGAGCCGGCAGAGCTCGGGCGGGATGGCGCCCGTGAGCTGGTTCTTGCTGACGTCGAGCGTGGCCAGCTCGCCGTACCCGCCGATCTCCGGCGGGATCGCGCCCGTGAGGTTGGTGCCGGAGAGCACCAGCGTGGTCAGCGACGCCGCGAGCGGCTGCAGGTTCGCTGGAAGCGGGCCCTGCAGGTCGACGCCCGTGACGCTCAGGGAAACGACGTTGCCGCGCGCGTCGCACGACACGCCGAACCAGCGGCACGGGGTCCCGTCCGTGGCCTTCCACGAGTCCAGCGCGCCGCCCGTCGGCCGCAGTGCCCGCCGCCACTCCAGCAGCGCCCGCCCCTGCTCATTGACGCAGTAGCACGGCGCGATCAGCAGCGCGGCGCATGCCAATGATACAAGAAGCGCGAGCCTCGGTGCACCGGCGCAGTAGCGCGGCGGCATTGGCGGCCGATGACTGACGCCGTGAGGCGGATGACGAGGCGCGGTGCACGCGATGTGGATGGACGGATGGACGGTTTAGCTTGGGGGGGTGATGTGACGAGGTGGCTTGCTAGTGACGTTGTGGAGGGGGAGACCCCATGATTTGTTTATACTAGCACCTCAAAGAGGATTAGAGATCTGGATCCAAATCAAGCCTAATCCTTCTTCTTAGTCTATATCACGGAACAGATTTGGTCGCTGTTGCGTGGTGGTGGGACGAACATGGAAGGAAGCCATCATCTCATCATCTGCATATGTTTAAGCCTACTTGGCGTACTTATCACAGCTGCCATGACAGTGTCCCTAATCCGAATTCTTAATTGCCTTCCGAGGTGAAAAAAACATCTCTGCTCCTTCTCGTGCTCTGTGAAAACCACAGGCTCCTAATTCCCTCGGTAACCCAACTTTGTTCCATGGAAGCAAGGGCATTTGCGGTGTCAGGCTTACCCAGGTACTAGTAGTAAACCTTTGTTCCTTTGTACTGCATTTAAGCAGGGGTTGACAGTGGCTGTCACAGGTTGTTTACTCTTCTTTCTAGCATGCATGGTACCCTTCCTTGGGGTGTTAACCTTCTAAGATGTTTCTCATGGTCTGAACCCTTAACCTCTGCTTTGCGGCTACCTCTTTGCAGGACGTACGTTTGCTTCTGCGCTTTACAGTGACGGCGAGGTAATTAATTAAGTACTGCTGTAATTTTTTAACTTTGAACTGGATTAGTGTTACAGTGATGCAGTACCTGTCTACAGTAAAAAGGAGTGCTGCTTGCAGGTGAAACATGCTTCCTTTGCTGGTCAATTAATTCAGCAGATTTGTTCTGGGCTTCTGAACTTCCCATTCCTGTTTCCATCATGAAGCATGTCTTGCTGTTTACCTGCAGTCATCTTTATCTGCAGTTTTGACTTCTGGACACATCTGCAGAAGTTAGTATGATCAGTCTATAGTTGGCAGGAACAGCCGGGTGTAATTACAAATGTGTTGTTAATTTTCATGTTTCTCTCTTTCTATCTTCTCAAACACTCCATGCAGTAATTTTCCGAGGTATCGACATGGTGTGGTGTTCATAAGTTCTCAGACCTATAGCAATGCAGTTGTACTCCTTGACAGCTATAACGGCAGAATTCACAACCCATAAATAAATCATAACCTTTTCACATATACACCATTCAATTGTTAGTTTGGTCAAAATCAAGCATGACAAAACCAGATTTGAAAAGAATTACCGGAGCAACAGTGGTAGCTAGTCTATTTCCGCTATAAGCTAGTCGTCATTTTGCTTTTCATAAGTTAACTCAAAAAGTAACATGTGATCCATTTTCAGTTAATGTGTGCAATCAGTGCGTCAAGTTGAAATTCTACTTTGTGCAGATGCTTACTGGAGATGAGAAGGCATGTTCATCTCACATGCCCAAGTTTAGGAAAATGACACTACTAGGAGGAACAATAACCGGCAAATCCTAAGTTACTTCCTGTGAGCTCATCATGGGCGTTAGTGATAGGCTTGTGGGGTTAAAGAAAAGGGGCAAGGCATAGGCTCCCTAAGAGAGGAATCTTATGGTGCACATGGCAGTAAAGGGGTGAAGGTTAGTGCCATGCCCAGAGAAAAACTAAGCAACTTACCCATGTGAATAGGTGGCTAACCACTGGAAAGTAACCGAAAAGATCAGATGTGTGCAGGTTAAGAACTAATTCTTTTGGGCAAGAACATGTACATGTCTTTGAGTGCAAGGGACAATGAGGAATAAGATATTAAGATAAGATTTGTGAATTTTAACCCGCCTACTGTAATTAGTTTACTCCGCCTATCGGTCTGGACTTGGCATCCTCGCCACGGCTGGTAGATCCCTTTGGGGTTTGAGTAATTAACATTTGTATGAACATCTAATTGCAATGGTTTTGAGAGAAGTGCTGGTTTCCACATTTGTGTGGTGGACTCAATTATTTCACCATTGTTCATACTACCACTTTGTGGTCTGAATTATTTTCTGCCAAAATCAAATAAGTTCAGTTGTTCTGCCAACCAGAATTGTGCTTGTTTGAATAAATGTTCAGGGATCTTGTCAGAAATGGTGCAAAACTTGAATGTCAAAGGTAACTACCGAATAATTTTACTACCAATAAACTTGATCTGAAGTCAAGTCAACTATTCTAGATTAACTTTCTGCCAGTAGCAACTTAAGGAATTACTACTAACAGGTAAATAATACACAAAATTGACCGTGCCTTACGCCTAACTCGCGGTTAGAATGCGGTCACATGGGTGACGGCTTACCATGGACAGGGGACATATGTTAGATTTCACACATGGCTGATGATGTCTCGAGTAACATGGTGCTGGATGGATGAATGGATGGATGGTAACATCACAGGAAATACGAGCATGATTTGGATTCAGATCCCATCAAAGCAGGACAAGATGGAGGCACATGGTTAAGATCGATCGCGGGTTAAATTAAGATGAGAACTCGTACGATTGATCGAGATGCGATGCAGTTCTTTCACAGCTAATTCTTCCGTTAGTTCTCTGACACTAGGACTTTTCCCCAGGCCTGCTAGCAGTGCTCGCGGCCAAGATCTGATCCAGCGCCTGCTGTTTCCACCAATAAAAAGATCGCTGGTCCTAAATTTTTACAGACGCTTTTACGCGGATAGATCCGGTTTGAAAATGCCGCTGTGTGCACCGTCAAAAGGTAATTAAAGTTAATTGCCGGTTAAGAACATTCCTTCACCCTAAGGTTGAAATAGTTAAGAGAATGCTGCAGAAAGGATGCATTTCCTGTTCTTTTTTACTTCTCGGGTTTAGCAGTCATTTCCTGCTTGCCGGGAGTAGTGGCTATGGAAATGCTAGAAGTAGCCATCGATTTTGGAAATTTTTAGGGATCTAGCTGGCTAGTGAGTCATTAAAGGCATTAAATCCACTATGCATAGCCGTAGGAGTCACATTCTCCAAAATCAGAGCAGTGAAAACATTTGGTGCACAGGGATGAACTCTTTCAGTGTCTCGTGTTTGTCACTTCTTTTAGGCGCCTACAGAATTTGTAGAGCTACAATGCTAGAGCTAGCAACCCAAAACTGGTACTAGCAGCAAAACAACAATGGTAACGGTAATCTTGACTGTAGTAACAATTAAAGAACGGTAGTGTCATTTTTCTGTCAAACGGTAGTGTCATTTTTCTGTCAGATAAAAACATTCTGTCTGTAACAATACTGCAGTAGTCAAAGTACGGCAGCAGAATGTGGTAACTTTATTTGACGTTCTGACGAGTCATTACCGCCTCCTGCAACCTGTGGCACCTATGGTGCGCTACGAGCACGTCCAGTTTTCCTAGCTGGAAGCAGATTGATGAATTTGGGGTATGTGCCTGCCTCACTGAGCCTACATGCTCTGATCGCAGCATGTCATGGTTACCTACTTCTCTCTGTATAGGTATTAGGTATAGCCAACGTCATGGCACGAACATAGATTCAGTTTCAGAACTAGTCGAACAAATATGTAGATTTGATCAAGTTAGCATATGCTTCGTTTCCTTCTGAAAAAGGAACAACAAATTTTGGAGATTTCCATCATCCTACACTGGATTAGGATACCATCATGGCCACTTGATTGCAATGAGCGTAGATACATATATAAATAAATCAGATTTATTTTGTTATAGAAATACATTTATTAATACAGTGCTACGCAGCCGGAATAGCCTCTTGTCTACATGTTGTATCATCAAAAAGGGAGTCTGCTTTTCCCCCCACATTTCTCTTGTCCAGACAGCTAGCTCAATGTAGTAGTACACCGGTGCATTTTGTGATATCAGCGAAACCAAAAGGATATGGACTGCCGCTTTGCCCTTGCCTTGCCCCACTTGGGTAGTTCGGGTGGCACCACCCCATGTTTGTTGTGTTTTGCCGGGAGGAAACGTTCGCAGATGGATCGATTTGTCGTGCACTTTGGAGTCAATCCGTATCACCGCCCAGCCCTTTCCATGTTCGCATTGGAAGCCTGAAACTACTTTATCTGTTCTAATCTGTTGCTGCTGGCTAAGCATGCCCAGTTTCTCTGTTTCTTTGGTCATTTCGGTGTTCCCCTAATTAAGCACAAAGGGTGCTGCTCTCCTTGATTTCAGGATATTGCTCTCTTCATACACATAGTACTTTATCTTTTTGTCTCGAGGCATTTTTCTATGTACTCAAAAAGGTTTGTATCTGGTGCGCCGGGATTTGTTAGTGCTTATTACTTGAGGTTAGGTTATGCATTAGCATATCATAGTGTTTTCTACTGATCTGCTTAGGTAAGGTGGAGATATGACGCTGGAAGATCGGTTCCAAGGAATAAACAATGTGCGCACGAACAAACATATTTCGCAAGCGTGTGCAAATGAAAACGGATGAGACTTTGATTAGGAGTGCATGCATAATGTATGGGTGGTTGTCTAGAGGCAATAATGTTGTCTGATCTGGCGAACAACTCTATGATTATACACCAACCTTGGACGTATCGCATATACTTTATTCCATTATCGATTTTTGCATTTTTAGGCAAGGTGTGATGATTCCTTCTTTTTTTTGGTAGACATACTTTTATTTTATTTCAACTATATAGGGTACAACATGGATGTGTGTTTTCGAATACGTTTGTGTAGGCTTTTTTTTCCCTGAAAAGGAAGGTTAAACTTCCAGTTATTATCTTTCTTTGTGACCACTAGTGCATTACAAGAGTATGGAATTTGGCTATGCTTTATTTCTTGATTTTGCAACATCTCTTTTATCAAGGAATCCACAATGTTCTTCTATTTATGTGACATTCTGTAGGGCCTTATATTGGGGGAGAAACTCCTTCTTTCAACACAATTTTGTGGTCACAAGTTTTATTTTTATGTAATCCCACAAGTGGTTGGAAAATATCAGCAAATCTTTGCAATAGTTGTTTCACTATTGGTGATTGCTGAATATTCAACTTTGTCTCTTACTTGTTGTAGTCACTCATGAGGAATAACTCGATAGCATACCCACTGGATCCTTTTCTTAATATCTCATTGAAATTCTTTGCTGAAATCAGCCTGTTCTTTGAAGGGATAAGAAATTAGTAAATGTATGTTCCTTGCCCTCACCATTAATGGATAACTTTCTGTTGACCCAATCCAAAGTAGTGGGGTTATACTTCTTGATCGAACTAACTCCCAACATCATGTCATAACCTTTTTAATGGTAACACCTTGAAATTACCGAGGACCTTCATTTTTTGAATTGTAATAGAACTATTAGATACCACTGTATCAGATACTAATGTTCCACCACCGTCTACCGTGATAGTTCGTCTTCGGGATGCTTGCATTTTAAGTTATGCTTGGTAGAAAATTATTTATTAAGGAATGTATTTGATCGGGCAGGACCAATCAAAGATCTATCTTGTACCCTAGAAATTTTTACTACCAATGATATTGTATCATCACCAGATACACATTGCATTACATTTGCAATATGGACATAAGTTTCTATTTGGGAGCTTCCTTTTCCTGTTGTTGTTGTTGTTGTTGTTGTTGTTGTTGTTGTTGTTGTTGTTGTTGTTGTTGTTGTTGTTGTTGTTGTTGTTGTTGTTGTTGTTGTTGTTGTTGTTGTTGTTGTTGTTGTTGTTGTTGTTGTTGTTGTTGTTGTTGTTGTTGTTGTTGTTGTTGTTGTTTGTTGTTGTTCTTGCTGTTGCTGTTGCTGTTGTTGTTGCTGTTGTTGTTGTTGTCGTTGTCGTTGTCGTTGTCGTTGTTGTTGTCGTTGTTGTTGTTGTTGTCGTTGTTGTTGTTGTTGTTGTTGTCATTGTTGTTGTTGTTGTTGTTGTTGTTGTTGTTGTTGTTGTCGTTGTTGTCGTTGTTTTCGTTGTTTTCGTTGTTGTTGTTGTTGTTCTTGTTATTGTTGTTGTTGTTGTTGTTGTTGTCGTCGACGGTGTTGTTGTTGTTGTTGTTGTTGTTGTTGTTGTTGTTGTTGTTGTTGTTGTTGTTGTTGTTGTTGTTGTTGTTGTTGTTGTTGTTGTTGTTGTTGTTGTTGTTGTTGTTGTTGTTGTTGTTGTTGTTGTTGTTGTTGTTGTTGTTGTTGTTGTTGTTGTCCGTGTTTTGTTATTGTCATTATTGTTGTTTGTTGTTTTATTGTTGTTATTATTGTTGTAATATTGTTGTTTGTGGTCATTGTTGTTTGTTGTTTATTGTTATTGTTGTTTGTTGTTATCCTTACTGTTTGTTGTTGTTATTATTGCTGTTAATTTTGTTATTGTTTGTTGTTGTTGTTGTTGTTGTTGTTGTTGTTGTTGTTGTTGTTGTTGTTGTTATTATTGTTGTTGTTATTGTTGTTGTTATTGTTGTTGTGTTGTTGTTGTTGTTGTTGTTGTTGTTGTTTATTGTTATTGTTCGTTGTTGTTATTGTTGTTATCTGTGTTGTTGTTGTTATTGTTGTTGTTATTGTTGTTATTATTGTTGTTGTTGTTGTTGTTGTTGTTGTTGTTGTTGTTGTTGTTGTTGTTGTTGTTGTTGTTGTTGTTGTTGTTGTTGTTGTTGTTGTTGTTGTTGTTGTTGCTGTTGTTGTTGCTGGTGTTGTTGCTGGTGTTGTTGCTGGTGTTGTTGCTGGTGTTGTTGCTGTTGTTGTTGCTGTTGTTGTTGCTGTTGTTGTTGTTGTTGTTTTTCTTCTTCTACAACAACATTTACATCTTCCTCCTCACGAGATTGCATTTGTAGCTTTATTTTATTCAACATGCTTTTTACCGTATTACACTTATGACCAAATGTCAAGTTTCCTAGGCAGTACCGACATTTGCCTCTTTCTTCCACCTTAGGTGCGGGTATCTGCCTTGTGTCTATGTTTGCCATATTTCTATTTCCAGTTCTAGTTGTGACATGCTTAGAAGTAGTTTGTACTATTTGCTTTTTTATTATCTATATAATATATCTCTTATCTCCTAGAAAACAAATAAGATGCTCTCAGTGTTACAGGTTTATGACATTTAGTGTTATGTTTAATTCAATCCACATAGAAATATGAACAAAAAGAAACTCTCAAGCAGATTATATTGTGACCTCTTATCATCATATGCAACCAATCTTAAAATTTATCAATATATTGATCTATTATAGTTGTTTTCTTCAATTCTCCGGGATTTGTGAATATTTCACATATTAAGGTGAAGAATTATTGCAAGTTCATGAGATATAACTACATATCACAAGTATTCATCCATGTTTTAGATTTACCTCTAATATGATCATTTGCCCATTTGGTCTTGTTTTCATTAGGTAACCCAAAAAGCTCAAAAATTCTTTCACACTCAAGTAACCAATTTTGAGCATTATCACTAAAAACATAGGCAATTCAACGCTAGGAGTTCTGATGAAAGGATTGTGTTGTTAAATTTGTCTAGCCTCCTGATTATGAGTTGTTGTCGGTGCTTGTTTTCTGCAGGTGTAGGGGGGTTTCTTTGTTCATTCAGTTGTCCTTTCTCTCAATTGTCAATTCCACATTATTGTTGTTATTGTTCTCTACTAGCATTTCTTTTAGGTGTTCCTGGTGATGACTGTAAGGTTACAACTGGTGATTTTGTGGGTAAACATTAGGAGAAGGTTGGGTGTAGGTGTGCTATGGGATAGGAACTTATTGGGAAAATGTGGTGGATGAAATCCTAGGAATTGTTGTGTTTTGGAAAATTAGGGGTTTGGGGATGGGGGAAGTATGTGTTTTGCTGAGGAAAGGTGGGTGAGTATGGCTAGCACAAAAATGGGTTGTGTTTGGTATTATTGAGGATGATTTTGTGGGTTGGTAGTATATTGGAGTGAGCTGTGATATGAAATCGTCTCAGTTGTGTAACTATTGGAATAGAAAAGGTTTGTTTTTGTGACGAACTTTTGGAAAAATTATGTTGTTGGTGTTGATTTTGTGGTGTAGGAAAGAACTAAGGAAGAGGAAGCTGGCTAAGGTGGGGTTGGGAAATGGGTGGAAGGGTGTTATAAGGGAAGTGTTGTTGTGACTAGTTTTGGAAGGAACTAGTTGCATCAGACAATGTATTTCCTTGGAAAACTGGACTCAAATAAGTTTGTCTGTGAGGTGGCGTATGGATGTCCCTACTTAAGTCTGACATATTATTACTATAACTCCTCCTAGACCCCATGAAATTCATTGATAGCCCTAGTTGAGCAACCATCTCTGTCAGTTTGGAAAGATTACCTTGAATGGAGTCAATTGATTGTTGGTGTTGTTGGAGCCTTCTGTTGATGTTGAGGACTTCTCGTGGCAAACAACACCCGATCTCTTCCTCTTCCTTTATGCGATCATGTGCAAGCTCCAGATTGCGAGCTTCCTGCGCGGCAACAACAATGGCCTCTTGAGATCTGGTATAAACTGGCAACATGATTTTGAAAGATGGCTCCTTTGGAGCGAAAATTCTATGGAGAGATGAGGATACGTGAGCCAGAGTAGATTATTGACACATACAAGGAATTTTATAGCTGAATCAATATGATAAGCAAACCCTAGGTGGATTCTTTATCCGAGGAAGGACTATGATAATACCACTTGTCATGGTATTGCTAGGTTGGAGAACATCTAGGTAAAGAATCTTGAACAACTTACTAGAATATAGGCTGGAACTACTGCAATTCTAAATCTAGAGAACAAATCTAGAAGGATGAGATGCAAGGCATAATTATTAAGAAAGAGGGAAACTTACAAGGAAATAAAGGGTAACGAAGTATAGTTTTCACGATCCCAACATAGTCTCACTTACGAAGATCAGAGGAAAGTTTATTTGTTTGACAATCGGCTCGGTCAGCAGGTTTGGATCTCAAAGGCTGAGTTGTTGTTGTAAATGGGAGGATTCCCTTAGACTTTATTCATAAGGTGATCAAGATATCGTACATGGTGTTTAAAAGATAGATCTCGATGGTTTGATAATAGTACTCGACGAGAATATGAATCTAGGATTTATGACTAAGACTAATGGCTATGTCTTGGGCAAATATGACATGTCCTTTTCAGGTGAATGTCTTCTAGTATATATATCCATTAGTGATGTAAGAGTATTCCTTAGTCACGAGGGGTCTTCGTCTTGCTTTGCACGTTAATTTGATTTTTGATCTTCCTTGGATGTACGTCAGGTCTTCAGGATCCTCTAGAGAGCCGCCTTGCAGCCCATCATGTCACATAGGTTGAGAGCTTCATGACGTGGGCCTCCAGGTCGCGGATGCCAGGGTCTTCATGGGAAGGAATATGGATTATGGCACATTTAAAGTACATGCCTAAATTCACCCATCACCTACAAGCCCCCGATTAGTACCTTTAATAATACGTCCTTATTCCATCAAAGGTATCCCAACTCTTTCTTAATCTTTGACTAATCAGCTCGATGATTCTCGTGTTCTGGAAAACATAGGTCTGGTGAACGTTAGAGACCTCAGGAAAAAAGGTCATCCTAGTGTTCTCGTCCTCAAAGTCGGTCTAGTGATTTCTTTCGTCTCAGATGTCCCAGCCTAATGGGCTTGTGACGAGGTCCTGGAATGATGTTAGCGATAGAGGGAAAATACATCTCCTTTAAGGGTGTACAATATGTTTAACGACCTGGGGAGGTCTGGAGTGAGAGAGATCTCCTTATAACGTGGAATTCTGACATGAGAGGCCGCCGGATATCCTTGTGCCACCTTTCCCAATGAAATGCTACATGTGGACCCATCATGATGTAAGTAGTTCATAAGGGAGGTCAAAGTCTGGTTCAGGATGACGTAAGCGATGACATTGATAAGTCACTGAATTTTGTTTTCGACCAGAGTAGGACTCTAAGAGAAAACGTGGTCTTTCCCATGTATGGATGTGAGGACCTGAATCTGAACCGCTTGGGTGCTCCTATTGGTAACTTCTTCCTTCAAGAGATCCATTATTGCATGAGAATTCGTTCTGGCCGAAGAAATTTAGGTGGTGATCATAATGTTATTCCTTCTCATTATGACCACTAATGTGACGTGCTGAGTGTGAACCTAGAGTACTTTTCCACAGGCCTTTGCAAAGTTAGTCTTTTCTTACTCGCCCCTTGCACAGTATGCATCTGACCTGCTCATCTCCTTCCCAATGAGTGTAATATAAAGGCTTTATCCTTTTCTCCGAAGAGAAAAAAAGTATACCCTTCTTCCTTTCCCAGAGTCAAACATGGATAATCCCTCTAACCCGTCGACAACATCATTTTATTCTTCCCTACTTATGGATTCCACACTTTCTAAAGCGGACTTCTTTGACAACCTCTACTTTCCTAGAGGCAAGTCCCTACCGATGGTTTCGTCCACTGAGCTCGAGGATAAGAGGCCAGAGAAGTGGCTGGCGTGCTCCAAGTCTTCAAGAATTAGAATCTGTAGATATTCTTGACCACATCGTCTATAAAGTTTCATTCCCCTTGTCCCAATTTGTTCTTGACGTTCTTGGCCACTTCAATATTCAAATCCTCCATCTTGCTCCCAGTTCCATCATTACAATGTATGTTTTCTCGCACCTCTATCGATCTCGCTTGGGGGGTTTAACCTTTTCTAGATCTGTTTCTCCACTTCCACCAACTCAAATCCTCCAAGAATACTGCCGGTTGGATATGTCAGAGTGTGTACTTCTACCTTCATCCAAGCATTGTTGATGCTTACATACCCCTTGGTCTGAAGGAATCATAGAGCGGCCCTGTGATGGATGTACACGTGGTTGATGTGGAGCCTGTTGGTGTAGGGTTTCGTAGCATGGAAAACAAAATTTTCTACCGCATACAAAAAAACAAGCCAAGATCTATCTACTAGATTGTAGCAAAGAGTCGATGGAATAACTTACCCTCGAAGATTCCAAAGTGTTTAACGAGAGAGGATTCTCGTGGGTGATGTAGTCGTACTCTTCCCGATCTCAAGATCGCGTAGACGATCCTTCCGGCGCTGCGTTCCGCCAGCCCCCTTGATCGGTCACACGTTCGATTTTCGACGAAGACCTTCCTCTCCCTTGTTCCAAAGAAAATGGAGGTTGTAGCACTCTCCTCGCGATTCCGGCAGCACAACGGCGTGGTACCGGAAGTAGAGGGGAGATCTCGCAGGGCTTCGCCTTAAGCCGGAGCGAGTATGGTGGAGTATGAGAGAGCTCCTCGGCGATCTAGGGTTTAGACACACCAAGGAGGAGAGGCTAGAGCCGGCGGCTAGGGTTCCGGGGACCCCCAAGTCGGCGGCTAGGGCAAAACCCTAGAGGGGCGGCGGCGGCTATGGTGGTAGGCGCCAAGCTAGGGTTTGAGGAGAGGTACTTGTGTGTGCTAGGAGGGAGCCTTGCCCCTCCTTATATAGGTGGAGGGGCTGACAGCCAAGGGGAGGGAGGGGAGTCCCTCCCCAACTCGGCTTGGAGGGGGCACCGCCGGTTGGAGGAGGGATTCCCTCCCCAACTCGGTTTCCCACTTCCTCCTCTTTTCCTCTTTCCAAAACTTGCCGTTTCACTTTCAAACTAGCCGTTTGACTTTTCAATTTAGGATTTGAATAAACCCTTTATTTTGGACAGCTAGACACTTAGTACTGTAGGGGTTCGTAGCATGGAAAACAAAAATTTTCTACTGCATGCAAACAAACAAGCCAAGATCTATCTACTAGATTGTAGCAACGAGTCAATAGAAGAACTCACCCTCTAAGATTCCAAAGCGGTTAACGAGAGCAGATTCTCGTGGATGATGTAGTCGTACACTCCCGATCTCAAGATCGCGCAGACGATCCTTCCGGCGCTGCGTTCCGGCAGCGCTCCCGCAGTCGGTCACACGTTCGGTACTCGACGAAGACCTTCCTCTCCCTTGTTCCAGCAGGCAGCGGAGGTTGTAGCACTCTCCTCGCGATTCCGGCAGCACAACGGCGTGGTACCGGAAGTAGAGGGGAGATCTCGCAGGGCTTCGCCTTAAGCCTGAGCGAGTATGGTGGAGTATGAGAGAGGATTTAGTGGTCTAGGGATTAGACACACCAATCAGAAGGCTCTAAACCGAAAGCTAGGGCAATTAGAAGCTCTAAACCAAAACGGCTCTAAACCGGAGGCTGTGGCTAGGGTTTAGATTTAGAGGATAGGAACTTGTGTGTCTAGGAGGGGAGCCCTGCCCCTCCTTTTATAGGTGGAGGGAGGCGCTGGGAGGAGTCCCTCTCCAACTCGGCCTCAAGGAGGGCCGGCGGTGGGAGGAGGAACTCCTCCCCCAAGTCGGCTTCAAACTTCCTTCTCCTCTTTCCCACTTCCCAAAATAGCCGTTTGACTTTCAAACTAGCCGTTTGACTTTTCAAACTAGGATTTGATTAAATCCTCTATTTGGTACAACAATGACACTTAGTACATGATGCAATCATACCAACTTGATATAACACATTCATGTACCCCTTCCCCCCGGAGTGCCGGACATTCCGGAACCTTCTAGAATGTTCCCGATGAAAACACCGGAATCATTCCCCAACTCCGAAACGGGACTTTCCTTATATGAATCTTATTCTCCGGACCATTCCGGATCTCCTCGTGATATCCCGGATCCCATCCGAGACTCCGAACAACATTCGGTCTCTTTCTCATTCATTCCATAACTACTCAAACAATGTCGAATCCTTAAGTGTGTCTCCCTACGGTTCGTGAATTATGCGGACATGATCGAGACACTTCTCCGAACAATAACCAATAGAGGAATCTGGAAATTCATATGGCTCCCACATATTTCTACGATTACTTTGCGATCGAATGAACCACTTACATACGATACCAATTTCCCTTTGTCTCACGATAGTTTACTTATCCGAGGTTTTGATCGTCGGTATCTCTGCATACCTAGTTCAACCTCGTTACCGATAAGTACTCTTTTCTCGTTCCCGTGATATGTGATCCCTTGTGAGCCAGACACATGCTTGCAAGCTAATTGGATGACATTACACCGAGAGGGCCCAGAGTATATCTATCCGTCATATGGATGGACAAATCCCACTCTTGATCCATGTGTTTCAACCGATACTTTCCGAACACTCAATGCCACCTTTATAGCCACCGCCACGGTGTGGTGTTTGATGTCATCAAAGCATCCATCCAAAAGGTGATATGCATAATCTCATGGTCGAAGGAATTAGGTTACTATGTATCAGAAAGCATATAGCAATTGAACTATTTAAAATGACTTGATCTTTATGCTACGCTTATCTATAGGAGTATGTCCATCACATCATTCTCCTAATGATATGATCCTGTTGTTAATAACATCTCTATGTTCATGATCAGGAAACCATGATCATATATTAACCAACAAGCTAGTTTAACAAGAGGCTTTATTAGGGACTCTTTTATGTTTACAAATCACACAAGTATTAATGTTTCCTGTTAATACAATTATAGCATGGTATGTAAACATTTATCATAAGTATGAAGATATGATAATAAACCACTTTATTATTGCCTCTTGGGCATATCTCCAACAGTCTCCCACTTGCACTAGAGTCAATAATCTAGTTTCAAACCTTTGTGTATTCAACACCTATGGCTTTCTGGTGTTGCAAGTACACTTTTGCTAGTGGTCAACTGATCTCCGGATCTGACACTTCCAGGTCCGTGTGTAATTGCATGTATTTGCGTCTCTACGCATCACTCATTCTCTAATGAGATGGCTTCGTACAAATTTGGTCCTTTGGTGTGACCTTTAGTTCTTTGGGGTTAAAAACATGTTGACAATATTGTCGTACAATATATCTTCGTAGTATTATCCCACTGTGAACTACACCTAGTTTGATAACAAACTACTTGACACAAATGCCCTCTTTTGCTGCTCTAATAGCAGTTATATACTTAGCCTTTTGTTGTAGTATCTGTCACAATGTCTTAACTTTGGAACTCATCCAAATTCATTATGGAACCTACTTTCCATTATATTGTGCCACCCTTAGTTTAGATTGAGATAAACTTAATTTGTACTTTGTGACAAAACTAGTATCAATGTAGTACTTTTACAATGAACTAACCATCTATTTGTCACTTCTACAAACAATATATTCTTAGTTCTTCCAAAAGATCATAAGAATATCCTTACTATTGTCCAATGATCATCATTCTGGTATATGATCACATCATTTAGAGCATAGGACATATCTGGATTTGTACATATCACGGTATGATTGATATAAATACTCTTTGTGATCAAGTATCAATCTATACTTGAATCTTGTATCACTTACCAAGTGTCAATACACTTGAATATATCATTAATATTGAACTCATTCAATCCTTTCTGTGCGACAAGAACCTTTCTTGTAGTTTCTATATTGAACTCATTCAATACATCATCTATGTACTTTCGGCACAACCATATTAGCGTCTATTGATGCCAAATATTTGGGTTTTGCCTAAGTCTTTCATCAGGATGAAATTCTTAATATGTGTTAATAAAATATACATCTTTTCCAATCAACAATATGTCCTCCACATAATGTATTAGAAATATGTCTTAGCGCTCCCACTTAATTTCTTGCAAATGCAAGCATCTTCATTGTCTCTGATGAAATTAAACTCTTTTAACAGTTTCATCATAGTGAAGATTCCAACTCCACTATGCTTACTTGAACCATTGAAGTTTGCATATGCTTTTAGCATCCTTTGAATTAACAAAACCCTATGGACTGTGTTACGCACATGTCCTAGGTAACAATTCTATTAGAAGAACTTGTTTTGTTTATTCAACTACCACATAACAAATTTATATGTAGTGGTTGCTACATTAATCCGTCTAGACTAAATATCGCTATGAAAGATCAGATCTTGTCATAGTCAACCTTTGAACATTGTTGTGAACTCTTTCCCAACATGTTAACTATATTCATGTCCATTTCTTTATAGATCCAAACACAACTGTAAGGTATTACACCTTTCTCGAGGGTCCTTCAAGTTCAAAACTTGATTATGTATGGAACTATCACGGATTTTATGGCTTCAAGCCATTTGACGGAGTCAGGGCCCATCATCGCTTCTTTGCATGTAGTCGGTTCATTATTCTTAAATAATGATTCAACCCTCAAATCTTGGTATTTGATTGTTTACCCGACCTATTTGTTTCAATAGGAACTTAGATCTCCATGACCACAACCTTTGAGGTACGTGAGCCATGAGCATTATTGCTGCCTCCGGAACACTTTTAGGCGCTGCGCAACTCTGCACATATAGCTAAGGTTCTTTTAACCTTATCAAAGTTCTATTGTCCTCCCACTTTACTTTTCACGAAAAATTCCTTCCCAAAGAAACTTGACGTTCTAAGCGACAAACACTTTTGTCTCTGGTGTTATGGAGGAATACTTAACAGTTATTCGAAATAACATACAAAGACAAGTTCATCCGACTTTGGTTGCAAACATCTTTCTTATGCAAATCATACCAATGTTTTAAGAAAGGAAAACTTGGGTTTTATCCCAAACCATAACATATGGTGTCATTTCAACGGATTACGATGGAGCTCTTTTCAGTGGAAAAAACGGTAGTCTCTAAAGCTTTTAATCTTTAAAATATAATGGCAGTTTTATGAATTATACCTTTTGATTTTACCATGTCAAACAAGGTTTAATTACACATCTCGAATGCTCCATACTCTTATGGTGTTTCGGGAAATGCAAATCCACGGAACGATTCCATAAATCTTAGGTATTATGCTAAACTTTGTAACTCAAATATCTTCCTTTATGATCTTATCATAAACTATTTATATTGTTGTTACAATGATTTTACACTTCATCTTGAAAGTCTTTGAACTTTTCAACTATTTCTGTAGAGGTCCCTACCCAATATGGTAGATCCCTCCTGTGTTTTACAATGCTAGTCCCTGGATCAATAGCTAGCATCCACAGTAAGATTTAATATCAAGAAACAAGGCCAAAATATAACTTTATAACCAGGAATAAAATAATTTTTTTATTACATCATACATAGCTCATATGGCTATTACAATACATTGCAGCGGAATAAATATAGTCATGGGTCCTTCATCTTCAAAGTGCCACAGGCAGATGTTGGTTGTAGACTTTGTAGTCCTAGTCAATCAAACAATCTTCATCTAACAAAACAATCAACCTGCAACATTACAAGTTACAGCCACAAAGGTCAATACATTTGAATTGTATTGGCAAGTTTCACTTTTATGTATAATATGAGTGGATCCTATCCATACATGCATATTTGGCTAAGTAGAGTTTAGGGCTTATTTGCATAAAGCAACATTTATCCTATCTTTTCAAATTGGTTTGTCAAATCTCTTTTCAAATCTCTTTCCAAGTTCCTTGAACTCCTTGGTAGAAACTCAAGTGTTCAAGTCCTTGTCAAAATCCCTTGAGCTACTGGTAACTCCAAGTGCTTCAAGTTTTATCAAAATCTCATGAGTCCTTGGTAACCCCAAGTACATCATGCTCTTGAGCACCTTGGTAACCCCAAGTGCAACAAGCTTTATCAAATCTCTTTGAATTCCTTGGTACCCCAAGTGCATCAAGTTTTTATATTAGAAGTTGGAATGTCGAGATCTCCCATGGTTCAAACTTTAGTTGCTCAAGATTGTCCATAGCCGTGACACGGCTAAGTACTTAGATTTTATTAACCTGCAGAAGGAGTACACTTTACCCACATGACACAATCCCATCTTGTTGCCACCAAAGGGCCCTCTTGGATTAGTGCTCACCAAGATGGAGTACTTGATCGAGAGTGTGACGAAGTCTTTCCAAAAGGTCCTTCCATACATCATTGCTAGCTTGTCTTCAGCCCCCATGAAGCATTCCAGATCCCCATGTCCGGTAACTAAAGACAATGTATGGTTCTTCCTAATGTAGTTGACTAAGCCAGAGCCATAATAGCATGTGGTTGTACACGAAAGCCACAATTGGAGAAACATGTTCAATCTCTAAGTTTCCTAGGTGGTTTTCATTTGGAGCACAACACAAAGTGATTGCCATAGACATGGTTCCTTTTTTTGCCACCTTCTCCAAAAACATAAAGTGTCCACCACCTAGGTGGTTCATTGAGTCCTTGTTTTATTATGTAAAACACAAGTCCTTTTTTCAACCTTTGTAAAATCTCAACATGTATCTCTTTTCAAAACACAGCATGGCTAAGCATGTACAACTTCAATATTTTTACTAAGGAGTGTATAGGGAATCCTATTAGGATTAGCATAGCATAAGTATAAACATTTTTATGCATGTTTACAAAATCCACTAAGTATAATGAAAATAGTAGGTCTTTTGTATGATAGTGTAACTTGCCTTTTTGGTAGGGAATGAGGATTTACTCCTTGATCTTGCTAGTCTCACACTTTGCTAATTCCACTACAATCATTCAAACAAGCATAGTATCAAGTAACATTCCAAACTAATATTCGAACAATATTTCACTCACACAAGGCAATGGATTCTAAGTCTTGCATAAATATGCAAAGGTTGGTTCTATTGCAAGGATGGTCTCTACTAGGCTTATAAACTTTGTAAGGTCCACTTTGGTCATCTACCAAAATGGCAAAGTCATTAGTTAGAGGGTTTTGCTCAAAATCCATTTTAAAATCCATTTATCATTTCATGTGGTGAAAATTATTCTTTTTAAAGTAAAACTTTATATCTTTCAACAAGTGAGTTGCCCTTGGCAAGGCTTGGTGTTTTGGGTCAGTAAGTTTGGTTCATAACATTTTTCCAAAGTTTTTCTTGCAAAAACATTTCCATAATAAAATCAATGAGTTTATTTGGCTAGAAAATGGCTAAGTTAAATAATTCATCTTAAATTTCACAAAAATCATTTTTAACACTATGGGTTGGTTCCTAGGGTCAGTAAGGTCACACAAATCCATTTTGCAAAAGATTTAATCTTAGAATCAATTTTAAACAATTTTTATACTCTAAACAAGTACACAAATGTTTCTGTAAATTCAAACAAGCTAACAGTTACTATTTTCAAAACTAAGGCCATGGTTAGCTAGGGCTTGTTCTCCTGATTTCATTGATATAAAATTTGTCAAATTTGGACGTGTGGTTTGAAAGTTACAAGGGTTTGAAAATCCTATCTAATTCAGATTTCAATCTGTTTTAAATCAAAAAGGTGACACGCGGCGTGTTCTTACTGGTCGATATCGGTTCGGCCGGATCGGCTCTGTGGAGCGTTAGATATAGTTAGATCGAGTGGCTCAGATCGAGTACCCCTTCGCGTTTAAGTCATCTGTTTCTACGCGTCTGATCTAAATCGAACGGTCCTGATCAATCATCCATGAAGTGGCGGCGCTGGCGACGGTGGTTGGCGGCGGAGCGGCCAGTCGATGACGGCGCCGGTGAAATAGGAAGTGAGAGGGAAAAAGGGCATGCTCACCGGGCTCAGGAAGTCACGGCGATGCTCAACGTGCGGTTGACGAGGCAAGGGGCGCTCGGGGTCAGGTGGAATCTCTCGCCGGAGTTCGTGGCGGCGTCGGGTGCGTCAGGTGGTCATCGTGGGCGGCGCTACGGATCACCCCAAGGCATAACAAGGACGTTGTTAGATGCGCAGGACCAAGGCAAGGTTGTGTGCGTGAACGAGAAGAAGAGGGGCGACCGGAATCTACCTGTGGGGCTCACCGGAGTTGAAGACAGTCGCGGTGCTGCAGGTCGTCGTCGAAGGCGAGGTTTCAGGGCACCCGCGGTTGAATGGAAGGTTCTGACAGAAACTCCAGGGAGTGGAGAAGCTGCTAGGGTGCTCGGGGAGGCAAGGCAGTGGTTGGGCTCGCCGGAATTGAGGAGGGAGCTCGTCGGTGACGGCGGTGGTGCAGAGGAAATTGGCGATAGCCTAGGGGCAGAGAGGAAGAGTGATCTGGGGAGATTTGACGAGGAGGGAGAGGCGTTTTATCCTGCGTGGTCGTGGGGCTGATTCAACGCGTGTTTAAGGCGTATTACGCCGGAGTTAATCCGTCTGCAACGGCAGTGAGGAGGGAGAGGCGTGGTTCGCGGTGGGGAAGAAGAAGGAGGTGGCAGTGTGGGGTCCGCTGGCAGTGAAAGAAAGTAAGAAGGGGAGGGGTCCACCTGTCGGTTGCTGGATGGGTGCGGTTCTGAGTGTAAAAGAAAACGGTTCGGGGAGGGAAGTTGGGCTAGATGGGCTGGGCTGTATGGTTGGGCTGCTCGTTTTGTTCTATTTTTTTCTGTCTAATTCTTTTCCTTTTTCCATTTCTATTTCCTAATTTGTTAGTTCAAACAATTATTCAAGCATTTCAAATAATTCAACCATTCAAACAATCATTAAACTTTGCATTGTGTTTTTGGTTCTGTTCATCAACATAATCCAACATTCCAAAATAAAATAACCTTTTATGTTCCATTTTATTAATTAAATAAAATGGACTATGGTTTATTAATAAAATAGGGTTTGGTTTAATTAACAAAATCTTCATTTAAAATCCAAATATTTTCAAAACCCAATCAATAGGTTTTATTTGAAAATAAATAATATTTGAAAAACTTGTTTAAAATAAAATAATCCTTTTACTTTAGGGTCCATTAATAATTAGATGAATAGACCTTATTTATTTAATTCCCATAGGATTTGTTTTATTAGAATATTTATTTTTGAAATCCAAAACATTTCAGTAAGTTTTATTTGAGAATATAATTTACTTAGAATACTTATTTAAAATAATTTATTAAGTTTTGATATTTTAATTAAAATGGTAATAACCTTTTATTTTAAAATAAGTTGGGTATTAAATCCTTATTATTTTATTTAAACAATCCTTTATTATATTTAGATAAACCTTTGCTACTTTATTTAAATTAAAATGTTTTTAATTCTCAAAGTTTGGCTAGGATTTATTTGGCTTTATAACATAATCTTAATTTATAAAATTCTATTTCATTTGAAAAACAAATCTTTTCATTTGATTGTTTCAAAATAACATTTCAAATTGTTTCCCTTTATGAAATGTTTATCCTTTTAAATCCTTTTAGGATTTTATTTAATTCAAATGGGTTTGAGGTTCCATTTTAATTCAAAAGTTTCTTCTGGCTCTGAAAATCAAACAAAGTTTTATTTTATTAACTTATTTTCACATTACAAGATTTGGAAGATCTTGGGATGTGACAGGCTACCACCCTTAAAATAAATCTCGTCCCGAGATTTGGGAAGGCTAGGGTTTCAAGCAAGTTCAAACAACTAGGGTTCTACCACCCTTAAAAATTTTCAAACAAAAATTACATATTGGCCTTCTTGGGTCCTGGAAATTTCTCTAAGTTAAACTTTTGCTTTGTTACTATGCTTGACTCATGGGCCAAGATTGAGTTTCTCCATAGGCTTGTTCAACTTGTTCTTCATCCTTTCTGGACAGTTGCTTGCATAATGTCCTGGGTTCTTGCAGTTGAAGCAATGAATGTCATTTAGTTCTTTACGTTGTTCTTGTGGACAAGTTGCTACAAAATGGCCTGGTTCTTTGCAGTTGTTGCACCACACTTGGTCAATCTCTTTATTTTTCTTGTTCTCTGGGCATCCACTGGAGTAGTGTCCCATTTCCTTACATCTACGACATTGTATAAGGCTCATGTCTTTCTTGGGCTTCTTGATTTTCTTTGATCCTTTGAATTGGGTTGTCTTGTTAGGAGGTAGAAGTGGTCTTTTTTCCTTTGGTAGACTTGGATCCTTCCTGTTTCCTTTGTTCCACCATGGCATAGATGGGACACAGGCCAGGAGTATGGTCACTTCCTTCACAAAGGTAACAAGTAGCTTGATCGGTGGGGCATTGTCCAACAGGATGATCTTCTTCACAATTGGGGCATTGTCCTTCATGCTCCTTGGAAGTATGATCCTTATATCCACATATAGTGCAAGCTGGGGCTCCATCTAGAATAATATTCTTGTCAGCCTTGTTATCATAGACTTCTTTGGGGTAGTTTTCCTCCATGCTAATCATTTGATTAGTCACCTTAAGCATCAGTTGGGATTGCTCTTCCAAAAACCTTTGGAGTGCTGGATCCTTATCACTATTGTTGACTATGAACTGAGCTGTCAGTTGGTTCAACTGGTGTTGGGTTGCTATGAGCTCTTTCATGCTAGCAGCTTGGTTGGTGTTGGTGTCATCAACCTTGGAGTCTTTTGGAGTAGTCATCTGTTTGGGTTGAAAGGAGGTTAGAATAGGCAAGATATTTCTAAGGAACCAATTCTAATCACACACTTCACAATTTACACAGACAATGTGCATGCAATCACAAACCAAACATTCACAAACAACTTTGCACTCAAACAACAAGGTTCAAGCACTTACTTAGGCAACAAAATATTTTTGTTACACCACATAAGTTGGTGGTTTGACTTAACTAAATTATGGCGGTCCATCTATGTGGTTCACTTGTGGTCTTCCTTCTTTCTTGGTTTCTTCCTCTTACATGAGATCATGGTTCCTTGAGAAAAACTCCCTGGTCACAATACCTCAAAGTTGTTGATGGTTTCTTCTTATTTTGCATTCCCTCAGTCTCTAAATTCTTAAGTAAGATTTCCTTGTCTTACTTGTGGTCCTTAGTAGTTTCCATGTTAGAAGTCCTTGGTGAACATGCTGAAGATGTTGAAGTCATTAGAGTTGAAGATGTTGAAGAAGTCCTTTGCACATGGTGTAGTCTTTGGCCATGGGTAGGTTTTTCCATCAAGTTGAAGTAGAAGAGGTGTAGAGTTAAACCAAAATGGTAGAGTAAAGAGTTTACAAGTATTTTTGTAAATAAGTTTTTGAACAAGTATAACTCCTATTTTTCTAAGGGTTTTTGTCCAATCCTAGGTTTACAAATCCTACAGGCAACACAATGCTCTGATACCATCTGTAGAGGTCCCTACCCAATATGGTAGATCCCTCCTGTGTTTTACAATGCTAGTCCCTAGATCAATAGCTAGCATCCACAGTAAGATGTAATATCAAGAAACAAGGCCAAAATATAACTTTATAACCAGGAATAAAATAATTTTTTTATTACATCATACATAGCTCATATGGCTATTACAATACATTGCAGCGGAATAAATATAGTCATGGGTCCTTCATCTTCAAAGTGCCACAGGCAGATGTTGGTTGTAGACTTTGTAGTCCTAGTCAATCAAACAATCTTCATCTAACAAAACAATCAACCTGCAACATTACAAGTTACAGCCACAAAGGTCAATACATTTGAATTGTATTGGCAAGTTTCACTTTTATGTATAATATGAGTGGATCCTATCCATACATGCATATTTGGCTAAGTAGAGTTTAGGGATTATTTGCATAAAGCAACATTTATCCTATCTTTTTCAAATTGGTTTGTCAAATCTCTTTTCAAATCTCTTTTCCAAGTTCCTTGAACTCCTTGGTAGAAACTCAAGTGTTCAAGTCCTTGTCAAAATCCCTTGAGCTACCTGGTAACTCCAAGTGCTTCAAGTTTTTATCAAAATCTCATGAGTCCCTTGGTAACCCCAAGTACATCATGCTCTTGAGCACCTTGGTAACCCCAAGTGCAACAAGCTTTATCAAATCTCTTTGAATTCCTTGGTACCCCAAGTGCATCAAGTTTTTATATTAGAAGTTGGAATGTCGAGATCTCCCATGGTTCAAACTTTAGTTGCTCAGTATTGTCCATAACCGTGGACACGGCTAAGTACTTAGATTTTATTAACTTCTGCAGAAGGAGTACACTTTACCCACATGACACAATCCCATCTTGTTGCCACCAGTGGCCTACTGGATTAGTGCTCACCAAGATGGAGTATCTTGGCATCGAGAGTGTGACGAAGTCTTTCCAAAAGGTCCTTCCATACATCATTGCTAGCTTGTCTTCAGCCCCCATGAAGCATTCCAGATCCCCATGTCCGGTAACTAAAGACAATGTATGGTTCTTCCTAATGTAGTTGACTAAGCCAGAGCCATAATAGCATGTGGTTGTACACGAAAGCCACAATTGGAGAAACATGTTCAATCTCTAAGTTTCCTAGGTGGTTTTAATTTGGAGCACAACACAAAGTGATTGCCATAGACATGGTTCCTTTTTTTGCCACCTTCTCCAAAAACATAAAGTGTCCACCACCTAGGTGGTTCATTGAGTCCTTGTTTTATTATGTAAAACACAAGTCCTTTTTTCAACCTTTGTAAAATCTCAACATGTATCTCTTTTCAAAACACAGCATGGCTAAGCATGTACAACTTCAATATTTTTACTAAGGAGTGTATAGGGAATCCTATTAGGATTAGCATAGCATAAGTATAAACATTTTTATGCATGTTTACAAAATCCACTAAGTATAATGAAAATAGTAGGTCTTTTGTATGATAGTGTAACTTGCCTTTTTGGTAGGGAATGAGGATTTACTCCTTGATCTTGCTAGTCTCACACTTTGCTAATTCCACTACAATCATTCAAACAAGCATAGTATCAAGTAACATTCCAAACTAATATTCGAACAATATTTCACTCACAAGGCAATGGATTCTAAGTCTTGCATAAATATGCAAAGGTTGGTTCTATTGCAAGGATGGTCTCTACTAGGCTTATAAACTTTGTAAGGTCCACTTTGGTCATCTACCAAAATGGCGAAGTCATTAGTTAGAGGGTTTTGCTCAAAATCCATTTTAAAATCCATTTATCATTTCATGTGGTGAAAATTATTCTTTTTAAAGTAAAACTTTATATCTTTCAACAAGTGAGTTGCCCTTGGCAAGGCTTGGTGTTTTGGGTCAGTAAGTTTGGTTCATAACATTTTTCCAAAGTTTTTCTTGCAAAAACATTTCCATAATAAAATCAATGAGTTTATTTGGCTAGAAAATGGCTAAGTTAAATAATTCATCTTAAATTTCACAAAAATAATTTTTAACACTATGGTTTGGTTCCTAGGGTCAGTAAGGTCACACAAATCCATTTTGCAAAAGATTTAATCTTAGAATCAATTTTAAACAATTTTTATACTCTAAACAAGTACACAAATGTTTCTGTAAATTCAAACAAGCTAGCAGTTACTATTTTCAAAACTAAGGCCATGGTTAGATAGGGCTTGTTCTCCTGATTTCATTGATATAAAATTTGTCAAATTTGGACGTGTGGTTTGAAAGTTACAAGGGTTTGAAAATCCTATCTAATTCAGATTTCAATCTGTTTTAAATCAAAAAGGTGACACGCGGTGTGTTCTTACTGGTCGATACCGGTTCGGTCGGATCGGCTCTGTGGAGCGTTAGATATAGTTAGATCGAGTGGCTCAGATCGAGTACCCCTTCGCGTTTAAGTCATCTGTTTCTACGCGTCTGATCTAAATCGAACGGTCCTGATCAATCATCCATGAAGTGGCGGCGCTGGTTGGCGGCGGCAGTCGATGACGGCGCCGGTGAAATAGGAAGCGAGAGGGAAAAAGGGCATGCTCACCGGGCTCAGGAAGTCACGGCGATGCTCAACGTGCGGTTGACGAGGCAAGGGGCGCTCGGGGTCAGGTGGAATCTCTCGCCGGAGTTCGTGGCGGCGTCGGGTGCGTCAGGTGGTCATCGTGGGCGGCGCTACAGATCACCCCAAGGCATAACAAGGACGTTGTTAGATGCGCAGGACCAAGGCAAGGTTGTGTGCGTGAACGAGAAGAAGAGGGGCGACCGGAATCTACCTGTGGGGCTCGCCGGAGTTGAAGACAACAGCGGTCTTTGCAGTCGTCGTCGGCGAGGTTTGTGGCACCAGCGGTTGAATGGAAGGTTACGGCGAACGCCAGGAGTGGAGAAGCTGCTAGGGTGCTCGGGGAGGCAAGGCAGTGGTTGGGCTCGCCGGAATTGAGGAGGGAGCTCGTCGGTGACGGCGGTGGTGCAGAGGAAATTGGCGATAGCCTAGGGGCAGAGAGGAAGAGTGATCTGGGGAGATTTGACGAGGAGGGAGAGGCGTTTTATCCTGCGTGGTCGTGGGGCTGATTCAACGCGTGTTTAAGGCGTATTACGCCGGAGTTAATCCGTCTGCAACGGCAGTGAGGAGGGAGAGGCGTGGTTCGCGGTGGGGAAGAAGAAGGAGGTGGCGGTGGGGTCATTGGCGGTGAAAAGAAAGTAAGAAGGGAGGTCCACAGCCGGTTCTTTGGTGGGTGCGGTTCTGAGTGTAAAAGAAAACGGTTCGGGGAGGGAAGTTGGGCTAGATGGGCTGGAGCTGGGCCAGATGGTTGGGCTGCTCGTTTTGTTCTATTTTTTTCTGTCTAATTCTTTTCCTTTTTCCATTTCTATTTCCTGATTTGTTAGTTCAAACAATTATTCAAGCATTTCAAATAATTCAACCATTCAAACAATCATTAAACTTTGCATTGTGTTTTTGGTTCTGTTCATCAACATAATCCAACATTCCAAAATAAAATAACCTTTTATGTTCCATTTTATTAATTAAATAAAATGGACTATGGTTTATTAATAAAATAGGGTTTAGTTTAATTAACAAAATCTTCATTTAAAATCCAAATATTTTCAAAACCCAATCAGTAGGTTTTATTTGAAAATAAATAATATTTGAAAAACTTGTTTAAAATAAAATAATCCTTTTACTTTAGGGTCCATTAATAATTAGATGAATAGACCTTATTTATTTAATTCCCATAGGATTTGTTTTATTAGAATATTTATTTTTGAAATCCAAAACATTTCAGTAAGTTTTATTTGAGAATATAATTTACTTAGAATACTTATTTAAAATAATTTATTAAGTTTTGATATTTTAATTAAAATGGTAATAACCTTTTATTTTAAAATAAGTTGGGTATTAAATCCTTATTATTTTATTTAAAGAATCCTTTATTATTTTTAGATAAACCTTTGCTACTTTATTTAAATTAAATTTTTTTTAATTCTCAAAGTTTGGCTAGGATTTATTTGGCTTTATAACATAATCTTAATTTATAAAATTCTATTTCATTTGAAAAACAAATCTTTTCATTTGATTGTTTCAAAATAACATTTCAAATTGTTTCCCTTTATGAAATGTTTATCCTTTTAAATCCCTTTAGGATTTTATTTAATTCAAATGGGTTTGAGGTTCCATTTTAATTCAAAAGTTTCTTCTGGCTCTGAAAATCAAACAAAGTTTTATTTTATTAACTTATTTTCACATTACAAGATTTGGAAGATCTTGGGATGTGACAATTTCACACCTCATCCTTATTAAGTAAATATTCATATATTCACTCAAATTTTCGGAGAAAGTATATGAAGTTGAAATCCATCGCTCTTTACTACACATAATGGACTTCGTACAACAATATGTACAAGTTCCAATAAGATAGTCATTCGTTCCCTTTTGGCCTATGAACGAAGTTTTAATTATCTCTTAGGAAAGTTTCACAAGCGTCATGTGATCAAAAAATCAAAAGACTGCAAAATTCCATCCACATGGAGTTTCTTCATGTTTTCTTTCCAATATAATTTAAACATCGATGTCACTTCCTAAGTGATCTTTCAATAAATTTGTCTTTCGACATCTTTAGCACTAGTTTTATGGATGTGATTTTTCCAACGAGATTTGTGAATCATCCATCTTTTATGGATTACGGCATTTATTTGAACAACCCTTTTGTTCTCATAATACCTGATAAAACAAATCTTGAAGGCAAGCTTTGATGTTTAACGAGCAACACAATAACCCTTTATTTGTTCTCGATGAACATCATCACATATTCTTTTGCTAGTTACTTAGGCCATTGTAGTTCATGAATTGTGTTATTTCGTATGATGATTCATACCAAAAAATTCAGTATCAAATACTTAAGAAACACATTGTTTAATAAGCAAAGAATATAGCCATAACATGTATATCATCTATATACTTAAACTGAACAATTCTAGTCTTTTCTTTTCCGCCATATATTTATGAGATTCTCTTTCGATTTTTCTACATTTGAAAGAATCTATCAATATCAATAGTGGAGTCATACATATGACACATAGTCCAAAGCGTGTATAATTAAATACCAATGTCTTTGGACTTGCACTTTGAAGTAGATCACCATCATCAAATGTTTGGTGTTCTTTCAAATTCCTTTCTTTAGTAATCTCTTGGTGTAGTAAATATTTTACCTACATCGAATATTCACCCTTATCATGGAATTATCCATGATCAAGCTACTTTTAGCTTATAAAGATGAATCGTGAGTATAATGTTGCTATCCAAAACCTTTTGGTGGATTAGGACAACTAGTGTCTCCAACCCTTTGCAAATTCTCATCAAATATGAGAACATGACTTTTGCCATATTATACTCTGTCATGTTGCAACCAAAACTTCGTTTCAGATATCACAATATCTTCCACACATCATGGTTTCTGAAATAACTCTTTCAGATCCTAGATAACCTTGATATTAAGACAATCCTTTGAATATCAAGAATCATGGAGACAAACATGATACTTATACACTAACTCTTGGAATTGTCACTCTTGTTTTAATACCAATTATTAAACTTCATGGAGTAACCGGAACTTACTGAAAGTTTGCAATAGGACTTTTAAAATTTAGATTAACACTTCAAAACAATACGATACCAGTTCGTAAAGTAAATAACCAGAATTGTATAGTTCTATCATCTCAATTATAACTAAGCGCAAGGTGGTAAACGGATGCCAATGACTACAACAACTATGCAAATTCACTTTGATTTAATTTATGATAAATTGAGTTCTAATTAATAATTAAATTAATCTAGGTGAACTCCCACTCAAAACAACATCCCTCACATTGTTTTAGTGATCACACGAACCAAATCCACCACATCAAAACCGATCATCACGAGAGTTGATGTAGCTTCAATGGCGAACAACCAACATGTTCATCATATCTACTATATGACTCATGCTTTACCTTTCGGTGATCCGTGTTCCTGAGACCATGTCTGTACATGCTCGGCTCGTCAAGATCAAACCTTAGCTTCCGCATGAGCAAATCTGGCTTGCCCACGTTGTATACACTTGCGGAATCTAACACACCCGATCATCACGTGGTGCTTCGAAACAACAAGCTTTAGCAACGGTGCCAACTAAGGGTGAACACTTTATGACTTGAAATTCATGTGCATGAGGGATCATCTTATAATGCTACCGTCGTCTACTAAGCAATACAAGATGCATAAAGGATTAACATCCCATGCAATTTATAATATGTGATATGATATGGCCTTTCTTCTTTGTGCTTCCGGTCTCCATCTTCTAGCACGAACATGATCTCCATCATCACCGACATTGCATCAAGGTCAATGACGCTGCTCCATGGTTGTCGTCCACCGGCTTCAACTATTACAACTACTTTGAATAGACACGCGGGTCTTAACATAAATTAAAAAAACAACCATATGGCTCCTGCCGGTTGCCGACTTACAATAAGGAACAATGCATACATCATATATAATCACAATCATGTCCATATCACATCACAGCACACCCCTGCAAAACAAATTTAGACGCCTCTACTTTCTTTGCATATTTTACGTGGTTTGGGGCTTTCAATAAGTGTCGTTCTAACTTATGAACAAGAACCACAACATTGATACTAGTATTGTTAATCACCCGTTGTAAATTGGATCTTAACTATGCTAGGAGAAAGCACCATAAAGCCACTTATGCAATACAAGTTGCATGTCAAGCGTGGAGCAAGTCTCATGAACGATGTCATGTAAGGTTAGCCCGGGCCGCTTCATCCCAACATACCGCAAGATGCAAAGTACACAAGAAGCAATCGACAATAAAAGCATCAACGCCCACAATGACCATTGTGTTCTACTCGTGCAACAGATCTACATATAGACACGGCTCTGATACCATTGTAGGGGTTCGTAGCATGGAAAACAAAAATTTTCTACCGCATGCAAACAAACAAGCCAAGATCTATCTACTAGATTGTAGAAACGAGTCAATAGAAGAACTCACCCTCGAAGATTCCAAAGCGGCTAACGAGAGCAGATTCTCGTGGATGATGTAGTCGTACACTCCCGATCTCAAGATCGCGCAGACGATCCTTTCAAGGCCATGCTCGCAGCGCCCCAATGTCGGTCACACGCTCGTACTCGACGAAGACCTTCCTCTCCCTTGTTCCAAAGCAGCCGGAGGTTGTAGCACTCTCCTCGCGATTCCGAAGACAACGGCGTGGTACCGAAGTAGAGGGAGATCTCGCAGGCTTCCTTAAGTCCGAGCGAGTATGGTGGAGTATGAGAGAGGCTTTAGTGGTCTAGGGATTAGACACACCAATCGAAGGTTCTAAACCAAGGCTAGGGCAATTAGAAGCTCTAAACCAAAATGGCTCTAAACCGGAGGTGGCTAGGGTTTAGATTTAGAGGATAGGAACTTGTGTGTCTAGGAGGGAGCCCCGCCTCCTTTTATAGGTGGAGGGGCGGCTGGGAGGGAGTCCTCCCCAACTCGGCCTCAAGGAGGGCCGGCGGTGGGAGGAGGAACTCCTCCCCCAAGTCGGCTTCAAACTTCCTTCTCCTCTTTCCCACTTCCCAAAATAGCCGTTTGACTTTCAAACTAGCCGTTTGACTTTTCAAACTAGGATTTGATTAAATCCTCTATTTGGTACAGCAATGACACTTAGTACATGATGCAATCATACCAACTTGATATAACACATTCATGTACCCCTTCCCCCCGGAGTGCCGGACATTTCGGAACCTTCTAGAATGTTCCCGATGAAAACACCGGAATCATTCCCCAACTCCGAAACGGGACTTTCCTTATATGAATCTTATTCTCCGGACCATTCCGGATCTCCTCGTGATATCCCGGATCCCATCCGAGACTCCGAACAACATTCGGTCTCTTTCTCATTCATTCCATAACTACTCAAACAACGTCGAATCCTTAAGTGTGTCTCCCTACGGTTCGTGAATTATGCGGACATGATCGAGACACTTCTCCGAACAATAACCAATAGAGGAATCTGGAAATTCATATGGCTCCCACATATTTCTACGATTACTTTGCGATCGAATGAACCACTTACATACGATACAAATTTCCCTTTGTCTCACGATAGTTTACTTATCCGAGGTTTTGATCGTCGGTATCTCTGCATACCTAGTTCAATCTCGTTACCGATAAGTACTCTTTTCTCGTTCCCGTGATATGTGATCCCTTGTGAGCCAGTCACATGATTGCAAGCTAATTGGATGACATTACACCGAGAGGGCCCATAGTATATCTATCCGTCATATGGATGGACAAATCCCACTCTTGATCCTTGTGTTTCAACCAATACTTTCCGAACACTCAATGCCACCTTTATAGCCACCCAGTTACGGTGTGGTGTTTGATGTCATCAAAGCATCCATCCGGCAAAGGTGATATGCATAATCTCATGGTCGAAGGAATTAGGTTACTATGTATCAGAAAGCATATAGCAATTGAACTATTTAAAATGACTTGATCTTTATGCTACGCTTATCTATAGGAGTATGTCCATCACATCATTCTCCTAATGATATGATCCTGTTGTTAATAACATCTCTATGTTCATGATCAGGAAACCATGATCATATATTAACCAACAAGCTAGTTTAACAAGAGGCTTTACTAGGGACTCTTTTATGTTTACAAATCACACAAGTATTAATGTTTCCTGTTAATACAATTATAGCATGGTATGTAAACATTTATCATAAGTATGAAGATATGATAATAACCCACTTTATTATTGCCTCTTGGGCATATATCCAACAAGTACATGATGCAATCATTCCAACTTGCAATGACACATTCATGTACCCGTTCCCCTCCGGAGTGCCGGACATTCCGGAACCTTCTAGAACATTCCCGATGAAAACACCGGAATCATTCCCGAACTCCAAAACGGGACTTTCTTTATATGAATCTTATTCTCCGGACCATTCCGGATCTCCTCGTGATATCTCGGATCCCATCCGAGACTCCGAACAACATTCGGTCTCTTTCTCATTCATTCCATAACTACTCAAACAACGTCGAATCCTTAAGTGTGTCTCCCTACGGTTCGTGAATTATGCGGACATGATCGAGACACTTCTCCGAACAATAACCAATAGAGGAATCTGGAAATTCATATGGATCCCACATATTTCTGCGATTACTTTGCGATCGAATGAACCACTTACATACGATACCAATTTCCCTTTGTCTCACGATAGTTTACTTATCCGAGATTTTGATCGTCGGTATCTCTGCATACCTAGTTCAACCTCGTTACCGATAAGTACTCTTTTCTCATTCCCGTGATATGTGATCCCTTGTGAGCCAGTCACATGCTTGCAAGCTAATTGGATGACATTACACCGAGAGGGCCCAGAGTATATCTATCCGTCATATGGATAGACAAATCCCACTCTTGATCCATGTGTTTCAACCAATACTTTCCGAACACTCAATGCCACCTTTATAGCCACCCAGTTACGGTGTGGTGTTTGATGTCATCAAAGCATACATCCAGCAAAGGTGATATGCATAATCTCATGGTCAAAGGAATTAGGTTACTATGTATCAGAAAGCATATAGCAATTGAACTATTTAAAATGACTTGATATTTATGCTACGCTTATCTATAGGAGTATGTCCATCACATCATTCTCCTAATGATATAATCCTGTTGTTAATAACATCTCTATGTTCATGATCAGGAAACCATGATCATATATTAACCAACAAGCTAGTTTAACAAGAGGCTTTACTAGGGACTCTTTTATGTTTACAAATCACACAAGTATTAATGTTTCCAGTTAATACAATTATAGCATGGTTTGTAAACATTTATCATAAGTATGAAGATATGATAATAACCCACTTTATTATTGCCTCTTGGGCATATCTCCAACAAGTACATGATGCAATCATTCCAACTTGCAATGACACATTCATGTACCCCTTCCCCTCCGGAGTGCCGGACATTCCGGAACCTTCTAGAACATTCCCGATGAAAACACCGGAATCATTCCCGAACTCCAAAACGGGACTTTCTTTATATGAATCTTATTCTCTGGACCATTCCAGATCTCCTCGTGATATCCCGAATCCCATCCGAGACTCCGAACAACATTCGGTCTCTTTCTCATTCATTCCATAACTACTCAAACAACGTCGAATCCTTAAGTGTGTCTCCCTACGGTTCGTGAATTATGCGGACATGATCGAGACACTTCTCCGAACAATAACCAATAGAGTAATCTGGAAATTCATATGGCTCCCACATATTTCTACGATTACTTTGCGATCGAATGAACCACTTACATACGATACCAATTTCCCTTTGTCTCACGATACTTTACTTATCCGAGGTTATGATCGTCGGTATCTCTGCATACCTAGTTCAACCTCGTTACCGATAAGTACTCTTTTCTCGTTCCCGTGATATGTGATCCCTTGTGAGCCAGTCACATGCTTGCAAGCTAATTGGATGACATTCCACCGAGAGGGCCCAGAGTATATCTATCCGTCATATGGATGGACAAATCCCACTCTTGACCCATGTGTCTCAACCAATACTTTCCGAACACTCAATGCCACCTTTATAGCCACCCGCCACGGTGTGGTGTTTGACGTTATCAAAGCATCCATCCGGTAAAGGTGATATGCATGATCTCATGGTCGAAGGAATTAGGTTACTATGTATCAGAAAGCATATAGCAATTGAACTATTAAAATGACTTGATCTTTATGCTACGCTTATCTATAGGAGTATGTCCACCATATCATTCTCCTAATGATATGATCTTGTTGTTGATAACATCTCAATGTTCATGATAGGGAAACCACAATCATTTATCAACCAACAAGCTAGTGATGCATAGAGGCTATACTAGGGACTTCAAATTAAGTTTACAAATCACGTATATCAATGTTTCCTTGTTAATACTATTATAGCATGAATGTAAACATTTATCATAAACACAAAGATATAATAATAACTACATTTATTATTGCCTCTAGGGCATATCTCCAACAGTCTCCCACTTGCACTAGAGTCATCTAATCTACATTACATGGTAATATACCGAACACCCATGGCAGTTTGGTGTTGGTCATGTTTTGCCCTCGGGAGAGGTTTAGTCAACGGATCCGCCACATTCAGATCTGTGTGTACTTTGCAAATCTTTATATCCCCATCTTGGATATGTTCTCGAATAGCGTGAAAACGTAGCTTGATGTGCTTCACTTCTTGTGTGACCTTGGTTCTGCGCATTGGCTATGGCGCCCATGTTATCACAAGAGATAGACATTGGGTCCAACGACTAGGAACCACACCCAGCTCTGTAATGAACTCTTTCATCCATATCGTTTCATGTGAAGCCTCCGGGCAGCCATGTATTCCGATTCATTGAAGATCTCCACAACGCTTTGCTTTGCACTCCTCCAATAATCGCTGCACCATTCAAAATAAATACGATCCAGATTGTGATTTAGAATCATCCGGATCGGTGTTCCAACTAGCATCGGTTTAACCATTAACAACGAAATGTTCATCACCTCCATAAGAAAGAACCATATCCTTAGTTCTTCTCAAGTACTTAAGGATGTTTTTGATCACGTCCAATGATCCACTCGATCAATTTGATATCTGCTAGTTAAACTAACAGATATGCAATGTCGGTCTAGTACATAGCATGGCATACATTAGAGATCCTATGGTCGAGGCATAGGAGTATTACTCATCCTTTCTCTATCTTCTCCGATGTCGGACTTTGAGTTTTACTCAAGGTCGATAAGCAACATGGGCAAGAACCCTTTCTTGCTATCTTCCATTCCAAACCTCTTTAGAACTTTGTCCAAATATGTACTCTGTGATAATGATATTTGGCGTTTCGATCTATCTCTGTAAATCTTTATGCCTAATATGTAAGCTGCTTCGCCAAGATCTTTCATTGAAAAACTATTATTCAAATATTCCTTGACACTATTAAGAAGGTCTACATCATTCCCAATCAACAATATGTCATCCACATATAGTATTAAGAATGCTACAGAGCTCCCACTCACTTTCTTGTAAATACAAGCTTCTCCATAAGTTTGTATAAAACCAAAACTTTTGATCACCTTATCAAAACGTTGATTCCAACTTCGGGATGCTTGCTTTAATCCATAGATGGACCGTTGAAGTTTGCATACCTTGTTAGCATCTTTAGGATCGACAAAACCTTTGGGTTGCATCATATACAACTCTTCATCAATGTCTCCATTGAGGAATGCTGTTTTGACATCCATCTGCCATATCTCATAATCGTAATATGCAGCGATTGCTAACATAATCCTCCACGACTTTAGCTTCGCCATCGGTGAGAAAGTCTCATCGTAGTCAACTCCTTGAATTTGTCGAAACCCTTTGCGACAAGTCGAGCTTTATAGACAGAACATTACCATCAAGATCTGCTTTCTTCTTGAAGATCCATTTGTTCTCGACAGCCTTCCGCCATCCAGAAGTCCACCAAAGTCCATACTTGGTTTTCGTACATGGATCCAATCTCGATTTCATGGCTTCTTGCCATTTATTGGAATCTGGGCTCATCATCGCTTCCTCATATGTCTCGGGGTCATCGGTGTTGTCCACCAACATGACACTCATAACGGATCATACCAACTGGAGTGGTACGAGTTCTCGTTGACCTCCGAGGCTCAGAGCAAATTCAACCAAGTTTCATGATCATCATCATTAGCTTCCTCTCTAATTGGTGCAGGCACCACAGAACTTCTTCCGGTCTGCGCTACTCGTAATTTCGAGAGAAGGTTCGACAACCTCGTCGAGTTCTACTTTCCTTCCAGTCACTTCTTCGAGAGAAATTCCTTCTCTAGAAAGGATCCATTCTGGCAACGAAGATTTTGCCTCGGATCTATGATAGAAGGTATACCCAATAGTTTCCTTCAAGTATCCTATGACGACGCATTTTTCCGCTTTGGGTTCAAGCTTGTCCAAATTGTAACTTCTTTACATAGGCTTCAGAACCCCAAACTTTAAGGAACGACAATCTAGGTTTCTTCCCAAACCATAATTCATACGGTGTCGTTTCAACAGATTTAGACGGTGCCCTATTTAAAGTGAATGCGGTTTCTAATGCATAACCCCAAAATGATAGCGTAAATCTGTAAGTGACATCATAGAACGAACCATATCTAAGAGAGTTCGATTACGACCTTCGGACACACCATTCTGTTGTGGTGTTCCCGGTGTCAATTGAAAGTATTCCGCATTTCTTCAAATGCTCGCCAAACTCGTAACTTAGATATTCACCTCCACGATCGTAACGCAGAAATTTAATCTTCTTGTTACGTTGATTCTCTACCTCACTTTGAAACTCCTTAAACTTCTCGAAAGTTTCGGACTTATGTTTCATGAAATAGATATACCCATATCTACTCAAGTCATCCGTGAAGGTAAGAACATAACGATAACCATCACATGATGCTACACTCATTGGACCACACACATCGGTATGTATGATTTCCAATAAGTCCGTAGCTCGCTCCATCATACCGTAAAATGGAGTCTTAGTCATTTTTCCCATCGACATGCTTCGCATCTTTCAAGTGATTCAAAATCAAGTGATTCAAGAAGTCCATCGAATGGAGTTTCTTCATACGCTTCACTCCAATATGACCAAGGCAATTGCCACATATAGGTCGAATTATCGCTTGATTTCAAACGTTTAGCCTCAATGTTATTAATGTGTGTATTTCCACTATCGAGATTCAACAAGAATAGACCATCTATCAAAGGTGCATGTGCATAAAACATATTACTCATATAAATCAAACAACCATTATTCTCGGACTTAAACAAGTAACCGTCTCGCAATAAACAAGATCCCGATATAATGTTCATGCTCAATGCAGGCACCAAATAACAATTATTTAAGTATAAAACTAATCCCGATGGTAGATGAAGGGGTAGCGTGCCGACCGCGATCACATCAACCTTTGATCCGTTTCCCACGCGCATCGTCACCTCGTTCTTCGCTAGCTTCCGTTTATTCTGCAGCACCTGTTTTGAGTTACAAATATGAGCAACCGAACCAGTATCAAATACCGTGCACTACTACGAGTACTAGTGAGATACACATCAATAACATGTATATCAGATATACCTTTCTTCTTGATGTTGCCGTTCTTCAAATCCGCCAAGTACTTTGGGCAATTCCGCTTCCAGTGACCTTCTCCCTTGCAGTAAAAGCACTCAGTATCAGGCTTAGGTCCAGCCTTGGTCTTCTTCGCCGGTGTGGTAACTTTCTTACCACCCTTCTTGAAGTGTCCCTTCTGCTTAGACTTGCCTTTCTTGAATTTGGTGGTCTTATTGACCAACAACACTTGGTGCTCTTTCTTGATCTCCACTTCTGCAGACTTTAACATAGCAGTTACAGCTGCTTGTTCATGTTCTGCATGTTGTAGTTCATCACAAAGTTCTTGTAACTTGGTGGTAGTGATTGGAGGACACGGTAAATCCCCAAAGCATTAGGAATCACTATACCCAAGCTTTGAAGTTTGTTTGCGTGCCCAGACATCTTAAGCACATGCTCACTGACGGAGCTGCCCTCTTCCATCTTGCAGTTAAAGAACTTTTCAGAAGCCTCATAACTTTCAATTGCTGCATGAGTCTCAAAGATCAATTTGAGATCCTCGACAATATCATATGGGTCTGAATTCTCAAACCTTTTACAAGCTCGATTCCAAACCATACAAGATAGCACCTTTGAACTATGGAGTACCGATTCTTCCGAGCGAGGTAAACATTCTTTACTTCATCGGAAGCATCACCGCAGTGGGTCACCAATGTGCATCCAAAGACATAGGTCAAATTACCAGCTGTGAGGACAATCCTCAAATTGTGGAACCAATCCGCGAAGTTCCTTCCATTGTTTTTCAACTTTTCTTTCTCTAGGAACGCATTAAAATTGATGGCAGGGGCTGCCATTGATCTACAACATATTTGCAATAGTTTAGACTAAGTTTATGAAAAACTGAGTTCAAATTAATAATAAAGTTAATCTAGGTGAACTCCCACTCAAAACAACATACCTCACATTGTTTTAGTGATCACACGAACCAAATCCACTACATCAACACCGATCAGTTGATATAGTTTCAATGGCGAACAATCGTCATGTTCATCATATCTACTATATGATTCATGCTTTACCTTTCGGTGATCCGTGTTCCGAGACCATGTCTGTACATGCTAGGCTCGTCAAGATCAAACCTTAGTTTCCGCATGAGCAAATCTGGCTTGCTCACGTTGTATACACTTGCAGAATCTAACACACCCGATCATCACGTGGTGCTTCGAAACAACAAGCTTTAGCAACGGTGCTAACCAAGGGTGAACACTTTATGACTTGAAATTCATGTGCATGAGGGATCATCTTATAATGCTACCGTCGTCTACTAAGCAATACAAGATGCATAAAGGATTAACATCACATGCAATTCATAATATGTGATATGATATGGCCTTTCTTCTTTGTGCTTCCGATCTCCATCTTCAAGCACGAACATGATCTCCATCATCACCGGCATTGCATCAAGGTCAATGACGCTTCTCCATGGTTGTCGTCCACCGGCTTCAACTATTACAACTACTTTGAATAGACACGCGGGTCTTAACATAAATTAAAGACAACCATATGGCTCCTGCCGGTTGCCAACTTACAATAAGGAACATTGCATACATCAAATATAATCACAATCATGGCCATATCACATCACTGCACACCCCTGCAAAACAAAGTTAGACGCCTCTACTTTCTTTGCATGTTTTACGTGGTTTGGGGCTTTCAATAAGTGTCGTTCTAACTTACGAACATGAACCACAACATTGATACTAGTATTGTTAATCACCCGTTGTAAATTGGATCTTAACTATGCTAGGAGAAACAAGCACCCGCAAAGCCACTTATGCAATACAAGTTGCATGTCAAGCGTGGAGCAAGTCTCATGAACGATGTCATGTAAGGTTAGCCCGGGCCGCTTCATCCCAACATACCGCAAGATGCAAAGTACACAAGAAGCAATCGACAATAAAAGCATCAACGCCCACAATGACCATTGTGTTCTACTCGTGCAACAGATCTACATATAGACACGGCTCTGATACCACTGTAGGGTTTCGTAGCATGGAAAACAAAATTTTCTACCGCATACAAACAAACAAGCCAAGATCTATCTACTAGATTGTAGCAACGAGTCAATGGAATAACTTACCCTCGAAGATTCCAAAGTGTTTAACGAGAGAGGATTCTCGTGGGTGATGTAGGCGTACTCTTCCCGATCTCAAGATCGCGTAGACGATCCTTCCGGCGCTGCGTTCCGGCAGCGCTCCCGCAGTCGGTCACACGTTCGGTACTCGACGAAGACCTTCCTCTCCCTTGTTCTAGCAGGCAGTGGAGGTTGTATCACTCTCCTCGCGATTCCGGCAGCACAACGGCGTGGTACCGGAAGTAGAGGGGAGATCTCGCAGGGCTTCGCCTTAAGCCGGAGCGAGTATGGTGGAGTATGAGAGAGCTCCTCGGCGATCTAGGGTTTAGACACACCAAGGAGGAGAGGCTAGAGCCGGCAGCTAGGGTTCTGGGGACCCCCAAGTCGGCGGCTAGGGCAAAACCCTAGAGGGGCGGCGGCGGCTATGGTGGTAGGCGCCAAGCTAGGGTTTGAGGAGAGGTACTTGTGTGTGGTAGGAGGGAGCCCTGCCCCTCCTTATACAGGTGGAGGGGCCGGCGGCCAAGGGGAGGGAGGGGAGTCCCTCCCCAACTCTGCTTGGAGGGGCGCCGCCGGTTGGAGGAGGGATTCCCTCCCCAACTCGGTTTCCCACTTCCTCCTCTTTTCCTCTTTCCAAAACTTGCCGTTTGACTTTCAAACTAGCCGTTTGACTTTTCAATTTAGGATTTGAATAAACCCTTTATTTTGGACAGCGAAGACACTTAGTACATGATGCAATCATTCCAACTTGCAATGACACATTCATGTACCCCTTCCCCTTCGGAGTGCCGGACATTTCGGAACCTTCTAGAACATTCCCGATGAAAACACCGGAATCATTCCCAAACTCCGAAACGGGACTTTCTTTATATGAATCTTATTCTCCGGACCATTCCGGATCTCCTCGTGATATCCCGAATCCCATCCGAGACTCCGAACAACATTCGGTTTCTTTCTCATTCATTCCATAACTACTCAAACAACGTCGAATCCTTAAGTGTGTCTCCCTACGGTTCGTGAATTATGCGGACATGATCGAGACACTTCTCTGAACAATAACCAATAGAGGAATCTGGAAATTCATATGGCTCCCACATATTTCTATGATTACTTTGCGATCGAATGAACCACTTACATACGATACCAATTTCCCTTTGTCTCACGATACTTTACTTATCCGAGGTTATGATCGTCGGTATCTCTGCATACCTAGTTCAACCTCGTTACCGATAAGTACTCTTTTCTCGTTCCCATGATATGTGATCCCTTGTGAGCCAGTCACATGCTTGCAAGCTAATTGGATGACATTCCACCGAGAGGGCCCAGAGTATATCTATCCGTCATATGGATGGACAAATCCCACTCTTGATCCATGTGTCTCAACCAATACTTTCCGAACACTCAATGCCACCTTTATAGCCACCCAGTTACGGTGTGGTGTTTGATGTTATCAAAGCATCCATCCGGTAAAGGTGATATGCATGATCTCATGGTCGAAGGAATTAGGTTACTATGTATCAGAAAGCATATAGCAATTGAACTATTAAAATGACTTGATCTTTATGCTACGCTTATCTATAGGAGTATGTCCACCATATCATTCTCCTAATGATATGATCTTGTTGTTGATAACATCTCAATGTTCATGATAGGGAAACCACAATCATTTATCAACCAACAAGCTAGTGATGCATAGAGGCTATACTAGGGATTTCAAATTAAGTTTACAAATCACACAAGTATCAATGTTTCCTTGTTAATACTATTATAGCATGAATGTAAACATTTATCATAAACACAAAGATATAATAATAACTACATTTATTATTGCCTCTAGGGCATATCTCCAACAGTTGGGAACCCCAAGAGCAAGGTGTGAAGCAGCACAGCAAAAAGTTTTCTCTCAATAAGAAACCGAGGTTATCAGTAGGAGGAATGAAACGTCACACAGGTGTTGCAAGCAATGCGGAGACCTGCACAACACAAACTCAAGACTTTACCCCAACGAATCAGTGAGGTTGTGAAGCTCACCAGTTTGCTGTAACAAAGGATTAAACGTATGGTGTGGAAGGTAATGGTTTGCAGCAAGTAAACAGGTAACAGTGGAAGATGTATCAATGGTAAAGATTGGACCGGGGTCCAAAGTTCACTAGAGGTGCCCTCCTTAGATAAACAACATGGCATAAAGGGTAAACAAATTACAGCAGGGCAATTGACAGGAACTGAGCAAGGAATAACAATGCAATACCAGACAAAAAGATCCTAAAAGATTCGATTGGGCAATACAACAATATACATAGACCGCCATCCAACTTCATCTATGACTAGAAGTCCACCTTCAGGTTATCATCCGACCCCCCTCCAGTATTAAGTTGCAAGCAACACACAACTGCTTTAACAAAGTGTGTAAGGTAAACAATCCACTTGTTCCATGAACAAGAGACCGTTGTTTTCTCCCTAGTGGCAACAACACATCTACAACTAAAGAGATTTCTGTCACTTCCCTTATAAACTAGAGGTATGAACCCACTATCGAGCATAAATACCCCATCTTGGAGTCACTAGCAACTACTTGGCCAAGATAGCTACTAACAACGGAGAGCATGCAAGATCACAAACAACACAGACATGGTAGTATCAAATAGACAAAACCATTAATCAATCTGACATAGTAATCTCAATATCCATCGGATCCCCGCAAACACAACATGCATGATTACAAATAGACTAGATCTTGATCATGAACGGAGCTCACAAGATCTATACATGAAAGCACAAGGAGGAGATACAACCATCTAGCTACTACATGGACCTGTAGTCCAAGGTGGAACTACTCACGCATCATACCGGAGAAGAAGGCCTCTGGGATGATCTCCCCTCCGGCAGGGTGCCAGGACGAACTTCAGATCCCCCCTGATCTAGGGATGATCAGGTTCCTAGGGTTTCTGCCTCGAGGGATTCTTATAGGCGAAGAGGAGAGGCAGGGGCCAGGGGCCACACCCCACTGCGCGGGCCGGGCCCACCGGCGCTTAGGGGGTATGGCGCCTGTGGCGCCCGCCTGCCTTCCGGCTTTGTGTCACCCACGGTAAAATATTGACTTTGGCTTTTGTCCCGTCCAATTCCGAGAATATTGATTTCCTGCCTTTCTGGAACCAAAAACAGAAGAAAACAGGCAACTGGCACTGTGGCAACTTATTAATAGGTTAGTTCCAGAAAAGGTATAAAAACACCTCAAAGTGTAGACAAAGCAAAGCAAAGTAGATACTAACCAAGCATGGAGCATCAAAAATTACAGATACGTTTCCGACGTATCACCCTGTTACTAGGTGGTTGGTTGGTGTTGCAGGGAAGTCATATCCCTCGTTCCTAGATACTCTAAGGTCTTCTTACGCCTACTAGACTTCTCTAAATAGTAGCAACGCCGAGTCTCTAGACCTTGCCAAGAATATCAGCTCCTCGCGGGCATAGGGAGTGTTTGTTGCCGAGGTCGTGGCGAATTTCTTCCACCATCAAAAGTTTCATCTCACCCATATGATCACCATCGACTCTGCTCCCCCAGGTAACTTCCCGCTTTAGTTTCCTTGACATCCTTCATTTACTTCCTCTCTCCTTTTGTTCAAATGAGTGTTGGTTGCATATAGACCTTTCTCCTCTTAACGAAGATCGAGTCTACATCTGCATCTTGCATCTGTTTAGGGGGAAGAAGTGGATGCCCGAGAATCCTAGCCCGCATAAACAAGTAGTGGCATATCTCTTCCTTTCTTCTTTTTTGACATTAGTCTCTCTAATCCCCTCGTAGGATCTCACCCTTTTCATGCTAGATTTCAGAGAAAAGGTGGGTGACGATCATCTTCGCAAGAAGAATCCCCCGCATAAGGTGGGGATGGATACCAGGAAGCGTGTTCGAGTGGAAATCAACTAAACGGTGGCCACGGACCCCCTGGACACCGATGAGCATGGGGAGTCTTGCGTTGTGAAGCAAGCTAGATCTACGGTGGCGTCTACTTCTGCCACTCAGTAGGAAGGACTACCGACCAGATGGTTTTCCAATCATCATCTGACTAAGTAATCTGGTCATCTCATATCAGAAGATCTGGCGATGTCCTCCCACCATCGAGGTAAAGTTTTTGCATTTGATATTTTCTCCATCCCGCTGTCATCCCAATGTTGATTATTTTCTTTTACTTTTTCCTCTTCTCACAAAGGGAGGTGTTGTCTGAGAAGGAGCTAAGGGCCAACATGGACATGGAGTTCAAGGTTGCCACTTAGGACCTGAGTCTTCAACTATCCAATATGCAAGGGTAGGATTTGCATATCTTTCAAGAGCATGCCTCCCCGTTGTAGGAGAAGGGAAATCTCAAAGAGGAGCATGCTTTGTTGCTAAATCAGGTCTCCAAGGTGCTGGAAGAGTCGAACAAGCAGGTGCACAACTTCAAGGGAGACGTCAACCTCTAATATCCGCTGCCACTTCACGGGTCCTGTTGTGGCACCATCCTCCAATGTATCCTTCTGCTTGCACCATCAAAGATAGTGATGCACCCTAGATCTACCAAGGCCAACTCATCCTAGATGCCCATGGGGCCGGGCTGCACCTCATCGGTGGGGTTGGCTAGTATTGCATGTGGGTCTTCGCCTGAGAGGTAGTTCTAGAGCACAAACATTGACGATTAGGCTTCGCCACCAGACGTAGTGGGCCCTCATGTTCTTCCATTCTGGTTAGCTGTGACCTTTGAAGCTGGAGGTGGCATCCCGCCTCTTCATGGAGAAGAGCATCGTCCAATGGTTGTTATCGACAATGAAGTGGGGTTTAACCCTCTCCTCCTTGGATAAGGCCGCATGATGCTCATGGATGAGTACTTTCTGTGCTAAGCCCATGGGGAGAGGAGGTAAGGCGAGGCCACCGACGCCGATGACCTAGCCACATGGCAACCATGTGTCCGAATGGACAAGCATCCTGTACTTGGCGAACTCCTCGGTCATCTCCTTGGAGAGGTTGGGCACCATGGACGGATCAGTGAGAGAGGTGGTAGTCAAGAGATATTTGCAAGGGGTTTGTGAAGAGGGACATTGCAGGCAAAGGAACGGACAAATCATCCTCAACAAGTAGGGTTTAAATATGCAAGCTGGCTAGCGGTGGCGTGAGAAATCTTAATCGCCACTTGGGGAACCAGCGCAAAGGTAGATGCAACATTTAATAAAGATGCCCGATCGGTCACATCAATAGTTCCACGATATTGATGCATGTAAAATTCATACATGAACTTTGTAGTTTCTTGATATGAATTCCCACATATTTTCTACATATATAATGTTATATCCATGTTTTACATTGATTTGTGGGGGATTTACCAATGATCCCCTTATTTTATTTATAACTCTGCAGGACAGGAAACCCCTGTTTTGTGTATTTTTACCTTTCAGGGGCCTAAACGAAGTCAAATGGAGCTGGGATTCGTTTGGACCTCACCAGATGAGCCAGTAGGCCCAAAAGACCACCAGGTGACGCGCCCAGTAAGGGTGGGTGCGCCACCCATGATCCTTTCCTCCTCGGTCATCGATTCGCTTCGATCTTCCGCCCATCGCCTTTGTTTGACCTAAAAACTAATATAAAGGGGCCCTCGGGAGTTCATGCAAAGATGTGCCATATAAATACCAAAACACGAAAACAAAGCCAGAACTGGTGAAGATTGGAGGGGGAAACTCCATTGGAGCCATCGCTAGAGGGATCACTACATTCTCCAACATCTCCACCATCACCACCATGATGAAGAGGGAGTAGTCCACCTCTGGATTATGGGTTTGTGGCAGTAGCTTGATCTCTCTCTCTTCTTGTTCATATATATCTAGTTGTTGGAGATATGCCCTAGAGGCAATAATAAATGTAGTTATTACATTCATGCTTTTTTTTGAACAAGTGACGGGCGCATAGCACCCGATATATTAGCTGCATAGAAGTATCTGGAAGTTTACAAAAAGGCCCTAAAATATGAAGGAATTACATAGAGGGCCGAGATAATTGCACAAAGGAACCTAAAGAAAATACAAAAAAGCGATCAGGTCCCTATTCTTCATCTTCCAGATCGACGACCTCCTCCGTCGCCGGCCTGCAACCGCGCCGCCGGGGACACACCACTTGGGGCGGAGAGCAGGGAGCTCCAAACACACAGAGGAGAGCAGCAGCGGAGCGGAAGCCCTACTGCCATAGAGTCCGGCACAGTGGCGGACACCCGGCCGCCAGTGAACACCGGAGAGAAGCTCCAGAAAGAAGCCGCTTCAACAGGCTCCGAGACCCCATTTCCAAGGCAACCACCATGGCCACCAAAGAAAGCCGAGGAAGGGAACCCATCACAGCACGTACCTCCCCCGCCGTCCAGAGAAGAAGAACGAAGACGGTCGCGCAGCTCCAAGACCCCCTTGCCTCCACGGCCGGCCGGGAAAAGGAGAAGCACGCGAGCCATCCATCACCGGCCCTTCCCCCCTCGCCGCCACGGCCGGCCGAGGAAAGACCAAGGCTTCGCCTTCGACGCAGAAACACCGGGTCCTAGACCTTTATTGGGAGTCGCCGAGGGTAGATCCGCAACACACCATTGATTCCGACCACCGGAACACTTGGTCGAGGGAGCCACCGCCGCCACCTTCGAACCTAGGTCGAAAAGTCCGATGAAAACTCCGGGCAAGACGCCCAAACCGCGACAGAAACGCCGCAAAACACCCTATAACTACCCTATTCTACGCCGGCACCTCTCCTCCGCCACCTCCGGCCGGCATGGCCGCCGGAGGGGCTCGGGATCGGGCCGGCCGATCTGGATCTGGAGAGGAACTGTAGCGAGAGAGAAAGAAGGGGGGGCTACTCCTATGTCCTGTTTACATTCATGCTATAATAGTATTAACAAGGAAACATTAATACTTGTGTGATTTGTAAACTTAAATTGAAGTCCCTAGTAAAGCCTCTATACATCACTAGCTTGTTGGTTAATAAATGATTATGGTTTCCTTATCATGAACATTGAGATGTTATTAACAACTAGATCATATCGTCAGGAGAATGATATGGTGGACATACTCCTATAGATAAGCATAGCATAAAGATCAAGTGATTTTAATAGTTCAATTGTTATATGCTTTCTGATACATAGTAACCTAATTCCTTCGACCATGAGATCATGCATATCACCTTTACCGGATGGATGCTTTGATGACATCAAACACCACACCGTAACTGGGTGGCTATAAAGGTGGCATTGAGTGTTCGGAAAGTATTGGTTGAAACAGATGGATCAAGAGTGGGATTTGTCCATCCATATGACGGGTAGATATACTCTGGGCCCTCTCGGTGTAATGTCATCCAATTAGCTTGCAAGCATGTGACTGGCTCACAAGGGATCACATATCACGGGAACGAGAAAAGAGTACTTATCGGTAACGAGGTTGAACTAGGTATGCAGAGATACCGACGATCATAACCTCGGATAAGTAAACTATCGTGAGACAAAGGGAAATTGGTATCATATGTAAGTGGTTCATTCGATCGCAAAGTAATCGTAGAAATATGTGGGAGCCATATGAATTTCCATATTCCTCTATTGGTTATTGTTCGGAGAAGTGTCTCGATCATGTCCGCATAATTCACGAACCGTAGGGAGACACACTTAAGGATTCGACGTTGTTTGAGTAGTTATGGAATGATGAGAAAGAGACCGAATGTTGTTCGGAGTCTCGAATGGGATTCGGGATATCACGAGGAGATCCGGAATGGTCTGGAGAATAAGATTCATATAAGGAAAGTCTTGTTTTGGAGTTGGGGAATGTCCGGCACTCTGGAGGGGATGGGTACATGAATGTGTTATATCAAGTTGATATGATTGTATCATGTACTAGGTGTCATCGCTGAACAAAATAGAGGGTTTATTCAAATCCTAGTTTGAAAAGTCAAACGCCAAGTTTGAAAGTCAAACGGCTAATTTTGGGAAGTGGAGAGGGAGGTGGAAACCGACTTGGGGGAGGAGTTCCTCCTCCCACCGCCGGCGCACCACCAAGCCGAGTTGGGGAGGGACTCCCCTCCCCTTGGCCGGCCCCCTCCACCTATATAAGGAGGGGTAGGGCTCCCCTCCTAGACACACAAGTTCCTACCTCTAAACCCGAGTACCAAGCCGGAATTGCGAAGAGAGTGCTACAACCTCCGCTGCTTGCTGGAACAAGGGAGAGGAAGGTCTTCGCCGAAAATCGAACGGTGACCGATCATGAGCGCCGCCGAACGCAATAGGAAGGATCGTCTACGCGATCTTGAGATCGGGAAGAGTACGACTACATCACCCACGAGAATCCGCTCTCGTTAAACACTTTGGAATCTTCGAGGGTGAGTTATTCCATCGACTCGTTGCTACAATCTAGTAGATAGATCTTGGCTTGTTTGTTTGTATGCGATAGAAATTTTTTTTTCCATGCTACGAAACCCTACAGTGGTATCAGAGCCGTGTCTATATGTAGATCTGTTGCACGAGTAGAACACAATGGTCATTGTGGGCGTTGATGCTTTTATTGTCGATTGCTTCTTATGTACTTTGCATCTTGCGGGATGTTGGGATGAAGCGGCCCGGGCTAACCTTACATGCTCCACGCTTGACATGCAACTTGTATTGCATAAGTGGCTTTGCGGGTGCCTGTTTCTCCTAGCATAGTTAAGATCCAATTTACAACGGGTGATTAACAATGCTAGTATCAATGTTGTGGTTCATGTTCGTAAGTTAGAACGACACTTATTGAAAGCCCCAAACCATGTAAAACATGCAAAGAAAGTAGAGGCGTCTGACTTTGTTTTGCAGGGGTTTGCTGTGGTGTGATATGGCCATGATAGTGATTATATTTGATGTATGCAATGTTCCTTATTGTAAGTTGGCAACCAGCAGGAGCCATATGGTTGTCTTTAATTTATGTTATGACCCGCGTGTCTATTCAAAGTAGTTGTAATAGTTGAAGCCGGTGGACGACAACCATGGAGAAGCGTCATTGACCTTGATGCAATGCCGGTGATGATGGAGATCATGTTCGTGCTAGAAGATGGAGATCGGAAGCACAAAGAAGAAAGGCCATATCATATCACATATTATGAATTGCATGTGATGTTAATCCTTTATGCATCTTGTATTGCTTAGTAGACGACGGTAGCATTATAAGATGATCCCTCATGCACATGAATTTCAAGTCATAAAGTGTTCACCCTCAGTTAGCACCGTTGCTAAAGCTTGTTGTTTCGAAGCACCACGTGATGATCGGGTGTGTTAGATTCCGCAAGTGTATACAACGTGAGCAAGCCAGATTTGCTCATGCGGAAACTAAGGTTTGATCTTGACGAGCCTAGCATGTACAGACATGGTCTCGGAACACGGATCACCGAAAGGTAAAGCATGAATCATATAGTAGATATGATGAACATGTCGATTGTTTGCCATTGAAACTATATCAACTCTCGTGATGATCGGTGTTGATATGGTGGATTTGGTTCGTGTGATCACTAAAACAATGTGAGGGATATTGTTTTGAGTGGGAGTTCACCTAGATTAATTTTATTATTAATTTGAACTCAGTTTGTCATAACTTAGTCTAAACTATTACAAATATGTTGTAGATCAATGGCAGCCCCTACCATCAATTTTAATGCGTTCCTAGAGAAAGAAAAGTTGAAAAACAATGGAAGCAACTTCACGGATTTGTTCCGCAATTTGAGGATTGTCCTCACAGCTGGTAATTTAACCTATGTGCTGGATGCACCGCTGGGTGACCCACCTGCAGCTGATGCTGCCGATGAAGTAAAGAATTTTTACCTCACTCTAAGACTCAAGATTACAGTTCAGTGTGCTATCTTGTATGGTTTAGAATCGGAGCTTCAGAAAAGGTTTGAGAATTCAGACCCATATGATATTGTCGAGGACCTCAAATTGATCTTTGAGACTCATGCGGCAATTGAAAGCTATGAGGCTTCTGAAAAGTTCTTTAACTGCAAGATGGAAGAGGGCAGCTCCGTCAGTGAGCATGTGCTTAAGATGTCTGGGCACGCAAACAAACTTCAAAGCTTGGGTATAGTGATTCCTAATGCTTTGGGGATTTACCGCGTCCTCCAATCACTACCACCAAGTTACAAGAACTTTGTGATGAACTACAATATGCAAAACATGAACAAGACGTTGCCAGAACTCTTTGCCATGTTGAAATCTGCAGAAGTGGAGATCAAGAAAGAGCACCAAGTGTTGTTGGTCAATAAGACCACCAAATTCAAGAAAGGCAAGTCTAAGCAGAAGGGACACTTCAAGAAGGGTGGTAAGAAAGTTACCACGCCAACGAAGAAGACCAAGGCTGGACCTAAGCCTGATACTGAGTGCTTTTACTGCAAGGGAGAAGGTCACTAGAAGCGGAATTTCCCAAAGTACTTGGCGGATTTGAAGAACGGCAACATCAAGAAGAAAAGTATATCTGATATACATGTTATTGATGTGTATATCACTAGTAATCGTAGTAGTGCCTGGGTATTTGATACTGGTTCGGTTGCTCATATTTGTAACTCGAAACAGGTGCTGCAGAATAAACGGAAGCTAGCGAAGAACGAGGTGACGATGCGCGTGGGAAACGGATCAAAGGTTGATGTGATCGCGGTCAGCACGCTACCCCTTCATCTACCATCGGGATTAGTTTTATACTTAAATAATTGTTATTTGGTGCCTGCGTTAAGCATGAACATTATATCGGGATCTTGTTTATTGCGAGACGGTTACTTGTTTAAGTCCGAGAATAATGGTTGTTCGATTTATATGAGTAATATGTTTTATGCACATGCACCTTTGATAGATGGTCTATTCTTGTTGAATCTCGATAGTGGAAATACACATATTAATAACATTGAGGCTAAACGTTTGAAATCGAGCGATAACTCGACCTATATGTGGCAATCGCTGCCTTGGTCACATTGGAGTGAAGCGTATGAAGAAACTCCATTCCGATGGACTTCTTGAATCACTTGATTTCGAATCACTTGAAAGATGCGAAGCATGTCTGATGGGTAAAATGACTAAGACTCCATTTTCTGATATGATGGATCGAGCTACGGACTTATTGGAAATCATACATACCGATGTGTGTGGTCCAATGAGTGTAGCATCGCGCGGTGGTTATCGTTATGTTCTTACCTTCACGGATGACTTGAGTAGATATGGGTATATCTATTTCATGAAACATAAGTCCGAAACTTTCGAGAAGTTTAAGGAATTTCAAAGTGAGGTAGAGAATCAACGTAACAAGAAGATTAAATTTCTATGTTCTGATCGTGGAGGTGAATATCTAAGTTACGAGTTTGGCGAGCATTTGAAGAAATGCGGAATACTTTCACAATTGACACCGCCGGGAACACCACAGCGTAATGGTGTGTCCGAACGTCGTAATCGAACTCTCTTAGATATGGTTCGTTCTATGATGTCACTTACACATTTACCGCTATCATTTTGGGGTTATGCATTAGAAACAGCCACATTCACTTTAAATAGGGCACCATCTAAATCCGTTGAAATGACATTGTATGAATTATGGTTCGGGAAGAAACCTAGATTGTCGTTCCTTAAAGTTTGGGGTTGCGAAGCCTATGTAAAGAAGTTACAGCCGGACAAGCTTGAACCCAAAGCGGAAAAATGCGTCTTCATAGGATACCCGAAGGAAACTATTGGGTATACCTTCTATCATAGATCCGAATGCAAAATCTTCGTTGCCAAGAATGGATCCTTTCTAGAGAAGGAATTTCTCTCGAAAGAAGTGACTGGAAGGAAAGTAGAACTCGATGAGGTTGTCGAACCTTCTCTGGAAATTGCGAGTAGCGCAACACCGGAAGAAGTTCCTGTGGTGCCTGCCCCAATAAGAGAGGAAGCTAATGATGATGATCATGAAACTTCGGTCGTAGTTGCTACAGAGCCTCGCAGGTCAACGAGAACTCGTACCACTCCAGATTGGTATGATCCCGTTATGAATGTCATGTTGGTGGACAACACCGATGACCCTGAGACATATGAGGAAGTGATGATGACCCCAGATTCCAATAAATGGCAAGAAGCCATGAAATACGAGATTGGATCCATGTACGAAAACCAAGTATGGACTTTCGTGGACTTACCGGATGGCCGGAAGGCCGTCGAGAACAAGTGGATCTTCAAGAAGAAAACATATGTTGATGGTAATGTTACTGTCTATAAAGCTCGACTTGTCGCAAAGGGGTTTCGACAAATTCAAGGAGTTGACTACAATGAGACTTTCTCACCAGTAGCGAAGCTAAAGTCTGTGAGAATTATGTTAGCAATCGCTGCATATTATGATTATGAGATATGGAAGATGGATGTCAAAACAGCATTCCTCAATGGAGACATTGATGAAGAGTTGTATATGATGCAACCCAAAGGTTTTGTCGATCCTAAAGATGCTAACAAGGTATGCAAACTTCAACGGTCCATCTATGGATTGAAGCAAGCATCCCGAAGTTGGAATCAACGTTTTGATAAGGTGATCAAAAGTTTTGGTTTTATACAAACTTACGGAGAAGCTTGTATTTACAAGAAAGTGAGTGGGAGCTCTGTAGCATTCTTAATACTATATGCAGATGACATATTGTTGATTGGGAATGATGTAGACCTTCTTAATAGTGTCAAGGAATATTTGAATAATAGTTTTTCAATGAAAGATCTTGGCGAAGAAGCTTACATATTAGGCATAAAGATTTATAGAGATAGATCAAGACGCCAAATATCATTGTCACAAAGTACATATTTGGACAAAGTTCTAAAGAGGTTTGGAATGGAAGATAGCAAGAAAGGGTTCTTGCCCATGTTGCCCAATACGACCTTGAGTAAAAATCAAAGTCCGACATCGGCAGAAGATAGAGAAAGGATGAGTAAGACTCCCTATGCCTCAGCCATAGGATCTCTAATGTATGCCATGCTATGTACTAGACCCGACATTGCTTATGCTGTTAGTTTAACTAGCAGATATCAAAGTGATCCAGGAGTGGATCATTGGACAGCGGTCAAAAACATCCTTAAGTACTTGAGAAGAACTAAGGATATGGTTCTTTCTTATGGAGGTGATGAACAGCTTGTTGTTATTGGTTACACCGATGCTAGTTGGAACACCGATCCGGATGATTCTAAATCACAATCTGGATACGTATTTATTTTGAATGGTGCAGCAGTTAGCTGGAGGAGTGCAAAGCAAAGCGTTGTGGCGAGATCTTCAACTGAATCGGAATACATGGCTGCTTCGGAGGCTTCACAAGACGAGATATAGATGGAAGAGTTCATTACAGAGCTGGGTGTGGTTCCTAGTGCGCTGGACCCAATGTCTATCTACTGTGATAACATGGGTGCCATAGCCAATGCGCAAGAACCAAGGTCACACAAGAAGCTGAAGCACATCAAGCTACGTTTTCATGCTATTCGAGAACATGTCCAAGATGGGGATATAAAGATTTGCAAAGTACACACAGATCTGAATGTGGCGGATCCGTTGACTAAACCTCTCCCGAGGGCAAAACATGACCAGCACCAAACTGCCATGGGTGTTCGGTATATTACCATGTAATCTAGATTAGATGACTCTAGTGCAAGTGGGAGACTGTTGGAGATATGCCCTACAGGCAATAATAAATGTAGTTATTATTATATCTTTGTGTTTATGATAAATGTTTACATTCTTGCTATAATAGTATTAACAAGGAAACATTAATACTTGTGTGATTTGTAAACTTAAATTGAAGTCCCTAGTAAAGCCTCTATACATCACTAGCTTGTTGGTTAATAAATGATTATGGTTTCCTTATCATGAACATTGAGATGTTATTAACAACAAGATCATATCGTTAGGAGAATGATATGGTGGACATACTCCTATAGATAAGCATAGCATAAAGATCAAGTCATTTTAATAGTTCAATTGCTATATGCTTTCTGATACATAGTAACCTAATTCCTTCGACCATGAGATCATGCATATCACCTTTACCGGATGGATGCTTTGATGACATCAAACACCACACCATAACTGGGTGGCTATAAATGTGGCATTGAGTGTTCGGAAAGTATTGGTTGAAACACATGGATCAAGAGTGGGATTTGTCCATCCATATGACGGGTAGATATACTCTGGGCCCTCTCGGTGTAATGTCATCCAATTAGCTTGCAATCATGTGACTGGCTCACAAGGGATCACATAGCACGGGAACGAGAAAAGAGTACTTATCGGTAACGAGGTTGAACTAGGTATGCAGAGATACCGACGATCATAACCTCGGATAAGTAAACTATCGTGAGACAAAGGGAAATTGGTATCGTATGTAAGTGGTTCATTCGATCGCAAAGTAATCGTAGAAATATGTGGGAGCCATATGAATTTCCATATTCCTCTATTGGTTATTGTTCGGAGAAGTGTCTCTATCATGTCCGCATAATTCACGAACCGTAGGGAGACACACTTAAGGATTCGACGTTGTTTGAGTAGTTATGGAATGATGAGAAAGAGACCGAATGTTGTTCGGAGTCTCGAATGGGATTCGGGATATCACGAGGAGAGCCGGAATGGTCCGGAGAATAAGATTCATATAAGGAAAGTCTTGTTTCGGAGTTGGGGAATGGTTCCGGTGTTTTCATCGGGAATGTTCTAGAAGGTTCCGGAATGTCCGGCACTCTGGAGGGGATGGGTACATGAATGTGTTATATCAAGTTGATATGATTGTATCATGTACTAGGTGTCATCGCTGAACAAAATAGAGGGTTTATTCAAATCCTAGTTTGAAAAGTCAAACGGCTAATTTTGGGAAGTGGAGAGGGAGGTGGAAACCGACTTAGGGGAGGAGTTCCTCCTCCCACCGCCGGCGCACCACCAAGACGAGTTGGGGAGGGACTCCCCTCCCCTTGGCGCCCCCCTCCACCTATATAAGGATGGGCAGCGCTCCCCTCCTAGACACACAAGTTCCTACCTCTAAACCCTAGTACCAAGCCGCCGCCACCTCCATAGCCGCCGCCGGCCCTAGGGCACTCGCCGCCGCCTAGGTGAAACCCTAGCCGCCGGCCTAGCCCCCTCTCGGCGTGTCTAAACCCTAGATCATCGAGGGACTCTCTCATACTCCACCATACTCGTTCCGGCTTAAGGCGAAGCCCTGCGAGATCTCCCCTCTACTTCCCATTACCACGCCAGTCTTCCGGAATGCGAGGAGAGTGCTACAACCTCCATTTCTTTGGAACAAGGGAGAGGAAGGTCTTCGTCAGTACCGAACGCAGGACTGATCATGGGAGCGCCGGAACGCAGCGCCGGAAGGATCGTCTACGCGATCTTGAGATCGGGAAGAGTACGACTACATCACCCACGAGAATCCGCTCTCGTTAAAAACTTTGGAATCTTCGAGGGTGAGTTATTCCATCGACTCGTTGCTACAATATAGTAGATAGATCTTGGCTTGTTTGTTTGTATGCGATATAAAATTTTTGTTTTCCATGCTACGAAACCCTACACTAGTACCGTATGAGCTGCCAAACATGAATATGGTCATATTTGCATAACAAAGATGTGTTGCATCATCTCTGTGTTAGGACGTGATGACCATATGAATGCTTATCAAACATACGTTGAAGTTCCACCAATATTATGTCTTCGATTAATTGTTTGTGTCCATTGCAACCTAAATAGAGAGTAGGCAAGTGAACCCATGAACTCCGGTCCATTTTAAACCATAAGAGACACCTTTCTGACACCACTATCACACTTTATATTTTTTGCAATTTATTATTTTGAAAATACAAAAAATACTTTCTTCACTTGCAAACACACACAATGCCCCAAAACAACTATCTTTTATTGCTTTTGTATTCATTGCCTATTTTTTATTTATTTTATTTTAATTTATTTATTATTGTTATTTCATATTACTAATACGAAACCTTGTTCTTGACAACCACACGGTGGAGTTGGGGACACAAGGCAAAAAAATTATTTGTAGGTTGCTTGAAGAGGAGAAGAAGAATAACCATTGAGCTAATATAAACCCTCAAGTCTCCCTTGTGGGAAAAAGACGCTTGCTACAATACTCTGCACTTGGAGTCCCAACGAGTTGGTACACATGAAGTTGTTGCCATCAAGAATATTTTCTAGCGCCGTTGCCGGGGAATTGCAAGAGGGACATCACATCTGCATCTTCATCAAGTTGGAGTGAGCACATCTTTTGTCGCCGTCAACACCAACTTTGTGCAAACACCTAAGCTTGGGGAAGTTACACCACTGTGGGCTCTTCCTTCTCCTTTAGATTTTCAAAGTAATTTTATTTGTTCTTGTTTTTAGTATTTTTATTTTTAGTTTCTTTGTGACTACACATAAAAATTAGTATCAACTCTATTGGTAAACATGGGAGAAGGAAATACCAAACTTTGTGACTACACCAACACTCCCAATGATCAATTCATTGCTAGGACTATCATAACATCTGAAATAACTGCTAAAAGTTTTGAACTAAGTCCTAGCCTATTAAACCTCATAGCTAAAGTACAATTTGGGTGAGTGCTAGTGAAGATGCTTGCATGCACTTGCATGACTTCTGTGAAATCTGTGATATGCAAAAATTTAAAAATATGGAAAATAACATTGTCAAACTTAAACTATTCCCATTTTCACTTAGGGATAAACCTAAAGAATGACTATTATCACTACCTACTGTTAGTATAAATTCTTGGAATGACCTCAAATAAGATCTTATAAAGAATATTACCCACCTGTTAAAATCTTGCAAAACATAAATAGCATCCTATCATTTAGGCAAAATGACAATGAACATGTAGCAACGTCTTGGGAAATAATTAAAAACATGCTTAGAACTTGCCCATCATATTGAGTAAATGAATGGAAAATCCTACTCCTTTTTACAATGGGTTAAACTGTATGTCATGAAGCATGATAGACTCTGCACTTGGGCTCCCAATGAGTTGGTACACACGAAGTTGTTTCCATCAGGCATGCTCGGCTTTCCCAGCACGCTACGATAGTTTGTGTGTGATTAAAAAATTATATATGAAAAGTGTTCATTTTACATATGGATCAAACAAACAACACATAAATAATACACAAATGTCACATCCACGGGAATCAGGGTGCCCCGGGACCCTCGGGCAAAGCGCGACCCAGAATCAGTGCCCGCACGGGGGCTCGGGCGGAACTCCACTCGGGGTCTCGGCAATGCCCCCGACGATGGATAGACCCTGGGTGGCCACCTAGGGACAGGGAACTGACTGATATGACGCGTCCCAGCGCCAGTCTGCACTAGGCAGGCTCCGAGCATCAGGCGGTACAAAGGCAGGATTGCAAGGCCATGTTGTAGGCCGTGGCCTGCCATGTGGTTGAGCTCGCACCGCCACGTGTGATCCGACCCATGTGGTGTCCCCTTGTCCATATAAAAGGAAGCCCAGGTCAGACTAAAGAATGGTATTCAGACTCATAGAACCTTCCCGGGAAGGAACCCTGTGTAACATTGTGATAATGAGATAATAGCTAGTTGCAGGACGTATGGATCCGCTCACTGCGGACCTGAACCTGTGTAAAGAAGCCTGTGTTTTTCTCTGTGAGTGTGTCCATCTAGCTCACTGATTGAGCTTGCTAGACGTTGCGCCCCTGGCCAAACAACAAAGGGGGACTAATACCCCCGGTGTCGAAAATCAAGACACGACAATAAAACTTTAGTTAAAAGTAGGTTTTCATCAGCAAGTCATCGTCTCCCTCCTTAATGATGAGAATTTCCTCAATAGAGTCACGGTAGAGCTTGCGCCACCTAGAGGCATCGAAGACCTTGACGTTGAGCACTTATTCGCCACCTTAATTTGTAAATACTAGGATATGACCGACCTCCAGGTTGTGCACAAGCGCGAAGGACTCCCAGCCGTGGGCAAGGTACATGTGGCATTCACCGTCAAACCACACCTCCTTGGCCTGGTACGCATCTCTGTACCTTGCAATGGTCAACATCACTTCACGGGGCTCCTGGCCATCGATTCACAGGGCAAACTTATCGGGAAGCCTCATCCTCTCCCAGCAATCTTGATCTATGGTCATGGCGAACTCGAATTCAGAGAGTTCTGGAAGGCCCGTCTCCTCCAGCAGAGGTGATGGCGACTGGCGGCCCCAACCCCTACACCGGTCGCAACCACGACCATGGCCTTGGCGCCTGCCCCTTCCCCTACCCGGTGAAGAACCTATGTTGCCAATGCATAGTGGTGGCGCTCGAGGTGTCGACGAACCTGATAGGCTGAACGACCATGACACTGATGTCGAAGCTGTAGGGGTTCGTAGCATGGAAAACAAAAAATTTCTATCGCATACAAACAAACAAGCCAAGATCTATCTACTAGATTGTAGCAACGAGTCGATGGAATAACTTACCCTCGAAGATTCCAAAGTGTTTAACGAGAGCGGATTCTCGTGGGTGATGTAGTCGTACTCTTCCCGATCTCAAGATCGTAGACGATCCTTCCGCGCCATGCTCCGCAGCGCTCGTAGTCGGTCACACGTTCGGTACTCGACGAAGACCTTCCTCTCCTTGTTCCAAAGCAATGGAGGTTGTAGCACTCTCTCGCGATTCCCAGAACAAGAACGGCGTGGTACCGGAAGTAGAGGGGAGATCCCGTAGGGCTTCGCCTTAAGCCGGAGCGAGTATGGTGGAGTATGAGAGAGTAATATTAGTGGTCTAGGGTTTAGACACACCAATTAGAAGGCTCTAAACCGAAGGCTAGGGCAATTAGAAGCTCTAAACCAAAACGGCTCTAAACCGGAGATTAGAGGATAGGAACTTGTGTGTCTAGAGGAGGAGGCCCTGCCCCTCCTTTTATGGGTGGAGGGTGCGGCCAAGGGAGGAGTCCTCCCAAGTCGGCCTTGGTTGGCGCGCCGGTTTGGGGAGGAGACTCCTCCCCCAAGTCGGTTCCCAACTCCTCTTGCTTGTTTCCCACAGTTTCTTGTTTTAGCCGTTTGACTTTCAAACTGGACATTTGACTTTTCTATTTTAGGATTCAATTTAATCATTTATTTGGGACAGCAAGAACACTTAGTACATGATGCAGTCATTCCAATATGTAATGACACATTCATGTACCCCTCCCCCCCCGGAGTGCCGGACAATCCGGAACCTTCTAGAACATTCCCGATGAAATCACCGGAATCATTCCCGAACTCCGAAACGGGACTTTCCTTATATGAATCTTATTCTCCGGACCATTCCGGATCACCTCGTGATATCCCGGATCCCATCCGAGACTCCGAACAACATTTGGCCTCTTTCTCATAATACCATAACTACTCAAACAACGTCGAATCCTTAAGTGTGTCTCCCTACGGTTCGTGAATTATGCAGACATGATCGAGACACTTCTCCGAACAATAACCAATAGAGGAATCTGGAAATTCATATGGATCCCACATATTTCTACGATTACTTTGCGATCGAATTAACCACTTACATACGATACCAATTTCCCTTTGTCTCACGATATGTTACTTATCCGAGGTTATGATCGTCGGTATCTCTGCATACCTAGTTCAACCTCGTTACCGATAAGTACTCTTTTCTCGTTCCCGTGATATGTGATCCCTTGTGAGCCAGTCACATGCTTGCAAGCTAATTGGATGACATTCCACCAAGAGGGCCCAGAGTATATCTATCTGTCATATGGATGGACAAATCCCACTCTTGATCCATGTGTCTCAACCAATACTTTCCGAACACTCAATGCCACCTTTATAGCCACCCAGTTACGGTGTGGTGTTTGATGTCATCAAAGCATCCATCCGCAAAGGTGATATGCATGATCTCATGGTCAAGGAATTAGGTTACTATGTATCGTAAAGCATATAGCAATTGAACTATTGAAATGACTTGATCTTTATGCTACGCTTATCTATAGGAGTATGTCCACCATATCATTCTCCTAACGATATGATCTTGTTGTTGATAACATCTCAATGTTCATGATAGGGAAACCACAATCATTAATCAACCAACAAGCTAGTGAAGTATAGAGGCTATACTAGGGACTTCAAATTAAGTTTACAAATCACACAAGTATCAATGTTTCCTTGTTAATACTATTATAGAATGAATGTAAACATTTATCATAAACACAAAGATATAATAATAACTACATTTATTATTGCCTCGAGGGCATATCTCCAACAGTCTCCCACTTGCACTAGAGTCATCTAATCTAGATTACATGGTAATATACCGAACACCCATGGCAGTTTGGTGTTGGTCATGTTTTGCCCTCGGGAGAGGTTTAGTCAACGGATCCGCCACATTCAGATATGTGTGTACTTTGCAAATCTTTATATCCCCATCCTGGATATGTTCTCGAATAGCGTGAAAACGTAGCTTGATGTGCTTCAGCTTCTTGTGTGACCTTGGTTCTTGCGCATTGGCTATGGCGCCCATGTTATCACAATAGATAGACATTGGGTCCAGCGCAGTAGGAACCACACCCAGCTCTGTAATGAACTCTTTCATCCATATTGCTTCTTGTGAAGCCTCCTAAGCAGCCATGTATTCCGATTCATTGAAAATCTCGCCACAACGCTTTGCTTTGCACTCCTCCGACTAATCGCTGCACCATTCAAAATAAATACGTATCCGGATTGTGATTTAGAATCATCCGGATCGGTGTTCCAACTAGCATCGGTGTAACCATTAACAACGAAATGCTCATCACCTCCATAAGAAAGGACCATATCCTTAGTTCTTCTCAAGTACTTAAGGATGTTTTTGATTGTCCAATGATCCACTCTGGATCACTTTGATATCTGCTAGTTAAACTAAAGATATGCAATGTCGGGTCTAGTACATAGCATGGCATACATTAGAGATCCTATGGTCGAGGCATATGGAGTCTTACTCATCCTTTCTCTATCTTCACCGATGTCGGACTTTGATTTTTACTCAAGGTCGATTAGCAACATGGGCAAGAACCCTTTCTTGCTTTCTTCCATTCCAAATCTCTTTAGAACTTTGTCCAAATATGTACTGTGACAATGATATTTGGCTTCGATCTATCTCTATAAATCTTTATGCCTAATATGTAAGCTGCTTCGCCAAGATCCTTCATTGAAAAACTATTATTCAAATATTCCTTGACACTATTAAGAAGGTCTATATCATTCCCAATCAACAATATGTCATCCACATATAGTATTAAGAATGCTACAGAGCTTCCACTCACTTTCTTGTAAATACAAGCTTCTCCATAAGTTTGTATAAAACCAAAACTTTTGATTACCTTATCAAAACGTTGATTCCAACTTCGGGATGCTTGCTTCAACACATAGATGGACCGTTGAAGTTTGCATACCTTGTTAGCATCTTTAGGATCGACAAAACCTTTGGGTTGCATCATATACAACTCTTCATCAATGTCTCCATTGAGGAATGCTGTTTTGACATCCATCTTCCATATCTCATAATCATAATATGCAGCGATTGCTAACATAATTCTCACAGACTTTAGCTTCGCTACTGGTGAGAAAGTCTCATCGTAGTCAACTCCTTGAATTTGTCGAAACCCTTTTGCGACAAGTCGAGCTTTATAGACAGTAATATTACCATCAACATATGTTTTCTTCTTGAAGATCCATTTGTTCTCGACGGCCTTCCGGCCATCCGGTAAGTCCACCAAAGTCCATACTTGGTTTTCGTACATGGATCCAATCTCGGATTTCATGGCTTCTTGCCATTTATTGGAATCTGGGCTCATCATCGCTTCCTCATATGTCTCGGGGTCATCGGTGCTGTCCACCAACATGACATTCATAACGGAATCATACCAATCTGGAGTGGTACGAGTTCTCGTTGACCTCCGAGGCTCTATAGCAACTTCAACCGAAGTTTCATGATCACCATAACTAGCTTCCTCTCTTATTGGTGCAGGCACCACAGGAACTTCTTCCGGTGCTGCGCTACTCGCAATTTCGAGAGAAGGTTCGACAACCTCGTCGAGTTCTACTTTCCTTCCAGTCACTTCTTTCGAGAGAAATTCCTTCTCTAGAAAGGATCCATTCTTGGCAACAAAAAATTTGCCTTCGGATCTATGATAGAAGGTATACCCAATAGTTTCCTTCGGGTATCCTATGAAGACGCAATTTTCCGCTTTGGGTTCAAGCTTGTCCGGCTGTAACTTCTTTACATAGGCTTCGCATCCCCAAACTTTAAGGAACGACAATTTAGGTTTCTTCCCAAACCATAATTCATACGGTGTCGTTTCAACGGATTTAGATGGTGCCCTATTTAAAGTGAATGCGGCTGTTTCTAATGCATAACCCCAAAATGATAGCGGTAAATTTGTAAGTGACATCATAGAACGAACCATATCTAAGAGAGTTCGATTACGATGTTCGGACACACCATTACGCTGTGGTGTTCCCGGCGGTGTCAACTGTGAAAGTATTCCGCATTTCTTCAAATGCTCGCCAAACTCGTAACTTAGATATTCACCTCCACGATCAGAACGTAGAAATTTAATCTTCTTGTTACGTTGATTCTCTACCTCACTTTGAAACTCCTTAAACTTCTCAAAAGTTTCGGACTTATGTTTCATGAAATAGATATACCCATATCTACTCAAGTCATCCGTGAAGGTAAGAACATAACGATAACCACCGCGCGATGCTACACTCATTGGACCACACACATCGGTATGTATGATTTCTAATAAGTCTGTAGCTCGCTCCATCATACCAGAAAATGGAGTCTTAGTCATTTTTCCCATCAGACATGCTTCGCATCTTTCAAGTGATTCAAAATCAAGTAATTCAAGAAGTCCATCGGAATGGAGTTTCTTCATACGTTTCACTCCAATGTGACCAAGACGACAGTGCCACATATAGGTCGAATTATCACTTGATTTCAAACGTTTAGCCTCAATGTTGTTGATATGTGTATTTCCACTATCGAGATTCAATAAGAATAGACCATCTATCAAAGGTGCATGTGCATAAAACATATTACTCATATAAATCGAACAACCATTATTCTCGGATTTAAACAAGTAACCGTCTCGCAATAAACAAGATCCCGATATGATGTTCATGCTCAACGCAGGCACCAAATAACAATTATTTAAGTATAAAACTAATCCCGATGGTAGATGAAGGGGTAGCGTGCCGACCGCGATCACATCAACCATTGATCCATTTCCCACGCGCATCGTCACCTCGTTCTTCGCTAGCTTCCGTTTATTCTGCAAAGACCGCTTTGAGTTACAAATATGAGCAACCGAACCAAGATCAAATACCTGTGCACTACTACGAGTACTAGTGAGATACACATCAATAACATGTATATCGATATACCTTTCTTCTTGATGTTGCCGTTCTTCAAATCCGCCAAGTACTTTGGGCAATTCCGCCCAAAGGACCTTCTCCCTTGCGGAAAGCACTCAAGATCGTGCTTAGGTCCAGCCTTGGTCTTCTTCGGCGTGGTAACTTTCTTACCACCCTTCTTGAAGTGTCCCTTTGCTTAGACTTGCCTTTCTTGAATTTGGTGGTCTTATTGACCAACAACACTTGGTGCTCTTTCTTGATCTCCACTTCTCTGATTTCAACATGGCAAAGAGTTCGCAACGCCTTGTTCATGTTCTCGCATGTTGTAGTTCATCACAAAGTTCTTGTAACTTGGTGGTAGTGATTGAGGACACGATAAATCCCCAAAGCATTAGGAATTACTATACCCAAGCTTTGAAGTTTGTTCGTGTGCCTGACATCTTAAGAACATGCTCACCGACGGAGCTGCCTCTTCCATCTTGCGCTTAAAGAACTTTTCGAAGCCTCATAGCTTTCAATTGCCGCATGAGTCTCAAAAATCAATTTGAGATCCTCGACAATATCATATGGGTCTCAATCCTCAAACCTTTTCTCAAGCTCCGATTCCAAACCATACAAGATAGCACATGAACTATGGAGTACCGATTCTTCCGAGCGAGGTAAACATTCTTTACTTCATCGGGAGCATCACCGCAGTGGGTCACCTAGCGGTGCATCCAAAGACATAGGTCAAATTACCACCGTGAGGACAATCCTCAAATTGCGGAACCAATCCAAGTTGCTTCCATTGTTTTTCAACTTTTCTTTCTCTAGGAACGCATTAAAATTGATGGTAGGGCTGCCATTGATCTACAACATATTTGCAATAGTTTAGACTAAGTTTATGACAAATTGAGTTCAAATTAATTAATAAAGTTAATCTAGGTGAACTCCCACTCAAAACAATATCCTCACATTGTTTTAGTGATCACACGAACCAAATCCACTACATCAACACCGATCATCACGAGAGTTGATATAGTTTCAATGGCTAACAATCATCATGTTCATCATATCTACTATATGATTCATGCTTTACCTTTCGGTGATCCGTGTTCCGAGACCATGTCCAGACATGCTAGGCTCACAAGATCAAACCTTAGTTTCCGCATGAGCAAATCTGGCTTTCTCACGTTGTATACACTTGCGGAATCTAACACACCCGATCATCACGTGGTGCTTCGAAACAACAAGCTTTAGCAACGGTGCTAACTAAGGGTGAACACTTTATGACTTGAAATTCATGTGCATGAGGGATCATCTTATAATGCTACCGTCGTCTACTAAGCAATACAAGATGCATAAAGGATTAACATCACATGCAATTCAATATATATGTGATATGATATGGCCTTGCTTCTTTGTGCTTCCGATCTCCATCTTCAAGCACGAACATGATCTCCATCATCACCGGCATTGCATCAAGGTCAATGACGCCTCTCCATGGTTGTCGTCCACCGGCTTCAACTATTACAACTACTTTGTATAGACACGGGGGTCTTAACATAAATTAAAGACAACCATATGGCTCCTGCCGGTTGCCGACTTACAATAAGGAACATTGCATACATCAAATATAATCTCAATCATGGCCATATCACATCATCAGACACCCCGCAAAACAAAGTTAGACTCCTCTACTTTCTTTGCATATTTTACGTGGTTTGGGGCTTTCAATAAGTGTCGCTCTAACTTACGAACAAGAACCACAACATTGATACTAGTATTGTTAATCACCGTTGTAAATTGGATCTTAACTATGCTAGGAGAAACAGCACCAGCAGAGCCACTTATGCAATACAAGTTGCATGTCAAGCGTGGAGCAAGTCTCATGAACGATGTCATGTAAGGTTAGCCCGGCCGCTTCATCCCAACATACCGCAAGATGCAAAGTACACAAGAAGCAATCGACAATAAAGCATCAACGCCCACAATGACCATTGTGTTCTACTCGCAACAGATCTATATATAGACACGGCTCGATACCACCGTAGGGGTTCATAGCATGGAAAACAAAAATTTCTATCGCATACAAACAAACAAGCCAAGATCTATCTACTAGATTGTAGCAACGAGTCGATGGAATAACTTACCTCAAGATTCCAAAGTGTTTAACGAGAGCGGATTCTCGTGGGTGATGTAGTCGTATTTCTTCCCGATCTCAAGATCGTAGACGATCCTTCCGCGCTCCAAGCAGCGCCCGCAATCGGTCACACGCCGGTACTGACGAAGACCTTCCTCTCCCTTGTTCCAAAGAGCGGAGGTTGTAGCACTCTCTCGCGATTCCAAGAACGGCGTGGTACCGGAAGTAGAGGGGAGATCCTGCAGGGCTTCGCCTTAAGCCGAAGCGAGTATGGTGGAGTATGAGAGAGTACTATTAGTGGTCTAGGGTTTAGACACACCAATTAGAAGGATCTAAACCGAAGGCTAGGGCAATTAGAAGCTCTAAACCAAAACGGCTCTAAACCGGAGATTAGAGGATAGGAACTTGTGTGTCTAGAGGAGGAGGACCTGCCCCTCCTTTTATGGGTGGAGGGTGCGGCCAAGGGGAGGGGAGTCCCTCCCCAAGTCGGCCTTGGTTGGCGCGCCGGCTTGGGGAGGAGACTCCTCCCCCAAGTCGGTTCCCAACTCCTCTTGCTTGTTTCCCACAGTTTCTTGTTTTAGCCGTTTGACTTTCAAACTGGACATTTGACTTTTCTGTTTTAGGATTCAATTTAATCCTTTATTTGGGACAGCAAGAACACTTAGTACATGATGCAATCATTCCAATATGTAATGACACATTCATGTACCCTCCCCCCCGGAGTGCCGGACAATCCGGAACCTTCTAGAACATTCCCGATGAAAACACCAGAATCATTCCCGAACTCCGAAACGGGACTTTCCTTATATGAATCTTATTCTCCGGACCATTCCGGATCACCTCGTGATATCCCGGATCCCATCCGAGACTCCGAACAACATTCGGTCTCTTTCTCATAATACCATAACTACTCAAACAACGTCGAATCCTTAAGTGTGTCTCCCTACGGTTCGTGAATTATGCGGACATGATCGAGACACTTCTCCGAACAATAACCAATAGAGGAATCTGGAAATTCATATGGCTACATATTTCTACGATTACTTTGATCGAATGAACCACTTACATACGATACCAATTTCCCTTTGTCTCACGATATGTTACTTATCCGAGGTTATGATCGCTCGGATCTCTGCATACCTAGTTCAACCTCGTTACCGATAAGTACTCTTTTCTCGCTCGTGATATGTGATCCCTTGTGAGCCAGTCACATGCTTGCAAGCTAATTGGATGACATTCCACCGAGAGGGCCCAGAGTATATCTATCCGTCATATGGATGGACAAATCCCACTCTTGATCCATGTGTCTCAACCAATACTTTCCGAACACTCAATGCCACCTTTATAGCCACCCGCCACGGTGTGGTGTTTGATGTCATCAAAGCATCCATCCGCAAAGGTGATATGCATGATCTCATGGTCGAAGGAATTAGGTTACTATGTATCAGAAAGCATATAGCAATTGAACTATTGAAATGACTTGATCTTTATGCTACGCTTATCTATAGGAGTATGTCCACCATATCATTCTCCTAACGATATGATCTTGTTGTTGATAACATCTCAATGTTCATGATAGGGAAACCACAATCATTAATCAACCAACAAGCTAGTGAAGTATAGAGGCTATACTAGGGACTTCAAATTAAGTTTACAAATCACACAAGTATCAATGTTTCCTTGTTAATACTATTATAGCATGAATGTAAACATTTATCATAAACACAAAGATATAATAATAACTACATTTATTATTGCCTCTAGGGCATATCTCCAACAAAAGCAAGTCGGGATGCCGACATTGATGATGGCGCATTAGTGTAGTGAAATAGGCGGTAATGGTGGTGTTTTCCGAAGCGAACGTCACCGTGCGTAGAATAATAGTGGCGATTGCTAATGCCGACACGCTACTGCTATGTTAGAATGGCCAGGTCGATGGGCCTCGCGAACTGGTAGAACATCGGCGTCTGTCCCTAGCTGCTATTAAGATTGTACCTGTCGTGTTCCTATATTGGCCACACCGCCGATAATTTCCAGCATTACTAGCGGAATTACCTTCTATATGCCCGCTACTATGTTCGAGGCCTATAAGAGTTTCTCTACTAGTGAGAGAGAGGAGGATTTGAGCATTTATTGGTGTTCTTTCTTCACATCTAGTCCATTGATTTAAGCTTCTTGCGTTGATTCATTAGAGAAGAGTATGTGATCTTGTTACTCTTGGAGAGTGTCCCTCCAAGATGGCTTGGTGGTTGTTTCCATGGTGAACTCTTCATCGAGATTCTGAAGAATCCATGGCTTCTTCTTCATGGAGTTTGTGAAGTGGTTCTAGAGGTTTTCATCTCCAGAGTGGAGGAAGGAGCTAGTTGAGCTTCAACGTCATCGTGGAGGATCAAGAAAAAAGGTGAGCTTTCTTAGCGTTCGGGCTCTTTCGTGGTAAAGAGCACCTCTACAATAGTGACAAGCTTACTTGTGACGAAGTGAACATCGAGATACATCTTCATCTCCACGCGTCTTAGGTTATCTCTATACTCGATTTTATTTCATTTTGACAACCTTCATATATCTTGTCATAGGTTGTTTATAAGTTGGGATGTATTTTGTGCTCATCCTGTTAAGCTTAAGTTTGTGGTGCAATTTGTTGATCCTATCATATTTTATATTTGTGCTTGGAAATTAAACGAGTAATTTATTTCCGCACTTATTCTAGCCAAACTTGATTTTTTTAAACGCATGTTCACCCCTATCAGCTCCAGGTGAGACCTCAATCTTTCAGTCATTACTTTGTTGAAGGCATTGAGTGAAGTTTGCTCGGACTTCCTCGTCAGGGTGAATATCCCCTTTCTATTGTTGGATATGGTAGTCCCTTTAGGAGGCGCCACTTTTGGACAACCTTTGCACATGGTCTTGATGTTGCCAATGGTGGTGGTTGATGTTGGTGAATGCATTGTGTTCATTGCTTCAACATGACATTTGGTGTAGTGTGTTTATTTTATATTTTTTAATATATAATTTGGCTATGCGCAACCTCAATGTATCATACTACCTTTTTACATCATGTTGCTGCAAAGGCCGTATACACTTAATATCTTGATATTAATATATTTTCCTTTATAAAAACTATTCCCTCTGATCCAAATCAATGGACTCGGATTTGTTTAGATTCGAATATATCTACATATAGGAGGGAGTATGTATATTGAGCTCTAAATTGGATCCTTTGCCTTCTCACTGTTGTGTACTACTCCCTCCGTTCAGAAATATAAGGCATTTTAGCTTTGTGAACTGGATATATCAAGATGCTTTTTAGTGTATAGGTTCACTCCAAACGTCTACGAACTTATACACTAAAAGACGTCTAGATGCATTCAATTTACAAAGCTAAAACGTCTTATATTTTTAAACTAAGGAATCACTAGTAAAGATGAAACATAAATTGGCCTCTGAGTCGTTGTGCATAATCAACTTGGATACCGCTAATACATAAGTAACATATAATGTCGGATTCTCATCGGTATCGGCAAGGATATTGACCCTAGCCACCGGGAATCAATGGTGAGATCGACAATAGGGAATATTCTACTCCCTCCGTCCCAAAATAGATGTCTTAGATTTATCAAAATTTGAATCAACCTATATACTAAATAGTCTACATTCATTTAAATTTTGAAAAATCTGAGACATCTATTTTTGGACGGAGGGAGTAGAACCAATTCGATATGGAATAAGGACTTTCACGATGGGAGTCTCTTAGCATACAACACGTATATGACACCCTATTTATAATGATGAAAGAGAAGGGTGGTATATCATAGGCAAAAAACTTGGCTAGTCCAATCACACACATGCATGAGCACAAAATTATTAAATACAACATCTCTAAGAAACACTACTCCCTCCGTCACGGTTTGGAGGGCGTCTTACAAAAGTCATGTGTTTCCAAAACTCCTCTCCTCCTACAGAATTAATGCCATCTTTTTCCTCCATACTTTCTACTTCATACAGCCAAGGAATTAATTCCTGCATGCAACTCCACCAATGCATGCGCCTAATCTCCTTATTTTCATTGAGTAATTATATTTAATAGGGCACCGAATAATTAATGGGCGCATGTTTTTGGCACAAATCTGGCCCAATCACCACCCACCTAGGTTCCAACAATCTCTCTAAGGCCGGTACTAGTGCTAGTATCATAAGGCTGGTCATAGTGGAGAGTAACATAGACTATTAACATGCATAAGTTACTAGTCCATGTTACTACCTTCATAGTGGGTAGTAACTTGTGACTAGTATCATGCAAGGTCTTATTTATTAGCATGTAGACTCATATTACCTTGGAGTGTGTGATGTTATGGTAACATAGCTAGTTACCACAAGACTCTCTTTCATCATTTAATGACATGACACATCACCAAATTGCCTAGTTGGCACTGCATGTAAATGCATGTTACTACCTATGTTACTCCCACTATGACCAGCCTAAGGTGTATCATACATGCCAACTTGACAAAAATCTGATGTGACGTCATAATTAATGAAGAGAGAGGTGGTTAGTGTATCATAAGTAGATACCGTATCATAGCACGTAAAGCTAGAAATCATAATGACAAGTAAATCTTGTACACATATTTTACATAGAGATTTTACAAATCAATAAATATACCACTACTATGATATTATTATATGATACAATGCACTAGAGACATAGTATCATGCAATAGTATTATATGCATGATACTAGTAGTATGATACTACCACTAGGACTAGCCTAAAACGCCCTCCACACCGTGATGGAGGGAGTATCTAAGATACACCCCTATTATGATAGTTGTTTTTTTAGTTTTAATATCTTCTATGAAAACGTGCTAAGATACACCCCATTAGAAAATACCTAAACATAGTTTGTATACTCGTAAGAGTAAATGCATCTCTATTGCAAGACGGGATTTTTGAAACAAAGAGAGGGAAATCAGTCCTATCATATACTAGCACTAGTCGTATATGTAAAACTAGTTAATATGATAGTGTAGTTAATGACAAGAGAGAAGCTAGCGGTAGTACATGTTATGATATACTAGTATCATAGCACGTATACCTATAAAAATCAATAGTACATAAATTTTCATTAAATTTTATAAAATAATAAATAGTATGATATTATAATATCACTAAATGATAGTATGATACTACTATGCATTATAGAGTTTGTATCATACACTAGTGTCATGTGCATGATACTAATAATATTATACTCTCACTATGACCAGTACTCTGTAGCAAAAGCTGGAGGTTAGGATTGAAACCATCACTACCCACGCGCCTGGTGCCAGTCAGAAAAGCCGCCCCAATCAGATTAGTCACGCTGTTTTCGCTGCTTTCATCGCAGTACTAGCTAAGCTAGCAAAGCGCCGTTGTGCAATGCGAACTGCGTGCTTCTCCATTGCCACCCACCATATATATACAGTACTTCCAAGAGATATAGACACATACACATCTCGATGGCCATGGCTGCACCCGCATTCCTCGTATTCCTCATGCTCGCGCTCGCCGGAGCGGTTGCTGCCGCCGAAGACGAGAGACCTGCAGCATTTATCGTCGTCAACCTTCGCGGCCACGCCCCCGTCGACGACAAGACCTCCGTGGGCGTGCAGAGACACGACCTCTCCCTCCCCGGCTTCACCAACGGGCGGGGCGACTGGCAGGCCTTCCCAGGCCACGAGCACCTCTTCGCCACCTCCACGCCGCTCCCGTTCGGCAACAGCTACGACGACCTCATCGGCGGCCTCGCCAACCTGCCGGACGTGCCGCTGGGGCGGGACGCCATGCAGCAGGCCGCCCGGGTGCTCTCCGCCTACGACCCGGCCACCACCACCGACCACCGGCCCCTCAAGCGGGCGCTCGCGTCGCTGAAGGTGATGTTATCCGAGGTCCACCGGCTGCAGCCCATCCAGGAGACCGTCAGCAAGGGATGGCTCACCGGGGCCCGCGTCAAGCCCGAGCACCTGCCCTACATCGACCACTGGGACACCATGTCCTACGAGATCATCCGCACCAATCGGACGGGGGGAAAGTGGGAGGACGGGCCCTTCACCGAGATGCTAGCAAGGAGCGCCAACATCCGCAGCAAGGAGGAGGCGCTCGCCGTCGTCGACTTGCTGCTCAACGCCGACTTCGAGCAGGTGCTCATGGCTCACGGCACCAGGATCAACCTCGAGTAAACACGCAGGCATGCATGCATGCATGTTTAGGCTCCGGCGGTCCGGCCATCTCGAGTGAATGCTCTTTTCATGCCCGTCTTGTTATCGTCAGTTAATCGTCTGGTTGGATTATGTAGAATATATGCACTTTCAGCTTTTGATTGCAACTTCAGATAGAATGTATGATCAGTATGTTATCAGTTAATCATTTGCTTTTTGGATTATGTAACATGTATATGCACTTTCAGCTTTTGATTGCAACTTCAGTATGTTTCAGATTGGCCGAAATATATAGACGTTCGTCAACTCTATTTATATTCGGTCTATTTACTTCAGCAGCCTCGCATACTAATCATGCTTGAACAATTCGCAGAAATACTAATCATGCTATTTACGATAAACACAATAGATGCTCAAATTAACGAAATATTCCCAAACCGAAATTTGAAACCATGTTTGGGATCTCCCCTTAACCAAACTTTTTGAATATAATTTGAGGCTATAAAGAGGGTAGATCAGCATGGAAACATGCATGGAATGAATCCACCAAGTCATCCTTCATTATCTCCCTACTTTTATCGAACTCCACCGGAAAACCATTCGGAGTAGGAGCATGTGCTTTATTATTATCCATTTGGCAAAAAAGCCTCTTTATAATCTTCTTTTCAATAAAAGGGGCCATAAAGATTTCATTTTCTGCCATGGAAATATGAGGAATATCGACCCCCAAAAGCTCCCGACATCGAAATATTAGTGTGATATGATGGGCCAACTAAACCCTTATAGTAGTTCATGATATCTTCTTTTAATTAAGACCCACTTATAATCGTAGAATAGGTTGCTTCTGATGTTTAGCATTAGCAATTTTGTGGCCTACAACCATGCTCGCTTCCTTGGTTGTCAAGAGGTATATTGCGTTCCACCACCGAGCTCCCGTGTCCCTCGCTGATGCCGTATGTTGAATCTGATGTTGCGGGAAGTTAGCTCGATGCTGCCAGACTAGTTGAGCAACACAGATAATGAAAGGGCATTCTACTCAGAATTTTATTGTGACCCAAATAGGGAAGTATTAGGTATTACAAACCAGGAAAAAGTACTTCTGTTCTAGGAGGTCAACTTTGTTACTCGCTCCGTTTCATGATGTTTGTCGTGGTTGTAAGTCAAATTTAAACTAAAACCACACAAGAATTATGTAACAAATGAAGTATTATAAACCCCAAAAAAGTAGGTTTACCTCCTCGAAACAAGCTCACAACCCGCTATATTAATATAGCAACCATACAATATAGGAGTCTAAACGACAGAAGTTGGGAAGCAACACAAACATGTCAAAAAAAGAAAAGAAATAGAGATAATGGAGAATAGACAAAACTAGGATAAGCCGCAACTGTTGCGCCCTCACACTCTGTCCTACTATGCTCCTAGATTCAAAGCACCCCGCACCAATGTAACACACCAGGTTTTGCCATACCTTGAGGACTTGAGGTGCTGCCACACTATCTAAACAACACGACTTATAGGAAAAAATTCTAAAATCGAACGGCACTTCCTTTGTTTATAAGGACAACCAGGACAAGCATTTGATAATAATATAGTGATAGATAGCGTATTGAAAGAAATATCCACGCATTGCATAAAACCTCGGTAAATCTCGAAGACATAAAGAATCTTGGCTGAACTAATAAGTAATATAAAATAAACATCTAATATAGTATAGATGTCCACTAGTTGTAAAGTGAAATTATGTGATGTTCTCAAATGACGTAGAGGTGCTATGCCCTGTATTCCATGCATGTCACTAACTAGTACCTGAAGACCAAATAAAACGCGCTGAGTGAGTACAGAAATACACTCAGCAAAGTATAATTAGAGCCATAGAACTATCATGGATAATAAACCATAGAATAATATTGATAACTCCATTGTTAACTTGAAGACTGAAACCAATTGTCAGAATATGTCGTCAGGACTAGCTCACGAGCTAACAGTACACACGAACTTAATTCAGAAATAGCTGTTCAGAACAGTCTCATGCCAGACTAACATGAAAAGGATAGCCATCGGACAGCCCATAAGCAAACAATTTTCACCAAACTTTTATCGGAGTGGCCATTTGGAATAGTTTCTCACCGGTTTGGCTCGAAAAAGAAACACGATATTTCTGAACATGGAGTGATAAATTGAAGAGAAAAAAACAAACACGTGAATCAAATTGGACATGGAAATCTCAAATCAAAAAATAACAATCACACAATGGACAATCATATAAAAACAGGGGTTTGTCATGCTCTGAACCTCGACGATCAAAGGACAATATAATATCGGCACAAGGAAATCCTCATACGTGTGAATGATACTATACTTAGAAATCTATACCACGATAAGGTAACAGCAACACGTCTATGTCGTATGCCCTTGTCGTTCTACTGCGAATTAACCATCAAGCACCATATACTTGTTTCAGTTCAAACAACGGGAGTTTCCAACATATAAAGATACAACAATGTAGCATGTTTTATTGAGCATGTATATTATCACAGTAGTACAGTTTTGCTTATCTAACCATCTAAAAATAAAATTCAGGTGACCGATCGTGATTTGAATATTAGGAGCAAAACTAGTTAACCGAGACCACTGCCCTTTAAGTATAAGTTACAACTCTACTATTAGTATTAGGCTTTTCTTTGCGCCCCCAGGGCAGCGGTCGGTAGGTAAAACGCTTTATAATAATATGAGTGCAACTACATATACGTGAAAGAAAAAAGATGGAACTACCAAAATGAGAAGCAAAAAAGACGGTAAACACGTCAATGAAAAATTAGTTGATGACCAAAACATTTTAAATCATCAATTAGAATGTTATACAATGGGTACACGTCTGAAAAACAACATAAAAAGATATAAGTGACAGTCTCGCAAACGTTCGCCATACCGGACCAACATCCAAAAAAAATGTAAAAAGATATAAGAGGCATTCTCACACACGTTCCATAACCATGACACGATCTATGAAACGATCTCTGTGTCTCAAACCGAACGTCACGATATCCGACCTCGAGTGCAAACAATTTGCTTATTACACACGAGCTATACGCACAGACACGCAAAAAAAATATGTGCGGTTATACGTATATGTCTAGAAGAAAATCTTACGTGTACTTGACACGTGGACTTAGGAGCGAAGATATATAATTTTTTCGAACGACACCCTAAGTGAGTCATACACAACACGATGTTACAATAGAAGACCAACACAAAAAGTACTCAAAGAGCAAGATTTGGCAGCAAAAAATAAACGAAAGACAAATGAGACATTGATTTATCAGACGGCTAGATTTATGATTTTCGATAACATAGATAACATATAGCAAGAGACAAACACGATTGTATTTTTATTCATCGTCAACCCACAAAATTTTCATGTTTCAATCGTACAGAAACATAGACACGTACACCTATCTACGGCTATCTACTAAGAAAAAGGAAGGAACGACGACGTGTGGCCATCATAATCCTAGCGACTGAGAAGGATATCAAAGAATTCTAGGCCTTCTGAGACCGTACTCCTCGCCGTGGACATCTTCTTTCGTGTAACATGGCGACGTACGCTTCCGCCATCACATGTGAGCACGAAAAGAAAGAAGATTCATGAGAAGAACACAGACGCGAAGAGGACGGAAAAACCAAAATTTTACGGAAAAAGATAAAAGCAAAGACTTGTCGACATTTTGATTCATTAGTTTCAAAGCAAGAGACAACCCGATAATGTGATGAAGCAAGAGACAAACACGATCATGATGGTATTCTTATTTGTCGTCACCTCACGGAACTTACATTTTTCGGTATTATACAAAAAACCAAAACGCCTACACCTAATCCTAATCCTGAAGAGTCTCGAGGAGTCTACCGAAGAAGTCTAGCTCTTCATGTCCGTACTCGTCGTCGGCGGCATCACCTTCCTTGTAACATGGCGGCAAAGACGATTCCACCATCACAGGAGAACACAACATGGAGCATGACGCGTAAGAAAAGGCAGCAGCCGGCAGTGGCTTCACGTCTCTGAGCTTCAGGGCTTTCCTATACGTAGTGGCGGCGGCGATGCGAGGCGCTAAGAGGCTACCAGGATCCGCTGCGTCTTCATCCATGTCAAACTGGAGCCGCGTACGCTCATCGTCGGGAGTCTCCTTCTCCTCCCCCCGACACACGGACATGCATGTGATAGTGAAAAAGAAAACAGAGAAAAGTTAGAAATAAGCACGTGAAATAGTGAAAATGAAAAAAAATAAACTAATGAAGGCAAAGAAATAAACTAATGAAGGAAGAAAAAAACATACTATGCATGTCGAAGCAAAGACCGAGAAGACGAAAGGTAGGCTTGACGGAGGGGAGAGAGAAGAAAATGTGATTCAAAAAACCATAAAAATGAAGGGGTCTTTTATAAGCTACGCATCACCACCTCACCGAGAGAACCCGAAGATGGCAAAAGATAATGCTGCCAGTTAGAGCAAGTTCAATAATAAAGCCTGCTGTTGGCTATAAGCCGCCGCCACGCCATCTATAGCTAACCTAATAGTCAACATGTACAATAGTTAGCTATAACTATATACTACTTTATTTGACTAAGGCCCACCTTACATTCACACAAAGTGCATAGGAGCATGTGCTATAGTTGACTCTTGCATGAGAGCCCACTAATCTTCTCTCTCCACTTCTCTCTCATCCACATCATCTCAAATATATTATTTAAAGGCTTATAGCCTGCTTACATAAGCTTATTGTATTTGCTCTTAGGCGACGGCGTGAGAACCCGCGCACGTGTATGATCTAAAGCTTCCATGTTGGATCCATTGTACGATATCTAGAGTAAACCAGAGCAATGAGCACTCTAGGATTTTTTTATTCTTTTGCTTGTAGCAACTAAACGTTGGGCATATCACGGTTCTTGGACTTTAGGCTTAGCCAGGAAAGGTAGGCTAAAAATTCTTGCTAAAATGTCTAATAATCAAGAATGGAGATAGTAGTATATAGCCCATGGCCGATTCAAGTTAGGTAGGGTCATTGTACCTCCACCCAATGTAATGCTTAAATCATGTTAAAATCATTTAAACCATCCTAAACTCTAAACCCTAAACCCTAAATCCAAAAAAAGTCCGCAACCATCCAGACCCAAGGCCTTCGCATAGTAGGGTGAGCTGGCGATGGAAATTCCTGACTCTATTGGCGCTAGCTGAAGCGGCGGACAGAGAAGATAGTGGTGACGCACCTAACTAGAGTGGAAATCCCACATTAACGGTGGTATATATACTTGCTTTATGTGCCTTTGCAAAGTAAATTTTTGTCTTTTGGTACAACACACGGGCACGTGTGCAAGACTAATAAACATTTTTAATCAGCTTAAAGAGACGAACCCATACATCGTACATGGTGTAATATTTTACTAGGACTCATGGTTTAAAATTCCAACCTCGACAACTATCTTCATTTTGCCAAAAAATATATATTAGAAAAATACGGGGTACTACAACCAAGAAACACCTCCTTGAAGGGATGCGACGTCGATACGACGCTGATGCCCAGACGAACCGTGTCGGTGTCAGATGAGCCGACAAGAATTTCTCTCGAAAAAACCCCATCCACAAACCCCAAGCACTCCATTGCATTGTATTGCATTGTAGCGTGATAAGGTTTTTGAAGAGCGCTCACGCGCGACTATTGGCTTTATCACATACAACAATGATATCTTCCCTAACGACGACTTCTTCCCCGACACCGACAACCTCTTCGAAGACATGGCTGATCCCCAACGTCAACGTCAACGTGAGCGGTTCATCTTTTGCACCGTATGCTAATTCCCTTCATTTAGTTTAGATTTTTTTATTTGCAAATTATGCCTCATATATGTGTAGCAATCTGTCTAGAATTGCTTTACACTATAGCTGTTAGAACGCATGACTAGTTTTATTCCAATATTATTAGTGATGTTTTATCTACTGTTTTTATGGATTAAATTATATGGTAAATTGCTTATATTTCTAACAATCAAAAAACTTTATTATAGATAATTTACTCCAAGTGTCTTTGTCGCGTCTATGAAGCCACCAACCTTTAAAGGTGTGTATTATAAGAGGTGGCATGTGAGAGCAGTCCTCTGGTTTCAAACCATGAGCTGCCACGTCGCCATTCTTGGCAAACCTAGGGTGAGCTCACTTGTGTTCCAGGAGGCTGAGTTTAAAACTGAGTTCAAAACTGCGACACTTATTCTAAATTGGAGGGAGTATTATTTTGCATTTTTGTTGGAGTAAATTCAAATGCATCTGTATTGCACGGCGCGCGGGATTTTTGAAACAAAGAGAGGGAAACTAGTCAACTTCTTCCATCACCTAGTAGTAGTACAGGTAGTACTCTGAAAGACTGAAGCAAAAGCTGGAGGTTAGGATTGAAACCGTCATTCACTACCCACGCAAAAGCTGGTGTGCCAGTCAGAAAAGCCGCCCCGATCAGATTAGTCACGCTGTTTTCGCCGCTTTCATCGCAGTACACTAGCTAAGCTAGCAAAGCGCCGTTGTGCAATGCGAACTGCGTGCTTCTCCATTGCCACCCACCATATATATACAGTACTTCCAAGAGATATAGACACATACACATCTCGATCGATCGCCATGGCCGCACCCGCATTCCTCCTCTTCCTCATGCTCTCTCTCGCCGGAGCAGTTGTTGCTGCCGCCCAAGACGACGGACCTAGACTTATCATCGTGAACTTGAAAGGGCACGCCCCCGTCCGCGACAAGACTTCCGTGGGCATGCAGACCCACGACCTCTCCCTGCCCGGCTTCACCAACGGGAGGGGCGACTGGCAGGCCTTCCCAGGCCACGAGCACCTCTTCGCCACCTCCACGCCCCTCCCCTTCGGCAACAGCTACGACGAGCTCATCGGCGGCCTCGCCAACCTCCCCGACGTGCCGCTGGGGCGGGACGCCATGGAGCAGGCGGCCCGGGTGCTCGCCGCCTACGACCCGGCCACCACCACGGACCACCGGCCGCTCAAGCGGGCGCTGGCGTTGATGAAGGTCATGTTATCCGAGGCCCAGCGACTGGAGCCCATCCACGAGACCGTCAATAACGGGTGGGAGACCGGGGCCCGCGTCAAGCCCGAGCATCTGCCCTACATCGAGCACTGGGACACCATGTCCTACGAGATCCTCCGCGCCAACCGGACGGGGAGCAAGTGGGAGGACGGGCCCTTCACCAAGATGCTGGAGAGGAGCGCCAACATCCGCAGCTTGGACGAGGCGGTCGCCGTCGTCAAGGTGCTGCTGGACTCCAACTTCGAGCAGGTGCTCATGGCTCATAGCACCAGGATCAACCTCTAGTAAACATGCAAGCATCCATGCATGCATCGAGTTTAGACTTCAGATAGATTGTGCTCCGCACATCTCAGAGTCCATGTTTTATTTTTCATGTTCGTCTTATTATCAGTCCATTAAACATGCAGGCATGCATGCATCCAGTTTAGACTTTAGATAGATTGTGTGGCCCCGGGCATCTTAGAGTCAATGTTTTATTTTTCATGTTCACCTTAGTTAGTAGTTAATCATCTGTTTGTTGGATTATGTAACATGCATGTATGCACTTTCATCTTTTGACTGCGACTTCAGTATATGTTTCAGATCAGCCGGAATTCTCAAGTTTCTTCAATTCTATTCATGAAATGCTCACGGTACTTCTACATGTACAATCCGTGGACCGTGGTCCATTAACTTCAACACAGACTCACGTACTAATCATACTTGAACCATTCGGAAAAATACTAATCGTATTTGAACTAATGCTAGCACCTCTGTTCCACAATATAATAAGCCTTTTTTAGCTCTCTAAAAAATCTTATATTGTAAAACAAAGGGAGTATATTTTTAGGAGAAACACAGTAGATGCTCAAATTAATTAACTGGGATTAAAGCCCACAGCCTATTTGAGAGCCTCTCTCTCAACCAAAGTTGGTGAATATATAATTTGAGGCTATAAAGAGATACTAGATCACCATGGTGACATGCATGGAATAATTTGAGCCCCTCTAATCAATGAAGCCTCCTTCAGTACACACCCACACTCCTCTCTGCTCCCTGATTGTGTCCTGCGTCTATATCCCCACAAGGCAAAGGCTGCATCTGCATGCCTGTAGCAGACCACACCCGCACAATTCCTGACCATACTACTACCTGCGCTCGATCGATGACACCTGCATGCCTGCGGCTGTGCCGCAGCGCTTTCTTGAAATGAAGAAACGCGGCAGTACAGTACAGTGCAGCGGCGCCGCACCCGTGCCGTGCGCCCCCTGCTCGCCCAGTTCGCTGCTGCAAAGGGAAAAGGCCCCGCGGTTCCACCAGGCTCCAGGCCATCTGGCACCGGCAACCTGCCAACGATGCAGGGAGCTGATTTGGATGGATAGACTGGTCATGTCACCAGGTCAGCCCGGACATCGATTCATGCTACTTGCATTGGCGTCATGTATAGCAGTCAGTCAGGACAGGCCTAGTGTTTCTGGGTCTCCTCATGGGCAGATGGAGGTGATGATGAACATTTGGGCATCTTCACAAACTCAGACGACGATGGTCCAAGCAAGAGTAATAGGTTAGAATAACATCAGACTGTGCCACAAATGTTGCTAGCTTCTAGTGTTCCGGGGATACTGAAACAAGAGTTTTGGTTTAAAACTTGCCCATATGGGCGAAAATTAAATCATCGGTGTTAGCATCATTTTTTATTGTCAGGTAGTGGAATCGTCAGTGGTCACGACTATGGTATTGTTGACATATCTAGCCGGCCCTTTTGAGACACACCAGCGACATTTGCCCACTCACTGAAGTTATTTCGAAATTTTTGGCCTCCAGGGTCGGCGCCAAAGAGCGTGACGCCTAACTTGTGCAATCCGACTCCATTCTTTTGGGCACCAAACTCCTGTCCTAGAGAGCACAGTTTTAGTCAAGAGCTAACTGCAACGGACTAGAACAGGAGCTCAACGCCAATGAGAATGAAGCTCAACTACGCAAGTTCAGCGACACACACTTCAACCCCCTCATTGTTTTGTATGATAAGGTTGTGCTACAAAAGTTGCTAGCATGTACTTCCTCCATCCCATAATATGATATGTTATGGTGTCTAGCTTTCAGGGAATCAAATAAGAGAGTTGCTCCTAAGTCTTAGCATCATAGTCGTATGTTTCCACTAGTGTTCGCGTAAAACCAGGGGTGGCCCTGCTCCTTGCTGAAGTAAAACATGGTGCAGAGTTTGCATTTTTTTTTGTACTAGTTACTTTCCTTTACATGTGTGCGAAATGCACCTGGGTTTTGATGAAGACGAATCAAAATATATCAACTTCATACTTTTACCATGCTAGCTGTACACCACTGCCATGAATCCATAATAATACCTACTCCCGCAATGTAGTTTGATGCTTCATCATTGCAACTAATGTATATGAATGAAACAAACGCAGTTTAGTTGTTCTTTTCGGAACATTACGTCTACAGACACGTGCTATATTTGTTTAAACAGAATTGCACATCTAGCAAAAGTTGAATACCATAATTTCAGCATCTCATTATAACTTCCTTATTATTTAAGGAAAACGAGGCTGCAAAATGATCAACTAACAAGAACCGGCATGCTGCTAGAGTAACCGGTAGTTAGAAGCTTCACAAACCTTTACTTGATCTGCTGCTACGATCATTTGCTTTGCTGAGTCGTCCGCTATCTTCTGCAAGACCTACAAATACGTCAACTTTTACAATTTTACATTGCATATCATAATGACAATAGTAAATGATTATGAATTTAAATAGAACTGCACAAATAGCAAAAAAATGAATACCATGATCTATGCGAACAACAAATCATTAACTTCCTTAATTTACCTGATCCAGTTTATGAAAAGCTTGGTGATTTTCAGTTCGAGACAGGACAGGTTTACCTGATCTGGTGGGGCAGGCAAGTTCAAATTGAAGGCTACACCCATCACCTGTGCATTTACCTGCCAATATGGGTTATATTATACACTATGTATAGCGTGTCACATCTTCGACAGTAATGAAAACATGTAGGTTAAGTGAAGTCCAGCTACTATACATTTATCCTTTGTTGCATCCCATAGGCACTTCTCCATAGTTTCTCTAGCCGAGAAAGTTTGTGTTCCCACATCTCCCACTTCTTCAATTTCCAGCCCTCTTTTCGCTTTGGCATATGCACAATACCAGCTTTCTTGTATGCATCCAACCGTACAAGTGACTTCACGTACACATAGGATTGCATATTTTTGTCCAAACGGGGACTGAAATCTAACAGCTTCACTAACTTGGCTACTTCAACCGTAAAACTCTGGCTCACCAATTCATGACAATATATGTGCTGAGAAAGAGTATGCATGACAATCTTATCCCCGTAGAGTCCTAGAACTTGAAATGATAATAACTCAGATATTATACTTCTGACTCCAGCTTTGCTCTACCATGTTGTCAAGTGTCCAAATCTGCACCTTCCCTGTAAAGTAGACAATTCCACTTGTTTGAACAGCAGCAACAGACACCTTCTCATCTATCTCCATGATCGCATAGCGAAATGGATAATCAAATGCAGGATTGTCAAAATCAATTACAGGCGGCCGTATTAATTCTATATGTTCATCTTTGAGATCAAAGGATACAACTGCCCGTAGCCAGGTACTTTCTGTGTCCTCAGTTAGCCAGTACATCGCTCCGTTAACATTGACAACTCCACCATGTTTCACAGAGTTCAAGCTTAGAGCTTGTGGGGTTCTGACAACTCTCCATCTCTCATCGCCTAGAGTGTAAACTTGAATTTCACTGAAGGAGCCACCAACATGGAGCTGCTTGTCTGGAGAGAAGTGCATGACCTTGTATTCATTTGTAGCTGGGTTGAAACCAAAACTGTAGTATGAAAAGTGATCACCCTTGGTGTTCTTCACAGGTTTGGCGAGATGCATACATTCACCAGTAGCAAGGTTGGCTATCTTGATAGTTGATTTACTTGAATACAAGCAAACAAGACCATTGCACGAGGCGCACAAGAAATCGTCAGGCTCAATCACCGGCACATCCCATGTTGATGGAGACCAGGCTTCATCAAAGAGGACCGCTTCACTAGGACAGAGCTTGCCAAGAGTCATCTCCCGGTGGAAAATTAAAAGGGGGCGAGGCTTCGCGTTCCGCCGGAGGTGTGCCATGGTGAACCGAGGATCCCGAATGATGCCATCCCACAGCTTGCAGACTCCACGGCACCTCAGAAGATTGCTAACTGAAAGCCTCACAAGTATCAGTTCGATCATGTCTTGCGGCAAGAAGGTCAGGCATCTCTTGTTTGCTGGCTGCATTGTCATGGACCCCATCGAAGCCGCAGTGGGACAGCTACCAAATCCTTCTGCAATCAACAGTTTCACAGACTGACATGCCAAGCAAATTTGGGGACCCAATAAACTCTTCAAAAAAATACATGAAAGAAAGATCATCGAAGGCAAAATTTTGAACACCATGGGATCCAAACAGGAACAGAAGAATCACCACGCTATCAACATTTTGGCCCTCCAGTGAGTGCCCAAAATGATCCTCCGGTCCATGACCTTTTCATCCAATTATAAACAAATAAAAATATGGTCCTAGCTAGCTTATCAACTGGTACCTACATAATTCCGTTCTCTCCTAAAATTCAGACCAAGTTTTGATGGATTTGGATTCTACCTTGCAAATTGCAACCCTAACGACTGCTATTCCTTAAAAAAAGAAATGAAAACGAAATCGAAGTTTAGGGGACTCACAAACGAGTTCAGTCAGATGAACTCCGCCGCCGCCGCCGCCGCCATCACGTCGCCGATGGTTTCCTTCGCGCCGGTTGATTGGTCCTGAGATAAGAAAATACATCCAGCCTTTTTTAAGGAGGGAGACTACTAAATTTAGCAACGGTAATTTCCTACCCACCGTGATTACAGGGCTGCAACCTCCCTGATTGATTTCCACATTAGTCGGTAAGACCAATTCCGTAAAAAAGATGTAGCATTACTCATTTAACAGCCTATGGGCCCAACACGGTCGACAAAGCCCACTAGCAGGAGCAGATCTTCCTTTACCGCACTGATGACTAAGTGGGCCGGTCCGGAGGAAAAACAATTTCGCCACCGGAATACGGCTCCTGCCACTTACAGCGCATGCCTTCACCTCTGATCTGCGTTGTTTTGTGGTAGAACTTGGTCAGATGTGAATGAACATCTCTATCTCGGTATCTCTCCTATAGCTTAAAAAAAACGAATTGTGAAGGATCGCACCAATCATCCAAAAAATTGTCTCACGCTTACTAGTAGGATGGCAAGCACAAGTCGAGACGCAGTTTGGAGAAGACAAAAGGATGATTAAATTCCTATACAAACCTAATCCCTTTTCCAGGCCACTCACGAACAGGCATATATCCAGATACACAGATGAAAATATGTGAAAGATATCGTGGCACAGTTACACAGAAGGTGATGCAAAAACCAGTGGGTTATTACACTTTACCACTTCACAGCCAAGAGAAAGACAACCCACAGTGAAAATTAAATGGAGCCAGAGTCGCAATCTCAAGCCTTCGCGTCACTCGTCCCTCATCGTCAACATCATCCAACGCCGTCACGGAGCCGAAATCAACCATTGGAATTCGGTGTACCCTGCCAACAGGAACAAAGATAAACTTTATGAAAAACTTTTGTTCGGAACAAGGGGAAAAACCAACCCCCATTTCATACAGTATTTGAAATGGAAGCCATGACAAATAATATGGCACAGACTGTTCACACCGGACAAAATAAGGTTAAAGAGAGTAGTAACATTTATCCCATCACCTATAGTTAAGAAGGATTGCGGAAAATAAACAGGGATGCATGGATTCAACCATTAACCAAGGCATGTCCTACCAGAGTTTTCAGAAACCAAAGTAGCAACGAATTGTTGAACAAACCTTCACTACTACAGTTCCTAGATGTCCAATTGCCCTCCTGCCAGACCCTGACTATTGGCTTCACAAACTGCAGTTGCCAGTCTTTGTAGCAGTGTAGCGCCTTCCAAAGTCAGCTCCTAAGGTTCAAACCCATCAAATCGTCAAATTAAGTTCAAAACTTATACTTCCTCCGGTCCATATTAATGTTATTAATTTTTTCTAGATTCGTATGTATCTAGTTAAGTATTTAGACTAGATACATTCGTATCTAGACAAAGTTGAGAACATTAATATGAACCAGAGGGAGTAATACATAATAAACTATATAAATGAAAAACAATGTTTCACAGTAGATGCATGTCTACCAGCTACTCCATCTTTACTATTGACAGTTCTTTTTTTGGTTTCTAGAGGTAATAACTCACGGAGGTGGTGTTTTTTTTTCAAGAACTTTTTGACATCTGAAATGTGTGGGTGCATCTACAGCAATGAGCCAAAGTGGATTTCTGATAACTGTGTACAAAATAGATCAGTCTTTCACTGACTTACAACAGCAAATATAATTGTTTAATCATGTACAAAGTATATATTAGTAATGTATAATAATGGAATGCACACACTCAATGATACGAAAAGCAAGAGAATAATTCTTTGATGAGATCATATATAAGGTTTCTCTAAACAAGTCCAGTTCAGAATTTCTAGTAAAATTACTCGAACCCTGGTGAATAATTAGTCCCTTACCGTGTCAAAATATGTGATTTACTAAAGTTCAATTATTTCAATAGCTACCCAAGTCAATTTCACTCAAACAAAACTACAGATTTCTAATACTAGTACCTAAGTACATTGCAACATGGATCTTTCATTTGCATTAAACTATGAATATTAGGGTTAATTAGCTTATGTTGAGAAAATCAATTTCCTTATGGTAACGAGATCATGACAGAATCAAGTAACAACAACTTGCAAGTTATTGAGAAAAGATGGATAACTTAAAACCTAAATAGATCTTTACCTGGTTTATTGTATAACTCCTTTGCTTTGTCCTGATGTCATCCTTTACCTGACTTATGATCTATTATAGGAAGGTTAATTTCTTGTCAATTTGGCCCACCAAAATGATACGTAATTACAGCTGGTCTAGGAAATACCGACACACTATACCTTCACTATACACTTTATTCTATCCAGAAGGGCCGTTAACTTCTCCATGTCCTGACTTTGCCCGACCCAATTTAACCGACGGAGGGGCTTTGGATGCTGGAATCTCAAACAAAGCATATGTTACAAAACTAATTGCAATTCCCTTAAAACACTGCTTTATATTTGTTCGAATGATCATTAACCGCCTGAGCTGGAATACAACAAATGTAGCAACTTCCATTCTAGTAAAGAATTACCTGATCAGGACATATGGGTAGATGCTGCAACATATGATTGACTTCCACTTCTATTGGCTGCAACACTACCTCATTGGGTAGACTTTGTAGGATGTGATTAATCTTTTCACAAAGTGCCTACAAAACATCAAATAGCCATTTGTCACATCTTCAAGAATAATTAGCATTAGTAATGACAGTTTAGCAAACATACAAGTACTTCAGGAACCAGTTGATGGACGCTATTACATATCTCCTCTCGCTTGCAAAGCACATGCTCCAAAGCCTGCCATTTGTTTGAATTCCATCCCTCCTTGCGATTTGGTCTACTCACAATAGCACCATTTCGATATACATTCAATGGTACAAGTGACCTCACATAGATATGGAATCGAATGTTGTTGTCAATGTGGTGGCTTAAATGTAGCAGTTTCACGCTCTGACTCAACTCAATCTCAAAGTTTTGGCCAGGCACCTTATAAGAATATAAATTACCATTTGAAGAGTGTATCACAATCTTATCCTCATGAAAAAATGGTAGTGCTCGGATGGAATATGATGGGAGATGAATGTTATACTTCTGTGTCCACCTTTGCTCCAACTTGCCATTTAGTGTCCACATTTGCAGCTTACCAATGAGCACTCTGGGAAGATAGCCATTGGTTTGAGCGGTTGCTACGCAGACCTTCCCATCTATCTCTGTGATCCAGTACCGGCGAGGACAATCAATTGCATAATCTTCTAGGCCAACTGTTGGCAGATGAATCAGTGCAAAAGTTTTCTCACTGAAATCAAAAGACATAACTGCGTGATGCCAACTAGATGTTGTGTCTTCAGTTAACCAATACATTTTTCCACCAAGATTAACCACTACCAAGTGTTTCTCAAACTTCAAGCTAAGGTATTCTGGAGTTCTAACAAGTTCCCATTCTTGGTCACCAAGTGTGTAAACTTGAATGGCCCTGAATCTTCCTGCAGTATAGGGACGACGGTCACGAAGAAAGTGTGCAATTTTGTATTCCTTAGTCACTGGGTTAAATCCAAAGCTGTAGAACGAGAAGTGGTCACCCTTCAAATTCTTCACAGGTTTCTCGAGATGCAGGCATGCACCAGTTGCAAGGTTAGCTATCTTGATTGTTGACGTATCTGTGTATAAGCAAAGAAGGCCATTGCAGGAACCACAGAGGATATCATCAGGCCCAATCACTGGCACTGCCCATGCTGATGGTGACAGGGCTTCATCAAAGAGTATGACGTCACTAGGGTGTAGCCTGTTAAAACCCGACTGATGCGGGGCAAATAGGAGGGTGCAACAGGGTGCACACTGGAGGTGTGCTGTAACAAACTGGGGACATCGGATGATTTTGCGCCACTGTTTGCAGACACCCAGGAACCACAACAAAGAGCTCACTGGAAGTTTAAGGAATATCTGCTCAATGAGGTCCCTCGGAATGCCATTTATGATGCATTCCTCGCTTCCTGGATGCTCAGGGCTGATTTCCTCAAAATCCATAAGTGCAATAAAGCCAACAAAGTTGAGCTACCAGATTCTTCTGCAAAAATAGATTTCATCAAATAATGTGGCATACTGCAAACAAACAGAGCACCATATATATAATAGATCATAATTAAATAATTTTTGAGAATTTAATAAATATATATATATATTAAAACAAAACACGAAATTCTAAATAGGTTGATTCACCTTAATTTTCGCCTATGCTATAAGAAAAAATACAGCGCGACAAGAACAAAATTAAATCGCCGCCTTCTCAACAGTAAAACACGAGGCCCAAACCATGACCGCAGAAATTTTCACCATCCAAAGTTATGTTCCAGCATCAACATTCTCCCCTCCATTTCCCCTTCCCCATGAACATAAAACGCGCTTCACAACCCAATCGCAGCATTTGCTTCAAACAAATCCTGGATGCTACTGGCGGCGTTCTACATTCACGACACTACAGGATCGCGCATCAATTCAACTAATATCAAACGATGAGGGTAGCTTTGCCCCTCCCCGTGTCGTGCCTGTACGAACGAAAATTTAGCCCGAGCCGCCGCCGCGGGTGGACGCCAAAGGTAAAGCGAGCAGGCGAGCGTCGCGCGGATTATTCCGCGAGCGAGATAGGAAAGGAGGTCGAGGGGGGTCTCACCAGCGCGACCACCGCACGAACTCCGCCGCAGACGCGCTTCTCGCCTCGTCCCGACGTGGCTGCAGCGTGCAGTCGAGCTCTAGGGTTCTCTGAAAGAAAACGAAGAGGAAGGGCTAGAACCTGGAAGATATGCGTTGGATCGGACAGGTTCAGCAGGCCCATCTGGCCCAATATCACTGAGACCCAGCTATTCATTGACATGCTTCATGGGCTACACTTCCATACTCGGGTTGCATTTTCATTTAACGTGTTCGTTCCCTAAAAAAACACCTCAACAACCTCCTCCTTTTGGTTTTGGCTACCAGCATCCTCCCATGTCACAGCAAGCTCAGATGATGCCCCCCAGTATGGATCTTACCCTCCTTTTAGCTTCCCTCCATGGCAATTTGGTCAGCACCCCAATCCTGCATTTCAGGGGCAATTCACTATGACTTGGCAACAACCTCCCCCTGGTTTTGCTGGCCAGTGGATGCCTCCCCAGCAGGCTGTGCAACCTCCCACTCAAAAGCCTCAGGGGAGTAGGTCTTCTCAATCTGGGAAGAACCAAAAGCAGACAGTTAAAGAAGTCAGTAGGGGTGATGATGCTAAGTCTGTGGAGGGTGCCCAACAGTCTGTTCTCTCTGATTCTGGGACTGGAGTTCAGGATAAATTGGATATCTATGCTGAAGTTATTTGCTACAACTGTGGGGAGCCAGGACATCACAAAGCTGCTTGCTCCTCCCCCAGAATTTGCTTCATCTGTAGCTCTTTTGACCATGAGGTTGGAGTTTGTCCAGTTAAAAAACAGCCTCAGCAGATTGCTAAGTTTGTTGGAAGTGCAGCTTCAGGTCTAGGGTTTTATCATATTGAGCTTCCCTACATGACATCTGAAGTTGTCCCTCCAAAAAACATTGGCCTTGTGTATGTTGATCAGGGGAGTATCTCTAAGGAGGAACTTTATCAGAACCTTGCTGCTGTTTATAGAACCAATTGGCCTTGGCAGATAAGATGCCTTGATGAATGGTCCTTCCTGGTGAAATTTCCACCACATCTCAAGGTAGAGGAGATTGCTGGTTATCCTAGCTTTGGGCTGCCTAAGGAAGGTGTATTTGTTAAGGTGCATGTCTGTAATGGGGCATTGGACTACTATGCTGAGTTGCAGGATGTTTGGCTCCAAATTAAGGGTCTGAATCAAGCTTGGTGCAAATGGCCAACTCTCATGCAGTTTGTCACTTCTTTTGGCATCATGCAAGATGTTGACGGGTATGGCATGTTCAGATCCTTCTATGAGACAGTTAGAGTTAAGATCAAGTGTAGGGACCACACTAGGATTCCTGCCTCCAGAATCTTTGAGGTTAATGGAGTCCTTTTCCAAATTCATTTTGCTGTGGAAGGGCCTGCAAGTGTGGTTAATGTTGAGGAGGATGACCCTGACAACATTCATCCTCCTAACCCTGATGAACATGAAGATCAGCTTGAGGATCAACCTCTAGATGCCAAGAAAAGCTCTGATAAGATGGACACTGATGCCAGCTTGGGTGGGGATAAGTCCTCCACTACTCCTACCTAGCAGAAAATCAAATACCCAAGGAGTTCAAAAAAAAGGTCATTGGCTGCATTGGCTGATAAAATTCAGGAGGTTACTAGTTGTTATGGTCTCAATAGCCCTGTGCCTGTTTGCTATAGCAAGCTTGTTCCTATTGTTGATGAGGATTCCATGGCAAAATCCAAGGTGATGGATTGGATGCAGGGCATGCATGCTGAGGATGCCTGTGTCAATCTCATCCAGGAAATGGAGTTAGCTAATGAAAACTCCCTTTACTATGAGGATTCAGATATGGAGCTTATCCAGGAGGAGTTGGTGAATCATGAACCTGAAGGAGAGAAAGACAAAAAGCAGGAGAAGAAAAGCAAGTGGGTGACTGTTCTTGGTGCAAGACAGAGTGCTAGGTTTGCTGATAAGGAAGGGAAGACTATGCTACAGAAGGCTCAAGAGATTACCATGAGGAGGAATCTGGAAAAGACTACTGCTGCTTCTTCCAAGCTGAAAGGTATTGCTCAACAAAATCCCTTCAACACTATTGCTACTAGTAATCTTGTTCTGATGGCTACACTGTTGGTGTTGCCATTCCTAGTCTTGAGGAATGCTGCTCAGTTATTTCTGTACACAGTAACAATGCTCTGCCTTCTTCCTCTGTTTCACCTTCTCCTAGTAGTCCACTAGGAGTGGAAAGTTATGAGGATGATTTCCCTGATGCTATGGGTTGGTCTGTAGTTGGTAAACATAGGCGGGGCAAGCACCCCAAGAAAAACAGTTCAAAATGAATTGTGTCTTTTGGAATCCTAGGGGGATTCAAGCCCCTGGTAGAAAAACTACACTCATAGACCTTTTTTCAAAGACACATGCTCATTATGTTGGTTTCCAAGAAACTAAGAAAGAAACCATTTCCTGCAATTATTTGAATTCTCTAGTAGGAAATAGGATGTTTGATTGGAAAGATATTCCTGATGTTGGTTTTGCTGGAGACATTATGGTAGGGGTAGATTTGGATTTCTTTGAAGTAATTATTTGGCAAGTTCTTAAATTTTCTGTCTCTGTAGTTGTCAGGCTGAAGTCCAAAGACACTATAATTAGGATTATTACTGTCTATGGTTCTTCCTATGAGGACAAGAAAGAAGATTTTATTTCTGAATTACATAGTCTTTTTGTGGATTACTCTGGTCACACAATCATTGGAGGGGGGGACTTTATTTTGGTTAGATTTCAGTGTGACAAGAGTAATGGAAATATTGATCATAAGTGGAGTGATAAGTTCAATGCCTGGGTTGATATTTGGAGCCTGCTTGAAGTTAAGCTCGGTAATAGGAAATTTACTTGGGGGAATAATAGAGAAAACCCGATTATGTCTAACATTGACAGAGTTTTCTGCAGTGTTGAGATATATCAAATGTTTCCCCTTGCTGCCACTAGGGCCTTACCTAGGATGGGTAGTGACCACACTCCTATTCTGTGGGAGTCTGGGTGTGATGTCAAGACCAAAACTACCACTTATAAATTTGAAAAGTGGTGGCTCATGAGAAGTGACTTTAAAACTCTTGCCATTGCCAACCGGTCCTTGCCCATTAGGGGAAAAAATACAGTTGATATCTAGCAAATGAAAGTTAGGAGATTTAGGTCTTGGTCTAAAGGTTGGAGCAAGAATATTGAATCTGAACTTAGGAACCTTAAGAAAGACCTCATGGAGGAATATGATTTGCTTGACATTAAGGATGAGTCTTCAGAGCTCTCTACTGAAGAACAAGCAAGACTTAAGCAAATATATTCTGAAATGAATTTGCTTTGGTTAAAAGAGGAAATCAAGGCAAAGCAAAGATCTAGATATAAGGATATTAAAGAGGGGGATAGGAATACTGCCTATTTTCATGCTGTTTCTAATCAGAGGAGGAGGAAAATGCTTGTTCATTCTCTATATGGACCTGATGGGCCTGTTCAATATGAGAATGCTATGATGCAAATTGCTACCTTCTTTTATAAGGATCTCTTTAGAAAGGAGGAACCTTCTGGTTGCACTCTTTCTGATGTTTTCTTCTCCTCCAATGAAAAAATTTCTGATTCATAAAACCAGGCACTGGAAGTCCCTTTCACTGAGGAGGAGGTCAAACAAGCTGTGTTTGGATCTTACTCTGATGGGGCTCCAGGTCCTGATGGCCTTCCTTTTATTTTCTATCAGCACTTTTAGAAGACTGTTAAAACTGACCTTATGGCCATGTTTTTTGATTTTCATCAAAACAAGTTGGACATTTACAGACTGAATTTTGCTATTCTGACTCTTATTCCCAAAGAGCCTGAAGCTAGCAAAAAAATTCAGACCTATTAGCTTACTTAATTGTGTCTTTAAGTTTTTTACTAAAGTTTTAACCAACCGTTTAGCTTTACTCATGAACTCTATAACTTCCTGCAATCAATCTACCTTTATCAAAGGTAGGTTTATCTTAGAAATTGTTACTGCACATGAAGTTATTCATTCTATCTCACATGAGAAGAACCAAGGGCTTGTAATTAAATTATGAAGGGTTTCGCGACATAGTAAATCAAAATTTTCTACGGATGCGAACAGAGGGAAAGCCAAGATCTAATCTAGGAGATGCAAACAACGAGAGAGATTGGATTAGATCTTCATACCCTTGAAGATTCGCACAGTGGAACGCTCTGTTAACGTGGGTGATGTAGTCGTACTCGCTTCTCCTCCTCGCGATCCGATCCGATCTAGCACCACAAGTGGCGGTGCCTCGTGAGATGCACACGCAGCACCTCGCCTCCTCCTTCCTTGGTCCAGCAAGTATGGTGGAGAGATGGGTTGGATCTACAACGCGACGGCGCGGTGCAATTGGTGGAGAATTTCTGCAGCAGGGCTTCGCCTACAAGCAGTCGGGAGGGAGAGAGGAGGGCAGCAGGGCGTCTAGGGTTGGAGGGGAAGGTGTGGGGGTTTGGTGCGCCCCCATCCCTCTATATATAGAGGTGTGGGCACAACCCTAGCCCCTCCCCCAAGCCAAGGCCGGCGGCCCCAAGGAGGAAGAGTGGGGGGCAAGGAAACCCCCCCTTCTAGAAGCTCTATCTAGAGTTTAAACCTCTCTTGGCCGGCTGGGCCCTATGGGGCCTTGTGCCCCTGGCCCAATGCGGCCAGGGCACTCCCTCATAGGCCCATGCCCCCTCCCGGAAGGTGTGTCCACGTTGGTCCCCTTCCGGAAGGTTCTAGAAGCTTCTGGTACAATACCGATTAACCCGGAACAATTTCGAACTCCAAAAACTGCACTGCCTTATATGAATCTTATTCTACGGACCACTCCGGAACCTCTCGTGATGTCCCGGATCCCATCCGAGACTTCGAACAAAAAATCATAAACCAATTATCCAATCTATCCTAGCGTCGAGACACGTTAAGTGTGTGACCCTGCGGGTTCGAGAATATGCAGACATGATCTTCTATCAATAATCAACAGCGGGGTCTGGAAACCCATATTGACTCCTACACATTCATCGATGATCATATCGGATGAACCACGATGCCAGGATTCAATCAATCCCATATATATATTCCCTTCGTCTCGCGATATTTTACTTGCCCGAGATTCGATCGTTGGCATGGCCATACCTAGTTCAATCTTGTTCACGCAGCAAGTACTTTACTCGTTCCGTAATCCGATATCACTTTGTGATTAACTCCTTAACCACATTCTTGCAAGCGGTGTTGATAACGACACGAAAGGGGCCCAAGTATATCTCTCCGATTTGGGAGGGACAAATCCCATCTCGATACATACAACCCAGTAGGTACTTTCCGATCACCTGAGAGACACCTTTATTATCACCCTCTCATAGGATGACGTTTGATGACCTCAAAGCTTTCTTCCGATACCAGGGAGTTGTATTATCTCATGGTCTAAGGAATACAATATTTGACATAAGAAAAGCTTCGCAAAGATGAACACGATGACACGATCTAATTGCTTCGCTTAGTTTGGTCATCCACCATATCATTCTCCCAATGATATGATCTCATTATTAATCGACAACTCATGTCCATGGCTAGGAAACCTTAACCATCATTAATCAATGAGCTAGTCCATAGAGGCATACTAGGGACACGGTGTTGTTCACAAACCACACAAGTATTAAAGTTTCCGCTTAATACAATTCTAGCATGGAATATAAACATTATCATGAACAAGAATTATAATAATAACATCTTTATTATTGCCTCTAGGGCATAATTCCAACAGTCTCCCACTTGCACTAGAGTGAATAATCTAGTTTACATATGGCAACAATCTCACACCCATGGCACTGAGGTGCTGATCATGTTTTACACGTGGAAGAGGTTTAGTCAATGGATCTGCGACATTCAGATCTGTATGTACTTTGCTAATCTTCAGATCTCCATCTACTATATAATATCGGATTATATGAAACTTGCGGTTTATATGCTTGGTCTTTGGATGATATCTTGGTTCCTTAGCGAGTGCTATGCACTTGGAACCACGCCAAGCTCATTGATGAAGTTCCTGACCCAAACTCCTTCACTTGACGCTTCTGCAGCAGCCATGTATTCCGCTTCTACTGTAGATCCCACGATCACGCTTTGCTTGCAGCTTCTCCAGCTCACAGCTCCTCCATTCAAAATATACACGTATCCTGTCTGAGATTTAGAATCATCCTTGTCGGTGTCAAAACTAGCGTTGACGTAACCTTTTACGACGAGCTGTTCATCACCCCCATAGACTAAGAACATTTCTTTAGTCCTATTTAGGTACTTTAGGATGTTCTTCACGGCTGTCCAGTGTTCCTCTCCTGGATCACTTTGATATCTGCTCGTCAAACTAAGAGCATTAGACACATCCGGTCTAGTACACAGCATGGCATACATGATCGAACCTATGGCCGAGGCATAAGGCACTTTGCTCATAGCTTCCTATCATTTATCAGAATGGACACCGAGCCTTGCTCAATATCTTACCGACAACATAGGCACGAACCTTTCTTTGCCTTATCCATTCGAACCTTTTCGTAACTTTGTCTAGGTATGTACTCCGCTTAAAGCTATCAAAGCCTTTGTCTATCTCTATAGATTTTGATGCCCAATATATAAGCAGCTTCACCTAGGTCTTTCATTGGAAAACACTTGTTCAAATAACTCTTCACATCGTTAAGCATGTTGATGTCATTTCCAATAATCAATATGTCATCCACATATAGTACCGTAAACGCCACCGAGCTCCCACTCACTTTCTTGTAGATGCAAGCTTCAGAGCAATTTGGAACAAATCCAAAGCTCTTAATCACTTGATCAAAATGAAGGTTCCAACTCCGAGATGCTTGCTTCACCATAAATGGAACGCTGAAGTTTGCATACTTTATCAAGATCCTTAGGATCGACAAAACCTTCGGTTGCATCATATACAACTCTTCATCAATGTTGCCATTGAGGAAAGCAGTCTTGACATCCATCTGCCATATTTCATAATCATGAAACGCAGCAATTGCTAATAAAATCCGAATGGACTTAAACATCGCTACGGTAGATAAAGTCTCATCGTAGTCAACCCCTTGAACTTGTTGAAAACTTTTCGCGACAAGCCGCTTTATAGACGGTAACATTACCATCCGCGTCCGTTTTCTTCTTGAAAATCCATTTGCACTCAACGGCCTTTCGGTCGCTAGGAGGGTCCACCAAAGTCCATACTTGGTTTTCGCTCATGGATCCCAATTCGGATTTCATGGCTTCTAGCCATTTCTCAGAGTCTGGGCTCATCATCGCTTCCTCATAGTTCGTAGGTTCACTGTCTTCTACTAACAAGACAGTCAAGACAGGGTTGCCGTACCACTCAGGAGGGGCACGCGACATTTTCGACCTGCGACGTTCAGTAGCAGCATCGTCCGAAGCTTCATGATCCTTGTCATTAGCTTCCTCTATTGTTGGTGCAGGCGGCACTGGAACAATTTCAGGTGTTGCGCTACTCTCCAATTCAAGAGAAGGTTCAATAACCTCGTCTAGCTCTACTTTCCTCCCACTCACTTCTTTCGAGAGAAACTCCTTCTCAAGAAAGGAACCGTTCTTTGCGATAAACACTTTGCCTTCGGTTCTGTGATAGAAGGTATACCCAATAGTTTCCTTAGGGTATCCTATGAAGACGCATTTCTCCGCTTTGGGTTCAAGCTTGTCCGGCATCAACTTCTTGACGTAAGCTTCGCATCCCCAAACTTTAAGAAACGACAACTTAGGTTTAACACCAAACCACAGTTCATACGGTGTCGTCTCAACGGATTTAGATGGAGCCCTATTTAAAGTGAATGCAGCGGTTTCTAATGCATAACCCCAAAATGATAACGGAAAATCAGTAAGAGACATCATTGATCGGACCATATCTAATAGGGTTCGATTTCGGCGTTCAGACACACCATTGCGCTGTGGTGTTCTGGGTGGCGTGAGTTGTGAAACGATTGCACTTGCTTTAAGATGTGTGAGAAAATCATAACTCAAATATTCACCTCCACAATCGGATCGTAGAAACTTAATCTTTCTGTTATGATGGTTCTCTACTTCATTCTAAAATTCTTTGAACTTTTCAAACGTTTCAGATTTATGTTTCATTAAATAGATATACCCATATCTACTTAAGTCATCGGTAAAAGTTAGAAAATAGCGATATCCACCGCGCGTCGAAACACTCATCGGTCCGCATACATCGGTATGTATGATTTCCAACAAGTCCGTTGCTCGCTCCATCATACCGGAGAACGGGGTTTTGATCATCTTGCCCATGAGGCATGGTTCGCATGTGTCAAATGATTCAAAATCAATAGACTCCAAAAGTCCATCAGAATGGAGTTTCTTCATGCGCTTTACACCAATATGACCTAGACGACAGTGCCACAAATAAGTAGTATTATCACTATCTACTTTGCATCTCTTAGCCTCAATGTTATGGATGTGTGTTTCATCCCTTTCGAGATTTAGAAGAAATAAACCATTCACAATAGGTGCATGACCATAAACGATGTTACTCATATAAATAGAACAACCATTATTCTCCGATTTAAATGAATAACCGTCTTGCAATAAACAAGATCCAGAAATAATGTTCATGCTCAACGTAGGCACATAATAACACTTATTAAGGTTTAAAAATAATCCCGAAGGTAAAAGTAAGGAGAGCGTGCCGACGGCCATCACATCAACTCTTGATCCGTTGCCAACGCGCATCGTCACCTCATCCCTCGCAAGCCGCCGTCAATTCCGTAGCTCCTGTTTTGAGTTACAAATATTAGTAACTGAACCGGTATCAAATACCCAGGCACTACAACGAGGGCTAGTAAGGAAAACATCAATAACATGTATATCAAATATACCTTTGATGGTGCCAGCCTTCTTGTCCGCTAAGTACTTCGGACAATTGCGCTTCCAGGACCATTGTCCTTGCAATAGAAGCACTCGAGGTCCGGTTTAGGACCGGACTTGAGCTTCTTCTCGGAGGGCAACGCGCTTGCCGCCGCCTTTCTTGAAGGGCTTCCTTGCACCCTTACCTTTCTTGAAGGTGGGGGGCTTGTTGACCATCAACACATGATTATTCTTTTTGATGTTCACCTCCGCTACTTTCATCTTAGGAAAGAGCTCAGTGATCATATCAGTGGAACCAATCTGATTGTGATCAACTACAAAAATTTTGTAGCTAGGAGTGTCAATCTTGAGCTCCTCTGGAATCTTGCAGTCCAGTTTCTCAAGGCGTTGAGTGTAGCCCGTCATATCAATGGCGTGCTCACTAACGGAACTCCCTTCCTCCATCTTGTAGTTAAAGAATTTCTTAGAGATCTCATATCTCTCAGAACGGGCTTGAGTCTGAAACATGTTTTTCAGCTCCTCGAGAATCTCAAAGGGCCCGGCGAACTCCTCAAAACGATTTTGAAGATCCGATTCCATAGCATACAACATGGTGATCTTAATCAAATCATAATCATCCTTGCGCGACTGATAAACAACTTTTTCATCACCAGCATCTATAGCAGGCGTCACCTAAGCGCTTTCTCAAGGACATAGTCCTTTTTTATGCCAAATGAGAATGATTCTCAATTGAAACCATTTGGTGAAGTTAGACCCATTGTTTCTAAGCTTTTCTATCTCAGCAAAAACGTTGAAGTTGAAGTTGGACTTGGCCATGTGATCTACAGTATTTGCAAGTACAATTTAGACTATGTTCATGATAAATAGTTCGACTTAATCAAATTACTAGATAAACTCCCACTAAATTCAACATCCCTCAAGTTGTTTAGTGAACACGATCCAAATTCACCACACCTAATCCGATCATCACGAGAAGAGATGTGGTTTCAATGGTGGACAACAAAGTGTCGATCATATCATTCATATGACTCATGCTTAACCTTTCGGTTCTTGTGTTCGAGGCCATGTCCGTACATGCTAGGCTCGTCAAGTTAGACCCAAGTATTTCAGGTGTGCAAACCGGCTTGCACCCGTTGTATGTGAGCGTAGAGTCTATAGCACCCGATCATCACGTGATGCTTGGACACGACGAACTTCATAGCAAGGCATACTTGGGGAGAACACAGTTTTATCTTGATCTTTAAGTGAGGAATCATCTTATAATGCTACCGTCGCGATCGAAGCATAATAAGATACATAAAAGGATAAACATCACAGGCATATAACTTTATGTGACAGGGTATAGCCAATCTTCGCAATGATCTCCATCTTGTGCGTTAGATGATCTCCATCACTCCACCATGATTGCCTCCACCACGAATAGCAACTACAACTATTGCTAACTACTTAGCGATAAAGTAAAGCTATTACATGGCGTATAAGAAGTTGACTCGCAGGTCATACACAATTATAAAGACAACCATATGGCTCCTGCCGGTTGTGTACTCATCGACATGCAAGTCATGAAACATTACAAAACATGATCATCGCATACATTATACACATCACATCTTGGGCCATACCATATCACAGAAAACACTCCTTGCAAGAACAAGTTAGACGCCTCTACTTTGTTGTTGCATGTTTTACGTGGCTTATGGGAGTAGATGCTAAGAACGATTCTTACCTACGGAAGCCACAACAGTGATATTATGGTTGCCAAACTCGGTGTTAATCCCATGACAACTATAGTGAGAGAAATCGACATCCACCGCATGTGTGGAACAAGCCACACGTCAAGTGCGGAGCGGTCTCATGACGGCGTCGCGTAAGGTTGGCCTGGACCGCTTCAATCTCACTATCCCGCGTCATAAGAAGAACATAAACAAGAGGCTTGCAATAGAAAACATCAACGCCCGCAACAACCATGTTGCGTTCTACTCGTGAAACACATCTACGCATAGATCTAGCTCTGATACCACTGATGGGTATCGCGGCATAGTAAATCAAAATTTTCTACGGATGCGAACAGAGGGAAAGCCAAGATCTAATCTAGGAGATACAATCAACGAGAGAGATTGGATTAGATCTTCATACCCTTGAAGATTCGCACAGCGGAACGTTCGTCGGAACGTGGGTGATGTAGTCGTACTCGCTTCTCCTCCTCGCGATCCGATCCGATCTAGCACCACAAGTGGCGGTACCTCCGTGATATGCACACGTGCAGCACCTCGACGTCTCCTCCTTCCTCGGACCAGCATGTATGGTGGAGAGATAGATTGGATCTACAACACGACGGCGTGGTGTATATGGTGGAGAATTTCTGCAGCAGGGCTTCGCCTACAAACAGTCGGGAGGGAGAGAGGAAGGGTAGCAGGGCAACTAGGGTTTGGAGGCAAGGTGTAAGGGGGAGGGGGCGCACCAGCCCTCTATATGTAGAGGGGGCGCACCAGCCCTCTATATATAGAGGGGCGCGGTGCAATTGGTGGAGAATTTCTGCAGCAGGGCTTCGCCTACAAGCAGTCGGGAGGGAGAGAGGAGGGCAGCAGGGCGGCTAGGGTTGGAGGGGAAGGTGTGGGGGTTTGGTGCGCCCCCATCCCTCTATATATAGAGGGGTGGGCGCATCCCTAGCCCCTCCCACAAGTCAAGGCCGGCGGCCCCAAGGAGGAAGAGTGGGGGGCAAGGAAACCCCCCCTTCTAGAAGCTCTATCTAGAGTTTAAACCTCTCTTGGCCGGCTGGGCCCTATGGGGCCTTGTGCCCCTGGCCCAATGCGGCCAGGGCACTCCCTCATAGGCCCATTCCCCCTCCCAGAAGGTGTGGCCACGTTGGTCCCCTTCCGGAAGGTTCTAGAAGCTTTCAGTACAATATCGATTAACCCGGAACAATTCCGAACTCCAAAAACTGCACTGCCTTATATGAATCTTATTCTCCGGACCACTCCGGAACCTCTCGTGATGTCCCGGATCCCATCCGAGACTCCGAAAAAAAACTCATAAACCAATTATCCAATCTATCCTAGCGTCGAGACACGTTAAGTGTGTGACCGTGGTTCGAGAATATGCGTATATGATCTTCTATATATAATCAACGGGGTCGAAACCCATATTGACTCCCACACATTCATCGATGATCATATCGGACGAACCACGATGCCAGGATTCAATCAATCCCATATATATATTCCCTTCGTCTCGCGATATTTTACTTGCCCGAGTTTCGATCGTCGGTACCGTCATACCTAGTTCAATCTCGTTCACAACAAGTACTTTACTCGTTTCGTAATCCGATATCACTTTGTGATTAACTCCTTAACCACATGCTTGAAAGCGGTGTTGATATCGATTACCGAGTGGGCCCGAAGTATATCTCTCCAACTTGGGAGGGACAAATCCCATCTCGATACATACAACCCAACAGATACTTTCCGATCACCTGAGAGACACCTTTATGATCACCCTCTCATAGGATGACGTTTGATGAACTCAAAGATTTCTTCCGATACCAGGGAGTTGTATTATCTCATGGTCTAAGGAATACAATATTTGACATAAGAAAAGCTTCGCAAAGACGAACACGATGACACGATCTAATTGCTTCGCTTAGTTTGGGTTTGTCCACCATATCATTCTCCCAATGATATGATCTCATTATTAATCGACAACTCATGTCCATGGCTAGGAAACCTTAACCATCATTAATCAATGAGCTAGTCCATAGAGGCATACTAGGGATACGGTGTTGTTCACAAACCACACAAGTATTAAAGTTTCCGCTTAATAAAATTCTAGCATGGAATATAAACATTATCATGAACAAGAATTATAATAATAACATCTTTATTATTGCCTCTAGGTCATAATTCCAACAAATTAGACTATAAAAAAGCCTTTGATAAAGTTGATCTGAACTTCCTCCTTGACCTTCTGGCTAAAAGAGGCTTTAGTCCCACTATTATTTCTTGGATTAGAGCCATTACTCATGGAGGGTCTGTGGGGGTCAAACTTAATGATTCCATTGGTGATTTGTTTGTCACTAGCAAGGGTCTTAGACAAGGATATCCCATTTCACCCCTTTTGTTTAATTTGGGGGTAGATGTCCTAACCAGGATGCTTATTAAAGCATATAGTGCTAATTTGATCAAAGGCCTCTGATCTGACTTATACCCTGGGGGGTCATTTGTTTGCAGTATGCTGATGACACCATCCTTTTCTCTGACAATAGCCCTTACTTTGCTACCAGCTTAAAATGGGTGCTAACCTGTTTTGAGCAAGTTTCTAGGATGAAGATTAACTACTCCAAAAGTGAATTCATTCCAATAGGCCTGGAGGACTCTGATGTTGCTCTTTATTCTAATATATTGGGGTCTGCTGTTGGCCATTTCCCCATTAAATATTTAGGTATCCCTTTGCATTATGAAAAGCTTAAGAGGGAGGATATCCAACCTCTTATTGACAAAATACTCAAAAGGATAGCTGGTTGGAGAGGGAAGTTACTCTCCTTTGCAGCTAGAGTGATTCTCATTAAAAACTGTTTAGCTAGTATCCCTATTTATTTGCTCTCCTTTTATAAATTTCCCAAATGGGCCTTAGACCTCATTAACTCTCAGATGGCTAACTGCCTTTGGAATGACTTTCAGGGGCAATTCACCGTGCCTTGGCAACAACCTCCCCCTGGTTTTGCTGGCCAGTGGATGCCTCCCCAGCAGGCTGTGCAACCTCCCACTCAAAAGCCTCAGGGGAGTAGGTCTTCTCAATCTGGGAAGAACCAAAAGCAGAAAGTTAAAGAAGTCAGTAGGGGTGATGATGCTAAGTATCTGGAGGGTGCCCAACGGTCTGTTCTCTCTGATTCTGGGACAGGAGTTCAGGATAAACTGGATATCTATGCTGAAGTTATTTGCTACAACTGTGGGGAGCCAGGACATCACAAAGCTGCTTGCTCCTTCCCCAGAATTTGCTTCATCTGTAGCTCTTTTGACCATGAGGTTGGAGTTTTTCCAGTTAAAAAACAGCCTCAGTAGATTGCTAAGTTTGTTGGAAGTGCAGCTTCAGGTCTGGGGTTTTATCATATTGAGCTTCCCTACATGACATCTGAAGTTGTCCCTCCAAAAAACATTGGCCTTGTGTATGTTGATCAAGGGAGTATCTCTAAGGAGGAACTTTATTAGAACCTTGCTGCTGTTTATAGAACCAATTGGCCTTGGCAGATAAGATGCCTTGATGAATGGTCCTTCCTGGTGAAATTTCCACCACATCTCAAGGTAGAGGAGATTGCTGGTTATCCTAGCTTTGGGCTGCCTAAGGAAGGTGTATTTGTTAAGGTGCATGTCTGTAATGGGGCATTGGACTACTATGCTGAGTTGCAGGATGTTTGGCTCCAAATTAAGGGTCTGAATCAAGCTTGGTGCAAATGGCCAACTCTCATGCAGTTTGTCACTGCTTTTGGCATCATGCAAGATGTTGACGGGTATGGCATGTCCAGATCCTTCTATGAGACAGTTAGAGTTAATATCAAGTGTAGGGACCACACTAGGATTCCTGCCTCCAGAATCTTTGAGGTTAATGGATTCCTTTTCCAAATTCATTTTGCTGTGGAAGGGCCTGCAAGTGTGGTTAATGTTGAGGAGGATGACCTTGACAACATACATCCTCCTAACCCTGATGAACATGAAGATCAGCTTGAGGATCAACCTCTAGAAGCCAAGAAAAGCTCTGATAAGATGGACACTGATGCCAACTTGGGTGGGGATAAGTCCTCCACTACTCCTACCCAGCAGAAAAGCAAAGACCCAGGGAGTTCAAGAAAAAGGTCATTGGCTGCATTGGCTGATAAAATTCAGGAGGTTACTAGTTGTTATGGTCTCAATAGCCCTATGCATGTTTGCTATAGCAAGCTTGTTCCTATTGTTGATGAGGATTCCATGGCAAAATCCAAGGTGATGGATTAGATGCAGGGCATGCATGCTGAGGATGCCTGTGTCAATCTCATCCAGGAAATGGAGTTAGCCAATGAAAACTCCCTTTACTATGAGGATCCAGATATGGAGCTTATCCAGGAGGAGTTGGTGAATCATGAACCTGAAGGAAAGAAAGACAAAAAGAAGGAGAAGAAAAGCAAGTGGGGGCTTGTTCTTGGTGCAAGACAGAGTGCTAGGTTTGCTGATAAGGAAGGGAAGACAATGCCTCAGAAGGCTCAAGAGATTACCATGAGGAGGAATCTAGAAAAGACTACTGCTGCTTCTTCCAAGCTGAAAGGTATTGCTCAACAAAATCCCTTCAACACTATTGCTACTAGTAATCTTGTTCTGATGGCTACACTGTTGGTGTTGCCATTCCTAGTCTTGAGGAATGCTCCTCAGTTATTTCTGTACACGGTAATAATGCTCTGCCTTCTTCCTCTGTTTCACCTTCTCCTAGTAGTCCACTAGGAGTGGAAAGTTGTGAGGATGATTTCCCTGATGCTATGGGTTGGTCTATAGTTGGTAAACATAGGCGGGGCAAGCACCCCAAGAAAAACACTTCAAAATGAATTGTGTCTTTTGGAATCCTAGGGGGATTCAAGCCCCTGGTAGAAAAACTGCACTCATAGACCTTTTTTCAAAGACACATGCTCATTATGTTGGTTTCCAAGAAACTAAGAAAGAAACCATTTCCTGCAATTATTTGAATTCTCTAGTAGGAAATAGGATGTTTGATTGGAAAGATATTCCTGATGTTGGTTTTGCCGGAGGCATTATGGTAGGGGTAGATTTGGATTTCTTTGAAGTAATTAGTTGGCAAGTTCTTAAATTTTCTGTCTCTGTAGTTGTCAGGCTGAAGGCCAAATACACTATAATTAGGATTATTACTGTCTATGGTTCTTCCTATGAGGAAAGAAAGAAGATTTTATTTCTGAATTACATAGTCTTTTTGTGGATTACTCTGGTCACACAATCATTGGAGGGGGGGACTTTAATTTGGTTAGATTTCAGTGTGACAAGAGTAATGGAAATATTGATCATAAGTGGAGTGATAAGTTCAATGCCTGGGTTGATATTTGGAGCCTGCTTGAAGTTAAGCTCGCTAATAGGAAATTTACTTGGGGGAATAATAGAGAAAACCCGATTATGTCTAACATTGACAGAGTTTTCTGCAGTGTTGAGATAGATCAAATGTTTCCCCTTGCTGCCACTAGGGCCTTACCTAGGCTGGGTAGTGACCACACTCCTATTCTATGGGAGTCTGGGTGTGATGTCAAGACCAAAACTACCACTTATAAATTGGAAAAGTGGTGGCTCATGAGAAGTGACTTTAAAACTCTTGCCATTGCCAACTGGTCCTTGCCCATTAGGGGCAAAAATGCAGTTGATATCTGGCAAATGAAAGTTAGGAGATTTAGGTCTTGGTCTAAAGGTTGGAGCAAGAATATTGAATCTGAACTTAGGAACCTTAAGAAAAACCTCATGGAGGAATATGATTTGCTTGACATTAAGGCTGAGTCTTCAGAGCTCTCTACTGAAGAACATGCAAGACTTAAGCAAATATATTCTGAAATGAATTTGCTTTGGTTAAAAGATGAAATCAAGGCAAAGCAAAGATCTAGATATAGGGATATTAAAGAGGGGGATAGGAATACTGCCTATTTTCATGCTGTTTCTAATCAGAGGAGGAGGAAAATGCTTGTTCATTCTCTATATGGACCTGATGGGCCTGTTCAATATGAGAATGCTATTATGCAAATTGCTACCTCCTTTTATAAGGATCTCTTTAGAAAGGAGGAACCTTCTGGTTGCACTCTTTCTGATGATTTCTTCTCCTCCAATGAAAAAATTTCTTATTCATAAAACCAGGCACTGGAAGTCCCTTTCACTGAGGAGGAGGTCAAACAAGCTGTGTTTGGATCTTACTCTGATGGGGCTCCAGGTCCTGATGGCCTTCCTTTTATTTTCTATCAACACTTTTGGAAGACTGTTAAAACTGACCTTATGGCCATGTTTTTTGATTTTCATCAAAACAAGTTGGACATTTACAGACTGAATTTTGCTATTCTGGCTCCTATTCCCAAAGAGCCTGTAGCTAGCAGTATGAAAAAATTCAGACCTATTAGCTTACTTAATTGTGTCTTTAAGATTTTTACTAAAGTTTTAACCAACCGTTTAGGTTTACTCATGAACTCTATAACTTCCTGCAATCAATCTGCCTTTATCAAAGGTAGGTTTATCTTAGAAATTGTTATTGCACATGAAGTTATTCATTCTATCTCACATGAGAAGAAACAAGGGCTTGTAATTAAATTATGAAGGGTTTCGCGGTATGGTAAATCAAAATTTTATACGGATGCAAACAGAGGGAAAGACAAGATCTAATCTAGGAGATGCAAACAACGAGAGAGATTGGATTAGATCTTCATACCCTTGAAGATTCGCACAGCGGAACGTTCGTCGGAACGTGGGTGATGTAGTCGTAGTCGCTTCTCCTCCTCGCGATCCGATCCGATCTAGCACCACAAGTGGCGGTGCCTCCGTGTGATGCACACGTGCAGCACCTCGACGTCTCCTCCTTCCTTGGTCCAGCAAGTATGGTGGAGAGATGGGTTGTATCTACAACGCGACGGCGCGGTGCAATTGGTGGAGAATTTCTACAGCAGGGCTTCGCCTACAAGCAGTCGGGAGGGAGAGAGGAGGGCAGCAGGGCGGCTAGGGTTGGAGGGGAAGGTGTGGGGGTTTGGTGCAACCCCAGCCCTCTATATATAGAGGTGTGGGCACAGCCCTAGCCCCTCCCCCAAGCCAAGGCCGGCGGCCCCAAGGAGGAAGAGTGGGGGGCAAGGAAACCCCCCTTCTAGAAGCTCTATCTAGAGTTTAAACCTCTCTTGGCCGGCTGGGCCCTATGGGGCCTTGTGCCCCTGGCCCAATGCGGCCAGGGCACTCCCTCATAGGCCCATGCCCCCTCCTGGAAGGTGTGGCTACGTTGGTCCCCTTCCGGAAGGTTCTAGAAGATTCCGGTACAATACCGATTAACCCGGAACAATTCCGAACTCCAAAAAATGCATTGCCTTATATGAATCTTATTCTCCGGACCACTCCGGAACCTCTCGTGATGTCCCGGATCCCATCCGAGACTCCGAACAAAAACTCATAAACCAATTATCCAATCTATCCTAGCGTCGAGACACGTTAAGTGTCTGACCCTGCGGGTTCGAGAATATGCAGACATGATCTTCTATCAATAATCAACAGCGGGGTCTGGAAACCCATATTGACTCCCACACATTTATCGATGATCATATAGGGATATTAAAGAGGGGGATAGGAATACTGCCTATTTTCATGTTGTTTTTAATCAGAGGAGGAGGAAAATGCTTGTTCATTCTCTAGATGGACCTGTTCAATATGAGAATGCTATGATGCAAATTGCTACCTCCTTTTATAAGGATCTCTTTATAAAGGAGGAACCTTCTGGTTGCACTCTTTCTGATGATTTCTTCTCCTCCAATGAAAAAATTTCTGATTCATAAAACCAGGCACTGGAAGTCCCTTTCACTGAGGAGGAGGTCAAACAAGCTGTGTTTGGATCTTACTCTGATGGGGCTCCAGGTCCCGATGGCCTTCCTTTTATTTTCTATCAGCACTTTTGGGAGACTGTTAAAACTGACCTTATGGCCATGTTTTTTGATTTTCATCAAAACAAGTTGGACATTTACAGACTGAATTTTGCTATTCTGACTCTTATTCCCAAAGAGCCTGAAGCTAGCAGTATGAAAAAATTCAGACCTATTAGCTTACTTAATTGTGTCTTTAAGATTTTTAGTAAAGTTTTAACCAACCGTTTAGCTTTACTCATGAACTCTATAACTTCCTGCAATCAATCTGCCTTTATCAAAGGTAGGTTTATCTTAGAAATTGTTACTTCACATGAAGTTATTCATTCTATCTCACATGATAAGAACCAAGGGCTTGTAATTAAATTAGACTATGAAAAAGCCTTTGATAAAGTTGATCTGAACTTCCTCCTTGACCTTCTGGCTAAAAGAGGCTTTAGTCCCACTATTATTTCTTGGATTAGATCCATTACTCATGGAGGGTCTGTGGGGGTCAAACTTAATGATTCCATTGGTGATTTCTTTGTCACTGGCAAGGGTCTTAGACAAGGAGATCCCATTTCCCCCCTTTTGTTTAATTTGGGGGTAGATGTCCTAACTAGGATGCTTATTAAAGCATATAGTGCTAATTTGATCAAAGGCCTCTGCTCTGACTTATACCCTGGGGGGTCATTTGTTTGCAGTATGCTGATGACCACATCCTTTTCTTTGACAATAGCCCTTACTTTGCTACCAGCTTAAAATGGGTGCTAACCTGTTTTGAGAAAGTTTCTAGGATGAAGATTAACTACTCCAAAAGTGAATTCATTCCAATAGGCCTGGAGGACTCTGATGTTGCTCTTTATTCTAATATATTGGGGTGTGATGTTGGCCATTTCCCCATTAAATATTTAGGTATCCCTTTGCATTATGAAAAGCTTAGGAGGAAGGATATCCAACCTCTTATTGACAAAATCCTCAAAAGGATAGCTGGTTGGAGAGGGAAGTTACTCTCCTTTGCAGCTAGCGAGATTCTCATTAAAAACTGTTTAGCTAGTATCCCTGTTTATTTGCTCTCCTTTTTTAAATTTCCCAAATGGGCCTTAAACCTCATTAACTCCCAGATGGCTAACTGCCTTTGGAATGACTTTGAGGGACATAGGAAACTGCATTTAGCTAGTTGGAAACTAGTTTGTAGGAAAAAGGAGTTTGGAGGCCTGGGGATCCCTGACCTTGCTTATGTCAATTTGGCACTTCTTGGGTCTTGGATAAAAAGATATACCAAGGATGAGGGTAAGATCTGGAGATCTATAGTTGACTCCAAATATGATACTTGCAACCCCAACATTTTTTGTAGTAGGCAGGTTGGGGTATCTCAATTCTGGAAAGGGGTCCTTTGGGCCATTAATAGTGTTAAATTTGGCTACAGATGGCAAATTGGGGATGGTTCTCAAGTCAGGTTCTGGGAAGACACCTGGTTTGGAACTTCCCCTTCGGCTGTGAATTTTTTTGAAATTTATGTTATTTGTAGTGAGCACAACAAAACTGTTCAGCAGATTTGGGATGGCTCTTCCCTTAGGCTTACATTTAGGAGAAATTTTAATGGTAATCTGCTAAGTCAGTGGCTTGAACTGGAGGCAATTGCTTCTGGTATTTCCCTTAACTCCAATACTGATGCTTTGATTTGGCAGTATGAAAACAAAGGAGTTTACTCCACTACATCCCTTTATGATATCATCAATTTTGGGGGTGTTATTCCCATTTATATACCTGCTATTTGGAAGCTCCATGTCCCACCTAGGTTCCACATCTTCCTTTGACTGTTAGCTCATAACAAGTTAATGACTAGAGACAACCTTAAAAAAAGACATCTGAATAAACCTGAGGACTGTGTTTTCTGTTCTGAAAATGAGTCTATTGACCATCCCTTCTTCCAGTGCTTGGTTACAAATCAGGTTTGGAACATCATCTCCCAATTCTTTGGTTTGGCTATTGGAAATGATTACCCGTCTATAGCTAAGAATTGGATTTTGAACAAAAAACATGTTGTTCTTAATTCAGTGTGTTCAGCTGTTCTTTGGTGTCTCTGGAAATTCAGGAATGATCTAATCTTTAATGGTCTTCCTTGGATTAACTTACATCAGGTCCTGAGGAAGATATTGACCTCAGTAAGACACTGGAGGTTGATCTTCAAGGAGGAGATGTTGGAAAAGGTGGAGGAATTCTGTACCCACCTCTCCAAGATTCTGGCCTCGCCATTCGCTCTGATGAGTGGCTGAGCAGGGGTGCTAAAGCTGAAGAGGAGGATCCTTCGAAACCTTCGTCGTCGGCGAGCAAAATAGTTGTGAGGCTTGGGACCTGGGCTACACCGACCTCTACTCTGGAAACATCAATGTTTCCCTCTCCCCCTCTGTATCTTCTTTCTTGGTTTGCTATCTCTTTGTTGTTAGGATGTCTCTGTGTGACCCCCCCTGCTTTATTTCTACCTTTAGCAACTAGTTTGAACCTCTTATCTGTAAGGTGTATTCTGTACTGAACTTGAGTTTCACTCCAGGTTTCGTTGATGCTATCAATGGAACCGGGGACAAGGTCCCTGTTGATCTAAAAAAATTTAACGTGTTTGTAATAATTCTTAAAATAAAAACAAATACTCCTTCTGAAAATAGATGTCGCAGATTTTTTTAAATTTGGATGTATCTAGACAGTAATTTTCGATATATATTTTGAGACAGAGGGGGTACAACTTTAAGTTCATAGTGACCAGAGTTGGTTCCGGTCTTCAGATAGTCATGCAAATTCTTTAAAATGCCAAATCTATATCTCTTATAAAGATAAACCCCACTAGAGGGTCATTTAAATTGTGTCTATTTTCACATGCAGAAAAAAATTAAGAACAAGGAGATGGTACTGAGATATAAGAGGCGGCAGCAGTTGAACAACTACCTGGACAAGCTAAGACGAATGGCACAATAGATCTCAGGTCTCAGTTCTTTGCATAATCGCCCTAGTTGTGATTCTGCGAAGAAATTCGTCATGATTATGAGAAAAAATGATAGCATTTGACTCAAAGTACCAACCTGAAGCATGGGAAAGGATCAAATACAAGACTATGGTACTTTCATCACAGGTCAGGAGAAGTCTAGAGTACCATTTGACAAAAAGGAATATCTCTATGGTACTTTCATCACAGGTCAGGAGAAGTCTAGAGCACCATTTGATAAAAAGGAAGATCTGAATCCTCATTCTCATTGTTCTCTTTTCCTCAAAAGAAATAAAAGGTGAACACACAGATCTATCATGTCTCTAAGATCTGAGTTCAAAGCTCAAATACAAAATTCAAAATTTGCAATGAATGACATTGGTGATGTTTACCGATCAATTCATGTTGCCTACTCTGAATGTTCTTTACTCCAGAACTCATCTTGTGTTACTTTGTCTGCTATTTAAAGGTGTAGAATGCTATTTGATCCCTCTATCAAAATATGGTACTTGACAAAAGATTTCCCCATGGTGTATGGGGAGCAAGTCGCAAGTCTTCATCAAGGAAGTGTGCAAGAGCAATCAAGAAAGGTGTTCCATCTTGAGGAGGACAAAATCATCTACATAAAGCTCAAGTGGAATGCTCAAGGCAAAGGTATTATCTTGATAGATTTTCCCTTTTTCTGGTCTCATGTTGTTAGTTGGGAGACCGGGTTGAAGAGGGGCTCTCGAGTGAGTAACTCAATCGTATCTTTCGGAGAGAGATATTTTATCCCTTGGTGGTATCCAATATTTCCATTTTTGGATTCTACTTGTTTGTATCATTCCAACAAAATTAGTTTCAACCTAATCGGAGTTTCTAAGGTCAAGCTATTGCATGTTGCGTTTTGGAGGTCTTACTAGTTCATCTCTTTTAGAGAGGTCAAACCTTTCATCTTGTGGTTTTCTCTACGTAGTTGTACAATGATGTTTCTTTGCATGATCTTGTAGATCTTGTTGTCCTCTTTGAAACGAGCCCAAGATCATCAAAATCAGAGTCTGGATGCAAAAGTTATTTTCGTTTTTGTACCAAGTGTCCGAGCGTTTGGAAAATCTGGTAGTATCGGGAAAAAGTCCAGTAGTACCGGGTTCATCTGGCAAGAGTGCGTTTGGCGACCTGGGTACCACAGGGACTTCGGTAGTACCAGGAAAAAGTCCGTATTAGCGGGATTTCTTATTAAAAGTGTGTTTGGGTGACCCGGGAACCCTAGGAAAATGTCTGATTGTACCGGGAAACACGTGTTTGGGCTGCAACTGTTGGATTTTGGGGGGGGGCTATTTAAGGGGACTTCTTCCCTAATGGTTCCCCAACTCTCATTGCATGTTTTACCCTCCATTTTCGACCTTCCCAAGCTTGATATCTCTCAATCCCTCCAATGATTGTTGTATCTTCTTGAGGGAAAAGAGAGAGGATATCTAGATCTACACTTCCACCAATCAATCTTTCTTCTAGGTAAGAGGAACCCATTGGATCTAGATCTTGGAGTCTTTCGTAGATTTACTATTGTGTTCTTCCTCTCTTATTCTCCGAATAGCTTTTGTAGCTTTGGTAGAATTTGGGAGTGATGGACTTGCCATTGCATTAGGTGCATTGGTTTGAGTTCTCCTCGGAGGTTTGTTGGTGAAATCAAGAGGCTTGTTACTCTTGGGTTCTTAAAACCCTAGATGGTGAAGTGGCCTTGGTGGTGATTATTGTGAGCCTCCAATTAAATTGTGGAGATTGCCCCAAACTTGTACAGGTTTGGTGACCTCCCTCAAGTGTCCCATAGTGGATCGGATGCTTGCCATGTGGTGGGTTCTTGAGAGAATAGGGTGAGGCCTCTTTGTGGCGCTTGTGGTCTTATTACCGCTCACCCCTCCAACAAGACATACTTCCTTGTAGGAAGGAACTCGGTAAAACATCATCGTCTCAACGTGCCTTGGTTATCTATATACCCGAGCCCCCTACTGATGCACTTTACATTGTGATAGCATGCGTGCTTGAAGTAATAATATCTTTCTATCACCTTGTTACTTGTCTTGCTTAGCATAAGTTGTTCATGCACAGAGGTGAACCATAATGTATATAGGTTTTGTGCTTGACAAAGTAAACACTGTTTTTATTCCACATTTGTTAAGCCCATCTTGTAAATGTTTTAAACCGCCTATTCACCCCCTCCCTCTAGGCCGCATATGTGTCCTTTCAGAAGTTTTACTTTTCGTCGCACAAAAAACCATTTTCCATTCCCCGTGTGCCAAAAATGGGGTGTTTTCTAAAGCAACCACCAAATGGAAGTTTCAAAATGTTACCATCCCATTTTTTAAAAATAGTAGACCATGTTACATGGATAATGTCCCAACTGGGGTATCTTAAACCTTTACGTTTACCCCTCGTGAAAAGGATAAATTCCTGTTGAATCGGTAGGAAGTGGGTCAGATTTGAACTACATGTACATGATCTAATTCTCGTGATTTTTTGCAAAAAATCATTTTTAGATTCATAGTATTCTATTTTATCAGAGATCCCATGCAAGTTTAGTGAGGCTCGGCCCCTAGCTAAGAACCTTCATGCCCGTCGTCTTGACCGTAGTTTGGAGATGGCATAAGAAATTCAAAAATGGTCTAAACAATGTAAAACCTTCGCATTGTGCCATATTATGTGACATAGTTGCAAATAAAAATATCAAACTTGGTATATTGCAAATATCTCAAAAAACCTTCTCAGAAATGACCTATCATGTTCAAGGTTTCATGGATTTTAGGTCAAATGACCAATATTATGCCCAGAATCGCGGCGTAGTTTGTGATAATGTGCTCATATTATGCAGGCATGTGCATCCTGGGATGATGAACAATGTTGTAGGCGAAAGTTTTCGTCGCACAAAGAAGCCATTTCCATTTTTCGAGTGCAAACAATAGGGTTTTTTGTGAAGCAACAACCAAATGAAATTTTAAAATGGTACCATCTTATTTTTCAAAAATATTAGAACACGTTACATGGACAATATACCAACCTAGGTATCTTAAACCTTTCTTTACACCCCTTGTAAAAAAGACAAATTCCTGCTGAATCGATAGAAAGTAGGTCAGATTTAAACTACACGTACATGATCTAATGCTCGTGATTTTTTGTAAAAAAACATTTTTAGATTACAGTATGCTATTTTATCATAGATTTATTGCAAGTTTTCGAGTACCTAAATTTTTTCCAACCTTTATATCTATTTCACCCATTAAATTGTTTTTTTTTGCGATTTAAAAAAGGTAGGTCATGCATTCGAGATGATGTGTAATGAAAAAATTGTAGGGTTCGCAGCATAGAAAACAAAAATTTTCCTACGATGGGAACAACTATGTACCAAGATCTATCTACTAGATACAAACAACGGGCGGATGTATATCCGTAGAGAACATACCCTTGAAGACCGACAAAGCTTAACGAGTCCAAACTCGTGGTTGATGTAGACGATCTCTTGCCGATCTCAAGATCGAGAGGAAGTCCTAGCGCCGCAAAACAGCAGCGCATCCGCACACACACGTTCGAGGCACCGAGCAACCTCCGCCTCCTCGCTCCAGCGATGCAGCGGAAGCACAACTCTTTCTTGCCGAAAAGCCACTGGAACATGTATCTCGCTAGTCCGAGACCATGGGGATAAATTCTAGAGGGAGAGAGATCCTTCACGAGGAGGTGTGGTGTGAGAGGAGGAGGGGGCCTTTTATAGGGGGAGGGGGCACCAAGGGGCCATGCGCCCAGCCATGGGGCTGCCCCACCTCTTCCACATTCATGTGGGTGGAGCTCCCACTCAAAATGAAAAGCCTCCACTCCCATTAAAAAGCCTCCACTCATAAATCCACTCACATGCATTAAATTTCCACCAAATTTAATGCAAGCTCTCATTTAAAAAAAACTCTTTTATTTATTTATTCAGAATTTTGTTAATTACTTTAATTAACAAACATTCACATAAAACCCTTGCTAGTATTCCATTTCACATGCAGAACTGTTTGACAATTTCAACCAAAGCGCTTTGTGTCTAGTGAAATAAATTCCTGCGCTTTCCTTTTCTTTTCGGCATGAAACTTTTGCTCCAAATGGATGTCGGTGTCTCTTAAGTGTGTCACCCTACGGTTCGTGAATAATGCGGACATGATCGAGACCCCTCTCGAATCAATAATCGAGCGGGATCCGAGACCCATCGACTCCCACACATTCAACGATGACTTTCTTGTGATCGTTAACCTTTACGCTAGTATCTTAATCCTTTTGTTTCGATATAGTACATGTCCTAGAGTCTATCATCGGTATATCCATACCTAGTTTGATCTCGTTACTGACATGTACTCTTTTCTTGTTCCCGTGATATAACATTCTAGTGATCAAATCACTTGATTGCAAGCTAATCAATGTGATATCACCGAGAGGGCCCAGAGCATATCTATCTGCCATCGGGATGAACAAATTCCACTCTCGATCCATGGACCTCAACATAACACTTTAGTAGTTCTGAATCCATCTTTTTAATCACCCAGTTACAGTGTGACGTTTGATGTTATCAAGAAACTCTTCCGGTGTTAGTGATTGACATGATCTCATGGTCTAAGGATTAGGATCACTTCGTAAGTTGTTATATCAATATAAACTCAATGACTTTGATCGTAATGCTATACTTCGGATGAATGTTCATCACACCATTACACTAATGTTGTGACCCCGTTATTAACAACATCCAATGTCCATGATCAGGAAACCTTGATCATCTTGTTAATCAACGAGCTAGTTTATAAGAGAGGCATAACTAGGAACTTTCTATTTGTTTATTAAACACACATGTATTAACGTTTCCGTATTAATACAATTATAGCATGCAAAATAAACATTTATCATAAATAAGGAATACGATAATAACCACTTTATTATTGCCTCTCGGGCATATTCCCTTCAGTCTCGCACTTGCACTAGAGACAATAATCTAGTTTGAAAACTTTGTGTATTGAACACTTATGGCTTTCTGGTGTTCCAAATACGCAATTGCAAGTGGTTGACATAATCTACGGATCTGACGCTTTCAGGTCCGTGTGTATTTGCATGTCTTTGCGTCTTCACGCATCACTCATTCTCTAATGAGATGGCATTGTATTAATTTGGTATTTCGGTGAGACCTTTAGTTCCTTGGGGTTAAAACACGTCGATACTATTGTCATACAATATATCTTTAGTGTTAGCCCGTTGCGAACCACACCTTAGTTTGATAACAAACTACTTGACACAAATTCCCTCCTTTGCTGCTACTATAGCAGTCATATACTTAGCCTTTTGTTGTAGTATTCGTCACAATGTCTTAACTTTGGAACTCTTCCAAATCCATCATGAAATCTCCTTTCCATTACATTGTGCCACCCATAGTTTAAATTGAGATAAACTTAATTTGTATCTTGTGACAAAACTAGTATCAATGTAACGCTTTACAATGAACTATTTGTAATTGTTTGTCACCTCTACACAAATATATTCTTAGTTCTTCCAAAAGATCATAAGAATATTCTCACTATCGTCCAATGATCATTTTATGATTCATTCTGGCATATGCTCATAACACTTAGAGCATAGGACATATCTGGATGTGTACATATCATGGTATGATTGATCAAAACATTCTCGTGATTGCACTCATCAAGTGTCAAAGCACTTGAATCTTGTTTCACTTATCAAGTGTCGAAGCACTTGAATCTTGATTCAATTCCTTTCCATGCGACAAGAACCATTTCTTGTTGATTCTATACTGAACTCCTTCAATATCTCATATATGTACATTTGTCACAACCATATTGGCGTCACAGTCTATCCACTATAGACATTTACGCTAAATATTCGGGTTTTGCCTAAGTCTTTCATCAAAATGAAATTCTTAACCTTTGTCAATAAAAGATACATCATTTCTAATCAACAAGATGTCCTTCACATAATGTATTAGAAATATGTCTCAGCGCTCCCACTTAATTTCTTGCAAATGCAAGCATCTTCATCGTCTCCTGATGAAAAACTCCTTTTCATCATGGTGAAGATTCCAACTCCGCGATGCTTACTTCAACCATTGAAGTTTGCATGCCCTTTTAGCATCCTTTGAATTTAACAAAACCCTTTGGACCGTGTCATGTACACGTCCTAGGTAACCATTCTATTAGAAGAACTTTGTTTTGTTTATTCATCTACCATATACCAAATTATATGTAGTGGTTGCTACTTTAATCCGTCCAGACTAAATATCGCTATGAAAGATCAAATCTTGTCATAGTCAACTCCTTGAACATTGTCATAAAATACTTTACGACATGTCGACTATTTCATAGATGTGAAACATCCATGTCTGTTTCTTTATAGATCCAAATACGAACGATAGGTTTTTACACCTTTCCGGAGGGTTTTCCAAGTTCAAAACTTGATTTCTCGTATATGGAACTATCACGGATTTTATGGCTTCAAGCCATTTGACGGAGCCAGGGCCCATCATCGCTTCTTTGCATATAGTCGGTTAATCATTGTCAAACAATGATGATTTACTCTCAAATCATAGTATTTGATTGTTTATCCGACCGACTTGGTTCAATAAGAACTTAGATCTCCGTGACCACAACCTTTGAGGCACATAAGCTATGAGCATTATGGCAGCCTTCGGAACGATTTCCGGCGTTGCGCAACTCAGCTCATATAGCTAAGGTTCGTTAACCTTATCAAAGTTCTATTGTCCTCCCACTTAACATTTATGAAAAATTCCTTCTTCAAGAAACTTTACATTTCAAGCGACAAACCCTTTTGTCCTCGGTGTTATGGAGGAATAACCAATTGTTATTCGAAATAACCTACAAAGACATGCTCATCCGACTTTGGTTGTAAACATCTTACTTATTTTTAGCATACCAAAATTTAAGAAATGACAACTTGGGTTTTACCCCAAACCATAACTTCCATGGTGTCATTTCAATGGATCTAGATGGAGCTCTTTTCAGTGTAAAAGCGGTAGTCTCTAAAGCTTTAATCTTTTAAAACATAATGGCAGTTTTATAAATAACACCTTTGATCCAACCATGTCAAACAAGGTTGCATTACAAATCTCAAACACTCCATACTCCTATGGTGTTTCGGGATATGTAAATCTAGGTGTTTTGCTAAACTTGCAACTCAAATAAATCCCTTCATGATAAAATCATAATTTATTTATTTTCTTGTTACACTTGTAACTCAAATAAATCCCTTTATGATCAAATCATAATTCATTTATTTTTCTTGTTACAATGATTTTCCACTTCATCTTGAAAGTCTTTGAAACGTTTTCAAATATTTCATACTTCTTTCTCATTAAGTGAATATTCACTCAAAATTAGGAGAAAGCATATGAAGTTGAAACCCATAAACTTCTGTTGCACATAATGGACTACATACATCGATATGTATAAATTCCAATATTTTAGTCGTTCGCTCTTCTTTGGTCTTTGAACAAAGTTTTAATTATCCAGGAAAGTCTCACAAGCGTCACTTGATCAAATCAAAGACTCCAAAATCCATGAAAATGGAGATTCTTCATGTTTTCTTTCCAATATAATTTAAACAGCGATGTCACTTCATAAGTGATCTTTCAATCATTTGTCTTGCAACATTTTAGCATTAGGATTTATGGATGTGATTTCTTCAACTAGATTTGTAAATCATCCATCTTATATGGAATACGGTAATTATTTGAACAACCTTTGTTCTTATAATACCTGATTCAAATAACAATTATTAAAACAAATCTTGAAGTCTTTCTTCAACTAGATTTGTAAATCATCCATCTTATATGGAATACGGTAATTATTTGAACAACCTTTGTTCTTATAATACCTGATTCAAATAACAATTATTAAAACAAATCTTGAAGTCAAGCTTTGATGTCAACGAGAAATACAAACAACGGTTTGTTTGTTTTCGATGAACATCATCACATTTTCTCTTGCTAGTTACTTAGGCCATTGTGGTTCATGAATTGCGTCATTCCGTATGAAATTTCATACCAACCAATTCGGTATCCAATACCCAAGAACCACATTGTTTAACAAGCAAAGAATACAACCATAACATGTATATCATATATATACCTAAATTGGATATTTCCAATCTTTTCTTTTCTGCCAAATATATTTTATAGATTCTCTTTCAGCATTTCCTTTTCCTTTTTAAAAGAATCAACATCAAAAGTGGCGCCATATACATGACACCTAGTCCAAAACGTGTATATTCAAATAATAATACCTTTGGACTTGCACTTTGAAGTAGATCACCATCATCAAATGATCGGTATTCTTTCAAAATCCATTCTTTAGTAATCTTTTAGTGTAGTAAACATTTTACATACATATTCTATTCACCCTTATCATGACGACTTTCATGATCAAGCTACTTTAGCTTATAAAGGCGAATCGTGAGTATAACATTACTTTCCAAAACCCTTTTGGATGATTAGGATGTCTTGCATCTCCAACCTTTGTAAATTCTCATCCAATATGAGAACATATATTATACTCTATCATATTGCAACCAAAACATTATTTCAGATATCGTTATATCTGCCACACATGATGGTTTCTGAAACAATTCTTTCAGCTCCTAGATAAACTTGATGTTTAAATCAAGAATCATGGAGGCAAACATGATACTTAAGATACTAACACTGGAATTGTTACTCTCGATTTAATACCAATTATTAAATTTCACGGAGTAAATAGAATTTTGCTGAAAGTTTGCAATAGGACTTTAAACTTTAGATTGACACTCAACACAATACGATACCAGTTAAGAAAGTATATATCCGAATTCTATAGTTCTATTATCTCAATTACAACTATGCATAAGGTGGTGAACGAATGCCAATGACTACAACAAATTATGCAAATTCACTTTGATTTAATTTATGATAAATTGAGTTCTATTAATCCAAATTAGAAATGAACTCCCACTCAAAACGACATCCCTCGTGTCTTTTTGGTGATTACATGAACCAAATCCACTACACCAAGTCCGATCATCACGTGAGTCGGTGTAGCTTCAAAGGCGAGCATCAAATGGGCATCATATCTACTATATGACTCATGCTTAACCTTTCGGTCCGTGTTCGAGGCCATGTGCATACATGCTAGGCTCGCCAAGTAAGAACCTTAGTATTCGTGTGTAACTGTCTTACACCGAGATATGCTCGTGGATTCAAGTACACCCGATCATCACGTGATGTCTTGAAGCGGCGAAACATTGTCGGTGCATACTTAAGGAAGAACACATTTTATCTTGATATCTAAATGAGGGATCATCTTATTATGCTAATAAAACGCCAAACAAGCAATATAAGATGCTATCAAACATCACATGTTTATTAGTGGAATGATATGGTTCTGCATATGATCTCTATCATGTGCAGTGGTATGATCACTATCATACCTATATGTGTAAGTCCAAGGTCTATGGATATTACACGTTATGTGTGTTGTAAGAGTATCATCTCATACTTCTACTTACAACATCACCATATCATATCACTAGCCCAGGAACAATCTAAACTAGACGCCTCTAATTTATCCATTGCAAATTTTACGTGGCTTAGGGCTTTCGAAGATAGAACCGTTCTTACCTACGAACATGAACCACAACGAGGATAACCAAATTGTTGACAACTCGTTGCAAATTAGATATTGACTATAGTAGGAGAGACAGACACCCGCTAGCCACTTATGCAAAACTAGTTGCATGTCAAGCGTGGAACAGGTCTCATGTGCGAGGACATGTAAAGTTTGTCCGGGCCGCTTCATCCCACTATGCCACCAATATCCAAAGTACAACTAAGAAGCAATAAAATGATCATCATCGCCCACATAATCATATGTGTACTACCCGTGCAAAGCATCTACGCATAGATCCGGCTCTGATACCACTGTAGGGTTCGCAGCATAGAAAACAAAAATTTTCCTACGATGGGAACAACTATGTACCAAGATCTATCTACTAGATACAAACAACGGGCGGATGTATATCCGTAGAGAACATACCCTTGAAGACCGACAAAGCTTAACGAGTCCAAACTCGTGGTTGATGTAGACGATCTCTTGCCGATCTCAAGATCGAGAGGAAGTCCTAGCGCCAAAGCAAGGCGCATCCGTGCTCGCACACGTTCGAGGCACCGAGCAACCTCCGCCTCCTCGCTCCAGCGATGCAGCGGAAGCACAACTCTTTCTTGCCGAATAGCCACCGGGAACATGTATCTCGCTAGTCCGAGACCATGGGGGATAAATTCTAGAGGGGGAGAGAGATCCTTCACGAGGAGGTGTGGTGTGAGAGGAGGAGGGGGCCTTTATAGGGAGAGGGGGCACCCAAGGGGCCATGCGCCCAGCCATGGGGCTGCCCCACCTCTTCCACATTCATGTGGGTGGAGCTCCCACTCAAAATGAAAAGCCTCCACTCCCATTAAAAAGCCTCCACTCATAAATCCACTCACATGCATTAAATTTCCACCAAATTTAATGCAAGCTCTCATTAAATAAAACTCTTTTATTTATTTATTCAGAATTTTGTTAATTACTTTAATTAACAAACATTCATAAAACCCTTGCTAGTATTCCATTTCACATGCGAACCAGTTTCCAATTTCAACCGAAAGCAGTTTGTGTCTAGTGAAATAAATTCCTGCGCTTTCCTTTTCTTTTCGGCATGAAACTTTTGCTCCAAATGGATGTCGGTGTCTCTTAAGTGTGTCACCCTACGGTTCGTGAATAATGCGGACATGATCGAGACCCTCTCGAATCAATAATCGAAGCGGGATCTGAGACCCATCGACTCCCACACATTCAACGATGACTTTCTTGTGATCGTGGAACCTTTACGCTAGTATCTTAATCCTTTTGTTTCGCGATATATTACATGTCCGAGATTCGATCATCGGTATCTCCATACCTAGTTTGATCTCGTTACACATGCACTCTTTTCTCGTTCCGTGATATAACATTCTAGTGATCAAATCACTTGCTTGCAAGCTAATCAATGTGATATCACCGAGAGGGCCCAGCATATCTATCCGTCATCGGGATGAACAAATTCCACTCTCGATCCATGGGCCTCAACATAACACTTTAGTAGTTCAATCCATCTTTATAATCACCACATTACGGTGTGACGTTTGATGTTATCAAGAAACTCTTCCGGTGTTAGTGATTGACATGATCTCATGGTCTAAGGATTAGGATCACTTCGTAAGTTGTTATAGCATTATAAACTCAATGACTTTGATCGTAATGCTATACTTCGGATGAATGTTCATCACACCATTACACTAATGTTGTGACCCCGTTATTAACAACATCCAATGTCCATGATCAGGAAACCTTGATCATCTTGTTAATCAACGAGCTAGTTTATAAGAGAGGCATAACTAGGAACTTTCTATTTGTTTATTAAACACACATGTATTAACGTTTCCATATTAATACAATTATAGCATGCAAAATAAACATTTATCATAAATAAGGAATACGATAATAACCACTTTATTATTGCCTCTCGGGCATATTCCCTTCAAAAATTGCCTACACGAAAGTTATGCATCTCTTCCATATGAACCAATTTAATTTTAGGATCATCCCGATCCGAAGTCATATGCAAAATTTTCGGTAAAATTTCTTTTTTTTCTCTCTCTCTCTCTCTCCAAAAAGAAATAAACTCGTTTTTTTATTTGGGATCAAACGCCAATCTTAGCCCATATTGCCCCTCTTTATGCAGTGTCTAAAGGACCATAGGCTATTGTTCCAACTAGTGTAGTCGAGATAAAACCTAGTAGAAAACTAAGTCAAATGGCCTTTGAGGTCCAGGCCCAACAAGGCGGAAGAGTGTTTAAAAACCTCCGGGCTCAATTATTTTCACAAAGGGCTCAATGGCATAGTGGTTCGATGGTCGCGTACTTTGGTTGCCCCATGGTCTCGAGTTCGAACCATAGGGAGCTTTGTTTTTGCTGGAATTTACGCCAAATATTGGATATGCACTAGTTTATGGAGCCCTCCCGTCAGGTCGCTATGGGACCATCATGTCAAGCCGTGATGGTCCCGCTTGTCAGCCAGTTGTGCGGCCCGCCTTCTAGGTTGTGTGGAGTCCCACTGATGATGGCTCTATTGATGTAGAACCTGTTGGGAACCCTAAGAGAAAGGTAAACATCATCAAGTTTTCCCTTATTTATAGAACCAAAGTTATCGAACCAGTAGGAGAAAGAATTAACTTTCAAAGGTGTTGCTAGCAACATGGAACCTACACACAACACAACCAAAATACTTTGCCCCAGCTTATCATTGAGGTTGTCAAGTTTACTGGTTTTGCTGAAAATAAAGGAATAAACATATAGTGTGGAAGATAGTAATTGCAGAAAGTAAATAGTAAACATTAGATGGAATATCGATGGAAAGGAATGGACCAGGGTCCACGGTTCACTAGAGGTGTTCTCCATAAGATAAATAACATGTTGGGTGAACAAATTACAGCGGAGCAATTGACAAATAGAGAATGCATAACAATGCATGTACATGATATTATGATCACTATGAGATTCCCTTGGGCATTACAACATGATACATAGACCGTAATACAACTGCATCAATGACTAATAATCCACCTCCGAGATATCATCCGAACAACCCTCGGGTATTAAGTTGCAAGCAATAGATAATTGCATTAAGCAAAGTGTGTAAAGTAAAGAATACAATTGCCCTTGGACAAAGGATTGTTGTTTTCTCCCTAGTAGCAATAGCACATCTACAATCTTAGAAGTTTCTGTCACTCTCCCAGATTACTAGAGGCATGAACCTACTGTCGAGCATAAATACTCCCTCTTGGAGTCACAAGCAAATACTTGGCCAAAGTAACTACTAGAAACGGAGAGCGTGCAAGATCACAAATAACATAGACATGATAGAACAATAATCAATCTGACATAGTACTAAATATCCATCGGATCCCCACAAACACAACATATAGCATTACAATAAGATGATCTTGATCATGATAGGAAGCTCACAAGATCTAAACATGGTAGCACAAAATATGAGAAACAACCATCTAGCTACTGTATGGACCCATAGTCCAAGGATGAACTACTCACACATCACTCCAGAGGCTGGCATGGTGATGAAGAAGGCCTCCGGGATGATCTACCCTCTCCGGCAGGGTGTCGGGAAGAGCTTCAGATCCCTCTTGATCTAGGGATGGCGATGATGACGACTACTGACTTTTTCGTGGAATTTTCATCGGGCACTTAGGGTTTTCATCTCGGGTGGAATATATAGGTGAAGGGGCAAGGTCGATGGAGCGCCAGGGAGGGCACACCCTAGGGCGGCGTCCCCCTGGTCGCGCCTGGGCTAGGTGTGGCCGCCCTGGGGTGCGTCTCCCCCTCTCCTTAGGGCTCTGTGTCGTGTCGGGAAAATAGGAACTTTGGCTTTTGTTTTGTCCCATTCCGAGAATATTTCTTTACTAGTTTTTCTAAAACCAAAAACAGTAGAAAACAGGAAACTAGCTCTGTGGCATTTGTTAATAGGTTAGTTCCACAAAATGTATAAAAATGCCACGAAATGTAGACAAAACATAAGATAGTTGGTACAAAATAAGCATGGGGCGTCAAAACTTATAGATACGTTTATGACGTATCACCCACCTATCAGGTCGGTGCTGGGGATGGGGCCTAGCTGTCAATGGTTCTTTCCCTGTCAATATAAAAATGTTAGTCCCATATGTAAGTGGTAGGCAATTCTAGTCTTATTAAGACACGCATGCGAAAAAATTGACATGGACATGACACGTAGGCAAAAATATTGACACATGGACATGACACATAGGCGAACCATCGAGTTGGTCATCCGGTCATTTCAACACATCACAAATTAGCAGGAACGACCATTTATATTGGTCACAACGGTCTTAAATTTTGGTCGTAGAACATTGTTGTATGTATTATGACCAATTGACGTAAGTATGTTATGACCTTACTGATGACCCACAAGTATAGGGGATCGCAACAGTCTTCGATGGAAGTAAAACTCAATTTATTGATTCGACACAAGGGGAGCCAAAGAATATTTATAAGCCTTAATAACTAAGTTGTTAATTCAACTGTACCTAGAAATAGTCTTGCTCACAGTAATTTATCAGTAGCAACAGTTTTGTAGTAGCAATAGGAAAGTAATAGCAGTAGTAAAATAAAGGCAGTAGTAACAATTGTAGTAAACATCAGGATTTGAGTGCGGTAGGAATAGGGATGGATGGACGGGCGTTGCATGGACAAGACTATTCATGTAATATCAAGATCAAGGGCATTTGCAGATAAATAAGATAAAGTATCCAAGTACTAAATAAATATAGGCATGTGTTCCATATATAGTCATATGTGCTCGTAATTAGAACTTGCGCAACATCTTTTGTCCAACCAACCCGTTGCAGCAGGGCCTCAAGGGAATCTACTGGAAATTAAGGTACTCCTTTTAATAGAGTACTGGAGCAAAGCATTAACACTCCGTGAACACACGTGATCCTCACATCACAGCCATCCCCTCTGGTTATCCCGATTTCTATCACTTCGGGGCCCCGGGTTCCGGACAATAATATGTGTAAACAACTTGCAGATAAGATCACAAACAATAATATCATCATGAATCAATAACATGTTCAGATCTGATATCATGGCACTAGGGCCCTAGTGACAAGCATTAAGCATAACAAGTTGCAACAATGTCAAAAAGTACTAACAATAGATACTAAGCACCATGCCCTAACAATCTTATGCAATTACATGATAGATCTCATCTAATCCCTACCATCCCCATAGACTACAGCGGGGGATTACTCACTCATCAATGGGGGAAACATGGATGATTGATGGAGAGGCGTTGGTGATGATGATGATCTCCTCCAATTCCCCGTCCCGGCAGAGTGCCAAAACGGAGTTTCTGGTTCCGAATCACGGTTTCCTGTGGTGGAGGCACAACGGAACTCTATCTGGAAAAACGTCCAACCCCCGAGATTTTTAGGTCAGAGGGTTTATGTAGGCGAAGGGAGAGGTAGAGGTGGTGCCCGAGGCGGCCACACCACCCCTGGCGCGGCGTGGCCTGTCCCACGCCACCAGGTGGTGTGTGCCCCTCGTGGCCCTTCTCCGTCTCGTCTTCTGTCTCCGTGAGTCTTCTGGTAAAATAGGAGTTTTGCGATATTTTCCGGGATTTTTCCTAAAAGTTGATTTCTTGCACAAAAACTAGACACCAAAGCAATTTTGCTAAAAACAACATCATTCTATGTTAGTTGTATCCAAATCACACAAATTAGAGGAGAAACAATAGAAAAAGTGTTCAGGAAATTAGATACGTTTTGGACGTATCAACTCTCCCGAAGCTTAGATTATTTCTTGTCCTCAAGCAATTTAGTTGAAAACCGAGTGCGATAAAATAAACTTTCACGAACACATTTGCTTCACAAGATGTATATATTCTCAGCATATGATCAAATACTTAGGCAATTCATAATAAGTAGTATGCAACTAAGTCTACTCAATAGTCATGCAAGCTATGAAGAGATTCCAACACAATAATAAGCACATGAAACATAAGAATAAGCACCATTTTAATGCTCATAAGAAGGCATGATAAAGTGTTATCTCACTTGCCTTTGATTGTGGAGCAAAACATAAATTCCAAGGCACCTCTGAAGTTTAAGTGAAGAGTATAAGTAAAAATATCAAAGATACAAGTGTCAAAGTTATGTCACAATTAACCATGTTCTGGGATAAGCACATTACACTAAGAATGACAGCTATTCTCTCGAGAAGGTGTTCATAGAATAAATGGTGACTCGACATAGAAATTAAATAAAAGTTTAACAAGTTTGAAAGGCTTCCAAATGCCTGAAAGTATGGTATTCATTAGCTTTGAGCTCTCATTGCCCTATCATAAGCATCTTTAAATGGTTAAGGTTAAAGTGAGGTCAAATATGAGTTATATGCTTGACAGATCATAAACTCGAAATCTCATGTCCCTTGAGTACGAGGGTCGTTCCTCATGCTACTCAACTTTAGTCACCGGTAAGTTCTTGTCATTGTAAGTATATATGTATCATAGAGAACTGCCAATGGGGTACCCCTTGCCCCATGACACAAGAGCTATCCCATATCAAAATGACAAGGCAACAGGCAATGTGCATCTCAGTGATCCTTTTATTTACCATGAGCATGGTGCGTCTTTTTTATCTTCTATTTTTTCTATATATTTTTTTCTAAGGATGCTTCAGAGATTGCTCATTATGGTTATGCTGCAAGTTTCCACCATGATTAGGCATGGCTTAGGCTAGCCGCCTAGGCGTTTCTCTAACACAAATACATAACTCCATGGACTTACAAGCTCCTCTTTTATTTCACACTGCCTACATCCATAAACAAAATAGCATGATATCAACTTGATAATATTTACAGGTGTTGAAAGCGTTCCCTATGACATCATGGTTCTGCTAACTCCTAGCCTATAATTTGCAAGCATATAACTTTCATGGACAGTCACAATGGTTCAGGTTTATTAAGTGCAAGAAAATAAAGTGTGCCGTCCAGTTTGTGAGAGCTTTACTAACTAATTTTCTCATGACAAGCAAACATTTTATTTGGAAGAAAAGAAGGCATAATAAATATGCAAGGAATAGCAATGATGCTAATAGGTAGATATGGTGGACACTTTTTGACAATTTTGGTTTTGGGAAGTTGGATGCACGAGTAGAGATCATACTCAGTGCAAGTGAAGGCTAGCAATAGAAAGGGAGCAACAATTGAGAGAGCAGACTATCATAATCATGCTTGCGATAAAACAAAATTAATTATGGCATAAAAGTGACACAAGAACTCTGAAGCAAAATAAATCATCAAGGTTTAACAGACTTTTTGTTTAGTCATATGTATGCTTGACCATGTGCCAAGTCGATTCAAATAAAACATTTAGAGGAGGATACCACAATATCATACCAAGTTATGAATAGAACAATGCAAGCAAACATTTATATAACATGCTACAAACTATTAGAAAGTTGGAACTAATCATAAGAGAGCAAGAACTACTAAGCATCCATTAAATAACATACACCCTACATGAATAGACTAAGCATGCCCACAATGATGAGTATATGTACAAAAATGAAAACAAATAGAGTTCATACTAGCCTCTTACCACACCTCGAGTTGTCATAAATCATCATTACTGCCTTTCACTTGTGTGGATTGAATAATAAGATAAACCAAACTCTAAAGGAGTCACTAAGGACCGCTGGACCCTACAACGAACTTCACAAAACCAGATAAGAATAACAAGTATTTTTGGGTTTTCGATTTTTTAAAGCAAGAACTAAAGGCAAAAGCAAACAAAGAAAAATATTTTTGGATTTTTCATATAACAAACCAAAGCTAAAAAGAAACAAACCAAAGCTAAATAAGCAAACAAAGAGAAACAACAATTTTTTTGTTTTTTTTTTGTGTTTTGCACAAAAGCTAAAAAGAAAGCGAAACATGGATATGCAAAGTACCGACGGAACATTATATGTAGATGAGTGTGATGTCGGTATACCTCCCCCCAAGCTTAGGCTTTTAGCCTAAGTGGAGATCAATCAAAACACGGATAGCAACTCCAAGCTGGTGGGTCATCATAAGAATGATAATAATCAGGCCCTCGTGAAGAAGAAGAAAAAGAAGCGCCCTAATCATAAGTGGGCTGCTGGTATGAAGACTCCCCCATATTGAAGGGCTAAACCGAATTATCTCTAGCTTCCTCTTCAACGTTCTCCTCTTGCTGGGAGAGATCTGCAATGTATTTGTCGAGTTATTCCTCCGTGAGTGACCATCCTTTCCTGGTATCAAGGTTAAACAAAGCAGGTGCAGGCAAAGGGACTACTTGCTCAGACTTACCCCCTCTCCATCCTCTCTTGAGAAAGGTTATTTCATAAGATAAATCGCTCAAACTATCCCAAGAAGAGACAAATTTATGTTGTATCATGGAATTAAGATCAAGCCTCTCTATGGGAATCTGTAAGTCTGAATGATGAGGCTGTTGGAGATATGCCCTAGAGGCAATAATAAATGTAGTTATTATTATATCTTTGTGTTTATGATAAATGTTTACATTCATGCTATAATAGTATTAACAAGGAAACATTGATACTTTTGTGATTTGTAAACTTAATTTGAAGTCCCTAGTATAGCCTCTATACTTCACTAGCTTGTTGGTTGATTAATGATTGTGGTTTCCCTATCATGAACATTGAGATGTTATCAACAACAAGATCATATCGTTAGGAGAATGATATGGTGGACATACTCCTATAGATAAGCGTAGCATAAAGATCAAGTCATTTCAATAGTTCAATTGCTATATGCTTTTACGATACATAGTAACCTAATTCCTTCGACCATGAGATCATGCATATCACCTTTACGGATGGATGCTTTGATGACATCAAACACCACACCGTGAATCGGGTGGCTATAAAGGTGGCATTGAGTGTTCGGAAAGTATTGGTTGAAACACATGGATCAAGAGTGGGATTTGTCCATCCATATGACGAATAGATATACTCTGGGCCCTCTCGGTGGAATGTCATCCAATTATCTTGCAAGCATGTGACTGGCTCACAAGGGATCACATATCACGGGAACGAGAAAAGAGTACTTATCGGTAACGAGGTTGAACTAGGTATGCAGAGATACCGACGATCATAACCTCGGATAAGTAAACTATCGTGAGACAAAGGGAAATTGGTATCGTATGTAAGTGGTTCATTCGATCACAAAGTAATCTTAGAAATATGTGGGAGCCATATGAATTTCCAGATTCCTCTATTGGTTATTGTTCGGAGAAGTGTCTCGATCATGTCCGCATAATTCACGAACCGTAGGGAGACACACTTAAGGATTCAACATTGTTTGAGTAGTTATGGTATTATGAGGAAGAGACCGAATGTTGTTCGGAGTCTCGGATGGGATCCGGGATATCACGAGGTGATCCGGAATGGTCCGGAGAATAAGATTCGTATAAGGAAAGTCCCGTTTCGGAGTTCGGGAATGATTCCGGTGTTTTCATCGAGAATGTTCTAGAAGGTTCCGGAATGTCCGACACTCCGGAGGGGAAAGGGTACATGAATGTGTCATTGCATATTGGAATGATTGCATCATGTACTAAGTGTTCTCGCTGTTCCAAATAAAGGATTAAATTGAATCCTAAACTGAAAAGTCAAACAGCAAGTTTGAAAAGTCAAACGGCTAAAACAGGAAAGAGAGGGAAGAGGAAAGAGGGGGCAAACCGAGTTGGGGAGGGAATCCCTCCTCCAACCGGCGGCGCCTCCACCAAGCCGAGTTGGGGAGGGACTCCCTCCTCCACCGGCCCCTCCACCTATAAAAGGAGGGCAGGGCTCCTCCTCTGAACACACAAGTTCCTATCCTCTAATCTAAACCCTAGCCAAAGCCTCGGTTTAGAGCCGTTTTGGTTTAGAGCTTCTAATTGCCCTAGCCTTGGTTTAGAGCCTTCTAATTGGTGTGTCTAAACCCTAGACCACTAATAGATCTCTCATACTCCACCATACTCGCTCTCGGCTTAAGGCAAAGCCTGGGATCTCCCTCTACTTAGTACCGTTGTCTTTGCGGAATCGCGAGAGAGTGCTACAACCTCCGGCCTCTTTGGAACAAGGAGAGGAAGGTCTTCGTCGAGTACCGAATGTGTGACCGATTGAAGCGCTAACGGAGCATGGCCAGGAAGGATCGTCTACCCGATCTTGAGATCGGGAAGAGTACGACTACATCACCCACGAGAATCCGCTCTCGTTAAACACTTTGGAATCTTCGAGGGTAAGTTATTCCATCGACTCGTTGCTACAATCTAGTAGATAGATCTTGGATTGTTTGTTTGTATGCGATAGAAATTTTTTGTTTTCCATGCTACGAAACCCTACAGTGGTATCAGAGCCGTGTCTATATGTAGATCTGTTGCACGAGTAGAACACAATGGTCATTGTGGGCGTTGATGCTTTTTTGTTCGATTACTTCTTGTGTACTTTGCATCTTGCGGTATGTTGGGATGAAGCGGCCCGGGCTAACCTTACATGACATCATTCATGAGACTTGCTCCACGCTTGACATGCAACTTGTATTGCATAAGTGGCTTGCGGTGCTGTTTCTCCTAGCATAGTTAAGATCCAATTTAACGGGTGATCAACAATGCTAGTATCAAGGTTGTTGTTCTGGTTCGTAATTTAGAACGACACTTATTGAAAGCCCCAAACCACGTAAAATATGCAAAGAAAGTAGAGGCGTCTAACTTTGTTTTGCGGGGTGTCTGATGATGTGATATGGCCATGATTGTGATTATATTTGATGTATGCAATGTTTCTTATTGTAAGTTGGCAACCGGGGAATATATGGTTGTCTTTAATTTATGTTAAGACCCGTGTGTCTATTCAAAGTAGTTGTAATAGTTGAAGCCGGTGGAAGACAACCATGGAGAAGCGTCATTGACCTTGATGCAATGCCGGTGATGATGGAGATCATGTTCGTGCTTGAAGATGTAGATCGGAAGCACAAAGAAGAAAGGCCATATCATATCACATATTATTGAATTGCATGTGATGTTAATCCTTTATGCATCTTGTATTGCTTAGTAGACGACGGTATCATTATAAGATGATCCCTCATGCACATGAATTTCAAGTCATAAAGTGTTCACCCTTATTTAGCACCGTTGCTAAAGCTTGTTGTTTCGAAGCACCACGTGATGATCGGGTGTGTTAGATTCTGCAAGTGTATACAACGTGAGCAAGCCAGATTTGCTCATGCAGAAACTAAGGTTTGATCTTGACGAGCCTAGCATGTACAAACATGGTCTCGGAACACGGATCACCGAAAGGTAAAGCATGAATCATATAGTAGACATGATGAACATGACGATTGTTCGCCATTGAAACTATATCAACTCTCGTGATGATCGGTGTTGATGTAGTGGATTTGGTTCGTGTGATCACTTAAACAATGTGAGGGATGTTGTTTTGAGTGGGAGTTCACCTAGTTTAATTTCATCATTAATTTGAACTCAATTTGTCATAAACTTAGTCTAAACTATTGCAAATATGTTGTAGATCAATGGCAGCCCCTACCATCAATTTTAATGCATTCCTAGAGAAAGAAAAGTTGAAAAACAACGGAAGCAACTTCGCGGATTGGTTCCGCAATTTGAGGATTGTCCTCACAGCTGGTAATTTGACCTATGTCTTTGGATGCACTTGGGTGACCCACTGCGGTGATCTTCGATGAAGTAAAGAATGTTTACCTCGCTCGGAAGAATCAGTACTCCATAGTTCAGTGTGCTATCTTGTATGGTTTGGAATCGGAGCTTCAGAAAAGGTTTGAGAATTCAGACCCATATGATATTGTCGAGGATCTCAAATTGATTTTTGATACTCATGCGGCAATTGAAAGCTATGAGGCTTCTGAAAAGTTCTTTAACTGCAAGATGGAAGAGGGCAGCTCTGTCAGTGAGCATGTGCTTAAGATGTCTGGGCACGCAAACAAACTTCAAAGCTTGGGTATAGTGATTCCTAATGCTTTGGGGATTTACCGTGTCCTCCAATCACTACCACCAAGTTATAAGAACTTTGTGATGAACTACAACATGCAGAACATGAACAAGGAGTTGCCAGAACTGTTTGCTATGTTAAAGTCTGCAAGTGGAGATCAAGAAAGAGCACCAAGTGTTGTTGGTCAATAAGACCACCAAATTCAAGAAAGGCAAGTCTAAGAAGAAGGACACTTCAAGAAGGGTGGTAAGAAAGTTACCACGCGCCGAAGAAGACCAAGGCTGGACCCAAGCACGATCTTGAGTGCTTTTCTTGCAAGGAGAAGGTCCTTTGGGCGGAATTGCCCAAAGTACTTGGCGGATCGAAGAACGGCAACATCAAGAAGAAATTTATATCGATATACATGTTATTGATGTGTATCTCACTAGTACTCGTAGTAGTGCACGGGTATTTGATCTTGGTTCGGTTGCTCATATTTGTAACTCGAAGCTTGGTCTTTGCAGAATAAACGGAAGCTAGCAAAGAACGAGGTGACGATGTGGGAAAGCGGATCAAAGGTTGATGTGATCGCGGACACGCTACCCTTCATCTACCATCGGGATTAGTTTTATACTTAAATAATTGTTATTTGGTGCTGCGTTGAGCATGAACATTATATCGGGATCTTGTTTATTGAGACGGTTACTTGTTTAAGTTCGAGAATAATGGTTGTTCGATTTATATGAGTAATATGTTTTATGCACATGCACCTTTGATAGATGGTCTATTCTTATTGAATCTCGATAGTGGAAATACACATATCAACAATATTGAGGCTAAACATTTGAAATCAAGCGATAATTCGACCTATATGTGGCCTTCGCGTCTTGGTCACATTGGGTGAAAGCGTGAAGAAACTCCATTCCGATGGACTTCTTGAATCACTTGATTTTGAATCACTTGAAAGATGCGAAGCATGTCTGATGGGAAAAATGACTAAGACTCCATTTTCTGGTATGATGGAGCGAGCTACGGACTTATTGGAAATCATACATACCGATGTGTGTGGTCCAATGAGTGTAGCATCGCGCGGTGGTTATCGTTATGTTCTTACCTTCACGGATGACTTGAGAGTAGATATGGGTATATCTATTTCATGAAACATAAGTCCGAAACTTTCGAGAATTTTAAGGAGTTTCAAATTGAGGTAGAGAATCAACGTAACAAGAAGATTAAATTTCTACGTTCTGATCGTGGAGGTGAATATCTAAGTTACGAGTTTGGCGAGCATTTGAAGAAATGCGGAATACTTTCACAGTTGACACCGCCGGGAACACCACAGCGTAATGGTGTGTCCGAACGTCGTAATCGAACTCTCTTAGATATGGTTCGTTCTATGATGTCACTTACAGATTTACCGCTATCATTTTGGGGTTATGCATTAGAAACAGCAGCATTCACTTTAAATAGGGCACCGTCTAAATCCGTTGAAACGACACCATATGAATTATGGTTTGGGAAGAAACCTAGATTGTCGTTCCTTAAAGTTTGGGGATGCGAAGCCTATGTAAAGAAGTTACAACCGGACAAGCTTGAACCCAAAGCGGAAAAATGCGTCTTCATAGGATACCCGAAGGAAACTATTGGGTATACCTTCTATCATAGATCCGAAGGCAAAATCTTCGTTGCCAAGAATGGATCCTTTCTAGAGAAGAATTTCTCTCGAAAGAAGTGACTGGAAGGAAAGTAGAACTCGACGAGGTTGTCGAACCTTCTCTCGAAATTGCGAGTAGCGCAGCACCGGAAGAAGTTCCTGTGGTGCCTGCACCAATTAGAGAGGAAGCTAATGATGATGATCATGAAACTTCAGTTGAAGTTGCTACAGAGCCTCGGAGGTCAACGAGAACTCGTACCACTCCAGATTGGTATGATCCCGTTATGAGTGTCATGTTGGTAGACAACACCGATGACCCCGAGACATAAAGCCATGAAATCCGAGATTGGATCCATGTACGAAAACCAAGTATGGACTTTGGTGGACTTACCGGATGGCCGAAAGGCTGTCGAGAACAAATGGATTTTCAAGAAGAAAACAGATGCTGATGGTAATGTTACTGTCTATAAAGCTCGACTTGTCGCAAAAGGGTTTCGACAAATTCAAGGAGTTGACTACGATGAGACTTTCTCACCGGTAGCGAAGCTAAAGTCTGTGAGGATTATGTTAGCAATCGCTGCATATTATGATTATGAGATATGGCAGATGGATGTCAAAACAGCATTCCTCAATGGAGATATTGATGAAGAGTTGTATATGATGCAACCCAAAGGTTTTGTCGATCCTAAATATGCCAACAAGGTATGCAAACTTCAACGGTCCATCTATGGATTGAAGCAAGCATCCCGAAGTTGGAATCAACGTTTTGATAAGGTGATCAAAAGTTTTGGTTTTATACAAACTTATGGAGAAGCTTGTATTTACAAGAAAGTGAGTGGGAGCTCTGTAGCATTCTTAATACTATATGTGGATGACATATTGTTGATTGGGAATGATGTAGACCTTCTTAATAGTGTCAAGGAATATTTGAATAATAGTTTTTCAATGAAGGATCTTGGCGAAGCAGCTTACATATTAGGCATAAAGATTTATAGAGATAGATCGAAACGCCAAATATCATTGTCACAGAGTACATATTTGGACAAAGTTCTAAAGAAGTTTGGAATGGAAGAAAGCAAGAAAGGGTTCTTGCCCATGTTGCTCAATCGACCTTGAGTAAAACTCAAAGTCCGACATCGTAAGATAGAGAAAGGATGAGTAAGACTCCTATGCCTCGACCATAGGATCTCTATTGTATGCCATGCTATGTACTAGACCCGACATTGCATATGTTGTTAGTTTAACTAGCAGATATCAAAGTGATCCAGGAGTGGATCATTGGACGTGATCAAAAACATCCTTAAGTACTTGAGAAGAACTAAGGATATGGTTCTTTCTTATGGAGGTCATGAACAACTCGTTGTTAACGGTTACACCGATGCTAGTTGGAACACCGATCCGGATGATTCTAAATCACAATCTGGATACGTATTTATTTTGAATGGTGCAGCAGTTAGCTGGAGGAGTGCAAAGCAAAGCGTTGTGGCGAGATCTTCAACTGAATCGGAATACATGGCTGCTTCGGAGGCTTCACAAGAAGCAATATGGATGAAAGAGTTCATTACAGAGCTGAGTGTGGTTCCTAGTGCGCTGGACCCAATGTTTATCTACTGTGATAACATGGGCACCATAGCCAATGCGCAAGAACCAAGGTCACACAAGAAGCTGAAGCACATCAAGCTGCGTTTTCACGCTATTCGAGAACATATCCAGGATGGGGATATAAAGATTTGCAAAGTACACACAGATCTGAATGTGGCGGATCCGTTGACTAAACCTCTCCCGAGGGCAAAACATGACCAACACCAAACTGCCATGGGTGTTCGGTATATTACCATGTAATCTAGATTAGATGACTCTAGTGCAAGTGGGAGACTGTTGGAAATATGCCCTAGAGGCAATAATAAATGTAGTTATTATTATATCTTTGTGTTTATGATAAATGTTTACATTCATGCTATAATAGTATTAACAAGGAAACATTGATACTTGTGTGATTTGTAAACTTAATTTGAAGTCCCTAGTATAGCCTCTATACTTCACTAGCTTGTTGGTTGATTAATGATTGTGGTTTCCCTATCATGAACATTGAGATGTTATCAACAACAAGATCATATCGTTAGGAGAATGATATGGTGGACATACTCCTATAGATAAGCGTAGCATAAAGATCAAGTCATTTCAATAGTTCAATTGCTATATGCTTTCTGATACATAGTAACCTAATTCCTTCGACCATGAGATCATGCATATCACCTTTACCGGATGGATTCTTTGATGACATCAAACACCACACCGTAACTGGGTGGCTATAAAGGTGGCATTGAGTGTTCGGAAAGTATTGGTTGAAACACATGGATCAAGAGTGGGATTTGTCCATCCATATGACGAATAGATATACTCTGGGCCCTCTCGGTGGAATGTCATCCAATTATCTTGCAAGCATGTGACTGGCTCACAAGGGATCACATATCACGGGAACGAGAAAAGAGTACTTATCGGTAACGAGGTTGAACTAGGTATGCAGAGATACCGACGATCATAACCTCGGATAAGTAAACTATCGTGAGAGAAAGGGAAATTGGTATCATATGTAAGTGGTTCATTCGATCGCAAACTAATCGTAGAAATATGTGGGAGCCATATGAATTTCCAGATTCCTCTATTGGTTATTGTTCGGAGAAGTGTCTCGATCATGTCCGCATAATTCACGAACCGTAGGGAGACACACTTAAGGATTCGACGTTGTTTGAGTAGTTATGGTATTATGAGGAAGAGATCAAATGTTGTTCGGAGTCTCGGATGGGATCCGGGATATCACGAGGTGATCCGTAATGGTCCGGAGAATAAGATTCATATAAGGAAAGTCCCGTTTCGGAGTTCGGGAATGATTCCGGTGTTTTCATCGGGAATGTTCTAGAAGGTTCCGGAACATCCGGCACTCCGGAGGGGAAAGGGTACATGAATGTGTCATTGCATATTGGAATGATTGCATCATGTACTAAGTGTTCTCGCTGTTCCAAATAAAGGATTAAATTGAATCCTAAACTGAAAAGACAAATAGCAAGTTTGAAAAGTCAAACGGCTAAAACAGGAAAGAGAGGGAAAGAGGAAAGAGAGGGCAAACCGAGTTGGGGAGGGAATCCCTCCTCCAACCGGTGGCGCCTCCACCAAGCCGAGTTGGGGAGGGACTCCCCTCCATCCCCTTGGCGCGCCTGCCCCTCCACCTATAAAAGGAGGGGCAGGGCTCCCTCCTCTAGACACACAAGTTCCTATCCTCTAATCTAAACCCTAGCCAAAGCCTCCGGTTTAGAGACGTTTTGGTTTAGAGCTTCTAATTGCCCTAGCCTTCGGTTTAGAGCCTTCTAATTGGTGTGTATAAACCCTAGACCACTAATAGCTCTCTCATACTCCACCATACTCGCTCCGGCTTAAGGCGAAGCCCTGCGGGATCTCCCCTCTACTTCCGGTACCACGCCGTTGTGCTGTCGGAATCGCGAGGAGAGTGCTACAACCTCCGCTCTTTGGAACAAGGGAGAGGAAGGTCTTCGTCACCGAGCGTGTGACCGATCATGAAGCCTGCTTGAACGCCTTGAAAGGATCGTCTCACGCGATCTTGAGATCGGAAGAAATCGACTACATCACCCACGAGAATCCGCTCTCGTTAAACACTTTGGAATCTTCGAGGGTAAGTTATCCCATCGACTCGTTGCTACAATCTAGTAGATAGATCTTGGCTTGTTTGTTTGTATGCGATAGAAATTTTTTGTTTTCCATTCTACGAAACCCTACAGAGGCGCTAAACCATGCAAAGCTAATAAACGAGAGGCAATGATGCCTCCACAAATTCCATCTTTCTCGTGGTTAGCAGCAAGACGGAAAGCTATCAAAGCACCCAAGTTATAAGTCATATCCTGTTTCAAAGCAGTTGAGATAAAAGCTAGATCATATGAATATAATTTACTAGCAGTCTTCCTAGCAAGAACACACTTGGCAATGAAATAGGAAAAATATCGAATAGATGGGAGATGAATATTCTGAATTTTACCACTCTCCTTTGAGAAGCTGCTTCCTTGGAAAATTTATGCATATAAATCCATAAGTGGTGTGGGCTGCTCCCTAATCCTCTCACATGAACCCCACTGTGGCACTTTGATAGCTGTAGAAAAATCATCAAAAGGGAGATTGACAGCCACATTGTAAATTTTGTAATGAACCATGGGGTTGGGCAAAGACCAACTAAATTGAAAATCCTACACCACAGACATAGTCTGCTTCACATATTGGTAAGGTTCATCTCTAACAAAATGCTCCAACCCTGCATTAGAAATTAGAGTCTGGAAATCCTTAAATATTCCTGCAGCTCTCATGAATTCTGGACATGGATAAATAGAAGGGAAAATTTCCTCCTCGTAGTGGAATTTCATAATCTCAGGTACCCTTAATTCATGGTGATTCAGCTGGTATTCACTCATCTTCTTTTCTTAAATTTTTAGACAAACATCAAACCAAGTGATTCCAAAGCTAATAAGTGATGGGCAACTACTATAGGGACTTGTAAGAGGGCTAAACATGCATCAACATGATTTCTTTAAGCATAGAACAAGCATGCAAACTCATAACTTGTCACCTATAGTAGCAAAATACTCAAGATATAGTCCACGAATCAAAAATCTAATTGGACAAGCGGAGGAGGCACATATCAGAGTGCAATCCTTGAAAAAATCAACAGCTAAGATGGGCTGAGCAAGGAGATCGAAAATCGGGAGCAAGAACAGCAAGAACTCGAGCTTTAAGAAATTTTCCGGTGTTTTCGGGAGAGACTGAAGTGGCAGGAAGGAGAATAAGTAGAGGACTAGGGGTGTCCCACACCATGGCCAGACGCGCCCTGGTCTGGCCACGCCACCAGGTGGTGTGCCTTCCTGGTGGGCCCCCTAGGTCACTCCAGGTACCTCTCTGCCCCTTTTGGCATAAAAATTCAATATGAATTTTCTAGAATTTTTCAGGAAACTTTATTTTTGGGCAATTTTCACGTATTGAAAAATGATTTTCTTGTAGAAAAATGATTTCCGAAATATGCAAAAACAAACCAAAACTAAAACTACAGAAGTTCTAAGACACTGTAATATGCAAGCTACTAGCAATATTAAGATGAACAAGATGAAGAGCAATGATTGGAATTGAGAAAGTAAAAGTGAGAAAGGATAATCATGGTGAAAACATTGTTTTGTTCATTAAAATCCCTTTGTTAATAAGGTTGATCAAGTCTTGTTACCAAAATAATTTTATATGAAACAAAATTTTGCATTTCACTAAATGATTATGTTACCTCAATCTTGATAGCAGTAGTCCCAATCATAATAATTTCATAATTTTATTTTGGTATAGGACAATATATTTCTCCAACTTTGATGCCCTCAATATTTTCAATTGAATTTAGGCCATAATTCCTATCAATATTTTTGGGGAAATAAAAAGTGTGCTCCTTGTCATTAATATTGAAAGTTACTTTTCCTTGATTACAATTAATGACAGCACCCATAGTATTAAGAAAAGGTCTCCCAAGAATAATAGACATATTATCATCTTTAGGCATTTCAAGCACAACAAAGTCAGTTAATACCAAACAATTATGAGCCACTTGAACAGGAACATCCTCACATATACCAACAGGAATAGTAGTAGACTTATCAGATGATGCGTGCACCCGGTGTTGATGTGGAACACTTAGTTGGAACCCGAAGATCAAGGTGTGATGAGCACAACAACAAGTTTCCCTCAGTAGAGACCGAGGTTATCGAACCAGAAGGAGCAAGGAAACGTCTCAAAGGTGTTGCAAGCAACGTGGAAACCTGCATAACACAAACTCAAGAATTTCTCCCAACGAATCAGTGAGGTTGTCAAGCTCACCGGTTTGCTGTAACAAAGGATTAAACATATGGTGTGGAAGGTAATGGTTTGCAACAAGTAATCAAGTAACAGTGGAAGATGTATCAATGGTAAAGATTGGACTAGGGTCCATAGTTCACTAGAGGTGCTCTCCTTAGATAAACAACATGGCATGAAGGGTAAACAAATTACAACAGGGAAATTAACAGGAACTGAGCAAGGCATAACAATGCAATACTAATCAGAAAGATCCTATGAGATTCGATTGGGCAATACAACAAGATACATAGACCGCCATCCAACTGCATCTTTGACTATAAGTCCATCTTCAGGTTGTCATCCGAACCCCCTCCAGTATTAAGTTGCAAGTAACAGACAACTGATTTAATAAAAGTGTGTAAGGTAAACAGTCCACATGTTCCATGAACAAGATACCGTTGTTTTCTCCCTAGTGGAAACAACACATCTACAACCGAAGAGATTTCGGTCACTTCCCTTGGAAACTAGAGGCATGAACCCACTATCGAGTATAAATACCCCCTCTTGGAGTCACTAGCAACTACTCGGCCTAGATAGCTACTAACAACGAAGAGCATGCAAGATCACAAACAACACAGACATGATAGAATCATAAATACAAAACCATTAATCAATCCAACATAATAATCTCAATATCCATCGGATCCCCACAAACACAACATGCATGATTACAAATGGATTAGATCTTGATCATGAACGGAGCTCATAAGATCTATACATGAAAGCACAAAGGAGGATATACAACCATCTAGCTACTACATGGACCCATAGTCCAAGGTGGAACTACTCACACATCATACCGGAGAAGAAGGACTCCAGGATGATCTCCCCTCTGGCAGGGTGCCGAGAAGAACTTCAGATCCCCCCGATCTAGGGACGATGGTGGCTGAGGCTACAGACGGTTTTGTGGAATTTTGATCGGGTACTTAGGGTTTAGGCATCGGGGGCTTCTTATAGGCGAAGGGGGAGGCCGAGGAGGCAACCAGGGGGGCACACCCTGCCTAGGTGCGGGCCCACCCCTAGCCGTGCCTAGGGGGGTTGGCCGCCCTGGCCTGCCTCTCTGTCTCCCCTCTAGACTTCGTGTTCCCCATGAAAACTTATTGACTTTGGCTTTTGTCCCATCCAATTCCGAGAATATTGATTTTCTGCCTTTCTGGAACCAAAAAAAAGAAGAAAACAGGCAACTGGCACTGTGGCAACTTGTTAATAGGTTAGTTACAGAAAATATATAAAAACACCTCAAAGTGTAGACAAAGAAAATCAAAGTAGATACTAAACAAGCATGGAACATCAAAAATTACCGATACGTTTCCGACATATCAAGCATCCCCAAGCTTAACTCCTGCTCGTCCCCGAGTAGGTAAGTGATAAAAAGAATAATTTTTGAGGTGACATGCATCTTCACAATGAAGATCTAACCATTTGCAAGCATTTAAAGCTGGTATCAAAGAACTCTAAACATGTGCATGAAATATGGAGTTCTAATAGTAAGACAAAGCAACTATTGTTGCAACATGACAAGATACATGCAAAGATCATGAATAACATGCATTGAAAAACATTTGTTTGTTTCACATACAAAAAACATAGCATAGTGGCAATCAGCTTGTCCCTCATAGAGTAGCAAATAGATGCATATGACACCTTCAAAGTTCACAAGGGTGACTATAAACAAGTAGCACAAGAACAAGTAATATCACAATGCATCAATCAATAAGTTTTGGGACACTGCACATAGAACTAATAATGGCAACTATGCTCTATTAATGGTGCCTAAAGGTAGAAGGTGGAGACTCAATAGTGGTGGAAGAAATGCCTTTTAAAAAGGAAGAAGGGATTTCAAGTTTCAAAAGGAGCTTCCAAAAATTATGGTACTTGTTAGCTTTTAGCCCTCATTGCCCCTATCATAAGCATCTTGAAGTGATTAAGGTTAAAGTGAACAAACTATGGAGTATATGCTTAACAAAGTATAAGTTGGCAATCTCAAGTCCCTTGAATATGAGGGCCACACCTCATGCTACTCAACTTCAGTCACCGGTAAGTTCTTGTCATTGTAAGTATTTGCATATCATAGAGAACCGCCAACGGGGTACCCCTTGCACATGGTACATGAGCTTTACCATAACCAAAATGACAAGTCAAGCAGACAATGAGCATCTCAACAATCTTTTTATTTACTATATGCATAGCTTTTTATTGAGGATGCTTCATAGATAGCTCACTATGGTGATGCTTCAAGTTTCCACCATGATTAGTCCTGGCTTAGGCTAGCGGCCCAGGCGTTTCTCTAACACATAATACAAACTCCATGGACTTACAAGTTCCCTTTTTATTTCACACCGGTGACATCCTTCGACAAAAGAGCATGATATCAACTGAGTACAAAGTACAAGTGCAATGTTGAAAACGTTCCCCAAGACAACATGGTTCTGCTAATTCCAACATATAAGTGCAAGCATATACAACATAGACGACACAATGTTCAAGTTTATTAGGGGCAAAGAATATAAAGTGTGCCATCAAGTTCGTGATTGATTTAATCACTAAGTTTTCACATAAAAAAATAGTTTTTAATTGGAAGATAGCTGAAAACAAGAATATACTTGGAATGGTGTAACACACCGTGCATAGGATTTTATAGTGGGCACTTTGGAATAACTTGGTTTCTTTGGAGTTGGAAGCATGAGCAGAGCTTACTCATACAAGTGGAGGCTAGCAAAATACTAGGATCAACCAAATAAGAGAGCAATAGTGGCCATAATCATGCAGAGCAACAAAACATTACTAATCAAATCATAGAGTGGTACTACAGGTCAAGGACTAAATGTTCATAGAGGCTATGGTGACTTGTTCATAGTCATTACATGGTGTGAGGATGTGCCAAGTCAACCCAAACAAACCTCAAAGGATAAAACCACAATACTATGCTTTTGCATTCTAAAACAACGCATAATTTCTTGAAGGCACACTAAGCAATCCCAATGACTTGAAGCAAGCCAAACTACAACAATAATTACTAGGCATAAAGTCAAAACAACACCTAGCATGGCATGATAAAGTCTAAGACCAATGATGTTGGTCTGAGGCTTAGGGATTAGGCTTTATCTACTTGGTTCATATAGATAGTCCTGGTAGTGGTACCAGCTATTGTTTCTTGAATCAAAGCTTGGATAAAAATGATAGTAGTCTTGATCATTTATATGGATCCAAAAGATTAACTTCTAAGGTGCTACCCTTATCTTAGGGATGTGCCTAGAAGTTAAATCTTAGTCATATTTGTTCCTAAATTGAAATATATAGCTTGATAGCCAATTAAATGATGTTGTTCTGAGTTTTGGTTGGATCCTTGTACTTTGTTGTTTACTTTTAGAGTTTAAAACCTCAGTGATGGATTCACCCCACTTGGGTGCTTTCTGAGAGTTTAAGTGTGATACAAATCATGTATGCTTGTCTAATCTTAGACAGATAGATCATGTGATGGTCTATGAACTCACCACTGTCACTTGATGTTGTGGTTGCTAGTGGTGGATCTTGTGGTAGCTTGATCTTGTGGTTGATCTTGTGCTCCCATGGTATGTTTAGCTCCTGGCTTGTCCTTGATCTAGCCCATCATCTCCTGATCCTGATGGCTTGACCTTGGTCTTGCTATCCACCTGATCTTCCCCCTCCTTATGTCACCATCCTGGTGATGTGATCCTGGCTTTGGTTGGGTTTGGCTGCTGGCTGCTGTGCTTGGTTTAGCTGTTGGCTAACCTAGATGTTCTAGTGTGTGTGAGCAGTGAAGAGATGCACTAGTGCCTCTCCATGGCTGTGTTGAGAAGTTTTGTGTTGATGGGCTGTTGCTAAGGTGCTGACATCACACACCATGCATTTTGGTGTGTGTCCTGCCTGTGTGTTTGTTGTGCACTTGTGGATATGCTCTGAATTTGAGATTGACTGTTATCTGGTTACTTTTACCTGGATGGTGAAACCTGCCCCTCCTTGCTGTCATTTGACTTCTGGCTTAAAATTATGAAAGATGCATCCTTTCATATTGGTGAAACTTTCCCCTTTTTTATAAATTGCTCAATGATGAATCTTGATCAGTGCACTTCACTGAAAAGTCTAAGAGTAAAACAATACTAATCCTAACCTTCTTTATTTTTTATTAGTGTTTGTTTTGCAGGTACATATTAGAAGATGAAGATTTTAGTTTTGGTTTTCTTTATAGAATATTCCAATGTAATCTTCTTTATTCTTTTGTAAATTTTAGTTCTATTCTTTTGTAATCTTCATTTTATTATTTTGTAATAAAGATTATATTATTATCAATAAAGAAATATTCTTATTCTTTATTTATTTGCTATGGTGAAGATTATGGATAATTTCAATAAGTTACATTTTTGTAACTTATTTATTGAATGAAAATATGAAATAGATATTCATATTCTTATTTGTTTTCTTTAAATAAAGTTTGATTTAAATTGGTTAACTCTTAATTTAATCAAGATTCAAACATTATTCAAAAATCATTTAACTTATAATTCAAACACTCAAGTTTTAAATTCAAATTTCATTTTCCCAAAACACATAATTCCTCAAAGATCATATCAAAGTCTACTTTAAGACTAAACCTAATCTCAAAGTACGAAAGAAACCTAGATCACTTTAGGTTTTTATTTGGCGAAAAATTTACCCACATTTTCACAGATGAATGCACGCAACATTTCAAATTCCTAAATATACCCTTCGCTAGTTCCTAAATGCTAGGATGTTACAGACTTCCCCCCTTAAATCAAACTTCGTCCCGAAGTTTGTTGAGATGTACCTGAATAGTTTTGGATAGGCTTTCCTTAAATCCTCTTCTTTCTCCCACGTGGCTTCCCTTTCAGGGTGATGTTCCCATTGTACTTTGCAATACTTGATTGCTCTGTTCCTCAACCTTTTCCAGTTTTCTTCCAGGACTTTGCAGGGCTTTTCAATATAGGTCAAGTCTGCTTGTAGTTCTATCTCCTGGTGTGTGATTGCATCATCCATAACTCTCAAACATTTACGAAGTTGTGACACATGGAAAACATTATGCACTTGAGCTAATCTTGATGGTAACTCTAAAGCATAAGCTATAGTTCGGTTTTGACTCAATATCTTGAATGGACCAATGTATCTTGGACTCAATTTTCCTTTAACTCCGAACCTTTTCACTCCTTTCATTGGACTTACTTTCAAGTATACCATATCTCCCACTTCTGGATGCCATGATCTTCGACTTTGATCTGCATAACTTTTCTGCCTACTCTGGGATATTTTCAGTCTATCCCCGATCTTATCAATGATATCTTGTCTTTCTTTGATATAGTCTGGCGCAAATTCTTTGCTGCTTCCAGGCTCATACCATCATATTGAGGATCTACACTTCCTTCCATACAGAAATTGGTATGGAGCTGCCTTCAGACTACTCTGATAGCTATTATTGTAGGAAAATTCTGCCAATGGTAGATAATCTTCCCATGTTCCTCCAAAATCTAGTGCACAAGCTCTTAACATGCCTTCTAGTATTTGATTTGTTCTTTCAGTTTGACCTCCTGTCTCAGGATGATATGCTGTGCTGAAATCTAACTTTGAACCAAGTGCTCCATGCAATTGCTTCCAAAATGCTGAAGTAAACACTGATCCCCTATCAGTTACGATCTTTTTGGGTACTCCATGCTTACTTACAATCTCTTTGACGTAAACTTCAACTAGCTTCTCGGCATTATCTTTCTGATTTACCGGAATAAAATGTGCACTCTTAGTGAGTCGGTCCACAATTACCCATATCATATCCTTCCGTTTACGTGTCATGGGCAATCCTATGATGAAGTCCATACCTATTTCCTCCCACTTCCATTCAGGAATATCCAAAGGTTATAATGGTCCTGCTGGGCTTTGATGTTCAGCCTTCACCCTTTGGCAAGTATGGCATTCAGATACATATTTAGCAATATCTCTTTTCATGTTATTCCACTAGAATAATTCTTTCAAGTCCATATACATCTTAGTACTTCCTGGATGTATAGAATATGGTGTTTCATGTGCTTCTCTGAGTATGACATCTCTAATCTCAGTCACATCTGGAACACATAGACGGTCTTGAAACCATAAAGACTCATAATCTCCAAGGCAAAAAACTGATTTTTGCCCTTAAGATATCCTTTGAATTTCCTCGGCAATAAAAGGATCTTCTGCTTGATGTCTAAAACTTTCTTGCTTAAGATCACTGTTCTGCTCTGCAACTACCTGCATAGTAGCTAATCCTACAAGAACCTCTGTTCTGATGAATTGAAGCTCTAATCTTTCCAAGTCCATTTGTAACTCTTTTGGTAACTCCCAATTACTAGACTGAATATCTGCACTCTTTCTTCTTAAAGCATCAACTACAACATTTGCTTTTCCTGGAGTATAGTTGATTGTTAAATCATAATCCTTGATTAGTTCCAACCAACGCTTCTGTCGCATATTCAATTCCTTTTGAGTGAAGAAATATTTGAGACTTTTATGGTCAGTGTATTGAAGGGTTTCGCGGCATAGTAAATCAAAATTTTCTACGGATGCGAACAGAGGGAAGGCCAAGATCTAATCTAGGAGATGCAAACAACGAGAGAGATTGGATTAGATCTTCATACCCTTGAAGATTCAAGCAATGAACGTTCGTCGGAACGTGGGTGATGTAGTCGTACTCGCTTCTCCTCCTCGCGATCCGATCCGATCTAGCACCACAAGTGGCGGTGCCTCCGTGAGATGCACACGTGCAGCACCTCGACGCATCCTCCTTCCTCGGACCAGCAAGTATGGTGGAGAGATAGATTGGATCTACAACACGACGGCGTGGTGTATATGGTGGAGAATTTCTGCAGCAGGGCTTCGCCTACAAACAGTCGGGAGGGAGAGAGGAAAGCTAGCAATGCGGCTAGGGTTTGGAGGAGAGGTGTGGGGGGTTGGTGCGCCCCCACCTAGAGGGGGGGGGGGCGCAGCCCTAGTGTAGGGGTCCCAACCTAATAAGGTAGAGTCCTCCTGTGTTTTACAATGCTAGTCCCTGGATCAATAGCTAGCATCCACAGTTAAGATGTAATATCAAGAAACAAAGGTCATAATATAACTTTATAACCAGGAATAACATAATTTTTATTACATCTTACATAGCTCATTGGCTATTACATTACATTGCAGCGGAATAATTATAATCATGGGGTCCTTCATCTTCAAAGTGCCACAGTGTATGTTGTGTAGACTTTGTAATCCTAATCAAACAATCTTCACTAAAATCAATCAAACCTGCAACATACAAGTTACAGCCACAAAGGGTCAATACATTTGAATTGTATTGGCAAGTGATACTATGGTAGTATAGTGGAGTCTATCATCTATATGCATTTGGCTAAGTGGAGTTGAGGCTAGCATTTCTCAAAATAGATTTTTCTTATCATTTTGAAAATACTAAGTTTTTGTTTTGACAAATTACTTCCCAAGGCATCTACCAATCAAGACTGAAGATCCTTTCCAAGGCATCCACCAATCAAAGACTGAAGTGCTTGGCAAAACCATTTTTCTCAATCAAAGATTTCAAGATCCTTGTACCAAGCCATCTCTCCATCAATGATTGAAGAATTCAAACAACCCTTGTTCAAACCACAAGTTTTAACTTTAGAAATTTGAATGATGAGATTCTTGATTGCTTCCATGTCTTGATGCTCAAATTGTCCTTTACCAGGGACATGGCTAAGTACTTAGATTTTACACTCTGCAGAGGTGGTGCACTTTACCCACAAGACTTGGTTTCCCAAGACAAAATCTTTCAGAAGCCTTCCCTTAGACCAAGATGGACGCGCTCCAACCTATCAAACACTACCACCCACTGTCCATTTGGCTAAGTTCTTGCAACCTATATGATCATGGCAGAGCCCATATTGCCAAGTGGTTGCACTTGAAGCTTCTCAACATTTGACATCTCAAATCCCTTTGTTTCCTGGGTGGCCATCCACAAGTGAGATACACAATCCAAGTCCATGGCCTTGTGAACCACTCAACCATTCTCCACCAAGCTATTCCATTCCACCCAGGTGATTCATTAACTTAGTTGTTTTATTAGACAAAATCACAAGTCCTTAGACTTAGAATATTTTCCATAGTGTGAATATATATTCCACCCATGTTTTCTATTAGCTAGGCTAAGCTTGATAGTAATAGGAATCTTAACTTAGGAAGATTTCCACTAAGGTTTCGTCTACTAGTTTTCCTATAGTAAGGTTTATACTTAGCAAAATTCCATGCATGTTTTACTTAGCAAAATCACTAATGCATAGTGAAAGTAATGGGATAGAAAGTATGAAGCATCACTTGCCTTTTTGGTAGGGAATGGTAGTTTACTCCTTGATCTTGTTAGTCTCACACTTCACTACAAGTCAAACAAGCAAACACTAATTCAATTTACATTCCAAACCAATAATCACTCAACAATTTCACACACACAAGACAATGGAAACCAATTCATGCATGGGAGCATGCACAAGATAGTTTTATTTTGCAAAGGGGTCTCTACGGGGTTTCTAAACTTTGTAAGATCCAAATTGGTCATTTACCAAAGTGGCAAAGTTATTAGTAAGAAGGTTTTGTCCAAAAACTATTTTTAATTCCATTCATCATTTCATGTGGTGAAAAATGTTTTTATTAAGGTAAAACTCTTAAGTTGTTCACCAAATGAGTTGCTATTGCAAAGTTTGGTGTTTTTGGGTCAGTAAGTTTGGTCCAAACTATTTCCTTAAAGTTTTCTTTCCATAAACATTTTTATAACAAAAACTATTCTTTTTATTTGGCTAGAAAATGACTAAGTCAAGTAATCCAACCTAAATCTTACCAAAATCATTTTTTAACATCAAGGGTTGGTTCCTAGGGTCAGTAAGGTCACAACAATTCATTTTGCAAAGGTTTTAACCTAAAAATAATTTTTAAACAATTTTCATACTGTAAACAAGTACACAAATGAATATGTAAAAACAATCAAACTAACATATACTATCTGCAAAACCAAGGGTATGGTTGGCTAGGTCTTGCTCTCCTGAATCCAACGACATAAAATTTGTAATTTTTGGACGTGTGGATCAAAAGTTATAAGGGATTGAAATTCACAAAATATTCTGTTTCCAAATCTATTTTAAATGTAATGTGACACGCTGACACACTCGGTTGGGCAGTGATCGGTTCATGTGGATCACGGTGCACCGTCGGATCTAAGCGGTCGTATGGCCCAGATCACGTACCCTTCGCGTTTAAGTTATTCTATCACATCCACCGATCGATATCGGAAGGCTCCTATCTAATAGCCATGAACTGGCGCGAGGTCATCGGCGGCATGACGAGATGGCGGCGCTAGCGAGGAAGCAAAGGAAGGTGGGAAATGCTCACGTGATCGCAGAAGTCGGTGGAGCTCAACGTGTTCTTTGTCTTGGCGAGGCCTGAGCGGGCTTGATTGCTCGTCGGAGTGGAGCTGCGCCTCGGCTTCGCTCAGTCGTCGTCGAGGTCGGCGCTAGGGATCACTCGGAGGCAAACGAAATGCACGGTTAGATGCGCCAAGACACGGCGAAGGTGGGTGCGTGAACGAGAGGGGTCGGGGTTGTCTGGTTTACCCGAGAGGTTTCGCCGGAGTGGTCGCGACGCCGGTGGTGCTCAGAAATTGACGAAGCCGAGCGTCTGGTGTGGCCGCGGCCAAGCGGTTGACGCTGGGAGGTTCGCCAGGCGATGTAGAACAAGCTCGCGTGCAGAGGCAGTCGAGGGGCGGCGAGGTGTGGCCAGAATTTCCCGCGGAGCTCGCCGGAGTCAGAGGTGATGTGGCTCCAAATTGGGACGGCTCTGAGGCAGAGAGGGTCGGGCGAGAGAGGGGAAAGAGAGAGGGGACGCAGGCGAGTTACTGAGCGTGGTTTAAGACAGACATTACTCGCTGTATTGACGAGAATTACTCCCGCGAGGTCAATGCAGAAACGGGGGAAGGAAGTGGTCGCTGCGGGTGAAGAGGAAGAACAGGAGGAGTGGGGTCCGCTGGTCAGTGGGAAAAGAAACAAGGGGGAGGTCCACCAGTCATAGGCTATGCGGGTTGTTTATGCAGTGAAGGAAAACGCTTCAGGGAAAAGAGGAGGTGCGAGTTGGGGTCATTGGGCGGATGGTGGTCCAATTTCATATTTTTTTTCTGCCTGTTTGTTTTATTCTTTTCTATTTCTATTTTCTGATTTGTTATTTCAAAAAAATTCTCAAGCATTCAAAACAATTCAAATCTTCACCAAACATTGTAACTAAGAATTTGGTTCTGTTTAGTGACCTGAACCAAAATCCTAAATAAAATAAATAATATTTTAATCTTTTTAGGTTTCATCCTTAATTAAATAAGTAGGCCATGGTTTATTAATTAAATAGAGTTTGATATAATTAATAAAATCCCCATTTTAAATCCAAATATTTTCAAAATCAAATCAGTAGGTTTTATTTGAAAATAAAATTCATTTGGAAATCTTGTTCAAAAATAACCTTTTATTTTAGGGTCCATTAATACTTAAATAAAATGGGCCTTAGTTATTAAATCAAATAGAGTTTGATTTTATTAATAAAATCTTTATTTGAAACCTAAATATTTTCAAAACCAATCAGTGGGTTTTATTTGGGAAATATAGAATACTTGTAGATTTGTTTAAAAATAAAATAATATTTTATTTTAGGGTCCATTATTAATTAAATATAATAGACTTTCATTATTATTTCAAATAGGTTTTATTTTATTGAGATATTTATTTTGAATCTAAAATAAAGCCAAACATTTTAGTAGATTTTATTTGTGAATTTCAAATAATTGGGAAAACTTATTTTAAATAATTTAATAAGTTTTGATGTTTCAATTTAAATTGGTAAAACCTTTTATCTTCAAATAAGGTTGGATGTTAATCCTTATTACTTTATTTAAAATAAACTTTTATTATTTTAATCAAAGAAAACTCTTTTGTTTCAAAATCTTGGCCAAGTTTAATTTGGCTTTATAAAATAATCCTTATTTATAAATCCATCTTTTCTTTTGAATACCAAATCCTTCTATTAAAAGATCTAAAATAGTATTTCCAAAATATTTTATTTTCCTTTGTTAATTGTTTTATGTTTTTAAATCCTTTTGGGATTTAATTGTTCAAAATAGGTTTGAAGATTCCTATTGGAATTCAAAAAGTTTCTTCTGGCCCTGAAAATCAAACAAAGTTTTATTTTATTCATTTATTTTTCACATTACAAGATTTGGAAAATCTTGGGATGTGACACCTAGCCCCTCCCCCAAGCCCAAAGGATAAGGAGTGGGGGGCATGGACTCTCCCCTCTTCTAGAAACCCTATCTCTAGTTTAAACGATTTAAACTCTCTAGGATCGGCTGGGCCCTATGGGTCCTTGTGCCCCTGGCCCAATGCGGCCAGGACACTCCCTCATAGGCCCATGCCCCCTCCCGGAAGGTGGGGCCACGTTGGTCCCCTTCCGGAAGGTTCTAGAAGCTTCCGGTATAATATCGATTAACCCAGAACAATTCAACTCCAAAAACTGCCTTTGCCTTATATGAATCTTATTCTCCGGACCATTTCGAACCTCTCGTGATGTCCTGGATCCCATCCGAGACTCGAACAAAAATTCATAAACCAATTATCCAATCTATCCTAGCGTCGAGATCGTTAAGTGTGTGACCTGCGGGTTCGAGAATATGCGACATGATCTTCTATCAATAATCAACAGAGTGCAGGCACCCATATTGACTCACACATTCATCGATGATCATATCGGATGAACCACGATGCCGATTCAATCAATCCCATATATATATTCCTTCGTCTCGCGATATTTTACTTGCCCGAGATTCGATCGTCGATGCAGTCATACCTAGTTCAATCTCGTTCACATCAAGTACTTTACTCGTTCCGTAATCCGATATCACTTTGTGATTAACTCCTTAACCACATGCTTGCAAGCGGTGTTGATATCGATTACCGAGTGGGCCCGAAGTATATCTCTCCGACTTGGGAGGGACAAATTCCATCTCGATACATACAACCCAACAGATACTTTCCGATCACCTGAGAGACACCTTTATGATCACCCTCTCATAGGATGACGTTTGATGACCTCAAAGCTTTCTTCCGGTACCAGGGAGTTGCATTATCTCATGGTCCAAGGAATACAATATTTGACATAGGAAAAGCTTCGCAAAGATGAACACGATGAAACGATCTAATTGCTTCGCTTAGTTTGGCTCTATCCATCATATCATTATCCCAATGATATGATCTCATTATCAATTTACAACTCATGTCTATGGTTAGGAAACCTTAACCATCATTGATCAATGAGCTAGTCCTTAGAGGCGTACCAGGGACACGGTGTTGTTCACAAACCACACAAGTATTAATGTTTCCGCTTAATACAATTCTAGCATGGAATATAAACTTTATCATGAACAAGAATTATAATAATAACATCTTTATTATTGCCTCTAGGGCATAATTCCAACAGTCTCCCACTTGCACTAGAGTCAATAATCTATTTTACATCTGGCAACAATCTCACACCCATGGCAATCGAGGTGTTGATCATGTTTTACGTGGAAGAGGTTTAGTCAATGGATCTGCGACATTCGGATCCGTATGTACTTGCTAATCTTCGATCTCCATCGCTATATAATCTCGGATTATATGAAACTTGCGGTTGATATGCTTGGTCTTTGGATGATATCTTGGTTCCTTAGCGAGTGCTATGGCGCGATGTTGTCACACAATATCTCCGATGGGTCCAATGCACTTGGAACCACGCCAAGCTCGATGATGATGTTTCGATCCAAACTCCTTCACTTGACGCTTCTGCAGCGACCATGTATTCCGCTTCCAGTAGATCCCGCGATCACGCTTTGCTTGCACTTCTCCGACTCACAGCTCCTCCATTCAAAATATAAACGTATCATGTCGAGATTTGGAATCATCCTTGTCGGTGTCGAAACTAGCATCGTAACCTTTACGACAAGTCGCTCATCACCCCCATAGACTAAGAACATTTCTTTAGTTCTATTTAGGTACTTTAGGATGTTCTTCACGGCTGTCCGAGGTTCCACTCTGGATCACTTTGATATCTGCTCGTCAAACTAAGAGCATTGGACACATCCGGTCTAGTACACAAGATGGCATACATGATGGAACCTATGGCGAGGCATAAGGCACTTTGCTCATAGCTTCCCTATAATTTATCGTGGACACCGAGCCTTGCTCAATATCTTACCCGACAACATAGGCCCGAACCTTTCTTTGCCTTATCCATTCTGAACCTTTTGAACTTTGTCTAGGTATGTACTGCTTAAAGCTATCGTGCATCTTTGTCTATCTCTATAGATTTTGATGCCCAATATATAAGCAGCTTCACCTAGGTCTTTCATTGAAAACACTTGTTCAAATAACTCTTCACATCGTTAAGCATGTTGATGTCATTTCCGATAATCAATATGTCATCCACATACATGCAGTAAACGTCACCGAGCTCCCACTCACTTTCTTGTAGATACAAGCTTCGTAGCAATTTGGAACAAATCCAAAGCTCTTGATCACTTGATCAAAACGAAGGTTCCAACTCCGAGATGCTTGCTTTAGTCCATAAATGGAACGCTGAAGTTTGCATACTTTACTAGCATCCTTAGGATCGACAAAACCTTTGGGTTGCATCATATACAACTCTTCATCAATGTTCCCATTGAGGAAAGCAGTCTTGACATCCATCTGCCATATTTCATAATCATGAAGCAGCAATTGCTAATAAAATCCGAATGGACTTAAACATCGCTACGGAGAGAAAGTCTCATCGTAGTCAACACCTTGAACTTGTCGAAAACCTTTTGCGACAAGCGTGCTATAGACGGTAACATTACCATCCGCGTCCGTTTTCTTCTTGAATATCCATTTGCACTCAACGGCCTTTCGGTCGCTAGGAGGATCCACCAAAGTCCATACTTGGTTTTCGCTCATGGATCCCAATTGGATTTCATGGCTTCGCCATTTCTCGAGTCTGGGCTCATCATCGCTTCCTCATAGTTCGTAGGTTCACCGCTTCTACCAACAAGACAGTCAAGACAGGTTGCCGTACCACTCGGGAGGGCACGCGACATTGTCGACTGCGACGTTCGATGAGACATCGTCCAAGCTTCATGATCCTTGTCATTAGCTTCCTCTATTGTTGCGGTGACCTGGAACAATTTCAGGTCTTCTACTCTCCAATTCAAGAGAAGGTTCAATAACCTCGTCTAGCTCTACTTTCCTCCCACTCACTTCTTTCGAGAGAAACTCCTTCTCAAGAAAGGAACCGTTCTTTCGACAAACACTTTGCCTTGTTACGTGATAGAAGGTATACCCAATAGTTTCCTTAGGGTATCCTATGAAGACGCATTTCTCGCTTTGGGTTCGAGCTTGTCCGCATCAACTTCTTGACGTAAGCCGCATCCCCAAACTTTAAAGCGACAACTTAGGTTTAGCACCAAACCACAGTTCATACGGTGTCGTCTCAACAGTTTAGATGGAGCCCTATTTAAAGTGAATGCAGCGGTTTCTAATGCATAACCCCAAAATGATAATGGCAAATCGGAAGAGACATCATTGATCGGACCATATCTAATAGGGTTCGATTCCGGCGTTCGAGACACACCATTGCTTGTGGTGTTCGGTGGCGTGAGTTGTGAAACGATTCCACTTGCTTTAAGATGCGTGAGAAAATCATAACTCAAATATTCACCTCCACGATCGGATCGTAGAAACTTAATCTTTACACGATGGTTCTCCACTTCATTCTGAAATTCCTTGAACTTTTCAAATGTTTGATTTATGTTTCATTAAATAGATATACCCATATCTACTTAAGTCATCGGTAAAAGTGAGGAAATAGCGATATCCACCGTCGAAACACTCATCGGTCGCATACATCGGTATTTATGATTTCCAACAAGTCCGTTGCTCGCTCCATCATACCGGGAAGCGGGGTTTTGATCATCTTGCCCATGAGGCATGGTTCGCATGTGTCAAATGATTCAAAATCAAGAGACTCCAAAAGTCCATCGAATGGAGTTTCTTCATGCTCTTTACACCAATATGACCTAGACGAGCCTGCCACAAATAAGTAGTATTATCACTATCTACTTTGCATCTCTTAGCCTCAATGTTATGGATGTGTGTTTCATCCCTTTGATTTAGAAGAAATAAACCATTCACAAGAGGTGCATGACCATAAAAGATGTTACTCATATAAATAGAACAACCATTATTCTCCGATTTAAATGAATAACCGTCTTGCAATAAAACGATCCGAAATAATGTTCATGCTCAACGCAGCACATAATAACACTTATTAAGGTTTAAAACTAATCCCGAAGGTAAAACTAAGGAGGCGTGCGGCCATCACATCAACTCTTGATCCGTTGCCAGCGCATCGTCACCTCATCCCTCGCAAGCGCGTCTATTCCGTAGCTCTGTTTGAGTTACAAATATTAGCAACCAACCGGTATCAAATACCCGCACTACAACGAGGGCTAGTAAGGAAAACATCAATAACATGTATATCAAATATACCTTTGATGGTGCCGCCTTCTTGTTCGCTAAGTACTTGACGATTGCGCTTCGGTGACCCTTGTCCTTGCAATAGAAGCACTCGATTCGAGCTTAGGACCGGACTTGAGCTTCTTCTCAGGGGCATTAAGCTTGCCGCCCTTCTTGAAGGGTTTCTTTGCTCCTTACCTTTCTTAAAGGAGGGCTTGTTGACCATCAACACATGATTATCCTTCTTGATGTCCACCTGCAGCCTTGATTTTGCGAAGAGCTCGGTGATCGTATCAGTGGAACCAATCTGATTATGAGTCACTACAAAACTTTTGTAGCTGGGAGGGAGTGATTGCAGAACCCTGTCAATCTTGAGCTCCTCTGGAATCGTGCATTACAGTTGCTCAAGACGTTGAGTGTAGCCCGACATCTTTATGGCGTGCTCACTAACGGAACTCCCTTCCTCCATCTTGCAGTTAAAGAACTTCTCAGAGATCTCATATCTCTCGAGCGGGCTGAGTCGAAACATGGTTTCGGCTCCTCGAGAATCTCGAAGGGCCCGGGATACTCTTCAAAACGATTTTGAAGCTCCGGTTCCATAGGAAACAACATGGTGCTCTTAATCACACCATAATCATCTTCTTGGCCCGGTAGACAGCTTTCTCATCATAAGCCAGATTCTGTGGGGGTCACCTAACGCTTTCCCAAGGACATAGTCCTTTTGTCCGCAGCAGAATGATTCTTAGATTGCGGAACCAATTGGTGAAGTTAGACCCATTGTTTCTAAGCTTTTCCTTCTCAAAAACGTTGAAGTTGAAGTTGGACTTGGCCATGTGATCTACAGTATTTGCAAGTACAATTTAGACTATGTTCATGATAAATAGTTCAATTTAATCAAATTACTAGATGAACTCCCACTAAATTCAACATCCTCAAGTTGTTTAGTGAACACGATCCAAATTCACCACACCTAATCCGATCATCACGAGAAGAGATGTGGTTTCAATGGTGGACAACAAAGTGTCGATCATATCACTCATATGACTCATGCTTAACCTTTCGGTTCTTGTGTTCCGAGGCCATGTCCGTACATGCTAGGCTCGTCAAGCTAGACCCAAGTATTTCTGCGTGTGCAAAACTGGCTTGCACCCGTTGTATGTGAGCGTAGAGTCTATAGCACCCGATCATCACGTGATGCTTGGACACGACGAACTTTCGCAACGGTGCATACTTGGGGAGAACACAATTTTTATCTTGATCTTTAAGTGAGGAATCATCTTATAATGCTACCGTCGTTATCTAAGCATAATAAGATACATAAAGGGATAAACATCACATGCATATAACTTTATGTGACATGGTATAGCCAATCCTCGCGCAATGATCTCCATCTTGTGCGTTCCGGCGTGATCTCCATCACTCCACCATGATTGCCTCCACCACGAATAGCAACTACAACTATTGCTAACTACTTAGCGATAAAGTAAAGCTATTACATGGCGTATAAGAAGTTGACTCGCAGGTCATACACAATTATAAAGACAACCATATGGCTCCTGCCGGTTGTGTACTCATCGACATGCAAGTCGTGAAACATTACAAAACATGATCATCGCATACAATATACACATCACATCTTGGGCCATACCATATCACAGAAAACACTCCCTGCAAAAACAAGTTAGACGCCTCTACTTTGTTGTTGCATGTTTTACGTGGCTTATGGGAGTAGATGCTAAGAACGATTCTTACCTGCGGAAAGCCACAACGGTGATATAATGGTTGCCAAACTCCGGTGTTAATCCCATGACAACTATAGTGAGAGAAACGACATCCACCGGCGCATGTGTGGAACAAGCCACACGTCAAGTGCGGAGCGGTCTCATGACGGCGTCGCGTAAGGTTGGCCTGGACCACTTCAATCTCACTATCCCGCGTCATAAGAAGAACACAAACAAGAGGCTTGCAACAGAAAACATCAACGCCCGCAACAACCATGTTGCGTTCTACTCGTGAAACACATCTACGCATAGATCTAGCTCTGATACCACTGAAGGGTTTCGCGGCATAATAAATCAAAATTTTCTACGGATGCGAACAGAGGGAAGGCCAAGATCTAATCTAGGATATGCAAACAACAAGAGAGATTGGATTAGATCTTCATACCCTTGAAGATTCGCACAGCGGAACGTTCATCGGAACGTGGGTGATGTAGTCGTACTCGCTTCTCCTCCTCGCGATCCGATCCGATCTAGCACCACAAGTGGCGGTGCCTCCGTGAGATGCACACGTGCAGCACCTCGACGTCTCCTCCTTCCTCGGACCAGCAAGTATGGTGGAGAGATAGATTGGATCTACAACACGACGGCGTGGTGTATATGGTGGAGAATTTTGCGGAGGCTTCGCCTACAAAGCGATCGGGAGAGAGGAAAGCTAGCAAGGCGGCTAGGGTTTGGAGGAGAGGTGTGGGGGGTTGGTGCGCCCCCACCCCTCTTTATATAGAGGGGGGCGCAGACCTAGCCCCTCGCCCAAGCCCAAAGGATAATAAGTGGGGGGCATGTACTCTCCCCTCTTCTAGAAACCCTATCTCTAGTTTAAACGATTTAAACTCTCTAGGATCGGCTGGACCCTATGGGGCCTTGTGCCCCTGGCCCAATGTGGCCAGGACACTACCTCATAGGCCCATTCCCCCTCCCGAAAGGTGGGGCCACGTTGGTCCCCTTCTGGAAGGTTCTAGAAGCTTCCGATACAATACCGATTAACCCGGAACAATTCCGAACTCCAAAAACTGCACTGCCTTATATGAATCTTATTCTCCGGACCATTCCGGAACCTCTCGTGATGTCCCGGATCCCATCCGAGACTCCGAACAAAAATTCATAAACCAATTATCCAATCTATCCTAGCGTCGAGATACGTTAAGTGTGTGACCCTGGGTTCGAGAATATCAGACATGATCTTCTATCAATAATCAGCAGGGTCTGGCACCCATATTGACTCCCACACATTCATCGATGATCATATCGGATGAACCACGATGCCGATTCAATCAATCCCATATATATATTCCCGTCTCGCGATATTTTACTTGCGAGATTCGATCGGTATGCAGTCATACCTAGTTCAATCTCGTTCACGAAGTACTTTACTCGTTCGTAATCCAATATCACTTTGTGATTAACTCCTTAACCACATGCTTGCAAGCGGTGTTGATATCGATTACCGAGTGGGCCCAAGTATATCTCTCGACTTGGGAGGGACAAATTCCATCTCGATACATACAACCCAGATACTTTCCGATCACACGAGACACCTTTATGATCACCCTCTCATAGGATGACGTTTGATGGCCTCAAAGCTTTCTTCCGGTACCAGGGAGTTGCATTATCTCATGGTCTAAGGAATACAATATTTGACATAGGAAAAGCTTCAAAAAAGATGAACACGATGAAACGATCTAATTGCTTCGCTTAGTTTGGGTCTGTCCATCATATCATTCTCCCAATGATATGATCTAATTATCAATTGACAACTCATGTCTATGGTTAGGAAACCTTAACCATCATTGATCAATGAGCTAGTCCTTAGAGGCGTACCAGGGACACGGTGTTGTTCACAAACCACACAAGTATTAATGTTTCCGCTTAATACAATTCTAGCATGGAATATAAACTTTATCATGAACAAGAATTATAATAATAACATCTTTATTATTGCCTCTAGGGCATAATTCCAACATGTATAACTCACATCTGGCTCCATAAAGAAAATACCTCCATCCTTTTAGCGCAAAAACTACTGCTGATAACTCTAAATCATGAGTTGGATAGTTGACTTAATGTGGTTTCAGTTGTCTTGAACCATAAGTAATCACTTTCCGATATTGCATTAATACACAACCTAGACCTTCTTTAGATGCATCACAGTATACTATGAAGTCCTTCCCTGTTTCAGGAACTGCTAAGATTGGTGCTATGGTTAATATGGTTTTCAACTCCTGAAAACTTGCTTCACACTTCTGATCCCAATTGAATGGTGTATTCTTTCTTAGCAATTTGGTCATTGGTCCAGCTATTTTGGAGAAACCTTCAATGAATCTCCGATAATAACCATCCATTCCTAAGAAACCTCGAATTTTCTTCACATTGGTTGGTGCAGTCCACTCCAGTACTGACTGGACCTTAGATGGATTTACAACAATTCCATCTTTACTGATCACATGACCAAGTAATTCTACCTCATCTAGCCAAAATTCACACTTACTGAACTTAGCATAAAGTTTGTGTTCCCTTAGAGTATGCAATGCTATTCTCAAATGAGCAGCATCTCTTCCTTATCCTTGGAATATATCAAAATATCATCAATAAAGACTATGACGAACTTGTCCAAATATGGCATGAAGATTTTGTTCATCAAATTCATGAATATTGTAGGTGCATTGGTCAAACAAATGGTACTACCAGATACTCATGGTGTCCATATCTTGAGACAAATGTTGTCTTTGGAACATCTTCCAGTTTGATTTTTATTTGATGGTATCTAGATCTTAAATCGATCTTTGAGAATACTCCAGCTCCTTTCACTTGATCAAACAAATCTTGAATTCTTGGTAAAAGATACTTATTCTTGATAGTAACATTGTTCATATTTCTATAATCTCCACACATCCTTCTTCCACCATCTCTCTTATCTACAAAGATTACTGGTGTTCCCCACGGAGATACGCTTTCCTGAATAAATCCTTTTCTGGCTAACTCATAAATTTGCTCTTTGAGTTCTTTTAACTCTATGGGTCCCATTTTATATGGTGCTTGAGCTATTGGTGCTGTACCAGGAATTAGGTCAATAGTGAACTCTATCTCCCGGTCTGGTGGCATTCGCGGTAGCTCTGTTGGAAAAACATCTTGAAATTCATTTACTATAGGAATCTCTTCCAATTTGACCTCTTTCATTGAGTTCAACTGCAAATACACCATGATATGACTGTGCTTATCTGCTTGGTAAACTATCCTTGCTCCACTTGGAGTTTTAATTGAGATAGTTTTCTCCTCACAATTTATCTGAGCTCCGTGTTCCATCATCCAATCCATTCCCAGCACTACTGCAATTCCCTTCAAAGGAATCACATAAAGGTCTGCGAAATATGTACATCCACAGATCGAGATAACCTGGTCTTGTTTTATGTGGCGTACAATCACATTTCCCCCTGCCGTAACTACGGTCATAGGACTTTCTAACGTTGCCCTTCTAATCCCAAACTTATCACAAAATCCTTCAGAAATGAATGAAGTAGTTGCACCAGTATCAAATAGAACTTTGCCGGGATTGGTAAGGATATTGAGCGTACCTATCACAGCATGCTCTGAATTATCCACCTCCTCGAGGGTTGCACAATTCAGTTTCCCGGTAGGTCTGTTCCTCTTGACATTGTTGTTCTTGCCATTATTTCCTCCTTTATTGGTTTGTCCATTTCCTCCACTGGCTTGTCCTCATCCCTTGGTAGGCCAACCTCCCGGTGGTTTGCTTGGACAATCGGGCTTGATATGCCCCTTCTGACCACAACCATAACAGATCACTACAGGCTTTTTGCATTCCCTCTATAAATGCCCTGGAATTCCACAATTGTTACAAATAACATTCCTTCTCAAATTGGATTGATTTCCACCACTGCCCTTGTTATTGTTATTGTTATTGTTATTGTTTCCATAATTCTTGTTCCGAAGTTTGAATTCCAGATTGGGTTTAGGTTTGCTTGCCTGAATTCTTTTGGTTTCCTTCTTGGCTCTCTTCCTCCTATCCTCTTGGACATTCTTGTAATCATCTTCGAAAGTAATGGCTGCATCCAGTAACTGCTGATAAGTTTGCTTATTGGCTAACCTTAGCTGCATCTTCACAAATGGGTTTAACCCACGAAGAAAACGCTTCTTTCGCTTCTCTTCAGTGTTGACATCCTCCTCAGCATAACGAGACAGTTCACTAAACTCCCGGATGTACTTCATAACACTAGTATATCCCTGCTGAAGCTCCTCAAATTCTCTCTTCTTCAACTCCATAACACTTTCCAGAACATGATATTCACGGAATCTCTGCTTGAACTCTTCCCAGGTAAACTCCCTTCCTGGTTGTTGCATGGCCAACTGATTTTCCCACCATGATGCTGCAGGTCCAGTCAAAAGATGAGTTGCATACCTCAATTTCTCCTCATCATTGCAACCTATAGTTTTCAACTTCCTTTTAGTATCTGCTATCCAATCTTCTTGTCGTGGGAATGGCCACGGCAGATGCTGCAATCGGCAGCGAGTAGTAGAACGAGGGGCAAGGGCGGCCAGCCATCTGCGGTGCGAGATGAGGGCAGAGACACAGGGTTTTACCAGTTCGGCCCGGAGGGTAAAGACCTACTCCTGCTAGATTGTATTATAGATGTGTTTACAATGGGCGAACTTCGGCTAGGCGAGTTGCTTGGTGTATGAGGGAACGTGTCTCTACTCACCCCATAGGGAGGTTTATATAGACTCACCTCCCCTAGGGTTTACATATCTCAACCGATTCGGTTACATCTTTGGTAAACGTTTAACCTAGTCCGACTGGGCCTATCTACTCGCCTGGGCCTTCAACTTCCGATGCCGATACCTTTGGGCTTTGATCCACTCGCCGCTGCAGGCCCACTGACCCTTGGGCGATCGGAAACGTCCCACCGAGTATACCCTAGTAGGCGCATCCCCATCGTAGTCCCAGGCGTCGTTGATTAGGCGTGAGTGGTTGCTGGCAGTCGGAGTATACGGCTTCAAGTTGGCATCCAGTCAAATCGTCGGCGGGCTCCTGTATAAAGGAAAAAATCCGGCGAACCGAGTCGCGTCTTGGGCGAGTCGAGCCAACGAGACGCGGTCTCGGCGAGTGACTTAACCGAGTGGCTGGAGTTGGACCATCAGCGTGGTCAAACTAGTCGTTAAGGTAACTCAACGGTAACTGGCGTAATCATCGCTGTAACGGCCCCCGATTTGGCGGGCAACTCACGCTATATAAGAGGAATGGTAGGCTATCACAGAGCCAACCCACCATTTCTTCCGAAGCGCATCTCCTTCCTTTGCTCCGCGATCCAATCGACAAACCTTTCGATCCCCAACCAACCTCTTCGCCATGGCCCTTCCACCGAACCTTGGGCAGATCCAAATGCACACGGCGCAATGGCCTCGTTCGAGGAGGCAATCCTGAGCGGTTGTTGGCGTATCCCGCAGCCGAGACACGACCCCAAACCCGCGAGAGAGAGTTTGTCCGCTTCACCATCATCTCGGCGGGGTTAGGGTTTCCCACATCTGTTCTTCGGCGTTTTTGCGCTACTACGGATCCAGCCTCGATCTGGGTCCCCACAGATCGAGCAGCTCGCCATCTTCGTGGCGTCATGAGTGCTACTTGGGCTGCCGCCCTACTTTCCCTTGTGGCAAGATCTGTTCCATGGACGGATCACCATGAGGAGGCGGCCCAATGCTAGCCGCGGCGCTGACATTCAACTCAAATCCAAAGCTTCCTTCTTCGACCGATGCTGCCGCCAAAGCAGCGGCCGAAAAAGTCATGGTTCTACGTGACCGAGGCGACTCCGGAGGACGAGGCGGCGATCCTTGGATACTCGGCCAACCGCTCGAGCCACGCCATCTCCAGTCGGCAAGCTTCCGGCGACCAGCGGATGGTCGTCGATGAGATGCTCCACCATCCGTGGTGCAAGAAGAAGGGGCTCCGACAATAAACTTGTACAATTGTTGGCTTGGCGGCGGCTCGCCGCCTAACGCGATCATTACATGTACCAAGACATCGGCCGGGAGACTCGGCAAAGCCTGCCTCGGCGAGTGGAAGCTGGAGGACTACCTCTCGGCGTTGAAGAAGATCACCCAGGCAGTATACGCGGATGCGCAGGCCGGGGTCCCCCCCTACACCGCGAAGCGTCCGGCTCCGACGGTAATTTCTTTGTCTTGTTCGCAGTCGCAGCGTATGCAGTCGCGGTAATTCTAACTCTGTTTCGTTTTCATCGCAGCTGTTCCAAGTGGTGGAAGGGTGGCTCCCACCCGCCGACGACGAGAGCCCGGGGCCATCTGCCCAGGATAGAAGCGAATCGCCACCCGCCAGGGGCAACAAGGACGACGAGGATGAGTCCGAAGAGGAGATCGCCCCACTGGTCCGAAAGACCCGCGGGCAACGCGGTACAAATCGAAGCGGCAGAGCCTCGGCGCCACGGCGGACGACGAGCTCCCAGAGACGACCTCGCGCGCCACTCCTTCAAGAAGAAGAAGAAGGAAAAGGAGGGCCCCGAGGAGGAAAACGAAGCCGCCGAAGATGGCCTCGCCGCCGCACTCAACGAGCAGTTCTGATGCTCACAGCTCGGCCGGTGAAGGCGCGGCCCCGGCGACAACCGCGCTAGATGCGCCATCTCTGGAAGTGCCGTTGGCCTCAATGCCTCCGCCATTCACGCCGATCTATGGGTTGGGGAAGGCTCCGGCCGAGCCGACTTCACCTCGCAAGGAGGTCCCGAACGTGGCGGTCTCGCCCCGCAAGGAAGCTCCGGCCGTAGCGGCTCCAATTTGCGAGGAGGCCCCACCGCGGCGTCAGGCGCCAGCCGCGACCTCAACGACGAAGAAGCCGTCCGTGTCTTGGGCCCACGACGTCCTGGAACTGGGGCTTAGTCGCCAGCTGGGCCCCGAACTGGAAAGACCGGCCGGCCTTCGTACCGGCCTGCGTTTCATTCCAGTCGCCAAGTGAGTGCATTCGGCCTTCTCTATTTCCTATAAGTACTTCGATTGTCTTTTATTGATTTGATCTGATATGCAGGACCGGAGTGAAAAAGATGGGCCACCCGACTGCGGTAAGGTACCCTCCATCGGCGAGGAGGATCCTTCCGCAAGAGGAAAGTGGGCGAGGTCGCTGTCTCAGCGAAGCAAGAAGGCCAAGGGCGACGCCATCGCATCTCTCGGCGACACGGCGGCCGCACCGGCCGGACCCGCAGTGGAAGCAGCCGCATCTACAAAGGATGGCGTTTCCTTGCCTAGACCGGAGGAAGCGACTTCCTTTGGGGCGGGTGCCTCGACCGCTACCTTCCCCCGCTTCGTAACCAAGGCGGCCACGGCAAGCGGGGCTGCGCCCCCGAGCCTCGCTCCGGGGACCACCGACGCTGAAGTCGACCAACGTCGCGGGCACACGCCGGCGCTGCTTGCATCTGTGGACGCAATGCAACTCCATGGCATGCTTGGCGCAGCCATCCAGGTACCTCCAGTCCCCGAGGATCAGGTTGGTGCTTAGCAGCGGCTTGATTCTTATCGTTTCTCGTTTTGTACTTTCGCATCCATTCCCCGAGTGCGCATACGCTAAATTTTAGCGGGTGGGCACTGAGCAATTTTCGTGATCGCCAGTCCCCGAGTGCGCACTTGCTAAATTTTAGCGGGTGGGCACTGAGTAATTTTCGTGTTTGCTGTCTTTGATGATGTGCAGGGTCTGCACCGAGTCGGAGCGATTGCAAACAACAGGCTGAGAATGAGCTGGCCACTATCCAAGAAGTAAACAAGGAGCTTCAGTTGTTGCAAGAAAGGAGGTGGCTCGCCAGAGCTTGTCCCTCTTTGAACTGGTGGCGGCGATCTGCGTTAAGCTTGAAAGGCGAGGGTCGCCGACCTCGGCGCGAATGCGGAGGCAAAGAAGAAGCAAGCTCGTGACAGGCGAGCTAAGGCCGCCGTTGCGAGGAGAAACCGCAAGGTGTCGGAAGCCCTCGTTGTTGGGCTTCGGGCGATTATCGTCGCTTGATGCTTCATCACGGACTACCCGCCCGTTGCTTGGTGAGTCGTCTTCCTGTCTTCGGTTGTATTGTTTGTGGTTTCCATGGTACTCATAATTGTCTCCTTCTCAGGTCGTGTTATTGGTAGCCAAGAAGAAGCGAGCTCTCTTGTGCGAGTGCGTAAGCATGCTCGTCGACTCGGCGGCTGTCGGCGGCGTGCATCCGCCTACCTTCAAGAGATATCGCCCACGGAGGTTATTCGGTGACCTCGTTGAGGTGTGGGAGTACTTGGAGGCGCCCGCGGTCGTAGAGTTCATGGCCAGCGGTCGGCGTTTGGCGTGGGCGTCGGCGATCTTGAGCCTTGGACTCGCCCACTTCCCGAGGACTTGACCTCGGCGATGTGACGAGTGGGTATCGCCGTCGTGGCGCGGTGGATCTGTCCGAGGTTCTCAAGTTGCAGAACGTGCGCGCGTACTCGGGCGTGTTTGGGCGATGGGCGACCTCCTTCCCTACCAGAAGCGGTCGTCGCGTAAACGACCCGAGCCGCACGTGACTTCAAGGTTGAGCAACCTTTCCGCTCGGCGATGGCGGCGGCGACGACGTATCCGTCAAACCCGTACACCGCGTTCATCCGTGGCGCGCGGGATTACGGCGTCGTCATCAAGCCTGCAGAATAGGATAGTTTGCCTAGATGTGTTAGCAGCAGTTCTGCCATGCGGGCATAATTTGTAATATAAGACAATGCGATATGCGATTGAATGGAACGTTGTGTTCATTTTGCTTATTTGTTTGTGTGTTTTGTTTTGATTTTGGATGAGTCCCCGATCGCGTCCGCCCTTTTGTGGGGTTCACCTCGTATATGATGTTTGTTGTTATCATGTGTTTTGTTAGTTTGGTCGACTCGCCCGAGCTCGGAGAGCTAGTCGCAAGGCGACTCCCTTGAGTGCTCTGTACTTTACCGTTTTCCCGTACACGAACGGGGTCGGTTGGCCGAGTCCCCGAGCGTGGTACTTGGTAGTTCGAGGCGCAACTCGAGGGTGGTTGAGGACTGAACGCGTTGGTGTGAGCGCGTCACTCCTGCCCGGAGGGTCGATCGTCGAGTCTGGGTATGCTCTCTTACTTGGCGTTTTCCACGACCGATCGCGATTTAACTGGTATTCAGTCCCCGGCGTGGTACTTAGCCGTTCGAGTCGCTATGCCGAGGATGCGGAGGACCGAGGTCGCCGTGAAGCGAGGCGATTGTCTTGGTTCGCAAAACCAGTCGAGCTAAGCGACTCAATGGGGCTCGGTTTGGCGTTTTTAAACGACGCAAGACCTGAAATGACTCGGTGCTCTTGCATCGCACTACTTAGCCGTGCGCTGTACCAAAGGTTGACTTCTGCATTTTAGCATGACGCTGTTTATTACGAGTGCGAGTGGCACAAGGCATGGAGAGTAGACGCAATTTGCAGTAACCGTTTCTTTTATTTCATAGCGACTGGAGAGTACATGTGTGGGGTTCTAGGAGTAGAACTTCCGGAGGAGATTTACATTCCATGGTCACTTGACGTCTAGTTCGCCGTCCCCGCGGACGTCGATGAGGTAGTAGGCGTCGTTGCGTCTGCGCCCGATAGCGGGCCTTCCACGGAGGAGAGCTTGTGCGCCCTTCTTGTCTGGATGAGGCGTAACAGGTCGCCTTCTGGAAGGTGCGGGTTTTCACCGTCGGGCTGTGGTAGCGGCGGGCCTTGCGATAAATGGCGATGCGTGATCGGCGAGGTCGCGTGCTTCGTCGAGTTGGTCGAGCCCATCTTGGCGAGCCAGCTCGTTTGCGGCCTCCGTATAGTGGGCGACCAGCGAGTCGAGTTCGAGGTCGGTGGGCATGACTGCTTCGCCGTAGACCATGAAGAAGGGTGAATCCGTCGACTGTTGACCGAGTGCGGATTCCCGGATGACGGAGGGTAGCTCTTGACCCAGCATCGGTGATGCGCTCGAGTGGTACTTGAGTCGGCGGCCGTGGAGGATGCTTTGGTTGGCTCGTTCCGCTGGCCGTTGGACTCGGTGTCGCGGCCGAGGTCGAGCGGATGTGGTGCTCTTCGCAGTCGTCCATTGCTCCCTTGGCGAAGTTTGTGCCGTTGTCCGTGATGATCTGTTGGGGAACCCGTGGCGGTATATGAGCTCGTAGGAACTTAGTGGCGGTCTTCCGTCGCATTTCCGGACTGGCTTGGCCTCCACCCGCTTCGTGAATTTGTCATTGCGACTAGCAAGTTGGTGTAGCCAGAGGGGCCTTCTTGAAGGGCCTACCATGTCCATGCCCACACAGTGAATGGCGGTGATGGGGATTGTTTTGGCGCGAACTTGGTACGTGCGTCGGTTGGCGTGCCGGCACCGGCGCATCGCTGGACTATATCGACGGCGTCGGCGTGTGCGATGGGCGATGAAGCCGTGTCGCATAGCCTTGGCGACCAGGGCGGCGGCGTGGTGGCGCGATCGCTGAGTGGATGTCGTGGAGGATTTTCGTCCTTGATCGGTTGGGACGCGTTGGAAGACACCGGTGACGCTGCGTTTGTGTAGCTCGCCGTCGATGATGGTGTAGGACTTGCATCGGCGAGCAATCATTCGGCGTTTGTCGTCTGCTGGCAGGGTGCGGTTTCGGTAAGCGATGTATGGCTTGGTCGATCGTGCGGCTCGGTGACGAAGTGCGACCAAGGCTGCCTCTGGTTGGAGTGGGACTCGATGTCGATCTCCCTCGGGAGAGGCGATGGTTTGGAGATTGTGTCGAGGAACACGCGGGTGGTGCGTCGAGCCGACCCGATTCGAGAGAGGGCGTCGGCCTCCTCGTTTTTCCGCCTGTCGATCCACTCGACAGAGTAACCGGTGAAGTGGCCGCCCAGCTTATCCACCTCTTGGCGATACGCCGCCATGGTGGGGGAGATGGCGTCGCAGGTGCCGGCGACTTGTCCCGCAACGAGGTCGGAGTCTCCGTAACATCGAAGGCGATTGACGCTCATCTCCTTTGCGGCTCGCATGCCGTGGAGTAGGGCCTCGTATTCAGCCATGTTGTTGGTGCAGGGCGTGAATTCGAGGCGGAGGATGTAGCGAAGCATGTCGCCCTTTGGTGAGGTCAGCACTATCCCCGCTCTTGCGCCGTCCGCGTTCTTGGACCCGTCGAAGTGCAGGCTCCAGTAATGGAGGTACGGCGGCTTCTCTGGCTGCTGGGCCTCTTCCCAATCGGCGATGAAGTCTGCCAGTGCCTGTGACTTAATCGCCCTTCGTGGCTCGTATTTAATGTTGTGGACGCCGATCTCGACGGCCCACTTGGCGACCCGCCCGGTCGCCTCGCGATTGCGGATAATGTCTTGTAGTGGTGTGTGGCATCCCGCAAAACCACTACTAGAAAATCGCGTTGAATTTGTGCATTGCATCGTCTTCATCATGCATTGTTTGCCAAAACTATTTCGCAAAGCCCGTTTTGTTTTCTAAAACGCCCCCTCTTTATTCAAACGCCAAACCCGGGGCTCCGGAGTATTTTGTTTTGCCGCTATCGGTTTGCAAACGGAATTATTAAAACAAATAAAAATTATGATTATTTTTGGTGGGGCAGTCGAACGGTCCGAACCGACCGAACGACCGCCCCAGAAAACTAAATCGGTCCGCTCTAATCCTATTCCTACCAACTAGTCTAACCACATCCCTTGGCCACATCACCCCAACCAATGGGTGTTCGCCACGTCACCTTTCCCAACCCCCCCCAACCAACCAGAGACAGCCACCTCACCCTACCCCACATCCCACTCCCTCCACCTGCCTCTTACCCAAAACACAACCCCACTCACCTTGAGCACACAAGCACACGGCCACGCACGCACGCCAGCCTACCGCCTGCCCCTGGGCCCCGCTCGTGCCTGGCACTCCCGACCCACTGCACACCACTGTGCAGTAACCCACCACGCCCTCAACCACCAGCCCCCGTGCCCTGCCCCACTCTCCTGTCCTGGGACCCCACCCACACGGATCGCCACGCCCGCCCGACAAACCGCCTCCCCCGCGCGTCCCCTCCACTGTTCTTCTTCTTCCCCGTCCTCTCCCCTCCCCTGCTCGCCACCCCGCCACCGCCAGGTCCCCGCCCCTCGTCCTCGAGCCTCTCCTCAGCCGCCTCCCTCTTCCCCAGTTCCTCTCTGCCGCGCCTTCCCCTCTTCTCCTCAAGCGCCAACCCACCATCTCATGCCCCACCTCCCAGCAAGCCCGGCCGCCTCCTCCTGGCCGCGCCCTCAGTGCAGTCCGGCGCCCGCCTCCATCGCCCCCCTAGCTCGCCCCCGACCAACCCCGGCCCCCACCTGGCCTGTCGCCCGCTCCCCTGCTTCCCTCCCGTCCGCCGCCGAGCCTTGCCTCGGCGCCGTCCCGCGCGCTCCCCGGCCTCTCTGTCCCCATATCCGTGTCCGGCCCGCAGATGTCGCCTCCCGGCGTCGCCAAGCGCCCATGCGCCTCCCTGCGAGCCCCGAGCCCTCACGACCGAGCCCGCCGCCGTCGCGGCGTGCTCTGGGCTCCACCGCCCGCCTCGAGCACCAACCTCCGCTGCCGCCTCCGGTCCAGTTCGTCGCGCAGGCCCTCGCCGGCCGGCCCGGCTCGCCCATGAGCAGCCAGCGCCAGAGCCCCCAAGCACCCGCGTCTTCCTCTCGCTCCGCGGCGCCGCCCGCTCGAGGCCGCCTCGCCGCGTCGCCCCGGCCCCTCCAGCGCCGCCTGTGAGCCTCGCCGCCCCAAGACCGGCCGCTGCCAGAGGGCCCCGGGTTCCGAGCGCCGCCGGGCCCCGCAGCAGCACCTCCCTGCCGTAGCACCTGCCCGAGGCCGCTCTCCCGGTGTCGCCAAGATCTCCCTAGTGCGGATCGACGCCAAGTCTCGCCCCGACCCGTCATCAGACTCCGGGGCCGCCAAGTCCTTCAACGTGGACCCGATAGCGAGACCGACCCGTGGCGGCGCGCCACCCCCAAAGAACCATCGACGCGCCACGAGCTCGACACCGACAACCGAAGGAACCCGAGTGCCGCCCGGAAACTAGGGGCGATGGCGCCAAGGCGACAAGATCCACCTCCCGGGCGGCGACCCACGGACACCAAGAGCTACCGACAACATTACCAAGAACCGGACCCGATGACCATGATCCCACGGCGGGACAACGAGGACTTGGTGGAACCGACAAGATCTTCTCCTCGGACACCGGAACTTCCCCTGAACGCCAAGTTCGCCGACACGGATACGAAGCGATGCCTTGAGGGCGCCAAGATCTTCACCCGGACACCGAGTCCACGAGACCCCGAATCGACAAGTGCTTGACCCGGACGACGACCGACAACATGACCGAAGACCCCGGATGCGCCAAGACCTACCCACAGTCGAACGACCCGTCAGACCCTAAACCACGAGACCGGACCCGGAAACCTCGGAACCCCAAGTTCGTGAGCCCCTCGATGTGTGACCCTTTTCCTCGAACCCTATTTTATAACATAATAACAACTTGTTGCATATTGAATTGTCACTCATCTCGCATGCATATCTGTGGTTTGGGGGCCTTATGCGATTCATCTAATAATTAAATATGGGGCCCATATGCGGGCAAATCTAGCCTTATATTGGCCTCATTTAAACATGTGTAGCGAACCGGTACCATCTGTTGCATTGCTGAACAACATATAATTTGCAGGGTAGACAAATAACTTGAACCACCTAAATAATGTCGGGACACCGGTTCCGCTTAATATGACCCCTCGCATCGCATCTTTGCCATGTCATACATCATACATGCATCATGCCGATCTTCTGCCATCGTCTTAAATATCGCATCCGGTGTTTCTTCTAGTGTTTTGGTTCTTCGCGGATAAGGCCGTTGAGTTGATGTGAGCTTCGCCCCGATCTTCGGTTGAACCCTCGACAATGTTTTCAGGCGAGCATCTCCCTCTTTCTACCTATCTTACTTTTGATAGTCTTTATTCCCTCCTGTTGATCTATTGCTATCTGTGTTGCGATGCTCTAGTTTTCGTACACGTGATATCCCTTGCAGCCGTATATTGCCTTGGACACACCCTATTCCCTGTTGTTTGGTAGATAGTTGGACTTGCGCGTCGTAGTTGCTTGCTCAAGTGCTGATGTGTGTCGTCATATGCCGATTCTTGATGTATTGCCGCATGTTGATGTTGGAGATGATTCTAGTTTTACTTATCGTCACTTTAATTTCTGTTTAACAACTAAAATTGAAATAAGCAGAGGCATCGTGGGTGATAGATAATATTTGGTTTCGAGCCCACTTGTGTCCCGTAAGACCCCGAGTACTTGATACTGTTCCTTGATTTATCGCGCTATCCACATCCGGAGGTATATGGGACCCCGAGCGAGCTTGATTCATTCTTATTTCTTGGGGCCACAAACTAGTTTGAGGTTTTATTTACGATCTGTACTTATGCTATGCTACTTTCGTATTTAAATTGTGCGAGAGCACCTTGTATTTTAGCATCGGGACACGATTCCGCGGTGTCGACAAGCCCAGCCACACTTCGGGTTCCCGATCGTTCACAGTATTACCCAAACCTTGAGCCCGTCTCGGTCGGTGGCTTCGTTGCGGGATCTACTTAAGGTGGCCCCTGAAATATTTCTGAATCCTGTGATTGTTCAGTCGTGAAAGCCTCGTTGGGTTTTGATTTGGTTTTTCCGAGGTTGATCGAGCGTGTGTTGCTATTGGTGCACCCCGGCCGGGTAAAACTTTCTGAAAGCCGTGTCCGCGGATATGGACGACTTGGAGCACAGTATCTCGATCATAGACAAGCATAAATAAAGTTTACTGCTATAATTTTGACTTATAACGACTAGTAATCAGCTTCACTATAATGGAATGGCTAATTAATACTGCCCACAATTGCTTGTTTGGTTGTCGCTTGCGACAATTGTACCTGACTAGTAAATCTTGCAACTACAACGGAATGGCTGAATAAAAGTACCAACAACTGCTGGGTTTTTGGGTTATCTCATGATAAATGTATCTGACTAGTAAGTGTGCCACTATCACGGAAAGGTCAACTAAAAGTGCCCACTGCTTACTTTATCAGGACGATTATCTAAACCTGACTAGTAAAGTGCCACAACTATAACTGAATAATTAAAGCGCCAACCGTGTGAGTTCCTCGGTTGACTTCCTCGTTGGTCTCGAGGGAGACGCCAGATGGGTTTGTTTGATGATGTCGAGGTTGGATCCAAATAGGTTTTCTCACCCTCTCGATAACCGCCCGGTTATCGAGTCTCTATAGGATGTTTAGTGCATCTTTGCCCTGCGCTCGATCCACCACACCTATGTAGGCGAGGACGCCGAATTCTAGCCTCGCTGTCTTGGCCTCGATCTTGGCTCCTTCTTTTCCTTTGCCCTTTGTCGGCACCCCTTTTGTTAAGCAGGTTTTGAGATCGGCGTCGTTAGCGAGGTTACCTTCCGGCTTGGCCTAGGCGGGTTATGGGCGCCATTGGTTATTCTTGAGGCTCTTAGCCTCATTTGCATCTTGTCCGTAGCTGGGCGCACTCGTTTTCAAGGTGATTTGGATCTTTGTAAATAATATCGTATTCTTGACTCATTGAGTCGCCGTTATATATATATCTGCATGGGTCCCATCGAGGCTGTTGTGTAATGTTATTACGTTTTCCACCCGCGAAAGTGCTGGTGAGCACCTTTGAATCGTTTCTATGCGGGTTTGGCGAGTTTCGCTAAAACTTGCATAGGGCCGATTCGAGGTGTTACTGAGTGGTATCGAGCCCAGCAGTTGCGATACCCACAAGTCCAACTGTAGGATAACCTAGCTAACGGCCGAAGTAGAGTGTCAAAACTATTTTTGCAAAGTCGGTTGGATAGTTCTGGTTAGGTCTGATTTTACTCCTTACCCCTCTGCTATTCCCCTCTTATCTCTACGCGTTTTAAATCCGCTCTCATCTCTTTCTTCGAGTCCGAGAATTCTCGTGGTTGGGTTTCCGTCGTACCTTCAGGGCTTCACTTCCTCTTTTGGTAACGGTGTTGCTACATCCAGTCTTCATGCTATCAGAGGAATCCGTCTTCCGTAGTACCATTCTTTATTCCTTGTTTGTGCATTCCGGTGTTTTCTGACGCGACGACATCATCTACGCCAGATCCGATGCAGAGTCTGCATCACTCCTTTGATCCGAATCTCGCTTGTCGAGATCTTCAGTCTGAATCTTGAGGGTTGGTTGCATAATCTGTCTATTCGTGTACAGAGTAATGCCTTGAGTGCGGGATGGAGTCGCGACCATACCACTACTCTTATCATTCGCTTTTGTACATTGAATGGTGGATCGATGCAATTTTACTCCTTCCGCTGAAGTCAGAGGTGGCCTTACCTTTAACTTCGTCCGTTGTTAATCCGGAGTGTTCTCTTGACGAACGGGATCAACGACCTCTTGTTAGTGGTGTCGCGAGGATCTACACGAAGCGAGAAGACGCAGATCGCCGACCTTCCTTCCGGTACCATGAGGCGGATCTCGAGGGCGAGATCCCTTGTTAGTGGTGTCGAATTGTGGCATCCCGCAAAACCACTACTAGAAAATCGCGTTGAATTTGTGCATTGCATGGTCTTCATCATGCATTGTTTGCCAAAACTATTTCGCAAAGCCCGTTTTGTTTTCTAAAACGCCCCCTCTTTAATTAAACGCCAAACCCGGGGCTCCGGAGTATTTTGTTTTGCCGCTATCGGTTTGCAAACGGAATTATTAAAACAAATAAAAATTATGATTATTTTTGGTGGGGCAGTCGAACGGTCCGAACCGACCGAACGACCGCCCCAGAAAACTAAATCGGTCCGCTCTAATCCTATTCCTACCAACTAGTCTAACCACATCCCTTGGCCACATCACCCCAACCAATGGGTGTTCGCCACGTCACCTTGCCCAACCCCCCAACCAACCAGAGACAGCCACCTCACCCTACCCCACATCCCACTCCCTCCACCTGCCTCTCACCCAAAACACAACCCCCCACTCACACGCAGAGCACACAAGCACACGGCCACGCACGCCAGCCTCCCGCCTGCCCCTGGGCCCCGCTCGTGCCTGGCACTCCCCGGGACCCACCTGCCACACCCAGCCTGTGCCAGCCAACCCCCCCCCGCGCCCTCAACCACCAGCCCCCAGGCGTGCCCCCCACTCTCCATCCGTGGGACCCCACCCACACCGGATCGCCACGCGCCCGACAAACCGCCTCTGGCCCCTCCACTGTTCTTCTTCTTCCTCCCTCCCCTCCACACCACACCCGCCAGTCCCGCCTGGTCCTCGAGCCTCTCCTCACCGCCTCCTCTTCCCAGTTCCTCTCTCTCCGCGCCTCCTTCCCCTCTTCTCCTCAGCCAACCCACCATCTCGCCCGCCCCACCTCCCAGCAAGCCCGGCCGCCTCCTCCCGGCCGCCGCCCGCCCATCGCCCCTAGCTTCGCCAAGGCTCCACCAACCCCGGCCCCACCTCGGCCTGTCGCCCGCCTCCCTGCTTCCCTCCCGTCACCGCCCACCGAGCCTTGCCTCCGGCAGCCACCGTCCCGCCGCCTCCCCGCCTCTCCTGTCCCCATATCCGGTGTCCGCCCGAGCGGATCGCCTCCCGGCGTGGCGCCATGCCTTCCTCCCTGCATGAGCCCCGAGCGACCCGAGCCCCGCCGTCGGCGTGCTCTGGCTCCACGCCGCCCGCCTCGAGCACCAACCTCCGCCGCCTCCAGTCAAGTTCGTCCAGCCCCCTCGCCCGGCCCGGCTTCGCCCGCGGCAGCCCGCGCCGCCAGAGCCCCGCCAAGCACCGTCTTCCTCGCTCCCCAGCGCCCGCCGCCAAGGCTCGAGGCCGCCTCGCGTCGCCCGGCCCTCAGCGCCTGTGAGCCTCGCCGCCCCAAGACCGGCCGCTGCCAGAGGGCCCCGGGTTCCGAGCGCCGCCGGGCCCCGCAGCAGCACCTCCCTGCCGTAGCACCTGCCCGAGGCCGCTCTCCCGGTGTCGCCAAGATCTCCCTAGTGCGGATCGACGCCAAGTCTCGCCCCGACCCGTCATCAGACTCCGGGGCCGCCAAGTCCTTCCACGTGGACCCGATAACCGAGACCGACCCCGTGACGAGCGCATCGACCCCCACCAAGAACCATCGACGCCGCACACGAGCTCGACACCGACAACCGAAGGGAACCCCGAGTACTTCGCCGGAAACTAGGGACGATGACGCCAAGGCGACAAGATCCACCTCCCGGGCGGCGACCCCGGACACCAAGAGCTACCGACAACATTACCAAGAACCGGACCCGATGACCATGATCCCCACGGCAGACAACGAGGACTTGAAGTGGAACCGACAAGATCTTCTCCTGACACCGAACTTCCCGAACGCCAAGTTCGCCGACATGGATACACCGGCGATGCCTTGAGGACGCCAAGATCTTCACCCGGACACCGAGTCCACCGAGACCCGAATGCGACAAGTGCTTGACCGAGACGTCCGACAACATGACCAAGACCCCGGATGCGCCAAGACCTACCGAGTCCGAGAACGACCCGAACCCTAAACCCCGAGACCGGACCCCGGAAACCTCGGAACCCCAAGTTCGTCGAGCCCCCTCTGATGTGTGACCCCTTTTCCTCGAACCCTATTTTATAACATAATAACAACTTGTTGCATATTGAATTGTCACTCATCTCGCATGCATATCTGTGGTTTGGGGGCCTTATGCCGATTCATCTAATAATTAAATATGGGGCCCATATGCGGGCAAATCTAGCCTTATATTGGCCTCATTTAAACATGTGTAGCGAACCGGTTCCATCTGTTGCATTGCTAAACAACATATAATTTGCGGGGTAGACAAATAACTTGAACCACCTAATTAATGTCGGGACCCCGGTTCCGCTTAATATGACCCCTCGCATCGCATCTTTGCCATGTCATACATCATACATGCATCATGCCGATCTTCTGCCATCGTCTTAAATATCGCATCCGGTGTTTCTTCTAGTGTTTTGGTTCTTCGCGGATAAGGCCGTTGAGTTGATGTGAGCTTCGCCCCGATCTTCGGTTGAACCCTCGACAATGTTTTCAGGCGAGCATCTCCCTCTTTCTACCTATCTTACTTTTGATAGTCTTTATTCCCTCATGTTGATCTATTGCTATCTGTGTTGCGATGCTCTAGTTTTCGTACCCGTGATATCCCTTGCAGCCGTATATTGCCTTGGACACACCCTATTCCCTGTTGTTTGGTAGATAGTTGGACTTGCGCGTCGTAGTTGCTTGCTCAAGTGCTGATGTGTGTCATATGCCACGATTCTTGATGTATTGCCGCATGTTGATGTTGGAGATGATTCTAGTTTTACTTATCGTCACTTTAATTTCTGTTTAACAACTAAAATTGAAATAAGCAGAGGCATCGGTGGGTGATAGATAATATTTGGTTTCCGAACGCCCACTTGTGTCCCGTAAGACCCCGAGTACTTGATACCTGTTCCTTGATTTATCGCGCTATCCACATCCGGGAGGTATATGGGACCCCCCTGAGCCAGAGCTTGATTCATTCTTATTTCTTGGGGCCACAAACTAGTTTGAGGTTTTATTTACGATCCTGTACTTATGCTATGCTACTTTCTGTATTTAAATTGTGCGAGGAGCACACTGTATTGTTTAGCATCGGGACACGATTCCGCGGTGTCGACAAGCCCAGCCACACTTTCGGGTTCCCAGTCGTTCACAGCCGTATTACCCAAACCTTGAGCCCGTCTCGGAGTCAGCTGGCTTCGCTATGGATCTACTTAAGGTGGCCTGAAATATTTCTGAATCCTGTGATTGTTCCGTCGTGAAAGCCTCGTTGGGTTTTGATTTGGTTTTTCCGAGGTTGATCGAGCGTGTGTTGCTATTGGTGCACCCCGGCCGGGTAAAACTTTCTGAAAGCCGTGTCCGCGGATATGGACGACTTGGAGCACGATCTCGATCATAGACAAGCATAACTAAAGTTTTGCTATAATTTTGACTTATAATGACTAGTAATCAGCTTCACTATAATGGAATGGCTAATTAATACTGCCCACAATTGCTTGTTTGGTTGTAAACTTGCGACAATTGTACCTGACTAGTAAATCTTGCAACTACAACGGAATGGCTGAATAAAAGTACCAACAACTGCTGGGTTTTTGGGTTATCTCATGATAAATGTATCTGACTAGTAAGTGTGCCACTATCACGGAAAGGTCAACTAAAAGTGCCCACTGCTTACTTTATCAGGACGATTATCTAAACCTGACTAGTAAAGTGCCACAACTATAACTGAATAATTAAAACTGCCAACCGTGTGAGTTCCTCGGTTGACTTCCTCGTTTGGTCTCGAGGGGGAGACGCCAGGATGGGTTTGTTTGATGACGATGTCGGTTGGATCCAAATAGGTTTTCTCACCCTCTCGATAACCGCCCGGTTGTATCGAGTCTCTATAGGATGTTTAGTGCATCTTTGCTGCCGCTCAGTCCACCACACCTATGTAGGCGAGGACCGCCGAATTCTAGCCTCGCCGTGTACTGGCCTCAGTACTGACGCTCCTTCTTTTTCCTTTGCCCTTTGTCGGCACCCCTTTTGTTAAGCAGGTTTTGAGATCGACGTCGTTAGCAGGGTTACCTTCCGGCTTGGCCTGGGCAGGGTTATGGACGCCATTGGTTATTCTTCAGGGCTCTTAGCCTCATTTGCATCTTGTCCGTAGCTGGACGCACTCTCGTTTTCAAGGTGATTTGGATCTTTGTAAATAATATCTGTATTCTTGACTCATTGAGTCGCCGTTATATATATATATCTGTTCTGTGGTTCCCATCGAGGACTGTTGTGTAATGTTATTACTTCGTTTTCCACCCGCACGAAAGTGCCTGGTGGGCACCTTTGAATCGTTTCTATGCGGGTTTGGCGAGTTTCGCTAAAACTTGCATAGGGCCGATTCTGAGGGTGTTACATGGTGCTGAGGAGACGACCGTGATCGGGTGCTCCTGGAAGTAGTGTGGCAGGCGCCGCTGAGCCCTGAAGACCGCGTATACCAGCTTTTGATACTGTGGGTATCGCTGGCGCGACTCGGTGAGGACCTCGCTGATGTAGTACACCGGCCGCTGGACCGGGCGCTCCTTTCCTTCCTCTGGTCGTTCGACAACCATTACGGCCGACGGCGCTCGACGCCGCGACGTAAACCAGCATGGGCTCTTTGTCGAGGGTGCGGCGAGTAGTGCGGCGAGTAGCACCTTTTAAGGTCGCGAGCGCGTCGTCCGCCTCCTTGTCCCACCGGAAGGTGGGGTTCTTGCGCATCAGCGGTATAGGGCATCGCTTTTCGCCAGCGGGGGATGAAGCGATCGAGAGCCGCTACACGTCCGCCAGCTTACGACGCGCGCATGCACTCGGGTTTGCCGAGCGATCGTGTCGATCTTCGTTGGGTTTGCCTCGATCCCTCGTTTGGAGACGACGTACCCAAGAGTTGCCCGGCGGTACACAAGGTGCACTTGCTGGATTGAGCTTTTATCTTGTACCTCCAGATTGGCGAAGGTCTCCGCTAGGTCGGCGTAGGTCGCCTTGGCGGCGGATTTCACGACCACGTCGTCGATGTAGACGTGGATGTTGCGCCAATTTGGCTCGCGAGGCATTCTTGCATGCACCGGTAGGTTGCCCCGGCGTTTGAGGCCGAAGGTCATGGCGGTAGCGAAGGCTCGAATGGCGTGATGAACGCCGTCTTCTCCTCATCCTCGACAGCCATTTTGATCTGGTTGTACCCGGAGTAGGCGTCGAGGAAACATAGCGACTCGAACCAGCGGTTGAATCGATTATCGATCGATCCGGGAGGACGAATCTCCTTTGGGCAGGCGCTGTTCAGGTTTGTGTAGTCGATACACATTCTCCGGTCCCGTTTTTCTCGACCAGGACTGGGTTTGCCAGCCACTTGAGTATTTGATTGGCGGATGAAGCCGGCAGCGCAGCGCACTTCCTCGGCGATTGCTCGACGGCGTTCTTCATTGAAGGGCCGTAGCGACTGCTTGACGGGTCGCACTTTGGGGTCGGCGTTTAGTTTGTGCTCAGCGAGCTCCCTAGGGACACCAGGCATGTCGGAGGGTTTCCATGCGAAAATGTCCCTATTCTCACGAAGGAACTCGATGAGCATGCCTTCCTATGCTGGGCTCATGCCTGTCCCGATCGTCATCGTCTGGCTGGGGTCGCCTGGGACCAGCTCGACGGTGCGGGTGTTCGTCGTGGCCTCAAAGGTTGAGGTGTTTGTGCCCTTTTAGTTGGGCTTTTTGAGTATTGTGGGGTCGTCATTGTTGACACCGCTCGCGTATTTGGCAAGCTCGTCGGCGTGATTAGCTTCTGCCGTGATGACGGCGTCGGCGAGCTCGGCTCCTTTGGCCTCGCATTCGGCGGCCATGTCGGGGTCGCCGCTGATGGTGATGACGCCGCACGGCCCGGGGAGCTTCATCGCGTTGTACGCGTAGTGGGGCGCTGCCATGAATTTGGCGAACGCCTGGCGCCCCAGGACGCAGTGGTAAGGGCTGTCGAAGGGCACCAGCTCAAAGACGATCCGCTCGGTGCGGAAGTTTGCCAGAGTACCGAAGGTGACGGGTAGCGTGACTTTGCCGATCGGGTACGCCTTCCGACCGGGGACGATGCCGTGGAACGTGGTGTGGGTTGTCTCGATCATCGACTGCGGGAGCCGTAACCGCCTGAAGGTGTCGAGGTAGAGGATGTTGATGGAGCTGCCGCCGTCCATCAGTGTCTTGGGGAGCCAGTAGTCGCCGACCTTGGGCTTGACCACCAAGGAGACTCGTCCTGGGTACTCGATGCGTGGCGAGTGGTCTTGCCGGCTCCAGGTGATGGGCTGTTCCGACCAGTTGAGGAACTGGGGGACGTCTGTTTGGGCCACCGCGTTGACGGCGACGGCGCGGGCGATGACCTTCTTCTCGCGCTTCGTGTTGAAGCCTGTGAAGGTGTGGAGCGAGCCGGCTACTTTGCCGAATTTTCCGCCATTTGGCGGGTCGTTGTCGGGGTCCTCCGCGTCCGTGCCTTCTCGATTTCCGAGGGTGTGGCGGTCGGCGGTGGTGCGTGGGGCTTTCCTTCCTGCCGTGAAACGCACATGGTTGGTTAAGGAGGGCCGCGATCGAACCTTGGCTTGTTCTTGTAGTTGCCGCTATCGCTGCTGCCTCCGTCGCGGCGGTAGCTCTTGGGCTCGCGTTAGCGTGCCCAGCGTTAGCGGAAGTCGACTCGCCCGTCGTTCGGGCTTGCTGTGAGGCGGTGCCGCTATAGCGTATCGGTTCGGCGTCCGCCGTTGCCGCCTGCGGCGTTTCCTCCTGACTGCCGTCGATTTCTTGGTTGGGGTCCTCCTCGGCGCACCGTTTGGCGATCTCGAGGAGGTCGGGATGTTGTCGAGTGTCGGGCGTGTCGCTTGAGCTTGGCGACTAGAGGCTCGTGGCGACACGAGGTCTTGAAGCAATGGATCGCGGTGTCCGGGTGGATGCCGACCGCGTGTACCGAGCTCTTGCCACCGTTGGACCCGATTGAAGTCGACTCGCGAGGTCCCTGGACGCATCGCCTGTGTCCTCGATGGTGGTGGCGGTGTAGGAGCACTCGAAGTGCCTGACGAAGGCGTCTCGCATTTCCTCCCAGGAGTCGATACTGTCCTAGGGGAGCGTGTTGATCCATTTCCTGCACGTCCCCTCCATCATCAGTGGGAGGTAACGGGCGGCGAGTAGGTCAGTGTGACCCGCGATCCCCATTGCCATGAGGTATGTGTCGAGCCAGACCGCGGGGTCGTACGAGGAGTCGTATTTTTCTATCTCCTTTGGCGCCTTGAAGTTTGGCGGGTATTTTTCGCCGCGGATCATTGGTCCAAAGCACTTAGGCCCTAGTCGACTGAGCGACCCCATAGGCTCGCCATCGCGGCGGTTAGTTAGGGTGTGCCGCAAGTCGTCGGGCTGGCGTGCGCGCCAGTTTTGGTTGTTGATGATGTGAGTGCGGGCGTCGATGGGTTCTCCGTTAGCGACGACGAAGTTGGTCGCCGTCCTGGGATCGTTGGTGGATAGTGCCGCGTTCACGGGTCGGCGTTGGAGCTGCAGTGGCTCTGGTGGCGGTCAATTGAGGGTGTTTGCTGCCGCTGGGCGGCCGCTTGAGGCCGCCCTGCTTCCCGAGGAGCGCGAATATACTCGCCCTTGCGAGTCGGCGCCCGCTCTTTGCTGCTCCACGGCCTTTGCGAGCAGGGCCTTGACGTACTGGATTTGTAAGGCGCCGTCGCCGGTGGCCGTGATGCTATCGGCTGCTGCTCGGCCTGCCACGAGGTTGTCCATCGGGGTGGAGAACAGTGGGAGGCCGTTCGCATCTCGCTCCCGTGAGGAGACGACTATCCGCGGCTGGTCCTCGAGGTGCGGTGGTGGTGGGGCACCCATCGCCGTCGATCTGGCGGGGCCGGGCGCTTCTCCGGTGGCGCGTTCGCAGATCGCGCCGCTGGCGCGAGCCGGTCGTTTCGTCGTCGAAGTTCAGGGCGCGCCCCTGAACGGTGGGGTTCAGGCGTGACCTGATCCGCTGCTGGTGGTAGCGTGACAGTTCCTGCGCTGTCACTTGCTCGAGGCGAAATTTTTCGCCGCCTGCTCTTTTGCGTCGCCTCCACCAATTTCAGGCGGAGTTCCTCGACCTCCGTTGCCGTGGCGTTAGGAGGGATTGGGGTGGAGAAAGGATCCTCCGGCGGATCGGCGCCGGTGGCCATGTAGGTCGCGGCATGGTGACTGGTTCCGTCGTGGAGGTCGGCGGAGTTTTCCGACCCGGAGTCGAATTCGAAGATCCCGAGGATGGAGGGGTCCTCGAAATCTCCCGCGTTGGAGACCTGGGCGATGGAGCCCGCGGATGAGGCCGCGGTGATGGATCCGGCGAGTGACGCCGGGGTCGCCGAGTCGGCGTCGTCGGTGAGGGCCGCATCTTCTGCGGCCGCTGAGTTCCCGGCCACGTTGCTGCGGGCCGAGTTGTACTCGGAGGCGAGGCGGTGGATCATGCGGACCTGGCTCTCAGAGAGCCGATCGCGTGGTGGCGACTCGCGGATGCGAGCCGAGTCCTCCGAGGTGATGACGTCGGTGAGGCCGACGAAGAGGCTAATCGTGCCGATTGGCAGGATTACGCTGTGCGTGACGGGTCGCGCCGCCGGGACGTAGCTGCTCGGCAAGATTTGGAGCATCTCGCCGTTCGCTATCATACGGCCGGTGGCGACCGTCTCGTTGATGGGCAGATTGGATCTCGCCGCAGAACACCGGCCAGACCGGCCAGGCCCCACGGTGGGCGCCACTGTCGTGGGAATGGCCACGGCAGATGCTGCAATCGGCAGCGAGTAGTAGAACGAGGGGCAAGGGCGGCCAGCCATCTGCGGTGCGAGATGAGGGCAGAGACACAGGGTTTTACCCAGGTTCGGCCCCCCGGAGGGTAAAGACCTACTCCTGCTAGATTGTATTATAGATGTGTTTACAATGGGCGAACTCGGCGACTAGGCGGCGAGTTGCTTGGGTGTATGAGGGAACGTGTCTCTACTCACCCCATAGGGAGGTTTATATAGGCTCACCTCCCCTAGGGTTTACATATCTCAACCGATTCGCCTGACTTTGGTAAACGTTTAACCTAGTCCGACCGGGCCTATCTACTGCTGGGCCTTCAACTTCCGATACTTTGATACCTTGCTGGGCTTTGATCCACTCGCCGTTCTGCAGGCCCACTCGCCAGCCCTTGGGCCAGTCGGAAACGTCCCGCTGAGTATACCCCAGTAGGTGCATCCCCATCACTTCTGCATCCATTGGTTCAGGGGATGATGCAAAAGGTAACGGTCTCGCATTCTGGAAATCAGATAGACTCACTCCTCCACCTTCAGGTGCCCTCTGATTTGCTCGTCCCAGCAACTCTTCCATGAACTTATTCTAGGTCTCTTGCATCATTTGCATGCACTGCATAAAGTTCTGCTCCATTAACGGCCTCATTGGTGGTGGTGGTAACGATCCTTGATTTTCTGCATCTGCATCGGCCTTCTCTTTGGCCTCTCGCTCCATCCGCTGCTGCTCAGTTTCGCTTTCTACACCCGTATCCATGACCCTCTAGTCCTGCAACATAAAGCAAATACTCATAATTACATCATGCACATGTGTTCTGAGGTCGACTTTATGCACAGAACTAGTCACACAATGAAGATCCAAAGAAAATACAAATATGCATTTCACATATTATACATAATATCATAATAATACAAAGTCATTACAACATATACCATATAGGTATAATCACAAAACTACCTTATTCATCACACTATCTTATTTCTTTGAGTACAGTTCACGGTACTTGATATCACTAACTAGTTGCCTTCTTCTAGTAGTAACTACGCTCATCATACATGCCTGATGTCCAACCGTGATGACATGTTGTTCGTCGCACAGTTTGTGGAACAAACGGCCTTCCAGAAGGAACATACTTTGTATCTGAAGTGTCAGGACTTGAGTCATTACTCAACCTGAGCGCATTGACTCCCTCCATCTCAGCTGAAAAGTCTTCAGAAACATATTCAACATTATCTCTAGCCTGCATCTCCTGAGCTTCATTCCTTGAGTTGTCAATAGGATACGCAGATCCTGCTGCTTCCCAGGTGCTCATTTGGGCAAGATAGTTAAACATTGGATAATGTATATTCCCTAGGTTTTGAGAAGACGTTGATGATTCAAACACTCTCTCCTTAGGATCTTCTTCTTCATCCTGATTATCTTTTGACATGGTATTTCTACTACTGTTACTAGGTTTAATCCTTGCACCCCATACAGCTAGATTGTCCAACATTTCTTTCAGAACCATCTGTGGACATCTGGTGTTCATGAGATCCTTCATATGATCCCATTCTGCAACCATCCGAATTCTCAATAGGAAGTTCCGAGTCAGAACCATCCTCTAAGCCCCGTGGTACTGCATACCTCATATCCATAGTAGGATCATGTATAGGTTCAGGTCTTGGTGAATAAGGATATGGTATAAAAGATTCAGGATCTATAGGTATATCCTTAAATATAGGTGTTGTGCTACTACCTGCTTCCTTCTCTAACTGGAATGCTAACTGCTTCCTCCTTTCCGGATCAGTTAGATCCTCTAACATATCATTTTTATCTTCAACAATCACTTGACGTGTCTTGTAAAAAGACGCAATGAGTGTTCAGTATCTATCCATAAACTTTGAAGCTAACTTAGGATGCTTCTTAACCAAAGTAAGATGATCCGGTATAGGCTCCGAGTCTATAGAATCATGAGGTATCACAGAGAATGTGCTACCTTCTAACTCCTTGGTTTTATGCTCCCAGATATTAGCTATCGCCTCCATAACAGCAACATGATATGCTTCTAAATGACTCCTACCTTCACCTATAGGTAGATCGTGATATAATCCAAGCTCCTCTGGAAGTTGGATAGTCACACCATACTTGGATAACATCCGGACATCAAGGTAAGTGATAATATTCACTAGAATTCTAGTTGGACAACTAAAGATCTTTAAAAGTTGACGAAGTTGGTCTCTAAATGATCCTTGATAATCATCAAGAGTCTCCTCTTTCCTTACCAAAGTCTGTTTTGGAAACTGTGGTGCCATATCTCTGTATATCATAAAAATAGTTTTGATTAGTATCCAATAATATATTGCATCATAACAAAGAATTATCGCACTAAAATATATAACGAAATATTCTCAATTGAATACTCATTATATTACTTTTAGAGAATTCTTTATCGTTGCTAAACTTTCCTACAGGTAATACCCTTTACTAGGTTTCCAACCTAAGGTCAAAGAAATTTGCTCTGATACCAACTACGGTGACCCAGCATACCATTGCATGTGTAGTACACTATAGTCGTTGACATGACACTCACAGAACACCGTTCTGTAAATATCACATCCCTCAGAGTGGTACAACAGAAACATTGCGGGTCCATATTACAAACATTCACACATTATTATTATTACAATACCAGAAGTTCAAGACTTCAAAAGGTTCAACTTACAAACCAAAATATAAAGTGTTTCCGCGGAATTTAAAAGTAGCAACTCCGACTAGGAGTTAAGCTCAGCAACTTATTCTATAGAGTTCATGCTGATCGGCTCCATTGGTTACTACTACTAGGGATACTTAGTTGGACTCGCTATCATCGACACCGTAGCGGATTTCGTAATCCACTCCTTCAACACCTCCGGACAGATCAGGTTCCTCATAGAACACATCTTCTTGGCATTTAGTTACATACATTGGCACGTCTTAGGGATCCTCAGAGTCTAAGCAAGGTATCAAAGAAAAGGATGAGTAACAGCGTTACCCAACAAGTTCATTATATGCAAGGTGGGAAGTTTGATGCTCTAACTACCACCTCGGATTATAAATCCTTGGCACTATGCAATTTTTATAAATCTTTCTTCAAAGATTGATTTTATTATGAAAATCTATGACCATCAGCCTTCACAGGTTAACCAGAACTTTCATGGAGTTCCTTTCCTGCCGGGTTCGTATCTCCTTCCCGGAACAGGGAGTAAAAAGTTACAACTCTTACACTCTACAGAGGTGCGTTACTTTACCCATGAGATATCAACTCCTTGTTGCACAACCGGGCGTACTTTCCTATCCACAATTCCATGATGTGGTCCCAGTAGTTGGTCCAAGCCAATCATTGCCCCCCTTCGTGACCTCGCATGCCTCCTTGGTGTACACCATGCCCACATAATGAATTACGGCAATGGTTTGTACAAACCGTTAGATGCCAGAACTATTGTGGGACGATGAGGGTTCCCACCCATATGCTGCATATCCTCTACGAATTACCAATTAATATGCACGCTACGAGGATAACAGCCACAACCTGCACATCCGGCTTCATGCGAGAGAAAGAAGATACAGCTGACTTCGCCGTCCCATTCCAAATCTCATGGCTAACACGTAATATACGGCGCTAGAATCACTGATGTCAGGGGTTATTAAGTCCCTACTTGATAATTATTGTTGCAAATAGAATCCTAAGTTGTAACATCCCAAAAATCATAGCTTCAAAACTCATTCATATCATCTTTGCATCATTCATCCATTTAGGGTTTCTCTCAAAAATCATTTAGAAACAGAAGTCTGAGCTATGATTTCATGAGAATAAATTATCACAAATGGCCATCACCCTTTAAAAAAATGGATTGTTTAAGTACTAGTTTACTTGCCTCTATTGATGGAAAGATTAGGTGAAGCTTTTAACACAAGATTCAAAAATTTAGAAATGGTTTCAAAATCCTTTTTCAAGTATTTGCAAACTAGAGCAAATCTCTGTTTAATTTGAAAACCAAGTAGGACCAAGCCTTGCAAAGTAACCACTTAGTTAAAATGGCTATTTTTTAATTCACAAAACCCTACAAAATTCCCAAGTCAGTTGAATTCAAAAGGATTTGAATTCATATCAAATTCATACCAGAAAATGAATTTAGAAAAAGAAAAGGCTTAAACAATGGAAAAGGGTCATGGCCGAATCTGCCCAAGAAATGATCAAGCCCAGCAAGCCCACCCGGGGATCTCCTTTTCCTTCTCACACGCGCGAGCACAAGCAAACAGACGCTGACAGCCCGACCCCACCAACACCTTGCGCGTTTCGCTGACGAGCGGGTCCAGTCCACGTCGTCCTCGTCTTCCCCAGACCGCGCTTGCGACCACGTCGCTGCAGCAGTGATGGCCGGTAATGGCGCGGAGTAAATGGGCATTAATCCTCGAGCGTTTCATGTCGATTCCCCGGCTATAAGACCCTCTCTGCCCCACGATCTTTTCCCCCAAACACCTCGCTCACTCCGCCACCAGGCTGCCCTCAATCCTCCGCGCATCGCCGCTGACAGAGCCCACTCCGGCGAGCGATTCAGGTGAGCCTAGAGTTCCCCTCTGCCTATCGTTCTTGCTATCTGACTCAGTGTATCTTTGCGCACCTCCTGACCTCACTAGTCCGTCTTGTACTGCCCCAGGTCGCCGGTTCCACTTGACACCGCGAGCACCGACGGCGACATCAACTCCGACGAGTTTTCCCGGTAGGTACAGACCGCCCCTCGCCTTTCCGTTCATGCACACGACTACCCCTTGACCCTGTGAACCTAACCGTATCGCTATCTTGCCTTGGGGTGATTCACGGCGGCGTCACGACGACCACAGACGCACCCGACGCCACCACGAACTCCGCGAGCAATCGCAACTGCGTCGAACGCCCTTGACCAACCGCGCGAGTACGACGAGCCGCCAAGATCTCCGAGCACGGTGAGCTACTACTCGTTCTCACTTACCCCCAGCGCCGCCGATCGACTGTTCGCCGCGGTAGCCACCGCTCCGGTTCTTGCCGATAGATAACCCGTTGGATCGTATCGGCGCTAGGATAGATCCACTTAAACCGAAGAGGTGCGCGATATGAGCCGCCAGATTTCATTTAAATCCTACGGTGTGGAGCTCGATCCAAAGTGAAACGGCAGGCGAATAAAAACACGTGGCTAGGTCGATCAAAAGATTTAAAACCAGAATTTTGATCCAAATTCAAATGCTCATAACTTTCAATTGCCACGTTAGATTTTTGCAAACTTTATACCGTTGGATTCAGTGAAACAAGGCCTTTCTGAAGATCCAATTTATTTAGCATATAGTAACAGTTAAAATGGTTTATTTTGTGGAACAAGTTTAAGGCTAATTTTAGATATAGATTTATTTGGTAAAACTATTTTGGGGCCAAATAAGTTTAGTTGGCAAACTTGTGCCATGTTAAGTCTCTGTAGTCATGAGCATACTTGGTAGAATTTTCAAAATTCAACACTTGGTAAATTCTTGCATGCATGCATTCATATTAATTTTGGTTGTATATAATTGTGTGTAATTGTATGCTTTAAATTTCTTGTGTAGATTTTGCTAGTGATTGTGATTGTGAAGAGTGCTACTCTCCCCACTACCAAGGCAAGTGATATTTTCATGAATTTTCCTATCCTAAGTTTTGTACTAGCATTAGATATTTTTGCTAAAGTAATTGCATGATAATTTGCCTAGTGCTAAGATGGGAAATCCTAAGTAGAGTGAAATAGTAGAATTGCTAGGGAAATTTTCCTAAGTTAAGTTATCATATTCTGCTTAGCCTAGCTACTTAGCAAACAAGGGTGGTGAACATCTATATGGTTTATGATAAAAATATTCTAAGTCAAGAGACTTATATTTTCTTAATAAAACAACTAAGTCAAATGAACCTCCTGGGTGGAATGGAATGATTGGGTTATGTTGAGTGGTTACACAAGGCCATGGACTTGGGTTGTGTATCTCACTTGTGGTGTGCCACCCAGGCACAAAGGGATTTGGAGGCCAAATGTTGAGAAAGCTTATAGTGCAACCACTTGGCAATATGGGCTCTGCCATGATCATATAGGTTGCTAGAACTTAGTCATTTGGACAGTTGGTGGTAGATGGGATGATAGGTTGGAACGCGTCCATTTGACTAAGGAAAGGCTTCTGAAAGGTCCTGTCTTGGGAAACCAAGTCTGGTGGGGAAAGTGCACAACCTCTGCAGATGGAAAACCTAAGTACTTAGCCTTGTCCAAGGCAATGGACTCTTTTGAGCATCAAGACATGGAAGCTACAAGAATCTCATCACTCCAACTTCTAAATAAAATTTGTGGGTGAACAAGGGTGAAGGACCCCAATGTCTATTGGTGGTTTCCTTGGGAATGTTTTGACAAAGAAAAACTTAGTGATTTCAACTAATAGGAAAAACTTATTTTCAAGCAAAGCAAGCTACACTTAGCCAAAATGCATATAGCATTATAGTCCACTTAAAATATACTAAGGTATCACTTGCCAATACTATTCCAAAGTATTGACCCTCTGTGGCTGTAACTTGTGATGTTGCAGGTTACTCCGATGATGAATAGGAGTCATGAGTCTACACTCAACATGCTTGCCTGTGGCACATGAAGATGAAGACTTGTGTTTATTTACTTATTCCTTAAACTCTTGTATTAGGCCTATGGCCCTGAGTTGTAAAAGACTATGTTTTTATCTCTGGAATGAATGTAATAAACGACCTTTGTATCTGTGTACTTCATCTTAAACTGTGGATGCTAGCATTGATCCAGGGACTAGCATTGCAATCACGGGGATCCTTTCCTTTATAAAGGAGGGGTCTAACAGATGGTATCAGAGCACTGTGTTGCCTGTAGGATTATGACCCTAGGACTGGAAAACCACTAAGGAAAAGTTTTTCAACTACTTCTACACTTGTCTATTCTTATCGTAAAAAAACTTTTCTAATCTCTTTCAACTTCCTTTGTAGATGAACTCCATCAACGAAGCCGTGAAGAAGGGACCACTCATGACCATGACCTTGGAATGTGAAACTGAGTTTCCCAATATTCTCAAGGACCTCATGGAGGCAATGGATGCACATGGTGAAGCCGTGTACAAGGGCTTTCCAGTGATGGATGAAGGAGTGGAGTATTGGTGGGTGCAACTTCACTTGTACAAAAACAAGGAAGACAACCACAAAGAAAGGGGATTCTGCATGTACACCAACACTACAATGCACACCACATTCTTTGAGTCACCAGGATGCAGCTTGGAGGACTATCAAAGAACTAAGTGCTAGAGTCAAGTGCAGAATGCTCAACCTCCAAAAGGACTTAGAGAAAGAGAAGGAGCTTACTCAAGAGTTGGAAGACACCAACCAAGAAATAAGGGGAGATGTTATAGACTTAGTGATAGAGTCAAGAGAGCAAGATTGGTGGATTTCCTCTAGGAACATTGTGTTTAATAATAGATCCCGTGAGATTGGATTGTAAGGACACTTCGTTAGTTGGACCACCACTTATCACCTTGTTTTCAAAAGATATTTTAAATAAGTTTGGACCTTGAATGATGTAATGAACTTATGTATGCATGACTTGTGTGACGATTATGTTTCATGGATATGTATGAATGTTAGTCTTGATTTACCTTGAATTGCATTGTTCTAACTTTTTCAATCTTATAAATAGATGCCTATTGCCATCAGCACTGTTGAGGAGTTTCGGGTTACTGCTTTGGTTCCCGTATCATTGAGCTTACCACTGCTTGATCTCTCCTCTTCCTACCATCACGGTGTACCCACTCACCAAGTTCGAGAGGAAGGACCTCTGGGCTTCAAGGTGACCCACCAGACGCCAGTGAGCCTACTCTGGCAGGCCATCGCCTTCAAGTTGATGCACGATGACAAGGAGAGAGGCATGGAGGTAGTCATGCAGACCTGACTAGGACGACTGTAGGCCGTCACTCCCGACAAGTTAGGGTACTCACTTTCACGTCTTGGAAGACGTGATGTTGATGGAGAGTCCATCGACTTTGAGGGCGACTCGAGAGCACCGTGGAGCCGATACGTCTTTATCTTCAGGACTTAGAGACTCTTCGTGCACGTGATACGGACAGACGAACGTCATGCTAGGTAATGACGAAGCTTGGTGCAGCTTTGAGAAGGACAAGCTTTTTAGCAGCAGGATGAGATGATCAAGGAAATGGAGACAAAGTTTGAGGCCCAGGACCGCAAGTTCAAGAGTCAGAGAAACGCCCGTGATAGGAACAAGAGGATCCAGGACATGACCGAGGAACTGAAGTCCAAGGACTTCGAGCTTGAGCAGCAGCAGATGGTTATTGAGAGGCTTCGCTCCCAGAAGAGGGCTCTCAAGACCAAGGTAGATTCTTTGACCACTACGATTGAGGAGAACAAGACCGCGATGGAGAACGCAGGTCTTACCTTCGTCGAGGAGGAGATAGATGCTGATGAGTAGACTTGACTACTCGTTTACCTTTCATATTCATACTTGTTATTGCAAACTTATTATTGGACCATCCGACATGTGGATGGCTTGCCACTTGTGTGTTTTACTTCATGAGCTTGTTATGTGGTTGTTGAACTTTTATTCTTATGTTGCTTGTTATGTGTTTGCTTGTGATGTATTGTGCATGAAACATCTATGGGTATCTCATTCTTATCTATTTGAACAAACCACAGATGCCTCCCCGTCGCGCAAACCCCAACCCCAACAACATCACCCCGGAAATGCAACAAATGATGAATGCGCAAACACAACTTATGCAAATGATGACAACATTCATCCAGAACCAGAATAACAACAACAACAACAACAACCCTAACAACAACCCCAACAACAACAATAACAACAACAACAACAACAACAACAACAACCCTCCGGGTTTTGATATGCTCACCAGATTTCTGCGACTAAGGCCAGCAAAATTTTCGGGGACAAATGATCCCATGGCAGCCAATGACTGGCTATGTTCTGTGAACAAAGACTTGGTGACCGATGCTGAAAAAGTCGATTCGCAAAGACATCCATTGGAAGGACCAACCGCCACATGGTGGGATAACTTCCAAATCACCACTCCCATTGATGAAGTGACTTGGGACATATTTGAAGATGATTTTCGCGACGCTCATATCTCATCGGGATAATGAGTCTGAAAAGAAGGAGTTTCACAACTTGAAACAGCGCCACCGCAGCGGTGGCGAATACATAGAAGAATTCAACAATCGCGCGCTATGCACCGGATGAGGTTGATAGATGCCAAGAGAAAGGAAAAGTTCTTGGAAGGTTTGAATGATGAGCTGAACCTACAGTTATGCAGGGCATATGTTCCAACTTATCACTGCTAGTGACAAGGCTGCTATTTTGGAAAGTAAAATGAAGCAAGTCGAGAGTAGGAAGAGGAAACACTCCGATAAACACAGCTCGGATCGTCTCACAAACGATCTCACTATGATGACAAGGCAGCTCAGATCCCATAAACATGGGAAATTCAACAAGCACCACAACCACAATCGTCATGACAACAAGCATCACCGTAGTCATGACAATGATAAGTACAAAACCACAAGAGTGGATATAAGAGCCACCAAAGGAAATGGTAGTGGAAGTGGAAGTCAAGATGTTAAAAAGGACATCACGTTGAGTGCTTCAAATGCAAGAAGTCGGGCATTATGCTAATGAGTGCCCGAGAAGAAAGTTGAAGGACCTAACAAGCCAAATCCTTTCCAGAAAGGAGGTTAACCACATTAATGTGGAGGAGGTCTATGAGGAGCCTGATGCCGTGGTTGGTAAGTTCAGACTCAATTCAATTTCAGCATTTGTACTCTTTAATACTGGTGCATCTCATTCATTCATATCAAAAGCATTCGTTGAAAGAAATGAACTACCGGTAGAAACCATTGGGTGTCCTATAAGAGTAAGTTCTCCAGGTGGAGAAATGATAGTAAACTCAGATGTCATGACTTAGTCATAGAGTTTGGAAAACATAAGTTTCAGTGAACCTAATAATCCTGAATTCCCAAGGATTGGATGTAATTTTGGGAATGGATTGGATGGCTAAGTATGAAGGAGTATTAGATTGTGCCAATCGTACAGTTACACTCACAACCCCAGAAGGAAAAAGAATAAAATTTAAGTCAAACTTTGAATCCAAAGGAAGTAAGCTGAATTCTCTTAAGGGGGTTAGCATGGACAGTGTGCCAATTGTGTGTGAGTATCCGGATGTATTTCCGGAGGAGTTACCAGGAATGCCACCAGATAGAGATGTGGAGTTTTTGATAGATTTGGTACCAGGTTCTGGACCAATAGCTAAGAGACCATACAAAATGTCAGTTGATGAACTGAAAGAACTCAAGAAGCAGCTAGGAGAACAGTTACAGAAAGGGTTTATTCAACCAAGTTCTTCATCTTGGGGAGCCCCAGTATTGTTTGTGGAGAAAAAGGATAGAACACAAAGATTATGTATTGACTACCGTTCTCTCAACGAGGTTACTATCAAGAACAAATATCCTTTGCCAAGAATCAATGACTTGTTTGATCAGCTAGAAGGAGCATGTGTATTCTCGAAGATTGATCTTCGGTCAGGCTATTTTCAACTTAAGATAAGAGAGCAAGACATACCTAAGACAACATTCACCACAAGGTATGGATTGTATGAATACACTGTGATGCCTTTTGGTTTAACCAACGCTCCAGCATACTTCATGAACATGATGAATAAGGTATTCATGGAATTCCTTGACAAGTTTGTGGTCGTTTTCATTGACGATATCCTAGTCTACTCCAAGAGCAAGGAAGAACATGAAAGACACTTGCGCTTGATACTTGAAAAGTTAAGAGAGCATAAACTTTATGCCAAATTCAGCAAGTGTGAGTTCTGGTTAGAGAAAGTTGGATTTCTTGGTCATGTTATGACAAAGGATGGTGTTGCAGTTGATCCTGCAAAAGTTTCAGCTGTGACAGATTGGGAATCACCCAAGAATGTGAAGGAATTTCGTAGTTTCCTTGGCTTAGCAGGTTACTACAGAAGGTTCATTGAAAATTTCTCGAAGGTTGCTAAGCCAATGACAGAATTGCTAAAGAAGGACAAGAAATTTGCTTGGACTGAAGGTTGCGAAGTCACTTCAAGAGTTGAAGAAGAGACTTGTGACAAGACCAGTTCTATGTCCGACAGATTTGGAAAAAGATTTCCAAGTGTATTGTGATGCGTCTCATCGTGGTTTGGGTGCCGATTTATGCAAGGTGGTAAAGTCGTAGCCTATGCTTCGAGACAACTCAAAACTCATGAAGTAAACTATCCTACACATGATTTGGAGTTAGCCTCTGTCGTTCATGCACTCAAAACATGGAGACATTACCTTTTGGGTAAGCGGTGTGAAGTGTTCACCGATCATAAGAGCTTGAAGTATATTTTCACCCAAAAGGAGATCAACATGAGACAAAGAAGGTGGCTAGAACTTATCAAGGATTACGACTTAAGTTTGGAATACCACTCCGGTAAAGCAAATGTAGTAGCTGATGCTCTAAGTCGTAAGACGTTTGTAAATGGCCTTACCAAAGGGGAATTGCCAGATGACTTGTGTAAGCAATTCAAGGAACTCAGATTGGAGATTGTACCAGAAGGACATCTCGTGTCCTTAGATGTTCAACCCACTCTATTGGACAAGATCCGAGAAGTTCAGAAGACTGGTAAGGAAATTGAAAAGATTAAGGAAAATATTAGTCCAGGGAAGGCTAAAAGTTTCCATATTGATGAACAAGGAACCTTAAGGCACGGTAAACGTATATGTGTTCCACAAGACCCAGAGTTGCGGAAACTGATCTTACAAGAAGGTCACAACTCTCCGTATTCCATTCACCCAGGAAACACCAAGATGTACATGGACATGAAAGAAAGATTTTGGTGGAACAATCTCAAAAGAGACATCGCCGAACATATCGCTTTGTGTGATGTGTAGCAGAGTCAAAGCGAGCATCAAAACCAAAGGTTTGCTTCAACCACTGCCTATTCCTGAATGGAAGTGGGAAAATATTGGTATGGATTTCATTACCGGATTACCAAGGACCAGGTCAGGGTATGATTCCATATGGGTAGTAGTGGATCGCCTAACTAAAATGGCTCAATTTATACCTGTGAAGACCACTTATACAAGTGCCAAGTTAGCAAAAATATACATGAGCAGAATCGTATGCCTTCACGGTGTGCCAAAGAGTATTGTGTCAGATAGAGGAACTCAGTTCACTTCTCACTTTTGGAGACAGCTACATGAATCCTTAGGTACGAGATTGGAATTCAGTACTGCCTTTCATCCTCAAACAGATTGTCAAACAGAGAGGACCAACCAAATTCTTGAAGACATGTTGAGAGCATGTGCTTTAGATTATGGAGCAAGTTGGGATGAAAGTTTGCCCTACGCAGAGTTTTCTTACAACAATAGTCATCAAGCTAGTATCGGAATGGCACCATTTGAATTACTCTATGGAAGGAAGTGTACCACCCCATTGTTATGGAATGGTGTGGGAGAAAGAAGCCTATTTGGACCTGATCTTATCAAAGACGCCGAAGAGAAAGTCAAATTGGTTAAGGACAGATTGAAGATAGCACAGTCTCGACAGAAAAGCTACGCGGATTCTAAGCGTAGATAAGTCACCCTCTAAGTTGGGGATAGAGCTTATCTCCGGGTATCACCACTCCGTGGAGTGAAAAGATTTGGAGTCAAGGGAAAGTTGGCACCAAGATATGTTGGGCCATTCAAGATTCTAAGTCGCAAAGGAGAAGTTGCATACGAAGTTGAATTGCCAGAATCTCTGTCGATCCATAACGTATTTCATGTGAGTCAGCTTAAGAAATGTCACCCAGAAATGGAAGAGTCTTCTTTGAAGGATACCATACCTTTGGAAGAAGTTCAGCTGGAAAGTGATCTCACTTATGAGGAAAAGCCTGTCAAGATTCTAGAGACCGCAGAAAGAGTTACCAGGACCAAGACTATCAAGTTTTGTAAAGTGCAATGGAACCATCATTCCGAAGAAGAAGCAACATGGGAAAGAGAAGATGATCTTCGGAAAGACCACCCTCACCTATTTGCTAGCCAACCCGAATCTTGAGGGCGAGATTCATCTTAAGGGGGTTAGATTTGTAACATCCCAAAAATCATAGCTTCAAAACTCATTCATATCATCTTTGCATCATTCATCCATTTAGGGTTTCTCTCAAAAATCATTTAGAAACAGAAGTCTGAGCTATGATTTCATGAGAATAAATTATCACAAATGGCCATCACCCTTTAAAAAAATGGATTGTTTAAGTACTAGTTTACTTGCCTCTATTGATGGAAAGATTAGGTGAAGCTTTTAACACAAGATTCAAAAATTTAGAAATGGTTTCAAAATCCTTTTTCAAGTATTTGCAAACTAGAGCAAATATCTATTTAATTTGAAAACCAAGCAGGACCAAGCCTTGCAAAGTAACCACTTAGTTAAAATGGCTGTTTTTTAATTCACAAAACCCTGCAAAATTCCCAAGTTAGTTGAATTCAAAAGGATTTGAATTCATATCAAATTCATACCAGAAAATGAATTTAGAAAAAGAAAAGGCTTAAACAATGGAAAAGGGCCATGGCTGAATCCGCCCAAGAATGATCAAGCCCAAAGAAGCCCACCCGGGATCTCCTTTTCCTTCTCACACGCTGAAAGCAAGCAAACAGACGACGACCCCACCAACACCTTTGCGTTTACCGACGAAGCGGTCCATCCACGTCGTCCTCGTCTTCCCAGATCACTGCGACCACGTCGCTGCAGCGATGATGGCGGTAATGGCCTGGAGTAAATGGGCATTAATCCTCGGCGTTCATGTCGATTCCCCGGCTATAAGACCCTCTGCCCCGATCTTTTCCCCCAAACACCTCGCTCACCAGTCGCCCTCAATCCTCCGCGATCGCACGACAGAGCCCACTCCGGCGGCGATTCAGTGAGCCTAGAGTTCCCTCGCTTATCGTTTGCTATCTCGACTCAGTATCTTTGCGCACCTCGACCTCACTAGTCCGCCTGTATCTGCCCAGTCGCCGGTTCCACTTGACACCGCGAGCACCGACGGCGACATCAACTCCGACGAGTTTTCCCGGAGGTACTGCACCGCCCGCCTTCCGCTCATGCACACGACTACCCTTGACCCTGTGAACCTAACCGTATCGCTATCTTGCCTTGGGGTGATTCACGACGCCCACGACGACCACACCGACGCACGACGCCACGAACTCCGGCGAGCAATCGCAACTGCGTTCGAACGCCTTGACCAACCGCGAGTACGACGAGCCGCCAAGATCTCCGAGCACGGTGAGCTACTCCTCGTTCTCACTTACCCCTTTAGCGCCGCCTCCATCGCCGATCGCCCATTCGCCGGGTATACCGCTCGCCGCCAGTTCTTGGCCAGATAGATAACAGTCGTTGGATCTGTATCGTAGCGCTAGGATAGATCCACTTAAACCGAAGAGGTACGCGATCTGAGCCGCCAGATTTCATTTAAATCCTATGGCTGTGGAGCTCGATCCAGTGCGAAACGGTACGGGCGAATAAAAACACGACGCGTGGCTAGGTTAGATCTGAAAACATATTTAAAAACCAGAATTTTGATCCAAATTCAAATGCTCATAACTTTCAATTTCCACGTTAGATTTTTGCAAACTTTATACCGTTGGATTCAGTAAAACAAGGCCTTTCTGAAGATCCAATTTATTTAGCATATAGTAACAGTTAAAATGGTTTATTTTGTGGAACAAGTTTAAGGCTAATTTTAGATATAGATTTATTTGGTAAAACTATTTTGGGGCCAAATAAGTTTAGTTGGCAAACTTGTGCCATGTTAAGTCTCTGTAGTCATGAGCATACTTGGTAGAATTTTCAAAATTCAACACTTGGTAAATTCTTGCATGCATGCATTCATATTAATTTTGGTTGTATATAATTGTGTGTAATTGTATGCTTTAAATTTCTTGTGTAGATTTTGCTAGTGATTGTGATTGTGAAGAGTGCTACTCTCCCCACTACCAAGGCAAGTGATATTTTCATGAATTTTCCTATCCTAAGTTTTGCACTAGCATTAGATATTTTTGCTAAAGTAATTGCATGATAATTTGCCTAGTGCTAAGATGGGAAATCCTAAGTAGAGTGAAATAGTAGAATTGCTAGGGAAATTTTCCTAAGTTAAGTTATCATATTCTGCTTAGCCTAGCTACTTAGCAAACAAGGGTGGTGAACATCTATATGGTTTATGATAAAAATATTCTAAGTCAAGAGACTTATATTTTCTTAATAAAACAACTAAGTCAAATGAACCTCCTGGGTGGAATGGAATGATTGGGTTATGTTGAGTGGTTACACAAGGCCATGGACTTGGGTTGTGTATCTCACTTGTGGTGTGCCACCCAGGCACAAAGGGATTTGGAGGCCAAATGTTGAGAAAGCTTATAGTGCAACCACTTGGCAATATGGGCTCTGCCATGATCATATAGGTTGCTAGAACTTAGTCATTTGGACAGTTGGTGGTAGATGGGATGATAGGTTGGAACGCGTCCATTTGACTAAGGAAAGGCTTCTGAAAGGTCCTGTCTTGGGAAACCAAGTCCAGTGGGAAAGTGCACAACCTCTGCAGATGGAAAACCTAAGTACTTAGCCTTGTCCAAGGCAATGGACTCTTTTGAGCATCAAGACATGGAAGCTACAAGAATCTCATCACTCCAACTTCTAAATAAAATTTGTGGGTGAACAAGGGTGAAGGACCCTAATGTCTATTGGTGGTTTCCTTGGGAATGTTTTGACAAAGAAAAACTTAGTGATTTCAACTAATAGGAAAAACTTATTTTCAAGCAAAGCAAGCCAAGCTACACTTAGCCAAAATGCATATAGCATTATAGTCCACTTAAAATATACTAAGGTATCACTTGCCAATACTATTCCAAAGTATTGACCCTCTGTGGCTGTAACTTGTGATGTTGCAGGTTACTCCGATGATGAATAGGATTCATGAGTCTACACTCAACATGCTTGCCTGTGGCACATGAAGATGAAGACTTGTGTTTATTTACTTATTCCTTAAACTCTTGTATTAGGCCTATGGCCCTGAGTTGTAAAAGACTATGTTTTTATCTCTGGAATGAATGTAATAAACGACCTTTGTATCTGTGTACTTCATCTTAAACTGTGGATGCTAGCATTGATCCAGGGACTAGCATTGCAATCACAGGGATCCTTTCCTTTATAAAGGAGGGGTCTAACATAAGTTCTATTGCTCCATTATATCATCACTTAGGATGATATCTATGATTTCTTTATTTGTGAAAATAATATTTTCTATCTTTTATAGTATATATGATAACACACAATTTGCAAATACTTTGATAAAGACTCTTCAAAGGACATGAGCAAGTGATGAACTTGCCTTGTGATGGCAAGGTAGTGAAGTCTGGTACTTGCACTGGACCTTGAGCTTCTATGTCTACAAAAACATCATTATTGCCCGGTAAGGACAATATTTAAAGAAGCAAAATGATTATGCAAGTAATGTAATGCATTATTTAATTGATATGCATTTTCCCATGATTATAAAAATTATTTTTAAATAATCAAGGAGGTATAAATATTAATTTTTAATATTTATAATAGAATATAGTATTATTTTATTTTATTTTCCTTTTATTTGGCTTTTATTGATTTTATAATTCTTTTTAGGAATTATCACTTAAATATAAAAAATTGTTACTAAATATTTATTTAGTATTTTTCAAAAATACTACAATAGTAATATATAACGAAAGTGATTTTTATTTATTGTTATCATCTTTCAATAATTTTGTAAAAATTCCATAAGGAATATATACATTATAAAATTCTAGATAAAATTTAAATGTCTAAAATTTCATATCTTAATTTATTTGGATAGTTTGGATTTTTGTGAATCTAAAAATATTTTTATTTATATTTTTTGGTCTTTTATTTTATTTTCTAGAATTTAATTAAATTTAGGTGTATTTTGGTCTTTTCCTATTTATTAAAAGAGGCCTTAAAGGTTTTTGGGCTGGTTTGTTCTTATTGGGCCCTTGTGGCCCATGAGACTTAGTCAAAACAGCCACCCCGAAAGGTTCTGGCCCACTCGGCCCACTAACTCGCTGTCTCTCACCCTCGAGCTCATTCCTCTCCTCCTCCATCCCCGACCCCGTGGTCGGTGATGCCGCCGCCGACGATTCCCGCTGTCATGGTTTATTCAGGTCGTCGTCGTGGTACTGGAGGAGGTTGTCGACTACGCCCCTCCATCCTGTCCAATTGGATTTGAGCACGGAGCTCTCCTGCGACATATCGATGTCGTCCTGAACCCTAGGGTTTGGGGGTTGGCGTGGATCCTACGTCGCCGCTGCTGTCGCATGTCGTGGTGATTCACTTCGCCTCTAGGCGTGGCTAGGGTCGTCGCCGTGGATCTGTATGGGTCACAGCGCCCCCCTGGGGGTGCTCCCCGTGCCGCCATGGACGTCGGCCACCTCTACTTCCTCTTCTAGTCTCCAACGAGGACCTTTGGTGAGTTCTTTTCCTCTCTCCCTTGTGCTCTCTTTGTGCTCTCTCATCCTATGCTAGATGTTGGTAGTGACCTCTCTGGTTACTGTCTTGTCCTGATTAAGATGATTTGTTCCATTTAGGGTTCATATCCTGTTGTTGATTATATACTGGATGAATTAGAACATGTGTTGATGGTCTCTATGCATGTTGAATGATTGGTAGCTTGAGGCTTGCTACTTAAGATGAACTGTAATGGTTCTGGTGGCTTATCAGATGATTTTATGTTTAGATTTCATATGATTCAAATGATATAGTTGTTCTAAAATCAATGCTTGGTAAAGTCAGTGGGTTTGATAACTTACCACTGTCACTTGATTCATGATAATGGATATGGTGTGATGAAATCACTGTCTTAGTGTTGTTGGCTTGAGAATTCATTTGTGGTTTGAGATCATAATGATCTCAACAGTGAATATATACTTAGGAATGTTCTAATTATGATTCCTATAATAACAGGAAAATGATTGGTAGATGGATTGATTGAATCTGTGAAGATGAAATGCTTATTCTGATTCATGTAGAATTGTTCTTGTGACACCATCTTTGTATGACACACAAGATTGATTCTAATCCATTGTTTGGGGTTGGTTTAAGCTTCAGACAAGGTTGGCATTAAGAGATAAGTAGAAATATGTCACATCCCAAAACTTTCCAAATTTTGAAATGCAAAAAATAAATAAACAAAATAAATAATTGTTGAAATTTAGGGTGAAAAGAAACCTTTTTATTCCAAATGGAAACAACAAAACCCATTGTGAACAAATCAAATCCTAAAGGGATTTAAAAAGATAAACAAATAATAAATAAAATTATAAAAGTTGGAATCACCATTTTTGGATCTTTAAATAAAAAGATATGGATTTTATAAACAGAGGAAGAAATAAATAAATAAGGACTATTTTAAAAAAATCCAAATTAAAACTTGGCCAAGAAAATAAAATAAAATATTTTTGTTTAATAAAAAGAGTAAAGGATTATTTAAATAAAATCATAAGGATTTATTAATATCCAATTTTATTTAAATAAAGACATTTCCCATTTTAAATGAACACTAAATCATATTAAAGTTTTTTTTAATAATTCAAAGTGAAATTATTTTGAATAAATAAAACCTACTAAAAAAGGTTTGGTAAAATTTAGATTTCAAATAGAGTTTGAATAGAGTTTGAAAACAAATTAAAATCTTATTTGAAATAAAGACAAATGTCTATTTTTAAATAAATAATAGACCCTAAAAAGAATAAAAGAAATATTCTAAATTTGACTTTAGAATATGTTAATAAGCAGTATTAGAATGTACACAAAGTTTGGCGAAGGTTTGAATTCAATTAGTGTTTGAATTATTTGAATAAAAATCAAAACAGAATAATAGAAAAGGAAAAAGGAAAAGAATCAGAACAAAAAAATGAGTTGGACCCAGGCGAACTAACCCCAGGACCAGACCAGCCCAGCGATCCCAGCTCCCAATCTCTCGCAAAACGTTTTTCACCTAACAACACACCCGCAAAGTCGCTGAACGACGGACCCCACCTCGCTGACGAACGGGAACCACTCTGTCACTCATCGTTTCCACCCTGCGACCAGCTCCCCCATTCATCGCTTCTGTTCTCAAACGTTAACTCCGACGATGAATTCGTGTAAATGACAGCGTTAAACTCGCTAGTAATCACGCGTACATAATCGCCTCACCCTCCTCTCCATTTTCCCCTAGACACCACCCACCCTCTGCCTCCAGGCTGCCTTGATTTCCCGCTTGAACACCTTTGGTTCTGACGAGCTCTTCGACCAAATTCCGGCAGCACCAGCCACCCCTTTACCCCTCGACCACACGTGTGTGTTCCCCATCGCCCCCTGCACCTCTCTATATCCTTGGCTTGCCCGCGCGAGCACCGTAGCCTCGACTACGACATCGGCAATACACCATCGCCGTCTACCTCCACTCCGACGACACCCTGGTATCCTCTGACCTTCCCCTCCTTCTCCAGTTGATACGACTATGATCTCCAACACTGTATGCACCTAACCCTACTCTCTGTTTGCCTCAGCGCGCCCTCAAACCTCGTCTCCGACAACGAACAGAGATGCCCGACACCGACGCCGTCTCCGACGAGCAATCGCCGCTACCCCCGAGCTCCCCTCGACGAACTGACCCCACCTCGAGCGTCAGTGCTTCCCGGCGAGTATGGTGAGAAACTTATCCCTCTCCCGCGCTTCATGGTTCGTTGGCAACCTCATCGTCTGAGTGCACGCCGCCGTCCGCCGCCGCCAGCGCCGCCCTGTTTTGGTAAGGTTGCTGTACACCGTTAGCTCATGATCGTGTGGCTACGATAGAATCTTAGCCGAAGGGGTATGTGATGGTCTAAGCTGTGCGATTTAAATGAAATCCTATGGTCTGCGTAGCTCGATCCACCCAAAGCGGTATGGACCAATAAAATTAATACACGTGGCCTAGAGTTTGATTTAAAAACCAGAAACTTTTCTATTAGATGTGTGAATTTGTAAATTGCATAACTTTAAATCTACACGTCCAAACTTTGCAAATTTTATATCAATGGAATCAGCAAAACAAGTACTTTCCAACCATGCACTTTGTTTAATGAATTGCTTCTGTTAAATGGGTTGTTTTTACAGAAACTTGTGTCGGCATAATTTGAATATAAAAATTATTACAGAAATATTTTTAAGGTAAAATCTTTGGAAAATGGATTGTCTTGAACCTACTGACCATAGAAACCAACTTATGGATTTAAAAGTATATTTTGTAAGCATTTCTAGCTAAATAAAAATTGTTGAATGTGTTTTAAAATGCTTTTGAGTAAAACCTTTGCAAAATGATTTGATTTAAACTCTCTGACCCTAAACACTAAGTTTTATGATCTAAAAATATATTTGGTGAACTCTAGAAAATTATTACTTTGTTCAAAGGCATTTCCCACAAAATAAAATATTGCTTTGGTATAAAAATGGGATTTAGATGAAACCTTTTGCAAATGGGTTAATAATAAACCATTTAAGCATAAACACTAACATTTGTGTTTAAAGAATATATTTGGCTAAACCCTACAAATTATTACTTTGATATAAATCATTGTAGCAAAACAAAATGATTTAAAGTGGCCATTTTCACTAACTTAATATCAAATGGTTTTGCCACATTTATAAATGACCAATAGGAGCTTTAAAATGATTAGAGCCTAATAGAAACCACTTTTCCAAATAAAACCATCTTTTGCATGCTTGCATGCATTACTTGATTTTATTATTTTATGTGGTGAATTGTTTGAATGTTAGTTTGAATATTGCTTGCTTGATTGAATTGTAGTGAAGTTAGAAGAGTGTGATATTTGCAAGATCAAGGAGTGACCCAATATTCTCTACTAAAAAGGCAAGTGGCACTATCATCCATGTCCTACTATTTTCATTACACTTAGTAGATTTTTGTAGTATGCATGATAGGACTACTATATTTTATGCTATGCTATATCCTATAAGGATATCCATATGTCTTCCTTAGTGAAAACATTGTAGTTGTAGTATGCTTACATCTGCTATATATTTGGGATGGGATACATGATATGATTATATAAAGTGTTGGAAAATATATGTTTTATATAATAAAACAAGTACTCAATGAACCACCTGGGTGGAAAGAGGATACTTAATTTTGGAAAAGGTGGCAACAACAGGAACCATGTTTATATGGCTATATTTTTGTATGTGCACTAGAAGAAAACCAGCCAGGGACTTAGAGATTGAACATGTTTCTCATATAGTGGCTTTCGTGTACAGCCACATGCTAAATGGGCTCTGGCTTAGTCAACTACATAGTGGAAGACCCTTGCATTGGCATCTTCAGGTTAACTAGAATTGTGTATAGGAAATATATCCTTACATTGGTGCCTGGTAGACAATCTAGCATTGTGTATTGGGAGGACTTCTATGGAAAGACATGTGAACCACATAGACATGTACGGAACCCTTGAAGAAATAGAGGATGTGGATGTCAGGAATTAGTTAACTCAGTTGAGTCAAATAAGGATTCCTTGTCTGGATATCAAGTGTTGAACCCATAGTCAAGTGAATCATCAATGTAACCCTATAAGACTTTCTTTTAAGGATGGTAGCACTCTACTTGTCTTGAAGCCAACTTGTAACCTCTAGCCTTCCCAAATCTCGGGACGAGATTTCTTTTAAGGGTGGTAGCCTGTCACATCCCAAAACTTTCCAAATTTTGAAATGTGAAAAATAAATAAACAAAATAAATAATTGTTGAAATTTAGGGTGAAAATAAACTTTTTGATTCCAAATGGAAACATCAAAACCCATTTTGAACAAATAAAATCCTAAAGGGATTTAAAAAGATAAACAAATAATAAATAAAATTATAAAAGTTGGAATCACTATTTTTGGATCTTTAAATAAAAAGATATGGATTTTATAAACAGAGGAAGAAATAAATAAATAAATAAATAAATAAGGACTATTTTAAAAAAAGCCAAATTAAGACTTGCCCAAGCAAATAAAATAAAATATTTTTGTTTAATAAAAAGAGTAAATGATTATTTCAATAAAATCATAAGGATTTATTAATATCCAATTTTATTTAAATAAAGACATTTCCCAATTTAAATGAACAATAAATCATATTAAAGTATTTTTTTAATAATTCAAAGCGAAATTATTTTGAATAAATAAAATCTACTAAAAAAGGTTTGGTAAAATTTAGATTTCAAATAGAGTCCGAAAACAAATTAAAATCTTATTTGAAATAAAGACAAATGTCTATTTTTAAATAAATAATAGACCCTAAAAAGAATAAAAGAAATATTCTAAATTTGACTTCAGAATATGTTAATAAACAGTATTAGAATATACACAAAGTTTGGCGAAGGTTTTAATTCAATTAGTGCTTGAATTATTTGAATAAAAATCAAAACAGAATAATAGAAAAGGAAAAAGAAAAAGAAAAAGAATTAGAACAAAAAAAATGAGTTGGACCCAGGCGAACTAACCCCAGGCCCAGACCAGCCCAGCGAGCCCACCTCCCACTCTCTCGCGAAATGTTTTTCACCTAACAACACACCCACAAAGTTGCTGAACGACGGACCCCACCTAACTTTCCCCCACCTCGCTGACGAACGGGACCCACTCTGTCAGTCATCGTTTCCACCCTGCGACCAGCTCCCCCCATTCATCGCTGCCGTTCTCAGACGTTAACTCCGGCCATGAATTTGTGTAAATGACAATGTTAAACTCGCTAGTAATCACGCGTACATAATCGCCTCACCCTCCTCTCCATTTTCCCCCAAACGCCACCCACCCTTTGCCTCCAGGCTGCCTCGATTTCCCGCTTGAACACCTTCGGTTCTGACGAGCTCTTCGACCAAATTCCGCCAGCACCAGCCACCCCTTTACCCCTCGACCACACGTGTGTGTTCCCCATCGCCCCCTGCACCTCTCCGTATCCTTGGCTTGCCCACGCGAGCACCGTAGCCTCGACTACGACATCGGCAATACACCGCCGCTGTCTACCTCCACTCCGACGACGCCCTGGTATCCTCTGACCTGCCCCTCCTTCTCCAGTTGATATGAGTATGATCTCCAACACCGTACGCACCTAATCCCACTCTCTATTTTCCTCAGCGCACCCTCAAACCTCATCTCCGACAATGACCAGAGACGCCCGACGCCGACGCCGTCTGCGACGAGCAATCGCCGCTACCCCCGAGCGCCCCTCGACGAACTGACCCCACCTCAAGCATCAGCGCTTCCCGGCGAGTCTAGTGAGCAACTTCTCCCTCTCCCGCGCTTCCTGGTTCGTCGGCAACCTCATCGTCTGAACGCAGGCCGCCGTCCTCCGCCGCTAGCGTAGCCTAGTTTTGGTCAGGTTGTTGTACACCATTAGATCTTGATCGCGTGGCTATGATAGAATCTTAGCCAAAGGGGTATGTGATGATCTAAGCCGTGCGATTTAACTAAAATCCTGCGGCCTGTGTATCTCGATCAACCTGAAGCGGTATGGACCAATAAAATTAAGACACGTGGCCTAGAGTTTGATTTAAAAACCAGAAACTTTTCTATTAGATGTGTGAATTTGTAAATTGCATAACTTTAAATCTACATGTCGCAAATTTTATATCAATGGAATCATCAAAACAAGTACTTTCCAACCATGCACTTTGTTTAATGAATTGCTTCTATTAAATGGGTTGTTTTTACAGAAATTTGTGTAGGCACAATTTGAATATAAAAATTATTCCAGAAATATTTTTAAGGTAAAATCTTCGGCAAATGGATTGTCTTGAACCTACTAACCATAGAAACCAACTTATGGATTTAAAAGTATATTTTGTGGAGATAAAGAATAAATCTTTGAATAAAAGCATTTCTAGCTAAATAAAAATTGTTGAATGTGTTTTAAAATGCTTTTGAGTAAAACCTTTGCAAAATGATTTGATTTAAACTCTCTGACCCTAAACACCAAGTTTTATGATCTAAAAATATATTTGGTGAACTCTAGAAAATTATTACTTTGTTCAAAGGCATTTCCCACAAAATAAAATATTGCTTTGGTATAAAAATGGGATTTAGATGAAACCTTTTGCAAATGGGTTAATAATAAACCATTTAACCATAAACACTAACATTTGTGTTTAAAGAATATATTTGGCTAAACCCTACAAATTATTACTTTGATATAAATCATTTTAGCAAAACAAAATGATTTAAAGTGGCCATTTTCACTAACTTAATATCAAATGGTTTTGCCACATTTATAAATGACCAATAGGAGCTTTAAAATGATTAGAGCCTAATAGAAACCACTTTTCCAAATAAAACCATCTTTTGCATGCTTGCATGCATTACTTGATTTTATTATTTTATGTGGTGAATTGTTTGAATGTTAGTTTGAATATTGCTTGCTTGATTGAATTGTAATGAAGTTAGAAGAGTGTGATATTTGCAAGATCAAGGAGTGACCCAATATTCTCTACTAAAACGCAAGTGGAACTATCATCCATGTCCTACTATTTTCATTACACTTAGTGGATTTTTGTAGTATGCATGATAGGACTACTATATTTTATGCTATGCTATATCCTATAAGGATATCCATATGTCTTCCTTAGTGAAAACATTGTAGTTGTAGTATGCTTAGACCTGCTATATATTTGGGATGGGATACATGATATGATTATATAAAGTGTTGGAAAAATATATGTTTTATATAATAAAACAAGTACTCAATGAACCACCTGGGTGGAAAGAGGATACTCAATTTTGGAAAATGTGGCAACAACAGGAACCATGTTTATATGGCTATATTTTTGTATGTGCACGAGAAGAAAACCAGCCAGGGACTTAGAGATTGAACATGTTTCTCATACAGTGGCTTTCGTGTACAGCCACATGCTAAATGGGCTCTGGCTTAGTCAACTACATAGTGGAAGACCCTTGCATTGGCATCTTCAGGTTAACTAGAATTGTGTATAGGAAATATATCCTTACATTGGTGCCTGGTAGACAATCTAGCATTGTGTATTGGGAGGACTTCTATGGAAAGACATGTGAACCACATAGACATGTACGGAACCCTTGAAGAAATAGAGGATGTGGATGTCAGGAATTAGTTAACTCAGTTGAGTCAAATAAGGATTCCTTGTCTGGATATCAAGTGTTGAACCCATAGTCAAGTGAATCATCAATGTAACCCTATAAGACTTTCTTTTAAGGATGGTAGCACTCTACTTGTCTTGAAGCCAACTTGTAACCTCTAGCCTTCCCAAATCTCGGGACGAGATTTCTTTTAAGGGTGGTAGCCTGTCACATTCCAAAACTTTCCAACTTTTGAAATATGAAAAATAAATAAACAAAATAAATAATTGTTGAAATTTAGGGTGAAAAGAAACTTTTTGATTCCAAATGGAAACATCAAAACCCATTTTGAACAAATAAAATCCTAAAGGGATTTAAAAAGATAAACAAATAATAAATAAAATTATAAAAGTTGGAATCACCATTTTTGGATCTTTAAATAAAAAGATATGGATTTTATAAACAGAGGAAGAAATAAATAAATAAATAAATAAGGACTATTTTAAAAAAAAGCCAAATTAAAACTTGCCCAAGCAAATAAAATAAAATATTTTTGTTTAATAAAAAGAGTAAATGATTATTTAAATAAAATCATAAGGATTTATTAATATCCAATTTTATTTAAATAAAGACATTTCCCAATTTAAATGAACAATAAATCATATTAAAGTATTTTTTTAATAATTCAAAGCGAAATTATTTTGAATAAATAAAATCTACTAAAAAAGGTTTGGTAAAATTTAGATTTCAAATAGAGTCCGAAAACAAATTAAAATCTTATTTGAAATAAAGACAAATGTCTATTTTTAAATAAATAATAGACCCTAAAAAGAATAAAAGAAATATTCTAAATTTGACTTCAGAATATGTTAATAAACAGTATTAGAATATACACAAACTTTGGCGAAGGTTTGAATTCAATTAGTGTTTGAATTATTTGAATAAAAATCAAAACAGAATAATAGAAAAGGAAAAGAAAAAGAAAAAGAAAAAGAATTAGAACAAAAAAAATGAGTTGGACCCAGGCGAACTAACCCCGCCTGCAGACCAATGAGCCCACCACTCTCTCTCGCGAAATGTTTTTCACCTAACAACACACCCGCAAAGTCACTGAACGACGGACCCCACCTAACTCTCCCCCACCTTGCTGATGAACGGGATCCACTCTGTCAGTCATCGTTCCCACCCTGCGACCAGCTCCCCCATTCAGCGCTGCCGTTCTCAGACGTTAACTCCGGCGGTGAATTCGTGTAAACGACAATGTTAAACTCGCTAGTAATCACGCGTACATAATCGCCTCACCCTCCTCTCCATTTTCCCCTAGACGCCACCCACCCTTTGCCTCGAGGCTGCCTCGATTTCCCGCTTGAACACCTTTGGTTCCGACAAGCTCTTCGACCAAATTCTGCCAGCACCAGCCACCCCTTTACCCCTCGACCACACGTGTGTGTTCCCCATCGCCCCCTGCACCTCTCCGTATCCTTGGCTTGCCCACGCGAGCACCGTAGCCTCGACTACGACATTGGCAATACACCGCCGCTGTCTACCTCCACTCCGACGACGCCCTGGTATCCTCTGACCTGCCCCTCCTTCTCCAGTTGATATGAGTATGATCTCCAACACCGTACGCACCTAATCCCACTCTCTATTTTCCTCAGCGCACCCTCAAACCTCATCTCCGACAATGACCAGAGACGCCCGACGCCGACGCCGTCTCCGACGAGCAATCGCCGCTACCCTCGAGCGCCCCTCGACGAACTGACCCCACCTCAAGCATCAGCGCTTCCCGGCGAGTCTAGTGATCAATTTCTCCCTCTCCCGCGCTTCCTGGTTCGTCGGCAACCTCATCGTCTGAACGCACGCCGCCGTCCTCCGCCGCTAGCGCAGCCTAGTTTCGGTCAGGTTGTTGTACACCATTAGATCTTCATCGCGTGGCTACGATAGAATCTTAGCCAAAGGGGTATGTGATGATCTAAGCCGTGCGATTTAACTGAAATCCTTCGGCCTGTGTATCTCGATCAACCCGAAGCGGTATGGACCAATAAAATTAAGACACATGGCCTAGAGTTTGATTTAAAAACCAGAAACTTTTCTATTAGATGTGTGAATTTGTAAATTGCATAACTTTAAATCTACACGTCGCAAATTTTATATCAATGGAATCATCAAAACAAGTACTTTCCAACCATGCACTTTGTTTAATGAATTGCTTCTGTTAAATGGGTTGTTTTTACAGAAATTTGTGTAGGCACAATTTGAATATAAAAATTATTCCAGAAATATTTTTAAGGTAAAATCTTCGGCAAATGGATTGTCTTGAACCTACTAACCATAGAAACCAACTTATGGATTTAAAAGTATATTTTGTGAAGATAAAGAATAAATCTTTGAATAAAAGCATTTCTAGCTAAATAAAAATTGTTGAATGTGTTTTAAAATGCTTTTGAGTAAAACCTTTGCAAAATGATTTGATTTAAACTCTCTGACCCTAAACACCAAGTTTTATGATCTAAAAATATATTTGGTGAACTCTAGAAAATTATTACTTTGTTCAAAGGCATTTCCCACAAAATAAAATATTGCTTTGGTATAAAAATGGGATTTAGATGAAACCTTTTGCAAATGGGTTAATAATAAACCATTTAACCATAAACACTAACATTTGTGTTTAAAGAATATATTTGGCTAAACCCTACAAATTATTACTTTGATATAAATCATTTTAGCAAAACAAAATGATTTAAAGTGGCCATTTTCACTAACTTAATATCAAATGGTTTTGCCACATTTATAAATGACCAATAGGAGCTTTAAAATGATTAGAGCCTAATAGAAACCACTTTTCCAAATAAAACCATCTTTTGCATGCTTGCATGCATTACTTGATTTTATTATTTTATGTGGTGAATTGTTTGAATGTTAGTTTGAATATTGCTTGCTTGATTGAATTATAGTGAAGTTAGAAGAGTGTGATATTTGCAAGATCAAGGAGTGACCCAATATTCTCTACTAAAAACGCAAGTGGCACTATCATCCATGTCCTACTATTTTCATTACACTTAGTGGATTTTTGTAGTATGCATGATAGGAATACTATATTTTATGCTATGCTATATCCTATAAGGATATCCTTATATCTTCCTTAGTGAAAACATTGTAGTTGTAGTATGCTTAGACCTGCTATATATTTGGGATGGGATACATGATATGATTATATAAAGTGTTGAAAAGATATAAGTTTTATATAATAAAACAAGTACTCAATGAACCACCTGGGTGGACAAGGATACTCAAGTTTTGGACAAGGTGGCAACAAAAGGAACCATGTTTATATGGCCATTTTTTTATGTGCACTAGAAGAAACCACCCAGGGACTTAGAGATTGAACATGTTTCTCGTATAGTGGCTTCCGTGTACAGCCACATGCTAAATGGGCTCTGGCTTAGTCAACTACATAGTGGAAGACCCATGCATTGGCATCTTCAGGTTAACTAGAATTGTGTAAGGGAACTTGAAACCCTACATTGGTGTCTGGATGACAAGCTAGCATTGTGTATTGGGAGGACTCCTATTGAAAGACTTTGTCACATTCTCAATCTGCCAGTACTCCATCTTGGAGAGTACTTATCCAGCGGCCACTGGTGGCATCAAGATGAGATTGTGTCATGTGGGTAAAGTGTACAACTTCTGCAGAAGATCAAATTCTAAGTACTTAGTCGTGTCCCCGGTTATGGACAATACTGAGCAACTAAGGCCTGAAGCTGTGGAAGATCTCGACATTCCAATTTCTCAAAGTAAAACTTGATGGTGACAACAAGGGATTTGAAGCACTTGGAGCTTTCCAAGGAGTTCAGAAAGATTTTCAAAAGATCAAAACTATTTTGAAAAGATAGGATAAAACTATATTGCTTTCTGCAAATGAGCCTAAACCCTACTTAGCCAAATATGCATGTATTGATAGGATCCACTTATTTCTACATAGTAGTGAAACTTGCCAATACAATTCAAATGTATTGACCCTTGTGGCTGCAACTTATTATGTTGCAGGTTTGTTTGATGTTAGTGAAGTGTGTTGATTAGGATTGCAAGTCTACAACCAACATGATTGCCTCTGGCACTTTGAAGATGAAGGACTCCATGCTATAGTTATTTCTGCTGCATTGTAATGAGATAGCCAAATGAGCTATGTAAGATGTAATGGTTTATTTTATTCCTGGTTATTAAGTTGTATTATGACCTTTGTTTCTTGATATTACATCTTAACTGTGGATGCTAGCTATTGATCCAGGGACTAGCATTGTAAACATAGGGATCTCTACCTTATCATGTTGGGACCTCTACAAAATATTCCTTTCTGAAATCCCTAAGACCAATGATGTTGGTGTGAGGCTTAGGGATTAGGCTTTATCTAGTTGGTTCATATAGATAGTCCTGGTAGTGGTACCAGCTATTGTTTCTTGAATCAAAGCTTGGAGAAAAATGATAGTAGGCTTGATCATTTATATGGATCCAAAAGATTAACTTCTAAGGCGCTACCCTTATCTTAGGGATGTGCCTAGAAGTTAAATCTTAGTTATATTTGTTCTTGAATTGAAATATATTGCTTGATAGCCAATTCAATGATGTTTCTAAGTTTTGGTTGGATCCTTCTACTTTGTTGTTTACTTTTAGAGTTTAAAACCTCAGTGATGGATTCACCCCACTTGGGTGCTTTCTGAGAGTTTAACTGTGATACAAATCATGTATGCTTGTCTAATCTTAGACATATAGATCATGTGATGGTCTATGAACTCACCATTGTCACTTGATGTTGTGGTTGCTAGTGGTGGATCATGTGGTAGCTTGATCTTGTGGTTGATCTTGTGATCCCATGGTATGTTTAGCTCCAGGCTTGTCCTTGATCTAGCCCATCATCTCCTGATCCTGATGGCTTAACCTTTGTCTTGCTATCCACCTGATCTTCCCCCTCCTTATGTCACCATCCTGGTGATGTGATCCTGGCTTTGGTTGGGTTTGGTTGCTGGCTGCTGTGCTTGGTTTAGCTGCTGGCTAAGCTAGCTGTTCTAGTGTGTGTGAGCAGTGAAGAGATGCACTAGTGCCTCTCCACGGCTGTGTTGAGCAGTTTTATGTTGCTGGGTTGTTGCTAAGGTGCTGACAGCACACACCATACATTTTGGTATGTGTCCTGCATGTGTGCTTGTTGTGCACTTGTGGATATGATCTGAATTTGAGATTGACTATTATCTGGTTACTTTTACCTGGCTAGTGAAACTTGCCCCTCCTTTCTGTCATTTGACTTCTGTCTTAAAATTATGAAAGATGCATTCTTTCATATTGGTGAAACTTGCCCCTTTTTATAAATTGCTCAATGATGAATCTTGATCAGTGCACTTCACTGACAAGTCTAAGAGTAAAACAATACTAACCCTAACCTTATTTTTTTATTAGTGTTTGTTTTGCAGGTACAAATTTGAAGATGATGATTTTAGTTTAGGTTTTATTTATAGAATATTCCAATGTGATCTTCTTTATTCTTCTGTAAATTTTAGTTCTATTCTTTTGTAATCTTCATTTTATTATTTTGTAATAAAGATTATATTATTATCAATAAAGAAATATTCTTATTCTTTATTTATTTGTTATGGTGAATATTATGGATAATTTCAATAAGTTACATTTTTGTAACTTATTTATTAAATGAAAATATGAAATAGATATTCGTATTCTTAATTGTTTTATTTAAATAAAGTTTGATTTGAATTGGTTAACTCTTAATTTAATCAAGATTCAAACATTATTCAAAAATCATTTAACTTATAATTCAAACACTTAAGTTTTAAATTCAAATTTCATTTTCCCAAAACACATAATTCCTCAAAGATCATATCAAAGTCTATGGCAATCATCCTTTAAGACTAAACCTAATCTCAAAGTATGAAAGAAACCTTGATCACTTTAGGTTTTTATTTTGCGAAAAAATTACCCACATTTTCACAGATGAATGCATGCAACATTTCAAATTCCTAAATCTACCCTTCATTAGTTCCTAAATGCTAGGATGTTATAGCCATACATCGTAATCCCAGGATTACCATTTTTGTGAGACATAACAGATTGGTATCATAGTTCATCATCCATTGCAAACCATAATAACGGTCTTACGAATAAAGGATCTCATAATCCAGTCTTAAAACAAGCAATGCAGCGGAATAATATAATAACGGTAGCATGGTCGAAGCTCCATCTTCAGGGTCACAGGCAATGCTGACGATGGGAGTCGATCCTAGTTGTCATAGACTTCCTGTTGTCCATCATCCTGGTAGTCCTCCTCATAGTATGGCCATAGGAATAGCCAGGGACAAAGCCATGAATACTCTTTAAGTACTTGCAAACTAATACTAACAAGTAAGGTAGTTTGAGTAGGAATCCTAAGCTTTAGGTTTATTTGCAAAAGTCTAGATTTATCTCTAACTGAGTTTAGAAGTAAAGAAAACTAACTTAATGTTTTACAACACCTAATTGGGAACTTAGTTTTCATGTCACAACTCTGTCGTGGTCAAGTCAAAGTCATGATTCATTTCACAAGTCATTTTGAAAACATCTGACGACGGAACAGTATGGCCACTCCAACTGTCCATAACCGCGGACGCGTCTATTCGAATAGTTTGACACTCTGCAGAGGTGGTACACTTTCCCCACAACATTCGATACATCCTCTAGGAACAATCCTGAATCACCATACTTAGTATGCGGATAATCAATCCTAACCTTTCCATTACACACCGTAGTTTAGGCACCTCCCCTATGAGTTTGGCCTCCTAACCATAACCATCTGTCATCTTGGGAACTGCACAGGTGGACAATCATCACGAGGTAGCCTCAGCTCAAACCTCTTCCACAAGGGAACCCATACTAAGATATATAAACTTCCAGTCAAGCCCTACCCAAATTCGGGTATTGTGGTTGTACGGTAAAATTGGAATGGTATCGCATCTGAACCCAACCATCAGTTTTAAAAAGGGTTAAGTCTCATGCCTCAACATTTTCATCATCAAATCATTTGGTGTTCATAACACATGTCAAAACATTTCATTAGAATGACTCATCATTCTAAGGTTTTCATAATCATTTTCACCAAGTATTACCATCTAAAGTGATCAAGTTTTATGCTTAGCACTAGCCACTAAAGTTGAGGGTAATCACTAATGAGGGGTGCTACTCAAGTGTAACTATCAAATCTAGATCTCATGCCTTAGTATGACATCTAGTTATATCTAACTTAAGCCAAGTTTTATGCTCTTTATGCTACCTATAAATCTTCCCAAAACTCACAAGTCACTAAGTAAAAGCAAATAAAGAATTTTGATAAAGAAATAAAATAATAAAGCTTGCAAGTAAAACTGGGATTAGGTATAATCAAGGTTGCATAATCAAATATGCCTAAGGCCTCTAGTTTGTATAGTTATCATGCAAGTGTTAGCTTGCATGGTGTAGCTTGCTAGGATGGCTTGCCTTGGGTAGTGCAGTGATTGAAGTTATCTTCTTCTTCTTCGTAGTCCCCTTCCTCCTCGTATCCTTGGTTGGTACTAGCGTCTATAAATAAATATGAGGTACACAATCACCAAACAATATTTAACTACTTCTATTTGGCACACAAAGGTTCACACTAGATGATCTAGCATCATCACAATCATCGCATGAATTAAAGACCTAGTCTTATTTATTTTATTTTAGAAAAGTAATTTTTACTCATTGAAGACTACTTAAGATTTAATATTCTCCAATTAAAGTATGGGATCATGTTGACACATGACATCACCACATATTTTAATACTTGAGAATGTGATTTAAAGTGGTGTCACAATTTAATAAGGTTTAACATTATTATTTTAATTAATCAAAGTGACTAGAAATGCCTATGGGGCATTCTTTTAATACTTTTCCATTATTACTACAAGTAAACCTAGATATTTTTACATATTCTGAAACATCTTATCAAATGTGATTTTTGAGAGTTGGAATCAACTCAAAAGAATTTATGGTTGATTTTTGAAAAATGTTTGAATGTAGAAAAGTCTCTACCTTGTTATTTTTACTATAGATGATCTATAATTCCAAATGGTTTAAATCCAATGGGCTTGGATTAACCATTTCAATACCTTTCTAACAAAATTAGTTTCATACAATTTAGTTTAGTAAAACTCTCTGAATTGATTTTTGAATCTACTGACAGAACTAGGTTTGAACTAAATTGGAAAATGATTGTTTGAATTCCTGGGCTACATGCGGGAGAGTTACTGGGCGGCCCAACTGCACAGCGCGCGTGCAGCGGGCTGCTTACAGAGCAGTCCCACGCGTCAATGGCTCTAGCTACGCGAATCGGTAAGTTTCAACCTAGGCCATGCGATTAGATTAGATCCTACAGCTCGGGTGTGTCGTCTTCGTCGGGCAGCGCCGGCGAGACTGAACCCTAATGCGGAGGTGGGGGTCGTGTGAGGCTCACCAGGGCTCCAGCTAGGGTCGGTGTTGGGTGCGAACGACGTTGTCGATGACGACAGTTTGAACGGTGACTGCGTCAGCTCCTAGGGCGGCTCCAATCAACGGCTCCTCTTCTCCTCTGCGGCAGACTCCGGCTAAATTCCAGCGATGCGGAGCTAGCCTTGCTCCGGGGAAGGGTCAGTGGTTCTCTATGAGAGGTGGGGAGTGAGATGGTGTGGCGAATTGAGGCTGGGGTGGCCTCCTTTTATAGCCGAGCGAGAGAGGCAGAGCAGCATGGGCAGAGCTCGACGGGGTCGACGGCACAGCGAGATAACGACATGGCAGAGGGTGTAGGCCAGTGCGCGGTCTCCTGGCAATGCTCAAGGACTTAATGGTGCGGCAAGGGGCGGTCGAGGTTGGTCAGAACGGGCTGGTGCTCTGAGCAGCACCGACAGCAATTTCGATGACGCACAGTGGCTACGGGGAGCGCGGCGGCGAACATGGATGTCTGGGGGGTTGCTGGTGTCGCAGTGATTACAGGCACGGGCGACGAAGGCGAGGCGCAATGTGTACGTGTGTGTCGGGCGCGGCGCTCTGGCGTGCTCTCGGCATGGCGCAGAGACAATGGGTGCGACATATTCTCTGTGGTCCAGGGCCTATCTGCGTGCGAGGGCTGTACAGGGGGTGGCGATGGACGATCAACTTCCTCCTGGACATGGTGAACGGGCGTGGCGTTGCCTCCTACTAGCTAGCCATGGTAGGCTGGCAAGGGGGACTCGGGTTGGCTCAGCACTGGTGCAAGGGTAGCCTGCTAGCTTGTGTCAATGCCATGTGTCCACTAGGGGAGATAAGGGGAGATATTTGGGTGCAAAGAGGGAATAGAGCATTGATCAAAAACAGTTATAGTTAGGCAGGGTTTACTATGCTCACCAAGTGTTTGACAAAATGGCCGAAAGAAATTTAGTTTGGAATTTTTGTATGAATTTTAGTGAGTGTACTGGTCACATACTTGGTAGTATATGGTTGCTTGGGTTTGTCAAGGTGAACGTGTTTGAGTGGTTTCTAAGAAATGGTGATCTTAGTACCTACACTTGATTTAGTTTTGAATTGTTATTTGAATAGATTTGAAATTTGTTTCTGGTGGTTTGCAAAGTGGGCTTGGGTTCACTTGTACTTGTTCTAGCAAGGGGCGAAAAGAATTGGATTTGTTTCTGTTAGAAAACTTGGACTAGAAACACTCAAAGTGCTCAAGTGGTTAACTTTGGTCAAAATGACCATTTGCTCATAGTGTTTATATTTGAATTTCTCTTGATTTCATTCTGCTTGGAAATGATTTAGATGATGTTGATTTCATATTTAAACCAATCCTTGCCATTCATAGCAATCAAACAAGTCATTGCAAGCATTCATGCATTCATCACACACACATGCATTCATATTGATTTTAATAACAAAAGTTTTTGTTACCCCTAAACTTGGGTGATTAGAACTTGATAATCTTGATTAATATTTTTGGGATGTTACATAGTGTATGAGTGGGAGATTGTCTTACATAATTCTTCTATAGGAGGTAAATTCTTCACATCTTCAGATTTAATACCCTTCTCCTTAAGAAATTTCTTAGCTTCTTTCATCACTTCATCATTTAGTTCAATCATTCCCCTCTTCTTGGGTGTTGGTGTTGGGGTTGGTTCAGGCACAATTGGTTCGGGTGTAGTTGACTCAGGTGTAATTGGCTCAGATGTAGTCCAATCATCATAATTCTTGCTTATTTTAGCCATTAATTCCTCAGCTTCTGCGGGAGTTCTTTTCTTGAAAACACAAACAGCACAAATATCCAGGTATGTCCTAGATTCATCAGTTAGTCCATTATAGTATATATCAAGAAACTCATTTTTAGGTAAAGGAGATCCAGGATGTGCATGAATTAAAGCACAAAACCTTGCCCATGATTCAGGCAATTTCTCTCTTTCTCCCTGTTTAAAATCAAAAAGTTTCTGCAAAATGGCATGTCGAGCACTAGGAGGGAAATATTTCTGAAACAAAGTAGCAATCAAGAAATCATGGCTATCAATGGATCCAGGAGGTAAATTATTAAACCAAGCTTTAGCCTCTCCTTTCAATGAAAAATGGAAAATTTTAGCAACAAAGTAGGTGCGCATCTTAATATCATCAGAAAATAAGGCACTCATAGTAGAAATCTCAGTCATATGTGCTACAACACTTTCATGCCCAGTCCCACAAAAAGGTTCTTTCTCAACAATGGTTATATAGGATAAATCAAGAGAGAAATCATAATCATTATCTTTAATGTTTATGGGAGATGTGGCAAACTTAGCATCAGGAATTAGTTTAGGTCTAATAGTACGTCTCTCAAGAAGACTTTTAATAGCACTTGCACCATGTGTGTTTTGACATTCTTCAATAAATTCATCTGTCATTTCAATATAACCGTCATTAATACCATAGCTCTCTCTAGGCTTAGGTGAACTAACATGTGTAGTAGTATCTTCATTAGGAGTTTTAGTGTTTCCCATTATTGTTCTAGCAATTGTAGCATCTAGGAAATGACCTAATGAACCACTCTCATCAAGCATAGTAGAAGTAACATCATGAGTATCAGAAGCAATTTTAGATTCAGTAGTAGTATGTGTAACATGTGTGTGTGGTGGTGGTGTAACGAGATTACTCATAACAGATGGTGAATCAAGAGCAGTAGAGGTGTTCATAATTGTACCTCTTCTTGTAGTGGATGGTAATATAGGAAATTTTCCATAAGAGTTTTCCCCATGATGAAATAATAGCAGCGAACAATAATAATTCCAAGTAAACTTTATAAATAAAGCTATGCTCCCCGGAAAAGGTGCCAGAAAATAGTCTTGATGACCCACAAGTATAGGGGATCGCAACGGTCTTCGAGGGAAGTAAAACCCAATTTATTGATTTGACACAAGGGGAGCCAAAGAATATTTATAATTCTTAACAACTGAGTTGTCAATTCAGCTGCACCTAGAAATAGTCTTGATCACAGTAGTTTATCAGTAGCAACAGTTTTGCAGTAGCAATAGCAAAGTAATAGCAGTAGTAAAATAAATGCAGTATTAACAATTGTAGTAAACAGCAGGATTTGAGTGCGGTAGGCATAGGGATGGATGGACAGGCGTTGCATGGACAAGACTATTCATGTAATATCAAGATCAAGGGAATTTGCAGATAAAGAAGGTAAAGTATCCAAGTACTAAATAATTATAGGTATGTGTTCCATATATAGTCATACGTGCTCACAATGAGAACTTTCACAACATCTTTTGTCCTGCCAGCCCGTTGCAGCGGGGCCTCAAGGGAATCTATTGGCAATTAATATACTCCTTTTAATAGAATACCAGAGCAAAGCATTAACACTCCGTGAACACACGTGATCCTCACATCACAACCATCCCCACCGGTTATCCCGATTTCTATCACTTCGGGGTCTCGGGTTCTGGATAATAATATGTGTAAACAACTTGCAGATACGATCACAAACAATAATATCATCATCAATAACATGTCCAGTTCTGAGATCATGGCACTCGGGCCCTAGTGACAAGCATTAAGCATAACAAGTTGCAACAATGTCAAAAAGCACTAACAATAGATACTAGGCACCATGCCCTAACAATCTTATGCAATTACATGATAGATCTCATCCAATCCCTACCATCCCCATAGATTACAACGGGGTATTACTCACTCATGGATGGGGGAAACATGGATGGTTGATGGAGAGGCGTTGGTGATGATGATGACGATGATCTCCTCCAATTCCCCGTCCCGGCAGAGTGCTAGAACGGAGTTTATGGTTCTGAATCATGGTTTCTTATGGCGGTGGCGCGGCGGAACTCTATCTGTAAAAACGTCCAACCCCCCTAGAGTTGTTAGGTCAGAGGGTTTATGTAGGCGAAGGTAGAGGTCGAGGTGGTGCCCGAGGCGGCCACACCACCCCCTGGCGCGGCCTGGCCTGGCCCGGGCCACCAGGTGGTGTGGGCCTCTCGTGTCCCTTCTCCGTCTTGTCTTCTGGTTTCGTGAGTCTTCTGGTAAAATAGGAGTTTTGCGATATTTTCCGCGATTTTTCCTGAAAGTTGATTTCCTGCACAAAAACTAGACACCAAAGCAATTCTGCTGAAAACAACGTTAGTCCGAGTTAGTTGTAGCCAAATCACACAAATTAGAGGAGAAACAATAGAAAAAATGTTCAGTAAAGTAGATACGTTTTGGACGTATCACTTACTGACAAAGAAGGTCATAATTTTTTAGGGTTTGGACCCTCCCAAATGGCCTATGACCATTCTATTTGAAATGGTCATAGATTTATAACCAATTCACCTACAGTCACTAGGAGAAGGTCACAAGTTAACACATTTCTTATAGTGTCTCTCCATATGTGTACGCGTCTCGGCAAGGTGATGTTCACTGGTGGAGGATGAGCCAGGGTAGGGATAGGGAATTCGGTGGCCTTCTCTAAAAGAACCGTTAAGTGTTACTTAGGCGGTGGCAATGATGTAATTACGTCTAAATATAGGGAGAAAATCCTTCAAAATGGACGAACCACACAAACTCTCCTTCCTTTATTATATCGTCTACAATTGCAACCCTCACCGAGGTACAAAACTGATCCATGCATGTATTGTTGCAAACAAAATTTTGATTTATTTGCAACAATTCAGTTTTCATATATTTGAATGCAGGTGCATGATACTAGTTGTGAATCAATACTTGTTCAATAGTTGGAATGTATTTCAAGTCAGAATATGATGTATATAAATTTTACAATGAATATGCTGGTAAGATTGGTTTTAGTATCCGAAAAAGACACTCAAAGTTGAGACCTAAAAAATCAGTATATCAGAAACATATTTTCTGCAGTAACTAAGGGGAAAGAGGTACTCATTAACCCACATGACACTATAAACCAAAATGAAACTCTAAAAAAATGCTACCACAAGGTCTCATTGTGGTGCCCGTATTCAGTTCAATATTGCTCGCGATAGCGTTTAGACGATGCAAAAGGTAGTACTCGAGCACAATCATTATCTTGCAAGTCCAAATAAGAGACATATGTTGCAGTCATAATGCCGTTTGGTAGAACCTAATAAAATTGTCATTTTCATACAAGGAAAGTGGGATTTAACCCTACATATGTGTATAAAATTTTCAAGCAATAGTATTAAGGACTTCAGCATGTACCTTTCTTGCGAGTGGATAGCAATAACCTATTCGGCCTCAAGCGCAAGAAGTATTTGGAAGTCAATGACACTTAAACACTGTTAGAGTTCTTAAAAAGGCAATTATAAGATCCTTCTTTTTATGCCATACAGTTAGATGAGGAGGATTGTTGGATAGCTAATTTATTTGGGGCAGATAGTCAAGCTATCATGGATTATGCTTGTTTTGGTGATGATCTGTCATTTGACACCACTTTTCAGATAAACAAGTTTGAAATGCCTTTTGCACCACTCCTCGGGAAAAACCATCATAAGCAAACCATTCTTTTTGGAGTTGCACTATTATGTGATGAAACCACCGACTCGTTCATTTGGCTCTTCAACACAATTTTAACAACAATGTCTGGGAAGCGACCTATTTCAATATTCACATATCAGTGTGCAGCTATAGCCAAAGCAACAAGCATTGTTTCCCAAGCACACATCACTTCCTCTATCTTTGGCACGTTTATCAAAATGCTTCTAAGCATCTTCGCCATGTAATTTCAAGCCACCCTTAGTTTCTTGCTGATTTTAAGAAAGTTTTATACCTAGAAAATGAATTAGATGCAGATTTTAAGTCATGGAAGACTGATCCGGTTGCTTATATAAGCAATTTACATATGTTGAAGACTGCAACTGAGTCATATACAAGGAGGCTTTATTCTGATTTTGAGAAGCAACTCAAACAACAATTTTTTGTCACGTGCGAGTTGATTTCCATGAACAGTCAGAACTTATAAGGTGATGCCTATGGCATTTGAGATGATGTTATAGTTATCTTTAATTATGAGAATGTGACCATATCATGTTCTTGTAGAAGATTCCAATCCAAAGGTATGCAATCATATTTTAACATTTTTTTACCCTGTGTTTTATGATGCCATAGGTATGTTGTGCAAACATGCTCTCCGGGTGTTCAACATCAATCAACTTTTTTCACTTTGCCATCGCAATATATATTACACTGATGGACAAAGTATGCAAAAAAGAGGATATTCTTGGAATAATCAGGAAAGTCGTCAAGAAACTTTACAAACACGCGCTACACGCTTTTATTGGAAAGCAACCGCTATTGCACTGAAGTGCTCTGTTTCATAAGAACTTCTTGCAGAATTGGATAAAGCTATAGAAATGCTACATCAAGAAGTAGATGAATCACTAAGTCAAAGAGGACCTTCCAACCCTCAAAGTGTTCACATAAATTCGAATGAGCCTGGTGAGTATAACAAATGGAAACATATCATTTAAAGTTCCCCAAGCCATTAAAGGTCTAATGGTAAAGAGAGCAAAAGATTTCCTTGAAAAGAAAGGAACAAAGTATCCAAATACTAGAACAAAGAAGCAAAAGAGTGGAAAAAAGGTAATGCTACGCCACTTGTTCTTATTTTTGTCTCTCACGATTGCAGAAGTAAAGTTCTCCTTACTTACGTGATCAGTAGTAGGTGCTGGAAACAAAGTAATATCGGATACCATAAGACATAATCCTCTGTTTTTCCAAAATATTTCATGTAATAATATTGTACCACATAATAAACTCTAAAAGATTGCCTACCTTTTCATGACTTAGGGTATTTTGACGCAGGTGCATGTTTTAATACTACCATGCCACACTTCTTAAATAATATGTTTCATGGACAAGGTCCTCCACAATTTATCGTAAGCTAGATAGATACACGAGGTTTTATTTCTTATATTCTTTATGCAATATAGTTGTACAACAGAAACTCTAACCAATTGCCTAATTTTTCATAACACATGGTTCTTTTGAGGTAGGCACACGTTTGAATACAACAATAACATACTTCTCAAATAATATTTTTCATGGGGATTCTTCAACCATATATGGTCCATTCGTGCAAAGAGGATATACAAAACTTCTACTTTAAACGAATAGAGGTTCAAAGGTATCACACTTCGAGAAGATTGAATTTTATGCATTGAATCCTGGAGGATGGAAGGAGTAGGCATAGAATATTTTTCCCTTGTGGTCAAAGCCCTGATTTATAAATGTTAGTTTTAGAAGTAACATATCTGTAATGCTGCACTGGAACATTAGAGTGAGTACCATTTACTTATTTCGTCATTCATCATCATGATGTCATTGGTACAGATTTGTCTCTTAATTTGTGTCTAGTGTGTGATGGTGCTTCTCTTTGCTTCTTGTATGTGGTGATTTTATCAATCTCAAGATCCGAGCCGCCTTCTCGGATGTGTTCATAGAGATAGAGTGTGCATGCGTACATTGGATTCTTTCGCACATGTGGTGCTCGCTCATTGGGCACATTGTGAATTACACTGACAAATATTTACATGTCTCTATATATAATTTTTTATTCTGTTGATAGCGAGTTGGAGAGGTTTGGCAAGGAGGTGGGCAGCGAATTGGAGAGGTTTGGCAAGGAGGTGGGCGGGTTGGACAAGTGTGAGGAGGTGATAGCCAGATCACGGATTCAGGAGAAGGAGGTGGAGAAGCGGTACGTGCACGCCTACTAGTGCTCTAAGAAGCACAACATCACACACGAATCACACACGAGTAAACAATTTTTTTATAAAAGGATAATATTAATATCGCGAAGATACCTACACCCCAACAACGTTGGGCCCTAACGATCCTACGGATGCATACAGCCAAAAAAAAGGAAAAAAGAAGAATTACGGATGCACACATGAGTAAACATGACTGAGCACAAGACTACACAGAACAACTCCAGTTTTATTTATCTACCCTTACAAACCGTATATATCACATGATGAACCAGACCATGGACAGGTTTTTATATAAGTTGTACCATTATTAGAAGTTTTCCTTATGAAACTCAAACTTTGTGTTCGTCTTGTGGGTGAAATCTGCTGACAACTGCCGAAGCTGTGGCACCAGAACAGGCTCGCCGCAGTAGAAAACTCCTGAAGCAGAATCAAAGGTTAGCAGGTAATGAGAATTAACGACATGTTTAGTACCAGGAGCGAGAGTGGTGGCAAAAAAGACCTACCGACACGTTGATTCTCATGGTTGACCGCGACACGCTTGAAGACACTTCGCCAGTTAGGCCTGGCAAAGTGAGTCTTCACACTGGTTCCAGACAAGATATCAACCCCCTTCTTTGCATGTTGGAGCTCTTGGAGCATGACGATGAGGGCAGAACGAGCATCGCCCTCCTGATACACACTCGAGCAGTGGTTATGGAGCTCAATAACACCATCCTTATCCTTCTCAGCCACCTCGTTCATCACCCCTCTAAACCATTCAAAGGAACCCTCTTCTCTTGTGACCCAGTAGAAGTAAGCTCTCTTCGTCATGAATGGTCTCTTTTTTGCTTTGCCACCGGCTTCAGGCTCTGTACCACCAACAGACCCCCCACGCTGGATGTGGTTAAGCACATCCTTCACAATGCTGATCAAAGGGGTGGCTCCAATGCCAAGTCCGATGAGCAGTAGCACATCATATTCCCGGTAATCTTGTGCTGGAGCACCATACGGTCCATCAATTAAAAGTTTTGGGAATCTAGTGGGATATCAAACAAAGTTTATGATCAGATGAGAGTTTAAAAATATATATCGTATGCTGAAGAAAATTATTTTTACCTTGCATTGCTGTCAGTGACTCCCATGGAGAGGTCAGCTCTAAGGAGTCCACTTTCTCCTTCGGCTGGGGGTCGACATGCCTGGTTTAGATTTAGAGTTATTCTCATTTCCATCCAGTAGAGCAGTAGCGTCAAATAACAAATGAGCAACTTAACAATTCACCATGCTTCAGCGTTCAAGTGTTTTAAGCAAGATATTGAAACATACGGCACAAGAAGCAGTCTGTAAAGTAAAGTTGCAATATATTGTCATCGACATATCTTAATCCATTCTAAAAGAGATTTCACGATATGTTCCAAACTTCCAATAGGAGATGGTCACTGGACAAACCAATCACCAAAAGAAGCTCATTTACCTCAGAGAAGACAATCCTAAGCCGAGAAGTCCAATCTCCCCTTGTGCGAATGTGGACACTAAGGTAATTATCTCCTGGTGCCGATGTAATGGAAAATGGGTGCCTGTGATAGAGCAAATTTTCTCTACTATTAGTCATCTGCTCATTCAATAATTAAATTAATGCTAACTCTTGAAGTGCGTGTTGTGGGTACCATTCATATGGAGACACGGCACGACAATTTATAAAGATGTACTGCCCACTCCGGTATCTGAAACCAGGTGGCTTAGACATATAAAGAGCCAACACATTCCCTGGATATACCGCAACCTGTTGGGAACACAAAAATTGAAGGCCAGGAAATAATAAATCCAGAATTTTTCACTATTTAAGGTTCATTTTCTGTTAACAGAAAATCTCCATACTCAATGGTTTTGTACATTATTAAGATGTGCCATATTTAAAAGAAAAAATTCCATGGCTGTTCGTCACATTCAAGGTCAAAATGACAAACAGTGATACACTATATATATGAAAAAAGTTTAATTGTAGTACCTTCTGGATCTTGACTGCATCATGGCTTCTAAATAACCGAACAATGCGCTCGAAAGAATATAAGAAGACAGGATAAGCAATGTACATCCACGTCTGATCATATTAAAAAGTTATCAATAAGTATCTTTATCATTAGATATTATATTGGCATGAGGGTATAGTCTTTTACCGATTTCTTGTACCACTCATTCGTTAGGTACAAACTTGTTCCATGGACAATGAGCAGGGCATACACAATAACAAATAGGTGGTGTGTAAACCAAAAGGCATTGAAACCAGTCAACTTCTTGAGTGGATTAGTGTCCTTGAGCTTGTTACGTCGGAACCATGGCTGGGCTAATACAAAAGCAATTGACATGAGCACTACCATGACGATACCTGTCCACCCTGCAGTTCCTTTTACAAACCACCAGTAATTTGGAGGCCTTGTGGCCCCAAAGAAAGGCTTCATTGGTTCATATTTTGCATCACTCGCATGGAGCAGGAGAGGGAAATCACATGTCAGATGAGCACCTGCATGCAAAGCAACACCAACTGCAACACCTGCTGCTATTACCTGCACAACCATAACATGCAGATTATGTAAATCCACTATAGTGATGTTAAGTCACAGTTTTACTTAGTGCTGAATTATCTAACAAGCCTTGCCAACAATTTATTATCATTGGCTCGTAGATAAGTAATTAGAGACGTTTGAGAGGATTATAGGCAGGTTATTCTTTAGAACTAGGTTCTTGTATAGTCAAGGATCAAAGGGTCCCAAATGGTTTGAGAGGATTGCAGGAGAGCAGCAGTTTCTTGAACTATTTTGAAGTCATACGCAAGGCGTATGATGTGTTGGACTTGCCAGATCTTTTCTATGTCGTGATTGTTTCATCATCCCTATTTCGAGCTTGCTCTATCTAATTTGTTCTTGATAGCACACATGCTCATACCATATCTCACTATACGATATCAGATCCGGAGGCGCATTAAACAAGGTACATATTATTACCATTTACCTTGTGAAAGTTAATGTTGTCATTGAACGGTACAACAGCTCCAACCTTTGTCTTGGATCGAATCCAGGTGATTGTATTTCTGCAGACAGGAAGAAGGACTAGAGCCATATTAAATTTTAGTGTCTCCGCAGCACCCTTTGCAGTGGCAACACAGTAGCCCATGATGTGAAATACAGCTCGGTTACGATACTGAAAGAATTTCCAAATGAAAAGGGCGACACAGATTGAGAGCCAGAGAGTGACGACCCATATTCGCTTCCAGTTTTCTTCTAGAAAGTACGCAAACTCCTGCCAGTAATGGCGAAGTGGATTGGTATCCTTGCTAGGTGCAAGCTTCATGCTAAGAGCTTTGCTAAGTTTCGAGCTGTGGGTGGTCGTCGATCTTGCAACAGCTTCAGATGGTGACTGCAGCAATAGTGCCTCCAAGTCCTCGAGCTGTTAACATTAGAGTGATTAGAACAAATCTGTGCAGCAATTTTCAACGGTTATTGACATGTGAAAATGAACACACCTCTATGTAGCCCAAGTTGTCAGGGTCAAGCTCTTCCATTATGAGGGCGGTGTACTCATCAGCTCGCTCCTTGATCTTGGAAAGTTTATTTGCTGATGCACTTAGGGCAATAACCTGCAAAAGCATGTTATCATTTGCTTAATGCTTCAAATTTACACCACGAGGACACTAATATTAGATTTTCAGTTTGGGGTCTTCTGACTGACCTCCTTAACCTCCTCTGCCGTGATTCTTCCGTCAGCATTTTTGTCAACCCTGAACAAAGAGGTGACAACATGTTAATTGATACATGAAATGACTGAGCATATCACAACCAAAGATAAGTTGTTGTGACAAATTTACATGGAATACTTTGTAAGACAGTTTATTGGGTTCAGTGTTTTGAAGTGAAATTCGGAATATGTATTCATCGCATATACAGTGTGTCTAAGAAGAAAGAAACCATGCCAAAAAAAAGATTTCTAGCAGAAATTACTAACATGTCAAAGAATGTCTGGAGACGGTTGTCAAAACCCTGGTCGCTGAGTTGCTCCCAGAATTCTTTCAGCTCCTCCTTAGTCAGCACTTGCTTCACTATTCCTCTCTTCCTCGATAATGAATCAAACATTTGCATTGCAAAATCATCAGACCCATCCATTCCTGCACAATCAAAGCAATAATTGGTCCACCATTCTATAAAATAGTAGTTGTCTAAATGCAGTTGAACTATTTAATTTACCAATGCATTTCCCAAATCTTGAACGGAGCAGCATGCCATCAACTTGCAGATGATTGAATCGCTTTTCCACCACAGTCCAGCCGTCATTGCCAACTTTCGCAGTCACGAACTGCATCCCTTTGAGTGCCACCGCGGCAGTACTCTTGCTTCGGTCATATCTCTTCCTTATGGTCTTTGGCGTTGCTGTCTGTGGCACTTTCTTGCTTGCATTCGTCAGCTTTAGCCCATTGGTCACTTGTCTCAGCTTCAACGACAGCTTGCTACCCCTTGATGAGGAAGGTGACACCAATGAAAGACCATCAAACCCACCGCTATGCACTGAGCCACCGTCATCAACTGCTCTGACGTCTTGGATTGCCACTGAATCACGTTGTACGTCGAGAGTAATCTCGACAACTTCATCGTCGTCTTTGAACCTCGTGGTCTTTGTGGCCCTGTGGCTTGAACCTTCTAAACTGCCACTGTTCGGGATTAATGTGGCAGTGTCATCTTGTGACCTTCTTGAACTATCAGAATCAGTGACTACCGTGCCAGCTTCAATGTCTGCCATATCCCTCTGTACCACCTCTCCAGAGAATTTCCTATCTTCCTCTGGTGAAAGGACAAGTTCGTTAGCTGAGAGGGAAATTACAACCAGCAGTTAAAGTTACTGCATGTCTCTTTCACCACAAACAAAAGGTTGCAGAAAGTGAATTTCCTGTTTTATCCAGCAATACAGATGGTAAATCAGTAAGGCCTCGTTTGGCAGCAGAGTTTTGTGGTGTTTTGCTGAGTAATATCCCCAGGGGATTTGGTGAAAACACTTGCCCCACCCAATACACTTCCCCCACACAATCCACTTCCTAATAAACCCCCTAGCACTAAAACATGTCGTTTGGGACACAGGTTTTGATACTGTCGTTTGGGACACAGGTGTATCATAGATAAAATCATGACCTTATTCACAGCACGTGAGCACACAATTTCCGCATGACTTTTGATTCAAGGAATATCATCAATAAAAATCTAATCTTTATAGCACAACACACTATATCTCACGCACTGATAATTATGACCAGGGACAGCTCGTGCATCACTACAGGAATGTATCATCGACTGAATACAAAAATGTTTTAGTTAGTAACAATAACATCTCGTTCAGCATTACAGCAACAAGAATCACCCAGTGTTATCATCGATTGAAAGTGGACTTATAGTAGTTTCTACAAGCTGGGCACCTGAGTGCTCCAGGTATGCTACATCACCGACCTGGATCATGTATGGTTTTAACAAGATGTTATCAGTGTGTTACAAAGACATTCAGAAATGTTCAACCATTTAGATTTTGAAACAAGTTTCCTACAAGAAACTACGGACAGAAGGCTTCAGTGGATACACAAACTGTGCATAATAGACTAGTGACTTCTTTCCAGTAAACAGCGATGGAATTAAGTAAACTAGGACTACATTATGCTTGGAGAACACTTTCCTGCAAGAAATGGATAGTAACATGCTTACGTACTATAGCACCAACCTGCTCTAGACGGGCCAACCAATTGACTTACACTGATTGCAAATGAGCAATATGGGAAGTTGGAAACTAACTCCAGAATACTCAGTGAGTCACTGGTACTACCAAAACAAGAACAATACATGTTGTGCTTACTGACGATAATGATCGTCACAGGCACACAACTCAGTTGTGCTCACTGACAGCAGTCAATTGAACTCGCCCTATTTAACAACACTAGATTCTGCACCAAATGTAGAAATGGAACAAACATCAAGAGGATCTGGAATCTAAGAACTTACATTGCTGGTCGCCGATGTGCTTCAGCAGATGATCAGACAGGATCTGCTGCTCTCCCACCCTCTCACTGATGGCGCCCCGTGCCAGCTGCTTCAGTATGCTGATGACACGCTGATCCTCTTGCGCGCTGGGGAATAGGATGCTCGTCGCCTTAAAGTGCCCCTTGATCAGTTCGCCCAAGCTACAGGATTGGTTATCAACTTTTCAGAAAAGCACTCTTGTTCCTATGCACATTCCTGACTCGGAGCTGCTATTGATCACTTCTGCTCTCGGCTGCCGCGTCGAAGGGTTTCCACAGACATACCTCGGCCTACCTCTGATCCAGACCATTGACGCCCTTGGCCGTGCTTTCCTTTGGAACGTGGGAGAACGTGCGTCTGGTGCTCGTTGCCTTGTGGCCTGGTCTGCGGTCTGCCAGCCAAAGCGGGAGCGGGGGCTTGGGATCAAGCAGCTGGCCTCCAAAAACACTTGCCTTCAGATGAAGCTGCTGCACCGCCTGCACTCTGTCGCCGAAGCTCCTTGGGCTGCTTGGGCCTGGTCCGCCATGGAGATCAAGGTTACCGCTAGCAATACTTAATCAGCCATTAACACTAGGACTACTTGAGGATAACGAGATGACACCCACTAGTGACAGGCAGCAGCCAGCTACATTTACTGCTAGTAACCACAGCGCACTAACCGTCAGATTCATGTTTTTAAGGAAAAAATACATGTTCAGATTAAGTAGTAAAACTGATATGGGGCTTTCAGCTAATAATCCAAAATATCACTTAATTACGCTCATGCACTCTTACATACTAAACATTGACTTGGAGGAGTAGCAGACAGTGCAATTCGAATCAAGTAATTACTAGGTGCATCTGAATTCCCAGGCCGCAGGCCAACCAAGAAGAAAGAAACTAGTGCCATGATTCAGGGTATATACTACAACTTAGTAACACTGGTATGGTAAGGACAAATGAAGAGCTAGAAAGCTGCAGGCTCACAGGGGTCAATAATCTGCGCAGAATGCAACATGAGCTACTTTTCTAGGACCAAATCGGGACCGGGCCAATCTTGTACGTACATCCATGGCGGGGTGGGAAGAACATATACCGGTGAGAACATGAGCTAATGGAAGAGGAGGCGACGGCGGAGGCTTGGTCGAATAGGAGGCCGTGGCGTACGCGACGGCGAAGAGGATACAGGGACGGGATGTGGCGGCGGAGTGGACTGCGACAAGGACGGCTGCGAGATCGACCGGCGGAGAGGTCACTGTGCTGCCGCCCGCAAGTGGAAGCAGAAGAAGCAACTGAAAGATAAGACCAGGACGTTAGTTCCCTCGTTCTATCAGATCCAGGTCTATTTCCCCGAAAGGGCAATTCGGAAGGAACATAGCGATTCCAAAAGTACAGTAGTAAATAAGAAACCAAGCAAAATATAGCTCACATCACAGCGCCTCCAGGCGCCCAGATCTAGAAACTGCCCGAAACGCACCGACACTCTCAATCAAGCATGTCCATTTCTTGGTGCCAGAAACAGAGAAGAAATGGACAAGAAACAGAAGAACATTTCTAGGAGGGAGGAGAGTGATGCAGCATCGGCTGAAGAGTAAACCCAAAATTTGACCACACACTGACTGGACCCAAGTGGAGAACCAAGAATCAAGTAGAGAAGAAAGAGAGTTTCCGTATATTCTTTTTTGAAAAAATAGAAGGGGGGAGATTGTTACCTTAAACCCTTGCTGAAATTCCACTGGAAGAACAGAGAAGGGAAGCCCCTGCCTAAGCACGCTACTAGTACAAACAGCAGTGGTGTTCTCGAGCCGCCGGAAAGCACGAGGGAGGGCAAGAAGAACCAACCAATCTTGCGGATGCAGGTGGCTTTTGGTACTGCTGTCTAGCACTCCTACTCCTCCCAATGCGACGCACCCAGTCGCTCCAGAAAACAACAAAGAGGAGAGTGGTGGGATTAGGGAAATACTAGAAATACTGCTCCCATTGCTGTTGGAGCATGTGCGAAAAATGGTTGTTATCTGTCCGGTGTCTGCAACGCAATCACTGCTCTCCCTCTCTACCCGGACTAGTGCTCTGTGCCTCTTCAACCCTTGAACCGTATTTAAACTTCTAAAGCACCACTTGATATATCTTTTCTTAGAGCATCTCCATCAGACTCTCTAAATTTTGAAGCTGTAAAACTGTTTTGCGGCGCGCTCTATTCACTTTTAGCACGCGCAGCAGTATGCCTCTTCACCGGATGCGCGCAAAAATACAGCACGGCGCACTGGCGCAGGTACTAGTTTACTGGATGCGCTAAAATAGAGCACGGCAATTACATGGAAGCCCCTATAATTTTTTGGGAAAAAACAATCGGGTCCAATCTAGCTAGCACATCCAGACGGGTCGCCAAACTACTGCGCGCGTTGCCGGCCGGCGGCGGAGCGCCAGGCGGCGGTCGGCTCAATTGACGGGGAATTTGCACTGGGTGCTAGCTGAAACAATCATAATTTCGTGCCCAAGGACGGGATTCCGGCCGGCGCGATTCCGGCGTGCGGCAGGTGCGCAATTCCATCCTTCTTCAGCTGGCGGGCGCGATTCCGGCGACAGGCGGGCGACGCGATTCCGAGCGGGACGCGTCCAGGGCATCGCAGGGAGGCTCTGTGTCGCGCAGTTTCCAGACGGCGGGCGCTTTTTCCGTGCGCGCACTAAAATTTGGAGTGTCTACATACCAGGCGTTTAAGAATTAGTTAGTTCTAAATCGCTGATGTTATTCTAATATTTGTGTTAATTCTTAGTTAAGTTGCAACTCATAAGATTTGTACTAGTTCTTAGTTACAACCTAGTTGCAACTCGTTAAATTCTCAATTATATCCGAGTTGCAATTTATGTGTAGCATGAATCACGAGGTAAATCAAACGGTGAAAGAGGCGACTAAGACTTAAGAAGTTCTCAGACGCCTGAGAACTAGCAAATCTGGAAATTTTTAGAGTTAAATCCATCAGAGGTCACTGTAGTTGCTTAGCAAGTTTAATACGGTAATTGTACAACGCTAATACGAGTTTACGGTGACTGAACTTGCGCGAGAGCTTCGCACGCGGTCACCGCTCGATACGGCGCGATGTATCACACGACGTGGCGGTTAGAGGGTCAAATAGACGGGAATGTATGGAGAAGGAAGTAGTTTGGAGGGTGTTTTTGCAAAATCCCCTACCTGGTACTAACCCCCCTGGTCCGAGCGGACCCGTTCAGTCCGACCGTGCCCGCGTCGTTCCCCTCTACTTACCCTAAATCGGTAGCCTTGCTGTGGAGTAACCCATGCAGAGAGTGGTCGCCAGTAGGAAGGGACCACCGACCAAGGGAGCTACTGCCATGTCCAATAAGCTCATCCGTTGTCGCTCCGTCGTCTTTCCTCCATTTCCCGATAGGTTGCCCGATCGGTACATAAGGTGAATCGAGGCGGTCGGGACGTCAGATCACCCAAGATGGATGTACTACAAGTTCAAAAATCACGGGGTAAGCTTTTTCGTTCTTAGGATTTAGCTGGAGGTTCTAATTTAGCTCGCGGATGTCGATTTAGTTCGAGGTTCTTCTGATTCAGTCGTTTTTCTCTGTAGTCTGGGTGCAATTTTTGGCACTGGGAGCTCGAGTATGTCAGCTATTTGATCGAGAAGAATCACATTCGAGGGGATGATTGCATTGAAGCTTATGGGTAGGAAGAAAGAAGAAGAACTTGAGCTTAGGAAGGAGGCAAAAGTTACACGTGTGCAAGGCCAAGAGAAGCAATTGATCCCGATTTCTTTGAAACTTAGGCAATTCAATCTTTTTCGAAGATTGCGATTGGTGCCATCCATGCTTTGTGCTATGTTGGCTGTTCTTCTGGTGAAGCAGTGAGGTCTGATGGTTATAGGCTAGTGGATGATGTACTAGTGTGTGGTATGATAGGCTAGTGTGATGTAGTGATGCTTTTGTTGATGTAGTACTCAATGAACCTGATGAAATGGTGTAGTGTGATGATGGAGTGATGCTTTTGTTGATGTAGTACTCAGTGAACCAGATGAAATGGTGTAGTGTGATGATGGAGTGATGCTTTTGTTGATGTAGTACTCAGTGAACCTGATGAATGTGATGCATTTTGGCATGATGTAATGTGAGCCTGAAGTAATGGAGTTAAATATACTGTGTTGTGCTCACATATCTTGAATATTCTGGTTAACATTGGTAGATAAGATACTTGCAGCTGAATTAACATTGGTAGATAAGATACTCTGACAAGATACTTGCAGCTGAATTAACATTGGTAGGTAAGACATAAGTTCCAGAACACATAATTAAAGCCATTTAAGTGTGCTTGGATTACAGAAAGCATTCAGTGACCAAAATGGTTGCATATACTAGCTACTGGAAACACACTTGCTACTGGAAACACACTTGCTACTGGAAACATTAGCTACTGGAAACAATAGCAACTAGTACATAGTCTTGTGAATTGAAACACTAGCAACTAGGTTGCCCCTTCTCCACCCTTCTTCAAACCCAGATACCACTCCATCCTCCCAGACTTTGGCACCGGGTTCAGAACCACCAGGACATGAGAATTGTCTCACTTCTTGTCTGAGGAACAAGAGAAACATCAGTATCTTGCAGTTCAGCTTGATCTGATGCATTTGCTGACAAAAGAGCTCTGTTAACTAGCAATTCAGCTTGATGAGTTTCACTTTGTGTTGCCTCTGCTGCAACCTTTGCATCTCTCTTAGCCTTCCTCTTTTGTTTAGCTGCAAGTATCTTGTCAAGATCCTTCTCTGCAGCTTCTTTGTTTTTCTTTTGAGCCACCTCTTTCCTAACCTCTGCTATGATTTGTTTGGTTTGTTGCTTAGCCAGCCTGGCAAGCTCTGCTTCTTGTCTTCTCTTCTCTCTATTCTCTGCAAGTTAGTCTTGGCTTCCATCAGTTCAGCCTTCTTCTTTTCCTTCTCCAACTTCTTTCTACCTTTATCATCTATCTTCTTTAACTCGGCTTGATACTTGGCCTCAAGTACAGCTAGTTTTCTTTCTTCATTGGCCTTATTCTTCTCTTGTCAGATCGCAACAACTTCTCAGCAACTTCACCTTGCCTAACAGTGCTAGTTCCAGCTGGTTGGTTCAGCAAGCTTTGTGCTTCTGTGATGAATGTAGACTCTGGCACTGGCCCTGTCTCCAAATGTCTCTGTACTGGCATTTGTATGCAAAAATTCATAAGTACAAAGGACTGGACCTATTGTTTAACAGAAATTCATAAGTACAAAGGAGTAAGCTATACCTGCTCCATCAAGTGGTTCACAAGCATATCTTCATGGGTCTCACCAACAGGAATGGACATGTTGTTAACATCTATGTTCTGGTCCTATGATACAAATGCAAACACACCAAGTTATATACCACATCACCATACAAGATTTAGAGAAAATCAAAACAAGTGAGGAACTACCTGTGTAGGTGTTTCAGAAGTATCAGGAAGAGGTTGATCAGCTATAGTTGGTGGTGGTAGTCCAGCTTTTAACCATTTGCAGCCTGCTTTGTTGTGACCAGGGAAACCACAGTACGTGCAATGCATTATGACACCATGCCTTGTCATTTTATTGCCTCCTCCTCTAGCATCTATCTCATATGGTGCTTTTCTTCTGCTTTTTGTAGGCCTACCAACATGTTTTTGGTAGAGAGGTGCCAGTATTGTAGGTCCATTCATCCTTTCCCACTCACTCTTGTCCTTGCATGGGTAAACAATGTTCCCATATGCCTTCTCATGCATTTCTACTGAGTAGCAAGGGTCAACAACAGTTACAGGATCAATGTCATCATGCCTTAAACAAGATATAACATGTGAACAAGGTATTACAGTCTTCTGCCACCTCATGCAAGTGCATGTCTTATGCTTCAAGTCAACCACATAGTCAACAGGTTGAGAGGACACAAGTTCTCCCACTTTGAACAGTCCATCCCCTGCCCCTTCTGCAAACACATTGTTTGCAAACTCAATGTTCTTCTGCAGCTTCTTCATTATTTTGGGACATATAGGACCAGTCCAAGTACTTCTCTCTTTATTTTTGGTGTAGTGCCTACTCATAAGTTGACACTTTATTGTTTCTAACATTGAAAGCACTGGTATATCTCTAGCTTCCAAGATGTACCTGCCAAGCATGTAACATAGATGAAAATAACCAAGATGAAAATAATCAGAGATGTACATAGACATGGACCATTTGAATTATGCAGTTGGCAACTTACTTGTTGAAAACTTCACAGTTGTTGTTCAATAGAATATCACATTTTGGTAAGTCACTCTGGAAAGCTCTCACCCATGTTTTTGGATCCAAGTTCTGCAACCAGGCATGAGCATTTGAATTAAGCACTTCCATCTATGCCATGTGCTTCTCATAGAGTGTAACTGTGTTGCTCCTAGGTATCTTCCAAAGCTGGTTCTTCAGTACATATCCCTTGAATAATTGCTGAAAATTCTTCCACATGTGTCTTACACAGAACCTATGCTCTGAATCTGGGAACACAGCTTTGACAGCATTAATCAGTCCATGCAACCAATGTGTAGATGATTAGTACAATGATGGGAAGAACAGATGGTCCAATGGTTTCAGCATTAACAAGTTACAACTAGTAGTTACCTTTTGTTTGTCTGACATGATGGTCCAAGGTGTTGTGTTGATTATTCCCAAATCAGCTTTCAGAGTTTCTAGGAACCATGTCCAGGAAGCAGTATCTTCCACTTCTACAGCAGCCATACAATAGGGAAAATGCAATCATTAGGATCCATCCCAATAGTTGTGAGCAGCTGTCCTCTATGCCTTGTTTTAATGTAGCATCCATCAATGAATATAACCAGCCTGCAACCTTGTAGGAACCCCCTCTTGCATGCTGCAAGACTCATGTAGCATTTCTTGAATCTTGCATTCTCATCAACTGACAGATAGAAAGTACTGCCTGGATTACTCCTCCTGATCTCATTAGCATAATCCCAGAGCATCTTGTATTGCTCTTCTTCATCTCCATATATCACAGTCATTGCAATCCTCTTGGCTCTTTGTTGCCTGCTCCTAGATGGTGTCATGTTCCACCCTTTCTGAACCACTCTTGAGAAATTTTGAAGACTCATTTGTTGATCAGCTCTAAAGCTCTCCAAATACTTCTCTACAATGAATTTTGCTGTGAAAGCACTAACCTTCCACTTTCCTCTGCAGGTGTGCTCAGGTGTGTACCTCTTTATCTGGAATGATTTTGTTCTTGAGTCAACAGATGCCCATAGGTACCAACTGCAATTCTTCTCACATACTGCCATTACCCTCTTCTTGTCTTTTATAGGTAGGTTTATACCCTTTCTATGAATGCAACTATATGCCCTGATTGCTTTCCTAAGCAAGTCCACAGTGAAAACACTTGACCAACAACAAATTTTGGATCATTCAAATCATCATCTCTGAATGTTCTGAATTTCATCCTCATTGTATCATCATCAGAGTCAGGTCCCCATAGATCATCTTCCTCAGAATCCTCCTCTTTGATTTCACAATTCTCTTTGCCTTTGTCTGTTGCATTTGGAAAGCATTTGGTTGATATTTTCCCTCTCTTCTTTGCAGTGCTACTCTTGCCTTTGTCAGATCCTTCCTCACCAACTAGATCAGCATCATCTTCACTTAGAGCAAAATCAGAGTCCTGCAACTCAAAGTCTGAATCTGAAACATCCTCACTGTAACTACCTCGGTGAACTACGCTCCTAGATACAAGCCTGGATGAGTGGTAGTGGTTGAAATAGTACGGTGGGGCCCCAAAAGCCACTCACTGGTAGTCCTTTCAGACGTCCCAACCACTACCCTCTCAACGGGACACATGCAGACGGGCGTGGTCGGCAGCGAAGGATCAACTACGACACAAGTGGGTATGTACAAGCCACCATACAAGAGTACATCAGAGCCATACCATCTAGAAAGAAAGGAAATATACCAACGCCATACGGCAAGATTCAAATGACCTAGATAAATCTATATTTTAGGATAACTCCTCATACAACACACATCAGAGTATCATGCGGAAGCGGCAAACAAGATCCGAGTACGGATAAGAAGCAAATCGGCATAAGATGCCAGAGAAAATAAGCACATCCCAACTACAGGTCTCATGGATCCCCGTTCCCGGAATCTCTACACCGAACGATCGTTGCCAACATCTTCGGCTTCTTCCACCCAAGATCCGTCACGAGAAGGTACTGCTCATCCGAATCAAGAATTTATCGTGTGAGACCCTAAGGGTACTCGGCAAGTCTTAATGCCTCTAAAGGGGACACAACCTGGGTGACGAATTGCAGAAAAGATAAACCCTAGCAATTCTACAGATAAACGCTAACCATCCGCCTAACCAATGATAGACGGATGTCCGTGAATTTAAGAACAACAGTTATAATGGTAATTTCATCCGCTCCATCCTCCTCCCTGCTTACCAACAAGGAAGCGGACGAACAACCCCCCACCCGTTGGAAATTTTATTAACCATTCCATGAGTGTTGCACTATTTACTAGTCAAATTACTTAGTCAAATTAAGGCGGTACTTTAGTTATGCTTGTCTATGATCGAAACTGTGCTCCAAGTCGTCCATATCCATGCGACACGGCTTTTAAAGTTTTACCCGCCGGGTGCACCAATAGCAACACACGCCGATCAACCTCGAAAACCAAATCAAAACCCAACGAGGCTTTCACGATGAACAATCACAAGATTCAGAATTATTTCAGGGCACCCTTAAGTAGATCCCGCATAAGATAGTCGACTTGAGACGGACTCAAGGTTTGCGACAATGGTCATGGCATCGGGAACCCGAAAGTGTGGTGGGCTTGTCGATACAGCGTAAACATTCCGCTTACCTAACAAAGACAGCAGTGACTGCACAATTTAAATACGTAAAGTAGCATGGCATAGGCAGGATAGTAAATAAAACCTCAAACTACTTTGTGGCCCCAAGAAATAAGACGGAATCAAGCTCGCCTGGGGGTCCCATATACCTCCGGATGTGGATAGCGCGATAAATCAAGGAACAGGAATCAAGTACTCGGGGTCTTACGGGACACAAGTGAGCAGAAGAACCAAATAGCAGATGTTGCTCACCGTGCCACTTTCTTTAGTTATCCCATACTACTCAAAGTTAAGTTGTTTAGGTACCTCATTATCCAAGACTCTCACATACCCTACATGTCGTTTCACGACTCGCATGGCTCACACAACTCCTATAGTAGTGGCTCATGGGATGGAGGAACAAGCTTGGTGGGGTTTAAAAGTAAAGGCTATGCATACTTGGGATTCATTTTAATGCAATCGCGACTCAATGATGCAAGAATAAGATGGAGGCAATATGTACTGTATGTATGCAAGCATGTGGAAGTGCTTGCCTGGTATCTCAGTTGAAGCAAGGGACGGATCTGGGTAGTGCTCCTGGTTCTCTTGATATGACCCCTGCTCAGTGTCTATCCGAGAAAAACCAAACAAACAAGGCCAACATGAATATAGAGCACAAACATATGAATAAGATGCGTCAAGCAAACAATCATGCCATGATGAATGATGCACAAGTTGCATGGCAATAAGTAGCATGGCATGGGTGAGGTGTGGAGGACAAGAAAATAACATTTAATTGGGTTTTAGAATCACATTTGTTGCCATAACAATTGCTGTTCCCTATATTTTTATATGATGCATGCTGCAATTGAAGTCATGGTTAGCATAACAGAAAGGTCTCGTCGAGCTGATCATTTTAGACATATCATTTGCTTAATTTGGAATTATAAAACTAAAGTTATTAATTATTGAAAATCCAGTGGCATTGGTGGTAATTTAACTAAACTTGGAATTTTAATTGTGCAAAAGTAAAATTGGATGGTATATTTGGAATCCTCTCATCTTGATGATATCCAAACATATATTATTTGCCCAATTTGGATTTAGTATGAAAAAGTTATAGAAACATGAATTTAATTTTGACTTTTGAAATTATTTACCAGAATTTGAATTTGAAAACAGATCTGGACGTTTCATACTCAGCCTAAACCAGCTCTGGTCACCGACAGTGGGGCCGGGGTTCTGCGCCCTGGCCAGCGGCGAGGCACAGGGACCGGGTTGATACTAGCAAACATCGTGAGCCTTTTTGCAAAACAACACATACGTATACATAAGTGGGCCGAGGACCGCGTTGAGGCAAAAAGGCCAGGGGTATTAGCAAACGCCACGCTGCATGTTGATCTTCCCCACTGGCGGAACAGGCAGCGCGCGGCCGAGCAGCCGGGTTGAGGGTCGAACGCGATCACGGACGCTGGCGCGACGCGAGCCGCTGCGTGGGTTGGGTAGTTGACAGGAGGAGGGTTAGGCGGCGGGATAAGGTGTGCGCGCGCGGGAGCGAGAGGACGCTGACAACCACGCCATGCACTGAGGGCGTTCGTCGCCGTGACCCGCTCAACTAGGAAGCGATCGAGGGGGGGGAACGTGTCTAGGAAGACCAGGGACTCACCGCGGGCGTGCCGGTGTGGTCGACGTGGCGCGGGGAGCAGGCGATCGGCGATGAGGCTGGCGACGGCGAGCGCTAGGGTTTCCTCGGGGCGCGCAGGTGCGGGCGGTCTGGTCCGCCTCTCCCGACGCGGCGCAGCGCAGCCGGCTCGTCTGGTTCTCCCCGACCCCCTCCCCGACGTGCTTGTCCTCTGGAAGGGTGTAGACGCGAGGGGGCCGAGGGTGCCGGCGATGGCGAGCCGGTGGCGAAGGAGAAAGAGGGGGAGAGGGCAGGGCGCCTTCGGGGTGGATCTGGGGGTTCTGGGCGGGGGCAGAGAGGTTGGGGGGAGGATAAGAACGCCAGGGGGGCAGGTGGATGGCGTGGGAGGGGAGGTGGCTTCGGCGCCACCTTTCCTGCTCACGTGCTCGAGATGGGGGCTGGGTGGCGCGCAGTCTTTGGGAAGGAGGAGACTAGCAGGTGGGACTGGGGAGGCTCGTGGCCCAGGTGAGGCTAGAGGGGCCCTTGGGCCAGGGAGAGAAAGAGAGGGGAGAAGAGAGGGGGGGTTCGGTCTAGGGTTAGGGTTGTGGGGTTCCTTGGCGTGTGGGGGAGCTGGGTGGGGTGGGGCATGGAGGGAAGAGAGAGGGGAGATGGAGTAAGGCATGGGGTGGTCAAACTAGAACTAGAAAGGAGGAGGGGCACTTAGGGTTTAGCTAAGGGAAGGTGTGGATTAGAGGGAAAAAGGGTGGCTTAGGGTTAGTTTTAGCTAAGAGAGGGGGAAGAAAAGAAGGTTGGCCCCTTGTACTAGATCATGCATGCTCCAAACAACTAACTAGGACAAGGCAAGAAAAAGAGGGATAGGGAGAGAGATGAACATGTGGTGATGGTTGCTCTTTGGTCCATGCATGCTCCAACAAAGAACAAACAAGATCAAAGGAAAAGGGGAAGGGTTTAACTAAAAGGGAAGAAGAGGGGGAGAGATTTGATGAAGAACACTACAAGCCAACAAAAGATTTAAACAAAGGAAGAAGATTCAACTAGAATTCAAATAAAACCAAATACTAGAAGAGGTGGCACTTGCATGGCCCATGCAACATAATTAATGCCCAATGGTTATATTGTGAAAACAACATTATTTCATGTGGCTTTAATCCTTGCATTCCCAAAAAGTGGGCAAAGGCCAAGCAAAAGATGATGGGTGGATCCAACCAACAACATGAGCTAGAGATACTCAAAACTAAAATGCCAAGCTCATATTATTTGGATGGTGGACTTATAAGGTGGTGAAAGAAAAGGTGGTGGAGTCAATAAGAGAGATGCCCCCAACTCAACTTGGGCATTTAACAATTTATTAAGACCCAAATACAATATCAAGAGGCAAATACAATTAATCATGCACATGAGATAAGAACCAAACAAGAAAGGGTTTTATATGATGCTCAAATGCAAGGGGACATGATGACATGAGCATGATATGATGATGATGCAACAATTATATGTTGGAAGTGGCTCTTTTTATTATTATGACATGTAGCATTACAGGGTTGAACAACCGGGATGCTACAACTCTCCCCACTAAACAGGAATCTCACCGAGATTCTAGGAAGAAGAAGAAGAAGACACAAAGAGAGAAGGATGGTTGGCACGGAGTTCATCTTCACGCTCCCATGTTGCTTCATCAATGTAATGGTGTGACCACCGCACCTTGCAAAACTTGATGGACTTGTTGCGTCCTTCGCTCATGGTCTCAAGGATTTTGGTGGGGTGTTCCTGATAAGACAGATCTTCTTGGAGGTCGATTAGCTCATGATCCACAGTCTTGCCGGGGTCTTTGAAGCACTTCTTGAGCTGAGAGATGTGGAAAACATCATAAACTTTGAGTTTTTCCGGAAGCTCTAGTGCATAAGCAACTTCTCCTCTTCTACCACGTATCTTGAAAGGACCGATGTATCTAGGAGCCAACTTTCCTTTGATACCGAAGCGGTGTGTACCTCTCATGGGAGTGACACGAAGGTAGACGAGATCACCTGGGGCATATACCATATCTGTGTGCTTCCTGTCATAGTTGCTCTTCTGACGACTTTGAGCAATCTTCAGGTTCTCCAGAATGATATGCACCTTCCTCGCTCGAGTCACAATGTCGGCCAAACCAGATCCTTTCTCCTGACCGACCAACCAATGGGAGTTCTGCACTTGCGTCCATAGAGAGCCTCGAATGGTGCCATCTTCGACTCTTCCGAAGTCATTGTTGTAGGAGAATTCAGCATAAGGAAGACACCTCCCACTTCATGCCAAAAGAGATGACGCAAGCTCTAAGCATGTCCTCCGAATCTGATTGATTCTCCACTTGTCCTTGATCGAGGGTGGTAAGGCTTTGAAGTTCAACTTTGTTCCCAAAGCTTTTTGGAAACTCTCCTAACTTTGAGGTGAAGATGCTCCCACAGTCGAACTGATTTCAAGTGGAACCCCATACAAAGAGACAATCGTTGATATAGAGCTCACCAACTGAATTCCGTAAATTGTTTCTTTGATCGAAGAAATGAGCCACTTTAGAAAGCACATCGATGACAACAAAGATTGCATTGTTGCCCTTCGCGACCTTGAAAGCCAAGTGATGAAGTCCATCTCAACTTTCTCCCATTTCCATTCCGGAGGTTTCAATGGTCAGAAGACCAAATGGTTTCGATGGCGGATGCCTTGACTCTGACAGACATCACATTCGAGACATACTTGGCACAATACCGTTTCAACCGTGCCACCAAGATTGTGTTTTCAAGTCCATGTACATCTTTGTGCCGCCAGATGGATAGAAAGAACCGACTCATGTGCCTCCTTGAGAACTTGGTCTCGCACGGATAGTTTGGAACAAACATCCGATGTTCAAAGAAGAGCGCCTTGATCATCAACATGGAAGGACTCGTACTTGAAGGCCAAGCTTAGAGATGAGCTTTACGGTGCGGATCACCAAGTCGACGAACGAATCTGTTCTTCTAAGAGAGGAGTAGCCAAGGTTCAGAGATGCCCTTGTTCCACAATTTCGTGTTCAAATTGACGGAATTCCTCGCACAAGAGAGGTGCCGCTCTTCCACCATGAGGTTGTTGACATAAGCTTTTACGCTAAGCATCCGCCATGACATTTGCTTTGCGAGGTGTAGTTGATGGTCACATCAAAGTCATTGATTGCTTCAATCCATCTCCTCTGGCCAAGGTTGAGATCAGCCGAGTGAAGATATACTTCAAACTCTTGTGGTCCGAGAAGATCTCACAACGGTTACCAAGCAAGTAGTGCCTCCATAGCTTCAACGCAAAGACAATCGCCGCTAGCTCGAGGTCATGTGGGATAGTTGATCTCATGCGTCTTCAATCGACGAGAGGCATAAGCAACCACCGTCTCTCTTGCATAAGGACCGCACCCAATCCTTGCAAAGAGGCGCCGAATATCTGGAAAGGCTTAGATGTATCTGGAGGAACCAAGACTGGTGTGAAGTGAGCTTCTCTTTGAGTGTCTCAAAACTTTCTTGACAAGGAGTCCACAGTACTTCTTGCCTTTCTTGAGGAGGTCGGTAAGAGGCTTTGCTATCTTCGAGAAGTTCTGCACAAAGCGACGGCAATAGCTAGCCGAGAAAACTCCGCACTTCCTTGACATTAGCGGAGGAAGCCATTCAACTATTGTCTTCACGGTTTCCGGTTGATCGCAATGCCCTTGGCAGAGATAACATGACCCAAGTATGTTACTTGCAGCCAAAACTCACACTTTGAGAACTTTGCATAAGCGGTTCTCACGAGCTTGTTTAAGACACACCGCAGTGCTCTTCATGCTCCTCCTTGGACTTGGAATAGACGAATGTCATCCAGATATACCACCACAAACTTGTCCAGTACTCCATGAAAACGGAGTTCATCACCTCGAGAAGGTAGCAAGTGCGTTGGTGAGGCGAAAGACATGACCGTGTACTCATACAGCCATAGCGGGTGGTGAAAGCTGTCTTGGGCACATCCTCTTGCGAATTTTGATTTGGTGATAACCACTCCTCAAGTCCAGCTTAGAGAACACCACGCCTCGCCAAATGATCAAATAGATCATTTATCCGAGGGAGAGGATATTTGTTCTTGATGGTTTTAGCATTTAGAGCCCGGTAGTCAACACATAGCCTATCGGTTACATCACGCTTTTCACAAAGATTGTTGGGCTACCCCAAGAAGAAGTGTTGTGTTGAATGAAACCCAATTTCTCTTGTTCATCAAGTTGTCGCTTGAGTTCAACCAACTCGGAAGGACCCATTTTATATGGCCTCTTGGAGATAGGAGTCGCTCCAGTTCAAGCTCAATCACGATTCAACCTCGCGATCCGGAGGCATACCGCAACTCTTCGTGAAAGACATCCGGAACTCACAGACACCGGGTACCCTCCGAATAGCTTCCATAGCATCGTCATTCGGAGCAGCCAAGGAATAGAGCCGGACCGCAGGAGTCGACTTGGAGAAAAGACTACATGGCCTTCAGAATCTTCGTGAGACACCGAGTTTCAAAGACAATCAATCACAAGCATTTGTCCAACCAATCCATGCCCAAAATGACATCAATGTCAGAGTTGCCCAGAACAATCAAAGAAGCCAAGAATGAAGAACCCCCAATCTCAACTTGATTCCCATGACTGATCTTAGTTGCCATCATATTTGCTCCAGGAGAAAGAACCATTAACTTCTTTTGAAGAGGATCCAATGCTAACCCATTCTCACTTGCAAACTTTATAGAAACAAAAGAATGCGATGCACCAGAATCAAAGAGAACTCGTGCAGGGACTGAGTTAACGGATAGCATACCCATTACAACTCCAGGTGCGAGCTCAGCTTGAGAGGCGTTGACGCAGTTGGCCCGAACAACCGCAGACCCGGGCTTAGTGTTGATGTTGAGAGCCCGAGGCGGTGGTGCACGAACCGAAGGAGAGCTTGATGCAGATCTTGGCGGGGGTTGAGGGAGAGCTTTGTTCTTCATTGGACAGTTCCAGTGGGGATGTCCAGGATCTCCACACGTGTAACAAGCACCGTGAGGACGTGGAGCAGAGTAGCCAGGGACTCCGCCAGGCGCTCCAGGGTAAGGGTTGTTGTAGCCCCTGGGAGCCGCAGTGGTGAAGTTTGGTGGCCTTGACGTGAAACTCGCAGGTCTTGGTGGAGCGACGGTGGGGTGTTAGGAACCCAGACACGCCGCTTAGAAGGAGCTGCCATAACTGCAGAGCTTGATGCATCCCTGTTATGTTTCTTGGACTCTTCAAACATTTGCCTGCTTGCCTCCTCTTGTAGTGCCATATGCTGCAGTTCCAGGAAGGTTGCCGGTCTTGCATGTGTGATTGCATACTTGATCGACGCATTGAGCCCTTGCCTGAATCTTTTCTACTTTTTCTTGTCATCAGATACCTCATCACCACCATAGCGAGACAGGTTCATGAAGTTCCTGATATAGGTGTTGACGTTATCATTTCCCTGCTTCAGGTTGAGGAAGGCCTCCTTCATCCTTTCCATCACAATCTCTGAGAGAAACTGTTTTGAAAGTCGCGGTGAACCTCTCCCAAGTCGGAACCAGGCACTTGCCTTCAAGTAGTTTTCCCACCAAAGAGCATCTCCTTTGAGAAGGTGGGTAGCACACTTGACCCACTCCTGCTCGAACATCAGCCTCGAGCAACCTTGAGATCTCGTGGTGCGCCAATCATCCGCGTCCCGTAGGTCGGTCGACACATCGAATCGACGAGGTTGAACTTGAGGAAGCTCTTGATGTCACCACGCTTGGGAGGTGGAGGAAGTGGAGCAAACTCATTCCTTCCGACGCTCTCCTCAAAGCGCCGCTTGGTTCTCTTGCATGGCTGCCAAAGCATTAGCTATGCTTGACAAATGAGCCCAGCTCCGAGGGATGTCCTCTTCCGGCGTGGGAGCCATCCTGTCATTGATAAAACTCAAGTCGATTATGATGGAGAATGATAATAATCCAAAATAGTACCAAGATGGAATTAACCAAGATTAAAGGATACAATTTACTGAGATGATATTAAAATATCAACAAAGTTCATAGCACCTAAAAGATATTAAGCATATCGCACACGACTGAAAAGGAGTGTGGTACACAAATATATAAAAGAAAAATTTTCCACAAATTTCGGCATTAAAATACCAATAGATGCGCAAAATTACTTAACGAATCAAGATTAGTGACTCTACCGATTCAATATACAAAAGCGAATGATACAAGTAGTGGTATGGTCGCGACTCCATCCCGCACTCAAATCATTACTCCGCACATGAACAAGTGGAACACATATCCTAACCCCTTCTTCTCACGACGAAACCTAAAGATTGGAAACTACGGAAACGAACACCCCAAACAAGATAGCGTCGGATACAAGAGGAAGATAGATTGCGTCGGTTTGCATAAGCCTGTCGGTATGGAATGTACCAACAGTTGATAACCAAAGGCAGATAAGATAACAACTTGGATGCAACAGATAGACAAGGAATTACACACAGACACACACACACAACCTATGGTACTACGGAAACCCAGAACACGTGAATCCTAGTTTGAACTTTGAGAAGAGGATTGAAAACGTTGCACTTCCTTACCAGAAAAGGGTGGGTGGGAGGGTAAGAATAAAAAGTGGAAGCAGTCCTACACTCGCGTTTTGTTTTTCCCTAATATACATAACTACCAAAATATTTACTAGACTGACAACGACCGTTTGGCTGAAACCCTGAAGGTCGGGATGGCTCTGATACCAATTGTAACTACCTCGGTGAACTACGCTCCTAGATACAAGCCTGGATGAGTGGTAGTGGTTGAAATAGTACGGTGGGGCCCCAAAAGCCACTCACTGGTAGTCCTTTCAGACGTCCCAACCACTACCCTCTCAACGGGACCTGACGGGCGTGGTCGGCGAAGGGATCAACTACGACACAAGTGGGTATGTACGCAAGCCACCATACAAGAGTACATCGAGCCATACCATCTAGAAAGAAAGGAAATATACCAACGCCATACGGCAAGATTCAAATGACCTAGATAAATCTATATTTTAGGATAACTCCTCATACAACACACATCGAGTATCATGCAAGCGGCAAACAAGATCCGAGTACGGATAAGAAGCAAATCGGCATAAGATGCCGAGAAAATAAGCACATCCCAACCAGGTCTCATGGATCCCGTTCCTAATCTCTACACCGAACGATCGTTGCCAACATCTTGACTTCTTCCACCCAAAGATCCGTCCTGAGAAGGTACCTGTTCATCTGAATCAAGAATTTATCGTGTGAGACCCTAAGGGTACTCAGCAAGTCTTAATGCCTCTAAAGGGGACACAACCTGGGGTGACGCAATTGCAGCAAAAGATAAACCCTAGCAATTCTACAGATAAACGCTAACCATCCGCCTAACCAATGATAGACGGATGTCCGTGAATTTAAGAACAACAGTTATAATGGTAATTTCATCCGATCCATCCTCCTCCCTGCTTACCAACAAGGAAGCGGACGAACAACCCCCCCACCCGTTGGAAATTTTATTAACCATTCCATGAGTGTTGCACTATTTACTAGTCAAATTACTTAGTCAAATTAAGGCGGTACTTTAGTTATGCTTGTCTATGATCGAGAAACTGTGCTCCAAGTCGTCCATATCCGCGGACACGGCTTTCAGAAAGTTTTACCCGGCCGGGGTGCACCAATAGCAACACACGCTCGATCAACCTCGGAAAAACCAAATCAAAACCCAACGAGGCTTTCACGACTGAACAATCACAAGATTCAGAAATATTTCAGGGGGCCACCCCTTAAGTAGATCCCGCAACGAAGATAGCTGACTTCGAGACGGACTCAAGGTTTGCGACAATGGCTGTAAGCGACTGGGAACCCGAAAGTGTGGCTGGGCTTGTCGATACCGCGTAAACATTCCGCTTACCTAAGCGATAAAGGTGCGACTCGCACAATTTAAATACGAAAGTAGCATGGCATAGGTACAGATAGTAAATAAAACCTCAAACTAGTTTGTGGCCCCAAGAAATAAGACTAATCAAGCTCGCCTGTGGGGTCCCATATACCTCCCGGATGTGGATAGCGCGATAAATCAAGGAACAGGAATCAAGTACTCGGGGTCTTACGGGACACAAGTGAGCAGGAAGAACCAAATAGCAGATGTTGCTCACCGGTGCCACTTTCTTTAGTTATCCCATACTACTCAGGTTAAGTTGTTTAGGTACCTCATTATCCAACAGACTCTCATATACCCTACACATGCTGTTCTACGACTCGCATGTCTCACACAACTCCTATAGTAGTGGCTCATGGGATGGAGGAACAAGCTTGGTGGGGTTTAAAAGTAAAGGCTATGCATACTTGGGATTCATTTTAATGCAATCGCAACTCAATGATGCAAGAATAAGATGGAGGCAATAGGTACTGTATGTATGCAAGCATGTGGAAGTGCTTGCCTGGTATCTCAGTTGAAGCAAGGGACGGATCTGGGTAGTGCTCCTGGTTCTCTTGATATGACCCCGCCAAAGGTCTATCCGAGAAAAACCAAACAAACAAGGCCAACATGAATATAGAGCACAAACATATGAATAAGATGCGTCAAGCAAACAATCATGCCATGATGAATGATGCACAAGTTGCATGGCAATAAGTAGCATGGCATGGGTGAGGTGTGGAGGACAAGAAAATAACATTTAATTGGGTTTTAGAATCACATTTGTTGCCATAACAATTGCTGTTCCCTATATTTTTATATGATGCATGCTGCAATTGAAGTCATGGTTAGCATAACAGAAAGGTCTCGTCGAGCTGATCATTTTAGACATATCATTTGCTTAATTTGGAATTATAAAACTAAAGTTATTAATTATTGAAAATCCAGTGGCATTGGTGGTAATTTAACTAAACTTGGAATTTTAATTGTGCAAAAGTAAAATTGGATGGTATATTTGGAATCCTCTCATCTTGCTGATATCCAAACATATATTATTTGCCCAATTTGGATTTAGTATGAAAAAGTTATAGAAATCTGAATTTGAATTTGAATTTTGAAATTATTTAACAGAATTTGAATTTGAAAACAGCATCTGGGACGTTTCATACTCAGCCTAAACCAGCTCTGGTCACTGACAGGCGGGGCCAGGGGTTCTTGATCGCCCACGCGCCGAGGCTGAGGGACCGCGGGTTGATACTAGCAAACATCGAGCCTTTTGCAAAACAACACGCATACGCATAAGTGGGCCGCGGACCGCTGTTGAGGCAAAGGGGCCAGGGGGTATTAGCAAAATGCCACGCTGGCATCAGGATCTTCCCGCACTGGCGGAACAGGCACAGCGCGCCATGGCGGGAAAGCGGGTTGAACGCGCGACCAGCGACGCTGGCGCGACGCCGGAGCCGCTGCAGTGGGGTTGGGTAGTTAGCGAGGAGGAGGTTAGGCGGCGGATAAGGTGTGCGCGGGAGCGAGAGGACGCTGACGACCACGCCGTGCACTGAGGGCGTTCTTCGCCGTGACCCGCTCAACTAGGAAGCGATCGAGGGGGGGAACGTGTCTAGGAAGACCAGGGACTCACCGCGGGCGTGCCGGTGTGGTCGACGTGGAGCGAAGCGATCGGCGATGGTGAGGCGACGGCGGCGCTAGGGTTTCTCGGGCGCGGCGGTCTGGCGGCTGCGTCGCCTCCTCCCGACGGCGTCTTGCAGCGTGGTGCCGGGGCTCGTCTGGTTCTCCTCGACCACCTCCCCGACGTGCTTGTCCTCTGGAAGGGTGTAGACGCGAGGGGGCCAAGGGTGCCGGCGATGGCGAGCCGGTGGCGAAGGAGAAAGAGGGGGAGAGGGCAGGGCGCCTTCGGGGTGGATCTGGGGTTCCGGGCGAGAGGTTGGGGAGGATAAGAACGCCCGAGGCAGGTGGATGGCGTGAGGGAGGTGGCTTGAGCCACCTTTCCCGCTCACGTGCTCGACATGGGGGGTGGGTGGCGCAGTCTTTGGGAAGGGAGAGGAGACTAGCAGTGGGACTGGGAGGCTCGTGGCCCAGTGAGGCTAGGGGCCCTTGGGCAGGAGAGAAAGAGAGGGGAGAAGAGAGGGGGGGTTCGGTCTAGGGTTAGGGTTGTGGGGTTCCTTGGCGTGTGGGGTAGCTAGGTGGGTGCTGGGGTGGGGCATGCATGGAAGAGAGAGGGGAGAGATGGAGTAAGGCATGGGGTGGTCAAACTAGAACTAGAAAGGAGGAGGGGCACTTAGGGTTTAGCTAAGGGAAGGTGTGGATTAGAGGGAAAAAGGGTGGTTAGGGTTAGTTTTAGCTAAGAGAGGGGGAAGAAAAGAAGGTTGGCCCCTTGTACTAGATCATGCATGCTCCAAACAACTAACTAGGACAAGGCAAGAAAAAGAGGGATAGGGAGAGAGATGAACATGTGGTGATGGTTGCTCTTTGGTCCATGCATGCTCCAACAAAGAACAAACAAGATCAAAGGAAAAGGGGAAGGGTTTAACTAAAAGGGAAGAAGAGGGGGAGAGATTTGATGAAGAACACTACAAGCCAACAAAAGATTTAAACAAAGGAAGAAGATTCAACTAGAATTCAAATAAAACCAAATACTAGAAGAGGTGGCACTTGCATGGCCCATGCAACATAATTAATGCCCAATGGTTATATTGTGAAAACAACATTATTTCATGTGGCTTTAATCCTTGCATTCCCAAAAAGTGGGCAAAGGCCAAGCAAAAGATGATGGGTGGATCCAACCAACAACATGAGCTAGAGATACTCAAAACTAAAATGCCAAGCTCATATTATTTGGATGGTGGACTTATAAGGTGGTGAAAGAAAAGGTGGTGGAGTCAATAAGAGAGATGCCCCCAACTCAACTTGGGCATTTAACAATTTATTAAGACCCAAATACAATATCAAGAGGCAAATACAATTAATCATGCACATGAGATAAGAACCAAACAAGAAAGGGTTTTATATGATGCTCAAATGCAAGGGGACATGATGACATGAGCATGATATGATGATGATGCAACAATTATATGTTGGAAGTGGCTCTTTTTATTATTATGACATGTAGCATTACAGGGGTTAGACAACTGGGATGCTACACTCACTGTCAGCCATTGCATCATTCTGTTCCCAATCACTTGCTTCTTCACTTTCATCACTTTCTTCATTATATGCAGCTGCAGTATTGCCTCTATTCCTCTTCCTTGACCTTAATCTACCTGTTGCCTGCCAAAACTCACCGGCGAGCAGCGACGAGCAACACGAAGAGCCGGGAGGCTCCCAGAACTGCTGGTGGGCCCTGGTCCTCGGCAACCGCAAAACTCCTGCGACACGCCCGGCTTGGTTCGAGATGCCACACCTATACCGGGTCGAAGGTGAAGGATTGCTCGATTGATTTCTGCATGGTAAACAAGTATACATAAAATTCGAGCCGTGACGGCTCCGGTGTTTCACGTGAATCGCTCCTAGAGCCGATTATCCCATGGTTCTGCATTAGATTTACGATAACATGGGGTTTTGCTTTATCATTACAAGTTAAATCGATCTACGACGGTTTAACGCTTTCACTACGTAATCGAACGTCCTACACGTAATTGAGCCTGGTAGATACAAAAGATGATAGAAAACTAATCCTAGAAGAGGCCTAACAACCGACGTAAAGTCAATTAAGAACAACTTCTCTAGAACTAGCAAACCCACGTCCTTCACGTATCGATCGTTCAACCCGTTTGCAAGGCCCGACTACGTAGATATCAAACTAAACCTTGGCGAATAAGGCATAACCATAACAGATCGAATCACTAAATAAAGATCATAAGATGCTACCCTTGCACTTGGGAAAAGGTGCAAAGATAGCGAGGTAACTAGAGGTAGCATAACTTAAACAATTATAACGAAGAGCACCGATGCTAGCCTCAATAAATCTATGATAGTAGTGTTACCGCCATCAACAAGGCTTCAAAGACGAGTAACACAAATAACGATAAGATCGCCTAGATCGCAAGATGCGATCTAGGCAGCATGGCACTTACCCGAAAGAAACCCTAGAAACAAGGGGTGGCGATGCGCCGAGATTGTGTTTGTTGTGAACGTGATTGTCCTCTTTTTCTTGATAACCCTAGGTACATATTTATAGTCCGGAGACTTTCTATCTTTGGAATAACTCTACAACTCTATATTTACCTAAACTGAAACGGAACCTAAACTGAAACGAAACCTACTATGATACAAGATACACGGGCAATTTAGCCCAAATCCACGCACAAGGCCGATTCAACAACACGTTGAATATACGTATCTTCCAAGCCCATCTTGATCACGGCCCATCTCCGTCTTTGGCCAAAATATGGCGATAACACATACCCCCCTGGTTTTGGCAATAATAATTCCAAAACCACTCTGTTTTCCTTCTCCCCTTTTTTTGTATCGGGTTGGCGTTGTAATGCGTTGCGAGAACAGGATATCGCCACGCTACCCCTTCATCATGATGCCCTGTCTTCTCAACTCCTTCGCGAGGCATGATTTGACGATTTGGCACATTCGGGAAACCGCTATGGCATTGAACCGCTTCATACTATTCCCCTTATTTAAATCCATCTAAGCAGTTCGCAGTCCCCATCTTCCCCCAGTAGCCAAAAAACCCTTCTTCCTCCGCCGAAAAAACCCTCTTTCTCCGCCATGGCCTCCTCTGCTTCCTCTGGCCTGTCCTCCCAAGCCTCCAACTCAATGAGCGACCGAGAGCCGACGCTAGAGCACCCGCCAACGACGGCGTACAACACTCTCGCCCCACAATGGTGGGACGAGAGGGATTGGGACTTCACCGCTTGGTCGGAGGACGACGCGTCCTTGACCGATGGCGAGGACAACCTGCAGTTCCTTGCCGATGGAGGACTGGAGGCAGACAGCACCGACGACGCCATGTCTTGGGACGGCGTCGACTCCTCCGATGAAGAGGAGGAAGAGGAGGACACCTCCTCCGAGGAGTACCAGCCGGTGAAATTCCGCCCGGGTCCAGCGAGGACACCGACGACGGCGAGGAAAGAGGCCCCACGCTTCTTCAAGAAGAAGTGAAGACGACGCCCGAAGCAGTACCGAGGCCAATGAACAAGACGGCGGCGACGACAGCGACGACGACCTCGGCCTAGATTAGGAACCAGTAGTAGTAGTAGTAGCAATAAGCTCCCTTTTGTAATCAATCAGCCTTTTGTAAGCAATCAACTTTTGAATGAATGAAAATCTGTTCCTCGAAGATTGCTTTTGTCGCCCCAATTTTGCCGATAACCAAAATAGGTCGATGCTCCAGAAGCCGATAATACTGTATCGGCTTTCATCATACTGCACTCATACAGTCAAACAAGTCAAATCAAAGAGCCGATGACCACATCGGCTTTCCCAAAAACGTTGAGGGTCAAAACTTGGTCGCATACTTAGGCAAATCTAAACGGCCACTTCTTAGTTTCAAACGGTAACTGCGACCTCCTTCAAAAGGCGACCAGATCTCCACTTGCCCATCGACGGATCGAGCTCACGGTGACAAGAACCCTCGATCCCAACTGTAGACCCATCTCTGCAAAACCAGATGGCGGAATCGTCCAACACCAATCCGGAGGTCTCCGGTGCAAGGTACGCCTACCCTCGCGATCTGACGCAATGTTATAATTTAATGGCGAACACACGAATTAATGCCTTTATTCCACCATTAAACTTTCTAGGTCTCGGACATTACTGCCGCCGCTTCTCTCTCCCAAATTCTCGTCTTGGCCCCGTCTGATTCTAGTCCTGCCCACCTGATTTCTTGCGAAGCAAACAGAATCCCCTTCGTAAGCCAAGACCTAGATCTGAACTCCTGGGCCGACTGCCTGCGAGCCTGGCCTAATCCCCCTGAACACTGGGTCTCTTGGTTCAACAGAGTAGCTAGAGCTTACCAATCCCAATGGGAAACCACAGGAATAGCCGATGCCTTGCATTTATCACTGTCTCCTCTTGAGAAACATGAGAACCTTCTGAAAACCATCGGCTACTTCAGTGCGACGCTCTAAACTGTTTTATGTTTGGTCATGGCCCTATGTCACCAACCTGGTTAGACGTGGTGATGATCACTGGTCTGGATGTTACATCACCCAGCCCCTTTGCCTTTAAACTGACCAAAGTCCCTTACAAACTGTCTTCTAAAATGCATCGCACGAATCGGGTGCCTACCTCCAACGCCATATGAAAACAAAGGGCCTGTGGAGAAAGAACATACCTTTCTCAACTTCCGGCTGGAGCACTTCATATTCTGGCCCTTCCTTGCTCCAACCAAAACTATCTCTCCTTAGCCCACGAACCGCCAAGGTACTCAACTTGGCCTCGGCAAACTGTTTCTTGGAGAAGTCTATCGATACCTCGGTTGATGTCCGCTGTCGTTTCTTCGGCATAGCAAAAACAGGTGGTCCTTGGTGGTTTATTCAGCTATGGGCTCATTTGTATTTCCAAAATCACATCCCAAACTTCCCCTTTGGCGAGCTGCACCTTTCCGGATGTAAAAGGGAAGCGATCCGATGCACCTATGGCCAAGCTTTGTATCGATGCCGAGCAAAGCCGACCCCTCAGGAGGCATCCAAGTGGTTCAGCACTTTCTTCCAAGGCCTAGACAACCCTACCTTCTTCCCTTACATGGAGGAATCAGAACACTTTGAAAATCCACTCTCCTTCAGGCTGGACAATTTTGCCGATGACACTAGCACTCGGCAGCTCTTTTCCACCGTGATTCGTCCCTGTTTCCTTCCAGTTGGCATGAGTACGTCCAACAGAATAATCAAACCTGGGTATGAATTCTACCAGCTAGTCGTAGTGGCTCGCCAATTCGGCCTTGGACAAGTAGCTCCCTACTTCTTTCTCCATCACCTTACGGAGAGCAGAGCCGACCTGCCTGATCCTCTCACCAGCCAAAGGTGTTATTCCTTCTTTGATGCTCTGACCATCCCAATTCCCAACGACCTCACCTTTGCCTCATCAACCGACGGCTTTGAAGACTGGTGGTCGATGTGGAAGACTCACGCCTTCAGGAGAGCTCTGGGACCGTTGCTGAAACAGCTCGATGCTGACTATGACATCCACGTAGAACAGGTACCACTACTTGCAAATTTTCTTGATGCAGCTTGCAATTGATCCTTTTATTAATCCATTCTTTCTCTTTGCAGCAACAAGATGGCCCTGAGCCTACGCACAGTGATGGCTCCCCTTGAGTTCTTCCGCCATCTCTGTGGTTCTTTTCTCGCAAAACTCGCCACCTCGAAAAAGGTCATAATGCGTAGACCGATAACACCACAATCGGCTTCCAAGAAACCAAGAACTCCTAAGTCACCGCCTCGAGTTCCGACTAAAACCAGAGCGATGGTGAGGAAGGTAGCCAGAAGACCTTGAGGCGCCGGAGCCCTTCTCCAGACATTCGCATGTAAGCTAATTCAGGCCTTGGTCGATCCTTGTCATTCTTCCATTCTTGCAGACATGCTCGCCTTCGGTTCTCCTCTTTACAAGCTTCCGAAGACACCTCCAGTGAGGATACCTGCACCAATCGAGGAGAACTAGGCCCAACGGATTCGAGAGGACCATCACACGAACCAGCCAGATTCACCACCATCGGCTTCCGGTGAAAAGGTCGGCTCTGAACTCGCTACCCCGAGCACCCGAGGCGGGCCAATCATGGGTCCCAAGAGAGCTCGCAAAGGACTACAAGCTTCTTCGTCGAGCCGGAGGTTTCAAAATCACCACCCTTCATACTCTTACTACTTGTTTCCTTTTGTCTGCCGATTTATCATTATTTACATCGGCTAAGAACACCTTTCATGCAGACGACTGACGTTTTCAGTGGGAAAGTCGGGGAAGTGCCGACGCCGGATCTGGGAATCCCCGAAGGTGCAGATGAAACGGCTACCACTCTGGCCAAGCCTCCAGCGACCACACCCAAGCCGATGGTCTCCTCATCGGCTATCCCCTCGATCTTAGGAGAGGTACGTTTAGGTTCTTTCGGCTCATCCTTACACGTTTGGATGCATACTGACGCTTTTCTGGCTGCCAGAGTTGTGATATTTCAGGTTTGTTGTCGTTCGACCCTGAATCCATCGAACCAACTCCCTCCGTTGCTGCTGATGAACCACGAGCCAGGGTTGTTCCACCTCAATTCCAGCGTCTCAAAGACCTGCTGTCCTCCCCAATCGAAGAGCTGATCGAGGGTTCTGAGGAGGTGAAGAGCGTCCTGGCTAAAATAAAAGACCAACTCCCAGTAGTATTGCAGGTGAAGCTTTGGCCAGTCGTAACCCTGTTTTTCTACGGGCCAAGAGTGAAGTTAGCTCGTGAGAGGATCAGTCTGCGCCGCGCCCAACTCCCACTGAAAGCCAATATCGCAGACAGATGCCAGCAGCTCAACGAGAAAAAGGCGTCTCTGGATGCCAAACCGACACTCACAAGGTCGCCGAGCTCGCATCCTTGAAAAGGGAGTTGGAAGATCTTGAAGAGAAGGTCTGGGCGACTAAACAGCTCATTCGTGATAAAGAAGAATCCATCGCCCGCTCTCAAGACGGAGCAGAAAGCCTCAAAGCTCAAATGAAGACCAATCTGGAGAATCGTGCCTGAACAAGCAGCTAGTGACGGGCAAGGACGAAGACGACGGCCGAGATCGCCGAGGTGGATCGTGTCCGTCTTGGCGCCTCCACGCCTTGAAGCATTTCTTGAGCTTCGTATGTAAACCGGCACCGTTTGTAACATATGTGAACCTCTAGAGTCGATGACCGTGCATCGGCTATATATTTTTGTTTTATTTGGCGATTTTATGTATCGCCACCACATTTTGTCCAACGTCTCCGTGCTTTTTACTGGCCGATTTCATGTATCGCCCATATTTTATCGCCCATCATCCCACATGCTTGGGAAATATTTCTTGAGATGTTGACGTTGACCGCCATCGGGAATTTTTACGCGTCCGGCTCCTCGAGCATATATGCTTCCTCTTAAAACTTGATCGACCTGCGGCCCGTGCCAATTTGGAGACCATTTACCATATGTTGCATCCTTAGTCCCCAATGGCAACACAACTTCCCATACCGATCACCAACGTGGAACTCCTTTGGCCTCACTTTCTTGTTATATGCCCGAGCTACCTTGGCCTTGTTCTCTTTGATTTTCTCCGGTGACCACAGCTGAGCTCGGTTAAATCCTCAACACTCACTCATCGTGTTGCGTATTCTTCGATCGTTAGATCGTTACGAAAAGTGACACGTCTCGATCCAGCCGTAATTTCCCGTGGCAATACGGCTTCTTGTCCATATACTAGATGGTATGGCGAGGTTTTTATCGCTCCATGGCATGACATGCGATAAGCCCATAACGCCTCGACAAAACCTCGTTAACGCCTAGGGTGATCATCGATTTTCTCTTGATCGGTTTGATGAGGCTCGGTTGGATGCTTGACTTGCCCATTTGCACGAGCATAGTATGGAGATGATCGATCGACTTGATCCCCGTGTCCTCACGAACTTTCTAAACTCGTGAGAAATGAAGACCGAGCCTCCATCGGTCGTGATAGTTTAGAATCCGAATCTATGGATGACATGTTCTTTCACAAAGTTGATAACATCCTTTGAGTTTCTTGATTTCATCGGGACAGCCTCCACCCATTTAGTGAAATAATCGGTGATGGCCAAAATCCACATGTGGCCTTTGCTTGATGGAGGATTGATTTTGCCGATCATATCCATGCCCCAACCTCGGAATGGCCAAGGCTTGATGATGGGGTTCATCATTTGGGTACCATCTGAATTTTCCCAAATTTCGACATGCTTGACACCCTTTGTAGTACTTGAAAGCAGTCCTCGAGCATGGTGGGCCAATAAAACCACGATCGCTGATCAACCATTTCATCTTGTGAGCTGATTGGTGAGTTCCACAGGCGCCTTCGTACCTCGTGTAGGAGCCGATTGGCCTCGGCTGTTCCCGAACATTTGAGCAATAACCCCTCGAGTCCTGTAAAACATGTCATCCCCAATAAGCACATACTTCATGGCCTTGTACCTTATCCGTTTAGGTGCCCCGAGGCGAATCCTTCAAGTAGTTGAAGATATCGGCTCTCGATCGTCGACTTCGAGGCGTGCACGAACATCGGCTCCTACGCTCGTCCTTGTAGCACGAAGCCATTGTGCAAGATCATTTGCCTCGGTATTACTGCGAGCTGATCCAGTGAAGTTTATGTCCGGAACTATGCCATCATTTCATGGCGTGCAGCCATAATGGGTAGAGGACTCGCTCTCGCATTTGTATTCTTCCGTGAGTTGAGAAATCACCAACTTGGAGTCTCAAAATTTCCTTTACGCTCCGGCTTGATGAGCAACTCCATTCCTTGCGTATCGCCTCGTACTCGGACGTTGTTGGTGCGAGGAGCCGATAACTGATGGAGAAAGAAAATGTTGCCCCAGGCGACACGAGTAACATGCCGATGCCGCACCCATCGTCACAAACCGATCCGTCGAAAAACATAGCCCACGTATAGGCGGTGCGCTATATTAGTGTTGATCCTTTCAGCGATAAGGTCGGCCAATGCATCCCTTAATCGCTTTCGGCGGGTTGATACCGGATGTCAAACTCCGATAATGCAAACATCCATTTGCCCGGTCGGCCTTTCAACATAGGAGTCGGCATGTGCTTTATGACGTCGACTTGCATATGATGACAATCTCCGTGATAGCAAAATATGGCGCGACTTAGTGCGGTAAAAACAGCGGAGGAACAACTTATCGATATCGGGATACCTTGTCTCAAGCGTCCATCATACCTTATGTAAAATCGACTCGCTCCACCCATCATAAACTTGCACCACCATCGAGGCGATGGGCGTGTCAACTCTCGACAAGTAAATGTAGAATGGTCGTCGGTGGGGTGGAACCAACAACGGCGGCTTCGTCGATATTCTTTGATCTCGTCAAGGCTCGTTGTTATTCGCCCCAGCCGAATTCCTCGTCGATTTAATTTTCACTAGTCCCATGAACGGCTCTATCCTTCCCGACAGATTAGAGATGAATCTTACGAAGTTGATCTTGCCGATGAGAGATCGCGGTTCTTTCTTTGTGGTGGGTGGCTTCATTGTTCGCCTCCTCGACTTTTCGAGCCGATCTCAATTCGCGTTCATGGACCAAAAACCCAAGAACTGACGGCGTCACCCGAAGGCGCACTTCTTTGGATTCATCCGTACGAATTTTCTTGTTCGGTCCAGACGCGTTGCAGATCGTCCGGTGTCCTTGCTGAAGCGACTTGACCACCACGTCATCGATGTAAATTTCCACCAGCGCCGATCGGATCATGGAAAATATAATTCATGGCCCTTTGTACGTGGCGCCAAGATTCTTGATCCAAGCGTCATGACTACATATTCAAACAACCCCACCGACCACAGGACTCAATGCGTCTTGTGTATGTCTTACGGAGCCATAAAAATCTGGTTGTAACCGCATTGCCATCCATGAAGCTCAAGATCTTATGACCACCCACGCTTTGATTAACGTTTACGCCACCGCATCGGATACTCATCCTTTGGGGTAGCTCTGTTGAGATCCGAAAATCTATGGCAACACGCCAACGCCATCCTTTTCTCTCTGGTACAATACTAGAAATCCACTCGGCATACCGCATGGCCCGATTAACTTGGCACAACATTTTCTCGACCTCCTTCTTGACTTCTTCGAATTTCGGCCTTCATCTCGTGCTCCGCTGAAATGGCGAAATCCTTTTTAAGCGAGTCGATGCTCAATGATGCTCTGTCTAACCTGCATCTCTGTAGTCCAGCGAAGCGATCTGGATATTTTTCAGGGCTATCATGGGACCCGCATACTCGGATCTAACTTCTTCGATAAATGTTGGTCGTGGCTTATCCCCAGGACCAATGTCGATTTCTTCTAGTTCATCAGCGGATGTAAACCCATACCCTAGCTTTCCGTCACCTGTCAAATCGATGCTAAACACAGGGCAAACGGTAGGTGAGGATAACAAAAATAATTTGGGCCAATTGCCTGAATCGGCCCCCTTTCTGATTGCATTAGTCAAGGACGGTTTACACCTTATTGTTTTACAATGGCAGGGCATCTCCCTGCTACGACTACGTGATCTGCTTGTCGTATGATTGCTGCTTTTTATTTTTTGTGGCCGATCGCAGGGGTCGGCCGTACCACGGGTGATCGTGGACTTTTCTACTGTCGGGCGATGGATAAGACCAGCCTCACCCGTTTTTGTAGCTTCAATGCGCTCACAGCCGTCTAGACTGATTCGAAGATCGGCTCTTGGTCTTCGCTTCCTGCACGTTCATGCCAGCTATGGAGATCTCGATAGAATCATCTGGATGGATGAACTCCACTTCATCTCCATCCCATTGTATTAGGCACTGGTGCATCGTGGACGGAATGCAGCAGTTCGCGTGAATCCAATCTCTCCCTAGCAAGACAGCGTAGGTGCTTTTCTTCACGGCGAAAAATGATGTGGGTATGGTTTTCCTGCCCACGGTATCCACGTTGATCGCCTTGCGTTTCAAGTCGACCATTGAAGTCGCTTAACGTGACGTTGGTTTTGATCGGATCTGCGGTGGGCGTCCCAAACGTCGTAGCATGGAGTATGGCATGATATTGATGCCGCTCCGGTGTCCACCAACATCTTGCCGAGGTTTCCCATTGATGTAACCTCGTAGTACAGGCTTTCGGATGTTTGTAACCCTTCTCACGTGGCTTCTCAAAGATAACGGCCGTGGCGCAATCGAGCGTGCCACCGGTAGCTCATTGGTTCTTGGCGCGAGAATTACGGAAGTATGAACACCATGTTTGTGCGGCCGATGTCCGTGCATCGGCTTTTACTTTGGGGCGCCACTCTTTCCTTGTCGGGCGGTCTCCGTTTCCAAATGCCTAATTTTAACGGCGGATCGGGTGCTTTCTTTAAAGCGTGGAATCACGTGTGACTTCCTCAAGTTCTGCCATTGCACTCTACGCTTTTGGGTATATCGAGTCCGTCGGGACACCACCTTGGACGGTGATATCTTCTTCTTTGTCATCCCTTGGCTTCTCGAGGTCTTTTACTCGAGTGGACTCCTATGTGGCTCGAGGTGGGAGAGGCCCTAGACGTTTGAACCGAAACCGGCCTCGTGTCCTCCTTCCCGTCCGCATTCCGGGCGGTTGTCGATTGTAGGCAATCGGCTCATTCCGCGTCCCAAAGAATACTTGAAGAAAGGACAATCCCAATGTTTGTCTGCGCCTTCCTTTTCTTTTTGACGGTCCCCTAGCGAGGTGCTCATATCCTTCATCGCTCCATCGCCTTGGCGCGTTGGTCATACTGACACTCATACTTGTTAAGGAGATGCGTGGAATGTGGCTTCTGATACCGCACTCTCCTCACCTGTTCCTCTGTTAAATACCACCTGTCATTGTGGCTGGGCCGGTCACATGGACCAGCCTCCTCTCTTTCTTTGCCCCGAGAGCGACCACCTTCCTCCTTATGCGTGTCATGGTGGTACCGGACCACGCCATATTAACACCGAACGAGAAATCCAGGTGACGCCTCATGAGCGATCGAGTTCTACCATGTTGACGCCGGAAATGGGTTTGTGTCCACTTTCATGGCGAATCGCCCAAGGATCGACGGCCTTGTTCTATCGCCGTTTGGATTTGGCGACGTAGCTCTTTGCAATCATTGGTGGTGTGGGTGAACAGTGATGCCACTTGCGGTATGGTCTCCGTTCATTTCTGAGTAGGGATTTTGTGGCCTTGGGTAACCTCAGCTTCTCCTTGATAAATCGAATATCTGCTCGGCTTTGCTCACATCGTCGAACCCTTTTGCAGCCTTGCTGTTTCACCCATTTGCGGATCAGGATCGCCCCGAGCCCATTCATTCGGCCACCTCCTGGTCTTGTGTAGGATCATCTTCTTCTGTATCAACCAGGCCTATCGGACGTTTGAATTTGTCTTGGTACAACTCAGGGTGGCGTTGTTCATACATTGTCAGCTTCTGGGCCATGTGCGCCAACGAGTTGTACTCTACCGAAAGCGGATCCTTGATGGGTCCGAGAGACCCAACACCGCTAGCTCGGCTTCTTTCTCGATTAAGCGAGTGAGTAACACCGGTTCTTACGGTCTGAGCGTTGGATGTACTCTGATTTCTCCCGCTTCGCCGCTGCGCCAGTGCGCAATGCCACCTCGGTAGCCTCGAATGATCTTGAATGTGGAACTGCTCTTCCGGTTGCTTCTAGGTCTGAATCGAATCGGTGGCGAGGTGTACCATCAAAAGCTGGTCATGTCGGAGATTGCGTAAAGAACCTTACGCCGCACCGATCCGATCTGAAATCATGCCCAAGCGTTGTGTATCGGCTCACGTGCTCGATCGAGCTCGATCCTTCTGATCCGCTAAACCTTGAGAACTCAGGGAGCCGATACTTGGGTGGCAGCGGGATCAGGTCAAACTCGTTGGGGTACGGCTTTGAATAGCCGATTGTCCTTCTCCTCGACGGCGAACTGGTCTCTCAAGATGGTACGGATTTGTTCCGTTGTTTGGGCTGCAGGGGCTAGATTCTCATGACTCGTTCCAGTGGCATACTTGGCTAGCCACGCCTGTTTGTCGGCGTCCATCCCAGAGATTCCTGCTCCAGAAACACCTTCCCCCGAAGCCACTGCTCCAGAAACTCCTGCCCCAGCAATCCCTGCGGTTGCAATCTGGTTCGTGCGCGTCAAGCTGTTGCAGTCCGGCACGTAAGTGCACACATATCCATGTGGGATTTCTTTAGGTGGTTCAACAGAACGGCAATCGCTGGGTCGCCTCCGACCTTGTAGAGACGACGTCTGCCGCGCCCTGGTGGTTCGGAGCTGCAAGTGTGAATGGCAGCGCTGAGTGCGAGCGGTCTTTCTCCCGTGATTCCCCGAGTAGGCCCCGATGGAGAGTACTGATGTTTCATGATCTCTGAACTACGAATGCGATCCGTTCAGCGTTCACGGGCTCTCGAATGGCGGTGAAGAGAATGAGCCACCATGTAATTGACTTCTGTCGCGCAGAGCTCAGTGCGCTCCTCAAGGAATGCAGATCCACCTCATCAAGAGCACCTCGGTGAGAACCCTTTCCACCGATGCCATGCTTACGAGTCCTCTCAAAAGAGCCGATGAGATCGGCTTCAAGAGAGCTTTGATGTCATCATACTTCGCCTTGTGCTCCTCGTGCAGCTCGTCGACGCGGATCGGTCTGTTCTCCATCGCAGCCGAATGTTGATGTAGACGTTGTTGAATGTCCCACCGGGCGTGCGTAATGTGTTGCCTACCAAAACTCACCGGCGGCGACGAGCAACACGAAGAGCCGGAGGCTCCGTAATCGCCGGTGGGCCTCGGTCCCTCGCAACGCCCGCAAAACTCCGCACACGCCCCGCTTGGTTCGAGGCGTGCCACCGACCTATACCGGTCGAAGGTGAAGGATTGCTCCGATTGATTTCTGCATGGTAAACAAGTATACATAAAATTCGAGCCGACTGCTCCTGTGTTTCCACAGTGAATCGGCTCCTAGAGCCGATTATCCCATGGTTCTGCATTAGATTTACGATAACATGGGGTTTTGCTTTATCATTACAAGTTAAATCGATCTACGACAGTTTAACGTTTTCACTACGTAACTGGAACGTCCTACACGTAATTGAGCCTGGTAGATACAAAAGATGATAGAAAACTAATCCTAGAAGAGGCCTAACAACCGACGTAAAGTCAATTACCGGAACAACTTCTCTAGAACTAGCAAACCACGTCCTTACGTACTACTGGATCGTTCAACCCGTTTGCAAGGCCTGACTACGTAGATATCAAACTAAACCTTGGCGAACAAGGCATAACCATAACAGATCGAATCAGCTAAATAAAGATCAAGCAAGATGCTACCCTTGCACTTGGGAAAATGTGCAAAGATAGCGAGGTAACTAGAGGTAGCATAACTTAAACAATTATAACGAAGAGCATCGATGCTAGCCTCAATAAATCTATGATAGTAGTGTTACTCGCCATCAACAAGGCTTCATTACGAGTAACACCAAATAACGCATAAGTAAAAATACTGCCTAGATCGCAAGATGCGATCTAGGCAGCATGACACTTACCCGAAAGAAACCCTAGAAACAAGGGGTGGCGATGCGCCGAGATTGTGTTTGTTGTGAACGTGATTGTCCTCTTTTTCTTGATAACCCTAGGTACATATTTATAGTCCGGAGACTTTCTATCTTTGGAATAACTCTACAACTCTATCTTTACCTAAACTAAAACGGAACCTAAACTGAAACGAAACCTACTATGATACAAGATACACGGGCAATTTAGCCCAAATCCACGCACAAGGCCGATTCAACAACACGTTGAATATACGTATCTTCCAAGCCCATCTTGATCACGGCCCATCTCCGTCTTTGGCCAAAATATGGCGATAACACTACCAGCAATAGTTCCTTCATCATGTTTCTCAACTGAATCTTGTACTGAACTTGTGGGATAGACAATTTGAATTGGTACTGGAGGTCCCTCTGCACTTGGATATTTAGGTTGGGTACTCTTTCTTGGCTTTACAGGGCTAATAACAGCAGGCAAAGGAGCAAATGGAAACTGTATGTAACACCCTCAGAATCGGACCTATGCAAGTTTTAGCGAAACCCGCCAAACCGCATAGAAACGATTCAAAGGTGCCCACCAGGCACTTTCGTGCAGGTGGAAAACGAAGTAATAACATTACACAACCGTCCTCGATGGGACCCACAGAACAGATATATACAACAGCGACTCAAAGAGTCAAGAATACAGATATAAGATACAAGATCCAAATCACCTTGAAAATGATAGAGCGTCCGACTACGGACAAGATTCAAATGGGGCTAAGAGCCCTGAAGAATAACCAATGGCGTCCATAACCCTGCCCAGGCCAAACCGGAAGGGTAACCCTGCTAACGATGTTGATCTCAAAACCTGCTTAAACAAAAAGGGTGCCGACAAAGGGCAAAGGAAAAAGAGGAGCGTCAGTACTGAGGCCAGTACACGGCGAGACTAGAATTCGGCGCTCCTCACCTACATAGGTATGGTGGACTGAGCGGCAGCGGCAGCATGCACTAAACAACCTATAGAGACTCGATACAACTGGCGACTATCAGAGAGGGGTAAGAAAGACCTATCCGGAACCAACCTGGTACTACCAACAAACAAACCCATCCTGGTGTTTCCCCCTCGAGACCAAACGAGGAAGTCAACCGAGGAACTCACACAGTTGGCAGTTTTATTTATTCGGTTAATGTTGCAACACTTACTAGTCAAGTATAGATAATCATCCTGATAAAATAAGCAGTGGGCAATTTTAGTTAGCCATTCCGTGATAGTTGCAACACTTACTAGTCAGATACAATAGCATGAGATAACCCAAAACCCAGCAATTGTTGGTACTTTTATTTAGCCATTCCGTTGTAGTTGCAATATTTACTAGTCAGGTACAATGGTCGCAAGCGACACTCCAAACAAGCAATTGTGGGCAGTATTATTTAGCCATTCCATTATAGTGCAGCTGATTACTAGTCATTATAAAGTCAAGTTTATAGCACTACTTTAGTTATAGTTGTCTATGATCGAGATACTGTGCTCCAAGTCGTCCATAACCGCGGACACGGCTTTCAGAAAGTTTTACCCGGCCGGGGTGCACAAATAGCAACACACACTCGATCAACCTCGGAAAAACCAAATCAAAACCCAACGAGGCCTTCACGACAAAGCAATCACAGGATTCAGAAATATTTCAGGGGGGCACCCCTTAAAGTAGACCCGCAACGAAGCCGGCCGGCTCCGAGACGGACTCAAGGTTGTGGGGACGGCTGTGAACGACTGGGAACCCAAAACTGGGCTTGTCGACATGGCGAAATCGTGCCACGATCCTAAACAGTACATGTGCTATCCATCGCACAATTTAAATAAAGCAGTAAAGCATGGCATAAGTACAGGATAGTAAATAAAACCTCAAACTAGTTTGTGGCCCCAAGAAATAAGACTGAATCAAGCTCTGGCTCAGGGGGGTCCCATAATCCTCCCGGATGTGGATAGCGCGATAAATCAAGGAACAGGTATCAAGTACTCGGGGTCCTACGGGACACAAGTGGGCGTTCGGAAACCAAATATTATCTATCACCCACCGATGCCTCTGCTTACTTACTTCAATTTTAGTTGTTAAACAGGAATTAAAGTGAACGAAAAGTAAAGCCATGATCATCTCCAACATCAAACATGCGGCATTACTCCAACAACTGTGGTACTTGGCGACACGCAACAGCACTTGAGCAAGCGACTACGTCACGCAAGTCCAACTATCTACCAAACAACAGGTAATAGGAGGTGTCCAAGGCAATATACGGCTGCAAGGGATATCACGGGTACGAAAACTAGAGCAACGCAACACAGATAGCAATAGAACAACAGGAGGGAATAAATACTATAAAAGTAAGATAGGTAGAAAGGGGAAGATGCTCGCCTGAAAACATTGTCGAAGGTTCAACCGAAGATCGGGACGACACTCGCACCAACTCAACGGCCTTATCCGCGAAGAAGCAAAACGCTAGAATAAACACCGGATGCAATATTTAATACAACGGCAGAAGATCGGCATGATGCATGCTTATGATATATGACATGGCAAAGATGCGATGCAATTAGGTCAATATTAAGTGGAACCGGGGTCCCGACAATCAATTAGGTGGTTCATGTTGTTTATCTACACCGCAAATTAAATGTTGTTTTAGCATGGCAAAAGATAGCACCGGTTCGCTACACAAATTTAAATGAGGCCAATATAAGGCTAGATTTGTCCGCATATGGGCCCCATATTTGATTATTAGGTGAATCGGCATAAGGCCCCCAAACCTCAGACAAGCATGCATGCAAGATGAATGATTAATATGCAACAAGTTGTGTTATATTATAAAATAGGGTTTCGGGAAGGGGTGCACACTTTAGAGGGTTCTCGACGGTCTTGGGGTTCCGGGGTTCGGGGTTCGACAGGGTCCGGGGTCCGGTCTCGGGGTTCAGGGTTCGACGGAAACGTTCTCGGATTCCGGGATCGTTCTCAGATAACGGGGTAGATCTTGGCGCATTCGCGGTGGTCGGTCCATGTTGCCGGCGGTCCAGGCGTTCCGAGGAGAAGATCTTGGCGGGCCGAGGTTTCGCCGGGATCGTCTTGGTGGAGAACTTTACGTTCTCGGTGAAGAAGATCGGGGTTGGTGTGGATGATCTTTTAGCTTTCATGCAGATGGTTCTTCAACTTGTCGACACCAGAGTAGATGATGCGGTAGCACATGGCCACAGGTGTCAACGACGGTGATCCTCAACATACTGCTCTTGTGCGCACACGCGAGGCGGTCGGGCTCCTTGGCGGTACGGAACCTGCAGGCGACAGGGACTTCGCGACCGAGACGCTGCAGACCGTGGCGCGATGGCGGAGGCGAGGAAGGTTGCCGACGAAGAGGCACAACGGCCACGGCTCGCGGATGGAAGCCGGCAGGGGCGACGGCGGAGCTTGGCATCGGAGGGGCCGCCGAGGAAGGTCGGCCGGACGCAGGACCGAAGGCGGCGGGGAGGCTCGAGGTCGACGGCGGGTGAGGCGCAGACGGGGTCGAGAGGGTGGGTCCGCAGGAGGGAGAGGCCGGCGACGAGCTCGGGGGTCGGGGGCACCTGCAGAGGCGAGGGAGCATCGGCGGCAGGCGCACGGGAGCCGGGCGGGAGGAGGCGAGGCGGCGAGGGTCGACGGGAGCGGAGAGCCGGGCGGACGCACTGCCGGGAGTCATGGACGGAGGCGGGCCACGGAAGGACGGCTTGGCAGGGGCGAGGCGGAGGCGAGGTGAGCGGAAGGGGCATGGTGGTGAACGGTGGGGAGGAGGACGCCAGGCTGGTGGCCGGAGGAGCAAGCGGTGAGGCGGCTCGGGCGGGGTCGGTGAGCGGAGGTCGGCAGAGGCTGGCGGTTGGGGGGGCAGGACGTGTGAGAAGAGAGGAGAGAGGCGGCTGGCGGGTCATGGGCAGACCGAGAGAGAGGAGGCGAGCGAAGGGCACGCAGGAGAGGGAGACGAGCGGGAGGAGGAAGAGGAACAGGGGAGGAGCGTGCGTGGGGAGGCTGGGACGCAGGGGAGTGGGGCAGCGGAGGTGGGGCCCAGGGCAGTGGTAGGGCTGGGGTGTGTGGTCATGCGTGTGTGCTGGGTGTGTGTACCAGGTGAGGGAGTGGGGGTGGGTTTGGTCTAGGTGGCGGCCTGGGGTAGGTGGGGAGGAAGTGAGAGGTGAGGTGGCAAGAGGGGATTGGGTGGGGTGATGTGGCTGGTTGGGTGGGTAGATTAGGTTGGGTAGTTTTAGGATTATGGGTGGACCAATTTGAACATGGGGGTGGTCGACTGGGTCGGGTCGGCCCGTTCGACTGCCCCCACTAAAATAATTTAATATTTTATTTGTTTAAAACAAAGTTTCTGCAAACCGATAGCAGACAAAACAAAATAATCCGGAGACCCGGGTTTGCGTGTTGAACAAAGGCGGGGCATTTAGAAAACAAAACTAGGTTTTTCCGAAAATAATTTTATGCAAGCAAATGCAAGATGATGACGATGCTCAAATGCAATGTGGCATGATGACATGAGCATGCGGTCATGATGATGCAATGCACAAAATCAACGCGATTTTCTAGTAGTGGTTTTGCGGGATGCCACACTGTACTACATCATCATAAGCTTTAAAGCTCAAGATCTGGTCATGGTCCAAGTATATGCTGAAGAAATGATGCCCTATGTGAACTAAATTAACCATAGCCATGAATGAATGGTCATCACATAGCTCCCTCAGACCATTACTGGCAATTGTAAGCATTGGAATACAGTAGTGAATCTTCATTCTACCTGCCATCTCATAGCTAAGTTCTTCAATAATCCTTTCAAGCATCACTTCTGACCAACTTAGGGTAGCAACTTCATCGTAATGAATGATGTGGCCATCAACATAACTTCTGTTCTTGCCAGTGCCCACAAAAAACCACCATGATTTATCTCCAATGTAAAGTATGCACTTATTTCTCCTGCAAATGAACAATGAAATGCTTAATTACCAACTGCAAGCTTCAATTTTGGCATGCACAATAAACAGGGCACATCATATTTCTAACCTTAAATGAAGCAGAAATATGGGCATGCCATCCTCAACCTCAACACTGTAAACAATTTTTCTACCATAAAAATGATATTTTTCTTAAACCCTAAGCCCCAATCACACCAAAATCATCTATGAAAACCCTATCGAATGTAAATTGCAAAACAGAGACAGAGGATAGATAGATTATAGTCAGAGCACCAACATCTAACATGCTGAGCCACAAATATGCTCAAAATCAAAGTCGACGGTTCAGGGATTACCGTAGACAGGAGGGGGAGCGCCTTCCGGCCGCCGGAAGGGAAACATCGTTGCGGCTCCTGGCCGCAACATCTGTGCGGAACCACCACACTGCCGCACTGCCTCTCACCCCGTGTTGTCGACGAAGAAAACCGCAGCAACCTCGATTGCCGCCGAGCTCACTCCCCTTCACAGTGGCCTCGCGCCGTTCCCGCTCCCACTCTCCCTCTTCTCCTCGACAGCTCCGCAGAAGTTGATGAGAGTGGAGGGGCTAGTTCATGATTTCAGAGTTGTCTGAAGGGGCCAATGGGATAATTACTCCTCCCTTCCGACACCATCAATGCTTGCGTGAGACTGCCAGTGGGACCCTCTAACCGCCATGTCGTGCGATACATCGCGCCGTATCGAGCGATGACCGCGTGTGAAGCTCTCGCGCAAGTTTAGTCACCATAAACTCGTATTAGCATTGTACCGTTACCGTATTAAACTTGCTAAGCAACTACAGTGACCTCTGATGGATTTAACGCAAATTTTTAGGCGTGTAGTATTTTCCAGCACCTGCTGGAGCGTCGTTTTTGCCTTCCACGCACTAAATCGACCATTTATTTTTTAGCGCGAGCGTGATTTAGCGTGTCTGCAGGATATGCACTGTATTAGAATGTACACTCCTTTTGACTGCAACATCGAGAGAAATAAACAATAGGCTGAGTGAAAGTTCTTGAGAAGTTAGACAAGGGATGTTATTTTGTCCGTTTCCTACAACACTTCCAGATGTATAAGATGTGGTCATTAGCAGACCGATGTTACAAGTTGTATATTCGAAAGAAAAAAATGTTACACCTTTATCTAATAATAACGGACTCAGATTTGTATAGATTTGAATGTATCTACACACTAAGCGTAGGGGTTCGTAGCATGAAAAACAAAAAAATTCTACCGCATGCACACAAACAAGCCAAGATCTATCTACTAGATTGTAGCAACGACTCGATAGAAGCACTCACCCACGAAGATTCCAAAGCGGTTAACGAGAGCAGATTCTCGTGGGTGATGTAGTCGTACACTTGCCGATCTCAAGATCGCGTAGACGATCCTTCCCAAGGCCATGCTCCTACAGCCTGCAGTCACACGTTCGGTACTCGATAAAGACCTTCCTCTCCCTTGTTCCAGCAGGCAGCGGAGGTTATAGTTCTCCCTTCGTGGTTCCAGCGGCACGACGACGTGGTGTCGGAAGTAGAGGGAAGATCCCGCAGGGCTTCACCTAAGCCGGTGCGAGTTATGGTGGATTAGGGTTTCCCGGAGATCTAGGGTTTAGATGACTGGGAGGAGGAGGAGGTGTCGGCGGCGGCTAGGGAGGCGGCGACGGCGGCGCGCGGGCGGAGGCGAGTGGCGGCGGCGGCTTGGGCACGGCAGCGGCGGCGGCGCGGGTGTGGGGAGGGATTGTCTCTTGTGGTGTTGGGGCAACCCTCCCCCTCTATTTATGAGAGGGAGGGGCAGACTTGGGAGGGGTGGGTTTGAATCCAAACCCAAACCCAAGTTGGATTGAGAGAAGGACTTGTTTCTTCTTCCACTAGGAAACCATTGTTCCAGTTTGACTTTTCAAACTTCCCGTTTGACTTTCAGTTTAGAGCTTTATTTCTCTCTTGCAAATGACAACACCAATTGACCTACGATATGATCCAATCATTCCACATATCCATGACACCTTCATGGACCATTCCCCTTCCGGTCTGGTGAATCTTCTAGACTCTTCTAGAACCTCTCCGATGAAACCATCAGAAACTTTCCCGAACTCCGAAATCGGACTTTCCTTATATGAATCATATTTTCCTGACCATTCCGGATCTCCTCGTGATATCCCGGATTCCATCCGAGACTCCGAACAACTTTCGGTATCCCTATTAACATTCCATATCTACTAAACAACATCGAATCCTTAAGTGTGTCTCCCTACGGTTCGTGAATTATGCGGACATGACCGAGACACTTCTCCGATCAATAACCAATAGAGGAATCTAAAAATTCATATGGCTCCCACATATTTCTATGATTTCTTTGCGATCGAATGAACCACTTACATACGATATCAATTTCTCTTTGTCTCACGATAGTTTACTTATCCGAGGTTTTGATCGTTGGTATCTCTGCATACCTAGTTCAACCTCGTTACCGATAAGTACTCTTTTCTCGTTCCCAGATATGTGATCCATTGTGATCCAATCACATTCTTGCAAGCTAATTGGATGACATTCCACCGAGAGGGCCCAGAAAATATCTATCCGTCATATGGATGGACAAATCCCACTCTTGATCCATGTGCTTCAACCCATACTTTCCGAACACTCAACGCCACCTTTATAGCCACCCAGTTATGGTGTGGTGTTTGATGTCATCAAAGCATCCTTCCGGTGATGGTGATTAGCATGATCTCATGGTCGAAGGAATTAGGTTACTATGTATCAGAAAGCTTATAGCAAACAAACTATTGAAATGACTTGATCTTAATGCTATGCTTATCTATAGGAGTATGTCCATCATACCATTCTCCTAATGATATGATCTTGTTATTAATAACATCTAAATGTTCATGATCGAGAAACCATGATCATCTATTAATCAACAAGCTAGTATTATAAAGAGGCTTTACCAGGGACTCTAATTTAGTTTATAAATAACACAAGTATTAATGTTTCCGATTAATACTATTATATCATGAATGTAAACATTTATCATAAACACAAAGATATAATAATAACCACTTTTATTATTGCCTCTAGGGCATATCTCCAACAGTCTCCCACTTGCACTAGAGTCAACTAATCTAGATTACATGGTAATATACCGAACACCCATGGCGGTTTGGTGCTGGTCATGTTTTTCCCTCGGGAGAGGTTTAGTCAACGGATCCGCCACATTCAGATCTGTGTGTACTTTTCAAATATTTATGTCTCCATCTTGGACATGCTCTCGAATAGCGTGAAAACGTAGCTTGATGTGCTTCATCTTCTTGTGTGACCTTGGTTCTTGCGCATTGGCTATGGCGCCCATGTTATCACAGTAGATAGACATTGGGTCCAGCGCACTTGGAACCATATCGAGCTCTGTAATGAACTCTTTCATCCATATCGCCTCTTGTGAAGCCTCCGAAGCAGCTATGTATTCCGATTCAGTTGAAGATCTCGCCATAACGCTTTGCTTTGCACTCCTCCAGCTAACTGCTGCACCAATCAACGTAAATACGTATCCAGATTGTGATTTAGAATCATCCGGATCGGTGTTCCAACTAGCATAGGTGTAACCATTAACAACGAGTTGTTCATCACCTCCATAAGAAAGAACCATATCCTTAGTTCTTCTCAAGTACTTAAGGATGTTTTTGAACGCTGTCCAATGATCTACTCCTCGATCACTTTGATATCTGCTAACAGCATATGCAATGTCGGGTCTAGTACATAGCATGGCATACATAAGAGATCCTATGTTTGAGGCATAGGGAGTCTTACTCATCCTTTCTCTATCTTCTGTCGTTGCAGGACTTTGAGTTTTACTCAAGGTCGTATTGGGAAACATGGGCAAGAACCCTTTCTTGCTATCTTCCATTCCAAACCTCTTTAGAACTTTGTCCAAATATGTACTCTGTGATAATGATATTAGGCGTCTTGATTTATCTCTATAAATCTTAATGCCTAATATGTAAGCTGCTTCGCCAAGATCTTTCATTGAAAAACTATTATTCAAATATTCCTTGACGCTATTAAGAAGGTCTACATCATTCCCAATCAACAATATGTCATCTACATATAGTATTAAGAATGCTACAGAGCTCCCACTCACTTTCTTGTAAATACAAGCTTCTCCATAAGTTTGTATAAAACCAAAGCTTTTGATTACCTTATCAAAACGTTGATTCCAACTCCGGGATGCTTGCTTCAATCCATATATGTACCATTGAAGTTTGCATACCTTGTTAGCATCTTTAGTATCGACAAAACCTTTGGGTTGCATCATATACAACTCTTCATCAATGTCTCCATTGAGGAACGCCGTTTTGATATCCATCTGCCATATCTCATAATCATAATATGCAGCGATTGCTAACATAATCCTCACAGACTTTAGCTTCGCTACTGGTGAGAAAGTCTCATCGTAGTCAACTCCTTGAATTTGTCGAAACCCTTTTGTGACAAGTTGAGCTTTATAGACAGTAACATTACCATCAGCATTTGTTTTCTTCTTGAAAATTCATTTATTCTTGACAGCCTTCCGGCCATCCAGTAAGTCCACCAAAGTCCATACTTGGTTTTCGTACATGGATACAATCTCGGATTTCATGGCTTCTTGCCATTTATTGGAATCTGGGCTCATCATCGCTTCCTCATATGTCGCAGGGTCATCGGTGTTGTCCACCAACATGACACTCATAACGGGATCATACCAATCAGGAGTGGTACGAGTTCTCTTCGACCTGCGAGGTTCTGTAATAACTTCAACCGAAGTTTCATGATCAACATCATTAGCTTCCTCTCTTATTGGTGCAGGCGCCACAGGAACTACTTCCGGTGTTGCGCTACTCGCAAGTTCGAGAGAAGGTTCAACAACCTCGTTGAGTTCTACTTTCCTTCCAGTCACTTCTTTCGAGAGAAACTCCTTCTCTAGAAAGGATCCATTCTTGGCAACGAAAATTTTGCCCTCAGATCTATGATAGAAGGTATACCCAATAGTTTCCTTCGGGTATCCTATGAAGACGCATTTTTCCGCTTTGGGTTCAAGCTTGTCCGGCTGTAACTTCTTTACATAAGCTTCTCAACCCCAAACTTTAAGGAACGACAATTTAGGTTTCTTCCCAAACCATAATTCATACGGTGTCGTTTCAACAGATTTAGATGGTGCCCTATTTAAAGTGAATGCGTCTGTTTCTAATGCATAACCCCAAAACGATAGCGGTAAATCTGTAAGTGACATCATAAAACGAACCATATCTAAGAGAGTTCGATTATGACGTTTGGACACATCATTACGTTGTGGTGTTCCCGGCGGTGTCAATTGTGAAAGTATTCCGCATTTCTTCAAATGCTCGCCAAACTCGTAACTTAGATATTCACCTCCACGATCAGATCATAAAAATTTAATCTTCTTGTTACGTTGATTCTCTACCTCACTTTGAAATTCCTTAAACTTTTCGAAAGTTTCGTACTTATGTTTCATGAAATAGATATACCCATATCTACTCAAGTCATCCGTGAAGGTAAGAACATAATGATAACCACCGTGCGATGCTACACTCATTGGGCCTCACACATCGGTATGTATGATTTCCAATAACTCCATAGCTCGCTCCATCATACCATAAAATGGAGTCTTAGTCATTTTACCCATCAGACATGCTTCGCATCTTTCAAGTGATTCAAGAAGTCCATCGGAATGGAGTTTCTTCATACGCTTCACTCCAATATGACCCAGTCGACAGTGCCACATATAGGTCGAGTTATCGTTCATTTTAAAACATTTAGCTTCAATGTTATTAATGTGTGCATTTCCACAATCGAGATTCAATAAGAATATACCATCTATCAAAGGTGCATGTGCATAAAACATATTACTCATATAAATTGAACAACCATTATTCTCAGACTTAAACAAGTAACCGTCTCGCAATAAACATGATCCAGATATAATGTTCATGCTCAACCTAGCCACCAAATAACAATTATTTAAGTATAAAACTAATCCCGATGGTAGATGAAGAGGTAGCGTGTCGACCGCGATCACATCAACCTTTGATCCATTTCCAACGCGCATCGTCACCTCGTTCTTCTCTAGCTTCCGTTTATTCTGCAGTACCTGTTTCGAGTTACAAATATGAGCAACCGAACCAGTATCAAATACCCAGGCACTACTACGAGTACTAGTGAGATACACAACAATAACATTTATATCGGATATACCTTTCTTATTGATGTTGTCGTTCTTCAAATCCGCCAAGTACTTTGGGCAATTCCGCTTCCAATGACCCTCTCCCTTGCAGTAAAAGCACTCAGTATCAGGCTTAGGCCCAGCCTTGGTCTTCTTCGCCGGCGCGGTAACTTTCTTACGACCCTTCTTGAAGTTTCCCTTTTTCTTAGACTTGCATTGCTTCTTGAATTTGGTGGTCTTATTGACCAACAACACTCGGTGCTCTTTCTTGATCTCCACTTCTGCAGATTTCAACATGGAGAAGAGTTCTGGCAACGACTTGTCCATGTTTTGCATATTGTAGTTCATCACAAGTTCTTGTAACTTGGTGGTAGTGATTGGAGGACATGGTGAATCCCCAAAGCATTAGGAATCACTATACCCAAGCTTTGGAGTTTACTTGCGTGCCCAGACATCTTAAGCACGTGCTCACTGACGGAGCTGCCCTCTTCCATCTTGCAGTTAAAGAACTTTTCAGAAGCCTCATAACTCTCAACTGCCGCGTGAGCCTCAAATATCATTTTGAGTTCACGGACAATATCATGTGGGTCATGATTCTCAAACCTTTTCTGAAGCTCTGACTCCAAACCATACAAGATAGCACACTGAACTATGGAGTAGTGATTCTTCTGAGCGAGGAAAACATTCTTTACCTCATCGGTAGCATCACCGCAGCGGTCACCCAATGTGCATCCAAAGACATAGGTCAAATTACCAGCATTGAGGACAATCCTCAAATTGCGAAACCAATCCGCGAAGTTGCTTCCATTGTTTTTCAACTTTTCTTTCTCTAGGAACGCATTAAAATTGATGGTAGGGACCGCCATTGATCTACAACATATTTGCAATAGTTTAGACTAAGTTTATGACAAATTGAGTTCTAATTAATAGTTAAATTAATCTAGGTGAACTCCCACTCAAAACAATATCCCTCAAATTGTTTTAGTGATCACAGGAACCAAATCCACCACATCAAAACCGATCATCACGAGAGTTGATGTAGCTTCAATGGCGAACAATCAAAATATTCATCATATCTACTATATGACTCATTCTTTACCTTTCGGTGATCCGTGTTCCGAGACCATGTCTGTACATGCTAGGCTTGTCAAGATCAAACCTTAGATTCCGCATGAGCAAATCTGGCTTGCTCACGTTGTATACACTCGCAGAATCTAACATACCCGATCATCACGTGGTGCTTCGAAACAACGAGCTTTAGCAACGGTGCTTACTAAGGATGAACACTTTAAAACTTGAAATTGTGTGCTTGAGGGATCATCTTATAATGCTACCATCGTGAACTAAGCAATACAAGATGCATAAAAGGATTAACATCACATGCAATTCATAATATGTGATATGATATGGACTTTCTTCTTGTGCTTTCGATCTCCATCTTCAAGCACGAACATGATCTCCATCATCACCGGTATGGCGTCAAGGTCAATGGCGCCATTTCATGGTTGTCGTCCACCAGCTTCAACTTGAAAGAACATTTCTTAATCCCTAGTGTTTTGTGTGTTACATAACAATATTAAGGATTATTTAATGTGTGTTGAAGTGTTGCAGCTCTCTCTAAGAAAAAGGGAAAAGTATCTGCCTTTGGGGGGCGGATAATCCGCCCCTCCCTCTTCCCAAGCAGGTGCAAGCCCTAGAAGGCGGGCAGAATTTTTGCCGTATTTTCCGGCCTCGCCGAATAATCCGCCCCTCAGGAGGGCGGATAGTCCGCCCCCTTGCTCACCACCAAGGCGCAAGCCCCAGAGAGGGGGCGGAGTGTTGGCCGGACTTTCCGGCTTGGCCGGATAATCCGCCCTAGGAGGGGGCCGGATTATCCGCCCCCCAAGATCTTCACCAAGTCACGCAGGCGCTAGCCCCAGAGAGGGGGCGGAGTTTCCCCAGGGGGGCGGAGAATCCGCCCTAGAGTTGCTCAACGGCTAGATCTGGGGAGGGGTATTTAAGCCAGTCTTCCCCCTCCTGCCAGATCTCTTGATTCATTCGAAAAAGATAAGATATGATCTGCAACCTTCATCCAAGAGATATCCACCTAGATCCACCCAAAGGCCCCGTCCCATGGGGAATCGAAGGAGGAGAACTCGATCTTCATCATCAGCAATCAAGCGCTTCCTCTCCTCTCCATTCATTTGGAGAATCACCGATCTAGTATTTCTTGCAAATACCTAGATCCTTATTTTGTTTATATTGATAAACCTTGTTCTTGTGACAGCTTGTTGTCATCCCGGGAGCCCCCAATTCAGTTGTGGGTGTGTGCCCCGGTAGCGTTGTAAAAGGCACCGGTTCCCGCCTTGAAGGGATCCAATAGTGGAGAAGGTGGATCGGGCCTCTCGTGGCGAGATCCATCGGAGAATAGGGTGAGGCCTATTGTGGCGTGGTGGTCTTAGAACCGCCCACCCCTCCAACGCAGATGTACTTCCCTTAACAAGGAAGGAACTGCGGTAAAACAAATCCCTGTGTCTCCGCGTGCTCCACTACGGTTCCTTCGCTCCTCTCTTTACGTGCTTAGTAGTTAGGGTTGCATATAGGGAAATTCTCATAGTTGCATATCTAGATAATTTACTTTGTGTCAAGCCTAAAATTGAAAAAGTATTAAAAATTGGTTAGCACCTATTCACCCCCCCTCTAGGTGCCCATATAATCCATTTCAATTGGTATCTGAGCCCCGACTCTTATTTCGGGCTTAACCGCCTAAGAGAAGTATGGGTTCCAAGGTAGATGTGAGTGATGCTCCGGATGTAGTCACACCATGAACGATCTCAAGACGTTGGAAACAACCTTGGTGAGTTCAATGGAGGCTAAGATGGAAGAGATGCGTCAATTGATAATGCGTCTCTCCACATCCACAGCATCACCTCCATCTAACTCTGAGGCTACCACTCCGTAATCCAAGGAAACGGGTAAAACCGATTCCAAAGAGAACGAAGTGGTTGGTGATGACACTAGCAAGAGCTCCTCCTCGAAAAAGGATAGTGGTAAGGATGGATACAATGAGGTTTCTCATGTGTATTTCCCTGATCCACCTATCCCTCACCCACATATACATAATAGGGGTGATCCACCCAAACTTTCTGCATCTACTTTTACTCAATGGCAATTTTTGATGAAGTCTCATGTGTGCAGTTCCTCCATTGAGTTGTGGAAAATCATAGAAAAAGGTCTTCATGTTGGAAACCCCAACAATCTCACAAGAAGAGAAGTTGTCGATAGCCAACTCAACGCCCCATCTCTACACATGATACAACTTGGTGTGGGTGACAAAGACATGCCACACATTCAGCATCTTGGCACAGCTAAGGAAGCTTGGGATGCACTCACCGAGCTCTTCATCGGAAATGAAAGTATGAGAAAAATAGATATGATGCTTTGAGCAACGAAGCTAAAGGATTCTATATGTTGGATGTAGAAGACCACGAGGACATGTATAGGAGGCTCAAAGCAATAGCCACAACTTTCAGAAACCACGGTGCAACTCATGTTGATGATGCATGGATCAAGCGCAAGTACGTCAGTGCTCTTATGCCATTTGAGCCCACAGATTTGAAGAGTCTCCAAGGTAGGCATAACTATCACCTCATGACATCCAATGAGGTAATGCAAGAAATGGCCGCTTTCAAAGTGGCTGCCAAGAATGCCGAAGGTGCTCGTGCTCGAGCTATGGGGATGCAAAAGGGGGTCAACGTGGCCTTGAAGACTAGTGTGATTGATCATAAGAATATGCCATAGAAGGTCTGGACTGTCCCGAGGATATAAAAAGGATCCATGGACAATACTTGGCTCTTTATGCTAGAAACTTTTGGAAAGATCCAGCCAAGGCTAAAGCTGAACTAGAACGCAAGAGTGGAGCCTATGGAAGAAAAGAAAATGGTCCCAAGCTGAGAACATGTTTCAACTATGGTGACCGGCTGCACTTTGTAGCTGAGTGTCCATATCAAAGTAGGGAAGATAATGGAGGAAGACTCATTTTCAAGGACAAGTCAAAGGCTCCACGCAAGAAACAGTTTGTAAATAATAATGCTCCCTTCAAGAAGCAACCAAAGGTTGTTCTAGTGGCTCAAGAAGAATATTCATCAGGAAGTGAAGATGAGGACGAGGACGATAGCTCTCAAGAGGTGGCTGCTATAGCCACAACATCTACATCAACATCTCTCTTCAAATCTTCGAACGAAAACATCATCAACAAGAATGCTACTTATCTCATGGCAAGAAGCTCCGAGGTAACGACTTCTAACTCTTCTTTTCCTAAGGCTATGATTGACATGGATGATCCTACTAGTCTTAAGGTTAAAGAAGAGATTATTGCTTTGGATTACTTCTACACTAACTTGCAAGGTGAGCACAAAGTCCGTTTTGAAGCTCTTATGGATCAGCTGGCCCAAACCGAAGCTCTTCTCGAAGAAAAGGGCAGAATTGAAAGGGAGGATGCAATGGAAATTGCATCCTTAAAAAATGCTCTTGAGGAATAAGAAGAAGCTTGGGTCTCTCTTGAAGAGATGCTTGAGTCCATTGAAGAGTCACATGAAGAAATTGTGGCTAAACTTGTTAAGGAACGTGACAATGCAGTCACCAAAGCAAAGAAGCTAAGGAAGGAAAAGATTGACTTTGGGGCTGCTCATGATAGACTCTCCGAGGAATTGGAGAAACTTGACAATGCTCACAAGGCGTTGAAAAACGATTTCTCCATTCTCAATGAGTCACATGATTAGCTTCAAAGTCGATTGGCCAAATATGATGTTCCTAGCTCATCCAACTCAACATATAGTCACAAGGAAAATGCTAGTGTGGAAAAATAAGTGATCAAGGACATCACTCCCAAGGATAAGGGTGTGCTTGATGAAGTCCTTGGCAAGCAAAGGTCAAATTATGGTAAAGAGGGACTTGGGTATGTCACCAAGTCCAAGAAAAATAAAAACAAGAAGAACAAGACCAAGAATGTGCAATCAAAGACAAGCACCGCTGAGAAGAATGTCACAAAAGAGAAGACTAACAATATTGGTTTTGCAGGGTCTCACAATCCAAATTATGAACTCTTTTGTGATGATTATGGCGATGTTTATGCTTATTATGTCGGTCCCTTTGATGAATATATTGCTTGGTCTATTTGGGTCCCAAAGACCCTTGTTACTAACATGTAAAGGACCCATTGAAAAATGGGTACCTAAAACAAAGAAGTAATTCTCTTGCAGGGCTATGCTTCTGGTGGGTCGAAATGGGTGCTGGATAGTGGATGCACTAGTCATATGACCGGAAGCAATGAGATCATCACGGAGATGCGTCCAAATCATGATAATATTACAGTCTCCTATGGTGATAAGTCTAAATCTCAGGTATTGGGTCTTGGCAAGGTTATGGTTGCCCACGATATCTATCTCGTGGACATCATGCTTGTTGAGACCCTCGGTTACAACCTTCTTTCTGTTCGGGCCCTTTGCAAGATGGGTTTTGCTGTTTTTATCGATGATGATTTGGTGGTACTCTTGTGGAGCAAGTCTCTAAAGTTTGCTTTTGTTGGATACGTCGAAAATGACCTGTATGTGGTGGACTTTTCGGGGAAAACCACTTCAGGTCCGATGTGTCTATTCGGAAAGGCTGGCGTGGGCTGGCTTTGGCATCGCCGTTTAGCCCATGTCAACATGAGAACTTTGCAAAGTCTTCACAAGGGTGGCCACATCCTTGGACTAAAAGACAATGTCTCCTTTGCCAAAGATCGTGTTTGCAGGGCTTGTGTTGAAGGCAAAATGCATGACTCTCCCCACAAGAGGAAGACTATTGTGTCTTCAAAGAGGATCTTGGAATTACTTCATGTGGACTTATTTGGTCCTCCTTCTCATGCAAGTCTTGGTGGGAAGAAATATTGTTTGGTCATTGTCGATGATTACTCAAGATATACATGGGTCTATTTATTCAAGCTAAAGAGTGAGACTCAACAAACTGTTATTGACTTTGCCAATGAAGTTCAACGTCAACACAATGTTCCTATCTTGGCAATAAGAAGTGACAACGGCTCCGAATTTAAAAACTACAGTTTGAATGAGTTTCTAAGTGAAGAGGGGATTAGACATCAATATTCCGTTGCGTACACCCCTCAACAAAATGGTGTAGCCGAGAGGAAGAACCAGACTTTGATGGATATGGCAAGATCAATGTTGGCTGAATTCAAGTCTCCTTACAATTTCTGGGCTGAAGCCATATCCACTACTTGTCACTCATCGAACCGTCTCTACCTACGAAAGATTTTGGACAAGACTCCTTATGAAATACTTACCGGTAACAAGCCCAACATCTCATACTTCAGAGTATTTGGGTGTAAGTGTTTCTTTCTTATTAAAGGTGTCCGCTTGTCTAAATTTGAGTCCAAGGCTTTAGAAGGTATTTTTGTTGGTTACGGTGCTGAATCCCACACTTATAGAGTCTACAACAAGCTCACTGGGATTGTTGTAGAATCTTGTAGTGTGGAGTTAGATGAAAATAACAGCTCCTTTGTAGGGCAAGTTGATGTTTGTGATGCAGATGTTGAAATACCCCAAGATGTCATAAGAAGAATGGGCGTGGGATTTTTCCGCCCCATTGAGGAACCCCTTGTGGCGGATCGGGAAGGACAATGCTCCACTCAAGTGGAACGCTCATCTTCACAAGATCAACAAGCTCCTACTGTTGGAGAAAACTCTGCACCGACACCGCAACCTGCTGAAGATCATCAGTCTCCTGGACAAGATGGTAGTCCCAGGCCGGACTATCCGCCCCTTGGACAATCCACCCCTGGCACTCCAACTTGTTCCAGGGGATCCGAAGAAGAAGACAGCAGACAAGAAGTTCCCAGGCCGGATTCTCCGGCCCCTGAGGGCGGATTATCCGGCTCTGGTTCTCCAAGTCCTGTCAGGCATTCTCAGGAAGAAGGCTCTGGTGCTTCATCTCCCAGGCCGGATAGTCTGTCCCCTCCAAGGGGCAGATTATCCGGACCTGAAGAACAAACTCTGCAGCAACCTCCTGGTGTTAACTCAGGTCATGACCAAGGGCAAGGCAGTGGTCAAGACAATGATACAAACACTGAATCAACTCCTTCTAGAAACAATAAGGACATTGAGGCTCGTCGCAAGGCTCGTGCTGATCGGAACCTTAAACTAAGGGGTCACACTCTTGACAAGGTTGTTGGTGATTTACGAACAAGGGTGTCTACTAGAAGAGAACTTGCAAGCTTCTGTGATCATCAAGCTCACATTTCCATGGTTGAACCGAAGAAAGTCTTTGATGCTCTTAAAGATCCCGATTGGGTGGTTGCAATACATGAAGAATTAAATAACTTCGAACGCAACAAAGTTTGGAAACTCGTAGAGAAACCCAAGGATTGCCGCAATGTTATCGGCACCAAGTGGATCTTTGTGGCATCCCGCAAAACCACTACTAGAAAATCGCGTTGAATTTGTGCATTGCATCGTCATCATCACGCATTGCTTGCAAAAACTATTTTCGCAAAACCCGTTTTGTTTTCTAAAACGCCCCTCTTGATTCAAACATCAAAATCCGGGTCGCCGGAATATTTTTGTTTTGCCGATATCGGTTTGCAAAAGCTTTGTTTGAAATAAATAAAATTTATATTTATTTTAGCGGGGCAGTCGAATGGGCCGATTGACCCCAACGACCGCCCCAGGAATTAAACGGTCCAGCTGTACCCGCCCTTCTAAATCCTATCCCTACCAGAGAATCTACCCACCCTCCTTGGCCACATCACCCTGGCCACTCCCCTTGCGCCACATCACCCTCTCCCTCCCCTCTAGCCTATCCAACCCTGCCACATGGCCACTCCCTCTCTCCTCTTCCCTCTCTCTATCTAATCTCACCCCACCCAGCCCCACACGCTGCTCACGCACACCGTTCCACCCCACAGCCCACCACCTTTGGGCCCCACGCGGGACCCACCCACGCGCCTTCCCCCGCGCGACACGCCCACCTGCACCGCGCCTGCCTCCCCAGGTTCTACCTTCCCTGCCCTGTCAACCTCCTTCTCCCTCACCGACCCACCCCTCCGCCTCCTCCCTTCCCTGCTCACCCCGCGCCGCCCGCAAGCCCCAGCAACCGCTCCGCTCGCCCACCGTCCTCGCCGGCGACGACCACCGCGCCACCTCCGCGCCCCTCGCCGCCGTCTGCGCCTCGCCCGGGCGCCGACCTTCCCGAGCTGCTGCCCGCCGGAGCTGCGGCCCAAGACGCCGCCCTAGCCGCTTCTCCTCCGCCCGGCCTTCCCTGCTGCCCGCGTCGGGTTCCTCCCCGCCCAGTCTGCCGGCCCTCGCCGCGGTGCACCGAACCCCGCCCTCACTCGCCCTCGCTGGTCCTCCTCCCTCCGTCGACCCAGCGACGCCGCTGACCACGCCGCTCGCCCGAGCCACCTCCGCGTCTCGCCTCGCCGCGGCGGCTCCACCGCGACCTCCGGACCTCGCCGCCGCCGCACCTTTCGCCGACACCGTCGCAAGCGCCTCAGCGCCGCCCGCCCGAGCCAGCCCGCGGAGACCAAGCTCGCCCCGTACCTACACGTGCGGCCACCCAGTGCGCGTGGCTCCAGAGCAGATCGGCGGGTTGACCCGCTGTTCCTGGCCAGGAGCCTCGGGATCGACCGGCTCGGGTCGGGTCTGCTGAGCGCGAACCACAGAGGCTTCAACGATGTTACTCTGTTTTGTCCAAGACCGGCGTGATGCCAACGAATGTAAATGCGCTCCACCCAAGACCCCGACATCGTGATGGCTAGATCATCACGGAATCCGAAGCCCGATCCCGGCGCTCTAAACAGAGAACCCCGACGAGAACCACGACACGGTTTCGCTGAGTTCGCCATCGAGGACACAAGGCCATCGACATGGAACCGAGGAACGTCAAGCACCGCTTCCCGGACGCCATGACCATCGGCACGACCCGACGACCGCGGATGCGACAGGATCATCCCCAGGACGCCAAGGTTGCCACGAGAACGCTCCCGAACGTTAACACCGTCTCGATGGCGCGGGCCCGACAAGACCCTCGCACCGGCAAGATCGACCCCGTGGGACCCGACAAGATCGGCACGACGACCAGAACGGCATCGGCCCGGAAGAAATCCGTCTCGCCCCGGACACCGAGTCCGCCGATACCCCGATGCGACAAGTGCTTCAACCCGAACGGGAGGACCGACAACATGGACGACCATCGCGAATGCGACAAGAACTACCCCGGAGCCCGAGAACGCTCCGTCGAACCCTAGACCGCGGACCCCAGACCCCGGAAGCCCCAAGATCGCCGAACCCTAAATGTGTGAACCCTTTTCCTCGAACCCTATTTTATAACATAACAACTTGTTGCATATTAAATTGTCATCTTGCATGCATAATCATGTGGTTTGGGGGCCTTATGCCGATTCACCTCTAATTAAATATGGGGCCCATATGCGGGCAAATCTAGCCTTATATTGGCCTCATTTAAACTTGTGTAGCGAACCAGTACTATCGTTTGCCATGTTAAACAACATCTAATTTGCGGGGTAGATGAATAACATGAACCACCTAATTAATTGTCGGGACCCCGGTTCCACTTAATATGACCTAATCGCATCGCATCTTTGCCATGTCATACATCATACATGCATCATGCCGATCTTCTGCCGTTGTATTAAATATTGCATCCGGTGTTTCTTCTAGTGTTTTGCTTCTTCGCGGATAAGGCCGTTGAGTTGATGTGAGCTTCGCCCGATCTCCGGTTGAACCTTCGACAATGTTTTCAGGCGAGCATCTCCCTCTTTCTACCTATCTTACTTTTATAGTATTTACTTCCCTCCTGTTGATCTATTGCTATATGTGTTGCGATGCTTTAGTTTCCGTACCCGTGATCAACCGTGCAGCCCTATATTGCCTTGGACACCTCCTATTACCTGTTGTTTGGTAGATAGTTGGACTTGCGCGTCGTAGTTGCTTGCTCAAGTGCTGATGTGTGTCGTCATATGCCACAGTTGCTGATGTATTGCCGCATGTTGATGTTGGAGATGATTCTAGTTTTACTTATCGTCACTTTAATTTCTGTTTAACAACTAAAATTGAAATAAGCAGAGGCATCGGTGGGTGATAGATAATATTTGGTTTCCGAACGCCCACTTGTGTCCCGTAAGACCCCGAGTACTTGATTCATGTTCCTTGATTTATCGCGCTATCCACATCCGGGAGGTATATGGGACCCCCCTGAGCCAGAGCTTGATTCCGTCATATTTCTTGGGGCCACAAACTAGTTTGAGGTGTTTTTACTATCCTGTACTTATGCCATGCTACTTTCTGTATTTAAATTGTGCGAGGAGCACACTGTACTGTTTAGGATGCGGAGTGATTACGCGGTATCGACAAGCCCAGCCACACTTTCGGGTTCCCGCCATGTACCATTGACGCAAACCTTGAGTCCGTCTCGAGCTTGCTTACTCGCTGCGGGATCTACTCAATGGGGTGGCCCCAAATATTTCAATCCTGTGATTGTTCATGTGAAAGCCTCGTTGGGTTTTGATTTGGTTTTTCCGAGGTTGATCGAGTGTGTTGCTATTGGTGCACCCCCGGTAAAACTTCTCAAAGCCGTGTCATGGATATGGACGACTTGGAGCACAGCTTGATCATAGACAAGCATAACTAAAGTTTATTGCGATAAATTTGACTTATAATGACTAGTAATTAGCTTCACTATAACGGAATGACTAATAATACGCCACAATTGCTTGTTTGAATTGTCGCTTGCACCATTGTACCGACTAGTAAATCTTGCAACTACAACGGAATGGCTGAATAAAAGTACCAACAACTTTGGGTTTTGGGGTTTATCTCATGCTAAATGTATCGACTAGTAAGTGTTGCAAATCACGGAATGTTTAACTAAAAGTGCCCATCGCTTACTTTATCGTGACGATTATCTAAACCCGACTAGTAAAGTGCCGCAACTATAATCGAATAAGTAAAACGCCAACGGTGAGTTCCTCGGTTGACTTCCTCGTTTGGTCTCGAGGGGAAACGCCAGATGGGTTTGTTTGATGATAGTATCATGTGAATCCGAATAGGTTTTTCTCACCCCTCTCGATTACCGCCATTGTATCGAGTCTCTATAGGTCGTTTAGTGCATGCCTTTGCCGCCGATCCACCATACCTATGTAGGCGAGGACCCGAATTCTAGCCTCGCTGTCTTCGCCTCGATCGACGCTCCTTCTTTTCCTTTGCCCTTTGTCGGCACCCTTTGTTAAAGCAGGTTTTGAGAACGACGCCGTTAGCGGGGTTACCCTTCCGGCTTGGCTCAGGGGTTATGGACGCCATTGGTTATTCTTCGTGGCTCTTAGCCCCATTTGCTTCTTGTCCGTAGTCGGACGCTCTACCGCTTTCAAGGTGATTTGGATCTTGTATATTATATCTGTATTCTTGACTCCGGAGTCGCCATATATATATCTGTTCTGTGGGTCCCATCGAGGGCTGTTGTGTAATGTTATTACTTCGTTTTCCACCCGCACGAAAGTGCCTGGTGGGCACCTTTGAATCGTTTCTATGCGGGTTTGGCGAATTTTGCTCAAACTTGCATAGGTCCGATTCTGAGGGTGTTACAATCTTCAAGAACAAACAAGATGAAAATGGCATTGTTGTGAGGAATAAAGCACGACTTGTGGCTCAAGGTTATCTCAAGTGGAAGGAATTGATTTTGGCGAAACTTATGCTCCTCTGGCTCGTCTTGAGTCCATCCGTATCCTTCTTGCATATGCAGCCCATCATAATTTTAAATTACAACAAATGGATATTAAGAGTGCATTTCTTAATGGTCCTCTACATGAGTTAGTATACGTCAAGCAGCCCCCGGGTTTTGAGGACCCCAAATTTCCGAACCATGTCTACAAACTTGATAAGGCGCTCTATGGCCTTAAACAAGCCCCACGTGCGTGGTATGAGCACCTTAAAGAGCTTTTGTTAGACCGTGGATTCGAAGTTGGGCAAATCGATCCCACTCTTTTTACTAAGAAGGTTAATGGGGAGCTTTTTGTATGCCAACTTTATGTAGATGACATTATTTTTGGCTCTACTAACCAAGCTTTTAACGATGAATTTTCAAAGCTTATGACTGACAGGTTTGAGATGTCAATGATGGGTGAGTTGAGGTTCTTTCTTGGATTCGAGATCAGACAACTTAGGGAGGGAACCTTTATTCATCAAGCTAAGTACATCCAAGACATGCTCAAAAGGTTCAAGATGACGGATCACAATGGTGTTGCCACTCCAATGCAAACAAAGTGTCATCTTGAGCCCAATCCCAAGGGTAAAGACGTGGATCTAAAGGTATACCGATCCATGATCGGCTCTCTCCTTTACCTTTGCGCATTTAGGCCTGATATCGTGTTAAGTGTAGGAGTGTATGCAAGGTACCAAGCCGCCCCTAAAGAAAGCCACTTAGTGGCGGTCAAACGAATCTTCAGATATTTGGTTCATTCCCCAAATTTTGGGTTATGGTATCCCAAGGGTTCAAGTTTCTCTCTATGTGGTTACACTGATTCAGATTGGGCTGGTAATAAAGATGATAGGAAATCAACCTCTGGTGCATGTCAGTTCTTGGGCAGGTCCCTAGTGTGTTGGCCTTCAAAGAAACAAAATTGTATTTCACTCTCAACCGCCGAAGCTGAATATGTTGATGTTGCTAGTGCTTGTACTCAGTTATTATGGATGAGGCAAACTTTAAAGGAATACGGTGTCAATTGTGACAAAGTGCCTCTATTATGTGACAATGAAAGTTCTATCAAAATTGCTTACAATCCCGTGCAGCATACAAGAACAAAACATATAGAGATTCGCAACCACTTTATTCGGGATCATGTTGCTCGTGGTGATATTGCCCTATCCTTTGTGAGCACGAAGAACCAACTTGCTGATATTTTCACGAAGCCCCTTGATGAAGCAAGATTTTGTTATTTGAGGAATGAGCTAAATATCATAGATTCAAGGAGCTTGGTTTGACTACTCTTGCACACTCACCTGCTCTTATTCATGTATTTGGTTTAGATGCGGGCATAGACATAGGGGGAGTGTGGTCCTAATTGATTGGGCCAACCCTCCCTCCATAATGCCGAAAGCAAGTAAAATCATTTCCCTTAATATCATTTTGTGATATGTGGGTCATCGATGAGCATTGGTTTTGAACTCAAGATACATCTTCGCGGTGTCATGCCATGCGCTCCAACATGGTGGCTTCAGCCACCGCCCTCTTCCTAGAGAAGAGTTGGTTTCTAATGGGTCTCTTTGGATTTTCTTGCATATCTCTTGTTCTTATGGAAAACACACTCAATTTTGGCTTTTGTTTGATTTGATTCTTGCAAATTTGGGTGTGTAGTACCATCTCATTTTGTTGCTCTCAACCCAAGCCTTTATTTCCCTCCTTGAACCATCTATTCTTGCACACAAGTCCTCTATACACCATCGAGGGGTTTTGCTAGGTTGCTCCGGCCTGAATCTGTAATTAACAGAATTTTCAGAGGGGGCGGACTATCCGCCCTAAGTGGGGGCGGATTATCCGCCCGGCGAATCACTGTTAAGCAGGGTCAGGGAGGGCAGGCTCAAACAGAGCAGCCAGTCCTCCCCCAACCCTCCCTCAGCCCCCAGCCGCCGCCGGCACCTCCGCCCCTCCCGGAGTCGATTTGACTACCGGATTCTCCGGGCTCTCCCCGGATCTTCTTCACCTCGCCTCCTGGTATCTTCTCCTCCGCGATTTTCCTCCAATGAGTGAGGGTAACTCCCTCATCTCTCTCCTTTTGTATGGGATGCATTTTATTTGGTGGAAATCTCATTGTAGAAGATCCTTGGTGTTGTTCCTTACATGCTAGAATCAGTAGAATTGCAACCCTAGTGCTCGATCTGTTTTGCCATGGTAGATCTGGGCCAATCCAGAAAATTTCTGTGGGGGCGGATTATCCGCCCCTGCCAGGGCCGGATAATCGTGCCTAGAGATTGAACTCTGGTCTGGTTTGGTCCCGACTGCTGCAATGCATATCATTGGCTTATGGATTGCTTTTCTACTCTTTCTATTGTTTTCTCCTGGACTTGTGTGTATGCTTATCTCCATGCTATCCCTCTAATGATTTTCACAGGTGGTTCCAAGCCGACCAAGACCTTCTCCCGTCGTTCCCGTGCCCGTTATCTCAATCCCACTGCAGACAGGAAGTTCATTGATGAAACCGAGGTCAGCAGAGCAACAAGAGAGGTTGAACGGATGGCTAAAGAAGGAAAGAAAACAAAGAGGACCGCATCTCGCAAGGGCAAACAGTATCGGCCCAATTACAAGGCTATGGACAATATTCAGTATGCCTCCATTCGCCAGACTGATTACTATGATGAGGCTGATAGTGATGGTCCCCCCGAGGACTCTATGTTTTGGAATGCCCACTTTCGGGCTATTCATGATGATGTTTATGCTACCCTCAAGCTTCACCCCATGCATCCTATCAATTTGACTGAGGCTCAATCCAAGTCAAGGCTCATTGAGGCATTAGATGTGACCAACAAGATGGGGCTGCACCACCTCATGACTATCCAATGCAACTATGATTCCTCTGTGGTGCGGCAGTTTTTCTAGACTCTTGTGATTTGCGGTGATGAGCGTCGTACTATGAAGTGGATGATCGGGACCACAATGATTCAGTCGGACTTTCGCACCTTTGGGCAGGTTCTTGGTTATGCATTCCATGGACGTGACACTCCTTCTGGCCACTGTATCATTTCTCCTCTGAAGCCATCCAAGGATATTGCGCTTGCTCCTTGCCTTACTCCTGATGGTGTTGCTGGTACTTTTGCTGGTCTTTCTCCCTTGTATGCCTCCCTTGTTGGCATATTTAGGGATTGCATTGCTCCGAGTGGTGGCAATAATGACAGGATCTGTGTCCATCTGGTTCTTCTCCTTGCTTTTGCTCACGAGTGTGCCACCAACTCTGGTTCAGCTACAGGTTACAAACTGGATGTCATGGACTACATTTATCATGAGATGACGGATGCTATGATCAACAGGCTCTCTATTCCTTACGCTCCTTTCATTATGATGCTCATTAAGCATATGTTGCCCCTTGAGGATTTTGGCACTGCTTTGGATGGAGTTCACAAGTCCAAGAAAATCTACAACAAGGCTTAGAAGACCCATCACCCTTCCACTGCCCCAGAGTCCTTCATGCGTGATGCATGGGCTAGTGGTTGTCGTTCCGCGGAGTCCCCATTGGCACGCGAGGTTAAGCAGCTCACTTGGTTCCAGCGGCACATCCTTTGCATGGGCATTGACACGCACAAGGGCCAATATGAGGCGTATCGCAGGGATCATGAGAGGGATCACACTCAGCATCTTATTCTTCACCATGTCTCAGGTGCCACTGGCCACCCACCTCCTCCCACTGCTCCGGAACCATATGCTCAGTGGAACACTTCAGGGATCAACTACAGCGAGCTCGAGAGCTGTCTCTTTCCTCCACCACCGAGGGCTCACACTCCTCCAGCTGATGACGATGATGAAGAGGAAGGGGACGGGAATGACTACGACGAGGATGAGGAGGAGTGACCATCAGGGGCGTTAGCATCGCTCTTCTTCCTTTTTGGTGTTTCGATGCCAAAGGGGGAGAAGTAGTTCTATTAGGTCTCATGGATTTGCAAGGGTCGGGCGCAAACACTTGTCTTTCCGTTGTTCTCATTTGCTTGCTTGTGCTCCTTTTATTTGCTTGAACTTATTTGCTATTTATTCTTGGATTATGTAAGACTATGTCGTGCTCCACTATGTTTGGTACTATGTGTGGTATTCATGGAATTCTGGATTTATCTAGTGTGGATCTCATGGAATTCTGGATTTATCTATGGAGCATATTTGATGGCATATGGAATCATGGGATTATCTAATGTATGCATCAATATTGTTGGGATGCCTTGGCCATAATGACATCCCGGTGGTATGACCTTGTTTCCCAACCCACCTTGTTTCAATTATATTTGCTATGAAAGTTGTGTTTTCTCTAGTGTGTGTATTTGTATTCAAATGCAAGTTTTAAATATGCACACATCTAGGAGGAGCGTCTTTTACTTTTAAGGTGGCGTTAGCTGGTTTCATTGCAAATCCTAGTATTGTCATCTAACACCAAAAAGGGGGAGATTGAAAGAACATTTCTTAATCCCTAGTGTTTTGTGTGTTAGATAACAATATCAAGGATTATTTAATGTGTGTTGAAGTGTTGCAGCTCTCTCTAAGAAAAAAAGGGAAAAAGTATCTGCCTTTGGGGGCGGATAATCCTCCCCCTCCCTCTTCCCAAGCAGGCGCAAGCCCCAGAAGGGGGGCGGAATTTTGGCCGGATTTTCCGGCCTCGCCGGATAATCCGCCCCTTAGGGGGGTCAGATAGTCCGCCCCCCTTGATCACCGCCAAGGCGCAAGCCCCAGAGAGGGGGCGGAGTGTTGGCCGGACTTCCCGTCTTGGCCGAATAATCCGCCCCAGGAGGGGGCCGGATTATCCGCCCCCCCAGATCTTCACCAAGTCACGCAGGCACCAGCCCCAGAGAGGGGGCGGAGTTTCTCCCGGAAAATCCGCCCTTGGGGCGGAGTTTCCCTAGGGGGGCGGATAATCCGCCCCTGGTGGGGGGCAGATAATCCGCCCCCAAAGTTGTTCAACGGCTAGATCTGGGGAGGGGGTATTTAAGCCAGTCTTCCCCCTCCTGCCAGATCTCTTGATTCATTCGAAAAAGACAAGATCTAATCTGCAACCTTCATCCAAGAGAGCTCCACCTAGATCCACCCAAAGGCCCTGTCCCTTGGGGAATCGAAGGAGGAGAACTCGATCTTCATCATCAGCAATCAAGCGCTTCATCTCCTCTCCATTCATTTGGAGAATCACCGATCTAGTATTTCTTGCAAATACCTAGATCCTTGTTTTGTTTATATTGATAAACCTTGTTCTTGTGACAGCTTGTTGTCATCCCGGGATCCCCCAATTCAGTTGTGGGTGTGTGCCTCGGTAGCGTTGTAAAAGTCACCGGTTCCGGCCTTGAAGGGATCCAATAGTGGAGAAGGTGGATCAGGCCTCTCGTGGCGAGATCCATCGGAGAATAGGGTGAGGCCTATTGTGGCGTGGTGGTCTTAGAACCGCCCACCCCTCCAACCCAGATGTACTTCCCTTAACAAGGAAGGAACTGTAGCAAAACAAATCCCTGTGTCTCCGCGTGCTCTACTACGGTTCCTTCGCTCCTCTCTTTACGTGCTTAGTAGTTAGGGTTGCATATAGGTAAATTCTCATAGTTGCATATCTAGAGAATTCACTTTGTGTCAAGCCTAAAATTGAAAAATATTAAAAATTGGTTAGCACCTATTCACCCCCCCTCTAGGTGCCCATACGATCCATTTCACAACTATTACAACTACTTTGAATAGACATGCATGTCTTAACGGAATTTAAAAGACAACCATATGGCTCCTGCCGGTTGCCAACTTACAATAAGGAACATTGCATACATCATATATAATCACAATCATGGCCATATCACATCACAACACACCCCTGCAAAACAAAGTTAGACGCCTCTAATTTTCTTTGCATATTTTACGTGGTTTGGGGATTTCAATAAGTGTCGTTCTAACTTACCAACAAGAACCACAACGTTGATGCTTGAACTATCAAGTGCCCGTTGTAAATTGAATCTATACTATGATGGGAGAGACAAACACCCGCAAAGCCACTTATGCAATACAAGTTGCATGTTGATTGTGGAGCAAGTCTCATGAACGATGTCATGTAAGGTTAGCCCGGGCCGCTTCATCCCATCATACCGCAAGATGCAAAGTACACAAAAAGCAATTGATAATAAAATCATCACCGCCCACAATGACCATTGTGTTCTACTCGTGCAAAAGATCTACATATAGACACGGCTCTGATACCACTGTAGGGGTTCGTAGCATGGAAAACAAAAAATTTCTACCGCATGCACACAAACAAGCCAAGATCTATCTACTAGATTGTAGCAACGAGTCGATAAAAGCACTTACCCTCGAAGATTCCAAAGCGGTTAACGAGAGCAGATTCTCGTGGGTGATGTAGTCGTACACTTGCCGATCTCAAGATCGCGTAGACGATCCTTCCTGCACTGCGTTCTAGCAGCACTTCCGCAGTCGGTCACACGTTCGGTACTCGATGAAGACCTTCCTCTCCCTTGTTCCAGCAGGCAGCGGAGGTTATAGTTCTCCCTTCGTGATTCCGGCAGCACGACGGCGTGGTGTCAGAAGTAGAGGGAAGATCCCGCAGGGCTTCACCTAAGCCGGTGCGAGTTATGGTGGATTAGGGTTTCTCGTAGATCTAGGGTTTAGATGACCGGGAGGAGGAGGAGGTGTCAGCGGCATCTAGGGCGGTGGCGACGAACTGGCAGCGGCCCGAGGCGGCGGCGGCGGCTTGGGCGCGGCAGTGGCGGCGGCGCGGGTGTGGGGAGGGCTTGGCTCTTGTGGTGTTGGGGCAGCCCTCCCCCTCTATTTATGAGAGGGAGGGGCAACCTTGGGAGGGGTGGGTTTGAATCCAAACCCAAACCCAAGTTGGATTGAGAGAAGGACTTGTTTCTTCTTCCACTAGGAAACCATTGTTCCAGTTTGACTTTTCAAACTTACCGTTTGACTTTCAATTTAGAGCTTTATTTCTCTCTTACAAATGCCAACACCAATTGACCAAGGATATGATCCAATCATTCCACATATCCATGACACATTCATGGACCATTCCCCTTCCGGTCCGGTGAACCTTCTAGACCCTTCTAGAACCTCTCCGATGAAACCATCGGAAACTTTCCCGAACTCCGAAATCGGACTTTCCTTATATGAATCTTATTCTCCAGACCATTCCAGATCTCCTTGTGATATCCCGGATCCCATCCGAGACTCCGAACAACATTCAGTATCCCTATTAACATTCCATATCTACTAAACAACATCGAATCCTTAAGTGTGTCTCCCTACGGTTCGTGAATTATGCGGACATGACCGAGACACTTCTCCGATCAATAACCAATAGAGGAATCTGGAAATTCATATGGCTCCCACATATTTCTATGATTTCTTTGCGATCGAATGAACCACTTACATACGATATCAATTTCCCTTTGTCTCACGATAGTTTACTTATCCGAGGTTTTGATCATCGGTATCTCTGCATACCTAGTTCAACCTCGTTACGCTTATCTATAGGAGTATGTCCATCATACCATTCTCCTAATGATATGATCTTGTTATTAATAACATCTAAATGTTCATAATCGATAAACCACGATCATCTATTAATCAATAAGCTAGTATTATAAAGAGGCTTTACCAGGGACTCTAATTTAGTTTACAAATCACACAAGTATTAATGTTTCCGGTTAATACTATTATAGCATGAATGTAAACATTTATCATAAACACAAAGACATAATAATAACCACTTTTATTATTGCCTCTAGGGCATATCTCCAACACTAAGATGTCAGATCTAGAAAATTCGGGAAGACTAGACGAACAAGCTTGAGATGCGAATTTTTAAGCAAAATTGCTATAGAAAATGAAAAAATACAAGTGTTGAGCTGTCAGTAAGCCTGGACGGCTGCCCGGGAGGCGCGCTAAGTCCGTCCATGGATACATGTAAATTTAAACAAACCCGAGTCATTTCTAGACGAGAAGTAGTAAAACTCCTTGAAAGTGTAAGATGGTTAACCTAGAGGAAGGGTGAATAGGTTTTTACAAAATTCTTTGTAATCTTTTACAAGTTTTAGGCTTTGCGAAATATAAGTGTGCCTAAATGCAAACTAGATGAGGCAACCTAGATGATGATACAAGATACTTTAACCTCGAAGGCTACCACAAAGAAAACAACACAAGTAAAAGATTGGTTAAGGAATAATCGAAGCACGCGGAGACGAAGATGTATTCCCGTGTTCACCACCTTTGGGAAGGGGGCTACGTCACGTTGGAGAGATGTGAAGTTCCACGAAGGATTCCTCAAAGCCACAAAGTCTCACCTTCTTCTCTGAGCCTATCCCACCAAGGAATAGCTCACTTACTCGTGGTAGACTTTAAGATAGTCTCCAACCCTCACAAACTTTCCACGAAGCAAATCACAAGACGAATGCCTCCGGACGACCCTAGCCGCCTAGGGTTTCCCACAAACCCAAGAGTAACAAGCTAACTCGATGAAATCAAGGGGGAATGAACTTTGGCTTGGTGGGAACATAGATCGGGGCCTCCTCTTCCTTTCTACCAAAGGGATTTGGATTTGGTTGGGTAGAATGGAAGATCCTCAAGCTTTTGTGTTTCAACAATGGAGCGAGAGAGAGAGAGAGCTTCAAGAAAGGATATGAACTGGAATGGCTAGCATGCTCAAGGTGAAAGAAAGGATATTTATACTCCAAGAAGAAAAACTAGCTGTTTCAAGCAATTTCGCAGCATTCGGTTTTAAGTTCGGTTGGACCGACCCACACACCGGATGGTCCAATTCTCAGCCCGGAAAACCAGAATCCAACCGGGTTTGGTTACTGACACCAGCCTCGGTTAGACCCGGTATAAGTAAACCAGAAAACCCGGTTCAAGTTCGGTTTTCCGGTCCTGACAATGAGCAGTCTGGCCTGTGAGTCGGTTCAACCGGCCTGTACACCGGATTGGTAGAAAAGCTTGATAGATAGATTTTCTTCTCCTCTCTCTTTGGTGATGGATCAAGTAGATGTATGGGATGTGTATATGGCTTAGGGATTCATCCCCAACAAGCTCATCGAGAGAACCCCTCTTAATAGTGCGGAGTTCCTAATAGGACTCAAGTTACATAAAAAGGAAAACTCCGGCGCAAAGCTTCGTTATCAAAATGGAAGGGTCTCCGATGACCTTCCATCACACCATCGGACTAAAACCTGTGTAAGACACTAGAAGTACCATTAGACTGCTCTAACTACGGTGTCATTATCCACCAAAAATAGTAGGGGGTAAAATACCCTTTCAATCTCCCCCATTTTGGTTGGCGATGACAAACCGAGCTAGAGTTCACAATGATATCATAAACAACAATTAATGGGGGAATTCCGTAAGGACATGCGTAAAGCTCCCTCATAAAGTATGCACTTGGTTGAATTTGCGTTTGAATGCAAAGTGCACCTAAATAGCATATGAAGAGCTTCTCACATTCCTTCACGAGAGCATGCATGACAAGACAAGATATAAAGCATGGAGATCTAAAAAGAGCTAGACAAATAATAACGATAAACATAGTCATAGCACAATAAATATCCATGGTTCACACACATAGCACAAACTTGTCCAATAGACGGAATGAAAGCAAATAGTTCACACACAAAGCGAAAGGGAAAGCACAATGACATAAGAAGCAATGAGAAAGCGAGGGGCATTGTGCTAACGGCGAACCTCGGAAAACCCCGGCAAGGAACCCATAGATATCTAATAGAACTCTACTCTTCTCCCCCATTGGCATCGAGACACCAAAAAGGAAGAGAAGTAGAGCCATGCTAACGTATCCCAACTAGAAGAACGTAGAAGGCGGAGGAGGCGGAACGGTGACATCTTCCTCTTCAGGGAGCTCCTCACTATCATCATCATCATCATCATCATCATCATCATCAACGTCTTCATCATCGGAGCCACTGGGACCAACAGGAGCAAACTGACCGGAAAAGTAGCCATAGAACATAGCATCATCAAGAGGCGGCATCTCATAGTTGACATAAGGAACATGAGTCATCTCAGGACCATCCGGTGGAGGAATGACATTGTGGGTCGCGAGAAACTCATTGTGTCGGCGCCGAGTCTCCTGGCTCGTCTCTAAAGCCTTATGGCTCACATCATAGGAAGAACGACACATCTGAAAAAGTCTCTTGAAGAACTTGGCAACAACACCCTTGTGCCTTGGGTGAGAGGGGTAGCTCATTCCAGAAGAAGCATTGGTAACGGAAAAAAATGTTGTTGCATCATGCCTTTTCTCCTGGCACATTTATTGCATTTATACCATCATCCATGGTAAGAAGAAAAAAAAACATGTTTGCAAATATAAGCACCTTCTGTTGAGAAAACTTCATCGAAAGACCTGAATGAGGCACAAAATCGCTCCATGGATTATCTTTGCTATCAAAACCACAACTTTATTTCGTCCCCTCACTTCAGCAGTGATCTATTTGTCACTGACTAACCAATTATAGTTCAGTGCATTTCCTCAAAAAACAAAGATTGGCATATGGAGAGAGCAAAAAAAAACTAAAGCTCTCCCTCTCCTAGAATGAAGCCCTGGAAGGGCGAGCATACTCGCAAATCATTCTCTTGAAGAACATCCCACACAAACATGGGCTTATTCTTCCATCTTATCTATAGAATCCAGTAGATAGTCAACATCCGGGGTTAGAACCACATGCTTACTGATCTCTCCCAGGGTGCAGCACTGTTTTCCTCTGGTGTTAATCGCTGCAACCTCCTGGACGAACATGCAGTTCGAGCCAGGAGACACCTGCAAAGCTTGTTTGTTAACTTCAGTGCATGCATGGACGGGAAACATATGCAGAAAACATAGAATGAAGCAGTTTACAGCAGCACTCGTACTCACATCAAACAGAGCATCTCCCATCTTCATCTTCACTTTACCACTTTTATACACGAGTATCTTCCCCATGTGACCTCCTGGCAAATCTTTGACCTTCGAGCCAGGCAATGATGATGGCCTTCTTTGCTCGCGTGTCACGTTAGGTCTCACGTTTGCAGGTTCAGCATTCTCCTCGGAGCCTGTATTTGTCTCTTCAACAGATTGCGTCTGCTTTGGTAAAGGAAGAGATGAAGGTAACTGGAAGAAGAGCAACTGTGGTGTGTCTGACCGATCCTGTCAGCACAACAATAAATATAAGAGATCAGCTTTAGCCTCCAAGACTCCAAAAAGGTTCAAGCAGTTAAATGCCAGATTTCACAGTGATAATATGTAAATTTAAATTTCTGTTAGCAAGTGATTTTGCTCTAAAGCATAGGACCAGAAACGAAAGTGTTATAACAACTTGATGATACATTACCATTAATCCAAGTTCTTCTGCTGCGGTTAATTCTCCATCATGAGCTCTGCTGGCAGAAAACTCTCCAAACTCCTCTTCATCAAGATTTTCTGCATTAGAATGTAGGACCGATTGAAGGCATGGTTGAAGGAACAAAATTGCAACATAAGACCAGAAGGACCATCAGTATACCTGGGTCTCCAGAGTAGGGCCTTCCAAGTGGGAGAGTAACAGGATAATCACTATGGCTATAGTCCTATATAAACATGGAAATCAATCAAATGAACAAAGGAAGCCATTCACATTGGTGTATCTCCACTCACCCATGGATCGACATATTCTTTTGGTTCTTTTGGCGCTGTACCATCAGACGGATATGCATGAAAAGAAAGGGTGTTAAAGACCTGATACAAATACAGTAATGTGTACAGCTAAATAAGCCTAAAGAGTGACAGGACTGCAATGGCAGACTAAAAAAATTGCAATGTGTTCTCTTTACATAGTTTTCACAGACATGTATTAAACCATTTAGTCAAACATTTAGCTAAACAAAGAACAACCGATATAAATATCTTACGACGATACCTGCTGAATAATGTCGTGTAGGAAAAGATCTTGCATAGGAAGAGTTCCCTTGCCCAAATGCGACCTCTGTATGGTTTTCTGCTATGACAACACATCAATATATCATTAGCAATACATCCACTTTACAAAAAAAAATGCCAGCAATATTGAAAACAGTAAGTAGATTCACCAACAAGGCCAAATTACTCGGCGCAAGTTATGATAGATTTATGAATATCTACTCTAAGTCTTAAGGTACCCTTTACTGCATCCAGAAATTTACATTATGCGAGAGAACAAGATTCTATTTTGGTGCGACCTCTGCATTTCTGAAGATGAACACCTGAAGCATTTCCTTGTACTGATCAGGGATTCAGAGTAGGGCCTAGAACTAACCATATACTTGCAACAGATTTTCATAAGGGGCCAACAAAACCACACACTTGTACGTGGTCAGATCTTGAGCTACTTGCAATTATCTTTGGAGCATCCGTGTATTAGTAGAACAATGATTTGTATATCAAGTAAGAAAGGGGAGATGCATAACCTAGTAAAACAGATATTGTTCAAAGAAGTACAGACTTAAATGGCAGTTGTTTGGTCAAACTTGTCGAGTGATGAGTAGATTAGCAGTTAGTTTACAGTCTACAAGATTCCTACTTACATAAATTTAAGTCTGAAAATTTAAAACTTGGGGCATGCTTCTTTAGTAACAAGAGTCCACTCATGGGCTAGTACAAAATAGGGGAAACTAGGCACTGAGCATGCTCGAATACTAGGATTCACATTCACTAACAGTTACAATTTTCAGAAAGTATGAGCATGGAACAGATCAATTAACCGCATTTACCCTTTTTCTCAATCTTCGGTCTTCTTCCAAAGGGATCAGTGCTCTACAAAATGAAAAAAGATATATCACACACCAATCTACCATCGAATGATAAGCTTACACATATATACAACAAAAGAACGATAGACTAACATACGCACTTGCGATGTCTTGAGTTTCATCAACAATTCCTTATCAATGGTTTCATCCTTGCTCTCCTCAACAGGTTCCCTGTAGAATTACAGTGACAGTTAGTTTCATGCCATCTGGCCATGCCTACCTATCAAGCAAATCATGCATAGAAGATAGTCAAGTATTATGAAACAAAACATGGACAAAATAACATACGTTTTTGGAACAACCTTTGCAGGTTTCTTTGGAGGCTTCTTGGGTGCGAATTTAAGTCCTCCCTTAACATCCAAGAAACAAAATACAGTAAACCATCAAACCAAAGAAAACCAATACGAGGAGCAACCGAAGTAAACACTAACCTTGCGAGGACGGGGTGCAAGAGATCCATCTATTTCCTTCTTCACATTACGCTTGTCATCCATCAGATGACAAGCGCAAGACCTGCAAAAGTGAAACAGAAAAGCTGAGATGGCTTATGGGACTACCATGGTTACTTGATTAGGCCTGCTAACAGATCGCACCAAGGATCAGAAGTTCAAAATTTCTTTTCAACTCAGAGGACGAAGGATTCCACCACACTTGCAGGTTAAAAATACAATGCAGTTTTGCCACTAGTACCACTACTACCCATACGACAATGAAAATACCCGGTTAATTCATCACCCCATTGTTTGGTTATGATTATACAATTTGTGATACAAAATCAATTAACAAAACTATCATAATGTAAAGATCAAATTTAAATAAAGTTAATGCAAGATTTAACTTGCAGAGCTGCGGACAGAAGGACGTGCGCTTGACCTGCTGCTGCTAGCCTGCTAGTAAAACATGGTGCAGAGGAGGTTGGGGTCGGAGCAGTGCGTGCGGTGCGACTGCAGAGAGTCTGACCTGCTTCTCATGTTTGCAGATCACTTATCCGCTGACGTCAATCATGGATCCCTAGGCAGTGGCAAAGCAACGGACAGGACACACAAGAAAGAGCTAGTGTGATAACTCTTGCAACTTCGTTGGTTTTTGTTGCTAATTGCATTTCTAGTGGTGCACAGATCTGCAATCAAACTTCTTTTTGCTATGCATAATGTTGCATCAGGAATCTGTCTGTGTATTACGTTTCTTCCAAATAATTTTTGTAATAGTTCTGTACATACATAAGTAGAACATTGCTGGAAATTATTAGTTATTGTTGTTTTCTTGGAATTATTTCTGTATTTAAAATTTTCTATTTGTCCTAAATTCAGGATTATTTGTCTCGAATATATGTGTAACCAGGAACTCAGTTACTTTCTGTAAAGAATGAAGAGAATGAAATATTGAAATTTTGCATGATTTTGACCTGAGATTTATGAAGAAAATCAGAATCATTTGTTACATTTCGGAAATATTATGATTTTTCTCATATTAAATGACACTTATGGTATGGGTTTTTCCTTTGCTCCCTCTTTTGTCATTTGGGCCACATGGCACGGGGCAATTTCCCCCGTGGTGGGAGGGGATCCCCGCTGGTCCTAAAAATCCGCCCTAGGGGTTTGTTTCCCTGGGTTTAATTTATCTTACAACCAAACAAGCCCAAACCTAATTTTACCCCTTCTAGAACCCATCACTATTATTTTCAACAAGAAAAAATTAATGAAATATTAAAAATAACATCAGGGCATATGAGCAACTAACAAGTACAGGCTCAATTTCAATGTAACCCAGTTTGTTGCAACATGTAAAACATGGATCAGTGGTTAAAATGCAAGGGAATGACTTGTATTACAGTAGAATTATTTTCAGTTGGAGAAGCATTACATTTACATGTTGGCTGGCTGGCTGCCTGCAATCATGGCTGCTAGCTCATGCGGCCTGTGTGTGTGCCTATGTCACCGCTGGAACCAACCCAGCCCAAACACGCACAAGAATACAGTTCAGGTACTAGCATGAGTCTGAAACAATTTCCTTTCTCAATCCACTACCAGCACAAAACCTCGCCAAAAGCATTACCATGTACTGATAAGAGGAGATACTCCAGCTCCAAGTACACACAACACAATGCGCAGCCTCCAGCTGGGTCCCCTTCCTCTCCGCTTCCAGATTTTGGTTCGAAAACAAGCTAGGGAATAATTAAGGAAAATTAATGTCTCTTTGGGCACGACACAAAAATGATTATGCATCAGGAATCTGCTTAACCACGCTGTTAATCAACACACGATGCCTTTTTCAGCATGCATATCTTCGGGTAGATGGTTGTGCAATGTGCATCAAGAATTTGTCAATCAATATCACAGCACCAACATCAGTACCAGCACTCCAGCAGCAATCAGCATGACGGAATGTACAGCAGCAAGAAACCAACAGGAGCTGAAGGAGAGAGCGACGAGAGGCTCACCTTGAGGGAGGTCGTCTGGGGAGGAGCGGGCGGAGTCGAGGTCGGCCGAGGAGGGCGTCAGCCGACGGGGCCGGCTCGGAGGTTCTAGGCGCCGTCGACCTTGCGGGAGAGAGCGGGCAGAGGCGGGCTAGGACGGTGGGATCCGGCCGGAGACTAAGGGTGGACAGCGGGGGATGGAGGAGGCGGAAGGTCGCCGGCGGGAGTGGCGGCGGCGGGCTACTGCTGGGTGGCGGCGCGGGACGCGCGATCGACCCTCAGATACCAGGATCAGGCGGGCAGTTAGCAAAACGGACACACGGCGGGGTCCAATACGGCCTTTTTCGAGGGAGCAAGATCTCAACTCCACTGGCTTGGCCTGGAAAAAGGATCCACCACAACAATCCAGCGTCCTCAAATCGGAGAATTAATTTTTTGTTGAAATAAAACTAAAACAAAATGTTGAACTTTCATCTTTGGAAGTTGTTCGAACATCATGTCATGTGCTTAGCATTTGTGCTCCCACTTAGCTAGATGGGCATTGCACACCACTTATCTTATTTTTGTTTAGGCGAATCCTCATGTTGAAATGTTTGCAAACTGTAATGGCATATTATGCCATCTACAGTAGGGCCCCTCCCTACTTGACTCTACACCTCCCCGTGCCCATGCATTATGAGAGGTTTTGCACTTCAAGGCATTCTGTAAAGCTTTTCTTTTTTAAAAAAGCATTCTGCAAAGTTTTAATACATATTCAATAGCAACAGTTGGTTTGACCTTCGGATCAAAGGTTCTTCAAAGTCTCAAATGGACCAATCTGTTAAGAAGCACTAGGGACCGGACGCCGATTGCTAGCTTCCCATCGGACTAGTCCAGGGACACAGGATCTTTTTGTCTAAACCGTGCGATTATGTACCACTAAATCATGTGCATGTGTCGCTAATTTAATTCCTATAACTACTCCCTTAAATCATGGCCAATCTAATTACTAGCGCTAATTAAGTGGAATTTGTTACTAGTAGTTATGGAAACTAATAGTGATAGAAATTCGGATCCCATGCTTCCTTTAGGAATCACATTGTGTTTCCATTTTGTTTGAATATTGCTTCCATATGAAGAAAAGATATCTCCAGTTGCGACTAAATTTCGATTTCTATCGGAAGTATTTCTGCTTCAAGATTTCTTCCAAGACAACAAGTGATTGCTTCCATCTAGTATTATTTCTAATTGGAGTGAAAAAAAATCATGTATGACTAAATTTTAATTTCCACCATTTTTTTTTGCTTCTTTTGGATAACGAGATTGCTTCCAAGATAACTAGAGATTGTTTCCATCTACTCCCTCCGTCCAAAAGTAAGTGAATTGGATTTGTCTAAATTCACATGAATCTGGACTAACTAAATGTATAGATACATCGAATCTAAAAAATCCAAGTCACTTATTTCCGGATAGGGAGAGTATTATTATTTCCAGCTGTGAAAAGATATATTCTTCGAATGAACAAATAATTGTTTTGGTATGGCATTAGTTTGCTTCTAATCGAAACACATGTGTGTTTGCTTCCAATATATTGACAACTATTTCTTTCCATCAATTGCTTGTAAAAAAAGCATATGCTTCCATCGAGTCAATAGACATTTTTATCATCATTCCTTCAGAAATAATAATTGAATTTGCATCTAAAGGAAATAGTATTTGCTTCCACTAATATCAAATTTGCTTCGATATACAAAAAATGGAACATTGGAAAGTCGAGCTACATGCCCCTCAGACTATAGAAGCATGCCCCCTAGGACGACACATGCTTGAACACCGATGTGTAGACAAATATTTTTGGGCAGGAGCGTCGACAATATCAGAGCAACGTCCACAAATAGTATTGATGAAGAACAGTTGGGGATCACTGACCTGCAACCATCTCCTGGTAAAAAAGAAAGGATACATAAAAAGACATATGAAACATGAATTCTTTAAAATCAAACCTATGTTCCTATCACAACATATATGAGATTAGGAAGCATGGATTTTCGGAAGCAAAATTGTGTAGTATCACAACATATATGTTACTAATTGGAAGCATAGATTTTTGGAAGAAAGATTTCGTCATTGTCATAATAACATAACAAAAAAATTGGAAACCAAAAGGCATGCTTCCACATAGATTGGGCGTGGAATTTTTTTATATAGAAAATTAATACTCCCTCCGTCCTAAAATAGATGTCTCAGATTTCTTAAAATTTAGATGAATCTATATACTAAATAGTGTCTAGATTCATCCAAATTTTGATAAATCTAAGACATCTATTTTAGGACGGAGGAAGTATATAAAACCGTAATTTAGCCTGATCAACAATCTATGATAAGAAGCATGCTCAAAACAAAAGCAACCACGGGCTCTATGAACCAGCATGTGCACACAAAATTGTTGTGCTGCAACCTGCATCCACTAGTTCTATAAACTTACGACATTATAAAGGAATATATGGATCTAATCTTCAAAAATGTAGAAAATATGGACAAATTGAAACCTCGGTCAGTTGCAAATACCTACAACCAGATCGTGTAGTCCTTGAATGGATCGAGGGGCTGGCAGGGACAACTTGAAGCAAACTCAGGTCGGCTGCTTCAGCCAACTAGGCGAAGCCGCCACCGATCCGAGGATGCTGCCCGATGGCGCTCAGGGATGCATGAAGATGGTTGCCACCGACAAGGAGGCGGCTCAGTTATCGTCGGCGAATAGAAGTATGTGGCGCAGCAGAGAAAACTAATGCGTGTTGGGGAGAGAAGAATTGTGCGGCGGCGGTCAGCAGATGGTATGGCAGGGGCATGATTAGTGGAGGCGAACAAATTACCGGCCATAATTGTGGGGAAAGTGCGTGCAGAAAAAAATGAAATCTGGGCCCGTTCGCTGCAAATACGATCTACGGTGTTGGACGGGTCCGGTAATTTGTTTCCTGTCAGACCACGATACATAGTATTTACCATCTGTTAATCAGATCACACAGACTAAACAACAGGTGCCATAAATATCATAAATTCCAATGGAAAAAAAAGATAACAGTACTGAGATGGTCTGCAGGAATCACTGTCTTGCAAGTAAAAGAGCTAAATAGTCCCTCGGGGGCTAAGAGGAGCAAGAGTAAAACAACCGCCTGAGCGGCAATCTAAGAAGAATGTCACGATAAGCTCTCAAGTCTCAAGTCTCCGTATCGTCAGCCTCGCTGTAATTCTGACAAGAAATGCCAGCATTTGAACTTGGAGCACCAACCTGAAGCATGAGTAAGATCAAATACAAGAAAGTGGTGTTCTTATAATAGTTTAGAGAAATTCTAAGATATCCATTCCAGAAAAAAGAAGATATGTATCTTCATTCTCATTTTTCTCCGTTCATCAAAGAAAAAAAGGTGCATAGACAGATCTATCTTGTTGCTAAACCATGAATTCAGAACTCAAATAGAAAATCCAAAAGTTGCAATGGATGGCATCAGTGACATTGATCAAATAATACATGCTTACTAGAGAGTGTAGTCGTGTGGGGAAGGTTGCGACATGATGCAGTGGTGGAGGCGAGGACTCCTTTTCTATTTTTCCGATTAATTGATTGATGCCCTTAAGGCTTACACGGATGGCACTTATATAGGCTATTTAACTTGATCTACAAGTCAGATTGAACCTTTCATAACTCTTGGATACTAACTTCGATAAATAAGTAAACTAAGAGATAAGAGGCAAAACCTCAGGCCTACGCAGCAGCTGGAACTAAGTCATGCCACAACATGCATCTGCTGGACCTACATGGCATCACACATATATAAAGGTGTTTAATTAATAACAATTTTAAATCCCTCTCTATTACATTACTTGACAGCAACCAAAGTAAATTTTCATTCCGTGCTCAGTTAGGAGAACCAAGCGTTGGCTTGGTGGCAAGGCTAGCGAGTGCCGCATCCAGCCAACCCGGGTTCGAGTCCCCATGGGGACCAATTAAACGGGATGTTATCTGAGCTTGTATAATCCGCTGCTGGAGAGGTCTCATCTATCCAACACGTATAGCCCACGGGAGATCATTTTCCAGGGGTCAAAATGCTGGAGAGGTCTCATCTATCTAACAGTATAGCCCGCGAGGGATCATTTTCCAGATGTCAACGTTTTATTCCATGATCAGTTAGCACAGCTATGCTCGTTTTTGTCACTAAATGTGCCAGCAAATGTATAAGAATGGAACACAGAAAACATCATGACATTCAAAGATGATAAAGATAAAATGCTTGGAAGGAACTATATCTTTATGTGTAAGTCTGAAAATACATGTTAAGGAAGGAATCAACACACAAGTGAGCCCATTTCACGACCTTGATAAAAAGCATTTCTTATTGATGTAAAATAAGTCATCTGTAGACTACCTATGTAACTATACAACTTGCAAGGTAAGCAAAAAAAACCTAAAGTAGACACCTATGCATCAATTAAATTATAGGACCGATGTGTCCCGCCCCACCTTGCTTGGGGGTCTTGGTGTCCTCAATCTTCACAAATTCTCTCGTGCCTTACCCCTTCAGTGGCCTTGGCTTGAATGGACAGAGCCGGACCGCTCTTGGGTGGGCACCGAGTTACCATGTACCAAGGAGGACATAGAGTTCTTCTATGGCATGACAGTAGTCACTATCGGGGATGGCAAGATGGCCTCCTAGGACGTGCCTTGGGTGGATGGGATCAGGCGATCAGCCCCAAGACCTTTGCACCCTCCATTAATAGTCTATCCAAGAACAAAAAATGAGAGGTTCGTGCCACAACACTTGGGTCCATCAAGTTGGCTTCTCCAATGGTCTCTCGGTTACCCATCTTGAGGACTTTGCACGTCTTTGGAACTACCACTACACCTTGCAAGTGCACCTTATGGAGCATACTAAGGGACACATCATGAAGCTTTACTCACTCGGGTTCCTACACTTTGGCCTCCGCCTACAAGGCTCAGTTCAAAGGACTAACTAGCAATTTGAATGGCACTGTTTGAAATAATTGGGCGTCTCTTTTTCTCTTGGCTTATCATCTTGGGCTTATAGCTCCCATGCGACGTCTTTACGTGGAATTGGAAGGAAAGCGACATCGTTGAAAAGAATAGCTCGCATGCGACGGTTGTGAGGCAGCTAATATCCCAGGGCCACACGGGCCATAAAACGGTCGTAAGGACACATTTAACTTTGTTCCAAGATTAGGGTTAAGCCAAACCGGTTGGTTGGGATAGCCAGTCAAACCAACCGCTTCCGACCGAGAGCGCGCGAAAAACTGACTGTAGCTAATTCCTCTCCCATTCTTCTCAATTCGAGATCTAAGCGTGCCCATTGATGCTAGATTGTGGAGGCGAGGGTGTGCTGAACGGGGCGAGGGGAACGATATGGAGCATGGAGAGGGGACTTCTAATCGGTATATCCCGTATCTCTGCACTTAATTTCTCTAAGGTTGAGCTCTTTGTTCGCTTCCGCTAGCACACAGTGCCCGCCAAAAACAGGGGAGACGATATTGCGTGCCAAACCTTCGAATTTCGTATCAATTTCATTCCCTCTAGGGATGTTTTAGTTGATGGCAACACGTAGATCATTGAGAGAGACACGGTTGTTAAATGGGAGGTGGAATTAGAACATGTTGATCCCCAAGAGATAATAAACATGGGAGAGGAGGCGGTGAGGAAAATGGTGGAAAAAATCGGGGATAGTGTGGTTTGGGGGCCAGAGCAAGAAGTTTCTTTGTTACGATTTGATGATTACAAATGTGACTATGTTAGGGTTGAGACAGGTGAACATATAGTTGATGAAATCGATGAGCGAAACGGTTGGACAAGCAAAACTGTTCTATTTTTAGCACAACTCATTGATCTGGAACCTGATTCGAGGGTTGGATATGTGGCCTCGAAGCTGGCTGCTCAGATTGTCGAGGATAATTGGTCTGCACAAAGGCAAGTAATGCCTATACTTACTGAGTTAGAAGTGTTAACAGTGGAGGATGATGATGATAATGCACAAGGGGAGGCTGCAGATGGTAATGCACAAAGGATTGTAACTGTTGATTGGAATTCAGTTGAGATACATGACCGGACTGATTTGGTCATTGCACCAATAGATGACATTGAAATGGCAAAGCTTTTTGGCATTCCTATAGATGACAGAGACAAGGATAAGAAGAGGGATGAAGCTGCAAATGATGGTGACAACCATTTAAGATATGAAGAGGCGGATATAGATCTAGAGTTGTTGGAAAATGCTGCATTTCATGTAGATGATGCACATGATGATGAGCTAGTAACAGTTTATGACAAAGAGGACCCAGTTATTGAAGTTGGAAGATTGTTTCCAAGCATGGATGAATTCAGGATATGTTTCAGGACATATGCAATCAAACGTGAGTTTGCTACCAAGACTATGTGGACTGATAAAAAGAAGTTCTATGCAAAATGCATAGGTTATGATGGTGGTGCCAAGCCTTGCAAGTGGTATATATCTGCTAGACGCCAACCTGATGGAAGGACAATAAGAGTGAATCAAATTCCAAAACCTCATACTTGCATTACAAGTTCTCAAACAGTTACAAAGATGACATCACAATTATGGGTTGCAGAAAAGATCAAGCCTATTTTAGCCACAACACCAAACAACACTGCAAAGAGACTGAAAATAGATTTGGAAAAGCAGTACCCCATTAAGCTGAATTATACTACAGTGTGGAAGGCAAAGCAAAGGGCAATGAAAGATCTATATGGTGATTGGGAAAATACCTTTCGAATGCTTTATAAATTCAAAGCAGAAGTAGAGAAGAGGTCACCTGGCAGTGTTGTGGAGATAGATATTGAGGTAACAACTGATGGGAAAGTCTTCTTCTCTAAATTCTTCATGGCTTTAAAGCCTTGCATCGATGGCTTCAAAGCAGGGTGCCGTCCATATTTGAGTATAGACTCATCTTTCTTGACTGGAAAGTGGAATGGTCAACTAGCAGCATGCAATGCTTTAGATGGACACAATTGGATGTTCCCCAGCTATTGGCATGTTTCGGTCTCAGATGAGGCATCATGGACATGGTTCATGATGCGATTAAAAGATGCATAGGGCGATCTCTCCATTGGCGGTGCACAGATGCATGTAAAGGTTTAGAAAATGCAGTGAAGATTGTTTTCCTCATGCCGAGCGAGAGGAGTGCTTGACCATATATGGATGAATTTGATCAAAAATTCAGAGGAGATGATTTTGGACGCATGTGGCCAAAGACAAGATCTTACACCAAAGTGCACACATTCATATCACCTTGAGAAGATTAAGGCGGCATGCTCGAGGAGGATAGGGTCAAGTTTTGTACATAGTTGGAAACCTACCATTCTCTTTTATGGTACAGTCTGGTTTTAACACCGCCATCAAATGTGATCATATCAACAATAATTTGGCGTAAAGTTTCAACAACAAAGTGAAGGAGTTAAAAGACTTGCCGTCCATGACATGGTTGACCGGATCGGGATCGGGATCATGAGGTTGTGGGAATTGAGAAGAAGGCTTGGTGATGTTCTTTAAGGAGATAAGCTTCCGATGATGTGCGTGGTGGTCACAGGGCAATCTTGCACATTTGCGTGTTGAGAAATCCTCATTGTGGGGTGTTGAAGTCAGAGATACAAAGACTGGCAGGAGGCATGTTGTTGACACTCAATTGCATGAATGCACATGCCTTGAGTGGCAACACACTGGGAAGCCTTGTGAGCATGCCATACTTTTCTTGGCCTCCAAACACAAGCTAAATATGCACCCATATTTGCATGAGTATTATTCTCTAGAAAAATTCAAGGCTGCATATGGAACACCAATTCCAAAGACTTACAGATCGATCTCGGTGGCTTAAAGTGGACATTCAGTTCTCCTTGTGTCCTCTTTTGATGAAAAGAAAATTTGGCAGCCCAAGCAGAGTAGATTCAAGGCTTGGTTTGAGAAAGGTGGGAGCGACAAGAAGGAAAGAAAGATGAAAAGAAAGATGCCAAGCCAAAAGGGCCCCAAAAGGTAACAAGAATAGATGCAAACTCAGAAGAACTTGGACACCGAAATGGCTCTACCAAGTGCAGATCTGCATTGAAAAGCCAAAGTATGTTCATCCAAAATCTATCCCATTTCTTGTTGATGATTTTTCTCCCCGCTAACTTGCTTGTTTTCGGGAGGAAGCGTGAGAAAAGGCCCACCTCTTGTCGTTGTGAATCGGCGATGAAAAGGGCAAGAATCAATGGCCAAAGAAAGAAGAGAACTAACCGGATCATGTTTGGTCTTCCGAGGTGCAATCTGAACTTGTTTTGGAGGATGATGTGCAAAATGTTGAGGCTTTAGGGCACACCGTTTCTGATTTGGAAGCTCTGGTGCAAAATGAGGGGCAAAATGAGCCTGTTGTTGAGGCTCTGGTGCAAAATGAGCCTGTTGTTGAGGCTCTGGTGCAAACTGACCATGTTGTTGAGGCTCAGGTGCAAAGTGACCATGTTGATGAGGCTCTGGATCATGATCATGAGGTTGTTGAGGAGGTGCAGGAGGTGAAGGAGACTCTTGGACGTGCTATGGGGAGGCCAGATGGTAATGGTAAGAAAAATAAGAGCATAAACCTGTTGTGTGGTGTGAAACTTGTGAAGGAGAAGAAAACGAGGGGTAAGAAGAGCCAAAAGAAATAGACTTTGAATTCGGCACTTGTTGTTGTAAACATTTGTTATTGTAATAATTTGGCAGTTGTTGTTGTAAACATTTGTTATTATAACAATTTGTCACTTGTTGATAATTTAGACAAAATTCAAATATGATGGTAAATTTGAATTTCAACAAATGTAGCTATGTCACTTTTCTATGTTTGTATGATCTTCCAACGTTTTTCTCATATATAAAATACAACTCATCCTCACCATGATCCCTTTTGTGAAGTACAACTCACCCTTACCCAAAATGGGATAGAAATAGGCTCCAAAGTTAGGGTAAACCACCCCATTTCTAAGCAAGTTTTTTTCGATCATTTCTATAACCAAGTTTGATATTTTTCCTCAGAACTATGTCACGTAACATGACACCATGCGAAGGTTTTGTATTTTTTTGATTTTTTTGAATTAGTTATGCACATTTGAATGTCTGGTCAAACTTGAAGGGTTTTCATAAATATTCTTAGCTAGGGGCTGAGGATCACAAAACTAGCATTGGATCTCTAATGAAATAGCATGTTGTGAACCTAAAATGATTTTTACAAAAAATCATCAGCATGAAATCGTGTACCTGTAGTTCATACCTTACCCACTTCCAGTCGATTCGGCAGGATTTGTCTTTTTCACCAGGGATGGAATAAAAGGTTTGAGATACTCAAGTTGGGAAATTGTACATGCTAGGTTGTCTAGTATTTTTGAAAAATAGGATGTTACCATTTTGAAACTTCAATTTGGTGGTTGCTTCACAAATCCCCCCCTCTTTCGGCACTCAGAAAATAGAAAATGGATTTTATGTGCGTCAAAAAGGAAAACTTTGTGCTACAACATTGTTAGTCATCCCATTATAGACATGCATGCCAATATGGACATATTATTACAAACTATGCCTTGATTCTAGCCATATCATTGGTCATTTGACCAGAAAGCCAGAAAACCTCGGAGGAGATAGGTCATTTTGTGAAGGGTTTTTTGAAATATGATCAATAGACCAAGTTTGATATTTTTCCTCACAACTATGTCACATAACATGACACCGTGCGAAGGTTTTGATTTTTTTTGAATTAATTATGCACATTTGAATGTCTGGTCAAACTTGTGAAACCCCGTTGACTGCATCCTAAACCCAGCTAACCCTAAGACCGAATGAGGAACGTAGATCTAACCCTAGCGCGACATTGTGGCCGTCCGATCGCGTCTTCTAGAAGGATTCCGCGGGTGGCTCTGGGCGATCCGTGGAAGGGCTTGTTATGCAACCTGATTGGTTGGCGTCTCTTAGAAGGATTTTGCGGCTAGCTCTTGGCGATCCATGGGATGGATGATTCTAGAATCTGATTGACTTCATCGTTTTTCCATGAATAGATAAGGTACAGCGTGGCACACTCCATTGATCGTTGGACCGAGCGTGGCATGGGAGGGCGCTGGGCGGGGCGGGCTGCACCACGCATGCAGCTGCCCCTAGCTTCGCAGTCTAGCTATTTTGCGTGCAACAGCGCTGCAGCGTATTTACTCCCTCCGTCGCATTAAATAAGTATACGTCTAACAACTTTCTTCAGTCAAACTTACTCCCCTAAGGTTCATTGTAATAAATGAGACTTTGCATGATACTACATCTATGTTATTTTGCACTATGGAGTAGTAACTTAGACTATTAACATATGCATGATACCACATCTAAGTTATTCCGACATATTCCCTCCGTCCGCAAATAAATTGAAGAGACCATTTGCTAAATGTTATTGGACTTGATTTCCATGAAATAATTTTTTTACTTTAAAGTGCATTGGAAAGGTAGAAATATACTTTTTATGGACAAATTTTGAAGCCAAACATACACTTATTTATGGACAGAGGGAGTATGCATGTCACTATGACCAGCCTAAGAAAAAATATCAAAATCTAAAATATGTAATAAATATAACGTACAGCGTGGCACACTCCATTGACCGTTGGACCGAGCGTGGCATGCGAGGGCGCTGAGCGGGGCGGGCTGCACCATGCATGCATGCTATGCAGCTGACTCTCCCGTCGCAGTCTAGCTATTTTGCGTGCAACAGCGCTGCAGCGTATTTACTCTCTTTGTCGCATTAAATAAGTGTACGTCGAACAACTTTCTTCAGTCAAACTTACTCCCATCCGGTTCATGCGCCATACAAAAAGTCAATATTTATAAATCTAAAATATCAACTTTGACTACGTATATAAGAAAAAAATCAAAATCTAAAATATTATAAACTTAGTTTCATACTCCCTCTATTTCCTCCAATTGACATCCCTCTGATTACTCCCACCGATTTTTCTTGCGTGTGTAAAAATGAACGAGTTTGTTGCATGCGGTGTGTAAAAACGAACGAGTACCTTGGTACTAGATTCCTGCATTTATTACCGAGTAAATCAAGGCCAAATACTATTTTCTCTTTTATTTTTCACTGCCAATGAACAACTATCTTGAACGTTTTTTCTCTCTCTTTCGCATTAATGCATGCATGCAGGGGCGGGGGCGACGGTGCAGGGGTCACGTCGCATCCTAGCAATTTTTTCTTTCTTTCGCATTGATCACGCACGCGGCTACGCCCGCTGCCCACACGCAATGCAGCGCACGCGGCTGCGCCAACGCTGGATTCCCACGCCGCCCTTCACGCCCTGCCCTCAATAAATAGGCAAAACGCCTTTGCCTCCTCATCTCATATTGCCCCTCATCTTCAACCTCGAGCCCGTCCCTTTGCCTCCTCCCAGCCCCCAAACACTCCGGCGACCATGGTGACCTTCCCCTTCCGCTTCCCTTCCGACACCGAAATAAGCGACGAGGACAACCACCCGGACCACAAGCAGTTCTGGGAGCAGGAGGCGCCCACACGCCCCAAGTGTGGCAAGAAGAAGAGACGCAAAGCCCCGCCCTGCCCCTGGGCGGAGGGCCCCTTCGTCCACACCCCGTCCCCGGCGGAGGCAACCTCCCCGACGACGGCCCCTCCGAAGAGTACTGGAAGGCGACGGAGAAGAAGGAGGCAAAGGAGGAGGCTGCCTACGCCAGGTGGGAGGAGAAGCAGGCCAAGCGCGCCTTGAAGAAAAGGCGCATACGGGAGGATGAGGAACGACGGAAGGCTAATCGTTGGGCCTTCCAGGAGGAGCAGTGTAACACCCTCAGAATCGGACCTATGCAAGTTTTAGCGAAACCCGCCAAACCCGCATAGAAACGATTCAAAGGTGCCCACCAGGCACTTTCGTGCGGGTGGAAAACGAAGTAATAACATTACACAACAGTCCTCGATGGGACCCACAGAACAGATATATATAACAGCGACTCAAAGAGTCAAGAATACATATATAATATACAAAGATCCAAATCACCTTGAAAACGATAGAGCGTCCAGCTACGGACAAGATGCAAATGGGGCTAAGAGCCCTGAAGAATAACCAATGGCGTCCATAACCCTGCCCAGGCCAAGCCGGAAGGGTAACCCTGCTAACGGCGTCGATCTCAAAACCTGCTAAACAAAAGGGGTGCCGACAAAGGGCAAAAAAAAAAAAGGAGCGTCGATCTTGAGGCCAAGACAGCGAGGCTAGAATTGGCGGTCCTCGCCTACATAGGTATGGTGGATCGAAGGCGGCGACAAGATGCACTAAACAACCTATAGAGACTCGATACAACCGGGCGATGAGAGGGTAAGATAGACCTATCCGGATCCAACTGAAGCTAACACCAAACAAACCCATCCTGGTATTTCCCCCTCGAGACCAAACGAGGAAGTCAACCGAGGAACTCACACGGTTGGCAGTTTTACTTATTCAGTTATCGTTGCAACAATTACTATTCAGGTTTAGTTAATCGTTCTGATAAAATAAGCAGTGGGCACTTTTAGTTAACCATTCCGCTAGAAGGCGCAATTACTAATCAAATACAGATAGCATGATATAATCCCAAAACCCAGCAGTTGTTGGTACTTTTAATCAGCCAATTCCGTTGTAGTTGCCATACTTACTAGTCAGGTACAATGGTCGCAAGCGACAATCCAAACAAGCAATTGTGGGCAGTATTATTAGCCATTCCGTTATAGTGAAGCTGATTACTAGTCATTATAAGTCAAATTTATAGCAATAAACTTTAGTTATGCTTGTCTATGATCGAGATACTGTGCTCCAAGTCGTCCATATCCGCGGACACGGCTTTCAGAAAGTTTTACCCGGCCGGGGTGCACCAATAGCAACACACGCTCGATCAACCTCGGAAAAACCAAATCAAAACCCAACGAGGCTTTCACGACTGAACAATCACAGGATTCAGAATTATTTCAGGGGGCCACCCCATTGAGTAGATCCCGCAACGGAGTAAGCAAGCTCCGAGACGGACTCAAGGTTTGCGCTGGGCGTAAACGATCGGGAACCCGAAGTGTGGCTGGGCTTGTCGACACCGCGAAAACACTCCGCTTACCTAAGCGATAAAGTGTGCTCCTCGCACAATTTAAATACGTAAAGTAGCATGGCATAAGTACAGGATCGTAAATAAAACCTCAAACTAGTTTGTGGCCCCAAGAAATAAGATGAATCAAGCTCGCCTGGGGTCCCATATACCTCCCGGATGTGGATAGCGCGATAAATCAAGGAACAGGTATCAAGTACTCGGGGTCTTACGGGACACAAGTGGGCGTTCGGAAACCAAATATTTTCTATCACCCACCGATGCCTCTGCTTATTTCAATTTTAGTTGTTAAACAGAAATTAAAGTGTGCTATAAGTAAAACCATGATCAACTCCATCATCAACATGCGGCAATACATCAGCAACTGTGGCATATGACGACACACATCAGCACTTGAGCAAGCAACTACGACGCGCGAGTCCAACTATCTACCAAACAACAGGTAATAGGGTGTGGCCAAGGCAATATAGGGCTGCACGGTATATCACAGGTACGGAAAACTAAAGCATCGCAACACAGATAGCAATAGATCAACAGGAGGGAATAAATACTATAAAAGTAAGATAGGTAGAAGGGGGAGATGCTCGCCTGAAAACCTTGTCGAGGTTCAACCGAAGATCGGGGCGAAGCTCACATCAACTCAACGGCCTTATCCGCGAAGAAGCAAAACACTAGAATAAACACCGGATGCAATATTTAATACACGGCAGAAGATCGGCATGATGCAAGTATGATGTATGACATGGAAAAGGTGCGATGCGATTAGGTCATATTAAACGGAACCGGGGCCCCGACAAGTAATTAGATGGTTCAAGTTGTTTATCTACCCCGCAAATTAAATGTTATATAGCAAGACAATAGATGGCAACGGTTCGCTACACATGTTTAAATGAGGCCAATATAAGGCTAGATTTGCCCGCATATGGGCCCCATATTTAATTATTAGGTGAATCGTCATAAGGCCCCCAACCCACACAAATATGCATGCGAGATGAACAATTAATATGCAACAAGTTGTTATTTCATTTATGAAATAGGGCTCGAGAAAGGGGTTCACACATTAGGGGTTCGACGATCTTGGTCCGGGGGTTCGGGGTTCGACAGGGTCCGGGTTGATCTCGGTTCAGGGTTCGACGGAAACGTTCTCGGCGGAAGCGCTCTCGGGTTTCTAGGGTAGATCTTGGCGTTCCGAGAAGCCGGACTTGGGTCGGTGTCGGGGCGCGTCGGATTCTTCCGGGCCGATGCCGTTCCTGTCGTCGCGAAGGTCTTGTCGGGTCCCATGGGGTCGATCTTGACGTTGCGAGGATCTTGTCGGGCTCGCACCATCGAGTCGGTCTTGGCGTTCCGGCCGTCTTCGGTCCTCGAATCCGAGAGGGTTCGGGGTCTTGACGGGGTTTGGGCGCGCCGGGATCGATCTTCGGGTCAGGGGTCTCGACGTCTTTGGGTCCGGGAACAGCTTCGGAAACCGTGAGTCGATCTTTGCGCTCGATGTCCGTGAGGGAGTCCCTGGGGTCCCGGATGGAGATCTTGTCGGTGGCCTTACAACACGGTGTAGATCTTGGCGGCCTTGTCGAAGTTCTCGGATGACAATGTCGATTTGGGGGCCCGGGGATTTTCCGGGTCCATGAAGGCGTCCTCACCTTGCCGGATCGTGATCTGCCTTCTTTAGCAGCCTTCTTGATCTCGGCGATGAGCTTCTTCTCCGAGTTGCCCCGCCTCCTCTCTCTCAATCTCACGATGGACTTATCTAGCATCCGCTTGTTCTCCCGCAAGCTCACTGGGTCTTTCGCTGTCAAGATGAAGCTCAAGGCGGAGGGCACTCGGACGAGGCCGAGCGGCGGCAGACGACGAGACGGCCATGAGCGAAGCGGGCGCTGAGGAGGCAGCGGCGGCCGGCCGAGGACGGGCGACGCGCGGGTCACGAGGAGCTCGAGGGGGCGAGGAGCGGAGGAGACAGCGCGGCTCGGCCTGAGGGCGCCGTGTAGGTCGACGCAGCGGAGGCGGAGCGAGGTTGAGAGGATGGGCGGCGACGACGAGCTGTGGCGGCGGGGCGACCGTGGATGCGGAGGCGCGCGAGGCGAATGGCGAGGCGGAGGAAGCTTGAGGGGCGTGGCGGCGTGGGAGGTCGACGAGCGGGGGGCAGGAGGCGCGACGGGCTCCCTGGGGACGCGCGTGAGAGGGCGCGGACCGACGGGCGAGGCCGGGCGCCGGGTGAGGGGTCGCCGGAGAGGAGGTTGGGGGCGCTGGTTGGTGGCCGGGCTCATGAGGCGAGGCGAGCGGCGGCGCGAAGTGAGGCGGCGAGCGAGGTGAGGAGGAGAGCGGGCGTGGGGAAGAGGGAGGAGAGCGGGGAGGAGCCGGCGGCGATGGGAGGAAGAGGAGGCTTCGGGCGGGAGGTAGGAGACGGGGGGAAGGGGCAGCGCGTCGGGTGGGTGCGGTGTTGTGTGGGGCCACGCGGGCAAGCGTGAGTGGGCGCGTGAGTGGGGGGACAGGTGGGCCAAGGCAGGGCAGGGCGCGGGACCAGGAGAGGGCCAGGGAACTGAGTGGGGGTGGCTGGCGCGGGTGGGAACCAGGGGGAAAACGGGGCCCACGGACAGGGATAGAAGGAGGGGGTTGTGGGGGTGTGTGGCGTGGGGCCAGAGTGTAAGAGAGAGAGGGGTAGGGGAAGGCTAGGTGAGAAAAGAGAGAGAGGGGGAAAAGGGAGGATTGGTGAGGTGGCAGTGTGGGTAGGGAAAAAGGGGAAGGGGTGAGGTGGCAGCCAGGGATTGGTGGGTAGGAATAGATTGGGTGGGACTAGGATTTAGTGGGGCTGTTTTCAAATGTGTGTTTGTTTGGTCGTGATTAAATCAAAACAAGGCCATTTTGCAAACAGTTTTTAGACAACTAAAATCTCCGATGCGATCGGGGTTTTGTGTTTGAAAATAAGAGGGGTGTTTGTATAAATCTAAACTAGGCTTTGCAAATAATGCAGACAAACAATGCATGAAGATGACGATGCAATGCACAAAAACAACGCGATTTTCTAGTAGTGGTTTTGCGGGATGCCACAAGCAGCGGGAGAGGCTGACGGACTGGAATGCCGCGGCGGCTCGGAGGGCGGCGGCACCGGCACCGCCTCCACCGCCGATGGAGTAGGGTAGCTAGGGTTAGGGTTTAGGGGCTAGCCCAGGGTTTAGGCAGGGCGCCTATTCCCTTCTATATTATTGTACTTTTTTCTTTTTATTGTAATGTTATCCCAATGTTATCGATCCGGCTATCTAATATAAGGAATGTTATCGCAATATTATCTATCCCCTTGTATTATTGTAATATGTGTTTTATTGTATTGTCATTTGTCAAAACAGCCAAAACAACAAGTGTATAAAACAAAAGACACAAAAACAAGTTCTCATATAATACTCGTGCAATATTTATAAAATGAGTGAAATTAGAAAAGCTCAAAAGGAAGAATAAGTTAACGTAATGATGGTTGATTATTTTCAAACAACACATGATTCATTTTCAAACAAGACATTTACATATTTACATAAGTTAAAGGAGTGCCCAAGTTATGTTAGTTAAATGGATGCCCTTGGACTTCATTTATATATTTACTTTCGTAAAAAAAAGATTGCGACCTGAGCACGAGTATCTGCATATCCACATGTCCCTATTTAGATTGTAACGTGAGTATTATTTTTTTGCCCATTCAACATATAGTTACTATTGGGCCTGGATACGTCCATTTTGGCCTGGCTAAGTTCTATTTGGGCCTGGCCTTTTTCAATCCTCGTCAATTTTTTTTACTTTTCAACCCCTCTCCCTCCCCTGCACACGGGCGCCCCCTGCACACTGATAAAAAGAATACTGACGAAACTAAAGGAACACTGATTTCGAAAACAGAGCAGCTCAAAATTAGCCCGAATTTGTGTTGCATTTTATTTAAGACAAAGACATAGACCATTACATCCATTACAAAGCATCACTCGAACACTGACTGCGCTGTCTAATGACTAACGATCAGGAGATAAAATAATCCGAGAGAAATTACACAAAAAAAACCGGCCATCAGATTGTCCTGCTTCTTCAATTCGATGATTTGCCTTAGCTGCTTGTTCATCTTCTTCAGCTCGGCCTTCACTTCCGCATCCACCGTAGTACCAGCGGAAATGGGGTTGCCACATCCCAATTGCTCCACCACGGACGGGTTTTCGAGCTCCCGGGATGCTACCTCCACCCCAATTCGCTCGATGTACTCATCAAGCCACTCAAAATGCCCACATTTTGGCAGTTCCTGAAATCGCAGAGATGAACCCTAAATCCCAAATTCGATGAAATGCATGAAATTTCGAAGAAAAGCGAAATTGGCGCTTGGAACACTCAGATCTCACCTTTCCGGCTCGGCTTGCTCTCACACTTCACAAATTCCGGCCAATGTTGTCGTTCTTGTCGGTGGATGTGACAAGCCGCCTGTGGGCGATCTGAGGCAATCGGGGCACCTCCATCGGCACCGCACCATACCGAGGCCATGAGCGGTGAGGAAGCGAGCTCGACATCCCTGCCGGCGCCGCACTTGCTCGTCGGAGAAGAAAAGCGGAAGGGATGAGATCTTGAAACGGTGGCGGAGTGCTCGGGTGCGGGACGGATCGGGCCAACGGCTCTCTTCAACCACGGGGTGGGTCCCACGATATGAGGTGGACATCGTGAGTTCCGCCGTGACGTGAAGAGGTCATGGGTCCCATCAGTGCTCAGATTCAATTTCGCTGACGTGGGGTTAAGTAGAAGTGTCGCACGATAGCTATTTGCCGCTTCAGAAGTGTCGCATGCGAGCTATTCTTTGCAACGATGTCGCTTTCCTTCCAATTCCACGTAAAGACGTCACATAAGAGCTATAAGCCCCATCCAAAGCCAGGTTTGGACGACGGATTGACCTCAAAGAAATGATGTTCAAAACGACTCTCTGGGAGCATATGCTCTTGGTTGAAAAAAAATGATGTTCCCAATGTCCCTCCAAAAAATAATTAAGCATGTAGATGTTCATGTTCTATGTTTACTTATGAAATTTTGTGGACAAAGAATAAGTTCTGTATGACAAGTATAGATAAACAAATTTGGTGCTTTGAAAAACGCATTATTTAGCATCGAGTTTTATTTTTCATGTCTTGGAGTATGCATGAAGCTTCTCAAACACATGCTAGACATGAACATGAATGCTAGTATAAAAATTCAGATTCTTCAAAAAAAAAAAAAACTCTTGAGTGCAGTTTTCGCGGCATAATTTCTAGTACAGCTGTATCCTCTCGGGCTTCACGTTTCCAAATGTTTTTGTTCTCTGCTGCAAAGAACATTACTGCATGAGACTCTGCATTCGAAAGTATATTAGGGAACCATGGTTGAATCTGGCGCTCGGATAAATGAGTATCTGGTAGATATTAATTCACAGTAGCAACTGCCCCAGGGAAAGGAATAGTACATAAAGCCAGTACGAAGTAGTATACAGCATCTCTTTTTTTTTGAACATGCTAAACTGATTAAAATATTCTTCGAAAATTAAAAGGCGAGGCCACAAATCCAGTTGGGATCTCTCGGCAACGCAGAACATTTCAAAAAACTAGAAACATGAAAGTGGAGTGTAATGTCTAGCAACTGATGGAGCAAAATGACAAATCGTTGATGGTTGCATACATCCAATCCACCTTGTAGAATAAGTTAACACAACCCTTGGGGTGGGGGCGAAATTCAGGCAGGAATAAGAAGTGCCCAGGAAAGCATGTTCAACACGGGATGTTCTCTTCTTCGTTCTTCTTATCGTCGGTGGAAGAAATGTCGGGAAGTGAAATACCCTGCCAAAGGTGAATATGGATGAGAATATCAAATAGAAGAAGTGTTTGCGACTCTCATCTCATGTGTCTAGGAACAGTTCGATAAAAAAAGAGACTTATCAGATATCCCCACTGTGTCCCTTCGGGGACATCCAATAAAACAGATGTCCCCATTGTTCTTCTCTAAAAGGGAGTAAGCAGCTCAATGTTGTTAAATTTTCAAGAAGATAACTCGTACCAGAAAAACAAAGATGAAATACGAAAATTTGAAACCAATAAGACTGATAATCTTCTTTCCACTCAAAATATTCTTTGCTTTAGAACTCCATGCTTGTCACTTAATCTTAGAATTAATTATGCTAAATAAAGTTTCAGTGCTCAATTAGGACAACTATGCTCAACATGTACTATACTAGTACTTAGGGGTGTGCAAAAACTGAAACCGGCCAAACCAGTCAAACCGGCTGGTTGCACTCTAGTTCATTTTTCCTTCACAAATGAAATCCAAACTCTGAAATTAGTACAAAAATTTGAACTAGCCCAAACCGGCCAAACCAGTCAAACCGTGTTTGCACAGGCTTAATGGCCTTAACTTTGTCTAGATACGAATGTATCTAGTCTAAATAGTTAACTAGATTCAAATGAATCTATAAAAAGTTGAGTCCATTAATATGGACTGGAGGGAGTACAACCTATTCCAGCAAACATGAAAACGGAAATGCATGCACCTCCATATGCATGTTGGGTTTGCAAGGTCTAAAGACTACGTTCTTTCATGGAAAATAATCACAAGTGGAGGTCATTCATATATATATATGAATAGAGAGAACACAGCTAAGTTGCTTATTTCTCAAGATAAGTTAATTGACTTTGTTATTATGGCAAACAAGACCAGTAAGTCACAAAAGAATCAACTAGTAGAAAACACAGATAACGTAGAAGTTAGAAGCCATGAAAAAGTTTACCTGATCCAACATATGACTTCTTGTAATACTATAGATGTTATCCTGCGCCTGACTAATGGCCTATATGAAGGTCAACTTTTGTCACATTTGGCATATTTCAACAACAGTCATAAATAATGTTATCCAGTAAATCATAAATGCAAGCACACTGTACCTGAATTATGCCCTTCATCTTACTTGAACGCAACATTAACTCCTCCTTGTCCCGTTTCTGTTCCACCCAATTAAGCCGCCGGAGGAATCTTGTCTATTGGACACATGATAACACGCTAGTTACAACACACTTTAAATATTATTACACGTTTGGAGTTTGGACTCAAAAAAATATTAATGTTTTGAACTGAAATGTGAAATGTATGGTAGCATCCATTCTATCATTTCAGTGAGAATTACCTGATAAGGATTTTCTGGCTTGTGCTGCAACACTTGATTAAGTTCCGTGCGTACACGTTCAGATATGGCATGTGAGTTATCCACCAACAACTGATGCATTTTAACCATTTTATCTATAACTCCCTACAAAATAGCAAGTTAGCAGTTTGTCAAATCTTATAAATAAGGGTATTCATCAAGGCGGATAAAGTCTGGCCAACATACAAATATTTTATGCTCGAGTTTGTGGATGTTGCTCCGCATCTTCTCTACCTCGCGAAGCTCATTCTCCCATGCCTCCCACTTCTTTAATTGCCAGCCTACTTGCTGTTTGGGTCTACGCACAATACCAGCCTTCTTGTATACATCTAAACATACAAGCGACTTCACACAGATGTAGGATTGCATGTTGTATGGCCTACGGGGGCTGAGATCGAACAGCTCTTCCATCTTACTCGAGCTAATCTCAATGTTCTCATTAATCAACTCGTACGAACTTACGCTGATACTGCTCTGTGTGAGGATCCTACCCCTGTGACCAAAATGTGGACCTGGAATGTAATTTGGTGGGTTCTTAATATTGTACTTCTGGCTCCACCTTTGCTCTGCCAAGTTGTCAAGTGTCCAGATCTGCAGCTCACCATGAAGAATTCTGGAATCATAACGACCAGTTTGAGAAGTTACTACACATAATTTCCCATCTATATCCCTGATCCAGAAGTTGCGAGGACCAAAATAATCATGATCTTCACGTGCTGCTGGCAGTTGTATCATTGCAAAACTTTCTTCCCTGAGATCAAAGGACATAACTGCGTGCTGCCAGCTAGCCATCTTGTCTTCAGTCAACCAATACACTATGCCATCAAGATTGACAACCCCAGAGTTTCTCACACAGTTCAAGCTAAGAGCTTGTGGTGTTGGGATATCTTTCCATTTCTCATCACCAAGGGTGTAAACTTGAATGAAGCTGAAGTTGTCTTTACAACGGTGACGACACTCAGTATCACCAAGGAAGTGTGTAATCTTGTATTCTTTTGTCACGGGATGAAATCCAAAGCTGTAGAAAGAGAAGTGATGACCTCTTACATTCTTGGCAGGTTTCTGAATATGCAGACATTCACCGGTTGCAAGGTTAGCTATCTTGATTGTTGATGTCTTTGTGTATAAGCCAAGAAGGCCATTGCACGAACCAAAAACAAAATCATCAGGCCCGATCACCGGCACTGTATATATAGACGGTGACCATGCTTCGTCAATCAGGATACCTTCGCTAGGGTAGGGCTCGCCTGAAACTAAACCTTGTGGGAAGAACAGAAGGGCATATCGGTGCGCATTCCGGAGGTGTGATGCAACAAACTGGGGATCCTGGATGAAGTCGTGCCAGTGCTTGCAGACACCGACACACCTCAACAGAGTGCTCACTGGAAGGCTCAAAAATATCCGCTCGATGACATCTCCTGGGAGGCGGTTTATGATGCATTCCTCATTGATTTTCCTCTTTGAATTGGTTTCTCCAGTAACCATAGTGAGAACGCAATGCCAAGGCAGCTGACCTACCAGGACCAGATCCCTCTGCAAACACACATTTCAATAAATGAGATACGGCATACTGCCTAGAGTTTGGCTCAAGAACTAGTACTCGATACAAACAGACAATTAAACAATCTTGTGGCCAGAGAAACAACACGAAATGTATGCAGTTTGTCTCGCTTCCCAGATCTTTCTATCAAAAATGTGTAATCAAGGAAGAAACTGATGGCATCACAAAATCTCTGCCCTCAAAATATTTTACCTACAAATAAAATTCTGCTCACCAAGCAATAAGCTGAACATACGAAAACAATATTAAACCCGCTGTAGAAGACACTCTGATGGTATCGTCCTCTCTCAAATACCCGAATTCAGTCTAATAACTGCACTGCCAAATCCAACGAATATGCGCGCGCGCCTTCCGTCCGGCGCCTCAGATTCTCAAATAGCGGCAGATAACTAGAAACCCTAGCCACCATTACGGGTGGAGGAGCGCGCACAACAAGGGCATCCGCAGGTAAAAAGGGGAAATCGATGGGAGGACTCACACTCACGAGCAGGATTAGGACCTCGAACTCCGCGGTCGCCGCGACGCAAGGGCTCTCCGCTTGACGGTGGATGGATAATGGATTCCCCGCCGCCCCTCAGGCGGTGAAATCATTATCCGCCGCTTCCCCCATCCTCGGTTGCGGTTGGCGGTTCCGGGGTTTCGGTTTCGCCGAGGAGGAACAAGAGAGTAGAGAGGCAGGTAGTGACGTAGTGTAGTACTACCGTGCGGAAGCCCAGGTTCGGCCCAGTTAACCGAATACTACGTCACTTCCTTTGTCATGGAAATACGTCTTCGCAAAAAACAAAGTCACTGGAAATACGCTTTTGCTACGGACTCGCGGTTAAACAGGTTCGTGATCCTCCTTTGCTCTTAGAGCATCTCTAAGCAGATATAGTAAACACGAGAACTATAAATCATTTTTACAGTTCGAAAACAACTCGTGCGGAATAGATCCCGCAAACCATAAAACCATGATTTCAATATTTTTATGAACAGTGTGATCAATATTCAATCAAACACTACAATAGTTTCGCGCTAAACAATGAACTCACATATTCATCACAAAAACCAAGTCCGTGGACGACATCGCGAGAGGACGGAGCCGCAACGGAAGGAGGTGGAGCCCTGGTTCACCACATGCTTCGTCTTCTTCTCGTCCCTCGCTGGTCGCGCGCGCACGCTGCTTGGGCGCCGGGGCGATGGCGATTGACTCCGGCGGGATGAAGTGCAGCGAAGCACCACCGCATGGCAGGACGACGTGATTGCCTAACCGCTTCCTCTTCCCCTTGCCTGCGGCGTCAATCATCTGGGCCACCGATCCAACGGTCGAGGAACCAACACCAAATCCAACGATGGGGCTTGGGGTTGAGGCGACACGACCTCACCAACGACGGGTGGACGCTCACTAATATCAATGGCTTCGAATCCGGTTGGCGGCGGCACCGTAGAGCTAGTGGGGGAGAGATTAGTGGTGGCGACGGCGTAGACGAGGGAAAGGGTGGAGGTAAAATGTCCCTCCCACGCAAACGACTCAACGGCTACAAGTCGCACTCGGATTGTCCGCGCAGCCCTCGTATGTAGAGGCCAGGCCAGGGGGAGGGTTTCTCCACAGACCATGAGTTTACGTGATCTGCTCCGGGTATTTCTTTGCGTCAAACTGAAAACTAGTGGTTATTATATAGTTTTAGTGTATTTACCGTATTTGCTAGAGTTGCTCTTAGGATTACAAAGCTGCCCTGTGCTAAAAAAAAATCAAGCGCTCACTTGGTGGCAAGACTAGCGAGCACGCAGTCAGTCCATCCGAGTCAAATCTTCATTGGGATTGAATTAAACAGGGTTTTTGGTTTCATCTACCTATAACAACATATAGCCCACGAGGAACCCCAGGAATTAAAGTTTTTTTTTCTTCTGTTGCGCAGAAATTAGTACAAACTTTTGTATCCATTAGATGTAAAATCTGTACTCATCACAAAAAAGAAAATCTGAATTTTGCAACCATGTTTGGTAGATCTCAACAAAAGAAAGTCGGCTCGACAGTTGGCTACACATTTATTTTTATCTTGTCTTTGAACGGAGGCCGGAGTTGCCTTATACTCTAAGAAAACACGTAAAGTCTGATATTTTTGTACCTAGCATAATCTGCGCCATTTGTATACTCTCGAGTCTCCGCTGCAAAGGACAGGAATGAAAAAATCGTTCAAAATTACATCAGGGGACGATGGTTGAATCAGGAGTCCGGATAGACGTTGGTAGATACAGTATTAATTTACAATAATAATACTCCCTCCGACCCATATTAATTGACTTGGATTTGTCAAAATTTAGGTGAATCTAGACACTATTTCGTATATAGGTTCATTCAAAATTTGACAAATCCAAGTCAATTAATATGGACCGGAGGGAGTAGAATAGAAAAGCCAGTATGGCCTTTGCTGCATCTCAAGTTTTTGAACATGGCAAACTGCTTAAAGCGTGTTCAGAAAATTAAACGTTTGTTTCTGCTTCAGGCATGGCAAGAAAACTAGACTGTTGCACTCATTGCTGAAAGTGCAATGCGATGGCAAGAAAACTAGAAACTGAAAGGCTGAAAGTGCAATCCGAGGGAGCAAGATCCTCGTAGAAGAAGTTAAGAAAAACCCGGGATGAAATTCAAGCAGGAACAAGAAGAACCCCAGAAAGATAAGTTCAAGATGGAAGGTTCACTTCTTCATCCTTCTTATCATCAGCGGAAGAAACGTTAACAGTTGATTTACCCTGCCAAAAGTGGATATGGATCAGAAGAATATCAAATACAAGAAGTGTCTGCAACTTTCATCCCTGGTGTCTAGGGACATCCTGATAAAAAAGAAAGAGACTTATCAGGTATCCTCATCGTTCTTCTATAACAGGAAATAAGCGACTCAACGTTGTTAATTTTCAGGAAGATAACTCATACCAGAACAATAAAAATGAAATACGGAAATGTGTAACCAATATGACAATAATCTTATTTGCCACTCACAATATTACTTGATTTAGATCTCCAAGCTCGTTGCTTAATCTTAGAATTACTTATGCTAAAAAAAAGTCTCAGTGCTCAATTAGCACAACTATGCTTAGCATGTTCAATAATATAGCGTATTCCGGTAAACATGAAAGGCAAATGCATGCACCTCTATATCAATCTTGGGTTTGCATTGTGTAAGATTAATTTGTCATGGAAATAAATCACAAGTGGGGAAGTCATTCATTTAAATGAATAGAGGGAACACAGCTAAGTTGCTTATTTTCAAGATAAGTTAAGTGCCTTAGTTATTATGGCAAAGAAGAGTAGCCAGTCACAAAAAAGACCAAGTAACAACTACTAGCAAAGAACACCGATAGTGTAGAAGTTAGAAGCCATTGAAAGTTCACCTGATCCAGCATATGACTTCTTAAAATACTAGAGATATTATCCCGTGCCTGCCAAATGGCCTATAGGAAAGCCAACATTTGTCAAATTAGAAAAAACAACAGTCATAAATAATGTTGGCTAGGAAATCATAAATGCAAGCACACTGTACCTGACCCCTGCCGCTCAACTTACTTGAACGCGAAATTAACTCCTCTGTGTCCCGTTTCTGTTCCACCCAATTAAGCCGCCGGAGGAACCTTGGCTATTGGACACATGTTAACACACTAGTTAAAACACACTTTAAATATTACTATGTGTTTGGACTGAAATAAATACTAATGCTTCAAACTAAAACGCGAAACTTATGGTAGCATCCAGTCTATCATTTCAGTAGAGAATTACCTGATTACGAGTTTCTGGCTTGTGCTGCAACACCTGATTGAGTTCAGTGCGTACACGTTCAGATATGGCATGTGACTCGTCCACCACATACTGATACATTTTAATTATTATTCCTGCGATTTCCTACAAATGGCAAGTTAGCAATTCGTCGAATCTTTAAAAAAAAGCAGTATTCATCAAGGCGAATAAGGTTTGTCCATCATACGGATAAATCATGCTCCTGTTTGTTGATGTTGCTCCGCAACTTCTCTACCTCGCGAAGCTCATTCTCCCATGTCTCCCACTTCTTCAATTGCCAGCCTACTTGCTGTTTTTGTCTACGCACAATGTGATGCAGCCCGACCTACGGTCGTTACTACATCAAGGTCTCCAACTTACGCCAAGTCGTCATGGACTCCAAAGGTGAATCCGTTCCTCTATGCGAGCCCCCTTCCCGCCCTATTGAATGGTATGCTACTTCATACTCCGTCACATATGCATGATAGGTTCATACCGGCCAGTACGGAGGCAAGGAGGAAGTCTTAACATCAAGCCCGACAAGACGGAGGCTTGGAAGAGGAGACGGAAGAAGACAGTCGATAGCTGCCAGTCCAAGCGGTACTACGGTTGTGGGAACTGCATTACTACCGGCCGTACTACCGCCTTCTACCGCCATCTTGACGGATCCAACGGATGCTCCAAGACCGCATGCGGTACTACCGGTGCTAGAGCGGTACTACCGGTGATGACCGGTACTACCGGCCCCAAGTCCGGTACTACCGGTCATATATGTGCCTGCGCGCACCTGTTGGGCCACAGCCCATGTATCCCCCTTTTACTTACCTATTCTCCTAGTTTATCCCCAAACTACCCTTGTTTAGTGGCTGGCCTATAAATAGAGCCCCCACCCCTCATGTATCCCTTAGGCATAGATGATAGACTAAAGACAACCCCCATTGTGGAATCTCTAGTTTTGCCTCATCCCCTTTACCAAGGGGACCGACTATCGTCACCAACCTCGATTGGACTTTGCATCACGCATCCATCGTTGAACAAGGCCTTGGGTTCTCGGTTTCGCCCCAAGTCGTCAAGACCCTCCTCAAGGTGTTCTTCCCTCCGATGTGGATTTGAGGGAGCACGTTGACCGATCTTTCCTTGCGAGGATTCTATCGGACCGGTGGCCGCTCGGGAGCAATCGGCCTTGTATCGTGTGAGTTTTGCATGTGTTCATCGTGTTCTTCGCGAGGTGTGTGTTCGCCCGCTACCTTCTCCCTTTCCTCGCTTTCCCATCGATTTGACCACGAGATCCGTGAAGATCGGGCACCCAAGAGGTTAACCCTCCATCATCCGGTATCAGCTTTTGGTTGCCACGATTTCTCATCGATTTGGTCTTTTCCCCATAAATTCGAAATTTCCACCAAAAACAGCCCCAATTCGTGTTTTGGATCGATCTGTGATTTGAGTGCGTTTTGGTAGGTTTTGATCCGTGGATTGCTTGCTAAACTTGTTGATCTACCTTCCTTTGCGTTCCCATGGCCTAATTCCTTGTTTTCCCCCTTCGATTTGGTGCTTTTCTTGAAGATTTTTCCGCCCAAATCACCCCAAAATCGCGAAAACGAGTCAAAACTGGGAGTTTCAGGTCCAAGCGTTACTACCGGGTCCAAAAACCGGTACTACCGCCCTTAACCGGTACTACCGGACCCAAAAGACCGGTACTACCGCCCTATTCTGATCCAAAACAGCAAGTTCCAGATTTCAGCCTCTCACCGTTTTGGGCATAACTTTTGCATACGAACTCGGATTTTGGTGTTCTTTAGCTCGTTTCGAAGAGGAGAAGGAGCCCTACATCATCATCCACGTAGTTCATGCTATCTACTCCATCCAAATTCCGTGAGCAAGGCGGAATCCAACAATCAAGGGTGAAGATCGTCGACGAAAGGTATAAACATTCCACGACTTCTCCCCACTTGCATTCCTTTGTGAACCCCACTATCTTTGCGAGCAACAAACACCTATTGAGACTAGTTCCTCTTATGATTGCTTGGGCTATGCACATTTGATACCTTGTAGATTCCGAGCAAACATTGTGAGCGCTATCTCATATAGTTATCTTGTATAGTTGTTGGCACAAGGAAGAGGCAAGTGAAAAGAAAAAGAAAAGAGAGAAAAGAAGAAAAAAAATATATAGAAAAAAAAAGAAAAAAAGAAAAGAAAAAGAAAGAAATACACATGTGCCTCATAGAATAGGAAGCGCAAGATCGATGAACATCATATAGGTGGTACTTATTGTGCATATCTTGTAGCCCACCAATTTTGTGCAATCGAACTAGCGTCTCTCCTTGTACTTGTGTGACACGAGCTTATAGTCTTCGCTAGGTAATCATTTGGTTCTTAGCTCACTTTCTCCGTCGCACAAGTCCCATTTATCCCACCGTGTGTGTTCCCTTGTTTATATTTCCAATCTTGTGGATTAACTTGTTTGCTTGGTGATCATTGTGGTTCTTTACTTGCCATTACAACATCTTGATTTCGGATTGGTTCTTGACATGCCACTTTCCATACCTATCCACCATAGGCCTTGTGTGTGTTTGTTTTTTGGTTCGTAGTTGGTTTTGGTGTTCCGCGTGAACTTCACTTTGCTTGGTTTATTGCTCTCAAGTGTGGCCACTTGTACGATACGATCTTCCAAGGTAAAGTAAGGTTTGACGTTGTATCCCTAACTCCCACTACCACTTCCATATACACCACTTGGTCTTGTGCATCATGTCTAGGGACTCCGGAACCGAGAATGATATCTATGAAGAATCCATGGTGAGCCACCATGACTATGACTCCACAAGTATAGAGGACATGACGGAGCACAACACCGACAATGGCTCCGCATGCTTTGAGGACCCAGAGCACTACACCTACGACGACTCCACATGCATGGAAGACATGGAGATCTACGTCGACAATGGCTCCTCATGCATGGAGCCTATGGAGCACTACACCGACAATGGCTCCACATGCTTGGGTGATATGGAGTACTACACCAACAACTCCCCAAGCATGGACGACTTCGAGTGCGACATCGATGACGCCTCGCTAAGCATGGAGGACACGGAGAACTTCATCGACTTTGATGGATCCTCCATGAGCCATGAAGAATTCCTCCACCGTGTGGAGATGGAAGCCTACTACGCCAAGCAAGAGGAGGCGCATCATCAAGATTCCATGACCTTCAAGGCCAAGCGTGCCACACCAAAGGGCACCACCTACTTCGATGATTCACCTCCAAGGCGACATGTGCCACCACCTAGATGGCGTCAAGCGCCACCATCTCCAAGGCACCAAGCTCCATCACCTCCAAGGCGTCAAGCTCTACCAACTCCAAGGCGCCAAGCTTCATCATCGCCAAGGCGCCAAGCTCCAACTCCTATCCAAACAAGAGTGGCGTCCAAACATCATATGCATCAAGAGGCGCCAAGAAACAAGACTCTTCATCGACAAACATCCTCTCATGAGCATCGCCACCATAAAGAGGATACAAGACATCGTCAAAGGCATCTTCGCCATAAAGACGAAGAATTCAAGATGAGCACCAACCATAATGCTCAAGCAACCTCAAGAAGGCACCACAAGCACAAGAAGAGTGCCAAGGCAAATGATCATCGTCGCGAGTGTCATGTGGACGACCAAGTGCGCCACCTACATCAACCATCGGCAAGGCACGTCAATGACCTTCGTCGACACCATCATAGGGCACCTTCAACTACTCGTGCCACCACCATAATGGCACCAAGAGTAAGCCTTCCTCCACGCCATCAAGCTTCAAAGCCGACGCTTGACTTCTACGACCTCGCGAACGAGGAAAATGTAGACTTACCGCCAAGTTGGATAGCATGAGCCTACCTCCACCACTACTACGAGATGGGCACAAGACGGTCGAGCATGGGATTTTCCCTTCGACCATGGAGGAGAGAAATGATGCCCATCTTATGGCATCCAACCTTGGAGGCGACAAGGTCAAGAATGGTGAGCATGGGATCTTCCCTTCACCAAAGGAGGCGCATGGAGTTGAGGAAACCGAGCCTACCCCCATATGCTTGAGTGATGATGTGGTACCAATCCCATGTGAGTATGAGAGCCACTTAGCCCACTTGAGTGAGAACAAGAGTGAGACGAGTGACTCCACCTTATGTGAGATTGAGTGCTTCCACTTGGAGGGCATGAGCGATACTACTAGTGAGTTGAGAGTGGTAGTTGATAGGTCAAGTGAGACCATTTCGATTTCTAACAACTTACCCTCTACCTCTAGTGTGTTCTCTTGTGTTGTGCTAGGTTCCATGGAGGAATACGCCCGAAGCAATGAAGCAATGATGCCTCAATTGGAGAAGATGTACATGGTGCACGAAGATGATGCTACGCCATGGCTACATCAAGAAAACGAAGTCGTCCATAAGGAGGCCACTACTTCCACAACACCCACTTCATATGAGAGGTATGAACAAGGTAACAATAAGGGTGTTGATGATGCCATGATCCCACTAGTGGACATGATGAATTGTGAGGATATGCATGCTATGGATGATACTTGTGACATTACATATGCTTCACTCATATTCCCATGTGATGATTTGCCTTTGCATAATATTGATCATGTGGAATTGTTTGATTGCGAACTCATTGCCATAAACATGTCATGCTATGCATCTTGTGTGTATCCTCCAATTGCTTTGGACTTGCCTTCTCATGCTAGTCATTCAATTTCTCCCGTTGCTTGCGATAAGATGAATGCTTGCTATTTCACTTGTTTTGCTTGCAACAATATTGATCATATGCGTTCTAATGAGATGGCCCCCATAGCTTTCTCAATTTTTGGAGATTTTGATGATGGCCATGATAAGCATGTTCCCCACTTGCATACTCACCATGCATCTATTTCATACTTGATTGACATTAATGGTGATGTGCACAAGAAGAGATACGTCATGATGGATGATGTGTATCTCTACCATGCACACACGTTCTTTCTTTTACATATCATGTGTGTAGGTACCCGAACGAGAATGTCAACCTCGGTTGAGCACGAGTTGACAAAAAGAGCTCTAGAGAACATCCCACATGTGAGTTCAAGATCGAACCCAGCTCTGATACCTTTTGCATGCTTTGCATCTTTCATGTTGGCAAATTTCTCTTTCCTATGGTTTGATTGCAAGCATGTTAATGGTATTATCTTCCCTTGTGACATTCATGTTTCTTCGCCTTTAGATAATGATGCTTTGTGTGTTGCAATGAAAATGTTGAACAATTTCCCTTTCCGATGTTTTGTGTGCAACCACAATTCCTTTAAGAACATGTATTGTCATGAGAGCTTCCAAGAATCTCGTCTTGTTGTTGCAACAAACATAAGGACCACTTGCTCTTTCATTTGGTTTGTTTGCAAATATATTGTTTTTGCTTCCGCTTGGGATACTCATATTCCCATGATATTTGCTATCGATGATTTGTGTGTGACATCCAACATGTCGAACAATTTCTCTTTCCAATGGTTGGTTGGCACACATAATGATGTTGCTTTGGACATTCTTCCTTGCGTGTTTTTGCCGAATTCTCCTATTCTCGCATCAAGGACGTCGATCAAAATTCTAGTCAATTGCCTTGAGTGCCACACTAAAACATTGTTTGGAGTTTTTGAGTTCCCACATTTGGATGATGTTCAAACGATTTCCATGCACTTTGACCTTGCATATGCATTCCATTTGCTATACATGCATTGTACTAATAGTGTTGTGAACAAGAATGGACATGCCACATTTGACATGCTCCTCTATCACGCACGAAAATATTTTGCTTAGTCTTTGTTGTGTGAAGGTACAAGTGCATACACGTCAACCTCTACCAACTACGTGTTGACAAGAAGATCCGAAGAGAGTTACCTATGGCTACCCTTCATTGAGCTATCTCTACAAGCTAAGGTGACTTCCTTCTACTTGAGGACTCATGCAATAATCTTCATGAATTGGCTACGCTTTGAGTGTTGCTTTGCTTTTGTTGTGAGCTTTGTAGGCTTCAAGGAAGGTGAAGGAACATTGAAGTGTTGTCAAGTCAATCTTCCCGAGGACGACTATATGGTGAACCCCAGGATCAAGAAGGTCTCTCGACCGCGTCTACTTTGTGATGAACATGTAGAGTCGAGGACGACTCTTTTTGAAGGGGGGGGAGATGATGCAGCCCGACCTACGGTCGTTACTACATCAAGGTCTCCAACTTACGCCAAGTCGTCATGGACTCCAAAGGTGAATCCGTTCCTCTATGCGAGCCCCCTTCCCGCCCTATTGAATGGTATGCTACTTCATACTCCGTCACATATGCATGATAGGTTCATACCGGCCAGTACGGAAAGGGAGGAAGTCTTAACATCAAGCCCGACAAGACGGAGGCTTGGAAGAGGAGACGGAAGAAGACAGTCGATAGTCGCAGTCCAAGCGGTACTACGGTTGGGAACTGTATTACCGGTCACGCAGATCACCGCCTTCTACCGCTTCACATCGACGGATCCAACGGATGCTCCAAGACCGCATGCGGTACTACCGTGCTAGAGCGGATTATTGGTGATGACCGGTACTACTGTCCCAAGTCCCAGATTACTCGGTCATATATGTGCTCACAGACTTTGTTGGGCTGCCCATGTATCCCCTTTACTTACCTATTCTCCTAGTTTATCCCCAAACTACCCTTGTTTAGTGGTGGCCTATAAATAGAGCCCCCTCATGTATCCCTTAGGCATAGATGATAGACTAAAGACAACCCCCATTGTGGAATCTCTAGTTTTGCCTCATCCCCTTTACCAAGGGGACCGACTATCGTCACCAACCTTGATTGGACTTTGCATCACGCATCCATCGTTGACAAGGCCTTGGGTTCTCGGTTTCTCGCCCCCAAGTCGTCAAGACCCTCCTCAAGGTGTTCTTCCCTCTCCGATGTGGATTTGAGGGAGCACGTTGACCGATCTTTCCTTGCGAGGATTCTATCGGACCGGTGGCCGCCGTTCGGGAGCAATCGGCCTTGTATCGTGTGAGTTTTGCGTGTGTTCATCGTGTTCTTCGCGAGGTGTGTGTTCGCTTCCGCTACCTTCTCCCTTTCCCCTCGCTTTCCCATCGATTTGACCACGAGATCCGTGAAGATCGGGCACCCAAGAGGTTAACCCCTCCATCACAATGTCAGCCTTCTTGTATACATCTAAACATACAAGCGACTTCACACAGATGTAGGACTGCATGTTGTACAGCCTGCGGGGTCTGATATCTAACAGCTCTGCCATCATACTAAAGCTAATCTCAATGTTCTCACCGATCAACTCACACGAACCTACGCTGCTGTAGCTCTGTGTAAGGATCCTATCTCTGTGAACAAAATGTGGACCCGGAATGTAATTTGGTGGGTTCTTAACATTGTGCTTCTGGCTCCACCTTTGCTCTACTGAGTTATCAAGTGTCCAGATCTGCAGCTCACCAAGAAGATTTCTGGAATCATAACGACTGGTTTGAGCAGTTACTATACATAATTTCCCATCTATATCTCTGATCCAGAACTTACGAGGACCAAAATCGTCATGATCTTCACGTTCTGCTGGCAGTTGTATCATTGCAAAACTTTCTTCCCTGAGATCAAAGGACATAACTGCGTGCTGCCAGCTAGCCGTCTTATCTTCAGTCAACCAATACATTGTGCCATCGACATTGACAACCCCAGAGTTTCTCACTGTGTCCAAGCTAAGAGCTTCTGGTGTTGGGATATCTTTCCATTTCTCATCACCAAGGGTGTAAACTTGAATGACACTGAAGTTATCTTTACAACGGTGGCGACCCTCAGTGTCACCAAGGAAGTGTGTAATCTTGTATTCTTTTGTCACGGGATGAAATCCAAAGCTGTAGAAAGAGAAGTGATGACCTCTTGCATTCTTGTCAGGTTTCTCAATATGCATACATTCACCGGTTGCAAAGTTAGCGATCTTGATTGTTGATGTTTTTGTGTATAAGCCAAGAAGGCCATTGCACGAACCAAAAACGAAATCATCAGGCCCGATCACCGGCACTGCATATATAGACGGTGACCATGCTTCATCAATTAGGATACCTTCACTAGGGTAGGGCTTTCCTGAAACTAAACCTTGCGGGAAGAACAGAAGGGCATGTCGGTGCGCGTTCTGGAGGTGTGATGCAACAAAATAGGGATCCCGGATGAAGTCCTGCCAGTGCTTGCAGACACCGGCACACCTCAGCAGAGTGCTCACTGGAAGCCTCAAAAATATCCGCTCGATGACATCTCCTGGGAGGTGGTTTATGATGCATTCCTCACTGATTTGCCTCTTTGAGTTGGTTTCTCCAGTAACCATAGTGAGCACGCAACGCCGAGGCAGCTGAGCTACCAGATCCCTCTGCAAACACACATTTCAATAGATGAGATGGGGCATACTGCTTAGCGTTTGGCTCAAAGAATACTAGATAGCAACAGACAATTAAATAATCTTGTGGGCAAAGAAAGAACACGAAATGTAATGCATGTTTTTCTCGCTTCGTGGATCTATTTACCAAACGACGAGTCAAGGAAGAAACTGATGGCATCTCAAAATCTCTGCCCTCGGAATATTTTACCTACAAATAAACTCCTGCTCACCAAGCAATAAGTTGAACTTGTTACAATTACCAAAAGCTGAATTCCGCGGTACCGTCCTTTCTCAAGCACCCAAATTCAGTTCCAACAAACATGCGAGCGCGCCGTCCCTCCCTCCGGCTCCTCAATCCCTCAACTAACGGCAGGTAAGTAGAAATCCTAGCCGCCATTACCAATGGAGGAGCGCGCACAAGAAGGGCATCGGGGGATGAATCATCCGCTTGCAAAAGAGGGTAACGAAGGGGAGGAGGACTCACGAGCGCGACTAGGATCAGGCGAGCTCCGCTCTCCGCTCGACGGTGGATGGATTTCCGCCGCCCCTCAGGCGGTGAAATGGTTTCCCGCTGCTTCCCCCATTCTCGGCTGCGGCTGGCGTATGACCTTGCGGTTCTTGCGGAGGGCTTGTATCGGCCCAGTTAACCGAATAGTACGTCACCGCCGTTCTCTGTTGCACCCACGGGTAATACGTCTTCGCTCAGGGCTCGCAGGTTTTGTATTCTGAACAATTTTATGACACTTATATTTTTTATCCTAATCCACTGCTTTATTTAAAACTGGGATAATGGTTAAAGTCGGACTGAATCACGTCAGTAAATCCAGGTATTACATCATAGCGAGCATGACACTTACATTTATTTCGAGACGGGAGAGTACTATGTATTTAGATACTCTGTATGAATCTAGACAAAGTTAAGGCTATTAATCTCTACTACCTAAAAAGAATCTTGCGTTCCGTGTTCTCCCGATACGTCGCACGGACGAAACGCTCGTCCTTCGTCCGTTCTCTCCCTCTCCCGATCGCATTCTCGATCTAATGCGTATTAGCATTAATCCTTGGTCCAGCCAAGCCGGATCCATCTCACATCATTCCCAAATTGGCCGGATAGCCCTGCGGCATCCGTATAATCTAACCCCGAAATCGCCGCAAACTCAGCCCCTGCCGCGAACAATCAGGACATCTCCGTGGGGTGTGATAGATCGAGGTTTGGTTCCATCTCTCCTCCGTTTGATCCTGCTCCATCTCTCATATCGCCCCTCTCACCTTCTCTCGTCCAATGGTGCGCAGCAGCGACAGCTCAAGGGCGCGATGCGGGGGCGGTGACCTGAGGTGGGAGGATGAGAGGGAGGTGATACGCAAAGGGCAGGGGTGACCCGATCTGTCTTTCGATGTACGTACCCACCGTCCATGACCGCCATCGCCGCGGAATCGTCTTCCCGCATGCCCAGAACCACTGCCACTCCGCGTCAGCCCCAGCCTCGCCTCCGACCACCACCGCTGTTGCGCTCGTCTCCACAAGTTCCTTCTTTCTCTCCTTATCGTGGAACTGGAAATCAGTATCGTGGCGGATGGCGCAGGCTAAGTGACGAGATCGAACTATCTAACCCAGAGCCAATAACACGGTAGGCGTCTTTCTTTGCCCATCTCCAACTTATTAATTTTCTGTTTCATTATCCATTGGTTATTGGATTTGGGTGTAATTATATTGATTCAATCGGAGTTATTGGTAGAGGTGAAGACAATGCAGTCTGAAGAGATAATTTGGATGTCGACCACTACATCAACAAGGAGCTACAGGAGCACGAGAAGACTGGGGAGTTCAGCGGCGTCTGCACGCCCTGGGCGGCTCTACACGTAGGTGTGCTCTCTATGAATCCATGTTTGGTAAGATAGGTTTCAGCGATTTTAAGTTATAATGATTTAACAATTTTTTTTCATCAGCCTGTTGAAATTGATGGAAATAGTAGGTTTAAATACTCCCTCCGACCCATATTATTTGACTTGGATTTGTTAAAATTGGGTGAAACTATATACTAAATAGTGTCTAGATTTATCCAAATTTAGACAAATTTGAATCAACTAATATAGGTCGTAGGGAGTAATAGAATCGAGCTTTAAATAGTAATTTGACTCGCTGATATGAAAATACACCACTCTGCTACTCTGCTGCAACCATCTACACTCTATACGAAGTTTCATTGTTTGCCATGTTTTGTTGACCTCTAAAAATAAATCAAGTAACACTAGAGGTCTGTGCCTGGAAGCAGAGATGATCATCACGCAATGGCAATGTTCAACTCCATTGAGGTAGATAGATAGCATCTCTGATTCTTTTGGGTTGTATCACCATCGATGGTTACATCAAGAAATACAAGTGAATTTTCTTGACTTGTTGTCATTTAAATGCTTTTAACAATCTAGATTCAGAACGCAAGGTCAACTTTGCAATTTTTGGTTGTTATATACCCTCTAATTACCTTTTATTCCATTTTCCTTTTTTCCATTACTGAATGTACCCTGCTTAAGTTGAACTTTCGTATAGTTCTGTGCCAGATGAAGTACTTTGCAAGGTTTTGTGTGTCTCAGCTTGAGAATAAAAGGTTTTTACATGTTGATGAAGTGCTAGGAGTTTTGCAGCTCAAACTTCTTGATTTCCACTCGTGTATTTTTCAGGTTAAATTTGTCCTCTTATCCATAGGGACAAATAAACGGTTTCCGTCCTCATGTTCTAATTGTACAGTTTTACAAAAAAGTACAGATCACTTCTTGGATGTTAAATGTAAAATCCGTGAAACCTTGTTGCACTGCTTCATTTAATGTTTGTTTTGGAGTCCTTAATATTGTGTAGTATTTGACTGTTTTGTATCCATAGCTATACAAACTCTCTTGTTAAAAAAAGAGAACACCATGCCCGCCACAAATCTTGCCACCTCCGTCGTCGCCTTCCGCTTCTCTCTAACCGGAAATTGGGTTGTAGAGATGAGGCTGGGGAGGGAGGGAAGTATTCGTGGAGTGTAGAGAAAATGGAGGCCGAAATTGGAGAGGAGGGAAGGACGGAGGGAAGCCAACGATGGCGCATGGCTGCGTCTAGGGTGCAGCCTACAGAGGATAGAGACGGAAGCTGAATTATTTTTCCTCCTCCAACTTGGTATCAACCTCTTCCCTTTGTCTATCTTTCATTTTATAATACCTGCGTACTTTGCCTAGAATATTGTTTCCTTACCTATTTAGGCATTATTTCTATGGTTTAGTGGTGATGCTGAATTAGGGGAGAGGCGTTGCCCCATGCCACGGTTACAATTGAAGCTGGTAAATCCAATTGTTTCTCCTGTAGAATGAACAACTTCACAAGTAGTCCATGGTCATACGTTTTGCAGAATCCAAGCCCGCAGCCGCCGACATGTGATGCTAAACCGTTTCCCCGGGCACAGCACATATTTGTTATAAGTAGGCGCACAACCGCACCCTTGAAGCCAAGATTCAGGTAAGGACCTCTATTTTCGCCTTTTGATTCTCAAAATGTATGCCCATGATTACATGTTTTTTCGTAGTTGTGTATCGCCGTGTTCCCTGATTGATACTTCTACTGCACTCTGCTCTCGTCAATTACACCAACAATGATAAATTTTGCAGAATTTCACAGAAACAAGCTCCCACTTTTTAATATGCTTGGATAGTTTAAGAGTTTCTTTAAATTGCTGATTTTGATCCAGCTACGTAAGTGTTCTGGAACCTAAATATGCCCCATCATGCGTACAACATTGATTATCCACTCAAAATGGCATCATAGAACATTCCTGTAATTCAGTTTGTCTTATCTTTTGTTTAGAGCATAGGTTTGTGGAATCATAGAGGAAGAACTTGGGACACTCATGAGTGGATTATTTTCTAATTTTGACCATAAGCCACTTGTGCAATGGCATTAGTAACTTGTGTGGCTCTTAAATAAACCATAGTTTCTCTTATGTAAATTCATAGCATGGTGATGTATTCTTCATGAACACTTCTTGCAGATAGCACCAGTTTATAGTGTAACTCTAGAAGACAGCAGAGAATTAGTTGTGGAAACTCGGGTCCTCTCTTTTCTGGAAGATGGCACTAGAGAATATATCTTTGGTAGCTATAACCTATAAGCTCTTTGTAGCCATAAGTACAATCTATAGGCAATAGCCAATTCATTTGGAGTTAATGCAACCTACTCTTATTCTGAGGATCAGGTTGCCGCACGCGATGCAACAGATTTGACGTTGCTGTCTTCCTCTCCAGGACCATGGGCCAGTGGATTCCCAGGCTGAGAGTGGTGCTTATAAGGCCAACTCTGCATGTTATTGTGAACTTTCAGGTATGGAGATTCTTTTGTTCAGAATAGGTAAGAAATTCCATTTTTGTTGACTAAAACATTACAATTTTCCGCCTTAACCTTTCTATGTGGGTTTGTGCTCAATTATTCCTTCTTTTTGTTTTCATCCTACTGACCACATCAAAACTGTGTGCCCTTTATTGCCTGAAATTTACTCTATTCTTTTAATCTAAATTCTGAAGGATAAATCTTCTACTGAGAACTAAATAATCGACACCACTTACCCAAACAGGTACTGAACTCTCATGTTTCTTTCAGATAAAGGGGGATTTAGTGGAGCGAAGGGAAGGAGGAGAATTGATCAACGGAGACCAGTAGAAAGAATAGTATGAGGAAGTAGATATCAAGATAAAGAAGTGATCTTACTGTTAGCTCCTTTTCAATCCAGTGTGCATTCGATCCTATACATGGGTAGAACCTATACAATTTTATTTTATTTACAGGTTAACCCTTCCAAGGATGACATTGGCTGCTCACCTTGCTGCAGCATGTATTCCAAAAATAGATGTGATTCCCCAATCCGACCGTGAGAACATAATGTGAAGATCAATCCACAAGGTTGCAGTAGAATTTGTCATGTTGCAGTGCGGGCGCATCCAGCAAAACTCCCCTACGATTTTCAGTATCTTACCTTAAAAACCAAAATCTAACAATTTGTGCATGACAGTAATTCAAGGACTTCTTGGAACAGATCAGACGTTGATGAAAGAACGGATCACGCCTAAATAAGCAGCAGACGGTTAATTGAGAAACTGAGTAAACCCCAAGGAAGGAAATCAAGAAACCATGGGGCCGGCACCGTTGGCGGTGTCCACGGCAATACACAAAGTGGTTGACGGGGGGTAGCGACGTGCAGTAGCCAGAGCAGTCTGCCGAGGCGTTGCCATTTGCGTAGCTGGCAATTTAAGGGAGCTGGTGGAGGCGTGCGAGGCCATGGGGTCGAAGCAGCCCATGAAGATCCAGGCCAGGGGTATCCACACATCCTCCAAGTATCATCATTTTGGTTCTATATTTGAGTTCAGTAAGCTTATCTTAATAATTTGCCAAGAACGGGGCTTCAACAAACAGTATGGTTACGCTCTTCAAAATCTGAAAACAAATGCAGACTGCTCATTTATATGAGGATTCTGTTTGTAGATTTCTACCACACGAGCAGAACAAACTCTGTCATTTGGTGTTAGCATGAGACGGTACAAATTATGCAAATGAATTTGAAAAGGATAGCCCTATCGAAATAGTATTGTTATAATTACTCAAAGATGCAAAGTTTAGCCTTAGTAAGCTCCATGCAAATTTCAAGTACACAAGCTGTTTTTTCTAGACTAAAAAAAAGCTGTTTTTTTCTCTGATAGCCGAGTTGTGGAGAATGTCGTATCTTAGGAAAACTTTATCTTCTTTACCTGCTCCTCCAGTCAGTAATGGGTGGAACGTCTCGAACGATGATGTTCTAAGTAGACCAACAAGTACTATGTGACAACGACTGAATGATTGGACAGTTGAATATTCCGTAAGAGTTTTCTTTACATGAATAAACCGTAAGAGTTTTCTTTACATGAATATTCCGTAAGAGTTGGAGTGATGAAAGAGCAAGTTATAGTAGTAGTAAACTAGGACAATTGTATATATAACCAAATTTATGAGTGGAATGGAGGAAGATTATGCAAGCAAGATGGAAGTAATCCATGAAGATAGCCGCATGACCTCATAAGCAACTCTTCCATAGATGGTGGCAGTGCCAATTTCCTTGTGGGTGAAAGTTCTCGACACCTGCAAGCTCTGTTCTTGTAGACACTCAACGAGGCTCCTTATGTTGCTGCATCGTAAGATGTGCAACCTCCTAACTTAGGAGTCTTAATGGAAGAAGGGAGGCTGGTAAATTCAGTTAGGAAAGGACAGTTCGAGAGGCTGACTTTCACCCAGCCCGCAAAGAGTTCTAGCTTGTAACAAAGATTGTGTTTGGATGCTACTATAGTACTTGCTATAATTTCAAACTGGCAGGGTTGGGACGAGGCTCAAGTGATCCAACAATCATGCTTTCTTTTGAACGCTCATGTAAGTGGGGTGAATTTTCCATGCTATGTGTATATAAGTTATTTTCAGCAATAACAATATATTTGCAGAATCCTCATTTAAATGCAGGCACAATACTATTAATTCACACTAACCTTTCATGTTTTCTTTGAAATGCAAAATTAAAAATATATGAATAGAACATACTCGCTCCTTCCTAAAATAAGTGAAGATGCTCATTTATCTAGACTCTAAAATGTATTTAGATACATGCGGTTTTAGATAAATCTTTGTCACTTATTTTGGGACAGGGAATCTACATAATATAACATGTATTATGCTTCCCGTGGCAGCGCACGGGCATTTTACTAGTATGGTAAAAGAACCTGAATAGATATATGTAAATATAGAAAAATCTAAGTCACTTATTTTGAGACGGAGAGAGGGAGTAAGCACGAACAGTTGCCAACACATTTATTTTTTTTTTCATGAAAAGGACAAGTTTTCAATTTTCACAGATAATGCAGGGTTAGTATGGACAAGAGATACTAACTCCACTCAATGAGAGAATGAACAAATCTAGAGCATAACTTCTGAGTAAGGTACTCCAAAATAGCCATAAAACATGTGTTGTCCTACTTTATAAATAAAGTCATACGATCATACCGATACAAAGAAGAATAGAGATAAAAGAATAAAAATGTGAGAGATGGCACCCTCCACAACACACCAAGACAACGACTAAAGATGTAACGCCTCCTAGTGAAATCACCGTCCTGCCAGCAGACACCAAGAACCAGGACCCGAGACACAAAGTTACGTGTAAATGATAAGAGGTCATTGAGAACGTCCCATGTAGGGGCCAAAGTGCACCAAGGTAGGATCCGAACTCGTCGGACGATGCCATCACATCGGGGCAAAGAGGAACCGAAGCTCCACGACAACGTTCCAGAGAGGAGGATGAAGCCACGCGCCGTCATCATCAAGACCAAGGCAGTCTAAGGTTTTCACTTGGAGCTCTAATGTTGGAAGGTAACACAACAACACCCCCTAGGAGGGTCACGACACCCACATACATCACTGCCACTGGCGCCAAAGCACTAGGCTTTCGCCCAAAAAAACTACAAGCACCACCAATACCAGGATTCCCTGCCGCCCACTCTCCACCATCCATAAGGTAGATGAAAAAGATCCACCATAAGCACATTGCTTATAGATCCCACCAAAGCTGGGGATGTAGAGTTGCAACGAAACATGGCAGGGCGACGCCGGCGGTCACCTTATCTAGGCCGCCTGGCATGGATTCAGTGTCCTAGCCGCAGCCAGGAGTAGGCCCTGGCCACACCATCGCAAACAGCAGAACCCAAGCCCAGATTTCGTTGTCTCCCCATGTTTCTACTACAAAATAGGTTTCGTTGTCCCTCCAAGATAACACGTTTTATCTGCTATTGTTTCAACATAATCTGCGGCCTTTTAGACCAAGTCTCCAATGCATAGGACATTAATGCACTAAATTTTACGTTCAAAAGTATATCAAGGAAAGATGATTGACTCAAGAGTCCGGATAAACGTTGGTATAATTTGCAATAGGAAGTACTAAAAGAGAAAGCCAGTATGGCGTTTGCTGCATCTAAATTTTTGAACATGGCAAACTGCTTAAAATATGTTCCGAAAACTAAACGATTGTTTCTGCTTCAGGCAAAGGCCACTGTTCATAAGAATGGGCGGTGTTGGATCTCTCGGGAAAAGCAGCATTGTGCGCTGGACTATCATAAGAACTAGAAACCTGAAAGGCTGAAAGTGCAATGTGATGACAAGCAAACTGATGGGACAAGAAGCCGAATCGATGCACAGACAATGGTTGCGCACATCCAATCCAAGGGAGCAAGAGTCTCCTCGTAGAAGAAGTTACAAGAACCCTCAGGACGAAATTCAGGCAGGAACTTTGTCAGTGGAAGAAACGTTGCCAGTTGATTTTCCCTGCCAAAAGTGAACATGGATCAGAATATAAAATACTGTACTAGACGAAGTGCCTGCGACTTTCATCCCATGTGTCTAGGAACATCCCAATCAAAAAAGAGACTTATCAGATATCCAAATTGTTTCTCTAACAGGAAATAAGACGCTCAATGTTGTTTTTCAGAAAGTAAACCAGAACAATAAAGATGAATTGTGAAAATTGGTATAGCTGATATGACAATAACCTCCTTTTCCAGCAATACTGTTCCACTTGTTACTTAATAATAGAATTACTTATGCTAAAAGAAAGTTCCAATGCTCAAGTAGCACAACTATAATCAGCATGTACAATTATACAACGTATTCCAGCAAACATGAAAACGGAAATCACACTGCATGCACCTATTAGAAATACAACATTTTTTCAGGAAACCGAATTTAGTTGTTAAATTTAAAGCATGCACAAAAGTTCTGTTAATTTATGTGCTCAAGCCGTAATGAATATAATAAATTTCTGTACAATGTAAAATATGTGGACTGCTAGATCAGGAGCACCTTGAGTTCAATAAGTAGACAATTGAAATTAAACAAAGCTGGGCAACTAGCAAAAAGTAGCAAAATACAAGCAGATGTATTCACATTTTAGTGGGGAAGTGATCCATTTTATATGAACAGAGAGAACACAGCTAAGTAGCTTATTTCTCAAGATATGTTATTTACCATAGTTAATACGGCATGCAAGACCAGTAAGTCACAAAAAGAACCTAGGTAACACTAGCAGAAAAATGGATAAAAGTTGGAAGCCGCGCAAAAGTTTACCTGATCCAACTTATGACTTCTTATAATGCTAGAGATGTTATCATGTGCCTGCTTAATGGCCTGTAGGAAGGTAACATTTTGTCAAATTTGGCATATCCCACAACAGTCATAAATAATGTTAATATTAACTCCTTCGCAATCCAATAAATAACTAATAAATGCAATCACATTGTACCTCAGATCTGTCAGTCAACTTCCTTATATGTGATATTAACTCCTTTGAGTCCCGTTTCTGTTCCACCAAATTAAGCCGCTGGAGGAATCTTGGCTATTGGACACTTGTTAATACATTAGTTACGACACACTTAAAATACTATAGAGAGGCAATTTGCTACCCGCGGTAGTGGGTACACACCCGCTAGTTACCGTCCGATTCCCGTAAAAAAATCAAAAACATAGGTAGCAGCCTTTGACCGACCACCCGTGACTGAATTGGTAACCCGTCTGTATAGTGGGCCCATATGGGGTCCACCGAGGTGCTAATATTCACGCGGAAGCTGTTTAATTCGGCGGCAGAGCAAAAGGACATGGCGCGCATTCCTTGTTCCAGCGGAAACTATAAACAACTTGGCGGGTCCAATAGTTGAAATGGCGGGAAGGGAGAACTCTGAATCCACCTGTGACTCTTTCGATGCTACGTGACCCCTTTGACTCGTTGGTAAAAGAATTGCCCCGGTGGATAAAGACATCATACTGTTGTCCACAGTCCATGCTATTGCCTTCAAATTCTCGGTCAGTCAAGGATCCACTTTAGTATGCTGTCCGCAAAACGTCCGCCTGGCCTGCTAAACCTGCTTAGCCTACATGCATGGCAGAAATGAGCACCTGCATGTCGTCCTTGCGGCTGATGCGGCCAAAGGCGGGCACTCCATGGACATGCCCAGTTTCATCCAGAGCGTTGGATAATACTGTATGTCCATGGCTCCTTGGTTTCTGTGACAACAGCTTTAATCCTACCGCTTCCAAAAAAATATGTTGTTTTTGTGGTTCAATGCATGTGATTTTCTTCAAGGCATCTGGTAGGTGTATTTTCCTAGCAGTTTGGATACATATTCTTACCAAGTACAGCTTCCATTTTAGTTTACAAACAACTGCAGTACATAATATGATTCACGTGTAAAAATTAAAAGGTAGAAAAACGGTGAGTAGGGCTGGTATCGAGTGATTCTAAATAGTGACATGGGAGTGGAATTGTGCAAGGTGGTGCTGCTCCAAGCATGTGTGACCATAATACAAATTGGATGTTTGCATTATCAGCTCAAGGGATCAAGTGGGTCCTTCAGCAAAAGCGTTATCATTCTACATTTTCAGCCTGTGTTGTCATGATTGCGTTGATCTGAGCCGGGGGCTGCCCCTTCAATAACTAGTAGGGCAGTAGTAGGTGCTGCATGCCTGCATGGGTGGAGGGTCCCCTTTTTGAATTCAAATGGCTTTAATCGCTTGTGTGTCAGCCCATTAGCTGGGGGTAAACACTCAGATGGCATAGCTAGTTTGACTGGATGGGCCAAGTGCCAGGCAGGTAAGGGGTGCGCAGCCACGCACCAGGGGACCAAGTATTTTTTAAAATACTGTTATGCCTTGGTCTCAAATAACTATGAATGTTTTGAACTAAAATGGAAAAAGTGTGGTAGCATAGGTTCTATCATTTCAGTATAGAGTTACCTGATTTGGATTTTCTGGCTTGTCCTGCAGCACCTGATTCAGTTCCGTGCGAACACGTTCTACAATTTCATGTGGTTTATCCTCCAAAAACTGATAAAATTCAACCATTTTTTTCGTGACTTCCTACAAAATAGCAAGTTAGCAATTTGTCAAATCTACAAAAAAAAGTATTCATCAAGGCTAATAAAGTCTGGCCAACATACAGATAAGTCATGCTGAAGTTTGTGGATTTTGCTCCACACCTTCTCTACCTCGCGAAGCTCATTCTCCCATGCCTCCCACTTCTTCAATTGCCAGCCTACTTGCTGTTTTGGTCGACGCACAATGCCAGCCTTCTTGTACACATCTAAACGTACAAGCGACTTCACACAGATGAAGGATTGCATGTTGTACAGCTTGCGGGGGCTGAAATCAAACAGCTCTGCCATTTTACTGAAGCTAATCTCAATGTTTTCACCAATAACCTCATACGAACCTACGCTGGTGCGGCTCTGTGCGAGGATCCTATCAATGTGAACAAAATGTGGACCTGGAATGTAATTTGGTGGATTCTTAATATTGTACTTCTGGCTCCACCTTTGCTCTACTGGGTTGTCAAGTGTCCAGATCTGCAGCTCACCAAGAATTCTGGCATCATAATGACCAGTTTGAGCAGTTACAACACATAATTTCCCATCTATATCTCTGATCCAGAACTTACGAGGACCAAAATAATCATGATCTTCACGCTCTTCTGGCAGCTGTATCATTTCAAAATTTTCTTCCCTAAGATCAAAGGACATAAGTGTGTGCTGCCAGCTAGCTCTCTTATCTTCAGTTAACCAATACGTTGTGCCATCAACATTGACAACCCCAGTGTTTCTCACACTGTTCAAGCTAACAGCTTCTGGTGTTGGGATACCTTTCCATTTGTCATCACCAAGCGTGTAAACTTGAATAACGCTGGACTTGTCTTTATTACGGGGGCGACCCTCAACCCAATCACCAAGGAAGTGCGTAATCTTGTATTCTTTTGTCACAGGATGAAATCCAAAGCTATAGAAAGAGAAGTGATCACCTCTCATATTCTTGGCAGGTTTCTCAACATGCATACATTCACCAGTTGTAAAGTTAGCTATCTTTATCGTTGATGTCTTTGTGTATAGGCCAAGAAGGCCATTGCACGAACCAAAAAGCAGATCCTCAGGCCCAATCACTGGTACTGCATATGTAGACGGTGACCAGGCTTCGTCAATTAGGATAGCATCACTAGGGTAGGGCTCGCCTGAAACCACACCTTGTGGGAAGAATAGAAAGGCATAATGGGGTGCATGCTGGAGGTGTGATGTAACAAATTGGGGATTCCGGATGAAGTCGTGCCAGTGCTTGCAAACACCGACGCAGCGCAACAGAGTGCTCAGTGGAAGCCTATGAAATATCTGCTCAATGAGGTCTTCTGGAAGGCGGTTTATGATGCATTCCTCATTTATTTGCTTCTTTGATTTGGTTTCTCCAGTAACCATAGTGAGCACGCAACGCCAAGGCGGCCGAGCTACCAGATCCGTCTGCAAACACAAATTTCAATAAATGAGACAGAGCATACTGCTTAGAGTTATTTACCAAACAATGCGCCAAGGAAAAAACTACTAGAAACTGATATTTAATTGACTTATGGGCAAAGAAAGAACATCAAAGGTATGCACATTTATATGTCTCAATTCCAAGATTTATTTACCAAACAATGCGCCAAGGAAAAAACTGATAGCATCCGAACTCTCTGCCCACAAAATAATTTACCAACAAAATAAACTCCTGCTCGCCAAGCAATCTTTACTATTAAATTGGGATCTTCTGGTACGTACGTGCATACGTCGCGCCGTTCGTCTGTTGTCCTTCGCGCACCTGATCACTTGGTGATCACTAAGGTAGGCATTGTGCTATGTTCAGTTTGGCGTTTCTGATCAGAACGCAAACTGCTCCAGCACGATCGGGTCCTACCTATGACATACACAACACATCATCTCCACGCCACGCCTCCCCGAGTCCCTAGCTCCCTAGCAGAGCGGCTTCCGGCTCAGCGTCGATCTATGTGGCCCAGCCTCACGCGGCTACGACAGTATCCTCCCCATCGAGCCCTTCTCCACCCACCGGCAGCGAGCCCTTCTGTGCGACCTGGAATCCTTCCACCTCCCCGTAGAGCTCCTCGCCCCCGTCCTCTTTTGATGCCCTGGTCACTGACGAGCCTCAGAGCCCCTCCGAGTCTCTGCCAAATGCCAGGCCTCCTCCCTCTTCTCCATGATGCTCGACAAGGGCACGGAGTGCCGCCTACTCCAAAGCGTCTTGGGAGAGAAGAAGGTTACCACATACTCATTATTTCGGGTTTAGCTCTGATACTTATGTCAGGGGAGATCTCGGGGACATCGGCGCCCAGGTGCCGAGAAGCACCGATGCGATTTCATATATGCTCAGGTGCTCAACATGGACAGAAGCTGTATGTAGCCTGGACTTAGTATAGAAGTCACCGGCCATTGGCGAAACAACTACAGTTAGTAGGTACTGTAACTGGAGCTAGGAGTTATCTTTATCTGACGTGTTTGATTCCAGTGAGCTTCAGGTTAAAAATAGTGGTTTGTTCCTTCTTAACTTGGTATAAAAGGATAGATAAATGGAGCATATTCTGGACAACGAGAACTGAACTGTTTCAGCCCCTGAATACGGTGAGTCTCTGTACAGGTTTCAGTCTGTGAGATGATTCTAAAGATTACAACCTCAATAGCAAACTGTATACAAAAGGTAAATGCCCACATGCCTGCAGCAAGGTAGAGTTCCTCATGACGTTGATACAGGCAACGGATCATCAGCATGATTAGTGAGGAAACAAGACTTGTAGGCAAAGATAATGGATGTGACCTAATGTTGTTCAAAGAGAAGCCCAGATACTTTTGATCATATGTGTCTACGGTATATACTTCCAATGTACGAGGCTGTCTAATAGTGTACTGTAGGCCACTCTCGTTTCTTGAAAATGTACCAGAAATTTTCCCCAGTGAACCAATCTTCTTATAATTCAACTCAATATTTATTTAGTGATTTTACCATGCGATTTAGCAAATCTACCCAAAATTCATTCAGTTTTATAACTAGACTGTCAAATCCAACAAACATAAGTGCACCCTCCATCCGGCGCCCCAATCCCTCAACTAACTACTACTCCTAGAAAGTAGAAACCCTAGCTGCCATTACAGATGGAGGGGCGCAGACGAGAAGAGCAACGGGTGGGGGGTGAAGCATCCACAGGTAAAAAGTGGAAATCGAAGGGATGACTCACATGGACGAGCACGACTGGATCAGGCGAGCTCCGCTGTCGCCGCAAAGCAAGGACTCTCTGCTTGACGGTGGATGGATATTCCCCGCCGCCCCTCAGGCGGTGAAGTGATTTTCCGCCGCTTCCCCCATCCTCGGCGGCTGCAGTTGGCGGTTCCGGGGTTTCGACCAGGAGGAACGAGACTACGAGAGGAGTAGTTCTTATCGCGCGGAGGCCCATGGTCGGCCCAGTTAAACTAAATATTACTAGGTCACTGCCTTTCTGCATTACATACACTTGCACACTTGCAGAAAATAATTTACAACACTGCCTCTGGTCTCAGCTTAGGGTATAGTATGTGTATATCCTGAAATACATGCTCTTTTCTGTTGCGCAGAAATTTGTACAAAGTCTTGTTTTCAAAACTACATTTTGAAACTTTGGTTAGATGTGATGTATGCACTCATCACAAAAGAGAAAATCTGAAGTCTGTAATCATGTTTGGTACTCTGTATCTCAAACAACGACAACAAAAGGTCAGTTCGACGTCAACGGCCCATTTTTTTTTTCTCTTTTGACGGAAGTGCAAAGCTTCATTTTGCATCAGTATCATATCAGGGTACAATATAGAAAAGATACACAATCTATTAGAGAGTGAATGAACAAAGCTAACAGCATAGTACAGGAAAAATAGTTCTGAATATGCTACGATGGCAGTTGCATAGAACTCCGCCAATATTTACGCCAGAAATGCATCACTCATGTTTCAGGCATGATCAAGTTCAAAAGATACGAAATACATCTTTCAATACTGGACCATAACCTCAAAAGGCAAATGCAGAATTGTAACCACAAACAAATTCAGAAAACAAGGCTGCCAGAACTTCAAACTAGATGTTCCCGCTACATTGATATCAGACACCTGGTGGAGCGAGAGGCCAGTGCAGCGACCAAACAATGGCCAACGGCCGCCCTAGCGTACACATCCAACGGTTTACTTGTACAAGTAGGACGTGTGAGGCCTGAAGTTCAGCACTGCCACCTCACTGCAGTCCCCAACCAGCATATGGTCACCCTGTAGATCCCGGCAGAATGCGGCACCCTCGCAATCATAAAGCAGGATCTTCTCCCCGCGGACTGCCACGCCGCAGCATGTACCTTCCTCCTCCGTGATCCAGTACATCGCTCCATGTTGGCGATTCCGAGGTTCACCAGGCAGCTCTCTTTGGGAGGAGCTCTGACGTTCCTCCACCTGTCTTTGCCGAGGGTGTACACCTGAATGGAGTTGAAGCAGAACGGCTGCCCTGATGACCTGCCGTGCCAGGGCTCCCAGAGGAAGTATATCTGCTTATACTCCCCTGTCGTAGGGTGGAACCTGAAGCTGTACAGGTCTCGGAACAATTTCCGTCAGTCTGGAGTGATGCAAAGCATCGCCCAGTCGTGGGATTGACCATCTTCAGACTTTCAGAGCGTACTTCCTGTAGAAGCAGAGCAGGCCGCTGCATGATGTGAAGACATGGTTGCCCGAATCCATGGACGACGCGACCCTTACAATTTCCCCGGATAAACGTTGCTAGATATTTATTCACAATAGCAAGTGGATCAGAGAACAGTAATAGCACCAGAAACCCAGCACGAAGTTTGCAACATCTCAAGTTTTTGAACATGGCAAACTGATTAAAATCTCCTTACAAAATCACAGCTAGAAACATGAAATGCAATGTAACAAGTAACCGATGTAACAGAAGCCAAATCGCCACGCCATCGCGTGACCGATGGTTGCACACATCTAGTCCACCTCGTAGAAGTTACAAAACCCATCAGGACTGAACTCAGGCAAGAATAAGATGTGCCCAAGAAAGCTAGGTTTTACACGGAAGGTTCCCTTCTTCGTTCTTTCTATCGCCAGTGGAAGAAACTTCAGTGGTTGAAATACCCTGCCAAAAGTGAATATTGATCCGATTATCAAATACAAATAAGTGTTCGTACCTTTCATCCCATGTGTCTAGGGACATCCCGATAATAAAAAAGACTTATCAGATATACTCATTGTTCTTCACTAACAGGAACTAAGCGGCTCAACATTGTTAAATTTCAAGAAAATAATTTAAACCGGAACAATAAAGATGAGAGTTTGTAACCGATGTGAAAATAATTTTCTTTGCAACTCACAGAATTCTTTGGTTTAGGTCTCCATGCCTGTTACTTAATCTTAGAATACTTACGATAAAAAAAGTTTCAATGCTCAAATAGCACAACTATGCTCAGCATGTACGATAGTACAGCGTCCAGCAAACATGAATGCATGCACCTCTATATGCATTTTGGGTTTGCAATGTATAAGATTACATTTGTCATGGAAAGTAATCACAAGCTTGGAAGTCATTCATTTATATAAATAGAGAGAGCAGGGCTAAGTTGTGTATTTCTCAATATAAGTTAATTGCATTAATTATTATGGTAAACGAAACCAGTAAGTCACCAAAAGAACCAACAAACTAGCAGAAACCACGGATAACCTAGAAGTTGGAAGCCAGGCAAAAGTTTACCTGATCCAATGTATGACTTCTTACAATACTAGAGATATTATCCTGTGCCTGCTTAATGGCCTGTAAAAAGGTAAACTTTTCTCAAATTTGGCATATTTCAGCAAAAGTCATAATTAATGTTGGCTAGCAAATCAATAAATGCAATCACACTGTACCTGAAAACTGCCCCTCACCTTCCTTGAACGCGACACTAACTCCTTCGTGTCCTGTTTCTGTTCCACCCAATTAAGCCGCCGGAGGAACCTTGGCTATTGGACACATGTTAACACACTAGTTACAACACACTTTAACTATTATTATGCCTTTGCACACAAATAATTATTAATGTTTTGGACTAAAACGTGAAAAGTATGGTGGCATTCATTCTATCATTTCAGTAGAGAATTTACCTGATTAGGAATTTCTGGCTTGTGCTCCAACACCTGATTTAGTTCCATGCGTACACGTTCTGCTATGTCACGTGGCTTATCAAACTTATACATTTTAACCATTTTTTCTGCGGCTTCCTACAAAATGGCAAGTTAGCAGCTCGTCAATCTTCAAGAAAAAAAAGAGAGTATTCATCAAGGCTAATAAAGTTTGGCCCACATACAATTAATTCATGCTGAAGTTTGTCGATGTTGCTCCGCAAATCCTCTACCTCCCGGAGCTCATTCTCCCATGCTTCCCACTTCTTCAGTTCCCAGCCTTGCCTCTGTTTTGGTCTACGTACAATGCCAGCGTTCTTGTATACATCCAAACAAACAAGCGACTTCACACATATGTAGGATTGCATGTTGTACTGCCTGCGGGGGCTGAAATCTAACAGCTGTGCCATCTTACTGAAGTTAATCTCAATGTTCTCACCAATCAACTCGTGCGAACCAACGCTGATACCGCTCTGCGTGAGGATCCTATCCCTGTGACCAAAATGTGGACCTGGAATGTGAACTGGTGGGTTTGTAAACTTGTACTTCTGGCTCCACCTTTGCTCTACCATGTTGTCAAGTGTCCAGATCTGCAGCTCACCAAGAAGAATTCTGGCATCATAACGACCAGTTTGAGCAGTCACTATACATAATTTCCCATCAATATCTCTGATCCAGAACTTACGAGGACCGAAACAATCAAGATCTTCACGCTCTGCTGGCAGTTGTATCATTGCAAAACTTTCTTCCTTGAGATCAAATGACATAACTGTGTGCTGCCAGGTAACTGTCTTATCTTCAGTTAACCAATAAAGTGTGCCATCGACATTGACAACCCCAGAGTTTCTCACACTTGTCAAGCTAAGAGCTTCTGGTGTTGGGATATCTTTCCATTTCTCATTACCAAGCGTGTAAACTTGAATGACACTGAAACTGTCTTTATTATGGGGGCGACCCTCAACGCAACCGCCCAGGAAGTGTGTAATCTTGTATTCTTTTGTCATGGGATGAAATCCAAAGCTGTAGAAAGAGAAGTGATCACCTCTCATATTCTTGGCAGGTTTCTCAAGATGCATACATTCACCAGTTGCAAGGTTAGCTATCTTGATTGTTGATGTTTTCGTGTATAAACCAATCAGGCCGTTACACGAACCAAAAAGGAAATCATCAGGTCCAATCACTGGCACTGCACATGTAGACGGTGACCAGGCTTCATCAATTAGGATAGCATCACTAGGGTAGGGCTTGCCTGAAACTAAACATTGCGGGAAGAACAGAAGGGCATAACGGTGTGCATGCTGGAGGTGTGATGTAACAAACTGGGGATCCCGGATGAAGTTGTGCCAGTGCTTGCACACACCTGCGCACCTCAACAGAGTGCTAACTGGAAGCCTCAAGAATATCCGCTCAATGAGGTCTCCTGGAAGGCAGTTTATGATGCATTCCTCATTGATTTGCCTCTTCGAACTGGTTTCTCCAGTAACCATAGTGAGCACGCGACGCCAAGGCAGCCGAGCTACAAGATCTGTCTGCGAACATACATTTAACTAAATGAGATAGGCATACTGCTTAGAATTTGGCTCAAAGGATACTATACAGAAACAGACAATTAAATATTCGTGTGGGCAAAGAAAGAACACAATCCAATATATATTTACCAACCAATGTGTCAAGGAAGAAACTGATGGCATCTAAAAGTTTCTGCCGATCAACAATATTGACTAGGTAAATAAACTCGCTTCTCCTGGTCCTGGCTAAAACGAAGTTTCAGACTTTCAGTCGCTCTAATTACCAAAATGTTAATCCCGCAGTAAAAAAGCACTAACGGTATATCTACCTAAAATTTACTAGTAGCTTTTCTATGGGTGCGCGCCCTTCCACTCCGGGCTCCGGCGCCCTCAACTAACGGCAGATAACTAGAAAACCTAGCCGCCATTACAGATGGAGGAGCGAGCACAAAAGGGCATCGGAAGGGGAAGGATCACGCTAGCAAAAGAAGACGTCGAGGGAGGGACTCACGCGCGCGATTAGGATCAGGCGAGCTCCGAGGTCGCCGCCAGGCGAGGGCTCTCCTTTCGACGGTGGATGGATTTCCCGCCGCTCCTCAGGTGAGGAAATGATCTCCCGCCACTTCCCCCATGATCTTCGGTCGTGGGTGGCGGCTACTGGCCTACTGGGAAACTCCACTGAAGAGGAAGTGAGGAAATAGAGGAGTAGTAGAGTATTATAATGTGTTCGGCCCAGGTTTGGCCCAGCATCGCACTCACGGGATACTATTTCCGCAACAAGCTCCCTGCGTGCGGATTTGCAGGCCCGAAATCAAGCCCCGTGCTGGACCATGTATTCTGAAATGTTTTCTTTTTTGGTCGGGAGGAAATTTCTACAAACTCTTGTATTCAGAACAAAGCTAACAGCATAAAACCCCCCTAAAAAAAAAGCTAACATCATAAAAATAGTTCTGAATAGATAGATAGATGCTAAATCTACTAGTATTAAAGTTGGGAGGATTTAGCGAGTTCAGGCCCCACCATACCACTTCCTCGCGCCCTGAACCCCCTGCACCATTCACAGCTCTAGGTAGGGTTGCAGGTGCGGGGCCCGTATAATCCCGCAAAACGAAACGTTTAATATAAACTGTACTACATATAGCGATAGGAATTGATTTTAACTTATATCATAAGTATGTGAGCTCAGGCCAAAAAACCCGCCCGCGAATCCGCCACGCTTGCAGCCTTAGCTCTAGGTAATCCGCGTTTTTTTAGGGACTAGGCAAACTAGGTTGCATACTGTCATGGTGTATGTCATGGTGTAGTTGATGGCACCTTACTTTGAGAAATTTCAGATATTTGTTATGCCAGGTTCTTCACACAGTCAGCGACAGTTTTATCTCTGTACCGGTATCTATGTTGACCTGTCTCTGTACCAGTCTTGTCTCTGTACCAGTATCTATGTTGACCTGCTGTCTCTGTACCAGTTTTGTCTATGTACAGTTTTATGTTGTATTATTAGGCACATAAGAATAAATGATTGGTAACTTATTAATTAATATCCAGCGTGCGAGCAAGCACTCTCTCCATGCCTCATGTTTTCCGACCTCACTACTATCATAAGTTTAGTTTGATGAATGATTGGTTTTTTATTGCAGCATAGTTTTTTGACCAATCGGCGCTCCGCCTAAGCTAAACGAGGTCGACAATGGGGACATGTTGACCGCCATGTAGCCAGGAGTGGTTGCAATAGGACCCTGTTGAATAAATGGTTATTTTCTTTGAGCGACAACGCCGAGGCGCATTGGGTCAACCCCGTCATTGATAGGAGTGCCATGATTCAATCTCTACGCCATATCCGCTTCCTGGTGTTTTGGCTGAGCATCGATCTTAGTGGCTGATCATCTCAGGTGTGTTGGTTTCCTTTGCTATTTTCTAACTATTTATTTCCAATTTTTCTTTGCTCTTTTATTCGATATATTAATGTTGTGATGATGTCCTTATTGTGGTTGGGTTAATTTCAGATTTTTTCTTCGCTGCATTCATACCATTCTGAAAAGTGGGTTCTAATTTTTACACCTTGTAACTGTTAATGCATTGTGTATATCTCCATCCATCTCTTAGGCATATTCGAAGATTAGATGCACACTTGCAGCACCTTTCGATCTATCAGGGTCTTAGTGTTTGCAGATTTATATGAAAAGGACATACATACCATTTGATTGATCACTTTGTTATTGTAATTCCGAGGCAACTAATTCATATCGACATCACCTCTCGCATTAAACATATCGCATATCAGGTTCAGTATGTAAATATTCACTCCAAATTGTTCAAGCATCAAGAGCAGAGTAAACATTTATTTGTTGCCAAAATACAACATTCCATACATTTCTTCTTTGTGTGCATGGAGCGACTATGACCCCTTCAAATACTTGCTTGCAACAATCGCACCAAATAGTGGCTGAAATATACAATGGGAAATTCTATGGCTCCTCCAGATGTATTTCATGAAAGATGGTATCAAAGCATGAAGGGCAACCATGTTTTTTGCAACCATGCTCGAAGAATAGGTGTGTGTTTTTTCTGATTCAAATTATGTGCCACTATTCAGCCTATTTTGAGTACCTGCCAATGGTTCCAGTAATACTATTGATTCTGCAGCCATTGTGCATTCCTACATACACTTCAAGACTCACATGTAATTGTCTTCAACACATGAGAGCTCCTGATATGACTTTTTGCATACATTGTAGATACTGGGTATTTTTTAACGATGAGCTCATTGTGTGAAACCGAATTTTCAATCCTCGGTGTGAAGGCATGTAATTTCCGCTTCATCGATACAAAAGATTCTATTTTCGCACGCATACAAATATGCACATGATAAGATGAAGAGTTCCATTCATTTGAATGTAGAATTTCCTAGTTCTGTCATCAGTGAAAATTGTCTTTTGTAGTATACAAGAAAGTTAAACCAGTAAGTGAAGCACTCTAAGGCAATGATAATGGTACTAGCACATTGCCTTTATGTCATACTGGTATGTGCAAGAAGTTATCATGCATGCTTAGATACTTTATTGAGGGATTATATTCTATAAGAAAAGAATCTTGATACAAACATTTAAAGGCGATTCTTACTTGAAATAAGTAGAGCATTTCTTTCTGGGTTTATTAAATTCCATGTTTCTAAAAGAAAATATTCCATTGATTCCTCCTGTGCATGTTTATCTAAGTGAAGCATGATATAGTGTAATTTATATTGTGAACCAAGAGATTTGTGAATAGAATGACATTTCATATCTCGATGGATATACAATTAACATTTCTTTAAGGACAAAAAGCTTTGATGGTTCAAATTATTCCATTACAGTATTTTCCAAATTCTGCTACCCCATAGAAATTAAGTGAAGTTATCACCATGTCGTAGAATATAATCTTTCTTTCATTAGTTCAGTAGGCATGATTTAGATTATCATATAGATAAAGGTTTACTATTGTCACAATCGAGTTCTACTTACAAGTGTGCTAACACAGCCTTTCTCTTAGACAGTGTTAACGAAGCTTCATTTTGAGGGTCCAATGCTCAACCAAAGCGAAATAGAGAAATTTAGAAGCATTTTAGTTGACTACAATTGCTTGAAAGGTGAAACGCTAGCAGAATCTTCAACCACTATTAGCCATGACCAGCTATGGAAATGAAGTGGCTAACATGATTTTGTTGCCAACTTTGAGAGAACAATAAAATACCATTATTTTGTTATCTTATTCTTACCCATGAGCATTTACTTTCCAAGAGTTATGACTCTCCCCTGTTATCCAATTTTAATTCATTGCTAATAGGTAAAAGTAATATTCGCGCTACTTCGGGGCTTGGTTATTTGAAAATGTATAGCATATTGCTCAGCTCTTAATATAGGATGTCCAAATAAATGGACAACATTACCAGCTTACTGTCCGTTCATTTTCAAACTTTGAAATCCACTGTCATTGCCACTTATTTATCTCACATGATTAACATGTGGAAAACAAAGGCTAGAGAAATACTGTTTCAACGAATGACTCCCTTTTTTTTGCCAAATGCTTAGTCAAGTAATTTTGTCAACTGTTGTCGAACCATTTAATGACATAGTTTAGAACACCTCATGTCGTTATGCAGTTGGATCGAAGAGTGGATGGGAATAAGATTCACAAGGTGCTTTCTGTAACACCCTCAGAATCGACCTTATGCAAGTTTTAGCGCTTCCCGCCAAACCCGCATAGAAACGATTCAAAGGTGCCCACCAGGCACTTTCGTGCGGGTGGAAAACGAAGTAATAACATTACACAACAGTCTTCGATGAGACCCACAGAACAGATATATATATACAACAGTGACTCAAAGAGTCAAGAATACAGATATACGGTACAAAGATCCAAATCACCTTGAAAACGATGGAGCGTCCGACTACGGACAAGATGCAAATTGAGCTAAGAGCCCTGAAGAATAACCAATGGCGTCCATAACCCTGTCCAGGCCAAGCCGGAAGGGTAACCCTGCTAACGACGTCGATCTCAAAACCTGGTTAAACAAAAGGGGTGCCGACAAAGGGCAAAGGAAAAATAGAGAGCGGTCGATCGAGGCCAGATTGCAGCGAGGCTAGAATTCGGCGGTCCTCGCCTACATAGGTATGGTGGACTGAAGCGGCAGCGCAGCATGCACTAAACAACCTATAGAGACTCGATATAACTAGAGGCTATCAGAGAGGGGTAAGAAAGACCTATTCGGACCCAACCTGGTTCTAACACCAACAAACCCATCCTGGTATTTCCCCCTCGAGACCAAACGAGGAAGTCAACCGAGGAACTCACGCAGTTGGCAGTTTTATATATTCAGTTATCGTTGCAGCAATTACTAGTCAGGTATAGATAGTCATCCTGATAAAATAAGCAGTGGGCAGTTTTATTTAACCATTCCATTGTAGTTGCAACACTTACTAGTCAGATACAATTAGCATGAGATATCCCAAAACCCAGCAGCTGTTGGTACTTTTATTTAGCCATTCCGTTGTAGTTGCAATACTTACTAGTCAGATACAATGGTCGCAAGCGACAACCCAAACAAGCAATTGTTGGCAGTTTTATTTAGCCATTCCATTATAGTGAAGCTGATTACTAGTCATTATAAAGTCAAATTTATAGCACTACTTTAGTTATAGTTGTCTATGATCGAGATACTGTGCTCCAAGTCGTCCATAACCGCGGACACGGCTTTCAGAAAGTTTTACCTGCAGGGTGCACAAATAGCAACACACACTCGATCAACCTCGGAAAACCAAATCAAAACCCAACGAGGACTTCACGACAAAGCAATCACGATTCAGAAATATTTCAGGGGCCACCCATTGAGTACACCATAGAACGGTTAGCTGACTCGAGACGGACTCAAGGTTTGCGTCAATGGTCAGAACGATCGGGAACCCAAAACTGGGCTTGTCGATACCGCGAAAACACTCCGCTTCCCTAAACAGTATAGGTGCTCCTCGCACAATCGTAAATAAAGCAGTAAAGCATGGCATAAGTACAGGATAGTAAATAAAACCTCAAACTAGTTTGTGGCCCCAAGAAATAAGAATGAATCAAGCTCTGGCTCAGGGGGGTCCCATAATCCTCCCGGATGTGGATAGCGCGAATATTCAAGGAACAGGTATCAAGTACTCGGGGTCCTACGGGACACAAGTGGACGGTTAACAACCAAATAACATCTATTGCCCACCTGTGCCTCTGCTTACTTACTTCAATTTTAGTTGTTAAACAGTAATTAAAGTCTTGATCATCTCCAACAATAAACACACGGCAATACTCCAACAACTGTGGTACTTGACGACACGCAACAGCACTTGAGCAAGCGACTACGACGCGCAGGTCCAACTATCTACCAAACAACTGTAGGGGTTCGTAGCATGGAAAACAAAATTTTTCTATCGCATATAAACAAACAAGCCAAGATCTATCTACTAGATTGTAGCAACGAGTCGATGGAATAACTTACCCTCGAAGATTCCAAAGTGGTTAACGAGAGCAGATTCTCGTGGGTGATGTAGTCGTACTCTTTCCGATCTCAAGATCGTGACGATCCTTCCAAGGCTGCGTTCGGCGCTTCCGTAGTCGGTCACACGTTCGGTACTCGCGAAGACCTTCCTCCCTTGTTCCAAAGAAAATGGAGGTTGTATCACTCTCCTCGCGATTCCTGACAACAAATGATGGTACCTAAGTAGAGGGAGATCCCTGAGCTTCGCCTTAAGCCGAGTATGGTGGAGTATGAGAGAGATCTATTAGTGGTCTAGGGTTTAGACACACCAATTAGAAGGCTCTAAACCGAAGGCTAGAGCAATTAGAATCTCTAAACCAAAACGGCTCTAAACCGGAGTTTAGGGCTAGGATTTAGATTAGAGGATAGGAACTTGTGTGTCTAGAGGAGGAGGCCCTGCCCCTCCTTTTATAGGTGGGAGGGGCGGCCAAGGGAGAGTCCCTCCCAAGTCGGCCTTGGTGGCTGGCCGCTTGGAGAGGAGGGACTCCTCCTCCAAGTTGGTTTCAACCTCCTCTTGCTTGTTTCCCACAGTTTCCTGTTTTAGCCGTTTGACTTTCAAAATGGCCATTTGACTTTTCAGTTTTAGGATTCAATTTAATCCTTTATTTGGAACAGCAAGAACACTTAGTACATGATGCAATCATTCCAATATGTAATGACACATTCATGTACCCTCCCCCCCGGAGTGTCGGACATTCCGGAACCTTCTAGAACATTCCGATGAAAACACGGAATCATTCCCGAACTCAAACGGACTTTCCTTATATGAATCTTATTCTCCGGACCATTCCGGATCACCTCGTGATATCCCGGATCCCATCCGAGACTCCGAACAACATTCGGTCTCTTTCTCATAATACCATAACTACTCAAACAACGTCAAATCCTTAAGTGTGTCTCCCTACGGTTCGTGAATTATGCGGACATGATCGAGACACTTCTCCGAACAATAACCAATAGAGGAATCTGGAAATTCATATGGCTCCCACATATTTCTACGATTACTTTGCGATTGAATGAACCACTTACATACGATACCAATTTCCCTTTGTCTCACGATAGTTTACTTATCCGAGGTTATGATCGTCGGTATCTCTGCATACCTAGTTCAACCTCGTTACTGATAAGTACTCTTTTCTTGTTCCCGTGATATGTGATCCCTTGTGAGCCAGTCACATGCTTGCAAGCCAATTGGATGACATTCCACCGAGAGGGCCCAGAGTATATCTATCCGTCATATGGATGGACAAATCCCACTCTTGATCCATGTGTTTCAACCAATACTTTCTGAACACTCAATGCCACCTTTATAGCCACCATGTTACGGTGTGGTGTTTGATGACATCAAAGCATCCATCCGGAAAAGGTGATATGCATGATCTCATGGTCGAAGGAATTAGGTTACTATGTATCAGAAAGCATATAGCAATTGAACTATTGAAATGACTTGATCTTTATGCTATGCTTATCTATAGGAGTATGTCCATCACATCATTCTCCGAATGATATGATCCTGTTGTTAATAACATCTCTATGTTCATGATCAGGAAACCATGATCATATATTAACCAACAAGCTAGTTTAACAAGAGGCTTTACTAGGGACTCTTATTTTAGTTTACAAATCACAAAAGTATTAATGTTTCCGTTTAATACAATTATAGCATGGTATGTAAACATTTATCATAAGTGTGAAGATATGATAATAACCACTTTATTATTGCCTCTTGGGCATATCTCCAACAGTCTCCCACTTGCACTAGAGTCAATAATCTAGTTTCAAACCTTTGTGTATTCAACACCTATGGCTTTCCGGTGTTGTATGTACACGATTGCTAGTGGTCAACTGATCTCCGGATCTGACACTTCCAGGTCCGTGTGTAATTGCATGTCTTTGCGTCTCTACGCATCACTCATTCTCTAATGAGATGGCTTTGTATAAATTTGGTCCTTTGGTGAGACCTTTAGTTCTTTAGGGTTAAAACATGTTGATAATATTGTCGCACAATATAGCTTCATAGTATTATCCCACTGTGAACTACACCTAGTTTGATAACAAACTACTTGACACAAATACCCTCTTTAGCTGCTATAGTAGCAGTCATATACTTAGCCTTTTGTTGTAGTATCTGTCACAATGTCTTAACTTTGGAACTCATCCAAATCCATTATGGAACTCACTTTCCATTATATTGTGCCACCCTTAGTTTAGATTGAGATAAACTTAATTTGTACTTTGTGACAAAGCTAGTATCAATTTAGTACTTTTACAATGAACTAACCATCTATTTGTCACTTCTACAAATATTATACTCTTAGTTCTTCCAAAAGATCATAAGAATATCCTTACTATTGTCCAATGATCATCTTACGAATCATTCTGGTATATGCTCACAACATTTAGAGCATAGGACATATCTGGATTTGTACATATCACAGTATGATTGATATAAACACTCTTTGTGATTTCATACATCAAGTATCAATCTATACTTGATTATTTGTTTCACTTTACCAAATGTCAATACACTTGAATATATCATCAACATTGAACTCATTCAATCCTTTCTGTGCAACAAGAACCTCTCTTGTAGTTTCTATATTGAACTCATTCAATATCTTGTCTATGTACTTCTGGCACAACCATATTAGCGTCTATTGATGCCAAATATTTGGGTTTTGCCTAAGTCTTTCATCGGTGATGAAATTCTTTAATATGTGTTAATAAAAGATACATCATTTCCAATCAACAATATGTCTTCCACATAATGTATTAGAAACATGTCTTAGCGCTCCCACTTAATTTCTTGCAAATGCAAGCATCTTCATTGTCTCTTATGAAATTAAACTCTTTAAGCTTCATCATAGTGAAGATTCCAACTCCGCTATGCTTACTTCAACCATTGAAGTTTGCATATGCTTTTAGCATCCTTTGAATTAACAAAACCCTATGGACCGTGTTATGCACATGTCCTAGGTAACAATTCTATTAGAAGAACTTGTTTTGTTTATTCAACTACCATATAACAAAATTATATGTAGTGGTTGCTACACTAATCCGTCTAGACTAAATATCACTATGAAAGATCAAATCTTGTCATAGTCAACCTTTGAACATTTTGTGAACTCTTTTCCAACATGTCGACTATTTCATAGATGCGAAACATCCATGTCTATTTCTTTATAGATCCAAACACAACTGTAAGGTCTTACACCTTTCTCGAGGGTCCTTCAAGTTCAAAACTTGATTTCACGTGTATGGAACTATCACGGATTTTATGGCTTCATGCCATTTTACAGATTCAGGGTCCATCATCGCTTCTTTGCATGTAGTCGGTTCATTATTCTCAAATAATGATTCAACCCTCAAATCTTGGTATTTGATTGTTTACCCGACCTACTTGTTTCAATAGGAACTCAGATCTCTATGACCACAACCTATGAGGCACGTGAGCCATGAGCATTGTTGCTGCCTCCGGAACACTTTTCGGCGCTACGCAACTCTGCACATATAGCTAAGGTTTTTTAACCTTATCAAAGTTCTATTGTCCTCCCACTTTACTTTTCACGAAAAATTCCTTCCCAAAGAAATTTGACGTTCTAAGCGACAAACACTTTTGTCTCTGGTGTTATGGAGGAATACTTAACAGTTATTCGAAATAACATACAAAGACAGGTTCATCCGACTTTGGTTGCACACATCTTTCTTATGCATAGCATACCAATGTTTAAGAAATGACAACTTGGGTTTTATCCCAAACCATAACTTTATATGGTGTCATTTCAACGGATTATGATGGAGCTCTTTTCAGTGGAAAAAACGGTAGTCTCTAAAGCTTTTAATCTTTAAAATATAATGGCAGTTTTATGAATAATACCTTTGATCTTACCATGTCAAACAAGGTTTAATTACATATCTCGAACGCTCCATACTCTTATGGTGTTTCGGGAAATGCAAATCCACGGAACGATTCCTTAAATCTTAGGTATTATGCTAAACTTGTAATTCAAATATATTCATTTATGATCTTATCATAAACTATTTATATTCTTGTTACAATGATCTTGCACTTCATCTTGAAAGTCTTTGAACTTTTCAAATGTTTCATATTTCATCCTTATTAAGCAAATATTCACATATTCACTCAATTTTTTTCAGAGAAAGCATATGAAGTTGAAATCCATCGCTCTTGACTACACATAATGGATTTCGTACAACAATATGTACAAGTTCCAACAAGCTAGTCATTCGTTCCCTTTTGGCCTATGAACGAAGTTTTAATTATCTCTAGGAAAGTTTCACAAGCGTCATTTGATCAAAAATCAAAAGACTCCAAAATTCCATCCACATGGAGTTTCTTCATGTTTTCTTTCCAATATAATTTAAACGGCGATGTCACTTCCTAAGTGATCTTTCAATCAATTTGTCTTTCGACATTTTTAGCACTAATTTTATGGATGTGATTTCTCCAACGAGATTTGTGAATCATCCATCTTTTATGGATTACGGAAATTATTTGAACAACCCTTTTGTTCTCATAATACCTGATAAAACAAATCCTGAAGGCAAGCTTTGATGTTTAACGAGCAACACAACAACCCTTTATTTGTTCTTGATGAATATCATCACATATTCTTTTGCTAGTTACTTAGGCCATTGTAGTTCATGAATTGTGTTGTTTCGTATGACGATTCACACCAACAAATTCAGTATCAAATACTTGAGAACCACATTGTTTAACAAGCAAAGAATATAGCCATAACATGTATATCATCTATATACTTAAGCTGAACAATTCTAGTCTTTTCCTTTCTGCCATATACTTATGAGATTTTCTTTCAATATTTCCTTTTCTGTTTGTAAGAATCTATCAACATCAATAGTGGAGTCATACATATGACAGATAGTCCAAAGCGTGTATAGTTAAATACCAATGTCTTTGGACTTGCACTTTGAAGTAGATCACCATCATCAAATGTTTGGTGTTCTTTCAAATTCCTTTCTTTAGTAATCTCTTGGTGTAGTAAACATTTTACCTACATCAAATATTCACCCTTATCATGGAATCGTCCATGATCAAGCTACTTTTAGCTTATAACGATGAATTATGAGTATACTGTTGCTATCCAAAACCTGTTGGTGGATTAGGACAACAAGTGTCTCCAACCTTTTGCAAATTCTCATCAAAATATGAGAACATGAACTTTGCCATATTATACTCTATCATGTTGTAACCAAAACTTCGTTTCAGATATCACAATATCTTCCACACATCATGGTTTCTGAAACAACTCTTTCAGATCCTAGATAACCTTGATATTAAGACAATCCTTTGAATATCAAGAATCATGGAAACAAACATGATACTTATACACTAACACTTGGAATTGTTACTCTTGATTTAATACTAATTATTAAACTTCATGGAGTAACCGGAACTTACTGAAAGTTTGCAATAGGACTTTTAAACTTTAGATTAACACTTCAAAACAATACGATACCGTTCGTAAAGTAACTAAAGAATTCTATAGTTCTATTATCTCAATTATAACTAAGCGCAAGGTGGTAAACGGATGCCAATGACTACAATGACTATGCAAATTCACTTTGATTTAGTTTATGATAAATTGAGTTCTAATTAATAATTAAATTAATCTAGGTGAACTCCCACCAAAACAATATCCCTCACATTGTTTTAATGATCACACGAACCAAATCCACCACATCAAAACCGATCATCACGAGAGTTGATATAGCTTCAATGGCGAACAATCAACATGTTCATCATATCTACTATATGACTCATGCTCTACCTTTCGGTAATCCGTGTTCCTGAGGCCATGTCTGACATGCTAGGCTCGTCAAGATCAAACCTTAGTTTCTGCATGAGCAAATCTGGCTTGCTCACGTTGTATACACTTGTAGAATCTAACACACCCGATCATCACGTGGTGCTTCGAAACAACAAGCTTTAGCAACGGTGCTAACTAAGGGTGAACACTTTATGACTTGAAATTCATGTGCATGAGGGATCATCTTATAATGCTACCGTTGTCTACTAAGCAATACAAGATGCATAAAGGATTAACATCACATGCAATTCATAATATGTGATATGATATGGCCTTTCTTCTTTGTGCTTTCGATCTCCATCTTCTAGCACGAACATGATCTCCATCATCACCGACATTGCATCAAGGTCAATGATGCTTCTCCATGGTTGTCGTCCACCGGCTTCAACTATTACAACTACTTTGAATAGACACGCGGGTCTTAACAGAAATTAAAGACAACCATATGGCTCCTGCCGGTTGCCGACTTACAATAAGGAACATTGCATACATCATATATAATCACAATCATGGCCATATCACATCACTGCACACCCCTGCAAAACAAAGTTAGACGCCTCTACTTTCTTTGCATGTTTTACGTGGTTTGGGGCTGTTAATAAGTGTCGTTCTAACTTACGAACAAGAACCACAACATTGATACTAGTATTGTTAATCACCCGTTGTAAATTGGATCTTAACTATGCTAGGAGAAACAGGCACCCGCAAAGCCACTTATGCAATACAAGTTGCATGTCAAGCGTGGAGCAAGTCTCATGAACGATGTCATGTAAGGTTAGCCCGGGCCGCTTCATCCCAACATACCGCAAGATGCAAAGTACACAAGAAGCAATCGACAATAAAAGCATCAACGCCCACAATGACCATTGTGTTCTACTCTGCAACAGATCTACATATAGACACGGCTCACGATACCCTTGTAGGGGTTCGTAGCATGGAAAACAAAATTTTCTATCGCATACAAACAAACAAGCCAAGATCTATCTACTAGATTGTAGCAACGAGTCGATGGAATAACTTACCCTCGAAGATTCCAAAGTGGTTAACGAGCGATTCTCGTGGGTGATGTAGTCGACTCTTTCCGATCTCAAGATCGCGTGACGATCCTTCCAAGGCTGCGTTAAGAAGCGCTTCCATAATCGGTCACACGTTCGGTACTCGACGAAGACCTTCCTCTCCTTGTTCCAAGCAATGGAGGTTGTAGCACTCCTCGCGATTCCTAAGAGACAACGGTGTGGTACCTAAGTAGAGGGAGATCCTGCAGGCTTTGGCCGGAGCAGTATGGTGGAGTATGAGAGAGAGCTATTAGTGGTCTAGGGTTTAGACACACCAGTTAGAAGGCTCTAAACCGAAGGCTAGAGCAATTAGAAGCTCTAAACCAAAACGGCTCTAAACCGGAGTTTAGGGCTAGGATTTAGATTAGAGGATAGGAACTTGTGTGTCTAGAGGAGGAGGCCCTGCCCCTCCTTTTATAGGTGGGAGGGGCAGCCAAGGGGAGGGAGTCCCTCCCCAAGTCGGCCTTTGTGTGGCCGGCTGGAGAGGAGGACTCCTCCAAGTTGGTTTCAACCTCCTCTTGCTTGTTTCCCACAGTTTCTGTTTTAGCCGCTTGACTTTCAAACTGCCATTTGACTTTTCAGTTTTAGGATTCAATTTAATCCTTTATTTGGAACAACAGAACACTTAGTACATGATGCAATCATTCCAATATGTAATGACACATTCATGTACCCTCCCCCGAGTGCCGGACATTCCGGAACCTTCTAGAACATTCCCGATGAAAACACCGGAATCATTCCCGAACTCCGAAACGGGACTTTCCTTATATGAATCTTATTCTTCGGACCATTCCGGGTCACCTCGTGATATCCCGGATCCCATCCTAGACTCCGAACAACATTCGATCTCTTTCTCATAATACCATAACTACTCAAACAACGTCGAATCCTTAAGTGTGTCTCCCTACGGTTCGTGAATTATGCGGACATGATTGAGACACTTCTCCGAACAATAACCAATAGAGGAATCTGGAAATTCATATGGCTCCCACATATTTCTACGATTACTTTGCGATCGAATGAACCACTTACATACGATACCAATTTCCCTTTGTCTCACGATAGTTTACTTATCCGAGGTTATGATCGTCGGTATCTCTGCATACCTAGTTCAACCTCGTTACCAATAAGTACTCTTTTCTCGTTCCCGTGATATGTGATCCCTTGTGAACCAGTCACATGCTTGCAAGCCAATTGGATGACATTCCACCGAGAGGGCCCAGAGTATATCTATCCGTCATATGGATGGACAAATCCCACTCTTGATCCATGTGTTTCAACCAATACTTTCTGAACACTCAATGCCACCTTTATAGCCACCCTGTTACGGTGTGGTGTTTGATGACATCAAAGCATCCATCCGGAAAAGGTGATATGCATGATCTCATGGTCGAAGGAATTAGGTTACTATGTATCAGAAAGCATATAGCAATTGAACTATTGAAATGACTTGATCTTTTTGCTATGCTTATCTATAGGAGTATGTCCATCACATCATTCTCCGAATGATATGATCCTGTTGTTAATAACATATCTATGTTCATGATCAGGAAACCATGATCATATATTAACCAACAAGCTAGTTTAACAAGAGGCTTTACTAGGGACTCTTATTTTAGTTTACAAATCACACAAGTATTAATGTTTCCGGTTAATACAATTATAGCATGGTATGTAAACATTTATCATAAGTGTGAAGATATGATAATAACCACTTTATTATTGCCTCTTGGGCATATCTCCAACAACAACAGGTAATAGGAGGTGTCCAAGGCAATATAAGGCTGCAAGGGATATCACGGGTACGAAAACTAGGGCATCGCAACACAGATAGCAATAGATCAACAGGAGGGAATAAATACTATAAAAGTAAGATAGGTAGAAAGGGGGAGGTGCTCGCCTGAAAACATTGCCGAAGGTTCATCCGAAGATCGGGTCGACACTCGCATCAACTCATCGGCCTAGTCCACGAAGAACCAAAACACTAGAAGAAACACCGGATGGACTATTTAATACTATGACAGAAGATCGGGCATGATGCATGTATGATGTATGACATGGCAAGGGCGCAATGCAATTAGGCCATATTAAGCGGAACCGGGGCCCCGGCATTTAATTAAACAGTTCAAGTTATTTAGAACCCCCGCAATTTAAATGTTGTATTAGCAAGACAAAACATGGCTTCGGTTTGCTATGCCAATTTAAATGGAGTCCGGAATAAGACAAAGATATCCCGCATATAGACGCCATATTTAATTATAAGGTGAATCGGCATAAGGCCCCCAAACCACACAAATATGTATGCGACATGAATGATTTAATGCAACAAGTTTATATATAGCATTTATAAAATAGGGGCTCGGGAAAGGTTCACACATTAGGGTTCGGAAGATCTTGGGGGTTCCGGAGGGTTCCGGGGTCCGACAGGGGCTCAGGGTTCGACGGGATCGGCGAGGTTCGGATACAAGAGGAGAACTTGGTTTCCATCGGTCGATCTTGCCGCTGACGACGAACTTGAGTGGATCGGGTCCCGGGTCTTGGGAACCGTGGAGTAGATCTTGTCGCACGGTGTCCGCTGGCGATTCTTGTCGCTCATGCGAATCTTGTCGTCACGAAGATCTTGTCGGGTCCGTGTATCGGGTCGGTCTTGGCATTCGGGGTGAAGGACTTGGCTTTCCGCGGCGAAGTGCTTGACGTCATTTGGTTTCATGTCGACGGTCTTGGTGTCCTCGATGGAGAACTCGATGTTCCGGGGAGAAGACCTTGGCGTGTCGAGGGCTCGGCCTCGGATCCATGTCGGTGCACTCGGTGTTCCGGGTTGGAGATCATGGTGTCCGTCTCGTCTTCGGTGTCGAACTTGCGTCGGCGTTGGTCTTCGGAAGAACTTGATATAAGGCGGTTCTTGTCGGTGTTTGAGATTGTTGAACATCATCCAGCGGCATCATGAATCCACATATGGGCATCACACCACACAGTTACCGATGCATCGGCACGTGAGGCTAAGAGCGCGAAAACGAGGAGGTCGGTGGCCGACGCCGGGAGCTCGTGGTACCGAGGAGGATGGGAGGACGCGTCCACCGGGGTCACAGGAGTGACGGCGCCCGCATGCAAGTGACGCTGCAAGGGCCGGTGTTGCAGGGGGGAGGAAGAACCGGTGGCGGTGCAGGAGAACGACGACCCGGGGTGGCGTCGCGGGTGACGGCGGATGCAGGGAGGCGGTGGGCGCTGGCAGAGAGGTCGAGCATGGGGAGGCCTCGCGTGGCGCCGGCGGTCTGCCCAGGTGGAGGTCAACGGTGGCCGGAGGTCTGGTCGCCGGGCCGTCTGCGCTGGGACAGCGGCTCGACGGGAGGGAGCTTGCACGACGGAGAGGGATGCGAGGACAGCCGGCCCGGCTGGCGAGGCCCCCAGCAGCAGGCGGCGGAGGACCACGAACACGGAGGTGGGGTGGCGAGGCGGCGGAGGAGCTCGGCGGCGAGGTCGCGGCCGAAGGCCGGGCCGGCTCGACGGGACGCGGCGGGCATGGAGAGGCGAAGGAGGAGGGAGTGCTTGGTGGCGAGCTCGACACGGACGGCAGCTGAGGTCGGGAGGTGGCGGCGAGAGAGGCCGTGAGGGAGGCTCATGACGGCGGCGGTCCCATGGGCGGAGCTCTGCAGGAGGAGGAGGCGGCGGGGATCGAGAGCCTGGGGTAACGCAGGTGCGTGGTGGTGTCGGCTGCGGGGTGGGCCAGGCGGGGGCTAGGATCCCGAGGCGGGCGGTCGGGCGGTTCGAGAAGGGGTAGGTGGAGAGAAGGTGGGGTGGAGGCAGTGGTGAGGGCCAGGGGTCGGGTGGGGCCAGGAGGAGAGGCGCTGGGGCACATCTGGTGGGGCCAGGGAGGGATCGGTGGGAGTGGCGGACAGTGCAGTGGATTGGGTGGCGCGTGTGTGGGTGTGTTTGGCTCCAGGGTAGGTGGTAGATAGGGATTGGGTGGGGTTTGGGTCAGGGTGATGTGGCGGCCTGGGATAGGCTGGGGTGATGTGGAGGGGGGCTGGGTAGGATAGAGCTAGGTAGGAAAAGGGTTTAGAGGGGGCTGGTTTTTGTACTGGGGGTGGTCGTCTGGGTCGGATCGGCCCGGTCTGGCTGCCCCCTAAAAATAATTAAATATTTTATTTACTTAAAACAGGGTTTTTGCAAACCGTTGGCCGACAAAACAAATAATCCGGAGACCCGGGTTTTGTGTTTGAACAAAGACGGGGCGTTTAGAAAACAAAAATAGGTTTTCCCGAAAATAGTTTTATGCAAGCAAATGCAAGATAATGACGATGCTCAAATGCAATGTGGCATGATGACATGAGCATGCGGTCATGATGGTGCAATACACAAAAAACAACGTGATTTTCTAGCAGTGGTTTTGCGGGATGCCACACTTTCATAGTATATAGATTTTGCCTTAAAAGCATATTCAGATCTATAGGTTAGCGGTAGTATAATTAGAATCCATCTCCATGTATCGGTGATGTCTATCTAAGCCCAGTGTAAATATACTACTATAGTTTCCTTCTATTATTAGCATCATGCCGCATCTAACAACTACTCAAGTATGTGCCAACATTGAAACTGACATATACATAAAAAAATCTAACACCATGGCCGCGGCGTGCCGCCGCGCCAAGTTCCCTAGTAGTGAATGTAAAATCCAAAATTATCTAAAAACTTTGTTGCTATATAAGACTTATTGGAAAAAAAAGAGCTAACCTGAAGAAACGGAAGGTCTCCCGAAGCCCCAATAGAGGAAAGACAAACAGTACAATCAAAAAGACATGGTGCAAACTTACAATAATCTGAAATAATGAAAATATACTTTTTTTTTCTGTTTCCTACATGCAGACAATGTCAGCAAAAATCATTTTCGTTAATTTTGCTTCTAGGAGCAGTCAATTTCCCATTAAGACCCCCGATGTTTGAACATAAGATTTTCCAGTCTCGAAGAGATAATTCTTTTATGCCATAGACATGACCACGACCTACTCATATAATTTATTAGTGGCTGATACTAATGCATAAACCTTTTTGTTTCTCTAGGAATAATTGGGGAACAAAAGACAAAGATGTCACGGTAGCACAGTGGCAGCAACTATTTTTCAAAAGGAAGCATCAAAGCTTGTAAAATGGGAAAATGAAAATAAGTTGGCATGACTGGTTGAGAATTCATTTGTGTGATAAGGAGGACAAACCATACATTTCAACAATCATCACTTATATGTACCAATAGAAAAATTTGTTGCATGTATCACTCAATTTACAATGTCAAAACAAATATAGGAAGCACCTTTCGAGGCTTACCCATAGCAGGATTTAAAGTAGTACTAACAAAAACTTGCAAGGCTGAAAAAGAATGTGTGACAACCACACCCATCGGTGACATGGACGACTGAAACTTCCAGCCCACACAGCACAATGCATCCGACGGCTATGCCTCTTCCACTAATCCGCAGGGATAAGGAAACAAAGGTTGCAGGCGAAGGGCAGGCGGGCAGCCACCCCTTTCCCCATCTGTTAGGAAAGCAACCGGCTGAGCACACTGCTATGTATACCCTGCTGACCCAGCAATGGGGGCCGCAAGTGTATACTGCCTACTGCTCTCCCAGCCTCCAACACCATGGCTCCCACCGTGATGGCTCCGTCGGCCACCTCCGTCGCGCCCTTCCAGGGCCTCAAGTCCACTGCTGGCCTCCCCGTCAGCCGCCGCAGCAGCAATGCCGGCCTCGGCAGCGTCAGCAACGGCGGAAGGATCAGGTGCATGCAGGTATGGATATTTCTGAACCAGACATACACGAGTTTTCTTGTCAATCCAGTTCAAATACATGGCACCAACTACACTGTTCCATTTAGGTGTGGCCGATTGAGGGCATCAAGAAGTTCGAGACCCTGTCTTACTTGCCACCGCTCTCGGAGGAGGCCCTCCTGAAGCAGATCGACTTCTTGATCCGCTCCAAGTGGGTCCCCTGCCTGGAGTTCAGCAAGGTTGGCTTCATCTTCCGCGAGCACGGCAGCACCCCCGGGTACTACGACGGCAGGTACTGGACAATGTGGAAGCTGCCCATGTTCGGCTGCACCGACGCCTCACAGGTCATCAAGGAGGTGGAGGAGGTCAAGAAGGAGTACCCTGACGCCTATGTCCGCATCATCGGCTTCGACAACATCCGTCAAGTGCAGTGCGTCAGCTTCATCGCCTTCAAGCCACCGGGCTGCGAGGAGTCCGGAAAGGCCTAAGCCGTGAGATGGGAATAACAGACGCTATATGAAAGTGCCTTGTACAAATTTTTCGACAATTCTGATTTTGAGGTTTTACTTCTGGTTCCATATATATAATAGATCGATCAACAATCGCAGGCTTGGGTAAGTCTGTTCCTTTTTAGATTGTCTTCATTGATTGAACCCCGGCAATGCTGCAAATGAGGTTTCAGATTTATGCGAGGGATTCTATCTGTTTGTTGTTGATGTTGTTTGGAATCTGCATAATAGCCATGTGATGCAAGTGTAAGGCTACTTTTGTCAGTATATGTTTCAACATAAGTAAATACCAGAACAAGTTTGAGTTTTAGAAATGGAGGGTTGCTTTGCTAAGATGCCTTTTTCTCTGAAACATGCCTGCCAATTTCGGTGACACCAGACAAAAATACAGTATCTGGGAACAGATCTGATGCCTAGTGCTAAAATTCTAAACATGCATTGGCTATGACGTAACTAAGAAAAGTGAGTGTTATGTACAACGTTACCAAATGACCAAACCGTGAGATGATATAGATAAGTTGTAAGGAAAGATCCTTTTTGCCTCTGTTTTTTCTAGCAAAAACTGCTTCATTTTGGAAGGGCAAAAGCTTGTAGGTAGCGGAAAAATAGCGGATCCACGTGGAGTACTGGACGAAAGAGTGATGAAACAAAACTCTTTCCAGATTTTCCAAGATTTGTTCCACTTTTGGAAGCTTTCTGAAATAAAGGTTATGCGAATGGAATTTCCTGCCTTCTAAAGTTCAATTGGAAATTTATAGAATTTATTAGTGAAAACTAACACGGTGCTTTCACAAATGCGAGGGCAACATCTGAATATGTCCAAAATATTTCTATGGTTCTATACAAATTTATATTCTTGACATGATTGACATTGCTATATAGTCACCACCAGAGGAAATATTATGCTAAATAAAATCAATCGTGCAGGAGACATGCTTCGTCATTTTTAATTTGTCAAAGAATAATTAATGTTTCACAAAAAAAGTGTATCATTGATTATACGTGACTTTGTACGAGGTGATATTATATCAGTACATAGAATTAAATTTACATTGCAATATACTCCCTCCGTTTTAAAATATAAGATGTTTTAGGTTTGTAAAGAAAATGTATCTAGACTTGTTTTAGTGTGTAGATTCATCCCAAAGTTGAGTAAATCTACATACTAAAACAAGTCTAGATTCATTTTCTTCACAAACCTAAAACATCTTATATTTTGAAACGGAGGGAGTAGGATTTAGTTTCAAGTTGATATTACTTCAATGTGAGGTTAAATGTTACGCTCAACGAGTTTTTATCGATGGTTAATAGTCTGCTGTCCAGGGAATAACTGCCTCCCTCTTGAATGCAAGCCATGTTATACGCTGAGATACATGCATAGTAACTTTAATATAAGCAGTGTCATTAAGCAGTCTGTAATAAAGCTAACAGGATATAGTAAAAATATTTTCAAAAGCTGACACGATACAGGAGAGAAAACATCTCCTCAATATACGTGTACTTTGTTTAGTTTTGATTCATGTGATGAACTGATACGACAGTTGCAGGTTTTTGCTTTTTTTAAGCATGCATGGCAGAAGCAGCTAGTGTTACTATATAATTTTGTCTGCAAGCATGCATGGCCACCGTATGAAGCAGAAGCATGCTAGTGGAGTAGATAACTTCTGGCTCACATCTCTAAACAACCAATCTGACGGAAATAGTATGCATGCATCATGGCAGCACCGCACTGTCTCCAAGAAAATCTGTGGCTATCTCCCATTTCTCTCTTGGTAGCATAGCCTTGTCCTCTCTTGCGCAACCACTAACAGCAGCCCCGGCCATTCGGAGCACGCCGTGACAGTCATAAATATGGCATCAGGTTAATTGTTCATCGGTGGTAATTTTCCACAATAAAATGGATGCCAAATCAACTATTGGTGGTAATTTGCCGCAATAAGAAATTTCAGAAAAAAATCAAGGGATTATTTTCAACGGTAGCCTGCAAGGACGTACATATGTTCAAGTAAGAAAGAAATAAGGAAAGAAACGGTAGCCTGCGGTGGCTGTAATGGAGAGAGATATGAAACACAAGCCAAGCAGAAGCACCCGAGAAGCTTGATGTGATTCCCTCCAGACGGTTACAACTGGCTGGAACGGAAACTCGCATGTACAAGCAAATCATCGGTCTTCCGATAATTTAGTAAATATACATCCGAAGACGATTTGAAGTAAGGCCTTCTAACGGAAGGTTGCCTACATATGCTTATTACCTGCTTGAGCTAGCTAGCACTATCTTCTATCAGTCATCTTTTTATCCAGCGCAGAGTCGGTACAATGTAGTGTTGGACTTAGCAAATAATTTAGACACGGTACTCCACACACTGCAGGGACGCATGGACAAATAAGATATGTGCACGCGGAGCACTGATAAGCCTGCCAGTAGAGAGGACTGCTTAATCAGCCATTAACACCACTCCATTGACACCATGTCATTTGACAGCCTAGTGGTTGTGCAGATCTTGGCACGAATCATACGGTGCTGCTTGGGGGGCAGCTATCCCCCTGGACAGCAAATCCACACTCTAGAAAAAAACTATAACAAAAAATTCTAATAAACCTAATTATAATAATCCTAATTATAACAATTTTATCGATATGTTGATGCGTAAATAACAATTTTCTATCCGGTTACTATGATCAATTAGTCATTATATGTACTGAATAAATGTAAACCATATCTAGACTAATATTAAAAAACACAGAGGGTCAAATCCAACAAATATTGACCGTACGATACAAATATCTTGTAGCTGAGAATCACGCCGTCTTTATCGGCTCATCACCGGACATCGGACTATCCCGCGACTCGCCTCTTTTTTCTCAACGAAAACCTGCAGTTGCAAACCTCCCATGTCGTGCAACTTGCAAGCCACAGCCACCGTCCCCGCCGGCGCCGTGCACTACGCACGACCCCGCACTAGCCTGCGCACAACACCGCCCCTGCATGCGCCTCCCCAACCGCCTCCGCCGCCGCCTGCGCACGACGTCGCCCTTGCGTGCGCCGTCCCAACCGTAGAAGCCGCCGCCTCCGCCACCGCCTGCGCACGACGACGCCCCTGCCTGCGTCGCCCTAGCCACACAAGCCATCGCCTCCGCCCCTGCAGGCACACGAGGTCCCCTGCCACACAGGCCACCGCCTCCACCCCCGCCGCGTGAGCTGCACGCCCGAAAGGCCGACCTGACGCCGATGCGCCAACAATTTCTTCAGGTTTTACTTCTTCCTATGCTTATAATTGACCTGCATCGTCCGCACATTAGTAGCAGCAAAATTATTGACCTGCATCGTCCGCGCATTAGTGGGCAATATTCAGTAAAAAAATTCACCCGAATTCAGCGAGATTAGGTTGAGCTGAAATTGAGCAAGCATTTGTAGCGGTTCAATACGTTGGCACCATTTATCAATGTTGTTCTGCATGATGGAGGGAAAAGCAAGCTCAAATTAATTTAAGATTTGGAGTTCTATGAGGTCGGAAGGTGTATTATGTTACAAGTTCTCTTACCCCATGCTAATGCTATGTTAGAGGATCTCGAGCCTATAGCACATATTAACTCTGCAATATCTCGATCAACTAAAGAAACTTTCTGATTTTAGGATGTTGCTCGTAAGCTCCCAAATTCAGGATAATCTTTCTGATGATGGAGGGAAAAGCAAGCTCAAATTAATTTAAGATTTGGAGTTCTATGAGGGCGGAAGGTGTATTATGTTACAGGTTCTCTTATCCCATGCTAATGCTTTGTTAGAGGATCTCGAGCCTATAGCACATATTAACTCTGCGATATCTCGATCAACTGAAGAAACTTTCTTATTTTAGGATGTTGCTTGTAAGCTCCCAAATTCAGGATAATCTTTCTGAGTATGTTAAACTTTTAGGTTTTCTTAATCCTAGCTAACAAAAAAATGACGATTGCGCTTGACAATGCTCAAGCCCTTGTGATGGCCAAAAAAATACTTCAAAGATCATGTTGCATATGAGTCTCGCTGAGCAGATTCTTCAAAAATATTGGAGTACTTGTTTCCTCCAGTCGAAGATAAAAAGTGATAGCTCTCTTTCCAACATTATTATGTCTCTCTCAAAGCGTTGTGATCAGCTTGTAGTGAAATTCAACGAGCATTATAGCAGAAAAATTCAGCAAGGAGCGTGCTTGTAGGCTGTTTTTTGTGGCAACCCTGTAGGGCAGTGGTTTTAGATTCTTTTCAATGTCTAGATCTACTTCACAGCTTGTGCGTTGAGCTTCTATATGCTCATACATTTCTTGTACGCCAATTTTGACCACTCATTTCTTTGGAGCAAATGACTGAAAGTTTCTTAGTATTGTTCTCTCTTAGATGCACCATTGCATTGCCCATGAACTTAATTGAAAGCTGGAAGTTGTCTTTTCTTAGTGAAAGTACATAATCAGCAGAAGGGTTGGGGAAACCAACCGTCCTGTGTTCCGGAACTGAAGCATCACCAATATACTATGCCAAAAGTAACACCAACATCTATAGCTTACATGGTTGAGAACTTTGGTGATAATATAGATGGACCATTTATTATAGGGGAAAGTAGGGACATGTACAACTGCCAGTTTAAGATATTTTTGTGTGTGATAAAATACAGGTTACCTGTTTCAACTCCGAAAAAATCGTGTTGAAGACTTTCTGGAACCAGTGTGATGTCTTATCAGGTATCTAAGACCCTTTCCATCATAATGCATGCCCTATAGTAGAACGAGAGGCCGCGCTGCACGCCAGGACACCAACACAGCCAACGCCGCAATTTCTTCATGTTCTATCCACTGTTCAAAAAATCATCCGAATCAGCGATTAATAGGCCGATTAATCGCTACTAGGGACCTGACCGTGTCGATTAACACTAATCGTTTGTGTTAATCGTTTAGCCCGATTAATAGCTTTGGCACTCCGATTACTAGATATATTCCCGATTAAATATTACACTTGGTCAAAAAGTCGCAAAATTATCAATACATATCGCTTATCCATCCGTTAGCCCGCCCCAATGAAGTAGGTTTTGCAAAGCTCATGCTTGATCCCTGCCTTCAGGAGCTCGATTTCCGCCATCACCAACTAGTTCCTTGTCGTTGTTGACAAGTTACTCGTAGTTTCCAACCAGACCTCAGATATAAGAGCTCGGGCGCCTTGAGGATCTCATCCGTGAGCTCGAGGCTGCCTTTAATATGGTAGGTGGTTGAGGTGCAAGAGGAGTCATACGTGTTTTAGGTGCTATTTTTTATAGGTTGCATCGATTAATAACCGACCGATTAAATCAGTTAATCGTCCGAATTACGATTAATCACTACTCACAAGCCAACCGAGCAGTTAACGATTACCGATTTACTGACCATTGGTTCTATCACCCTCGCCGAGGCGCCGCCGTCACCGCCCCTGCCCACAGGCAAGGCCGTGCTGCATGCCAGGACGAGAGGCTGCCCTGACGCTGCTGCGCCACCACCAGCCGGCGCCACAATTTCTTCAGGTTCTACTTCTTCATGTGCCTATTGAACTGTATTGGGACAGATACCTGATTGGTTCAATCAGCGACAGGCTTTTGCATGAAAATGGGCCTCCAGAAATTCTTTGTATCATAACCTCATATGTCTTCTCACTCCCAAACGGCAAGTGAGAGTACAGAAGGACGCAACAGAAGGACTCCAGAATATCCCAGGCAAGAATAGAAGATAAAAGTTCATAAATATGTAGTCGGCCAGTTCTCCTTCAGTCATTTCAATTGTAATGTTTTCTAAATTATAATTAAAGGTATGTGGTTTCTTAAAAAGCCGCCAAACCTTTCTGAATTATTATCTTGTTTTATATATAGCATATCTGAATATGAAGTTGATATACAAATGTGGTGTTTCTGATAGGAAGGCCAAAAAGATTGGGAATAACTAAACATCCAAACTAGGATGGAGCGGGACAGTATGGCCACACTGATAACTGTTCCCATTTTGCATGTCAAGTTTCTTTGCGCTACTTCTTTTTGAAACGTCTTGTCCTCGGCAATATTTATGTACAAGAGTTTATACCGCCTGAATGAATCTATAATGATCTTGTAGAAGGATTTTATACATGACCTCAACACAATTTTTCATTACAATGCCCCTGCTTCATCTGGTTCAAGCTTCCGTGGCAAGGTGCTATTCATGAAGCACATGTATGTTTCTCTTCTGCATCTCAGTATATACATAATTGCCATTCTTATGCATCTGTATATTGACCAACGGACGAGCAGACGACCATTTCTTTAAAGCTTTGAAGCTGATAATGCCACCACATTACTGTTATCAGTCATTTAAAATTTTCTTTACAGAATGCATTTTCGTTGTGTTTCCAAGAAATATAACAGTGAATGGTTGATGTTATATTTCTTTACGTACCAACATTATTGTCCGTTGACATGGGATTTTCACCAGAGATTCTCATTGGTCATGCGAAGGCTGCACCGTTGAACAAGTATTTTGTTTTGGTCAGAGAATTACATGCAAATTTAGGTCTCTACCTGCTGTGTAAGTCGTCTCTCAAGCTGTTTGTTTGCAAATTTAGGTTTCAAGCCACAATTCATTTGTACAAGCTACGTTTGCCATATTACTGGGATTTGCAAACAATTCTTCATTAAATTCATTGATGCTACTACGGTGTGCAGGGATGCGGTATTATTTACTACCTGTTAATTTTCCCGGATAGAGAAAGAAGATATTCGTATGCTGAAAATAAGATTGTTGTTGCTGCAAGGAACTCTAAAAAATCTGGAGGGATATATAGTTGCATATGCAAAGCACTGGTAAGATACATGAGGAGGATAATAGTGGAGTTCTCCTCCATGTGGCTCTGAGGTCTGGGCATTGGGTACCCGATTTGTGGTAATTCAATGGTGAAGAGTTGTTCTCTCTCTACCAATTGATCTTGTACTAACATTGCAGCTTTGATTTTGCATGTAGTCAACTGATTTTGAATCTTCATGTTTTGAAGGCCTACACTAAATTTCCAGAGCTGTACTTGCTGAACCATATAGGGCTTTTAATTTTTGCGGGCTTGCCTTTAGGTGCATCCTAAGAATGGGCAACTCCACTTGGTTTTAGCTGTGCTAGCTCAACCATACAGAGTTGTCATATTTTTACTGTCTACAAGTCATTCTATTTATCTCCTCTTTTCTAGCTCTACTTGGTTTTTATTGCATGTACACTATAGCAAAATGAAACACGTAGAATATTATCTTGGTTTGGCATGGTTTCAAAAACGGATATAGATCCACTAAGCGGTTTGGCATGGTTTTAGAAAGTGAATCTTATTCTCTTAAACTTACACTAAGCAACATCTATGAAATGAGATGAAATGATTCTACCTGTAACAGTTGTAAAATTTCATTTGAACATCACATTTGTATAGATTGGACATGGAAGATTTATAGCATGGAAGGTAAAGACTTGAAACTGCTCTGCTTCAGCGATTTGTTTAATTTTGGATGTTGACAGGGGTAATGACTTGAAACTGATATGGTTCAGCGATTTGTCAATGGTCTTTTTGGATGTTTAAAGAACATCAGCAGACATTAATACATGGACTATGCATTTCTCAATAGTTAAAGTACCATCCTTGTATGCTAACTGCAGATGAGAATCTGCTTCATGGACCTACTTTTTGTAGCTTTTTGAGTTAACTTTTTGTCGAGCAACTTTCTTTATGAACATGCCAGATTATTTCCGTACTGGTTTAAAGGAACGAATTGCCAACAGAGCTATTTGATAATGCGGAAGAAGATGTCGATTTTTTTGAAGCGGATGCATGTCCGGTCGATATGCTTATTCTTGATCATGACGATGTGGTCTGTGTTGAGAGGGATGGATGCCAAGCTGCGGGAGAAACAAACTTAATATGGCACGAGGAAGTTTGACTGCCGCACCAATGTATTCACACTTACCACTTCTGATATCTGCAGCACTGAATCCATGTTTTGTCAAAGGAGATGCTGGATTTTGTGGACGTACCGGTTCCATACATTCTGAGTTCCTGAGTTATTGTTACTCACACTCACTAAGATTTGTTAGCACATATATCTATTTTGGTTGAAATTAGTATATGAGTCCAATCATTTGTGCAGCCGGTGGTGGGGATCATTGTGTTGCTTGTATTACTGCATCCTGCATTTGCCCCTTGATTTTACACAAGTGGAAACAATAGTACATCGGATAGTTCTTTAGAACCACACACATGATTTCATCAGTAGATGCTATGGAAGTCAATGTTTGTCATTTTACATCCTCAATTTTTCAAATAATACTAATAATAAAAATACCATAGATTAGTTATGGCTTCAATAAATTTTAATTAAATTGTGGAAACTTGAAGATCTCTTTATGGCAAGAACTTCAAATTATGTAGTGAGAAGGCTAACTTTTATATTATTTACATATTGCACAATCATCATCGAGTGTCCTGACTTAATGTAATTATCTAATTTTAAATTCATAAACTTCTTATTTCGTGCATGCGCACGTGCTCGATTACTAGTTAATGTTAAGATCATGACATATCAGTTTACTATATTGATATAAGATTTGACGGATCAATATATTAGATGAAAGACTACCGATTATGGTAGGACTGAATATTTTTGTCTACATGAGATTTTCTAGACCAATTCTCCAATTTTTGTGGTTCATCATGTGTTCATTGAAAGGATAACTATGTTGTGTTATGAACATGTATGACGATGAAATTTAATGGAGAAAAAACGTTTAACACACAATACTATGAAAATTTGGTTGGATGTTTGTATAAGCATTTGCATATTTATATAACTTCTTGATGGTATAAAATTATTTTATTATCAAAGTGAATAAAATAAATTGTTTTGACTACTAGGGTAATTATAAAGTGGGAATTTGGATTTTATCTTGTCAATATTATTTCTTTCCTTGTTACTCCCTATTATGAGATGTTAGCATTCTCTGTTCATTCTAAAATATGTCACCTTTCACTAGTATGTTACAATAGCCTGTTTTCTTAGAACTCTGCCAATATTTACACCATAAATCTGTAATTCATGTTTCGGGCATAACCATGTTCTAAAGATACAACAGATATCTTTCTTACCTATATTAGACCATGACCTCAAAAGGCAAAACGCGGAATTGTAACCACCAATTCAGAACACAAGGATGACAGAACTTCAAACTACATGAAGCCGCACTGTGCTGGTCCATGTCTTCTGAAATGTTCTCTTATATTACGCAGAAACTTGTACGACAACCTTTGTATTCAGAACTATAGTATATCAAGATTCGGTTAGATCGAATTTGTACTCATCACAAAAGAGAACATCTAAAGTTCGTACTCCCTCCGACCCATATTAGTTGACTTGGATTTGTAAAAATTTGAATGAACCTATATGCTAAATAGTGTCTAGATTCATCAAAATCTAGACAAATCCAAGTCAACTAATATGGGTCGGAGGGAGTAACAAATTTTGCTATATTTTTTACAGTCAAAAAAATTTGCTATATTTTCTTTAATAACAAAAAAAGGTAAGTTCGACTGTTGACAAGGCCATTTGTTATTTTCTCTTGATAAAAATGCATAGCTTGCTAGTACTTTTCATTGATATCAGGGGTGGGGTAATGTACAGAAGATACAAATCCACTCCAGAGTGAGCGAACAAAGCTGACAGCATAAATATTGTTCTGAATATGTACAGTAGCCCGTAGCTTAAAAGTCCACAAATATTTACACCATAATTCATGTGCTCAGGCATGAGCAAGTTCTAAAGATACAGAGGGTATCTTTGTTATCTTACCTACCTATACAGCTATACTGGACCATGACCTCAAAAGGCAAAGGCAGATAATCAGAAATTCAGATAACAAGGCTGCGAGAACTTCAAAGTGCAGGATCCTGCTGCAACCCAGTAGTATCAGAGACCTGGTGGAGCGAGAGGCCAGTGCGACGTGCGAACAATGGCCGCCCCCGCGTACACATCGAGGGGAACAAGGGTCTCCTTGTACAAGTAGGACTGCGTCTCGTAGTACCTGTGAGGCCTGAAGTTCAGCAGTGACACCTCACTGCAGTCCTCGACCTGCATCATACCGTCGCCCTGCAGGTCGCGGCAGAACGCGTCACCTTCACGATCGTGCAGCAGGATCTTCTCCCCATGGACGAAGCACGGCTGAGGGACGAACCGTGGAGCAGACGGCGGCAGGTTGATGCTGTACTTCAGGAACCATCTATCTTCAGCCGGACTCTCGAGCATCCAGACATCCATCTTCCCAGAGACCTCCGCGTTGTAGCGGCGCCACCGTGGAGCGTTAATGTTGAACGGGACAGTCACAAGACACACCGTCCTGTCCACCTCGGTCACGTAGTAAGAGAGGTCGGGAGCATCGCAGGGCCTGTCCGTCGCCTCGCAGGCCTTCAGCGGCGGAGGCCTCAGCATCACGAAGGTCTCTTCCTTGAGGTCGAACCGCATGACCGCCACGCCGCAGCAGGTCCCTTCCTCCTCGGCGATCCAGTACATTGCTCCGTCCACGTTGACGACTCCGAGGTTCACCAGGCAGCTCTGCTTCGGGGCAGTGACCTCCCTCCACCTGTCTTCGCCGAGGGTGTACACCTGGATGGAGTCGAAGCAGAACGGCTGGCCTGACGACCTGCCGCCGTGCCGGGGCTCATGGTGGAAGTACATGAGCTTGTACTTCCCAGTCGCCGGGTGGAACCCGAAGCTGTACAGGTAGTACAGGTCCCGGAACAGCTTCCCGTGGGGCTTCGATAGATGCAGGCACTGGCCGGTCACCGGGTTGACTATCTTGAGTGTGTACTGCCTGTAGAAGCAGAGCAGTCCGTTGCACGATGCGAAGAGGTGATCATCTGGATCCATGGATGACGCTGCCCATGTTGACACGGACCATTTCTCGTCAAAGAGCTTTAGACGGCCAGGTGCGGCAGTCTTGTGGCTTGCCGAGGCGTCCACTCTGGGCAGGAAGAGGAGGAGGTGCTCAGGTGCACGATCAGCGTGACCCATGACGAAGCAGGGGTCGCGGATTACGTCGCGCCATTGGTGGCATGTTCTGAGGAATCCCAGGAGAGAGCTGATCGGGAGCCTGAGGAGGATCTCGTGTAGGACGTCTGATGTGATGCGGCTGATGCTTGCCGCATGATTTTCCACCCGCTGCTGCTCTACGTCGTCTGTGTCAGTGGTCATTTCCAGGCACCTTTTCTCCTAAGAATCTGTGCCTGTCAAGTCCTGTAAAACACAAAAGTAAGGATTAAAATTGTGATAGATCATAAAAGTAGAAGTTTTGGAATATATAGGGCATTCCTTTCAGAAATTGAAGTGGATATAAATAGGTCATCCATAAGTGATGAAGAGTGATTTAATTCTCGAATCATGAAATCAATTTGAACTTCTGGCATTTCTCTCTCATTGAGGTAATTTTCATTTAGATTGTGTATTGGTTAGTGATAGATGATTACTTGCACTTGTACTAGTCAACACACCATTCCAACGTATATGAAAATAGGAAATAATCGGGTGTTGGGGTATGAACTTGTATTGATTAGTGATAGATGATTACTTTCAAATATTCAAAATGTTTTCTGTATAACACCTGAATACATTTGAATAATTATATATCACTTAAAAATAAAAAGGATAACAAAATATTATTTGAAATTGTTACTTCATCTTATTAAACTATGTCATGTAGCCAAGTTGGGTGTAATACTAAGAAATATCTCAGCATAAAAAGGCTGCAAATCAATATATAATAAACTTTGGTAAGAAGAAATAGTTCCATGACCTAAGTATATGGTGTTGGATGCAAATGCTCCTTAGATGAAACAAACCATGGTTTAACATATATAGGAGCGGTGTGGTATGAAATCGAGTCTCGGATTACATATGTGCAACAGCATCGGTGTTTTCCTTGCTGAAAGTCTAAATGGAGAATGTGAATAACATCTGCTAGGACTTCAAAAGGAAAATTTTATCATAGGTTTCTTTTCTGATAAATAATATAGTTGCATTGCTGATAGCAAGCTCTACATCAACGTTATCTGTAGCTATGCCTCACTTGAAATAAGCCAATCTCAGACAAGAGAACTTGAATCATCAACCAATACACCGACTTAAAATTTTCAGTTAAGAGGACCGAAGGTATGTGCATATTATTAGTCTAGAATAGCACAGTTCTCTCAGCTACGCATAAACGCGAACACATGCTGGGTCACCTCCGATATTAGTATCGTATAAACTTATGCAGAGATTCTACCAACGAAAAATCTTACCACTTCAACACATCAGAAAGAAATCAATCAACATCGTTTCCAATGAGTGTGTTCATCTCTAGTGCCATGGGAGGCCTGGGCTACGCGGGGGGCGGAGAGCACGGCGGCGACCCAAAAGCAGAAGGCGACGGCAAAGGGGAGCGTGTAGGCGATGAAGGCCATGGCTACGGACCTGTGGCGAACGCCGGAGCTCAGGCTGGGGCACCGGGAAGGAGGGCGCCGGGGTAGGGTGGGGCGGCGGCGCCGGGGCCGACCGGAGGAGAGGAGGGCGGGACGGGAGCTGTGGTTCAGCTGCGCCGCCGCAGTGTTCGTAGGACTATGACAAAGTACCACAAACTGGAGAATCAACTAGGTGATGAGGTGTACTGCCACGATGCTGATTTTTTTTTAAGGTACGATGTTGACTTTTATACTACGTTATCATATCCAATGCAAAGTTTTGTGGCATCTTCCGTTTGGTGATAATATCAGCCTTCTATAAGATTTTTCTTAGTTAAAGACAAGAAAAAAAAATTTCTTAGCTAAGGGATGATTTTTAGAAATAAGAGAAGACTATTTTCTCCATTGTACCATATGTCTTTCCTAAAAAAACAATTTCTTACTAAAAATAGTTAATTCTTATTAATTGCTTGACAATAAGATAGAATACATTATACAATTTGTATATAGTGTCTTCTCTAGATGATATAAGGGCTAAGAAAAGACATGTCTTCTCTAGCATTGTACATGACTAAGGGGTTAGAGTGGGCATCTCTATGAGACACCGCATCGTTTTGGTCAAAGAAAAGTCACGCCCAACCACAGTATGAACAACAATCCGCAAGATATTTGGAGGAGGGGCAACAAATTTGGCCTCCTGGCCCGCACATACACGGGTTGTGAGGGCTCTTAGAGCGTGTTCCCCATCTCGTGCAAGGCATTGGCGGGATGAAACCTCCAGCGCCGCGTAGCAGTTTTCCCCCTTTCCCTACCCGCTCCTTCTTCGTCGTTGCTGCGTGCCACTGCATATCCCAGCACAATTGCGCCTCCATGGCTCGATTCCGGCCGGTACACACCCCGCCGCAACCCACCGCACTAGTTCCCCACCTGAAAGAGCATGTCCCGCGCCACATCGAGGGATTCTAGCCCGTGTGAGGTGCCACCATGGATCCTGTGCGAAGCTCTATCGCCTGGGCCGTCGCCAACGCTGCGATTTGCCCTCCTCCAACTCAAATCGACCTCCGCCCTCGCGATTCACCGCAGCCACCGCCGACGATGATGGTATGTGACTCGACCGCTGTCGTTCAATTTGCCTCACCGGTACAGCTTGATCTCATTGAGCACCATTGGCGTCGGTACGGCGGTCGGTAGTGTGGCACCACAGTTTATTTAGTTTATGTTCAGTCATGCGTGATTTGAACCATTATTTGTATTCCAAATCATTCGTTATTTGTCTAATTACTTGGAGTTGAACATTTGTTGTAATAAGGATTATTGTTGTATTGTTTGATGTTACAAACTATTAAATTTTAGTTCCAATATGTGTCATATTTCAAGTCATACCACTATGATGAAATGTTGCAACAATGCAAAATTTGTGTTGCGGTTGTATTTGTGGTTTCCATGTGCCTCGCGTGAATATGCTATTATGCCGTTTCCCTTTCCGTGGTCTGGTCTGCACGAGGCATTTTCGGTCCGCAGAATAGCCCCGCCTCAACCCTTTTTACGTTTGCGGGTGCGGGTTGCAGTTTCTGCTAGAGATGCTCTAAGCTCGAACTAGCTGGAACCTCATAGGTGTTAGCGGAGTGAACGTTTTAATACTCTCCACCTTGGCCTGTCAAGTAAAACTTTCCACTCCATTCCCATGTTGACGCTCGCCTCCCATTGCACAGTATCCTCGTCATCGTCAACCCCTCCACCGACCACCAAAAGCCTTTGTCGGGACCCCGTACCCTCCTCACCCTCCCACCCACCTCGTCGGACCTCGCCGTCGCTGGAATCGAGCAGACCGCCGTGTCGATTTCTTCCACCCTACACTGTGCATTCGCATGCTCGTTGTCTGCCGCAAATCCCGCGCCACCGCTAGCACGGTGCGCCTCCGTCGTCATTGATCCTCCATGGTCAAGGTTTCCTCTGCCTGTGGCAAACGCCGACGAGTCCACACACAGTGACGACCGGTCTCTGGCTGGAGATGTTGGAGGCAGAGCCCGTCTCTGCACAATCTCTAGCCTAAGATGGAGCACTGCCATCGGTACTAGCGGCCGCCTTGTCCTCGTGTATGGAACAATTGTTTTGTAATAAGAATAAAAACTTTTTAGAAAGTTTTTTTTCTTGACAATCCCTAAACATTTTAGAAAGCAAGTTTAAGGGTTCAACTAGGGATTTTTTTAGTGGAGTAAATATACTTTTCTAAATGACGGGAAGACTTTTTAGTGCTCTAAATATAGGGGATCGGTTAGAGATGTCCTAATTACTCCAAATATGCCTTAGATATGAGTACTTTTTAATAGTCTCAACGGTCATGAATTATATGCAGATTTATATTCTTCCTCCGTCCAGAAATAACTGATTTGAGTTTATCTAGATTCGAATGTATCTAACCGTATTTTAGTGTGTACTCCCTCCGCTTTCATAATATAAGATGTTTTAGCTTTGTGAAGCAAGACTATTTTTATTATATAGGTCCACTCATGTTTAAAGTGAATCTACGTACTAAAATAAGTCTAGATATATTCTCTTCACAAACCTAAAACGTCTTATATTTTAAAACAGAGGGAGTATTCATTTAAATATAGATATATCTTAGTTAGTTATTTCTAAACGGAGGAGGAGGAAGTATATAGATTGCCTAAGTTTCGTAGCCCGCAGGGAGTTCAGCATCCCCGCAAATATGCACAGACGAACTAAAATACAGTACATATGGGCGTTATCTATTAACATGTCCCAGGTTCTAACCAAAAAATACTGATTCTGGAGACTGCACAACGCATGTAAAAAACCACTAAAAAGCTTACGCATACGGACCCATGATCCATCCTTTCGTCAGAGCCCTACTCCAAATCGATTTCAAAGTTCCAGTCCTAAACTACAGTAACACCCTAGCTGAGCGCATCCAGTCGCTTGCTGAAGATGCGCGGCTCCGCAAAACGGGGAGGGGAAGATTGAATGAAGAATCTGAAGAGAACTCACAGAGGGTTTTGCTGAAGATCGCCTGGCGAAGCTTTCATCCGGCCAAGCTCGCCGCCAGTTCCCTGGTGTAGCTGCGTTTCCAGGCCCGGCTGCGTTTCCTTTCTTTCTGAAACTGCGAACTGCTGCCAGGGAAACACTCTATGCTAACTAGTAAGTACTTCTTCTGTTTATGCAGTTATATGCCTGATGGAGCAGGGGTACAGCAGCCCCTTTTTATCTGAAAAAGGACATGCTTACAGAGGAATCTTTGCCCAGGTAAGAAGCCGCCGTGGCCACAGGATTCGTGCCGTGGTACTACCTTACACGCAAGAGCGTCTTCTTCACCCCAGTACAGACCAAACTAGTCACTGTGGCCACTAGATTCAGACCGTGAGATACTCTCTTGCACGCAAGTGCTTCGTCTTCACTCAATCACTCCAGTACAAGTGTACTACAACCCAATAGTAGCCGCCCGTGGCCGCAAGCTTCGCACTCTTATCCTCCCTCTGTAGGACGCAAGTGCTTCTTCACCATAAGTTTTTGGCTCTTGGATAATAATATTACTGTACCTCTTCACCACCAGTGGATACTGAGTTGAGATATTTTCAACCTTTCAAATAAACTGCTTCAGGAAATGTCAGACATAGCTGCGCAAAGGCCCAAAAAGGCCCAAAATTTAGAAATGATATAATTTTTTTTGTTTACATGTCGTATAAAATTACGATGTAAAATACGTGTTTTTTGGTTTTTTACACTATAATGACTCATAAACTTTATTTTTGTGTCAATTTTTTTGGTTATGGTGAATATATGAAACAAATTATATATACAAAACATATTTTTTAATCTAACAACGTAAAAACATGTTGGGTGTAAAATAACTATTCTACACCCTAGGTGTTGAATAGGGTTTCTAGGACATGTTAGGCAGATTATATAGTAAATGATACTATGTCTTTTTGTTTGGGCTTAAGTGCATACATAACCAATATCACAAATATCTTTGATGGTTTGTTCAATGGGATGAAAAAGTAAGGCTATAATTCATATAGTAGTTTCATCTCTATGTTAGTTGATTTGGAATAGTCGAAATAATTTTGTGTTTGATAGTTTGTGAGTTTTCAACTTTTTGTTGGTCATCAACATGGTTACGTGTTCGATCGACCGTGGATCTATTCCTCCTGTTATCTCAACAGGGGCTTATGGTTACCAAATGCGAACTAGATTTCTTCAACCAGGGTGGATGGAGCAGAGTCTATTTAGATGGTTGATTTTTGTATCAGCACTTTTTGATTCGTAATGTAATGATTTGGATGAAATTTTATGCAATAATTTTGGGTAATTCTTATAAAAGATAATCTTGTTAAGAGGAATAAGGGAAGTTTTTTGTCATCATAATGAGACAATTAGACATTTATTCTTCCAGTATAAATTTGCTCGTGCTATATGGTCAATCATCCAAGTAGCTTCTGGTTTATCTCCCCCTTCCTTGGTTGCCAATGTTTTTGGCAACTGGTTGTATGGGATTGAGGATAAATATGAGACTCTGTTGAGGGTGGGAGCGCTTGCCATTATTGATCGCTTTGACTATGTAGGAATGACAATATTTTTAATAACATGGTGTCTTCTCCTCTGCAGGTTATATTCCGAGCTACGGCTATCCTACGATCATGGACTACTCTCTAACGTATAGAGTTCCGCGACTTTTTTATGGAGGAGTGCACGCGATTGGAGGCTACGACGAGGGATATTTTCTTCCGACATGGATGACAACGTGATATGCGAATAGACATGTCATAGTTAGAGGTCGTTAAACTATCTACATGTTTTGCTACTTTTAATACTTTTGTTGTGCTTGAAAGTTGTGTAAGTGTTCGACTGTGTGCATCCTAGTTATATAGAGGCCGGGTGTAAACATTGCTATGAGTACTAAAACGCCTATTTTCAAAAAAAAATGATGTGGAGCCCGGAGTATGCCCACTTTTCGTGAGAAAATGTGCATAAGTAAATGTATATCCATATTTCATCACTTCTATCAAACGCCGACATAGAGCTTTGTCTCTTCCATCTTTTGTTGTCCATGTCAACTTCAGTTGAGCGTCATTGCCATCAGTGCAATCAACAACAACATTGTTTAAGGTTATCGAAATATAGATAGGAACGTAATTATTGGGTCGATAGTGAAATCACATATTGCAGGTACAAACTCTATCAACTCTTGCAAATGGTAGATTATACTATCTATAATTGTAGAATCAGACAAATTAATTGCATAGTAAAAGAGCAGCATGATTGAATCGTGATTTTCAAAACATTATTGGCACTCTCTACCAGTTATTGCATATGACGAACATCGCACAACCAATCTACCTCCATGAAGGAATCTTGTGGAAAAGGCAGAAGGAAATTTTTTTAGGTTGCTGATAAACATCAGTGTTGGTGTTGCATATTTATTTCTTCTTTCTTCCACTTATTCATCCTGGTCTATCAGCCGATCATGGGGGGAGCTAGAACAAAAAATCATTGGGGTCTGAGCCCTCTTGATATTGTAGTGTAATCTCCCACCGGTAAGAAATATGAGAATAATTAAGCAAAGATTTGATGAATTTTGTAATCTCCCTCTAGTTCGTCTGAACCCGATGTTCCATAGCATCCCTGCCACTACATGTGATGTCACCCTTTCTTGCTAAGCAATAATGCAGTACTTCCTCGGTTAAATTAGATTCTTATAAAAAGAAGATACTCGTCGCTTGTTTGGTTCAAGGAATTTTCATGGATTTGGAAAACATAAACATGAAAACCTCATGAACATAATGGGATGGCATGTGGAATACTATAGAATAGAAGCAGAGAAACAGGAACCGGTCTACCAAATTGATTGGTTACACCACAAGAAAACGCATGAAGAAAATTTATAAAAGGATCGAGTGCGTGGCGTAGTCGTACTAGGTACACATAATAAATTTTCCAACACATTAAGCTCTTACTTGAAATTCTAGTCTAGGAAAGCATTCCATAGGGATTTTGAATGATCCATTCCGATGAACCAAATGGAACGTCATAGGAAAAAGCTAGTATAAGAATTAGAAACCAATAGGATTTCTTGGACCCAAAGAGGATCAGTTATACTTGTCGGTGCTTTTCCTATAGATCTTGGTGATTTCGTAGGGTTGGAAACCATAGGAGATTTTGCTTCGGGCTGCTTCGGATGCAATTCTATAGATTTCCTTTCTTAGATTTCGGTCATTTTTATACCGTTGTTGATGATTATTTATAGATCGGTGAAATTTCGTTAAAAAAGATATAGAGATTCTTGCCTCGTGGAAATTTTCGTTTGTCCCGGTGATCCACTATGCCATGCACTATTTCTTCGTATGTTCTTTTCGTTTTACCGTAGGAATTTCACGGCATCTTGGTTCTACGCTTTTTTATAAGCCTTTTCAAAATCTTGTAACCCGACATGATATCCTGTGTGACAAGGACATCATCACACACACACACGCACGCACGCACACCGAAGGCATCATCACCATTCCTAAGAACTCAATCGAACACTCCTACCAACAAAACGTATCCGATGAAAATGCTTCTAGTAGTTTCCGACGAGCACACGCGCGCAGCAAGGCAACGAAAGGCAAACACGGTCGCGCTAGCTCCGCCACCGGACATGACGGCACGTCTCGCTCGCAACGGGGAACACTTGTCAGCGTGGCGGCGAACACTTGTCACAGCGATTCAACGTACGTAGGTGAGTGACAAGACGTGCAGTCAAGGGCACGCACACGGCACGTCTCACCTGGGCGCGGGAGCGTGATGAGGAGCTCGTGGACAGCTCGGACGGACACGCGCGGTGGTCCGGGTCCACCCAGCGGCGCGGCAAGGGAAGGGCGGCCCCACCACGTTTGGCGCGAGCGGGCGGGCAGTGCATGGTCCTCGCCGTTTCGGGACACCACCGCCACGTTGCTTTCCCGTGCCAAGGCAAGCCACGTGACCCCCCGGTGGGGACGGGCCCCTCGCCCGCTAGTGCCGCGCTGGGTGCACCGCAGCGCTCGGACGGCGCCGGAAAGCAGCGACGGCGACGCGCGCGCCCCCGACGGACGGACGGACGGACGGACGTCAGCGGCGACCCCAGACCGGCTGGCCTCGCCGGTCGGTGCGTGGTACGCGGCTGCTTTGCGCGCACGCGACCACCGGCCTCGCTACACACACGTACGGGCCCCCCTACCGGTTTAACCACGAACCTCACGGCCTTGACCTGGGCCACGGGATGTTTATCTGAAACCGCTGAACGAGCTCTGCCTCATCAAACTAATAAAGTAATCACCGCGCTTGCATCGCCGAGGAATCTTGGAAGCTACACGATGGATCGACTGTCAGCCGGGTGTCACCGTGTCAGTCAGCATGGAGCATTCGAGAGAAACACGACCGTAGACCGGTGCCCATATACATGTAGTACTAGCTTGCATAGAACGAAGTATAGTAGTCGTAGTGTATACTAGTATAAAACTAACGTCCGCATTTGCTGCTAGACGTACGTGCAGGCTCAGCCGTGTATGCAGTGTACAAGCTGTGAAAGCCACGCAGAAACTGAGATCGAAGACATAACGAGCGGTGGGAGATAGAGCCGTATTAGAAGAAGGATCGCTGCTTAAACTAGCACTGTATAGTACCACTGTACTATAAAGTTTTGATCGCACCTTACCACACGGCACCCCACGAGAACGGGACGAAGAAGGAAGGAAAAGAAACGAGGAGCTCGCGGGAAGAAGACTAGGCACCCAACAAGTTGGCAGAAAGGCTGTAGTACTGGAGGCATCCACCACCGGGTTCCAGATGTGGATCAGCAGCGACCACATCACACATACAAGCCCGCCATATACAATTGACTAGTCCACACGCGCCAAATCTCCGCCAAAATCTTCGCCTATCCGAGTCATTAAGTAGCTAGAAGCAGCGAAACCCTTTTCTAATCCTACTACTACCCAGGCCACCACACTAGACTACTACAGTATTCTTTTGCCATTAGTACTATATACTCCACTCATCAACTTGCATGTTCCCCATGATAGTCGTCAGTTTGCCTGGCACGACCCGGCCGGATCAATCTCGTCGAAATGTGTGGGTGCCAATCGCTCGCTCGATCAACCCCTGGCCAGTTGCATGTGCCGGTGCAGCTGGAACGGCGCCGATCGAATCCTGCACCCGGATCGATGCTTAACGAAACGCAAGCAACAACCTTAATCCGGCAGCGGAAAAATCATGCGACGCCGCCGCAGGCGGGCAGCCCTCTCGCGGTCTCGCCGTTGTCGTGGACCCATATCCCATCCACACAACTCTTGCTGCCATGCATGCACGGTGCCACCGTTCGAACAACCGCCCTTCCCTTCGTTGCACGATCAAGGAAAATGCGTGTGTGTATCCTCTGCTAATATTAGCTGCATGCACTTTCGTGTCAAACGATCTTGATATCATCAACCGATCTTCATACGTATGTACCAACCGATCTTGATTAGGACAGCGTTGTATTCCAGAGGGGGGAAACCTTACTATACGAACCGGCAGAGCAACGAGGCACTTGAAAATTCCTCCGGTTAGCCGCCCAACGGCCCCAAGTCAACAGGCCGTTGGTGGTCAAGTTCAGACGCAAACGCTGCACGTATTTTTTGGAGTACACCCCTACTAGCATAGACTAGTTAGCTTAGATAATTGTACCTGTAACTGCTAGTCTCGGTTGCTTGGCAACGAGTGAACGCCGGCGTGGTCAGGTGCGTTTCACCGAGACTTTCCCCACGGCAAGCAAGCAAACAGATGTAGAGTACCGCTACTAGTCAGTGGCCAGTCCACCACCCCTCACATCGCTCCCGGCCGCCAGTGGCCCGTCGCGGCACCCTGGACCGCACGGCTGTGCTCAACCAGACACAGCGCGCGAACGTACGTGCACGGGTCGACGTCCCGCGCCCCCGGTCTCGATCGGGCGTCGACTGGATGGTTGCAGCCGTAACTGCGTCGACGGGGAGTGGATGTACTGTACGTACCAATTTGGCACCGCGTGACCGCGACGGCCGGGACCGGGATCGATCGGTTCAACCGCAGTCGTGCAGGCACGGCAACCTGGCCGGCGAACCCATCCTACCGAGACCGGGACGGGCAGACAAAATATGACGTCGTTTCGATCCAAGTTTGCCATACTGCGATCCGAGTCAGGCAGGCACGCTAGTACTACCACTCTTTTTTTTTTTTGGTTTTGGATTTGTCCCCGCAATTAGCGCTACCCCAATCGCGCCTGGTGATCCTTGGAGCACTGTCCGGTGACCGTGGAATCGGTCCCTGGATTCCCTGTCCAACGTGTGCTCCCGATGGCACGTAAAGTAGATAGATGGTAACAATAATCGGATGATGCATTGCATGTACTAATGCGTCCACAAGTTCTTTGGATGGATCGATTCTGTCAAGAAAGAAAAAGGTTTGGATGGATGGATGGATCGATCGGCCTAAATAATTGGTACCTCGGCGGCTGCCTGCCTGCCCTGCCTGCGCACATTATTGGACGCCACGAACCAAAGTCGATCGGGAATTATTGGGCGCCCACGATGAACCGCCGCGCATGTGGGGTGTCTCCCCTCCCCCGCTCGCGGATCCGACGGCTGCGCGCGCTTCAGCGGCCACGAACACGGGTCGCGTTACACGCACCACCCGAACGGGATAGATAGAGCCATAGAGGTGACACCACCATCCGTCCGTCCTACCACCAGCTCGCTTATAAATGCGCCCGCACGACACCCCTCTCTCTCACTGTACTCTCCCCCGCACCTCCGTCCACCGCCCTGAAAGAAAGCTCAAATCGCAGACCAGTCCATCCCCAATTCTCCGGCCGCGATGGGCATCTCCAGCATGCCGGCGCCCAAGGAGAGCCTCCTGATCTACCTGCTATACCACGCGGTCGTCTCCGTGGCCGCCCTGGCGGGCCTGCTCCGCGCCGCGCTCGTCTTCTTCGGCCTCCCCGCGCCGCCGCCGCTGCTGGCGGGAGACGACGGCGAGGGCGCCGACCAGCTCACCCCGTCGGGCCCCACCCTGGCGGAGATCTTCAGGAGCAGGTTCCGCCCCGCGCGGTTCGGCCGGAGGCGTGGCGCCACCCCGGACTGCCGCGTCTGCCTGGTCCGCTTCGACGCGGACGCCGTGGTGCAACGCCTCCCCTGCGGCCACGTCTTCCACAGCCACTGCATCGGCGCCTGGCTAGACTACGACAACGCCACCTGCCCGCTCTGCCGCTCCAGCCTCCTCCCCCCCGCCGCTGCCGACGAGCTGCCGCGGCCGGCGCTGGCCCCCGCCCTGGCCGCCGCCTGGATTTAGGATGATGAAGAGACATGATTCGCTTCGCTTCGCTTCGCTCGTCGCCCCGGCTATGTGCTAGCTCCGTGTGGCCTTTCCGCGTGCGCGTAGGAAATCTAGATCTCGGGGGGCTGTTTCTTTCTCTCTTTGGCCCCCCAATTTTTCTTTTTTCTTCTCGTCCAATTTCGTTTTCTGTACGTCTGGTGCCATCGCTGTACCGTGTAAATATTTTTTCAGCAGGGAGCACTGCGCGCTCTGATGAGTGAGAGGGAGAGAGAGCTTTGTGTGCAGGCTTTTTCGAGGAAGTGGAAATGATGGAAACAAAAAATATTTTAATTAAGCCCAACAGAAGTAACCCGAGATGCTGCTTCTGGTTCTTGCTTGCCTCTTGAGCTGATTGCCCCTGTCTATATCTTCTGCAGCCTCCACCGATTGATTCGTCTCTGTAAATAATCTGTTAGCCCCGTTGTCTGTATATGTTCTTGAAAATATTATATTCTTGACAATTTTAGGCGGCTGTTAGTTAAATCAGATCGGGAAACAACCACTGATCGGGTAATTCCACCCAGGCTCCAAACAAACTGCTAGGGAATCTTCATCACTAATCTGTAGCACTACTGATTGGTTGTTTATTTTTCGGTGTCCAAACGGGAGCAAATTAGTGGAGGAGGCAGCAGACAGACAAGGCGCTGAAAGGCACGGCAAGGGAAGCGGTTTGTTGTTTATTGCGCGCGGGTCACATGGATCGCGGATACGTGCTTATCGACGTGGCCCCCACGCCCCGCGGCGTCCGCATCGCCGGTGGTGGCCAATCTGTTCCCGCGACGCCCCTAGAGGCTAGAGCCCCCTTGTCGTCACGGCAAAGCCCTTTTCGTTACACTTCTCGCTCCTCATTCCTCAAGTCCAAATGGTAACTTTTGCTTGCACAGCCGGCCGTGGAAGTTACCGTGAAAGCCGCCTTGGCAAGTGGCTCCAAAAAACCGAATGGCAAACAAGCCAGCCAAGCACCGCTTTGCTTTCGTCCCGGTTGTGTGGACGGGGACGGCCCGCGCCCACCGTTCCCGGCAGCTAGCTAGCGAGCGATCGCCCGTCGTCGTCGTCGTCGTCGGCGGTCGGGCCATGTTTGTTGTGACGTCGGGCTCAGACTTGAGCGGCGCATCCGCGACTTCTCCGGCGTCACTCGCCGATCGGCCACTATGATCGTGTGTGGCCCGTGCCGCGAGGTGGCGGCGTCGACGCGCACCGGATCGGAGGAAGCCAAACTGCCCTTTTGGGCCTCCTTCCTTCACACGTTCTCCACGCATTTTGTCTTGTTTGTGCGCTCGAGAAGAAGCCTTTTTCATCAGCGAACGGCCAGGAAACTGCAGTGTCTGCTGGCTACCAAACTAGTAGTAATCCCAAGAAGGAAAAAAGTGTGTAATGATTTGACGGTATACGGTAGGAGTATGATACTCCGGTACTTACTGGTTTCTACGGTCCCCTGCTGCACCTGCACGCATGGGGAATATGGGCAGGGCAGACGTACGTCGACGGGGCGTCTGGACCCTTCTGTGTCGTTCAAACGTGCGGCGTAGCACACTGTACCGGACATGGTCAGATATGTATGGTGAGTTTCAGCGGGAGGAAGAAACGGGGGATCAGCTCTCAGCTCCCCGTACGTGCTGGCACTAGCTGTTTCCGGGTGTCAGCTAATCTCAACGTATCCGTCGAGGGTCCGTCCACGGATTGCAAGCTAGCAAACAGTAGGCTGTGTCAGTCGCGCCATCGGTCTTCCGTTCATCCACAAGTTGCTGGCCAGCCTATAGCTGCACCCTCTGGTCAGTGCAACATGTGCACACCGACCTAACTATGCAGGCAGCTACGGGCCGGGAACGGCCTCAGAGCAGCGCAACTTGCTAGCTAGGCACAGGAAAATCGTCACGACTCCGCTCCAGCAATGCCAAACTTGATCGCCGAGAGAAGAAATCTGGCACGCATGCTTATCATGTGCTGGAGTATAAACGTACTCCCTACGTTTAGGATTATAAGTCCCATATGGATAACTAGGTGTCAATTTGAATAATAAAATATAAATAGTATAGTATAAAAATTGTATCATTAAATTTTAAAGGTTATATTTTTTAATAATATAATTTTGTAATATATAAATTATATTTTATTAGTCAAATTAATAAACTAGTTATACACGTAAGACCTATAATCCCAAACAGAGTACGGTAGATCGGATACACACCGTCCAATTGCAGCACGGCGCAAGGTGAGCGTATTCGGTTTTAGGACACGCTGTCCAATTGCAGCATGCACAAGCTGTAACCATTCAGAATTCAGAAACGAAAAGGTAACGAGGATTATATATCCCAGCGAATCATACAGCACGTGTTCTCATCAATGATGATCATGGTACAAGGTTTGAGGCAATGCACAAGGTGGAAGCATAATCTGAATTAAGATAAATTAGGGTCCACGACTGGATCATTTATGCCGTATAGTAGCTAGATTATGAGGCATGGTCCTCAAAAAAAAAAAACAGATCGTATGGTATGGTACTCAAAAGAAAAAGAAAAGCTATGGCCGGTGCAGTACTTAGTTTGGGCCGCATGTTTGTGGGTGGGGGATTTGACCATTTGCCCTGTTTTATTTTGCAATTTGATCATTTTCTTGGGTGGACCCAGAAAATAGTTTGAGAGAGGGCCAATGATTTGACTCAGGGCATTTATTGTATAAGTTCACATATTTTGAATATTTCTCTACTAAAAATGACCAAATTTTATTGAAGATTCAAAATTTGAGTGGGGGCCAAGGCCCCCACTAGCTTCTACTTGGGTCCGTTCCTGCATTTGCCACACCTTGTGTCATTGACAAGTGGTGGTTAATGTGACAAATGATCAAATTTCTAAGTAAAGTGGGCAAATGATCAAATATCCCCGTATGTTTTTGTACTACGGGCTGCAGCTAGATGCAACTTAGTCGTGTACCAACAAGTGTTTCTAAAAAATCCTTAAAAAATGAAAATCCCTATAAAAAAGTGTTTCCAAAAAAAAATTGATTCATTGTCTGAGTGAAAAAAATGTGAAAAATTAGAATAGTAATGTTAGAAATAGAACAAGGTGGTAGAAATAGAACAAGGTTTTTGAGGACAATATTGTTGATCCTTATATGTCATTTGATAATGGCAAGGACACCTAGGAAGCGCTCGATGCCAAGTTTAGGATCTCGGACGCTGGCATTGAGTTGTATGTCATGGAGCAATTCTATGACTACAGGATGGTTGATGGGCGCTTCGTCGTTGAGCAAGCTCATGAGATACAATCACTTGCCAAAGCACTTGAGAAGTTCAAGTGTTCCTTACCGGACAAATTTGTGGTCGGTGGCATTATTGCCAAGCTTACTCCCTCGTGGCCTCTGAAACATAAGAGACATGAGTTTTCCATTAGGGATCTCATTGGGTCTCTTCATGTGGAAGAGAAGACGAGAGCAAAGGACAAAACTGCTCGAGGACTTGAGGGAGGTTCTACTAGCAATTTGGTGCATAGGAAAAACTTCCAATCCCACAAGTTCAAGAATAAGAACAAAACTAAAGGAAAAGGAAAGTTTAATGGCAAGAACAAGGCCACACACTCAACCAACTTTAAGAAGAAAAATGATAAGAGGAAAGGCTCTTGCACGTCTGTGGTAATCCTGATCATTGGGCTCCTAGATGCCCTAATCGCTTTGACAAGCGTCAACATGGAAACAACGGCAAGATCGCTAATGTTGTTATTAGCGATAATGGGATAAAGGATGCTAGGTACGGTATTTTACCTACTATCCTTTCAGTATGTCATTCTCCTGATTGGTGGATAGACACGGGTGCTAATACACATGTATGTTCTGATATTTCCATGTTTTCCTCTTATCAGGTCTCAAGGACTTCTTCTGTGCTGATGGGAAACGGCTCACGTGCTTATGTTCATGGTGTTGGTACGGTAAATCTAAAGTTTACTTCGAGGAAGACCGTACAGCTAAAGAATGTGCAGCACGTTCCCTCCATCAATAATAATCTCTTCAGCGAATCACTTTTATGTTCCCTCCATCAATAATAATCTCTTCAGCAGATCGCTTTTATGTCGAGATGGTTTTAAGTTGGTTTTTGAGTCCAATAAAGTTGTAATTTCTAAGTACATACAATTTGTTGGAAAGGGTTATGAGTGCGGAGGTTTGTTTCGCTTGTATTTGTCAGACTCATGTACTAAAGTTATTAATCATGTTTGCAATGATAATGAGTCCAATGTTTAGCATTCACGACTCTGTCATATTATCTTTGGTTGCATGACGCGGCTAGCCAATATGAGTTTAATTCTGAAATTTACCACTGTTAAAGGTTCTAAGTGCCAAGTTTGTGTTCAAGCAAAGCAACCCCGCAAGTATACGGCTGTGGAACCGAGAAACTTACACCACTAGAACTTATACATTCAGATCTTTGTGAGATGAATGGTGTGTTGACAAAAGGTGGAAAAAGATACTTTATGATGTTGATTGATGTCTCCACCAGATACTGCTATGTTTATCTTCTGAAATCTAAATATGAAGCTTTTAACTACTTCAAAATCTATAAAGCTGAGGCAGAAAACCAACTTGATCTTAAAATCAAGTGTCTAAGGTCAGATTATGGTGGAGAGTACTTTTCAAAAGAATTTGATTTATTCTGTATGGAACATGGTATTATACATGAAAGGACGCATCCCTACTCACCTCAGTCAAATGGGTTGGCCAAAAGAAAGAACCGTACTCTAACTGATTTGGTTAACACCATGTTAGATACATCGGGTCTTTCCAAGGAATGGTGGGGGAGGCGCTAATGACCACGTGTCATGTCCTAAACCGTGTTCCTGTAAAGGATAAAACCATGACTCTATTTGAGGAATGGGAAAACAAAAGGCTTAAACTCTCTTAATTACGAACTTGGGTTTGTTTGGCGAAAGTCAATATTCCAATATCCAAGAAGCGAAAGCTTGGACCAAAAACCGTGGATTGTGTTTTTCTGGAATATGCTTTTCATAGAATTGGCTATAGATTTTTTATAGTAAAATCTGAGGTATCCGACATGCATGTTGGTACAATTATGGAGTCGAATGATGCGACTTTATTTGAGGACATCTTTCCTATAAAAGGTATGTCTAGCTCATGAAATCAAGAGATGACTAGTTCATCTAGTCAGGAATTTTCTATAATTCCTGAACCCACTATGCTGATAGAACACTCCGATGATCCTGTGGAGAACGATAATGAAGCTCCCAAAAGGAGCAAGAGACAAAGGACTGTAAAGTCTTTTGGCGATGATTTCATTGTGTACCTTATGGGTGATACTCCCACTTCTATTTCAGAAGCCTATGCATCTCAAGATGCTGACTACTGGAAGGAAGCTGTCCGAAGCGAGATGGAGTCCATATTAGCTAATGGTACTTGGGAAGTCACTGGTCTTCCTTATGGGTGCAAACCTGTAGGATGTAAGTGGGTGTTCAAGAAAAAGCTTAGACCTGATGGTACTATTGAAAAGTACAAGGCACGTCTTGTGGCCAAGGATTATACCAAAAAAGAAGGTGAAGACTTCTTCGATACCTACTCACCCGTAGCCAGATTGACCACTATTCGAGTACTACTATCCTTGGGTGCCTCACATGGTCTTCTCGTTCATCAAATGGACGTTAAGACAGCTTTTCTAAATGGAGAGCTAGATGAGGAAATTTATATGGATCAGCCTGACAGATTTGTAGTAGATGGTCAAGAAGGAAAGGTGTGTAAGTTAGTGAAGTCTTTGTATGGTATTAAGCAAGCTCCTAAGCAGTGGCACGAGAAGTTTGAAAGAACTTTAATAGCTGAATGCTTTGTTGTAAATGAAGCTGACAAATGTGTGTACTATCGCCATGGTGGGGCGAGGGAGTTATTATGTGTCTCTTCGTTGATGACATATTGATATTCGGGACCAACCTCGCTGTTATCGAGGAGGTCCAAGAGTTCCCATCTCTCTGTTTTGAGATGAAGGACTTGGGAGTGGCTGATATAATATTAAACATTAAGCTACTAAAGGATGACAATGGTGGGATTACACTGCTTCAGTCTCACTATGTGGAAAAGATATTTAGTCGCTTCGGGTATAGCGACTGCAAGTTTTCTCCAACGCCTTATGATCCGAATGTGCTGCTTCAAAAGAACCGAAGGACTACTAAAGATCAATTTAGATATTCTCAAAATATTGGCTTGCTCATGTATTTATCCAGCTCTACTAGACCTGACATCTCCTTTGTTGTAAGCAAACTGAGTCGATTTGTGTCAAATCCTAGAGATGATCATTGTCATGCTCTTGAAAGATTTTTGCGCTATTTGAAAGGCACTTCGAGTTATGGTATTCACTATACTGGGTATCCACGGGTACTTGAGGGTTATAGTGATTCAAACTTGAACTATTTCTTACACTTGGTGGTGGCACTGTTTCCTGGAAGTCTTGCAAGCAGACCATCTTAACGAAGCCAACAATGGAAGCAGAACTCACAGCATTAGACACAACCACTGTTGGAGCAGAGTGGCTTCGTGAGATCTTGATGGACTTACCTGTGGTTGAAAACCAATACCCGCCATCCCGATGAACTGTGATAATCAAACTGTGATCGTTAAAGTAAACAGTTCTAAGGATAATATGAATTCATCAAGGCATGTGAAGAGGAGATTGAAATCTGTCAGGAAACTGAGAAACTCCGGAGTTATTGCGTTGGATTATATCCAAACATCTAAGAATCTGGCAAATCCCTTCACAAAGGGTTTATCACGCAACGTGATAGATAATGCATCGAGGGAGATGGGGTTGAGACCCACGCTATGAGTTGATCCCAGTGGCAACCCACTCTATGTGATCGGAGATCCCGTAAATTAGAGCTGGGAGACAAGATGTTGGTCAGCTGAGAGGAGAGTATCCCATATTATATTTACATCTCCATAAAGATGCAATACTCTCTTAATTTGCATGGCAGGTTGATATTTACCTTAATGTGTTCCAAGCGGCTTTTTATAAGGGAGATGTTGTCCTGCAGAACATCTCTTGAGGAACACACCTATATGAGTCTGACTGTCAAACATCGCAGTCCGTGAGAGTCGGGTGCTCTTTAATAAACTCATGAAAGGCCCTGGAGTATGACGTATAAGATTCAAACCGCGGGGAAGCCGACGGCAGCCCTGTACCGGTCTAGATTTTGTGTGAAACTAGCGCACATAAAACGTGTAGTTAAAGGCATAGTCCACTATTCAAGTTTCTAACTAGTGTAGCATGAAGTTTAACGTGGAAGTTCAACTTAACAGTCTCCACTACACACCGGTATATCTCAAAATAGGCTTTCGCCCCGCTTTATAAATAAAGCAAACATCCAACACAAGTTATCAAGGTTCGACTAACAACATGACAACAGCTGGGACCACAACACAAGACGACCCAAAAAGAAAGTCAGCGAAGCACTCGCCAAGCGAGAAACAGAAAAAGTGACGACAAAAGCAGGGCGTGCTAGGGGGAAGCCGCCGTGCCGCCTCCAGGAGACGCCAAAGAGTCGCGTCCAGCCTCGCCTTGTCCCGTTGTCTACACAGCGGATACCAGAGCCGCAAAGAGGCCAAGAATTTTAAGATCGAGTCAGTGACGCGACGAGGGAGAATCTTCTCAATAACCATCTTATTACGAATATTCCACATCGTCCAGGACATCGCAGCAAACACTAGCCAGAATAGGCGGCGGCCCTTTCCGGTGCGGTTTGCCTGGGTTTCTAGGAACTCCCCAAGATCGTGGGCCAGCCAGTCCAGGCCCAACGCATCCCGTGTGAAGTTCCACAGAAACCGGGTTGCGGGACAAGTGAACATTATGTGGGTGCCCGTTTCCGGGATCCCACATAATGGACATAACCCGTCCCCCGGCCCATGCCGCTTGGAGACCTCGACGCCTGAGGGGAGCCTATCACGAAGTAACTGCCGGACAAAGATCTTATTTTTTAGGGGTAGGGGTGCCTTCCATAGTGGTCTAGTCCAAGGAAGGCTCTGCCCTCCAAAAAGGGCGCGATAGGCCGAGCGAACCGAAAAAGACCCGGATGGGGTCAGCCTCCAGGTTACCGAGTCGAGGCCTTCTGCGAGAGAATGTGGCAAGGACGCCTCGGCTCCTCCATGCTTCGTCATTGGGCGAAGGTACGGCGTGAAGGGTTCGAGCATGGAAAACAAAAATTTCTACCGTGATACAAACAAACAAGCTAAGATCTATCTACTAGATTGTAGCAACGAGTCGATGGAATAACTCACCTCAAGATTCCAAAGTGTTTAACGAGAGCGGATTCTCGTGGGTGATGTAGTCGCTCTTGATGATCTCAAGATCGTAGACGATCCTTCCGTGGCCACAGCTCCGTCACCGCTTCACACGTTCGGTACTCGATGAAGACCTTCCTCTCCCTTTTTCCAGCAAGCAGCGGAGGTTGTAGCACTCTCCTTGCGATTCCGGCAGCACGAAGGCGTGGTACCGGAAGCAGAGGGGAGATCTTGCAGGGCTTCGCCTTAAGCCGGAGTGAGTATGGTGGACTATGAGAGATGCCTCGATGATCTAGGGTTTAGACACACCAAGGAGAGGGAGCTAGGCCGGAGGCTAGGGCAAGGGGATTGCCCCAAGTCGGCGGCTAGGGTTTGCCCTAGGGCGGCAGCGGCTGCAGGAGGACCGGCGGCTAGGGCTAGGGTTTTGGGTGGTGGAGGTGTAGGTCTAGAGGGGAAGCCCTACCCCTCCTTTTATAGGTGGGAGGGCGCAGCCAAGGGGGAGGGAGTCCTACCCCAACTCGGCCTCCAAGTCCGGCGGTGGAGGGAGAGGAACTCCTCCCCAAGTAGGTTTCCTACTCTCCCTCCACCAAGCAAACTTGTCGTTTGACTTTTCAAATTGGCGTTTGACTTTTCAAACTAGGATTTGATTTATCCCTTTATTTTGCTCAGCGATGACACCTAGTACATGATGCAACCATTCCAACATGTTATGACACATTCATGTACCCTTCCCCTCCGGAGTGCCGAACCTTCTGGAACCTTCTAGAACATTCCCGATGAAAACACCGGAACCATTCTCCAACCCCGAAACAGGACTTTCCTTATATGAATCTTATTCTCCGGACCATTCCGGATCTCCTCGTGATATCCCGGATCCCATCCGAGACCAACAACATTCGGTCTCTTACTCATCATTCCATAACTACTCAACAACATCGAATCCTTAAGTGTGTCTCCCTATGGTTCGTGAATTATGCGGACATGATCGAGACACTTCTCCGATCAATAACCAATAGAGGAATCTGGAAATTCATATGGTTCCCACATATTTCTACGATTACTTTGCGATCGAATGAACCACTTACATACGATACCAATTTCCCTTTGTCTCACGATAGTTTACTTATCTGAGGTTTTGATCGTCGGTATCTCTGCATACCTAGTTCAACCTCGTTACTGATAAGTATTCTTTTCTCGTTCCCGTGATATGTTATCCTTTGTGAGCCATTCAACATGATTTCAAGCCAATTGGATGACATTCCACCGAGAGGGCCCAGAGTATATCTATCCGTCATATGGATGGACAAATACCACTCTTGATCCATGTGTCTCAACCAATACTTTCCGAACACTCAATGCCACCTTTATAACCACCCAATTACGGTGTGGTGTTTGATGTCATCAAAGCATCCTTCCGGTGATGGTGATATGCATGATCTCATGGTCGAAGGAATTAGGTTACTATGTATCAGAAAGCATGTAGCAATTGAACTATTAAAATGACTTGATCTTTATGCTACGCTTTATCTATAGGAGTATGTCCATCATATCATTCTCCTAATGATATGATCTTGTTGTTAATAACATCTCAGTGTTCATGATAGGGAAACCACAATCATTTATTAACCAACAAGCTAGTATTACAAAGAGGCTTTACTAGGGACTCTAATTTAGTTTACAAATCACACAAGTATTAATGTTTCCTTGTTAATACTGTTATAGCATGAATGTAAACATTTATCATAAACACAAAGATATAATAATAACTACATTTATTATTGCCTCTAGGGCATATCTCCAACAGTCTCCTACTTGCACTAGAGTCAACTAATCTAGATTACATGGTAATATACCGAACACCCATGGCAGTTTGGTGTTGGTCATGTTTTGCCCTCGGGGGAGTTTTAGTCAACGGATCCGCTACATTCAGATCTGTGTGTACTTTGCAAATCTTTATGTCACCATCTTGGACATGTTCTCGAATAGCGTGAAAACGTAGCTTGATGTGCTTCAGCTTCTTGTGTGACCTTGGTTCTTGCGCATTGGCTATGGCGCCCATGTTATCACAGTAGATAGACATTGGGTCCACAGACTTGGAACCACACCGAGCTCAGAATGAACTCCTTCATCCATATCGCTTCTTGTGAAGCCTCCAAGCAGCTATGTATTACGATTCAGTTGAAGATCTCGCCACAATGCTTTGATTTGCACTCCTCCATTAATCGCACCATTCAAAGTAAATACGTATCCAGATTGAGATTTAGAATCATACAGATCGGTGTTCCAACTAGCATCGGTGTAACCATTAACAACGAGTTGTTCATCACCTCCATAAGAAAGAACCATATCCTTAGTTCTTCTCAAGTACTTAAGGATGTTTTTGACCGCTGTCCAATGATCCACTCCTGGATCACTTTGATATCTTCTAGTCAAACTAACATCATATGCAATGTCGGGTCTAGTACATAGCATGGCATACATTAGAGATCCTATGGCTGAGGCATAGGGAGTCTTACTGATCCTTTCTCTATCTTCTACTGTTGCTGGACTTTGAGTTTTACTCAACGTCGTATTGGGCAACATGGGAAGAACCCTTTCTTGCTATCTTCCATTCCAAACCTCTTTAGAAATTTGTCCAAATATGTACTTTGTGACAATGATATTAGGCGTCTTGATCTATCTCTATAAATCTTTATGCCTAATATGTAAGCTGCTTCGCCAAGATCTTTTTTTGAAAAACTATTATTCAAATATTCCTTGACACTATTAAGAAGGTCTACATCATTTCCAATCAACAATATGTCATCTACATATAGTATTAAGAATGCTACAGAGCTCCCACTCACTTTCTTGTAAATACAAGCTTCTCCATAAGTTTGTATAAAACCAAAACTTTTGATTACCTTATCAAAACGTTGATTCCAACTTCGGGATGCTTGCTTCAATCCATATATGGACCGTTAAAGTTTGCATACCTTGTTAGCATCTTTAGGATCGACAAAACCTTTGGGTTGCATCATATACAACTCTTCATCAATGTCTCCATTGAGGAATGCTGTTTTGACATCCATCTGCCATATCTCATAATCATAATATGCAGCGATTGCTAATAAAATTCTCACAGAGTTTAGCTTCGCTACTGGTGAGAAAGTCTCATCGTAGTCAACTCCTTGAATTTGTCGAAACCCTTTTGCGACAATTCGAGCTTTATAGACAGTAACATTACCATCAGCATCTGTTTTATTCTTGAAAATACATTTGTTCTCGACAACCTTCCGGCCATCCGGTAAGTCCACCAAAGTCCATACTTGGTTTTCGTACATGGATCCAATCTCGGATTTCATGGCTTCTTGCCATTTATTGGAATCTGGGCTCATCATCGCTTCCTCATATGTCGCAGGGTCATCGGTGTTGTCCACCAACATGACACTCATAACGGGATCATACCAATCAGGAGTGGTACGAGTTCTCGTTGACCTGCGAGGTTCTCAGAGCAACTATAACCAAGTTTCATGATCATCATCATTAGCTTCCTCTTTATTGGTGCAGCACCACAGACCTTCTTCCGGTGCGCTACTCACAAGTTCGAGAGAAGGTTCGATAACCTCGTCGAGTTCTACTTTCCTTCCAGTCACTTCTTTCGAGAGAAATTCCTTCTCTAGAAAGGATGCATTCTTGGCAACGAAGATTTTGCCTTCAGATCTATGATAGAAGGTATACCCAATAGTTTCCTTTGGGTATCCTATGAAGACGCATTTTTCCGCTTTGGGTTCAAGCTTGTCCGGCTGTAACTTCTTTACATAGGCTTCGCAACCCCAAACTTTAAGGAACGAAAATTTAGGTTTCTTCCCAAACCATAATTCATACGGTGTCATTTCAATGGATTTAGATGGTGCCCTATTTAAAGTGAATGTGGCTGTTTCTAATGCATAACCCCAAAATGATAGCGGTAAATCTGTAAGTGACATCATAGAACGAACCATATCTAAGAGAGTTCGATTACGACGTTCAAACACACCATTACGCTATGGTGTTCACGGCGGTGTCAATTGTGAAAGTATTCCGCATTTCTTCAAATGCTCGCCAAACTCGTAACTTAGATATTCACCTCCACGATCAGAACGTAGAAATTTAATCTTCTTGTTACGTTTATTCTCCACCTCACTTTGAAATTCCTTAAACTTCTCGAAAGTTTCGGACTTATGTTTCATGAAATATATATAGCCATATCTACTCAAGTCATCCGTGAATGTAAGAACATAACGATAACAACCGCGTGATGCTACACTCATTGGACCACACACATCTGTATGTATGATTTCCAATAAGTCCATAGCTCGCTCCATTATACCAGAAAATGGAGTCTTAGTCATTTTACCCATTAGACATGCTTCACATCTTTCAAGTGATTCGAAATCAAGTGATTCAAGAAGTCCATCGGAATGGAGTTTCTTCATACGCTTCACTCCAATGTGACCAAGACGACAGTGCCACATATAGGTCGAGTTATCGCTCGATTTCAAACGTTTAGCTTCAATGTTATTAATATGTGTATTTACACTATCGAGATTTAATAAGAATAGACCATCTATCAAAGGTGCATGTGCATAAAACATATTACTCATATAAATCGAACAACCATTATTCTCAGACTTAAAGAAGTAACCGTCTCGCAATAAACAAGATCCCGATATAATGTTCATGCTTAACGCAGGCACCAAATAACAATTATTTAAGTATAAAACTAATCCCGATGGTAGATGAAGAGGTAGCGTGCCGACCGCGATCACATCAACATTTGATCCATTTCCTACGCGCATCGTCGCCTCTTTCTTCGCTAGCTTCCGTTTATTCTGCAACACCTGTTTTGAGTTATAAATATGAGCAACCGAACCAATATCAAATACCCAGGCACTACTACGAGTACTAGTGAGATACACATCAATAACATGTATATCGGATATACCTTTCTTATTGATGTTGCCGTTCTTCAAATCCGCCAAGTACTTTGGGCAATTCCGCTTCCAGTGACCTTCTCCCTTGCAGTAAAAGCACTTTGTATCAGGCTTAGGTCCAGCCTTGGTCTTCTTCGTCGGTGAGGTAACTTTCTTACCACCCTTCTTGAAGTGTCCCTTTTGCTTAGACTTGACTTTCTTAAATTTGGTGGTCGTATTGACCATCAACACTTGGTGCTCTTTCTTGATCTCCACTTCTGCAGATTTTAACATGGAGAAGAGTTCTGGCAAGTTCATGCTTTGCATATTGTAGTTCATCACAAAGTTCTTATAACTTGGTGGTAGTGATTGGAGGATACGGTAAATCCCCAAAGCATTAGGAATCACTATACCCAAGATTTGGAGTTTGTTTGCGTGCCCAGACATCTTAAGCACATGCTCACTAACGGAGCTGCCCTCTTCCATCTTGCAGTTAAATAACTTTCAGAAGCCTCATAGCTCTCAACTGTCGCGTGAGTCTCAAATATCAGTTTGAGTTCACGGACAATATCATGCGGGTCTGAATTCTCAAACATTTTCTGAAGCTCTGATTCTAAACCATACAAGATAGCACACTGAACTGTGGAGTAATGAGTCTTCCGAGCGAGGTAAACATTCTTTACTTCATCGATAGCATCAGCTGCAGGCGGATCACCCAGCGGTGCATCCAACACATAGGTCAAATTACTAGCATTGAGGACAATCCTCAAATTGCGGAACCAATCCGCGAAGTTGCTTCCAATGTTTTCAACTTTTCTTTCTCTAGGAACGCATTAAAATTGATGGTAGGGGCCGTCATTGATCTACAACATATTTGCAATAGTTTAGACTAAGTTTATGACAAATTGAGTTCTAATTAATAGTTAAATTAATCTAGGTGAACTCCCACTCAAAACAATATCCCTCACATTGTTTTAGTGATCACACGAACCAAATCCACCACATCAAAATTGATCATCACGAGAGTTGATATAGCTTCAATGGCGAACAATCGACATGTTCATCATATCTACTATATGATTCATGCTTTACCTTTCGGTGATCCGTGTTCCGAGACCATGTTTGTACATGCTAGGCTCGTCAAGATCAAACCTTAGCTTCCGCATGAGCAAATCTGGCTTGCTCACGTTGTATACACTTGCAGAATCTAACACACCCGATCATCACGTGGTGCTTCGAAACAACAAGCTTTAGCAACGGTGCTTACTAAGGATGACCACTTTAGAACTTGAAATTTATGTGCATGAGGGATCATCTTATAATGCTACCGTCGTTAACTAAGAAATACAAGATGCATAAAGGATTAACATCACATGCAATTCATAATATGTGATATGATATGGCATTTCTTCTTTGTGCTTCCGATCTCCATCTTCAAGCACGAACATGATCTCCATCATCACCGGCATTGCATCAAGGTCAATGACGCTCCTCCATGATTGTCTTCCACCAGCTTCAACTATTACAACTACTTTGAATAGACACGCGGGTCTTAACAGAAATTAAAGACAACCATATGGCTCCTGCCGGTTGCCAACTTACAATAAGGAACATTGCATACATCAAATATAATCACAATCATGGCCATATCACATCACAGCACACCACTGCAAAACAAAGTTAGACACCTCTAATTTCTTTGCATATTTTACATGGTTTGGGGCTTTCAATAAGTGTCGATCTAACTTACGAACAAGAACCACAACGTTGATGTTTGAACTATCAAGTGCCTGTTGTAAATTGGATCTATACTATAATGGGAGAGACAGATACACCCGCAAAGCAACTTATGCAATACAAGTTGCATGTTGAGCGTGGAGCAAGTCTCATGAACGATGTCATGTGAGGTTAGCCCAGGCCGCTTCATCCCATCATACCGCAAGATGCAAAGTACACAAGAAGCAATTGATAATAAAAGCACCACCGCCCATAATGACCATTGTGTTCTACTCGTGCAACAGATATACATATAGACACGGCTCTGATACCACTGAAGGGGTTTGTAGCATGGAAAACAAAACTTTTCTACCGCATACAAACAAACAAGCCAAGATATATCTACTAGATTGTAGCAATGAGTCGATGGAATAACTCACCCTCGAAGATTCCAAAGTGTTTAACGAGAGCGGATTCTCGTGGGTGATGTAGTCGCATTTTGTCGATCTCAAGATCGTAGACGATCCTTCCGGCCAAGGCTCCAATAGCGCTTCCCCAATCGGTCACACGTCGTTACTCGATGAAGACCTTCCTCTCCTTGTTCCAAAGAAATGGAGGTTGTAGCACTCTCCTCGCGATTCCGGCAGCACGACGGCGTGGTACCGGAAGTAGAGGGGGGGATCTCGCAGGCCTTCGCCTTAAGCCAGAGCGAGTATGGTGGACTATGAGAGAGGCCTCGGTGATCTAGGGTTTAGACACACCAAGGAGAGGGAGCTAGGCCGGCGGCTAGGGCAAGGGGATTGCCCCAAGTCGGCGGCTAGGGTTTGCCCTAAGGCGGCGGCTACAGGAGGGCCGGCCGGCTAGGGCGAGGTTTGGGTGGTGGAGGTGTAGGTTCAGAGGCAGCCCCGCCTCCTTTTATAGGTGGGAGGCGCGCGTGGGGGAGGAGTCCTCCCCAACTCGGCCTCCAAGGCGGTGGAGGGAACTCCCCAAGTAGGTTTCCTACTCTCCCTCCACCAAGCAAACTTGCCGTTTGACTTTTCAAATTGGCGTTTGACTTTTCAAACTAGGATTTGATTTATCCCTTTATTTTGCTCAGCGATGACACCTAGTACATGATGAAACCATTCCAACATGTTATGACACATTCATGTACCCTTCCCCTCCGGAGTGCCGAACCTTCTGGAACCTTCTAGAACATTCCCGATGAAAACACCGGAACATTCTCCAACCCCGAAACAGGACTTTCCTTATATGAATCTTATTCTCCGGACCATTCCGGATCTCCTCGTGATATCCCGGATCCCATCCGAGACTCCGAACAACATTCGGTCTCTTACTCATCATTACATAACCTCCCTGAGAGGCCGCCATTGTTGTTGAGAATACGCCATCGGAGAAGTATACCTCCCTGAGAGGGCGGTCCCCCAACCATGTATCCAGCCAGAATAGGGTAGCCTCACCATTGCCTATCGAGAAGGTAACCCCGATCCGAATCTCGTTCTTAATTTCCCGAATGGAATGCCAGAACTGGGAACCGTCTCGGCGGTCACAATTAAGGAGGGGTCGGCCACGCAGATATTTGGCCTTGATTAGGTTGAGCCAGAGGCCGCCATTGTCGCTGAGAATACGCCAGACCCAGCGAAGCATCAGGGCTTTGTTCAGCCGACGAGACGCGAGAATTCCTATGCCCCCAAAGTTGTTGGGGGCGCCCAAATGTCTGCCCACTTCACCATGTGGTACTTTTGGTAGCCCTTGGGGTCCTGCCAGAAGAAGCGTGACAGCTCCTTGTCAAAGGCTCCATGAACGCCCTCCTGGAGGAGGTAGAGACCCATAATATACATGGGCAGGCTGGATAAAAGTGATGTGATGTGCCAATGAGACTTTGTGGGGAATTGTTGAAATTTGATGAGTTTTGGACTATTGGCCCATTAGACAAATTCTGATATTTTCTTCGGCTCACTTGTATACGGCATCATATGGATGTGCTAGTGGTACTAAAGCTTAGTCCCACATTGCTAGTAGAAGGGAAGTTGGACCACCTTATATTATGAGTCATTGACAGACTCGTTAATTACAGCCGCTTCCAGCTTTTTTGGATCGTGGGCTGTTACCGACTCGGACGTGGGTTGTGCCCCACGATCTTCCTAACCTACACTATATAAGCGTCTGCGCTAAACCTAATCGGTAAATCAATCCACACACGCTCCTACCTTCAGAATTTTGCGCCACCGCCTTCGTATTCCCCATCCCGGCTTGCGGCGTGCATCGCAGATCGGGACAGTAGGCCTCCGGAACCCCGCCTCTCGTGAACCTATATGGGTGAGGGGCGATCAGGTTTTTGGGGAGCGCTCAAGCGCGACTACTGGCAACCTCGACGTCGTCCGACGACGAGTTTCCGAACGACGACTTCTTCCCGGACGCCAGCGACCTTTTCGGCAACCTCAACATGGGCGACAGCTCTGCTGCTACCGCCGCTGCGACTACTGCCTCAACTGCATCGTATGTGATCTCAATCTCTCTCTTTCGGTTTCTGCTAGAGTTTCTAGGTCTAGCGTTTGGTGTAGATGTGATAGGTTTATCTCTTATAGATGTAATATGTTCATCTACTTTGTTGATCTGCATGATTAGTTTTATTACAATTTGTATGGTCATGCTTTATCAGTTTATTATTTGGATTAAATCATATGGATTATTGTTTATATTTCCAACAATTTTATTGAAGATTCAAAATTTAAGTAAGGGCCTTGGCCCCCACTAGCTTCTACCTACCTTGTGGCAAACGATCAAATTTCTAAGTAAAGTGGGCAAATGATCAAATATCCCCGCATGTTTTTGTACTACGGGCTGCAGCTACATGCAACTTAGTCGTGTACCAACAAGTGTTTCTGAAAAATCCTTAAAAAAATGAAAATCCCTATAAAAAGTGTTTCCGAAGAAAATTGATTCCTTGTCTGAGTGAAAAAATGTGAAAAATTAGAATAGTAATGGTAGAAATAGGACAAGGTGGTTGAGTTTTAACTTTGCATGTAATAATTATTTTGGATACTTTTATATGATTTTATTTTGAACAAGGACCAACATCTTGCTGGAATTGACCCACACCGTTCTTGCGTGGCTATATGCCATCGTGTATGTAACTCTTCCTCTCGAAAAGTAGAAGAAACGAGTAGCTTCTAGTTGATCGGACAGAGGATTGTCGGGCCCTGTTTGGGCCCGTAGTCACGCTGCAACCGGCCGGACGAGGACACCGCCGGACCTACACCGATCTAACGAGCCACCAACCGCAGAGCAAGAATGGGGGAAGGCAGGCCCGCCCGCCCCCGGCCCAGATGGAGCCCTAAGGGACCAGAACTGGGCCAAGGAATCCGGCCAGATCCGCCACCACCACCTGCCGCCGTCTGGCCGCTGCTGCGCAGCCCAAGAGCAGCGCCACCGTTGGCCTCTCACCGCCGCACCGCCACCGGAGGAGGGAGGCCGACTGGCCGCCCTGCGGCGGCGACGGGAGAGGTGGAGGGAGCGGAAGCGGCGAATCAAGGAGCGACCCGTCGCCCTCGGGAGGGAGAGGGGTCGGGGACGTGGTTTGTTTTTCCTCGACTTGTGCGCCTGAGTATCATGCTATCATATACCTTCTGCGTGTTAGAGATATATATTAGCATGTCAGGTCATGTGTTTACCAAATCATGTACTCTCTCTGTCCAACAACGGATGTCGCAGCACCTTCCCAGCTAGTTCAAATTTAATTTTGCAAAAAAAACATAATACAATTCAATCGTTTTAAATTGGGAACGCCTACGTCTCAGGCGACTGAGAAATAACTGACGTGGCTGGCTCAATCGAATAAAAACATGCATGATTTACAAAAAAAACTGCAACCAGATGGCTTAATCGAATCTTGGAACCAAAATCCAACGGTGAACAAGATGACTGAGAAATAACTCGTCTGAGAAATAGCAAAACCGTTTTAAATTTAGCCTTCAAATTTGAATTTCAAACTCAAGCCTTGTCCCTGCTTCCTCGCAGTCCGCCGAGGCTCCTCCGCCGCTCCCGGCTAGCTCAGTCCATTCGATCCCCGCCAGACCCTCTATGCCGGCCCCAGATAACTCAATCGGATCGATCCCATCTAGCTCAATCACACACACAACTCGTCACGGAGGGTGCCCTGCTCCGCGCGTCCATCTTACTCCAGCCAACTCTTGGATCGATCGATAGCACCGAACGTCTAGGGGATCTCGTCCTCCAGCCAGCCAGCTCATGGATCGATCGTGCGCACTGAATTCGTGGGGAGCTCGTCCTCCTACCAGCCTGCTCGTGGAGACCGCACCTACCTGCATCACGCCGTCGCTGTGGAAAACCTCCTGCACCCTTCGGCTGGCTGCTCCGGCGCCATCAGGCCGGCCGCTCCAGCGCCGTGCCTAGCTCCCTCCTACGGTCGCGTCGCCACCACGAGCTCTAGCTCGCGCGCCATCCACTCCGCCGGATCGATGCGTCCAGGCGGCAAGCTCCGACGAAGCACGCGTCGATCGGACAAGCTCTGCCGGATTGACCGCGTCCACCATGCCGGCTCACTACTTTCCCCGCTGCTCTAAGTAGCTTGATGGCCTCCAGGCTCCAGCTCGATCTCCAGGCCAGAGTCTGCCTGAGCCACCAGACCACGCTCCTCCTCTGCCTCAGCTGCCAAGATGATGACAGATCTTAATTTCATCAATCCATAAGAGGAGGATGGAGTACCCGAAAATCATGGATGAGAAGCTAATCATGGTTAGGAAGAAGATGTGCAAGATCATGGATAATAAGCTAATCATGGTCAGGAAGAACACGTGCAACGGTGCAAGATAAAACTACAGGTGCTCCAGTTTAAAACATGTTTAAATATGCAGTTCAATATGCAAACTGTAGCAGATGCTGATTATATATGTCCCATTATCAGGAGTTTAAAAAGTGTAAGTTGGATCAGTGATCTCCCGACAATTCTTTGGAAAATTGAATAACTATGCGAACACGTGATACTGTGTGTTAGACCCTAATCACTATATGAAGTGATCCATCATTGGAAAAACATTATCCTTTTCTTATCGTAATATACAGGATGACAGGAACCAAATGCAATATATCGTCCGGTCTATCTGAGGAGGTATAGGTTTTATCTCAAGTCCAAGCTCCTACCCAATCCGATATCATCTATGCCCAGAAATAAACAACATTAATTTACAAGGGACAATCAATCAACACATAATCTACCAGTGGGACCGATACACTTAATTTTCAACAATCAGTGTTGTCATGCAGTATTAAAATACGAGTATTGGTACTATTTTTATGATTCTTGTCCACTATATGAGAGACCATATCCAACTAACAATGAAATTCCTTTTTAGTATTGACACTGCTAAAATGTTTTGAGACCTTCTTCTCACTACAAGAAAAAGGCATGAAATTCTTTTTAATGAGAGCATAATTATCTAGTTCAGTCATCCAAGGAACGTAGGGTCAATGTTGATTATCTAGCTTTGTTGTGCAATGAGAAACATGTTGATTTGGAGGCTAGGAGCTACATATCTAGTTCAGTCATACAAGGAAGGGTGACTCAGCAGGCGAGCAGAGGTGGATAAGCAGCTGTATGTGGTTGAGAATAGTGGTGGCAGCTGAGGACGCCATGGAACCCCTCCTGCGACCTCGCTCCCGCCAAATCAAGCATGATTAATGTCCAATGATGTCAGGGCTTAAGTTAATAGATTGATTACCTAACATAAGCAAAGAAGAGAGCTTAACATTTTTTTCGAGGTTGAAGAGAGCTCAGCATCCTTGGTCACTTTCATACCTAATCAGGTTAATAAGTTGCCTTTAACCCGTTGCCATCAAGCAATGTTAAAGGTAGAGTCGTTTCAATTAAGAACGAGTACAATTGAGCTCTAAAAACTAGTGCTCAATAAACTCCATTTGTTCAACATAAAATAATCTGTAAGCAAATACACTTGAAAGTTGAGAAAAAATAGTATTTGCTTTTATTTGAGTGAACCTAACAGAGCAGTATTAGCAATTAATTGTGTTCATCATGTAACTAACTTGAGGCCTCTGCCCTCTAGAAAACTCCAGGCTATCTCTGTTGGAAGAGCCATTGTTCTCTGTTGGAATTTGGAAGTATTAAAAGAAGATCCTTTACTAATTTTTGATTCTTCAAGGAATGACTATATTTAGCAGTCAATTAGAGGTGAAAAATCTATGCAAGTGAGCCAATACATGGTGCTAATGTGCAAACTATGAAAGCAATATCCATTCAATTCTAATTTACTCAGTCAGCAACAATGATCCTGACTATGGTTCCTAGATAATCGGAGTTCATCCTATATAGGTAGGGTTCAAGTTAACCTATACTATCTACATATCTGACTACGTAGGGTTCAAGTCGCCACAACCTACTAAGTCCAGCCAGCCATCTATTTTTACTGGCACATGGTTGCACACGTAAGCTACCAAACAAAGAAACCAATCATTTCTCAGTACCCTGGGCGGCATTTCCCACCATAAATCCACACTCGATGACCAATCAATGCCATTTCGCCCAGGTGGTTCATTAAATCATATTGGTTTGTCATTTAGCAAACTATAAGTCTTTCAAAACATATAACTTTTCATGGTGTGATTCTCTTCCTCGTCTAAATAACATAGATAAGCAATCTACCAATACGATGGATCATAAACAAGGATAACTAGGGAATAATATGGGACATAGCATAGCATATACACACAAATTTCTACACATACAATTCTACGAAAACATTTACAATGCATAGGAAAACAGTAGGATATTTATGACCAAGATAGCACCACTTGCCTTTTGTTGTAGTCGCTTAGATAGTCCTCACTATTATAATGGTTGCACTCGTCACAATAAGAATACTTGCAATCAGAGTAGTTGCGATCACAGTAGATGCACTCCTCGCAATTTAACGTTTAAAAATAAAGGCACAACCAACACACCATTCAGAACATTGCAACAATACAATAAAACAATGATGAACAAATGCTTGTATGACAATTTAATAAGACTTAATGGTTTCATTTAGTTATATTAATATTATTAGATCGCATGATGCATGTGGAAAGTCATTTAGTGCACTAAAGCATTTATTATTAAAGTTATATCAATTTAATATGGTTTATCTCACTTTAATTGAACTACTGATGTTTCTATCGTATTAAATTATAAGTTAAATACTAATGTATAGGCAATGCAATTTGTAAACATCAGCAATTTGAATCACCTAAAAAGGAGTTATAGATCTTTTCTTATGATTAAAATACTATTGTAATAGGTTTATAGATTTCTGCAAGAATTTCTATTCTAACGGTACCAAATAATTTTGTATGCAATTTTTATGGATATATATTCTCAATACAAAACAGTAGCAATTGGTTTCACTAATTTTGGAGGTCTCATTAATTTTCTATGATTTAAATACTAGTTAAAAGTGTTTAATTTATCTAAACTATTTACTTTGACACAAATTATATCCAAAGCCAGATTAGTGTTATACATGAACCAGGTATTCCACAGACATATTAATTGTATTTTATGATTTATAGATAATTTAATATGATCTATTTACTCCACATAGTATAGGGGTTTGTAGCATGGAAAACAAAAAAAATTTACCGCATGCACACATACTAGCCAAGATCTATATACTAGATTGTAGCGACGAGTCGATAGAAACACTCACCCCCGAAGATTCCAAAGCGGTTAATGAGAGCAGATTGTCGTGGGTGATGTAGTCGTACACTTTTCGATCTTAAGCTCGCGTAGACGATCCTTCCGGCGCTGCGTTCCGGCAGCTCTTCCGCAGTCGGTCACACGTTCAGTACTTTATGAAGACCTTCCTCTCCCTTGTTCCAGCAGGCAGCGGAGGTTGTAGTTCTCCCCTCGCGATTCCGATAGCACGACGGCGTGGTGCCGGAAGTAGAGGGAAGATCCAGCAGGGCTTCGCCTAAGCCGGTGCGAGTTATGGTGGATCTAGGGTTTCCCGGCGATCTAGGGTTTAGAAGGCCGAGAGGAGGAGGAGGTGTCGGCGGCGGCTAGGGCAGCGGCGATGAGGTGGCGGCGGCGCACGGGTGTAGGGAGGGCTAGCTTGGTGTGTGTTTGGGGCATCCCTCCCCCTATATTTATGAGAGGGGGAAGCCTTGGGAGGTGAGGGTTTGAATCCAAACCCAAACCCAAGTTGGATTGAAGGAAGGACTATTTCCTTCTTCCACTAGGAAACCATTGTTCCAGTTTGACTTTCCAAACCTTCCTTTTGACTTTCAATTTAGAGCTTTAATTCTCTCTAGCAAATGCCCAAACCAAGTGATATAGGACATGATCCAATCATTCCACTTACCCATGACACATTCATGGACCATTCCCCTTCCGGTCTGGTGAACCTTCTAGACCCTTCTAGAACCTCTCCGATGAAAACATCGAAATCATTACCGAACTCCGGAATCAGACTTTCCTTATATCTATCTTATTCTCCGGACCATTCCAGATCTCCTCGTGATATCCCAGATCCCATCCGAGACTCTGAACAACATTCCGTATCCCTACTAACATTCCATATCTATTAAACAACATCGAATCCTTAAGTGTGTCACCCTACGGTTCGTGAATTATGCGGACATGACTGAGACACTTCTCCGATCAATAACCAATAGAGGCATCTGGAAATTCATATGGCTCCCACATATTTCTACGATTACTTTGAGATCGAATGAACAACTTATATACGATACTAATTTCCCTTTGTCTCGTGATAGTTTACTTATCTGAGGTTTTGTCGTCGTTATCTCTGCATACCTAGTTCAACCTCGTTACCGATAAGTACTTTTTTCTCGTTTCCATGATATGTGATCCCTTGTGAGCCAGTCACATGCTTGCAAGCCAATTGGATGACATTCCACCGAGAGGGCCCAGAGTATATCTATCTGTCATATGGATGGACAAATCCCACTCTTGATCCATGTGCCTCAACACATACTTTCCAAACACTCAATGCCACCTTTATAGCCACCCAGTTACGGTGTGGTGTTTGATGTCATCACAGCATCCTTCTGGTGATGGTGATTAGCATGATCTCATGGTAGAAGGAATTAGGTTACTATTTATCAGAAAGCTTATAGCAAATGAACTATTGAAATGACTTGATCTTAATGCTACGCTTATCTATAGGAGTATGTCCATCATACCATTCTCCTAATGATATGATCTTGTTGTTAACAACATCTCAATGTTCATGATCGAGAAACCACGATCATCTATTAACCAACAAGCTAGTATTATAAAGAGGCTTTACTAGGGACTCTAATTTAGTTTACAAAACACACAAGTATTAATGTTTCTGGTTAATACTATTATAGCATGAATGTAAACATTTATCATAAACACAAATATATAATAATAACCACTTTTATTATTGCCTCTAGGGCATATCTCCACCAGTCTCCCACTTGCACTAGAGTCAACTAATCTAGATTACATGGTAATATACCGAACACCCATGGCAGTTTGGTGACGGTCATGTTTTGCCTTCGGGAGTGGTTTAGTCAACGGATCCTCCACATTTAGATATGTGTGTACTTTGCAAATCTTTATGTCACCATCTTAGGCATGCTCTCGAATAGTGTGAAAACATAGCTTGATATGCTTCAGCTTCTTGTGTGACCTTGGTTCTTGCGCATTAGCTATGGCGCCCATGTTATCACAGTAGATAGACATTGGGTCCAGCGCACTTGGAACCACACCGAGCTCTGTAATGAACTCCTTCATCCATATCGCCTCTTGTGAAGCCTCCGAAGCAGCTATGTATTCTGATTCAGTTGAAGATCTCGCCACAACGCTTTGCTTTGCACTCCTCCAGCTAACTGGTGCACCATTCAAAGTAAATACGTATCCAGATTGATATTTAGAATCATCCGGATCAGTGTTCCAACTAGCATCGGTGTAACCATTAACAACGAGTTGTTCATCACCTCCATAAGAAAGAACCATATCCTTAGTTCTTCTCAAGTACTTAAGGATATTTTTGATAGCTGTCCAATGATCCACTCCTGGATCACTTTGATATCTGCTAGTCAAACTAACATCATATGCAATGTCGGGTCTAGTACATAGCATGGCATACATAAGAGATCCTATGGCTGAGGCATAGGGAGTCTTACTCATCCTTTCTCTATCTTTTGCCGTTGCAGGACTTTGAGTTTTACTCAAGGTCGTATTGGGCAACATGGGCAAGAACCCTTTCTTGTTATCTTCCATTCCAAACCTATTTAGAACTTTTTCCAAATATGTACTCTGTGACAATGATATTAGGCGTCTCGATCTATCTCTATAAATCATTATGCCTAATATGTAAGCTGCTTCGCCAAGATCTTTCATTGAAAAACTATTATTTAAATAATTCTTGACACTATTAAGAAGGTCTACATCATTCCCAATCAACAATATGTCATATACATATAGTATTAAGAATGCTACAGAGCTCCCACTCACTTTCTTGTAAGTACAATCTTCTCCATAAGTTTGTATACGAAAACTTTTGATTACCTTATCAAAACGTCGATTCCAACTCCGAGATGCTTGCTTCAATACACAAATGGACCTTTGAAGTTTGCATACATTGTTAGCATCTTTAGGATCGAAAAAACCTTTGGGTTGCATCATATACAACTCTTTATCAATGTCTCCATTGAGGAATGCTATTTTGACATCCATCTGCCATATATCATAATCATAATATGCAGCGATTGCTAACAAAATCCTCACAGACTTCAGCTTTGCTACCGGTGATAAAGTCTCATCATAGTCAACTCCTTGAATTTGTCGAAACCCTTTTGCGAAAAGTCGAGCTTTATAGACAGTAACATTACCATGAGCATCTGTTTTCTTCTTGAAAATCCATTTGTTCTCGATAGCCTTCCGGCCATCCGGTAAGTCCACCAAAGTCCATACTTGGTTTTTGTACATGGATCCAATCTCGCATTTCATGGCTTCTTGCCATTTATTGGAATCTGGGCTCATCATCGCTTCCTCATATGTTGCAGGGTCATCGGTGTTGTCTACCAACATGACACTCATAACGAGATCATACCAATCAGGAGTAGTACAAGTTCTCGTTGACCTGCGAGGTTCCGTAGTTACTTCAACCGATGTTTCATGATAAACATCATTAGCTTCCTCTCTTATTGGTGTAGGCGCCATAGGAACTACTTCCGGTGATGCTCTACTCACAAGTTCGAGAGAAGGTTCAACAACCTCGTCGAGTTCTACTTTCCTTTCAGTCACTTCTTTCGAGAGAAAATCCTTCTCTAGAAAGGGTCCATTCTTGGCAACGAAGATTTTGCCCTCGGATCTATGATAGAAGGTATACCCAATAGTTTCCTTTGGGTATCCTATGAAGACGCATTTTTCCGCTTTTGGTTCAAGCTTGTCGGGCTATAACTTCTTTAGATAATCTTCGCAACCCCAAACTTTTAGGAACGACAATTTAGGTTTCTTCCCAAACCATAATTCATACGATGTCGTTTCAACGGATTTAGATGGTGCCCTATTTAAAGTGAATGTGGTTGTTTCTAATGCATAACCCCAAAATTATAGCGGTAAATCTATAAGTGACATCATAGAACGAACCATATCTAAGAGAGTTCGATTACGACGTTTGGACACACCATCACGTTGTGGTGTTTCCGGCGGTGTCAATTGTGAAAGTATTCCGCATTTCTTCAAATGCTTGCCAAACTCGTAACTTAGATATTCACCTCCACGATCAGATCATAGAAATTTAATCTTCTTGTTACGTTAATTCTCTACCTCACTTTGAAATTCCTTAAACTTCTCGAAAGTTTCGGACTTATGTTTCATGAAATAGATATACCCATATCTACTCAAGTCATCCGTGAAGGTAAGAACATAACGATAACCACCGCGCGATGCTACACTCATTGGGCCACACACATCGGTGTGTATGATTTCCAATAAGTCTGTAGCTCGCTCCATCATACCAGAAAATGGAGTCTTAGTCATTTTACCCATCATACATGCTTCACATCTTTCAAGTGATTCGAAATCAAGTGATTCAAGAAGTCCGTCGGAATGGAGTTTCTTCATACGCTTCACTCCAATATGAACAAGATGACAGTGCCACATATAGGTCGAGTTATCGCTCAATTTCAAAAGTTTAGCTTCAATGTTATTAATGTGTGTATTTCCATAATCAAGATTCAATAAGAATAGACCATCTATCAAAGGTGAATGTGCATAAAACATATTACTCATATAAATCGAACAACCATTATTCTCAGACTTAAACAAGTAACCGTCTCGCAATAAACATGATCCGGATACAATGTTCATGCTCAACGCGGGCACCAAATAAAAATTATTTAAGTTTAAAACTAATCCCGATGGTAGATGAAGAGGTAGCGTGCCGACCGCAATCACATCAACCTTTGATACATTTCCAACACGCATCGTCACCTCGTTCTTCGCTAGCTTCCGTCTATTCTGCAGCACCTGTTTCGAGTTACAAATATGAGCAACCAAACCAGTATCAAATACCCAGTCACTACTACGAGTACTACTGAGATACACATCAATAACATGTATACCGGATATACCTTTCTTCTTGATGTTGCCGTTCTTTAAATCCGCCAAGTACTAGGGCAATTCCGCTTCCAGTGACCTTCCCCTTGCAATAAAAGCACTTAGTATCAGGCTTAGGCCCAGCCTTGGTCTTCTTCGTCGGCGCGGTAACTTTCTTACCGCCCTTCTTGAAGTTTCCCTTTTTCTTAGACTTGCCTTGCTTCCTGAATTGGGTGGTCTTATTTGTAGGGGTTCGTAGCATGGAAAACTAAAAATTTCTATCGCATGCAAACAAACAAGCCAAGATCTATCTACTAGATTGTAGCAACGAATCGATAGAGGAACTCACCCTCGAAGATTCCAAAGCGGTTAATGAGAGCAGATTCTCGTGGGTGATGTAGTCGTACTCTTGCCGATCTCAAGATCGCGTAGACGGTCCTTCCTTCCAAGCGTTCCAGCGCTCCGTAGTCGGTCACATCGCTCGGTCGATGAAGACCTTCCTCTCCATTGTTCCAAAGCAGCGGAGGTTGTAGCACTCTCCTCGTGATTTCGCAAGACGATGCAGTACCTAAGTAGAGGGAAGATCTCGCAGGCTTCGCCTAAGCCGAGCGAGTATGGTGGACTATGAGAGGCTTTGGCGATCTAGGGTTTAGGCGCCAAGGAGAGAGAGCTAGACCGGCTAGGGCAAGGGAGGCCCCAACTCATGGCTAGGCAAACCCTAGGGGCGGCGGCGACTTGGTGGAGGCCGGCGGCTAGGGCTAGGGCTAAGAGGAGAGAGGTGTAGGTAGAGGGGGCACCCCTGCCCCTTATTTTATAGGTGGGAAGGAGGCGCCTAGGAGGAGGGAGTCCTCCTCCAACTCCTCCTCCTTGGCCGGCTGGTGGAGGGAGTGGGACTTCCTCCCCAAGTAGGTTTCCTACTCTCCCTCCACCAAGCAAACTTGCCGTTTGACTTTTCAAATTGGCGTTTGACTTTTCAAACTAAGATTTGATTTATCCCTTTATTTTGCTCAGCGATGACACCTAGTACATGATGCAACCATTCCAACTTGTTATGACACATTCATGCACCCTTCCTCCTGGACCGGACCTTACGGACCCTTCTAGAACATTCCATGAAAACACCTAATCATTCTCCAACTCCGAAACAGGACTTTCCTTATATGAATCTTATTCTCCGGACCATTCCGGATCTCCTCGTGATATCCCGGATCCCATCCGAGACTCCGAACAACATTCGGTCTCTTACTCATCATTCCATAACTACTAAACAACATCGAATCCTTAAGTGTGTCTCCCTACGGTTCGTGAATTATGCGGACATGACCGAGACACTTCTCCGATCAATAACCAATTGTAACTACCTCGGTGAATTACGCTCCTAGATACAAGCCTGGATGAGCGGTAGTGGTTGAAATAGTACGGTGGGGCCCCAAAAGCCACTCACGGGTAGACCTTTCGGCCGTCCCAACCACTACCAACTCAACGGGACTCAGACGGGCAGCGAATCGGCAGCGAAGAAGGATCAACTACATACACAAATGAGTATGTATGCAAGCCACCATACAAGAGTACATCAGAGCCATACCATCTAGAAAGAAAGGAAATATAGCAACGCCATACGGCAAGATTCAAATGACCTAGATAGATATAATATGTTAGGATAATTCCTCATACATCACACATCAGAGTATCAAGCGGAAGCGGCAACAAAGTCCGAGTACGGATAAGAAGCAAATCGGCATAAGATGCCATAGAACTAAGCACATCCCGCCCACAGATCTCTCGGATCCCCGTTCCCGGAATCTCTACACCGAACGATCGTTGCCCACATCATCAGCCTCTTCCACCCAGTATCCGTCCTGCGAGGGTACCTGTTCATCTGAACCAATAATTTATCGTGTGAGACCCTAAGGGTACTCAGCAAGTCTTAATGCCTCTAAAGGGGACACAACCTGGGTGACGAATTGCAGAAAAGATAAACCCTAGCAGTTCTATAGATAATCGCTAACCATCCGCCTAACCAAACATAGACGGATGTCCGTGAATTAATGACAACGGTTAGAAAGTAATTTCATCGATCCATCCTCCTCGCTACCAACGAGGAAGCGAACAACCCCCATCCGCTGGCGTTTTATTAACCATTCCATGAATATTGCACTATTTACTAGTCAATTACTTAGTCGATTAAAGCGGTACTTTAGTTATGCTTGTTTATGATCGGAAATCTGCTCAAGTCGTCCATAACCGCGGACACGGCTTTGAGAAAGTTTTACCCGCCGGTGCACCAATAGCAACACACGCCGATCAACCTCGGAAAAACCAAATCAAAACCCAACGAGGCCTTCACGACAAAGCAATCACAGATTCAAATATTTCAGGGGCCACCCTTGAGTACACCAACGGTTAGTGACTTTAGACGGACCCGAGGTTTGTGGGTCAGAAGCGATCGGGAACCCAAAACTAGGCTTGTCGATACCGCGTAAATGGGTCACAATTCCTAAACAGTACAGTGTGCTCCTCGCACAATCGTAATACATAAGTAGCATGGCATAAGTACAGGATAGTAAATAAAACCTCAAACTAGTTTGTGGCCCCAAGAAATAAGATCAATCAAGCTCGCCTGTGGGGTCCCATAAGCCTCCCGGATGTGGATAGCGCGAATAAATCTTGGAACAGGAATCAAGTACTCGGGGTCTTACGGGACACAAGTGAGCAGGAAAAACCAAATAGCAGATGTTGCTCACCGGTGCCACTTTCATTAGTTATCCCATTACTACTCAGGTTAAGTTGTTTAGGTACCTCGTTATCCATCAGACTCTCACATACCCTACACATGCTGTTCTACGACTCGCATGGCTCAAACAACTCCTGTAGTAATGGCTCATGGGATGGAGGAACAAGCTTGGTGGGGTTTTAAAGTAAAGGCTATGCAATACTTGGGATTCAATTTAATGCAATCGCGACTCAATGATGCAAGAATAAGATAGAGGCAATATGTACTGTATGTATGCAAGCGAGTGGTAGTGCTTGCCTGGCAACTCAGTTGAAGCGAGAGACGGATCTGGGTAGTGCTCCTGGTTCTCTTGATATAACCCCTGCTCATTGTCTATTCGAAGAAGAACCAAACAAACAAAGGCCAACATAAATAAAGTGCGCAAGCATTTGAATAACATGCATCAAACAAACAATCATGCCATGATGGATGATGCACAAGTTGCATGGTAATAAAGTAGCATGGCATGGGTGAGGTGTGGTATACAAGAATAAGTCATTTTATTAAGGTTTGGCCACATTTTATTGTCATAATAGTTGCTGTATATTATATATTTACATGATGCATGCTGCAATTGAAGTCATTGATAGCATAAACGGAAAGGTCTCGTCGAGCTGATCATTTTAGACATATCATTTGCTAAATTCGGAGTTGTAAATCAAAAGTTATGAATTTATTAAGTTCCAGTGGCATTTTGTTGTAATTTACCCAACTTGGAAGTTAAAGTGTTCAAATAATATTTTGAATGGCATATTTGAATTCCTCACATTTTTCTGATCCAAAAACATATATTATTTGTATTATTTGAAAATATGAATTTAAATTTATTTTAAGTCAAAATAATTAAATAGGGTCAAAGTCAAAGGTTGACTAAATAAATTAATTCTGAAAATATTTGAATATGGATTTGAATTAACATTCAAAAACAAAACATTTTTCATATAAGGTTTGTATTCAAATTCCAAACCAGGAATAAGTTATGAATTTACTTAAATTTGAACAGATTTGAATTTGAACTGATTTGAATGGATTTGAAAATGTTTGAAATTTTGAATCAGCAATACTCCTGGTCTTTTGATACTCAGCAGATTCTACACCAGAGAATGACAGGTGGGCCTCTTAGCTGACTGGGCAGACACACACACGCGCCAGACTTTCCTCACCGAGGCTCACTCTAGCCGAGGTCGACAGCGTGTCCAGCACCAAGAGCCCACAGCGTCTTGCGCGCCCGGTGGCGACATCGGGCGATCCAGGACCGCGGTGGAAAACAAGGAAGCAGAGGACCTTTTTGCAAAAAGCCAGCAGCGCCGTAGCGGGTCGCGGGGCGCTAAGTTGGCGGAGAATCTATAGGGACCGAATCGCAAAACGCCGTTGCTGGCCGTCATTGGGTGCTTGGCGTGGTTCTGGCCGGAGTTTCGGTCGACGATGGCGAAGCCGTCGCTGGTCTAAACAACACGACTCTAAAACGAAAAAAAAGAAGAGGGGATCACGGCCTACAACATCGGTTCGGGGTGCTACATGAGGAGGAACGCAGCTTGGGCGGCGACGAACAAGTGAGCGAAAGCCGCTGCGGATGTCATTGTCGGCAGCGCGCGCTGCAGGTGTTCAAGGACGGGCGGCGGCACTACGGTGAAGTGGAGGCAAGGAGCATGTCAGGGTGAGGGCTCACCAGCGACTCGACGGCGGTGAGAGCTTGGCCGGAGAGGCTGCTGATCGGCGACGGGGCTGGAACCCTGGAACTCCTGGTACTCGCGGGCGCGGCGGCGGCGTGGCTACTCCGGCGGGTTCCTCGCGTCCTGGGCGATGTAGAGGAAGCAGACGGGGGACCCTGGGGCTCTGGCCTGCCTTGGCGTGCTTGGGAGCGAAGGAGGGCAGAGGGGGCGCAGCTAGGGTTTAGATGGCCGAGGGGTGATCATGGTGGAGAGGGAGAGAGGAAGGAGGATGGGGAGGGCCTGGGGCTTCCTGGGGGATCTGAGGAAGGCTAGAGGGCGAAGGGGGAAGGATAAGAACGAGAGGCAGGGGAGGTTGCGTGGGGGAGGGGAAGATGGGAGAGGGTGGCCTCGGTGTCACCTTTTCTCCTCCCTCACGTGAGACAGGTCAGGGGCAGCTGGGTGAGGAGAGCTGGGCCAGGGCGAGGGTGGAGAGGGGGCTCGGGGTAGGCAGGTCTGGAGGGGCCCCTAGGGCAGGGAGAGAAGAGAGGGAGAGGGGGAAATCTAGGGTTTAGATAGAGGGGATCGGGTTAGAATTAGGTGGGATTTAAGGAGAGAGGGGGTGGCTTAGAGTTTAGGTTTAGAGAGGGGAAGGTTAGATGCTAGGGGGTCCTTTTGACAAGATCAAACCAAGCACCAACCAAACCCCAACAAGACCAAGACTAGAAAAAGGGAGGAAAGGTGATGATGGTAAGGATGGGTATGGTGATGAGGTTTTGGCATGATCAAACAAGACCAAGCCTAAGGGGTAGAGAGAGATGATCCATTTTAAAATCCAAATAAAATCAAATGTCAAGCTAAAGGGGTACTTGCATGGGCCATGCATAATTAATTAATACCATATTTATCTTTGTGAAAACAAGATTATTTACATGGCATTTTCTTATGCATTCCAAAGTATGGAGTAAGGCCCAAGCAAAGAATTTAGAAAGAATTCCAAGTGGAGTCTAAGGAGATGATCACATTGGATTATATTTGGGACTTGCTAGTGTATATGTGCCACTAGATATTTTATAGTCCCAAATATCCCAACATGATAACAACCCCCAAAACATCCCATATGGAGACTAAGGAAAGGTTCCACTCACAAGGCATGCAAAGGTGGCCATGTGGCTCTCATATACCAATACTGTGAAAACAACATGGTGCATACATGGGAGTATGTGGATCTAGAATGTGATCCATCCCAACCCACATGAGCTAGAGGTAAAACTCAATAAAAATGCCAAGCTCATATTAAGTTGGATGGTGGAATTATAAGGTGGTGAAAGAAAGGTGGTGGAGTTAATAAGAGATATGCCCCCAATCAACTTGGGCATTTAACAATATATCAAGAACCAAATACAATATCAAGAGGCAAATACAATTAATAATGCACATGAGATAAGAACCAAACAAGAAGGGGTTTTATATGATGCTCAAATGCAAGGTGGCATGATGACATGAGCATGATATGATGATGATGCAACAATTGTATGTAGGAAGTGGCCCTTTTATTATTAGATCAAGTAGCATTACAGGTGTTAGACAACTGGGATGCTACAACTCTCCCCCACTAAACAGGAATCTCGCCCCGAGATTCTAGGAAGAAGAAGACACAAAGAGGGTAGGATAGTTGGCACGGAGTTCATCTTCACGCTCCCAAGTGGCTTCATCAACAGAATGGTGTGACCATCGCACCTTGCGTAACTTGATGGACTTGTTGCAGTCCTTCTTTCTGCGGTCTCAAGGATTTTGGTGGGTGTTCTTGATAAGACAGGTCTTCTTGGAGATCGATTAGCTCATGACCCACGGTCCTGCGGGATCTTTGAAGCACTTCTTGGTGAGCCGAGATGTGGAAAACATCATGGACTTTGAGTTTTTCAGGAAGCTCAAGTGCATAAGCAACTTCTCCTCTTCTACCACGAATCTTGAAAGGACCGATGTATCTAGGAGCCAACTTTCCTTTGATACCGAAGCGGTGTGTTCCTCTCATAGGAGTGACACGAAGGTAGACGAGATCACCAGGGGCATACACCATATCCGTGTGCTTCCTGTCATAATTGCTCTTCTGATGACTTTGAGCAATCTTTAGGTTCTCAAGAATGATATGCACCTTCTCCTCTGCTTGAGTTACAATGTCAGGGCCAAACCAGATCCTTTCTCCTGCACCGGACCAGCCAATCGGAGTTCTGCACTTGCGACCATAGAGAGCCTCAAATGGTGCCATCTTTAGACTCTTCTGGAAGCTGTTATTGTAAGAGAATTCAGCATAAGGAAGACATTCCTCCCACTTCATGCCAAAGGAGATGACGCAAGCACGAAGCATATCCTCCAGAATCTGGTTGATCCTTTCGACTTGTCCTTGCGACTGAGGGTGGTAGCGATCTTGAAGTTCAACTTTGTTCCCAAAGCATTTTGGAAACTCTCCTAACTTTGAAGTGAAGATGCTTCCACGGTGCGAATCGATCTCAAGCGGAACCCCATACAGAGAGACAATGTTGATATAGAGCTCACCAACCGAATTCCGTAAATTGTTTCTTTGATCGGGAAGAAATGAGCCACTTTAGAAAGCCTGTCGATGACAACAAAATTGCATTGTTGCTTTCTGACCTTGGAAAGCCTGATGAAGTCCATCTCTACTTTCTCCCATTTCCATTCGGAGGTTTCAATGGTCGTAGAAGACCGAATGGTTTCGATGGACAGCTTTTACTCATGCGTACATCACATTCGAGACATACTTGGCACAATACCATTTCAAACCAGGCCACCAATATTGTATTTTCAAGTCCATGTACATCTTTGTGCTGCCGGGATGGATAGAAAGAACCGAATCATGCGCCTCCTTGAGAACTTGCTCTCTCAAACCGGGTAGTTTGGAACAAACATCCGTGTTCAAAAAAGCGTGCCTTGATCATCAACGTGGAAGGACTCATACTTGAAGCTCAAGTTTAGAGATGATCTTTTTGGTGTGCGGATCACCAAGGTGACGAGCGAATCTTTTCTTCCAAGAGAGGAGTAGCCGAAGGTTCGGAGATGCCCTTGTTCCACAATTTCCAGGTTGAGCTGACGGAATTCCTCGCACAAGAGAGGCTGTTGCTCTTCCATCATGAGGTTGTTGACATAAGCTTTGCGGCTAAGAGCATCGGCCATGACATTAGCTTTGCCCGGAGTGTAGTTGATGGTCAAATCAAAGTCATTGATTGCTTCAATCCATCTCCTCTGTCGAAGGTTGAGATCAGGCTGAGTGAAGATATACTTCAAACTCTTGTGGTCAGAAAAGATCTCACAATGGTTGCCAAGCAAGTAGTGCCTCCATAGCTTCAAAGCAAAGACAACTGCTGCGAGCTCGAGGTCATGTGTGGGATAGTTGGTCTCATGCGTCTTCAACTGTCGAGAGGCATAAGCAACCACTTGCTTCTCTTGCATAAGGACCGCACCCAATCCTTGCAAAGAGGCGTCGCAGAATATCTGGAAAGGCTTAGATGTATCCGGAGGAACCAAGACTGGTGTGGAAGTGAGCTTCTCTTTGAGTGTCTCGAAGCTTGCTTGACATGCAGGAGTCCAAAGGTATTTCTTTCCTTTCTTGAGGAGATCGGTGAGAGGCTTCGCTATCTTCGAGAAGTTCTGAACGAAGCGACGACAATAGCTAGCCAAACCAAGAAAACTCCGCACTTCTTTGACATTAACAGGAGGAAGCCATTCAACAATTGTCTTCACAGTTTCCGGGTTGACTGCAATGCCCTTGGCAGAGATGACATGGCCAAGATAGGTTACTTCAGGCAGCCAAAACTCACACTTTGAGAACTTTGCATACAAGCGGTTCTCACGAAGCTTGTTTAGGACACACCGCAGGTGTTCTTCATGCTCTTCCTTGGACTTAGAATAGACCAGGATGTCATCCAGATATACCACAACGAACTTATCAAGGTACTCCATGAAAACGGAGTTCATAAGCCTCGAGAAGGTAGCAGGTGCATTGGTGAGACCGAAAGACATGACCGTGTACTCATACAGGCCATAGCGGGTGGTGAAAGCTGTTTTGGGCACATCTTCCTTGCGAATCTTGATTTGGTGATAACCACTTCTCAAGTCCAGCTTAGAGAACACCACAGCTCCAGCTAGCTGATCGAAAAGATCATTAATCCGCGGGAGGGGATATTTGTTCTTGATGGTTTTAGCATTGAGAGCCCGATAGTCAACACATAGTCTATCGGTCCTGTCACGCTTCTTCACAAAGATTGTTGGGCTACCCCAAGAAGAAGTGTTGTGTTGAATGAAACCCAACTTCTCTTGTTCATCAAGTTGTCGTTTGAGTTCAGCCAACTCAGAAGGACCCATTTTATAAGGCCGCTTGGAGATAGGAGCCGTTCCAGGTTCAAGCTCAATCACAAACTCAACCTCACGATCCGGAGGCATACCCGCAACTCTTCAGAAAAACATCGGGAACTCACAGACCACGGTACACTGAATAGCTTCCATAGCATCATCATTCGAGCCGCCAAGAGAAAAGTCGGACAGGAGATGACTTGGAGAAAAGACTATATGGCCTTGAGAATCTTCGTGGAAACCGAAGCGTTCAAAGACAATCAATCACAGCTGCATTTGCTGTTAACCAATCCATGCCCAAGATGACATCAATGTCAGAATTGCCCAGAACAATTAAAGAAGCCGAGAACGAAGAACCACCAATCTCAATTTGATTGCCATGGCTGATCTTAGATGCTATCATATTTGCTCCAGGAGAAAGGACCATTAACCGCTTAAGAATAGGATCCATTGCTAACTCATTCTCATTTGCAAACTTGTGAGAAACAAAAGAATGCGATGCACGTAATCAAACAAAACTTCGTAGGGACGAGTTAACGGAAAGCATACCCATCACAACTCTGTGCATGCTCGGCTTGAGTGGCGTTGACACGATTGGCACGAACAACCTGCACCGGGCTTGGTGTTGATGTTGAGAGCCGAGGTGGTGGTGCACGAACCATAGGAGAGCTTGCTGCAGATCTTGGCGGGGTGGAGGAGAGCTTTGTTCTTCATCGGACGATTCAGCTTGAGATGTCCAGATCTCCACACGTGAAGCAAGCACCGGTGGACGTGGAGCAACAGAGCTGGGACTCCGCCAGCGCTCGGGGTAGTGGTGGTTGTAGCCCACAGGAGCAGTGGTGAAGTTTGGTGGCCTTGACGCGTAACTTGCAGGTCTTGGTGGAGCCGGGAGCGGCGGTGGGGTGTTAGGAACCCGAACCACGCTTAGAAGGAGCTGCCATAACTACTGAGCTTGATGCATCCTGTTGTGTTTCTTGGACTCTCAAACACTTGCTTGCTTCCTCTTGCGGTGTGTCTGTAGTTCGTGAAAGATGCCGCCTTGCATGTGTGATTGCATACTTGATCGATGCATTGAGCCCTTGCCGAACCTCTTCGCTTCTTCTTGTCATCGATACCTCATCGCCACCATACGAGAGAGATTCATGAAGTTCCCGATATAGGTGTCGACGTTATCATTTCCTTGCTTCAAGTTGAGAAAAGCCTCCTTCATCCTTTCCATAACAATTTCGTAAACTGCTCCTTGAACGCCTCCAAAGAACCTCTCCCAAGTAGGCTGAAAACAAAAGTAGCTTGCCTTCAAGTAATTCTCCCACAGAGCTGCATCTCCCTTCGAAGGTGATTGACCACACTCCTGAACATCAGTCTGTCTCGAGCATCCTTGACATCTCACCAATCAATCATCCGGCCCGTGGTCGGTCGAAACATCAGACTCACGAGGGTTGAATTTCGTGAAGCGCTTGATGTCTCCTCGCTTGGGAGGTGGAGGTAGTGGAGCAAACTCGTTCCTCCTGACACTCTCCTCAAAGCACTGCTGGTTCTGCTGCATTCTGCCAAAGCATTAGCGATGTTTGATGATCACGGAGCCCGTTCCAGTGGTATGTCCTCATCGTAAGCGTGGTGGAGCCATCCTATCATTGATATAAAACACAAGTCGATACTATAATGGAGAATGATAATAATCCAAAATAGTACCAAGATGGAATTAACCAAGATTAAAGGATACAATTCTCGAGATGATATTAAAATATCAACAAAGTTCAAAGCACCTAAAAGATATTAAGCATATCGCACGACTGAAAAGGAGTGTGGTACACAAATATATCAAAGAAAAATTTTCCACAAATTTCGCATTAAAATACCAATAGATGCTAAAATTACTTAACGAATCAAGATTAGTGACTCTACCGATTCAATATACAAAAGCGAATGATAAGAGTAGTGGTATGGTCGCGACTCCATCCGCACTCAAATCATTACTCGCACATGAACAAGTGGAACACATATCCTAACCCCTTCTTCTCACGTTGAACCTAAGATTAGTAACTACGAACGAACACCCCAAACAAGATAACGTCGGATACAAAGAGTAAGATGATTGCGTCGGTTTGCAAAAGCCCATCGATATGGAATGTACCAACAATTGATAACCAAAGGCTGATTAGATAACAACTTGGATGCAACAGATAGACAGGATTACACACACACACACAACCTATGGTACTACGGAAACCCAGAACACGTGAATCCTAGTTTGAATTTTAAGAAGAGGATTGAAAACGTTGTACTTCCTTGCCAGAAAAGGGTGGGTGGGTGGGTAAGAAGAAAAGTGGAAGCAGTCCTACTCTCGCGTTTTGTTTTTCCCTAGTATACATAACTACCAAAATACTTGCTAGATCGACAACGTTTATTGAGACCACGAAGGTCGGGATGGCTCTGATACCAATTGTAACTACCTCGGTGAATTACGCTCCTAGATACAAGCCTGGATGAGCGGTAGTGGTTGAAATAGTACGGTGGGGCCCCAAAAGCCACTCACGGGTAGACCTTTCGGCCGTCCCAACCACTACCAACTCAACGGGACCTCAGACGCAAGCGAATCTAAGAAGCGAAGGGATCAACTACATACACAAATGAGTATGTATGCAAGCCACCATACAAGAGTACATCAGAGCCATACCATCTAGAAAGAAAGGAAATATAGCAACGCCATACTAAGATTCAAATGACCTAGATAGATATAATATGTTAGGATAATTCCTCATACATCACACATCGTAGTATCAAGCGAAGCGGCAACAAAGTCCGAGTACGGATAAGAAGCAAATCGGCATAAGATGCCATAGAACTAAGCACATCCCGCCTACGGATCTCTCGGATCCCGTTCCCTAATCTCTACACCGAACGATCGTTGCCCACATCATCGCCCTCTTCCACCCAAAGATCCGGCCCTACGAGGGTACCTGTTCATCTGAACCAATAATTTATCGTGTGAGACCCTAAGGGTACTCAGCAAGTCTTAATGCCTCTAAAGGGGACACAACCTGGGGTGACGCAATTGCATCAAAAGATAAACCCTAGCAGTTCTATAGATAATCGCTAACCATCCGCCTAACCAAACATAGACGGATGTCCGTGAATTAATGACAACGGTTAGAACAGTAATTTCATCAGATCCATCCTCCTCCTCGCTTACCAACGAGGAAGCGGACGAACAACCCCCATCCGTTGGCAGTTTTATTAACCATTCCATGAATATTGCACTATTTACTAGTCAATTACTTAGTCAGATTAAAGCGGTACTTTAGTTATGCTTGTCTATGATCGAGAAACTGTGCTCCAAGTCGTCCATAACCGCGGACACGGCTTTCAGAAAGTTTTACCCGGCCGGGGTGCACCAATAGCAACACACGCTCGATCAACCTCGGAAAAACCAAATCAAAACCCAACGAGGCCTTCACGACAAAGCAATCACAGGATTCAGAAATATTTCAGGGGCCACCCTTGAGTACCCGCAACGGTTAGCGACTTGAGACGGACCCGAGGTTTGTGGGTCAGAAGCGATCGGGAACCCAAAATCGGGCTTGTCGATACCGCTAAACGGGTCACAATTCCTAAACAGACAAAGGTGCTCCTCGCACAATCGTAATACATAAGTAGCATGGCATAAGCAGATAGTAAATAAAACCTCAAACTAGTTTGTGGCCCCAAGAAATAAGACTGAATCAAGCTCGCCTGCTGGGGTTCCATAAGCCTCCCGGATGTGGATAGCGAATAAATCTTGGAACAGAATCAAGTACTCGGGTCTTACGGACACAAGTGAGCAGGAAAACCAAATAGCAGATGTTGCTCACCGTGCCACTTTCATTAGTTATCCCATTACTACTCGGGTTAAGTTGTTTAGGTACCTCGTTATCCATCGACTCTCACATACCCTACACATGTCGTTTCTACGACTCGCATGGCTCAAACAACTCCTGTAGTAATGGCTCATGGGATGGAGGAACAAGCTTGGTGGGGTTTTAAAGTAAAGGCTATGCAATACTTGGGATTCAATTTAATGCAATCGCGACTCAATGATGCAAGAATAAGATAGAGGCAATATGTACTGTATGTATGCAAGCGTGTGGTAGTGCTTGCCTGGCAACTCAGTTGAAGCGAGAGACGGATCTGGGTAGTGCTCCTGGTTCTCTTGATATAACCCCTGCTCATTGTCTATTCGAAGAAGAACCAAACAAACAAAGGCCAACATAAATAAAGTGCGCAAGCATTTGAATAACATGCATCAAACAAACAATCATGCCATGATGGATGATGCACAAGTTGCATGGTAATAAAGTAGCATGGCATGGGTGAGGTGTGGTATACAAGGATAAGTCATTTTATTAAGGTTTGGCCACATTTTATTGTCATAATAGTTGCTGTATATTATATATTTACATGATGCATGCTGCAATTGAAGTCATTGATAGCATAAACGGAAAGGTCTCGTCGAGCTGATCATTTTAGACATATCATTTGCTAAATTCGGAGTTGTAAATCAAAAGTTATGAATTTATTAAGTTCCAGTGGCATTTTGTTGTAATTTACCCAACTTGGAAGTTAAAGTGTTCAAATAATATTTTGAATGGCATATTTGAATTCCTCACATTTTTCTGATCCAAAAACATATATTATTTGTATTATTTGAAAATATGAATTTAAATTTATTTTAAGTCAAAATAATTAAATAGGGTCAAAGTCAAAGGTTGACTAAATAAATTAATTCTGAAAATATTTGAATATGGATTTGAATTAACATTCAAAAACAAAACATTTTTCATATAAGGTTTGTATTCAAATTCCAAACCAGGAATAAGTTATGAATTTACTTAAATTTGAACAGATTTGAATTTGAACTGATTTGAATGGATTTGAAAATGTTTGAAATTTTGAATCAACAATACTCCCGGTCTTTTGATACTCAGCAGATTCTACACCAGAGAATGACAGGTGGGCCTCTTAGCTGACTGGGCAGACACACACACGCGCCAGACTTTCCTCACCGAGGCTCACTCTAGCAATGAGGTCGACAAAGTGTCCAGCACCAAAGAGCCCACACGCCAGGCGCAATTACCGGTGGAGACACGTGGGCGATCCAGGGACCGCGGGTGGAAAACAAGGGAAGCAGAGGACCCTTTTTGCAAAAAGCGCCGGTAGCGGGTCATGGGCTGCGGTTAGGCGGGAGAATCTATAGGGACCGAATCGCAAAACGCTCGTCGGCTGCTGCTGGGCGCGGTGCTGCGGCGTGGTTCTGGCCGGAGTTTCGGTCGACGATGGCGAAGCCGTCGCTGGTCTAAACAACACGACTCTAAAACGAAAAAAAAGAAGAGGGGATCACGGCCTACAACATCGGTTCGGGGTGCTACATGAGGAGGAACGCAATACATGCAGGCGGCGACAACAAGTGAGCGAGCTGCTGGATGTCATTGTCGGCGCGACAAGGGCGCCAGGCAGCCGGCGGCACTACGGTGAAGGGAGGGCAAGGGAGCATGTCCAGGGTAGGAGGCTCACCAAATGACTCACGGTGAGAGCTTGGCGGAGAGGCTGATCGGGCTGGAACCCCGAACTCCCGGTACTTGCCAAGGGCAAGGTGGCTACTCCGGGGTTCTCGGCTGGGCGATGTAGAGGAAGCAGACGGGGGACCCTGGGGCTCTGGCCTGCCTTGGCGTGCTTGGGAGCGAAGGAGGGCAGAGGGGACGCAGCTAGGGTTTAGATGGCCGAGGGGTGATCATGGTGGAGAGGGAGAGAGGAAGGAGGATGGGGAGGGCCTGGGGCTTCCTGGGGGATCTGAGGGAGGCTAGAGGGCGAAGGGGGAAGGATAAGAACGAGAGGCAGGGGAGGTTGCGTGGGGAAGGGGAAGATGGGAGAGGGTGGCCTCGGTGTCACCTTTTCTCCTCCCTCACGTGAGCTGTGTCAGGCACTGGGTGGGGGAGAGCCGGGCGAGGGGGGAGAGGGGGCTCGGGGCAGGCAGGTCTGGAGGGGCCCCTAGGGCAGGGAGAGAAGAGAGGGAGAGGGGGAAAGCTAGGGTTTAGATAGAGGGGCTCGGGTTAGAATTAGGTGGGATTTAAGGAGAGAGGGGATGGCTTAGAGTTTAGGTTTAGAGAGGGGAAGGTTAGATGCTAGGGGGTCCTTTTGACAAGATCAAACCAAGCACCAACCAAACCCCAACAAGACCAAGACTAGAAAAAGGGAGGAAAGGTGATGATGGTAAGGATGGGTATGGTGATGAGGTTTTGGCATGATCAAACAAGACCAAGCCTAAGGGGTAGAGAGAGATGATCCATTTTAAAATCCAAATAAAATCAAATGTCAAGCTAAAGGGGTACTTGCATGGGCCATGCATAATTAATTAATACCATATTTATCTTTGTGAAAACAAGATTATTTACATGGCATTTTCTTATGCATTCCAAAGTATGGAGTAAGGCCCAAGCAAAGAATTTAGAAAGAATTCCAAGTGGAGTCTAAGGAGATGATCACATTGGATTATATTTGGGACTTGCTAGTGTATATGTGCCACTAGATATTTTATAGTCCCAAATATCCCAACATGATAATAACCCCCAAAACATCCCATATGGAGACTAAGGAAAGGTTCCACTCACAAGGCATGCAAAGGTGGCCATGTGGCTCTCATATACCAATATTGTGAAAACAACATGGTGCATACATGGGAGTATGTGGATCTAGAATGTGATCCATCCCAACCCACATGAGCTAGAGGTAAAACTCAATAAAAATGCCAAGCTCATATTAAGTTGGATGGTGGAATTATAAGGTGGTTAAAGAAAGGTGGTGGAGTTAATAAGAGATATGCCCCCAATCAACTTGGGCATTTAACAATATATCAAGAACCAAATACAATATCAAGAGGCAAATACAATTAATAATGCACATGAGATAAGAACCAAACAAGAAGGGGTTTTATATGATGCTCAAATGCAAGGTGGCATGATGACATGAGCATGATATGATGATGATGTAACAATTGTATGTAGGAAGTGGCCCTTTTATTATTAGATCAAGTAGCATTACAGGTGTTAGACAACTGGGATGCTACACCAATAGAGGAATCTGGAAATTCATATGGCTCCCACATATTTCTACGATTACTTTGCGATCGAATGACTACATACGATACCAATTTCCCTTTGTCTCACGATAGTTAACTTATCCGAGGTTTTGATCGTCGGTATCTCTACATACCTAGTTCAACCTCGTTACTGATAAGTACTCTTTTCTCGTTCCCATGATATGTGATCCCTTGTGAACCAGTCACATGCTTGCAAGATAATTGGATGACATTCCACCGAGAGGGCCCAGAGTATATCTATCCGTCATATGGATGGACAAATCCCACTCTTGATCCATGTGCCTCAACCCATACTTTTCGAACACTCAATGCCACCTTTATAGCCACCCAGTTACGGTGTGGTGTTTGATGTCATCAAAGCATCCTTCTGGTGATGGTGATTAGCATGATCTCATGGTCGAAGGAATCAGGTTACTATGTATCAGAAAGCTTATAACAAATGAACTTATATTAAATGACTTGATCTTTATGCTACGCTTAACTATAGGAGTATGTCCATCACATCATTCTCCTAATGATATGACCCTGTTGTTAATAACATCTCTATGTTCATGATCAGGAAACCATGATCATATATTAACCAACAAGCTAGTTTAACAAGAGGCTTTACTAGGGACTCTTTTATGTTTACAAATCACACAAGTATTAATGTTTCTTGTTAATACAATTATAGCATGGTATGTAAACATTTATCATAAGTATGAAGATATGATAATAACCACTTTATTATTGCCTCTTGGGCATATCTCCAACAGTCTCCCACTTGCACTAGAGTCAATAATCTAGTTTCAAACCTTTGTGTATTCAACACCTATGGCTTTCCGATGTTGTATGTACACGATTGCTAGTGGTCAACTGATCTCCGGATCTGACACTTCCAGGTCCGTGTGTAATTGCATGTCTTTGCGTCTCTACGCATCACTCATTCTCTAATGAGATGGCTTTGTATAATTTTGGTCCTTTGGTGAGACCTTTAGTTGTTTGGGGTTAAAACATGTTGATAATATTGTCGTACAATATATCTTCATAGTATTATCCCGATGTGAACTACACCTAGTTGGATAACAAACTACTTGACACAAATGCCCTCTTTAGCTGCTATTATAGCAGTCATATATTTAGCCTTTTGTTGTAGTATCTGTCACAATGTCTTAACTTTGGAACCCATCCAAATCCATTATGGAACTTACTTTCCATTATATTGTGCCACCCTTAGTTTAGATTGAGATAAACATAATTTGTACCTTGTGACAAAATTAGTACCAATGTAATACTTTTACAATGAACTAACCATCTATTTGCCACTTCTACAAAATAATATACTCTTAGTTCTTCCAAAAGATCATAAGAATATCCTTACTATCGTCCAATGATCATCTTATGAATCATTCTGGTATATGCTCATAACATTTAGAGCATAGGACATATCTGGATTTGTACATATCAAAGTACGATTGATATAAATACTTTTTGTGATTTCATACATCAAGTATCAATCTATACTTGAATCTTTGTTTCACTTCCAAGTGTCAATACACTTTAATATATCATCAATATTGAACTCATTCAATCCTTTCTGTGTGACAAGAACCTTTCTTGTAGTTTCTATATTGAACTCATTCAATACATCACCTATGTACTTTTGGCACAACCATATTAGCGTCTATCGAAGCCAAATATTTGGGTTTTGCCTAAGTCTTTCATCGGGATGAAATTCTTAATATGTGTTAATGAAAGATACATCATTTCCAATCAACAATATGTCTTCCACATAATGTATTAGAAACATGTCTTAGCGCTCCCACTTAATTTCTTGCAAATGCAAGCATCTTCATTGTCTCCGACGAATTTAAACTCCTTTAACAGTTTCATCATAGTGAAGATTCCAACTCCGCAATGCTTACTTCAACCATTGAAGTTTGCATATTCTTTTAGCATCTTTTGAATTAACAAAACCCTATGGACCGTGTTATGCACATGTCCTAGGTAACAATTCTATTAGAAGAACTTGTTTTGTTTATTTAACTACCACATAACAAAATTATATGTAGTGGTTGCTACATTAATCCGTCTAGACTAAATATCGCTATGAAAGATCAAATCTTGTCATAGTCAACCTTTGAACATTGTTGTGAACTCTTTCCCAACATGTCGACTATTTCATAGATGTGAAACATCCATGTCTATTTCTTTATAGATCCAAACACAACTGTAAGGTCTTACACCTTTCTCGAGGGTCCTTCAAGTTCAAAACTTGATTTCTCGTGTATGGAACTATCACGGATTTTATGGCTTCAAACCATTTTATGGAGTCAGGGCCCATCATCGCTTCTTTGCATGTATTCCGTTCATTATTCTCAAATAATGATTCAACCCTCAAATCTTGGTATTTGATTGTTTACTCGACCTACTTGGTTCAATAGAAACTTTGACCTCCGTAACCACAACCTTTGAGGCACGTGAGCCATGAGCATTATTCTTTGCCTCCTAACACTTTTCGGTGCTGCGCAACTTTGCACATATAGCTAAGGTTCTTTTAACCTTATCAAAGTTCTATTGTCCTCCCACTTAACTTTTCACGAAAAATTCCTTCTCTAAGAAACTTCACGTTCTAAGCAACAAACACTTTTGTCTCCAGTGTTATGGAGGAATACTTAACAATTATTCGAAATAACATACAAAGACAGGTTCATCCGACTTTGGTTGCAAACATCTTTCTTATGCATAGCATACCAATGTTTAAGAAAGGACAGCTTGGGTTTTATCCCAAATCATAACTTTATATGGTGTCATTTCAACGGATTATGATGGAGCTATTTTCAGTGGAAAAACGGTAGTCTCTAAAGCTTTTAATCTTTTAAAATATAATGGCAGTTTTATGAATTACACCTTTGATCTTACCATGTCAAACAAGGTTTAATTACATATCTCGAACGCTCCATACTCTTATGGTGTTTCGGGAAATGCAAATCCACGGAACGATTCCTTAAATCTTAGGTATTATGCTAAATTTGTAACTCAAATATCTTCCTTTGTGATCTTATCATAAACTATTTATATTCTTGTTACAATGATTTTGCACTTCATCTTGAAAATCTTTGAACTTTTCAAAATGTTTCATACTTCATCCTTATTAAGTAAATATTCATATATTCACTCAAATTTTCGGAGAAAGCATATGAAGTTGAAATCCATCACTCTTGACTACACATAATGGACTTCATACAACAATATGTACAAGTTCCAATAAGCTAGTCAGTCATTCCCTTTTGGCCTATGAACGAAGTTTTAGTTATCTCTAGGAAAGTTTCACAAGCGTCATTTGATCAAAAATCAAAAAGACTCCAAAATTCCATCCACATGGAGGTTCTCCATGTTTTCTTTCCAATATAATTTAAATGGCGATGTCACTTCCTAAGTGATCTTTCAATCAATTTTTAGCACTAGTTTTATGGATGTGATTTCTCCAACGAGATTTGTGAATCATCCATCTTTTTATGGATTACGGTAATTATTTGAACAACCCTTTTGTTCTCATAATACCTGATAAAACAAATCTTGAAGGCAAGCTTTGATGTTTAACGAGCAACACAATAACCTTTTATTTGTTCTCGATGAACATCATCACATATTCTTTTGCTAGTTACTTAGGCCATTTGCAGTTCATGAATTGTGTTGTTTCGTATGACGATTCACACCAACAAATTCAGTATCAAATACTTAAGAACCACATTGTTTAATAAGCAAAGAATATAGCCATAACATGTATATCATCTATATACTTAAGCTGAACAATTCTAGTCTTTTCTTTTCTGCCATATATTTATGAGATTCTCTTTCAGTATTTCCTTTTCTGTATGAAAGAATCTATCAACATCAATAGTGGAGCCATATACATGACACATAGTCCAAAGCATGTATAGTAAAATACCAATGTCTTTGGACTTGCACTTTGAAGTAGGTCACCATCATCAAATGTTTGGTGTTCTTTCAAATTCCTTTCTTTAGTAATCTCTTGGTGTAGTAAACATTTTACCTACATCAAATATTCACCCTTATCATGGAATTATCCATGATCAAGCTACTTTTAGCTTATAACGGTGAATCGCGAGTATAATGTTGCTCTCCAAAACCTTTTGGAGAATTAAGACGACCAACGTCTCCAACCTTTTGCAAATTCTCATCAAATATGAGAACATGACCTTTGCCATATTATACTCTATCATGTTGCAACCAAAACTTCGTTTCAGATATCACAATATCTTCCACACATCATGGTTTCTGAAACAACTCTTTCAGATCCTAGATAACCTTGATATTAAGACAATCCTTTGAATATCAAGAATCATGGAGACAAACATGATACTCATACACTAACACTTGGAATTGTCACTCTTGATTTAATACCAAATATTAAACATCATGGAGTAACCGGAACTTACTGAAAGTTTGCAATTGGACTTTTAAACTTTAGATTAACACTTCAAAACAATACGACACCAGTTCGTAAAGTAACTAACCAGAATTCTATAGTTCTATCATCTCAATTATAACTAAGCGCAAGGTGGTAAACGGATGCCAATGACTACAACAATTATGCAAATTCACTTGATTTAATTTATGATAAACAATGTTCAACTATTAATTATATTGTCGTTGAACTCCCACTCAAAACAATATCCCTCACATTATTTTAGTGATCACACGAACCAAATCCACCATATCAAAACCGATCATCACGAGAGTTGATGTAGCTTCAATGGCGAACAATCAACATGTTCATCATATCTACTATATGAATCATGCTTTACCTTTCGGTGATCCGTGTTCCGAGACCATGTCTATACATGCTAGGCTCGTCAAGATCAAACCTTAGCTTCCGCATGAGCAAATCTGGCTTGCTCATGTTGTATACACTCGCGGAATCTAACACACCCGATCATCACGTGGTGCTTCGAAACAACGAGCTTTAGCAACGGTGCTTACTAAGGATGAACACTTTAAAACTTGAAATTTGTGTGCTTGAGGGATCATCTTATAATGCTACCGTCATGAACTAAGCAATACAAGATGCATAAAAGGATTAACATCACATGCAATTCATAATATGTGATATGATATGTCCTTTCTTCTTGTGCTTCCGATCTCCATCTTTAAGCACGAACATGATCTCCATCATCACCGGTGTGGCGTCAAGGTCAATGGCGCCGCTTCATGGTTGTCTTCCACCAGCATCAACTATTACAACTACTTTGAATAATAGACACGAAGAACTTAATGGAAACAACCATATGGCCATATCACATCATCATATCACATCATATATAATCACAATCATGGCCATATCACATCATAGCACACCCCTGCAAAACAAAGTTAGACGCCTCTAATTTTCTTTGCATGTTTTACGTGGTTTGGGACTTTCAATAAGTGTAGTTCTAACTTACGAACAAGAACCACAACATTGATACTAGTATTGTCAATCACCCGTTGTAAATTGAATCTTAACTATGTTGGGAGAAACAGGCACTCGCAAAGCCACTTATGCAATACAAGTTGCATGTCAAGCGTGGAGCAAGTCTCATGAACGATGTCATGTAAGGTTAGCCCGGGACGCTTCATCCCACCATCCCGCAAGATGCAAAGTACACAAGAAGCAATCGACAACAAAAGCATCAACGCCCACAATGACCATTGTGTTCTACTCGTGCAACAGATCTACATATAGACACGGCTCTGATACCACTGTAGGGGTTCGTAGCATGGAAAACAAAAAAATTCTATCGCATGCAAATAAACAAGCCAAGATCTATCTACTAGATTGTATCAACGAGTCGATAGAGGAACTCACCCTCAAAGATTCCAAAGCGGTTAACGAGAGCAGATTCTCGTGGGTGATGTAGTCGTACTCTTGCCGATCTCAAGATCGCGTAGACGATCCTTCCGGCGCCGCGTTCCGGCAGCGCTTCCGTAGTCGGTCACACGTTCGGTACTCGATGAAGACCTTCCTCTCCATTGTTCCAGCAGGCAGCGGAGGTTGTAGCACTCTCCTCGTGATTTCGGCAGTACGACGGCGTGGTACCGGAAGTAGAGGGAAGATCTCGCAGGGCTTCGCCTTAAGCCGGAGCGAGTATGGTGGACTATGAGAGAGGCTTTGGCGATCTAGGGTTTAGAGGCGCCAAGGAGAGAGAGCTAGACCGGCGGCTAGGGCAAGGGGAGGGCCCCAACTCGGCGGCTAGGCAAACCCTAGGGGCGGCGGCGACTTGGTGGAGGCCGGCGGCTAGGGCTAGGGCTAAGAGGAGAGAGGTGTAGGTAGAGGGGGAACCCCTGCCCCTTATTTTATAGGTGGGAAGGATGCGCCTAGGAGGAGGGAGTCCTCCTCCAACTCCTCCTCCTTGGCCGGCGGGTGGAGGGAGTGGGACTTCCTCCCCAAGTAGGTTTCCTACTCTCCCTCCACCAAGCAAACTTGTTGTTTGAATTTTCAAATTGGCGTTTGACTTTTCAAACTAGGATTTGATTTATCCCTTTATTTTGCTTAGCGATGACACCTAGTACATGATGCAACCATTCCAACTTGTTATGACACATTCATGCACCCTTCCCCTCCGGACCTTCCGGACCTTCTAGAACATTCCCGATGAAAACATCTAATCATTCTCCAACTCGAGCAGGACTTTCCTTATATGAATCTTATTCTCCGGACCATTCCGGATCTCCTCGTGATATCCGGATCCCATCCGAGACTCAACAACATTCGGTCTCTTACTCATCATTCCATAACTACTCAACAACATCGAATCCTTAAGTGTGTCTCCTCACGGTTCGTGAATTAAGCGGACATGACCGAGACACTTCTCCGATCAATAACCAATAGAGGAATCTGAAATTCATATGGCTCCCACATATTTCTATGATTACTTGCGATCGAATGAACCACTTACATACGATACCAATTTCCCTTTGTCTCACGATAGTTAACTTATCGAGGTTTTGATCGTCGGTATCTCGCATACCTAGTTCAACCTCGTTCTTGATAAGTACTCTTTTCTCGTTCCCGTGATATGTGATCCCTTGTGAACCAGTCACATGCTTGCAAGATAATTGGATGACATTCCACCGAGAGGGCCCAGAGTATATCTATCCGTCATATGGATGGACAAATCCCACTCTTGATCCATGTGCCTCAACCCATACTTTCCGAACACTCAATGCCACCTTTATAGCCACCCAGTTACGGTGTGGTGTTTGATGTCATCAAAGCATCCTTCCGGTGATGGTGATTAGCATGATCTCATGGTCGAAGGAATTAGGTTACTATGTATCAGAAAGCTTGTATCAAATGAACTTATATTAAATGACTTGATATTTATGCTACGCTTAACTATAGGAGTATGTCCATCACATCATTCTCCTAATGATATGACCCTGTTGTTAATAACATCTCTATGTTCATGATCAGGAAACCATGATCATATATTAAACAACAAGCTAGTTTAACAAGAGGATTTACTAGGGACTCTTTTATGTTTACAAATCACACAAGTATTAATGTTTCCTGTTAATACAATTATAGCATGGTATGTAAACATTTATCATAAGTATGAAGATATGATAATAACCACTTTATTATTGCCTCTTGGGCATATCTCCAACATTATTGACCAACAACACTTGGTGCTCTTTCTTGATCTCCACTTCTGCAGACTTTAACATGGAGAAGAGTTCGGGCAACGACTTGTCCATGTTTTGCATATTGTAGTTCATCACAAAGTTCTTATAACTTGGTGGTAGTGATTGGAGGACATGGTGAATCCCCAAAGCATTAGGAATCACTATACCTAAGCTTTGAAGCTTGCTTACGTGCCTAGACATCTTAAGCACGTGCTCACTGACGGAGCTGCCCTCTTCCATATTGCAGTTAAAGAACTTTTTAGAAGCCTCATAACTCTCAACTTACGCGTGAGCCTCAAATATCATTTTGAGTTCACGGACAATATCATGTGGGTCATGGTTCTCAAACCTTTTCTGAAGCTCTGATTCCAAACCATACAAGATAGCACACTGAACTGTGGAGTACTGATTCTTCCGAGCGAGGAAAACATTCTTTACCTCATCGGTAGCATCAGCTGCAGGCGGGTCACCCGACGGTGCATCCAGCACATAGGTCAAATTACTAGCATTGAGGACGATCCTCAAATTGCGGAACCAGTCCGCGAAGTTGCTTCCATTGTTTTTAAACTTTTCTTTCTCTAGGAACGCATTAAAATTGATGGTAGGGGCCGCCATTGATCTACAACATATTTGCAATAGTTTAGACTAAGTTTATGATGAATTGAGTTCTAATTAATAGTTAAATTAATCTAGGTGAACTCCCACTCAAAACAATATCCCTCACATTGCTTTAGTGATCACACGAACCAAATCGACCACATCAAAACCGATCATCACGAGAGTTGATGTAGCTTCAGTGGCAAACAATCAACATGTTCATCATATCTACTATATGACTCATGCTTTACCTTTCAGTGATCTGTGTTTCGAGACCATGTTTGTACATGCTAGGATCATCAAGATCAAACCTTAGCTTCCGCATGAGCAAATCTGTCTTGCTCACGTTGTATACACTCGCAGAATCTAACACACCTGATCATCACATGGTACTTCGAAACAACGAGCTTTAGCAATGGTGCTTACTAAGGATTAACACTTTATAACTTGAAATTTTTGTTCTTGAGGGATCATCTTATAATGCTACCGTCGCAAACTAAGAAATACAATATGCATAAAAGGATTAACATCACATGCAATTCATAATATGTGATATGATATGGCCTTTCTTCTTGTGCTTCCGATCTCCATCTTCAAGCACGAACATGATCTCCATCATCACCGGTATGGCGTCAAGGTCAATGGCGTCGCTTCATGGTTGTCGTGCACCAGCATCAACTATTACAACTACTTTGAATAATAGACACGCATGTCTTAACGGAATTAAAAGACAACCATATGGCTCCTGCTTGTTGCCTACTTACAATAAGGAACATTGCATACATCATATATAATCACAATCATGGCCATATCACATCACAGCACACCCCTGCAAAACAAAGTTAGACGCCTCTAATTTTCTTTGCATGTTTTATGTGGTTTGGGGCTTTCAATAAGTGTCGTTCTAACTTACGAACAAGAACCACAACGTTGATGCTTGAACTATCAAGTGCCCGTTGTAAATTGAATCTATACTATGATGGGAGAGATAGACACCCGCAAAGACACTTATGCAATATAAGTTGCATGTTGAGCGTGGAAAAATTCTCATGAACGATGTCATGTAAGGTTTGCCTAGGCCGCTTTATCCCATCATACCGCAAGATGCAAAGTACACAAAAAGCAATTGATAATAAAAGCACCACCGCCCACAATGACCATTGTGTTCTACTCGTGCAACAGATCTACATATAGACACGGCTCTGATACCACCATAGGGGTTCATAGCATGGAAAACAAAAAAATCTACCGCATGCACACAAACTAGCCAAGATCTATCTACTAGATTGTAGCAACGAGTCGATAGAAGCACTCACCCTCGAAGATTCCAAAGCGGTTAACGAGAGCAGATTCTCGTGGGTGATGTAGTCGTACACTTGCCGATCTCAAGATCGCGTAGACGATCCTTTCGTTCGTTAGCAGCTTCCACGATCGGTCATGTTCGGTACTTCGATGAAGACCTTCCTCTCCCTTGTTCCAAAGAAAATGGAGGTTGTAGTTCTCCCCTCGCGATTCTGGCAGCACGACGACGTGGTGTCGGAAGTAGAGGGAAGATCCCGTAGGGCTTCGCCTAAGCCGGTGCGAGTTATGGTGGATCTAGGGTTTCCCGGCGATCTGTAACACCCTCAGAATCGGACCTATGCAAGTTTGTGCAAAATTCACCAAACCCGCATAGAAACGATTCAAAGGTGCCCACCAGGCACTTTCGTGCGGGTGGAAAACGAAGTAATAACATTACACAACAGTCCTCGATGGGACCCACAGAACAGATATATATAACCGCGACTCAAAGAGTCAAGAATACAGATATATTATACAAAGATCCAAATCACCTTGAAAACGGTAGAGCGTCCGACTACGGACAAGAAGCAAATGGGGCTAAGAGCCCTGAAGAATAACCACGGCGTCCATAACCCTGCCCAGGCCAAGCCGGAAGGGTAACCCGCTAACGACGCCGATCTCAAAACCTGTTTAAACAAAAGGGGTGCCGACAAAGGGCAAAGGAAAAGAAGGAGCGTCAATCGAGGCCGATTACACGAGGCTAGAATTGGCGGTCCTCGCCTACATAGGTATGGTGGTGAGCGGTAGCGGCGTGCACTAAACAACCTATAGAGACTCGATACAACCGGGCGAAAAGCAGAGGGTAAGAAAGACCTATGCGGATCCAACTGAAGCTAACACCAAACAAACCCATCTCGGCATTTCCCCTCGAGACCGTCGAGGAAGTCAACCGAGGAACTCACAGTTGGCGCTTTTTGGTTAGGTTATCGTTGCGGCATTTACTAGTCGTATAGATAATCATCCGATAAAGTAAGCAATGGGCACTTTTAGTTAACCATTCCGTTATAGTGGCGACTTACTAATCGGACTGAGATAGCATGAGATAAACCCAAAACCCAAATAGCTTGTTGGTACTTTTATTCAGCCATTTCGTTGTAGTTGCAATACTTACTAGTCGAGATACAATTGTCGCATGGCGACAACCAAACAAGCAATTGTGGGTAGTATTAATTAGCCATTCCATTATAGTGAAGTTGATTACTAGTCATTATAAGTCAAATTTATAGCAAGAACTTTAGTTATGCTTGTCTATGATCAAGAAACTGTGCTCCAAGTCGTCCATATCCGCGGACACGGCTTTCGTAAAGAAGTTTTACCCGGCCGGTGCACCAATAGCAACACACGCCGATCAACCTCGAAAACCAAATCAAAACCCAACGAGGCTTTCACGGTGAACAATCACAGATTCGGAAATATTTCAGGGGCCACCCCATTGAGTAGATCCCGCGGAGTAAGCAAGCTCAAGACGGACTCAAGGTTTTGCGACAATGGTCATGGCGGCGGGAACCGAAAAGTGCTGGGCTTGTCGATACCGCGTAATCAATCCGCTTACCTAAATGCAGATGTGCTCCTCGCACAATTTAAATACTGAAAGTAGCATGGCATAAGTACAGATCGTAAATAAAACCTCAAACTAGTTTGTGGCCCCAAGAAATAAGAATGAATCAAGCTCGCTCGGGGTCCCATATACCTCCCGGATGTGGATAGCGCGATAAAACAAGGAACAGGAATCAAGTACTGGGTCTTACGGGACACAAGTGGCTTCGGAAACCAAATATTGTCTATCACCCACCGATGCCTCGCTTATTTCAATTTTAGTTGTTAAACAGAAATTAAAGTGACGATAAGTAAAACTAGAATCATCTCCAACATCAACATGCGGCAATACATCAAGAATCGTGGCATTTGACGACACACATCAAGACTTGAGCAAGCAACTACGACGCCAAAAGTCCAACTATCTACCAAACAACAGTAATAGGATGTGTCCAAGTCAATATAGGGCTGCAAGGGATTTCACAATGCGAAAACTAGAGCATCGCAACACGGATAGCAATAGATCAACGAGGAGTAAATTACTATAAAAGTAAGATAGGTAGAAAGAGGAGATGCTCGCTGAAACGTTGTCGAGGTTTTCCCAAGATCGAGGCGAAGCTCACATCAACTCAACGGCCTTATCCATGAAGAAGCAAAACACTAGAAGAAGCACCGGATGCAATATTTAATAAAAGCGTAAGATCGGCATGATGCATGTATGATGGATGACATGGCAAAAGTGCGATGCGATTAGGTCATGTTAAGCGGAACCGGGGTCCCGACAATTATTAGGTGGTTCAAGTTGTTTAGAACCCCCGCAAGTTAAATGTTGTTTGAACAAGACAGAATATATCACCGGTTCGCTACACAAGTTTAAATGAGGCCAATATAAGGCGAGATTTGCCGCATATGGGCCCCATATTTAGTTATTAGGTGAATCGGCAAAAGGCCCCCAAACCACGTATATGCATGCAGTATGACAATTCAATATGCTCAAGTTGTTATGTTATAAAATAGGGTTCGAGAAAAGGGTCACACATTGAGGGGCTCGGACGGTCTTGGGGTTTCGGTTCGGGGTTCGGCGGTCCGTGGTTCGACGGCGGTCTCGGCCAGCGTTCTTGGATTACTGGGGTCGTTCTTGTTGTTCGGAATGGAGCACTTGTCGTTCTTCGTCGGCGGCCTTGGCGTCCGGGGACGATACTGTCGCATCCGCGGCCGTCGGTTCGCGTCGACGGTCTTGTTGTTCCGTGCAGGCGTCCTCGAGGTCGATGGTGAACTTGTACGATACCGGGGTTCGGGGATCTTGGCGGGGTCGATGCACTCGTCACGGGGTCGGTCTTCGGAATCGGGGCCTCGACGCCTTTGGATCCGGAAACTTGACGTCCGCGGTCTTCGGTCCTGTGTAGAGGTACTTGGCGTTCCGGTTCGGGTCGATCCTGTCGATGAGACGAGCTTGGCACCCAGGTTCTCGGCGACATTGACGTCCGAGGGTTCGACCTTCGGGGTTCGACGTTCCGCGCCAGGGACGGTCTCGATGTCGATGGAGTACTCGAATAGGTGACACCGAGATGTATATGCTTGGTTTTCGTCTTTGATGTCGATCTTGTCGGCTTCAAGGGGCTTGCAGGAGGGCCGCTTGACGAGGTAGAGTTGTAGGCTACGGAGCTCGAGCTGCAGACAAGGACCCGAAGCGGCGGCGCCACGCTACGGACGCGGCAAAGAGGCGGTGGCTTGCAGCCGGGAGCTGAACGAGCGAGGCGGGGGCTGGTCGGCGACGAGCTCGCCGAGGCGCGAGGCTGCCGGCGAAGGGCCGGGGAGCGGCTCGGGGAGGCTGCCGTGGCACGGACGAGACCGGGGAGGCAAGGCCAGCGAGGGAGACCGAGGAGGCGGAGCGGCGGGCAGTGGCGGTGACTCAAGGCAGGGCGAGGATCGCTCGGGTCAGCGGAGGCAGTGGCAGGCGGGCAGCGGAGCAGGCGGCAGTGGCAGGCCGGGAGAAGAAGGGCGAGGGCAGCGACGCTGGAGAAGGCGGGAGGCTCATGGGCGAGCGCGGGCCGGCGGGCGGGTGCGGCGCCTGCTCGCTGGTCATGCTGGCAAGGCGGCGGTTGATGGAGCCTGGGAAGGGCGGGCGGGCGTCTGCAGGAAGGCGTCTGCGAGGCACAGGCGGCCTGAGCGGGCGCGAGGAGGCGAGCCTTGCGCTGGAGAGGCGGGGCAGGAGAGAGGAGGGGAGGCGGCGGTAGGTGGTCTTGGCCGAGCGAGGGGCGGAAGGAGCTGGGGCGGCCGGCGGAAGGCGGGCCGAGTGGAGGGAGGCAGGGAGAAGCGAGAGCCTTGGAGAGGAGGAGAGGACGGGCGGCGGGAGAGCCAGGCGGTCCGAGTGGAGGGCGCGGGGCGGGGGCTGCTGCAAGGTCGGAGGAAGGGATGGTGAACAGGGCCGACGCTGGGTAGGGGTGTGGGCGGTGTCACGGTCTTGGCTGGCGTGTGGGGCCAGGTGGGCTGGCGTGAGTGTGTCTTGTCTTTGGGAGTGGGGGTGGGAAGTTGTGTGGTGGGGGAAGGTGAGAGAGAGGGGGTCTAGGTGGAGGGCTAGGATTGGGTGGGGGGAGGAGATGGGCTGATGTGGCGTGCTGCCATTGGGTGGGGTGAGGTGGCTGCTAGGTGTGGGTAGTTTTCTGGGTAGGTCTAGGATTTTTACAGGGCGGTTAGGTGGACCGTTTCTGTTTACACGGGGGTGGTCGTTCGGGTCGGGTTGGCCCGTTCGACTGCCCCCACTAAAATAATATAATTTTTATTTGATTTAAACGGGCCATTGTGTTGGAGATATGCCCAAGAGGCAATAATAAAGTGGTTATTATCATATCTTCACACTTATGATAAATGTTTACATACCATGCTATAATTGTATTAACCGGAAACATTAATACTTGTGTGATTTGTAAACTAAAATAAGAGTCCCTAGTAAAGCCTCTTGTTAAACTAGCTTGTTGGTTAATATATGATCATGGTTTCCTGATCATGAACATAGAGATGTTATTAACAACAGGATCATATCATTAGGAGAATGATGTGATGGACATACTCCTATAGATAAGCGTAGCATAAAGATCAAGTCATTTCAATAGTTCAATTGTTGTATGCTTTCTGATACATAGTAACCTAATTCCTTCGACCATGAGATCATGCATATCACCTTTACCGGATGGATGCTTTGATGTCATCAAACACCACACCGTAACTGGGTGGCTATAAATGTGGCATTGAGTGTTCGGAAAGTATTGGTTGAAACTCATGGATCAAGAGTGGGATTTGTCCATCCATATGACGGATAGATATACTCTGGGCCCTCTCGGTGGAATGTCATCCAATTAGCTTGCAAGCATGTGACTGGCTCACAAGGGATCACATATCACGGGAACGAGAAAAGAGTACTTATCGAGAACGAGGTTGAACTAGGTATGCGTAGATACCGACGATCATAACCTCGGATAAGTAACATATCGTGAGACAAAGGGAAATTGGTATCGTATGTAAGTGGTTCATTCGATCGCAAAGTAATCGTAGAAATATTAGCCATATGAATTTCCAGATTCCTCTATTGGTTATTGTTCGGAGAAGTGTCTCGATCATGTCCGCATAATTCACGAACCGTAGGGAGACACACTTAAGGATTCGACGTTGTTTGAGTAGTTATGGTATTATGAGAAAGAGACCGAATGTTGTTCGAGTCTCGGATGGGATCCGGGATATCACGAGGTGATCCGGAATGGTCCGGAGAATAAGATTCATATAAGGAAAGTCCGTTTGAGTTCGGGAATGATTCCGTGTTTTCATCGGAATGTTCTAGAAGGTTCCGGATTGTCCTAAGACTCGGGGAAGGGTACATGAATGTGTCATTGCTCATTGAATGATTGCATCATGTACTAAGTGTTCTTGCTGTCCCAAATAAAGGATTAAATTGAATCCTAAAAGCAGAAAAGTCAAATGTCAGTTTGAAAGTCAAGCGCCAAAACAAGAAACGTGGGAAACAAGCAAGAGGAGTTGGAACCAACGGAGGAGGAGTTGGACTCCTCGGGCCGGCCGCCCAAGGCCGAGTTGGGGAGGGACTCCTCCCTCTGGCGCGCCATGACCCCTCCCATAAAAGGAGGCGGGGCTCCTCCTAGAGACACATAACTTTCTACTCTAGATCTCCGGTTTAGAGCCGTTTTGGTTTAGAGCTTCTAATTGCTTTAGCCAACGGTTTAGAGCCTTCTAATTGGTTTAGAGCCTTCTAATTGGTGTGTCTAATTACTAGACCACTAATAGCCTCTCTCATAAGCTCCACCATACTGCACTTGCTTAAGCGAAGCCTGCGGATCTCCCTCTACTTCCAGGTACCACGTTGTCTTTGGGAATCGCGAGGAGAGTGCTACAACCTCCATTTTCTTTGGAACAAGGAGAGGAAGGTCTTCGTCGAGTACCGAACGTGTGACCGATCGGGAGCGCTGCCGGAACGTGGCTGGAAGGATCGTCTACGATCTTGAGATCGGAAGTGTCGACTACATCACCCACGAGAATCGCTCTCGTTAACCGCTTTGGAATCTTCGAGGGTGAGTTCCTCTATCGACTCGTTGCTACAATCTAGTAGATAGATCTTGGCTTGTTTGTTTGTATGCGATAGAAAATTTTTGTTTTCCATGCTACGAACCCCTACAAAGGGTATCGAGCCGTGTCTATATGTAGATCTGTTGCACGAGTAGAACACAATGGTCATTGTGGGCGTTGATGCTTTATTGTCGATTGCTTCTTGTGTACTTTGTATCTTGCGGTATGTTGGGATGAAGCGGCCCGGGCTAACCTTACATGACATCGTTCATGAGACTTGCTCCACGCTTGACATGTAACTTGTATTGCATAAGTGGCTTTATGGTGCATGTTTCTCCTAGCATAGTTAAGATCCAATTTACAACGGGTGATCAACAATGCTAGTATCAATGTTGTGGTTCTTGTTCGTAAGTTAGAACGACACTTATTGAAAGCCCCAAACCACGTAAAATATGCAAAGAAAGTAGAGGCGTCTAACTTTGTTTTGCAGGGTGTCCGTGATGTGATATGGCCATGATTGTGATTATATATGATGTATGCAATGTTCCTTATTGTAAGTTGGCAACGGCGGAGCCATATGGTTGTCTTTAATTTATGTTAAGACCGCGTGTCTATTCAAAGTAGTTGTAATAGTTGAAGCCGTGGGCGACAACCATGGAGTAGCGTCATTGACCTTGATGCAATGCGGTGATGATGGAGATCATGTTCGTCTTTGGAAGATGGAGATCGGAAGCACAAAGAAGAAAGGCCATATCATATCACATATTATGAATTGCATGTGATGTTAATCCTTTATGCATCTTGTATTGCTTAGTAGACGGCGGTAGCATTATAAGATGATCCCTCATGCACATGAATTTCAAGTCTTAAAGTGTTCACCCTTAGTTAGCACCGTTGCTAAAGCTTGTTGTTTCGAAACACCACGTGATGATCGGGTGTGCTAGATTCTGCAAGTGTATACAACGTGAGCAAGCAGATTTGCTCATGCGAAACTAAGGTTTGATCTTGACGAGCCTAGCATGTACGGACATGGCCTCGGGAACACGGATTACCGAAGGTAGAGCATGAGTCATATAGTAGATATGATGAACATGTTGATTGTTCGCCATTGAAGCTATATCAACTCTCGTGATGATCGGTTTTGATGTGGTGGATTTGGTTCGTGTGATCACTAAAACAATGTGAGGGATATTGTTTTGAGTGGGAGTTCACCTAGATTAATTTAATTATTAATTAGAACTCAATTTATCATAAACTAAATCAAAGTGAATTTGCATAGTTGTTGTAATCATTGGCATCTGTTTACCACCTTGCGCTTAGTTATAATTGAGATGATAGAGCTATAGAATTACTTAGTTACTTTAAACTGGTATCGTATTGTTTTGAAGTGTTAATCTAAAGTTTAAAAGTCCTATTGCAAACTTTCAAGAAGTTCCGGATTACTCGATGAAGTTTAATAATTTGTATTGAAACAAGAGTAACAATTCCAATGTTAGTATATAAGTATCATGTTTGTCTCCATGATTCTTGATATTCAAAGGATTGTCTTAATATCAAGGTTATCTAGGATCTGAAAGAGTTGTTTCAGAAACCATGCTGTGTGGAAGATCTTGAGATATCTCAAACGAAGTTTTGGTTGCAACATGATAGAGTATAATATGGCTAAAGTCATGTTCTCATATTTGATGAGAATTTGCGAAAGGTTAGACACTTGTTGTCCTAATCCTCCAAAAGGTTTTGGATAGCAACATTATACTCGTAATTCATCGTTATAAGCTAAAGGTAGTTTGATCATGGACGATTCCATGATAAGGATGAATATTTGATGTAGGTAAAATGTTTACTACACCAAGAGATTACTAAATAAAGGAATTTGAAAGAACACCAAACATTTGATGATGGTGATCTACTTCAAGGTGCAAGTCCAAAGACATTGGTATTTAACTATACACGCTTTGGACTATGTGTCATATGTATGACTCCACTATTGATATTGATAGATTCTTTCAAATGTAAAAGGAAATCTTGAAAGAGAATCTCATAAATATATGGCAGAAAAGAAAAGATTAGAATTGTTCAATTTAAATATATAGATGATATACATGTTATGGCTATATTCTTTGCTTATTAAACAATATGGTTCTTAAGTATTTGATACTGAATTTGTTGGTGTGAATCGTCATACGAAACAACACAATTCATGAACTACAATGGCCTAAGTAACTAGCAAAAGAATATGTGATGATGTTCATCGAGAACAAAATAAAGGGTTATTGTGTTGCTCGTTAAACATCAAAGCTTGCCTTCAAGATTTGTTTTATCGGTGTTATGAGAACAAAGGGTTGTTCAAATAATTGCCGTAATCCATAAAAGATGGATGATTCAAATCTCGTTGGAGGAATCACATCCATAAAACTAGTGCTAAAAATGTCGAAAGACAAATTGATTGAAAGATCACTTAGGAAGTGACATCGCCGCTTAAATTATATTGGAAAGAAAACATGAAGAAACTCCATATGTATGGAATTTTGGAGTCTTTTGATTTTGATCAAATGACGCTTGTGAAACTTTCCTAGAGATAATTAAAACTTCGTTCATAGGCCAAAAGGAACGAAGACTAGCTTATTGGAATTTGTACATATTGTTGTACGAAGTCCATTATGTGTAGTCAAGAGCGATGGATTTCAACTTCATATGCTTTCTCCGAAAATTTGAGTGAATATATGAATATTTACTTAATAAGGATGAAGTGTGAAACATTTGAAAGGTTCAAGGACTTTCAAGATGAAGTGCAAAATCATTGTAACAAAAATATAAATAGTTTATGATAAGATCATAAAGGGAGATATTTGAGTTACAGAGTTTAGCATAATACCTAAGATTTAAGGAATCGTTCCATGGATTTGCATTTTCCCGAAACACCATAAGAGTATGGAGCGTTCGAGATATGTAATTAAACCTTGTTTGACATGGTAAGATCAAAGGTATAATTTATAAAACTGCCATTATATTTTAAAGATTAAAAGCTTTAGAGATTACCGTTTTTCCACTGAAAAGAGCTTCATCATAATCCGTTGAAATGACACCATATAAGGTTATGGTTTGGGATAAAACCCAAGTAGTCCTTTCTTAAACATTGGTATGCTATACATAAGAAAGATGTTTGCAACCAAAGTCGGATGAATCTGTCTTTGTTAAGTATTTCTCCATAACACGGAGACAAAAGTGTTTGTCGCTTAGAACGCCAAGTTTCTTTAAGAAGGAATTTTTCGTGAAAAGTTAAGTGGGAGGACAATAGAACTTTGATAAGGTTGAAAGAACCTTAGCTATATGTGCAGAGTTGCGCAGCAGAAAAGTGTTCCTGAGGCAAAGAACAAAGCTCATGGCTCACGACCTCAAAGGTTGTGGTCACGAGATCCAAGTTCCTATTGAAACAAGTAGGTCGGATAAACAATCAAATACCAAGATTTGAGGGTTGAACCATTATTTGAGAATAATGAACCGACTACATGCAAAGAAGCGATGATGGGCCCTGACTCCGTAAAATGGCTTGAAGCCATAAAATCCGTGATAGTTCCATACACGAGAAAATCAAGTTTTGAACTTGAAGGACCCTCGAGAAAGGTGTAAGACCTTATAGTTGTGTCTGGATCTATAAAGAAATAGACATGGATGTTTCACATCTATGAAATAGTCGACATGTTGGGAAAGAGTTCACAACAATGTTCAAAGGTTGACTATGACAAGATTTGATCTGTCATAGTGATATTTAGTCTAGACGGATTAATGTAGCAACCACTACATATAATTTTTGTTATATGGTAGTAGAATAAACAAAACAAGTTCTTCTAATAGAATCGTTACCTAGGACATGTGCATAACACGGTCCATAGGGTTTTGTTGATTCAAAGGATGCTAAAAGCATATGCAAACTTCAATGGTTAAAGTGAGCATCGCGGAGTTGGAATCTTCACTATGATGAAACTGTTAAAGGAGTTTAAAAGTTCATTAGAGACAATGAAGATGCTTGCATTTGCAAGAAATTAAGTGGGAGCGCTAAGACATGTTTCTAATACATTATGTGGAAGACATATTGTTGATTGGAAATAATGTATCTTTTATTAACACATATTAAGAATTTCATCCCGATGAAAGACTTAGGCAAAACCCAAATATTTAGCATCAATAGATGCTAATATGGTTATGCCGTATACATAGACAAGATATTGAATGAGTTCAATATAGAAACTACAAGAAAGTTTCTTGTCACACGTAAAGGATTGAATGAGTTCAATGTTGATGATATATTCAAGTGTATTGACATTTGGTAAAGTGAAACAAATAATCAAGTATAGATTGATACTTGATGTATGAAATCACAAAGAGTATTTATATCAATCATCTTGTGATATGTACAAATCCAGATATGTCCTATGCTCTAAATATTATGAGCATATACCGAATGATTCTAAGATGATCATTGGACAATAGTAAGGATATTCTTATGATCTTTTGGAAGAACTAAGAATATATTGTTTGTAGAAGTGACAAATAGATGGTTAGTTCATTGTAAAAGTACTACATTGATACTAGTTTTGTCACAAAGTACGAATTAAGTTTATCTCAATCTAAACTAAGGGTGGCACAATATAATGGAAAGTGAGTTCCATAATGGATTTGGATGAGTTCCAAAGTTAAGACATTGTGAGATACTACAACAAAAGGCCAAGTATATAACTGCTATTTTAGCAAAGAAAGAGGGCATTTGTGTCAAGTAGTTTGTTATCAAACTAGGTGTAGTTCACAGTGGGATAATATTATGAAGATATATTGTGCGACAATATTATCAACATGTTTTAACCCCAAAGAGCTAAAGGTCACACCGAAAGACCAAATTTATACAAAGCCATCTCATTAGAGAATGAGTGATGCGTAGAGACAAAGACATGCAATTACACGGACTGGAAGTGTCGGATCCGGAGATCATTGACCACTAGCAAAGTGTACATACAACACCGGAAAGCCATAGGTGTTATATACACAAAGGTTTGAAACTAGATTATTGACTCTAGTGCAAGTGGGAGATGTTGGAGATATGCCCAAGAGGCAATAATAAAGTGGTTATTATCATATCTTCACACTTATGATAAATGTTTACATACCATGCTATAATTGTATTAACCGGAAACATTAATACTTGTGTGATTTGTAAACTAAAATAAGAGTCCCTAGTAAAGCCTCTTGTTAAACTAGCTTGTTGGTTAATATATGATCATGGTTTCCCGATCATGAACATAGAGATGTTATTAACAAGGATCATATCATTAGGAGAATGATGTGATGGACATACTCCTATAGATAAGCGTAGCATAAAGATCAAGTCATTTCAATAGTTCAATTGTTGTATGCTTTCTGATACATAGTAACCTAATTCCTTCGACCATGAGATCATGCATATCACCTTTACCGGATGGATGCTTTGATGTCATCAAACACCACACCGTAACGGGGTGGCTATAAAAGTGGCATTGAGTGTTCGGAAAGTATTGGTTGAAACACATGGATCAAGAGTGGGATTTGTCCATCCATATGACGGATAGATATACTCTGGGCCCTCTCGGTGGAATGTCATCCAATTAGCTTGCAAGCATGTGACTTGGTCACAAGGGATCACATATCACGGAGCAGAAAAGAGTACTTATCGATGTGAGGTTGAACTAGGTATGCAGAGATACCGACGATCATAACCTCGGATAAGTAACATATCGTGAGACAAAGGGAAATTGGTATCGTATGTAAGTGGTTCATTCGATCGCAAAGTAATCGTAGAAATATGTGGGAGCCATATGAATTTCCAGATTCCTCTATTGGTTATTGTTCGAGAAGTGTCTCGATCATGTCCGCATAATTCACGAACCGTAGGGAGACACACTTAAGGATTCGACGTTGTTTGAGTAGTTATGGTATTATGAGAAAGAGACCGAATGTTGTTCGAGTCTCGGATGGGATCCGGATATCACGAGGTGATCCGGAATGGTCCGAGAATAAGATTCATATAAGGAAAGTCCGTTTGAGTTCGGGAATGATTAGGTGTTTTCATCGAATGTTCTAGAAGGTTCCGGATTGTCCAAGACTCCGGGGAAGGGTACATGAATGTGTCATTGCTCATTGAATGATTGCATCATGTACTAAGTGTTCTTGCTGTCCCAAATAAAGGATTAAATTGAATCCTAAACAGAAAAGTCAAATGTCCGGTTTGAAAGTCAAAGCGCCAAAACAAGAAACTGTGGGAAACAAGCAAGAGGAGTTGGAACCAACTGGAGGAGGAGTTGGACTCCTCCGGGGCCGCCCAGCCAAGGCCGAGTTGGGGAGGACTCCTCCCTCCCCCAGCGCCATGACCCCCTCCCATAAAAGGAGGGGCTCCTCCTAGAGACACATAACTTTCTACTCTAGATCTCCGGTTTAGAGCCGTTTTGGTTTAGAGCTTCTAATTGCTTTAGCCAACGGTTTAGAGCCTTCTAATTGGTTTAGAGCCTTCTAATTGGTGTGTCTAATTACTAGACCACTAATAGCCTCTCTCATAAGCTCCACCATACTCGCCCCGGCTTAAGGCGAAGCCTGCGGATCTCCCTCTACTTCGGTACCACGTTGTCTTCGGAATCGCGAGAGAGTGCTACAACCTCCGCCGTCTTGGAACAAGGGAGAGGAAGGTCTTCGTCAGTACCGAACGTGTGACCGATCAAGGAGCTGCCGAACGTGGCCGGAAGGATCGTCTACACGATCTTGAGATCGGAAGTGTACGACTACATCACCCACGAGAATCTGCTCTCGTTAACCGCTTTGGAATCTTCGAGGGTGAGTTCCTCTATCAACTCGTTGCTACAATCTAGTAGATAGATCTTGGCTTGTTTGTTTGTATGCGATAGAAAATTTTTGTTTTCCATGCTACGAACCCCTACACATTGGCAAACCGATAGCGGCCAAAACAAAATATTCCGGGGACCCGGTTTTGGCGTTTGAATAAAAGAGGGGCGTTTAGAAAACAACACGGGCTTTGCAAACATAGTTTTAGCAAACAATGCATGATGATGACGATGCGATGCACAAATTCAACGCGATTTTCTAGTAGTGGTTTTGCGGGATGCCACACGATCTAGGGTTTAGAAGTCCGGGAGGAGGAGGAGGTGTCGGCGGCGGCGACGGCGACGACGCGAGGTGGCGGCAGTGCGGCGGCGACTGTTTGGCGGCGGCGGCGCACGAGTGTGGGGAGGGCTAGCTTGGTGTGTGTTTGGGGCAGCCCTCCCCCTCTATTTATGAGAGGGACAGCCTTGGGAGGGGAGGGTTTGAATCCAAACCCAAACCCAAGTTGGATTGAAGGAAGGACTCTTTTCTTCTTCCACTAGGAAACCATTGACTTTCAATTTAGAGCTTTAATTCTCTCTCGCAAACGCCCAAACCAAGTGACCTAGGATATGATCCAATCATTCCACTTATCCATGACACATTCATGGACCATTCCCCTTCCAGTCCGGTGAACCTTCTAGACCCTTCTAGAACCTCTCCGATGAAAACATCAAAATCATTCCTGAACTCCGGAATCGGACTTTCCTTATATGAATCTTATTCTCCAGACCATTCCGGATCTCCTCGTGATATCCCAGATCCCATCCGAGACTCCAAACAACATCCGGATCCCTACTAACATTCTATATCTACTAAACAACATTAAATCCTTAAGTGTGTCTCCCTTCGGTTCGTGAATTATGCGGACATGACCGAGACACTTCTCCGATCAATAACCAATAGAGGAATATGGAAATTCATATGGCTCCCACATATTTGTACGATTACTTTGCGATCGAATGAACCACTTACATATGATACCAATTTCCCTTTGTCTCGCGATAGTTTACTTATCCGAGGTTTTTATCGTCGGTATCTCTGCATACCTAGTTTAACCTCGTTACCGATAAGTACTCTTTTCTCGTTCCCGTGATATGTGATCCCTTGTGACCCAGTCACATGCTTGCAAGCCAATTGGATGACATTCCACCGAGAGGGCCCAGAGTATATCTATCCGTCATATGGATGGACAAATCCTACTCTTGATCCATGTGCCTCAACACATACTTTCCGAACACTCAATGCCACCTTTATAGCCACCCAGTTATGGTGTGGTGTTTGATGTCATCAAAGCATCCTTCCGGTGATGGTGATTAGCATGATCTCATGGTCGAAGGAATTAGGTTACTATGTATCAGAAAGCTTATAGCAAATGAACTATTGAAATGACTTGATCTTAATGCTACACTTATCTATAGGAGTATGTCCATCATACCATTGTCCTAATGATATGATCTTGTTTTTAACAACATCTCAATGTTCATGATCGAGAAACCACGATCATCTATTAACCAACAAGCTAGTATTACAAAGAGGCTTTACTAGGGACTCTAATTTAGTTTACAAAACACACAAGTATTAATGTTTCTGGTTAATACTATTATAGCATAAATGTAAATATTTATCGTAAACACAAAGATATAATAATAACCACTTTTATTATTGCCTGTAGGGCATATCTCCAACACATAGGCCATTAAATCATTTAAATAACTACAGTAAATATATACTATAAAAGGTGGATCTAACAGGATATTAATTTTCTTCACACTTTTCTGAATCCATTGATATATCATATGTATTTATCTGACCAATATTTATTTTTCTATGAATTTTACAAATATGCTTATTAATCTGCCTATTTAAATTGAGAATACACAACGAGACACGCGTTTGCCACCTTGAGATTGGATGCTTGGTGACGGTGACGACTCGAGCGTCTTGTGGCAGGCCAAGTGGCATCACGTCAGTGGCTAGTACCCCTTCGTTGTGGAATAGAACATGGGTCGTTGGATTCGAAGAGGATCTGACGACTAAGGTTGTCCCGGACGAGACTCACCGGCGAGGTGCCGTGGGTGGCGGCGGTTGCTCAGACGGTGGAGGATGACGTCGTTCTGGTGGTCTTCGACGGCGGGGAGATGGTCACCGAGATGTGGGGGAAGATGGCGAGATTCCCAGTGGCTCGTAGCGGTGGATGGCTTCCTCGAGAGTCAGAAAAACACGGTTGGAGGCGACTGGGGTGCGGGGCTCCGACGAGCAATCGGCGGTTCTCTGGTGCACCTGCGAGGGGGAAAGAGGGGTGAGGAGACAGAATAGATCAAGGGGAAGAGAGCAAGGGTGAGAGGAGGGATCGGGGTAGCGAGGACCTCAGGATCAAGCTCGACCTTGCGGCAGCGACGGTGTCAGATCGAAGGAAGCTCCGACGGCTAGGGTTTCAGAAAGAAGAAAAAAAATCGGACAAGGAAGCTGCGGGGAAGTATATAGGGGTGTACGCGTGTGAGAGGGGCAGAGGGAATCAATGGAATCTCCGTATTTCGCGCGCGGGGGGAGGGGGGTCGGTCGATTCGGGTCAGGAAGAACGTGTTCGTGCCGGGCTCTGGCCGAAGGAAGGGGCCGACCCCTTAGGCTTCACCTGTCAGCGTTTGAGAGAGGGAAAGCGGGTACACAGGCGTGGGTTGGCGCCGACTGGGCCAGTGTTGGGCTGCCCTGCTGGTGCTGCTCGTGCATGCGGTAGGCGACACATAGGAGGTGGGCTGTTGGGCCGGCTTTGGCTGGGGTGGCCGTTAGGGCACACCAATTCTACAATCCAGGATCAATCCATGCCCTTGCCTATATGGCTACTTAGGTCATAACAAAAGAATATAAGGTTGAGAGGATTTTCAATTTGAAAAGTTTCTTTTCTTTGAGAATTTTCAACAAAGACAAACAATCAATCAAACTTAATTTACTTATTTCACATTCCAAAATTAGGAGAATTTTTTAGGATGTGACATAGGGTTCATGGGAGGAGGTCGGTAGATTATGTGTCGTGGCCCTTGCTTATGTGTTTTCGTATGGGTGTTCTGAATCGGCAATTTCCACTTAACGGTGGCAGAGAAATATAATTAACAGAGGTGAGTATTGGGATGACTCGTTGTACCATCATATGTAGATCAGATGGTCCCAATTCTTAGAATGTTTGATGACAAACTGTTTTACGACGATCTATCGACACCAACTCCAATCTATACCTAATAATAAAGCACGAAGTGTTTCTCCCGGTCCAACACTTTTTTCGACGGTTTTACCCTCCCACCAAACCACGTATTACAACCAACGCCACCGATAAGTTTTGGTTTTGTTTCGTGGCACCTAGGGCTTGGCTCAGGAATCAATTGCCTTGCCTAGACTACATATAAACAAGAGAGATCAAAACGTATCCACCATCGGGCCACCGTGCCTCCTCTCGAAATCAGATCGATTTCTCAAAATCCGCGGATAAGGAGACCAGCGACGACTTCCTAGACCCGTGGCTGCCCTAGCAGGAGGAATCGCATATGTAGCTGGAGGAGGCAAGCAATGGGGGCCACGCCTCCTTGATCTGCCCTTGTAGGACGAATCGCATCTGTAGATGGAGGAGGTACCTCGAGCTCGGTGTAGGTTGGGGCTGTACAGGAATCGGGGTGGCAACTAGAATGATTGGCGGCACACATACGACTGGAGAGGGCGACCGCGGGGGTCGTGCCTCGATCTGGTCCCGGCGTGCTCGGGAGTTTGAGCTTAGTGCAGGCGGGGGTGCAGCTCGTCCTGGTGCTAGCCGGGAGTCGGGCTGTCGGTCGGAGCAGTTGACAACAAGCAGTATGCTACAACCCACTGTTTCCCTCATCATCCCATGTCTTCAGAATGCGGAATCATGTTTGGCTGAAATATCAGATGATTGCAGATCTCCTTTAGTTGACAATACTTTTCATCAGGGTTTGTCTTCTCTAATTGACCGATAAAAACAAAGGAGACATGCATATGCATTGCTAGCGCCAGCGATAGCCTGAAGCTCTTGCTGGCATGGGACTCGAGTGTTGTAAGACCTGGTGATAAAATGCAGTAGCTCAATATCAGGTGTAGTGCCAATTTTTAAGTTTTAATTTCTGAAAACGGAACAAAACTTTTTGCCGCAGCTCCAGCTCAGGTTTCCGATGCCAGTGGGTTTCCATGGGCAGCTGCGATGTCTTCCGAACTTTAGGACGGGATCGTGTCGTAGTGGGATGGTGGCATGATAGGGCTGGGACGACTTCACCAGCCTCGAGCTCATCGCCGGTGCGTTTCAGGCTCCCGTTGTAATCATCACAGACAACCTCGATTGATACGCCTAATTCCGGTGACCATGGCCATGGTGGAGACGGAGGTATATCGGGGTAAAGCTCAAGGAGGACCCGATTTGCTTGTTGAGTTCATTTTTCTGATCCGATTTCTCTCTTATGTATACTGCTTTGATGATCTGCGACGACGGCCTCAATTTCTAGGCTTGCAGCGGCTACATAGATTTCATAGAAGCCGACGACAAGTAATCATCAGAGCAGGGACGAGCTATCAGCAGAACAAAGCTAGCAGCGACAAGCAGCAACGACATGGACGAGGTGAGAAAAAAATGGTTTTTTTGTTTAATACGGATCTAGCTAGAGCACAAACAACACTACAGAACAAAGCTTCGGTTAGCGCACGATTTTTTTTAACTAAGTATACACAACTTTTCATGAGCAGACTATTGCTGCACCTGAATTAACGATCTGGAGGCTGAAGCTGTTTGGTTACCTCAGGTAATTCATTATTCATGTTTGTTCACAGCTTTATAATACTATTACTATTTTGGCTCCCGCAAGATACACAATATTATATGTAGATTTTTTTCTTCCAGAGAATGCAAATAATGATTCAACAAGTGGTTGATTGGAGAAGATGTGGAAAACCAAATATTTGTGTGATGTAATAAGAAACGATGTAGTCATTATATTTTCCTACCTACAATCTTAACCTATCTTGGTCATGCCTTTGTCGGATCGTGCATCTTAAAGAGCTTTTTCATGGCCTATTATTTTGGATTTCGTTCGTGTCTCAATTGAACTTGGTTTAGTTCTTTTTGTTCAAATTTCTCTGTGCATGTCGATTGCAAATTAATTGTTGCAACGAGTGGCAGGGCCACTAACTACTGCGACGAGGAGAGTGGCATATGAATGACACTTTTGGCTCGAGCTCAACGGCCTCCAAGTGGCGCGGAGGATGATAACACCACAGCAGCATCATTGATTCATCCGCACGACGTGGTAGAGGAAGAAAATAAAGGAGAACCACACGTAGCCCAGAGAAAATTCCATCCACGTAAAGGTGAGATCTCATATATGTGTTGTGCAGAGAGTTTTTTATCCCGGTGCAACGCACGGGTATTTCTGCTAGTCTATACATACCTAATAATAAAGCACGAAATGTTTTTCCCGGTCCAACACTTTTTTAGACGATTTTATCCCTCAAAGTTATTAACAACTACCCACTATGGCACCCATAAGTCAAAAAAAAGTTCTCAACCGGAAAAAAAAAATTGTCCAACACCCATAAGTCAGATGCGACATTATGATTCGGGTCTGTTTCTCCAAGAGACACCAAGCGCATCTGAAAAAAACCAAGCGCGCGTGCGGACGGTAGGCAGAGCAGGGAGGAGACACGGGGCTACCTAGGTGGCGTGCAGGACGAGCGTCCGGGTGTGACCGTCGGCGACCCTACGAGCGCCAGGTCGTTGAGAAGAAGTGGCAGAAGTTGGAGCGGACATGCCGGTGTGACGGCTGCTTCTCCAGGGCCATCTATCCCAGGTCCACCATGGGAATTGGACCTGCAACACACCAAAATTACTGGCCTCTATGGTCTCGAGCGCGGCCATGGCGCTGGCTTTCCGGGTGCAGCCGCTTGTATGAGACGTAGCTCTCCATGGTCTCGGGCGCGGCCATGGCGTTGGCTTTGCAGGTGCAGCCGCTTGTATGAGACATCGTAGCTAGGCACGAGAGCTCGGCCATGGAGATGGCTTCGTCTTGGTTTTCATGGGACCTCAAACTCTAAGTAAAAAAATACAAGCAAAAACGGGTGAGGTAATAGGATGGAGTGGTCTATTCAGGACATGATTTTGAAGATTTACTTGATTTAATGTCAATTTTGAGACGAATTTAGAAGAAATTTTGAGGGAGAAGCACGAGCCCGGGATAGGTTGTGACCTTCTGTTAAGGAAGATGAAGTCCATATGATGTGGAAGTAAGGAAATATCTGAAAAGCTAGGATGTGGGACCTGGAGAGACGGGTACAAAGTTGTTTCGGGCTGGTCTTCCTACGGAAAACACGAGTGGGCTTAAAGAGTCAGCCGAAATTAGATGCTACAGTAAAGACCATATGCAAAGGGATAATTTGTGTTTAATATAGTACCACTTCGGCTTTTTAGATTGAGTCTCACCAGTTTATGTACGTTCAGAAATTATCTAGAATATCGGCAAGTCAAGTTGGAAATCAACAAGGAGTCGTACTGTTGCTTGGTCTGAAGATATGATTTTCTATGCCATATTTTTTTTTTGAACAGAATTTTCTATGCCATATGGTGTGAGCTAATTAAATGCGAGACATTGTGGGTTGATATGAAGATGCGATTACCTATCGCATATGGATGGTTGTGAGCTAATTAAATGGTGGTATCGTTGGGTGCACATTGGCGGATGATTAAATTGGTTGGAGTGATTGTGATTTATTCAAACGTTTCGTGAGGAGATGATGAAAGGAAAGCACCTCAAGGAAGAGGAAGAGGGGGTTTAGAAAAAAAATATTCTATTTATAAATTGGAACAATCAATTGATCGAGGAGAGGATGTCACCGAGCAAGTTAAAAAAAAACTATGTACGTTGTGACGAGCCATTTTAAATAAAAACTTACCACCGACGCAACAAAGACTAACTTTTTTCGCCACAACGCGCGGGCATTTTGCTAGTTTTATATAGTAAAGAAAGAAGAAAGTTGATGGAGATGGAATAATATCCGTGTGCATGGGGAATTACTGCGTAGGATTTTAGCGAAACGCTAGCAAGTACTCCCTCCTCCGTTTCAAAATATAAGATGTTTTAGGTTTATGAAGAAAATATATCTAGACTTGTTTTAATACGTAGATTCATTCCAAACCTGAGTGAACATACGTACTAAAAGTAGTATAGATACTTTGCTTCACAGAGCTAAAACATCTTATTCTGAAACGGAGGGAGTAACTACTTAGCTGTCTGATCTTCTTAGTACTCGGAGCGAAATAAAAACAACAAATGAAGTACTCCTTCTAACCTAAATTAGTTGACTTGGTTTGTCTAGATTCGGATATATTTAGACTTGTTTTAGTACTAGATATATCCTAATCTAAACAAAACCAAATAAACTAATTTGGATCGAAGGGAGTAAGAAAAATTGAAAACACAAAGATAACTAGGATTGGCCGATATCCTTTCTGTTTGGGAACCAAGGAGGGGTATCGACCAATCCTGGTCGAGTTTGTGTTTTCAGTTTTGTGAGTTTGCAAAAAGGGTTGCACTGAAGCAAAAGTGAAAAAATATTTTTTTGAATGTGGAAGATGTATGCATGTATGTGTGCCAAGTTTCAAACTTAAATTCAAAAGTAAATAACTTGTGTAAAAAGACGAAGTACCCGATGAGCAATACAAGTCCTGGATTTTGGTGTGCAAACATTCGGAGGATCATGTTACGTGGAAATTCCATGATCGACAGTTCTGAGTGGACACTTGTTAGTTTCTACTCCCTTGGTTTCAAAATACTCCCTCCGTTTTAAAATATAAGATGTTTTAGGTTTGTGAAGGAAATGTATCTAGACATATTTTAGTGTGTAGATTCACTTTAAACATGAATGAACATATATACTAAAAGTAGTTTAGATACATTTGTTTTATAAAGCTAAAACATCTTATATTTTGAAACGGAGGGAGTATATTCTAAACCTACACACCAGAAGGAGGTATCTACGGATACATTCGTTTTACAGAAGTTATACGCGCGCGCGGCAATGACTTAATTGCCTGTCGGGCACGGCAGCGACGCGCTTGATTGATTGAGCGGCACATCCACCACGCCAGAAATAGCCTTCCTTACAGCGGGCGATCTTATCTTAGCTCAAAATCATGTTTAGGCAAACAAAAGTGTCCGAGGTTCCCGATACACACCTTTTTTTTTTTGAGAATCTCCCGATACACACCTATAGTACTTCCGTTGATCATTTTATGGAATGGGCCATATAGCCCGGTTTGGACGTCGGATGGTTTGGCGCTCGGCTTGCCATTTTCGGCCGCGACACGCTTTAGCGACTCACGCGTCACCAGGCCGGAAATAGCTCCCTCGACTGACGGTTGTGGGCTGGAAAGTCTCATCTCATTTACAAAAGGCCACGACCAATCCTGATATGTGGCGATGACACACGGAATTCCAAAAGCAAGCTCAGGTAGTACACAATGTCACGGCCCACGGCTCGATATTAGCCAGCGTCCCGCAGCTTAGCACAGAGGGGAGCGCGAGCAGATCACCAGTCCAGTACCACCGTAGCACAATGCTCTCCGTCTGCGCGATCCCTGCCGCCACTACAGGAAACTGTAACTACGCCGAGGGCCGGTAGCCTTCGGCACAGCCGGACAATGCCGTCGGCACAGGCTGTGCCGACGGTAACCATCGGTGTATCTCCCTCGGCGTATGTCCTGGTCGGCATAGGGAAATGGCTGTCGACACAGCCTCTTCCCTTCGACACAACATCTCCCAGCGGGCCCCGCGTGTCAGCAACGTCCGTCCGCGCTAACGGCCGCGTCAGACAGCTACGCCGACGGCCGGGCCGTCGGCACAGGCCCAGCCCGTGAACCACCGCAGGCCCCCACGTGCCCGTCTACGCCGACGGCGGCACAGACCCTCCCTCGAGCTGCCACGTTACAGGCTCTCCCTCGAGCCCGCCACGTCGCCAGCTACGCCGACGGCATAGCCGTCGGCAGGCTGTGCCGACGGCATTACCGTAGGCGTAGCTATATCCAGTTTTTTTTTCTGTTTCCATTTCTAATTCAGTTTGAGCATCCAAAATATCAGCGAAATAATTTAATGACATTGCAATATCAGCAAAATAATTTGAGCATCCAAACAAATAACCATGACATTGCAATATCCATCGTCATCCAAGCAACAACATGATCATCCACAAAACATATTTGTTATACATACAAACTCATCACAAGTGCATACACATAGAAGATATGACAAGTGCATCCACTAGCTCTAGCTCTAACCATGTCCATGCTCATGGTCCAAAACTCGTTGTATGTGTCGGTGTGTCAAGGAGCCCGAGGCTTCCTGTTCCGAGCTCAGGAGACGCTCGCAGTTGTCGGACCATCGGGGAAGTAGAACCACTAGCGGAACCACCATCGGGCGCCATGATACGAAGTTGTGCATCAACACGCGACGGACTAGGCGAGGCCGAGGCACGACCAAAGGGTCCAACATTCCTGGAGCATCCTGTGCCCTACATGTTTGGGCAAAAACTTAGCAACTTGCGAGGCATATGAAAGCATTAACAAGTGGTTTGGCAAAGAACTCACCGGGGTCCCTCCGTAGTATGTGGCAGCGAAATCTTCCCTCGATATGCAGCGAGGCAGCATCCCAGGATCAGGTGGCTGGTCACCTTCCACCGAAACCCGCTGTCCAGTGATAAAGTAGTGATTCATCGCCTACAGGATAGTTATATGCCAGTCGTTGCAGGAACAAAGGTTCAAACTAGAGGAAGTGAGACTTATCATCATTTGCAAAAGTAAAGTTTAAAACTTACAGCCGTCACTTTTCTAGCGTACGCATCACACTCTGCCCTCAGCGCAATCCATGCATTATACTCCTTGTTATAATCTCCCTGAAGGGCCTTGTAGGCATCATCAAAATCACGCTACAATTGCAAAAATAACGAATCTCGTCTGCTTAGCCGTTTAGGATCAAATTGCGGAAATAAGATGGAAATGAGAAATACTCACATCGGCGGTGGAGGCAGCAGGCCGAGGACGAGGCACGATAGAGGGGTGATCGGGGGTGAGGGTAGCCTTGACTCATGTGAGGGTCATGGTAGGCTGGACCACCCCATCAAGAATGTTGAAACAGCCATGTGGCTTGCCGTGGCTCGCCATGATCAAGGCAGTCTCATCGACCTCATGGTGCATGGGCTCATCCACCTCCAGATACAAACCCTTGAGCTTCTTGCAGTAGGTGTTGAGCTTCTCCTTGGCGTTACCAATCTTGGGGAAGCCGCGAAGGGCTGCTCTAGGTCGGGCTTCTTCGTCTTCATCTTCTCCCACACGACCAGGTCGGTAATAGGGCTATTAACCTCCCCCTCCATCTCCTCCTGCATCGGCAAAGAAATGTTAATTATGTGTGTCAACTAATAACATTATAGGAAATAAATGAAGGTTGTTCCATGTATATATATACCAAGTGCTTCTTAAAGAGACCATGGTTGCGGCTTCCCGCGCTGTGTGTTCCCATGCTGCCGCGGTTTTTCTTGTTCCGCTTGCTCACGGCCTCAAAGTCAGGATCTTCCCCGATCCATCTACTAGCCAACACCTCAAAAGTGTCTTCTTTGTGTTCACACCACATTGGCATAACCTGAAACCACAATACTCATTTCACTAACAGATAATGCAATACCAACTTAGCATCTATGGACATTCTCATTGACAATTTACTTACCGTCATGAAATCAGCCACCGACATCTTTGGCTTGTGACCCCGGGCAATCTCATCCTTCCGTATCTTAAGGCCATGCTCAGCTTGAAAGTGATTGATCAACGCATTATTGGTGTTGTACCATTGCTGTGTTGTCAACTTCCGACAAGCCTCAAGCAAAGTCGCATTCGCCGCCTCCTGATGCTCCGGTCTCACCTGATAGAAGACCTTCAATCATGCAAAAAATTATGGGAGTCATGAGATAGCACGATGGTGAGAAAAAAAAATTATGGGAGTCACAAGACAAAGTATGCCTTACCCAAAAGCTGCTAATCACAGCATCAACAACACTCTCGAAGCCCGGGCAATCGGTGGAGGCCTCATAGTCCGCCCAAAACCAGGCTAGCTTCCTTTGGCCGTTGGGGACTGTAATGTACAAGCCCGTCCAATACTTCTTGATCAAAGATCAAAGCACGCTATTAGGGTGGTGAACCCCCGCCGGTTTTAACCAGTTGCTGCACAATAAACAAACATTAGTACATGCCAAATTGTTATGACCAAAAACATGAGTTAGTCACTTACTATTTGCCGTAGGGCTCAATCGTAGGTATCTCTTCCGAGCGAGGCTCCTTCTTAGGGACACGAGCCTTCCCACGAATCGACAACTTCTTCGGCAGCGCCTCACCCTCCGGCGGCGCCTCACCCTCCGGCGGCGCCTCACCCTCTGCTTCCCTATCTTACATCCCCCAACTCCTCATCCGACTCTGACTGTGAAGCCACGGTGCCAGAAGCGGAGGGTAAGTCAGACAAACGGGCAACACGCCGCGGGGGAGACGAGTCTGGATCCTCTGAATCGAGTCTTACACCTGCATTGATAAAGAGTAACCAATTTAGCATGAAGACATAAAAAATATAAACGTAATTCATAAACAACGGGGGAGATGAGTATGTACCCGAGGCTGCACCTCCTCGTCCTCGTGCTGCACCTGGTCGTCCTCGTGCTGCACCTGGTCGTCCTCGTGGTGCACCTCATCGTCCTCGTCCTCCTACAGCAGGAAGTTCTCCCTGCGAGGGAGGTGGGTCCTCCAATCCCCTTCCTCGAGCTCCACCGTAGCGCGGGTTGGGACGAGGTACTCTTCTCCTTTGGGTAATCTTCTCTTGGCTGATCATCTTGAGAAGGGAGGCCGTTGATTCCTTGATCCCCCGAGGCATTGGTCAATCACCTGCATTATAGACATATTGAAATTAATAAGCATAAAGACATAATGCAATTAAGAAGCATGTTAAGAAATAAATACTAAGCATAAAGACATAATGCAATTAAGAAGCATCTTTAAGAAATAAATACTAAGCATAAAAACATAAAAGACCCTCACTTCTAGTCATCACTATCATAAAGTACTTGGTTGTGGTGCATCGCGTTCTCATTTTCACTATCACTATCACTATCACGTGAGTAGCAAGGCTCGTCGCACGATGGAGGCTCATCATTGTTGAAATTCGCCTCATGAAACTTGTTGAGCATATCAACGTCCTTTAAATCCACCACTGTCTCACCACGAGTTTGTGCATCGTTCTCGAGGTCCTCATGACCCACTTGTATGTCAAAAACCCCGAAGTTCTCTTCCTCTTGATAGAAAATTCCCTCGTATGTCACAGGTTCAATGTTGAGGTAATCGTTGGCGTTGGGCCTAGGTAGCTTACCATGTGGCGATACCTGGAAGACGACTTCCCAACCCAAAAGTTCCTCTTTCTTGCATGGGTAGGGAAGTAATAAACTTGCTTGGCTTGGTGAGCCACTATATAGACATCGGCTTTGCAATAGGTGGTTGAAGGCCTAACTTCAACTAACCCAATGGAAGGGGTACTTCTTTGTCCATCGATGGGGTCGAACCAGCGGCATTTGAACACAACGAGCTTGAGTTTTATGTTCGTCTCAAACGCCAGCTCATATACGTCCTCTAATATACCGTAGTAATCAACTCCATCGGTTCCTGCGGTGAAGACCCCAGTATTTATAGTTTTTGCATTAGGCCGATTGTTCTGGTGAAACTCTGTATGGAAGCGATACCCATTAACATCGTACTTCTGATACCTCATGACTCTACGGATACAACCCTGTGAAACACATCGAATCTCATTCGCCATCTCAACGTTGCGATCATCTCCCTGCAAGACATGGATTGCAACGTAAGAGGGATATGTGTAATAATAGGGAAAAGTCACGGATTTCAAGATAAGAGGGAAATTACTTTGGCCCTGAACCAAGCCACAAAATTTTTCTTTCTGGGGGCACCATATTTTAGAAGAGTGTCCAGCTCCGCGACACTGGGATCCCTCGTTTCCGACCACTATTCATCCTTGAATTGGCTAAAAGGAGAAAACACGTATTAGACCAAAACCGAGTTACTAGTTGCAATAGGTAATTTGTTCATCAGTTTACCTCATGAAACCGATAAGTTCATGCTTCATGTTCATGAGCACATAGAACATTATGCCCTCCTTTTCTTCCGGCTTCAATATGTACTCTTTTCCAGCACCGGACTTGCCATTGGGAGATTGAAAGAGTGCGATCTTGGGGTCTTCCTCCAGCTTGTCGACATTGTACCGAGTGATCGGGTTATGCAGAGTGGGAACATCATAGGCATAGTACTTTGTCGTGACGTCTGATATCTCCCCGATCAGAGTTGCCTCAGCTATGCATGCTTCAATCTTACTTTTGTTTCCACATTTCATTCGAATATACTTAAACTCTCTCTCAATACTGAGAATCATGCACTTTGGTCCACCAAAAGTACCTCGTTCGCGAGGTGCATGATGAGATGTGCCATCAGAGTAAAAAATCCTGGCGGAAAGATCGTCTCCAACTTGCATAGCAACTCTGGCACTAGTTCCTGCAGCCTCTCAATCAGCTCGGGAGATACCTGCTTAGCACACAAAGTGCAAAAGAAATAGCTCAACTCCGTGAACACTCGCCATACATGATCGTGGAGATACCCTCGAACCATCACCGGCATCAGCCGCTCAATCCATATATGATAGTCATGACTCTTTAGGCCGGTGACTTTTCCCGTCGCAAGATTGACTCCCTTACTAATATTTGAACAATAACCATCAGGGAACATCACGACGTACTTGAGCCACCTGAATGACTCCTTCTTTTGGTCACTATCAAGGCAGAAGATGGCATGCGGCTTGAACCAATTTCTTCGATTGCGGTCAGGAGGCTGCATGTGTTGTTTCTTCCTATCACATAGCTTCTCAACATCGACCCTAGCCTTGACATTATCCTTTGACTTTCTAGGGATGTTGCAAATTGTGTGAAAGAGGGACTCTCCTACATTCTTTTCAGTGTGCATCACATCGATGTTATGGGAAAGTTCGAGGTCCTTGTAATACTCGAGCTTCGTTATGGCTGCCTCGTGAGTCCAGTTGAGCGTTTTGTTGGAGATATGCCCAAGAGGCAATAATAAAGTGGTTATTATCATATCTTCACACTTATGATAAATGTTTACATACCATGCTATAATTGTATTAACCGGAAACATTAATACTTGTGTGATTTGTAAACTAAAATAAGAGTCCCTAGTAAAGCCTCTTGTTAAACTAGCTTGTTGGTTAATATATGATCATGGTTTCCTGATCATGAACACAGAGATGTTATTAACAACATGGTCATATCATTAGAGAATGATGTGATGGACATACTCCTATAGTTAAGCGTAGCATAAAGATCAAGTCATTTAATATAGTTCATTTGCTATAAGCTTTCTGATACATAGTAACCTAATTCCTTCGACCATGAGATCATGTTAATCACCATCACCGGAAGGATGCTTTGATGACATCAAACACCACACCGTAACTGGGTGGCTATAAAGGTGGCATTAAGTGTTCGGAAAGTATGTGTTGAGGCACATGGATCAAGAGTGGGATTTGTCCATCCATATGAATCACATATCATGGGCCCTCTCGGTGAAATGTCATCCAATTAGCTTGCAAGCATGTGACTGGCTCACAAGGGATCACATATCATGGGAACGAGAAAAGAGTACTTATCGGTAACGAGGTTGAACTAGGTATGCAGAGATACCGACGATCATAACCTCGGATAAGTAAACTATCGTGAGACAAAGGTAAATTGGTATCGTATGTGAGTGGTTCATTCGATCGCAAAGTAATCGTAGAAATATGTGGGAGCCATATGAATTTCCAGATTCCTCTATTGGTTATTGTTCGGAGAAGTGTCTCGATCATGTCTGCATAATTCACGAACCGTAGGGAGACACACTTAAGGATTCGACGTTGTTTGAGTAGTTATGGTATTATGAGAAAGAGACCGAATGTTGTTCGGAGTCTCGGATGGGAATGGTCCGGAGAATAAGATTCATATAAGGAAAGTCCCGTTTCGGAGTTCGGAAATGATTCCGATGTTTTCATCGGAAATGTTCTAGAAGGTTCCGGAATTTCCGACACTCCGGGGGGGAAGGGGTACATGAATGTGTCATTACATATTGGAATGATTGCATCATGTACTAAGTGTTCTCGCTGTTCCAAATAAAGGATTAAATTGAATCCCAAACTGAAAAGTCAAACGGCCAGTTTGAAAGTCAAACGGCTAAAAGCAGCTGGGAAACAAGCAAGAGGAGGTTGAAACCGACTTGGGGAGGAGTCCTCCTCTCCAAGCGGCGCACCACCTAGGCCGAGTTGGGAGGGACTCCCTCCCCCACTTGGCGCCTCCTCCACCTATAAGAGGAGGCGGGGCCTCCTCCTCTAGACACACAAGTTCCTATCCTCTAATCTAAACCCTAGCCAAAGCCTCCAGTTTAGAGCCGTTTGGTTTAGAGCTTCTAATTGCCCTAGCCTTGGTTTAGAGCCTTCTAATTGGTGTGTATAATCCTAGACCACTAAAGCTCTCATACTCCACCATACTCGCAGCTTAAGGCGAAGCCTGCGGGATCTCCCTCTACTTCGGTACCACCGTTGTCTTTGCCGGAATCGCGAGGAGAGTGCTACAACCTCCATTTTCTTTGGAACAAGGAGAGGAAGGTCTTCGTAATCGAACGTGTGACCGACTAAGGCCTATGGAGCCTTGGCCCGGAAGGATCGTCTACGCGATCTTGAGATCGGAAAGAGTACGACTACATCACCCACGAGAATCTGCTCTCGTTAACCGCTTTGGAATCTTCGAGGGTAAGTTATTCCATCGACTCGTTGCTACAATCTAGTAGATAGATCTTGGCTTGTTTGTTTGTATGCGATAGAAAATTTTTGTTTTCCATGCTACGAACCCCTACAGTGGTATCAGAGCCGTGTCTATATGTAGAACACAATGGTCATTGTGGGCGTTGATGCTTTTATTGTCGATTGCTTCTTGTGTACTTTGCATCTTGCGGTATGTTGGGATGAAGCGGCCCGGGCTAACCTTACATGACATCGTTCATGAGACTTGCTCCACGCTTGACATGCAACTTGTATTGCATAAGTGGCTTTGCGGGTGCATGTTTCTCCTAGCATAGTTAAGATCCAATTTACAACGGGTGATTAACAATACTAGTATCAATGTTGTGGTTCTTGTTCGTAAGTTAGAATGACACTTAATGAAAGCCCCAAACCACGTAAAATATGCAAAGAAAGTAGAGGCGTCTAACTTTGTTTTGCAGGGGTGTGCTGTGATGTGATATGGCCATGATTGTGATTATATATGATGTATGCAATGTTCCTTATTGTAAGTTGGCAACGGCGAAGCCATATGGTTGTCTTTAAATTCTGTTAAGACCCGCGTGTCTATTCAAAGTAGTTGTAATAGTTGAAGCCGGTGGACGACAACCATGGAGAAGCGTCATTGACCTTGATGCAATGCCGGTGATGATGGAGATCATGTCCATGCTTGAAGATGGAGATCGGAAGCACAAAGAAGAAAGTCCATATCATATCACATATTATTGAATTGCATGTGATGTTAATTCTTTATGCATCTTGTATTGCTTAGTAGACGACGGTAGCATTATAAGATGATCCCTCATGCATATGAATTTCAAGTCATAAAGTGTTCACCCTTAGTTAGCACCGTTGCTAAAGCTTGTTGTTTCAAAGCACCACGTGATGATCGGGTGTGTTAGATTCTACAAGTGTATACAACGTGAGCAAGCCAGATTTGCTCATGCGGAAACTAAGGTTTGATCTTGACGAGCCTAGCATGTACAGACATGGCCTCAGGAACACGGATTACCGAAAGGTAGAGCATGAGTCATATAGTAGATATGATGAACATGTTGATTGTTCGCCATTGAAGCTATATCAACTCTCGTGATGATCGGTTTTGATATGGTGGATTTGGTTCGTGTGATCACTAAAACAATGTGAGGGATGTTGTTTTGAGTGGGAGTTCACCTAGATTAATTTAATTATTAATTAGAACTCAATTTATCATAAATTAACTCAAAGTGAATTTGCATAGTTATTGTAGTCATTGGCATCCGTTTACCACCTTGCGCTTAGTTATAATTGAGATGATAGAACTATAGAATTCTGGTTAGTTACTTTACGAACTGGCATCGTATTGTTTTTGAAGTGTTAATCTAAAGTTTAAAAGTCCTATTGCAAACTTTCAGTAAGTTCCGGTTACTCCATGAAGTTTAATAATTGGTATTAAATCAAGAGTGACAATTCCAAGTGTTAGTATATAAGTATCATGTTTGTCTCCATGATTCTTGATATTCAAAGGATTCTCTTAATATCAAGGTTATCTAGGATCTGAAAGCGTTGTTTCAGAAACCATGATGTGTGGAAGATATTTTGATATCTGAAACGAAGTATTGGTTACAACATGATAGAGTATAATATGGCAAAAGTCATGTTCTCATATTTGATGAGAATTTGCAAAAGGTTGGAGACACTAGTTGTCCTAATCCTTCAAAAGGTTTTGGAGAGCAACATTATACTCGCGATTCACCATTACAAACTAAAAGTAGCTTGATCATGGATAAATCCATGATGAGGGTGAATATTTGATGTAGGTAAAATGTTTACTACACCAAGAGATTACTAAAGAAAGGAATTTGAAAGAACACCAAACATTTGATGATGGTGACCTACTTCAAAGTGCAAGTCCAAAGACATTGGTATTTTACTATACATGCTTTGGACTATGTGTCATGTATATGGCTCCACTATTGATGTTGATAGATTCTTTCATACAGAAAAGGAAATACTGAAAGAGAATCTCATAAATATATGGCAGAAAAGAAAATACTAGAATTAAGTATATAGATGATATACATGTTATGGCTATATTCTTTGCTTATTAAACAATGTGGTTATTAAGTATTTGATACTGAATTTGTTGGTGTGAATCGTCATACGAAACAACAGAATTCATGAACTACAATGGCCTAAGTAACTAGCAAAAGAATATGTGATGATGTTCATCGAGAACAAATAAAGGGTTATTGTGTTGCTCGTTAAAACATCAAAGCTTGCCTTCAATATTTGTTTTATCAGGTATTATGAGAACAAAAGGGTTGTTCAAATAATTGCCGTAATCCATAAAAGATGGATGATTCACAAATCTCGTTGGAGAAATCACATCCATAAAACTAGTGCTAAAAATGTCGAAAGACAAATTGATTGAAAGATCACTTAGGAAGTGACATCGCAGTTTAAATTATATTGGAAAGAAAACATGAAGAAACTCCATATGGATGGAATTTTGGAGTCTATTTGATTTTGATCAAATGACGCTTGTGAAACTTTCCTAGAGATAATTAAAACTTCGTTCATAGGCCAAAAGGGAACGAATGACTAGCTTATTGGAACTTGTACATATTGTTGTACGAAATCCATTATGTATAGTCAAAAGCGATGGATTTCAACTTCATATGCTTTCTCCGAAAATTTGAGTGAATATATGAGTATTTACTTAATAAGGATAAAGTATAAAACACTTGAAAAGTTCAAAGACTTTCAAGATGAAGTGCAAAATCATTGTAACAAGAATATGAATAGTTTATGATAAGATCATAAAGGAAAATATTTAAGTTACAAGTTTAGCATAATACCTAAGATTTAAGGAATCGTTCCGTGGATTTGCATTTCCGAAACACCATAAGAGTATGGAACGTTCGAGATATGTAATTAAACCTTGTTTGACATGGTAAGATCAAAGGTATAATTCATAAAACTGCCATTATATTTTAAAGATTAAAAGCTTTAGAGATTACCGTTTTTTCACTGAAAAGAGCTCCATCATAATCCGTTGAAATGACACCATATAAAGTTATGGTTTGGGATTAAACCCAAGTAGTCCTTTCTTAAACATTGGTATGCTATGCATAAGAAAGATGTTTGCAACCAAAGTCGGATGAACCTGACTTTGTATAATTGTTAAGTATTCCTCCATAAACACCGGAGACAAAAGTGTTTGTCGCTTAGAACGTCAAGTTTCTTTGAGAAGGAATTTTTCGTGAAAAGTAAAATGGGAGGACAATAGAACTTTGATAAGGTTAAAAGAACCTTAGCTATATGTGCAGAGTTGCGCAGCGCCGAAAAGTGTTCCGGAGGCAACAACAATGCTCATGGCTCACATGCCTCAAAGGTTGTGGTCACAGAGATCTAAGTTCCTATTGAAACAAGTAGGTCGGGTAAACAGTCAAATACCAAGATTTGAGGGTTGAATCATTATTTGTGAATAATGAACTGACTACATGCAAAGAAGCAATGATGGGCCCTGACTCCGTAAAATGGCTTTAAGCCATAAAATCCGTGATAGTTCCATACACGTGAAATCAAGTTTTGAATTTGAAGGACCCTCGAGAAAGGTGTAAGACCTTACAGTTGTGTCTGGATCTATAAAGAAATAGACATGGATGTTTCACATCCATAATCGACATATTGGGAAAGAGTTCACAACAATGTTCAAAGGTTGACTATGACAAGATTTGATCTTTCATAGTGATATTTAGTCTAGACGGATTAATGTAGCAACCACTACATATAATTTTATTATATGATAGTTGAATAAACAAAACAAGTTCTTCTAATAGAATCGTTACCAAGGACATGTGCATAACACGGTCCATAGGGTTTTGTTAATTCATAGGATGCTAAAAGCATATGCAAACTTCAATGGTTGAAGTGAGCATCGCGGAGTTGGAATATTCACTATGATGAAACTGTTAAAGGAGTTTAAAAGTTCATTAGAGACAATGAAGATGCTTGCATTTGCAAGAAATTAAGTGGGAGCGCTAAGACATGTTTCTAATACATTATGTGGAAGACATATTGTTGATTGGAAATAATGTATCTTCTATTAACACATATTAAGAATTTCATACCGATGAAAGACTTAGGCAAAACCCAAATATTTGGCATCAATAAACGCTAATATGGTTGTGCCAGAAGTACATAAACGAGATATTGAATGAGTTCAATATAGAAACTACAAGAAAAGGTTCTTGTCGCACAGAAAGGATTGAAAGAGTTCAATGTTGATGATATATTCAAGTGTATTGACATTTGGTAAAGTGAAACAAATAATCAAGTATAGATTGATACTTGATGTATGAAATCACAAAGAGTATTTATATCAATCATACTGTGATATGTACAAATACAGATATGTCCTATGCTCTAAATGTTGTGAGCATATACCAGAATGATTCGTAAGATGATCATTGGACAATAGTAAGGATATTCTTATGATTTTTTGGAAGAACTAAGAGTATATTATTTGTAGAAGTGACAAATAGATGGTTAGTTCATTGTAAAAGTACTACGTTGATACTAGCTTTGTCACAAAGTACAAATTAAGTTTATCGCAATCTAAACTAAGGGTGTCACGATATAATGGAAAGTGAGTTCCATAATGGATTTGGATGAGTTCCAAAGTTAAGACATTGTGACAGATACTACAACAAAAGGCTAAGTATATGACTGCTATTATAGCAGCAAAAGAGGGCATTTGTGTCAAGTAGTTTGTTATCAAACTAGGTGTAGTTCACAGAGGGATAATACTATGAAGATATATTGTGCGACAATATTATCAACATGTTTTAACCCCAAAGAACTAAAGGTCACACCGAAAGACCAAATTTATACAAAGCCATCTCATTAGAGAATGAGTGATGCGTGAGGCATAAAGACATGCAATTACACACGGACTGGAAGTGTCGGATCCGAGATCGATTGACCACTAGCAATCGTGTACATACAACACCGGAAAGCCATAGGTGTTATATACACAAAGGTTTGAAACTAGATTATTGACTCTAGTGCAAGTGGGAGACTGTTGGAAATATGCCCAAGAGGCAATAATAAAGTGGTTATTATCATATCTTCACACTTATGATAAATGTTTACATACCATGCTATAATTGTATTAACCGGAAACATTAATACTTGTGTGATTTGTAAACTAAAATAAGAGTCCCTAGTAAAGCCTCTTGTTAAACTAGCTTGTTGGTTAATATATGATCATGGTTTCCTGATCATGAACATAGAGATGTTATTAACAACATGGTCATATCATTAGAGAATGATGTGATGGACATACTCCTATAGTTAAGCGTAGCATAAAGATCAAGTCATTTAATATAGTTCATTTGCTATAAGCTTTCTGATACATAGTAACCTAATTCCTTCGACCATGATATCATGTTAATCACCATCACCGGAAGGATGCTTTGATGACATCAAACACCACACCGTAACTGGGTGGCTATAAAGGTGGCATTGAGTGTTCGGAAAGTATGTGTTGAGGCACATGGATCAAGAGTGGGATTTTTCCATCCATATGACGGATAGATATACTCTGGGCCCTCTCGGTGGAATGTCATCCAATTAGCTTGCAAGCATGGTGGCTCACAAGGGATCACATATCACGGACGAGAAAAGAGTACTTATCGGTAGAGGTTGAACTAGGTATGCGAGAATCTGAGCGATCATAACCTCGGATAAGTAAACTATCGTGAGATAAAGGGAAATTGGTATCGTATGTGAGTGGTTCATTCGACCGCAAAGTAATCGTAGAAATATGTAGAGCCATATGAATTTCAGATTCCTCTATTGGTTATTGTTAGAAGTGTCTCGATCATGTCTGCATAATTCACGAACCGTAGGGAGACACACTTAAGGATTCGACGTTGTTTGAGTAGTTATGGTATTATGAGAAAGAGACCGAATGTTGTTCGGAGTCTCGGATGGGATCCGGGATATCACTAGGTGATCCGGAATGGTCCGGAGAATAAGATTCATATAAGGAAAGTCCCGTTTCGGAGTTCGGAAATGATTCCGGTGTTTTCATCGGGAATGTTCTAGAAGGTTTCGGAATGTCCGACACTCCGGGGGGGAAGGGGTACATGAATGTGTCATTACATATTGGAATGATTGCATCATGTACTAAGTGTTCTCGCTGTTCCAAATAAAGGATTAAATTGAATCCCAAACTGAAAAGTCAAACGGCCAGTTTGAAAGTCAAAACTAAAAGCAGAAACTGGGAAACAAGCAAGAGGAGGTTGAAACCGACTTGGGGGAGGAGTCCCTCCTCTCCAAGCCGGCGCACCACCTAGGCCGAGTTGGGGAGGGACTCCCATCCCTCCCCTTGGCCGCCGGCCCTCCTCCACCTATAAGAGGAGGGGCAGGGCCTCCTCCTCTACACACACAAGTTCCTATCCTCTAATCTAAAACCTAGCCAAAGCCTCCGGTTTAGAGCCGTTTTGGTTTAGAGCTTCTAATTGCCCTAGCCTTCGGTTTAGAGCCTTATAATTGGTGTGTCTAATCCCTAGACCACTAAAGCTCTCTCATACTCCACCATACTGCTTTTTAAGCCTGCGGGATCTCCTCTCTACTTAGGTACCACGCCGTTGTCTTCGGAATCGCGAGGAGAGTGCTACAACCTCCGCCTCTTTGGAACAAGGAGAGGAAGGTCTTCGTCAATACTTAACGTGTGACCGACTACGGAAGCGCTCTTGGAGCAGCGGTCTTGGGAAGGATCGTCTACGCGATCTTGAGATCGGAAAGAGTACGACTACATCACCCACGAGAATCTGCTCTCGTTAACCGCTTTGGAATCTTCGAGGGTAAGTTATTCCATCGACTCGTTGCTACAATCTAGTAGATAGATCCTGGCTTGTTTGTTTGTATGCGATAGAAAATTTTTGTTTTCCATGCTACGAACCCCTACACGTTTTACCATATCCCTCAAATTGTGGGCTAGGAATCTCAGTACGCTTCAGAGCAAGTAGCTCGGCTTTAACAGCTACACCATCAAACATTGGTATCGCTTTTTCTTCATTCACAACTACGCCTTTCATGAAGTTCTTTTTGTCTCGTCTGAATCGGTGCCCTCTTTTGAGGAAAGGTCGATTTTTGTCAAAGCCGACATACTTGCCACCCGCTCTTAGCCAAAAGAACTCAAGTTGGAGCCTGCAAACTGGGCAAGGCCACTTACCGGATGTACACCACCTGCAAAATAGGGCGTAGCCGGGCACGTCATGCATGGAATACTGGTACCAAACTCTCATGAGGAAGTTTGTCTTAGATGCTCGATCATATGTCAACGTCCCGTGGTGCCAAGAGTGGTTCAAATCATCAATAAGCGGCTGCATGTAGACACTCAAATTTCCCCCCGGGTATTCAGGCCCTGGAATGACAAGCGACAAGAATATGGTATTCCTTTGCATTAGGACTCCGGGAGGGATATTGATCGGAATAACAAACACAGGCCAGCAGCTGTAAGAGGCAGTCGACATACCATATGGATTGAAACCATCGGTTGCTATCGCAATTTTGACATTCCGAGCCTCACTTGTGAATGCCTCGTGTTTTTCACCGAAGTTCTTCCATGCCTTACCATCAAATGGATGTCCCATCATTTCATGTCTGTGCTCGTCATGGCATCTCTTCCCTGTCTTGTGCCACTTCATCTGTGTGGCAGTCTCCTCGGTCATGTAAAGCCGCTGGATTCTTTTTACGAATGAGAGATAACGAAGAATCTTCACGGCAACATTGTTCTGTGTCATCTGACCATCATGTCCCTTTCTCTCATGATACCTAGAGGACCCACACTTGCTGCAGTACTTGTCATCCTCAAACTGTTTCTAAAACAAAAGACAGCCTACTGGACAACAATCTATCTTTACATAATCCATGGTGAGCACTTTCATGATTTTCCCGCATTCGTACATGCTTTTAGGTAGAGAATGCCCTCCAGGCAACATGTTACCATATGTAAATAAATTACTTTCAAAGCTTGCTCGGGTGGTGGCGTACTGGAACTTGTCGGCTAGTATTTGCGAGATGGCATCGAGTTGAGACACTTCCGCACCCAGATATTGCGGTGACCCAGCATACCACTGCATGATGTAGTACACTATAGTCGTTGACATAACACCAATGAAACACCGTTCACTAGTATTACATCCCTCAGAGTAGTACAACAGAAACATAGCAGGTCCAAGACATGACTATAGGTTACAACTCAAATCTTTACACAAGATCCAGAGAACACTCTAGGTTAAAGAGAGAGAAAGAAACTTCTTACAAATAAGAATCAGGAATAAATAACTCATAGCTACCATACTTATAAAACTAGTAGTTGAACTACGAGGCTTGCATTGCTGCTATTGCAATACTCTACAGAAGTAGGTTCTATGGTTAGAAATTCTATTTTTATATAAACAGCAACTTCATCTTCACTTGAGTTGATGTATATGTTGACTTTCTTGACTTCATTAAAGAGCGTTAGATTTTGATGATGATTCCTGGAGCATAACTTGATGTAGACGTCGTCTGTACTGGCTTTAGAACCTAGCAAAGATACTTTGAGTACGAGCGTACTTAACAAGTACACTAGAAAAGGAGTATTTGATGTACTATATCTACAGCTACAGATCATAGGTCGTAGGCAATGCATGTTTTGAAGGGAATATGCCCTGAGAGGAAATAATAAAGTGTTTATTATGTGTATTCCAAGTATATGATGGATGTTTATTTTGCATGCTATAATTGTATTAATACGGAAACGTTAATACATGTGTGTTTAATAAACAAACAGAAAGTTCCTAGTTATGCCTCTCTAATAAACTAGCTCGTTGATTAACAAGATGATCAAGGTTTCCTGATCATGGACATTGGATGTTGTTAATAACGGGATCACAGCATTAGTGTAATGGTGTGATGAACATTCATCCGAAGTATAGCATTACGATCAAAGTCATTGAGTTTATATTGCTATAACAACTTACGAAGTGATCCTAATCCTTAGACCATGATATCATGCCAATCACTAACACCGGAAGAGTTTCTTGATAACATCAAACGTCACACCTTAATGTGAGGTGATTATAAAGATGGATTCGTAACTAATAAAGTGTTATGTTGAGGCTCATGGATCGAGAGTGGAATTTGTTCATCCCGATGACGAATAGATATACTCAGGCCCTCTCGGTGATATCACATTGATTAGCTTGCAAGCAAGTGATTTGATCACTAGAATGTTATATCACAGAACGAGAAAGAGTGCATGTCGGTAGCAGATCAAACTAGGTATGGAGATACCGATGATCGAATCTCGGACATGTAATATATCGTGAAACAAAGGGATTAAGATACTAGCGTAAAGGTTACGACGATCACAAGAAAGTCATCGTTGAATGTGTGGAGTCGATGGGTCTCAGATCCGCTTCGATTATTGATCGAGAGGAGTCTCGATCATGTCCGCATTATTCACGAACCGTAGGGTGACACACTTAAGAGACACCGACATCCAATTGGAGCAAATGTTTCATGCGAAAAGAATGAACAAGCGAGAATTTATTTCACTAGATCGAAATAGGTTTTGGTGAAATTGCATAAAGTGGTTATGCATGTGAAATAGAATTCTAGCAAGGGGTTATTTGTGAATGTTTGTCATTAAAGTAATTGACAAAATTCTGAATAAAATAAAGAGTTTTATTTAATGAGAGTTTGCATTAAATTTGGTGGAAATTTAATGGGAATTTGAGTGGACTTTTGAGTGGAGGGATTTAAAGGGCATTTTGTGAGTGGAGTGTCCACCCACATGAATGAAGGAGGGAGGGAAGCCCCATGGCCAGCGGCCACCCCTTGGGTGCCCCCTCCTCCTATAAAGGCCCCTCCTCACTTGTCTCTCACACCTCCTCGTGAAGGATCTCTCTCCCCTCTAGAATTTATCCCCCATGGTCTCGGACTAGCGAGATACATGTTCCCGGTGGCTATTCGGCAAGAAAGAGTTGTGCTTCCTCTGCATCGCTGGAGCGAGGAGGCGGAGGTTGCTCGGTGCCTCGAACGTGTGTGCGAGCACGGATGCGCTGCTGATTTGCGGCGCTAGGACTTCCTCTCGATCTTGAGATCGGCAAGATATCGTCTACATCAACCACGAGTTGAACTCGTTAAGCTTTTTCGGTCTTCAAGGGTATGTTCTCTACGGATATACATCCGCCCGTTGTTTGTATCTAGTAGATAGATCTTGGTATATAGTTCACATCGTAGGAAAATTTTTGTTTTCTATGCTGCGAACCCTACAGTGGTATCAGAGCCGGATCTATGCGTAGATACTTTACACGGGTAGTACACATATGCGTATGTGGGAGATGATGATAATGTTGTTGCTCCTTTGTTGTAATTTTGGATATTGGTGGCATAGTGGGATGAAGCGGCCCAGACAAACTTTACATGTCCTCGCACATGAGACCTGTTCCACGCTTGACATGCAACTAGTTTGCATAAGTGGATAGCGGGTGTCTGTCTCTCCTACTATAGTCAATATCTATTTTGCAAGCGAGTTGTCAACAATTTGATTATCCTCGTTGTGGTTCATGTTCGTAGGTAAGAACGGTTCTATCTCGAAAGTCCTAAGCCACGTAAAACTTGCAATGGATAAATTAGAGGCGTCTAGTTTAGATTGTTGCTGGGCTAGTGTTATGATATGGTAGTGTTGTAAGTAGAAGTATGAGATGATACTCTTACAACACACATAGCGTGTAAAATCCATAGACCTTGGATTTACACATATAGGTATGATAGTGATCATACCACGATGCACATGATAGAGATCATCTGCGGGAACCATATCATTTCACTAATAAACATATGATGTTTGATAGCATCTTATATTGCTTGTTTAGCTCTTTGTTAGCATAATAAGATGATCCCTCATTTAAATATCAAGATAAGAATGTGTTCTTCCTTTAGTATGCACCGATTATGTTTTCGTCGCTCCAAGACATCACGTGATGATCGGGTGTTCTTGGATCCACGACCATATTTCGGGTGTAAAACAGTTACACACGCGAATACTAAGGTTCTAACTTGGAGAGCCTAGCATGTACAAACATGGCCTTGGAACACGGACCGAAAGGTTAAGCATGAGTCATATAGTTGATATGATGCCCATTTGATGCTCGCCTTTGAAGCTATACCGACTCACGTGATGATCGGACTTGGTATAGTGGATTTGGTTCATGTAATCACCAAAAAGGCACGAGGGATGTCGTTTTTGAGTGGGAGTTCATTCATAATATGGATTATTTGAACTCAATCTATCATACACTTAGTCTAAACTTTACAAATTCTGTTGTAGATGGCACCACCTGCTTTTAATTTCAATGTGTTCATGGAGAAAGAGAAACTAGCAACAAACGGTAGCAACTTTACCGAATGGGCCATGAATTTGAGTATTCTCCTCTGCTTTGCACAAAAGCAATATGTGCTAGAAGCCAAGCCCCCACCTTAGATGATGCCCCTGACGAGGAGAAGAATGTCTATCAGACTCGTCAGGAGGACCACAACTTAGTTCATTGCGGCATATTGTATGGGCTAGAGACGGAACTTCGAAAGAGTTTAGCACACGGCCATGCATTTGATACAATGAGTGAGTTGAAAATGATTTTCGACACACATGCTATCAGAGAGATCTAAAACGCTTGTAAAAGTTCTTTAGTCGCATGATGGAAGAGCACAACTCCGTTAGTGAGCATGTACTCAAGATGTAAGACGCCGATAAGCTTGTGTCCTTGGGAATATCGATTCCCATTGACTTAGGCATCCATCGTGTTCTCAGTCTCGCCACCTAGCTATAAGAGCTTCGTGATGAACTATAATATGCCGCATGAAGAAGTATCTCGAGCTTCGCCAATGCTTAAAACCTGCAAGTGGAGATCAAAAAGGAACATCAAGTGTTGATGATCAATAGGAACACTGGTTTCAAGAAAGACAAGAAGGGAAAACGGAAGGTAAGTAAGGGCGGCAAGCTTGTTGCCGCGCCTGAAAAGAAACCCCGAGTTGGACCTAAGTATGATTCCGAGTGCTACTATTGTAAGGGGACTGACCACTGGAAGCGCAACTGCCCCAAGTATCTGGCAGACAAGAAGGCCGGCAAGGCAAACAAATGTATATATGATATACATGTTATTGATGTGTACTTGACTAGTGCTCGCAGTAGCACCTGGGTATTTGATACCGGTTCAGTTGCTAATATTTGTAACTCGAATCGTGGTCATGAACAAGCGACCGCTAGCAAGGGTGAGGTCAAGATGCGTGTCGCAATGGATCAAGCGTTGATGTGATCGCTTTAACGCTGCCTCTCTACTTGCCGGGATTAGTTATAAACTTGAATAAATGTTATCCGTGCCCGCACCGAGGATGAACATTGTATCTGGATCGTGTTTGATGCGAAGTGGTTATTCATTTAAATCCGAGAACAATGGTATCGTCCATTTATATGAATGAAATCTTTTATGGTCATGCACCGATGATGAATGGTTTATTTCTATTAGATCTCGATGATAATATTACACATATTCATAATGTTGATGCTAAAAGGATTAAACTTAATAATGATATATCCGCATATATGGCACGCTGCCTAGGTCATATTGGCGTTAAACGCATGAAGAAGCTCCATTCGGATGGACTTTTGGAATCACTTGATTTGAATCATTTGATACATGTGAGCCATGCCTTATGGGCAAGATGACTAGAACGCCGCTTTCCGGTTCAATGGAACGGCGATGATTTATTGGAAATCATACATTCGATGTATGTGGTCCAATGAGTGTGTCGGCCGAGGTGGATATCGTTATTTTGTTACTTTCACGGATGATTTGAGTAGATACAGTTATATCTACTTGATGAAACACAAGTCCGAAACCTTTGAAAAGTTCAAGGAATTTCGTAATGAAGTGGAAAATCATCGTAATAGAAAGATCAAATTTCTATGGTCCGACCGTGGAGGTGAGTATCTAAGTTACGAGTTTAGCACTCACATGAAAGAGTGTGGAATTGTTTCACAACTCACACTGCCGAACACCACAAATAAATGGTGTGTCGGAACGTCAGAATCGTACTTTATTAGATATGGTTCGATCTATGATGTCTCCGACGGACTTGCCGTTGTCATTTTGGGGTTATGCACTAGAAACCGCTGCATTCACTTTAAATCGGCACCATCTAAATCCGTTGAAAAGACACCAGATGAATTATGGTTTGGAAACAAACCTAAGTCATTTCTAAAGTTTGGGGATGCGATGTTTATGTGAAGAAACTTCAACCGGATAAACTCGAACCCAAAGCGGAAAAATGCGTCTTCATAGGATACCCTAAAGAAACTATTGGGTATTCCTTCTATCACGTATAAGAGGGCAAGGTTTTTGTTGTTAAGAATGGATCCTTTCTAGAGAAAGAGTTTCTCGCGAAAGGTGTGAGTAGTCTGAAGGTAGAACTCAAGAGGTTGTGGAACCTTCTCTTCAAAGTATGGCCGCGTAGTAGCGGAAGTTGTTCCGAGTTGGCTCCACCTGTTGAAGAGGGAACTAATGATAATGATCATGAAACTCCAAAAGAGAGTACTACCAACCTCACGGGTCAAACAGACGCTGCCCGAGCTCAGTACGGAAATCCTGTCATGAATTTCATGGTTGATGAAAATGATGACCTGCGGGACGTATGAAGAAGCGATGATGAGCCCGATTCCAACAAATGGTTAGAAGCCATGAAATCCGAGATGGAATCCATGTATGAAAATCAAGTTTGGAACTTGGTGGAATTACCTCACGAAAGGCCGTGGAGAACAAATGGATTTTCAAAAGGAAAACTGATGCTGATGGTAATGTGACCGTCTATAAAGCTCAACTTGTCGCAAAGGGGTTTCGACAAATTCAAGGAGTTGACTACGATGAGACTTTCTCTCCCGTAGCGATGCTAAAGTCAGTTAGAATTATGTTAGCAATTGCTGCATATTTCGATTATGAGATATGGCAGATGGATGTCAAAACCGCATTTCTCAATGGTAATATTGAAGAAGAGTTGTATATGATACAACCAAAGGGTTTTGTCGATCCTAAGGATGCTAACAAGGTGTGCAAACTTCAGCGATCCATCTATGGATTGAAGCAAGCATCACGAAGTTGGAATCTCTGCTTTGATGAGGTGATCAAAGAGTTTGGATTTGTCCAAACTTATGGAGAAGCTTGTATTGACAAGAAAGTGAGTGGGAGCAATGTGGCATTTCTGATATTATATGTGGATGACATATTATTGATCGGAAATGATATAGATCTTTTAAACAGTGTTAAAAGTTATCTAAACAGCAAATTTTCAATGAAGGACCTAGGTGAAGCGTCATACATATTAGGCATAAAGATCTATAGAGATAGATCTAGGCGCCTAATAGGGCTATCGCAAAGTACATACCTTGATAAGATTTTAAAGAAGTTTAAAATGGACGAAATTAAGAAGGGGTTCTTACCTATGTTGCAAGGCAAGACATTGAGTAAGACTCAAACTCCGGCTTCGGCGGAAGAAAGAGATATAATGGACAAAGTCCCCTATGCTTCAGCCATAGGCTCTATAATGTACACCATGCTATGTACAAGACCGGATGTGGCACATGCTATTAGTTTGACTAGTAGGTACCAATCGGATCCAGGTTCGGAACACTATATAGCGGTCAAGAATATCCTTAAGTACTTACGAAGAACTAAGGATATGTTTCTTGTATACGGAGGTGAAGAAGAGCTCGTCGCTAAGTGTTATGTCAACGCTAGCTTTGACACCGATCCGGATGACTCTAAGTCTCAATCCGGATACGTATTTCTCATGAATGGCGGAGCGGTTAGTTGGAGGAGCTCCAAACAACCTGTGGTAGAGGGATCAACAACGGAGGCCGAATATGTTGCTGCTTCAGAAGCGGCTCAGGAAGCAGTTTGGATGAAGGAGTTCATATCCGAACTAGGAGTGGTGGCAAACGCGTTGGACCCAATGGTGATCTATTGTGACAACAATGGTGCCATTGCCAATGCCAAAGAGCCAAGGTCTCACAAGCATTCCAAGCATATTAAGTGCCGGTTTCACTCCATCCATGAGCATGTCAAGGATGGAGATATAAAGATTTAGAAGTACATACGGATCTCAATGTAGCGATCCGTTGACTAAAACTCTCCCTAGAGCAAAACATGATCAACACCGTAACTCAATGGGTGTTAGATTTATCACTATGTAACTAAATTATTGTCTCTAGTGCAAGTGGGAGATCAAGGAATATGCCCGAGAGGCAATAATAAAGTGTTTATTATGTGTATTCCAAGTATATGATAGATGTTTATTTTGCATGCTATAATTGTATTAATACGGAAACGTTAATACATGTGTGTTTAATAAACAAATGAAAGTTCCTAGTTATGCCTCTCATAAACTAGCTCGTTGATTAACAAGATGATCAAGGTTTCGATCATGGACATTGGATGTTGTTAATAACGGATCACAACATTAGTGTAATGGTGTGATGAACATTCATCCTAAGTATAGCATTACGATCAAAGTCATTGAGATTATATTGCTATAACAACTTACGAAGTGATCCTAATCCTTAGACCATGAGATCATGTCAATCACTAACACCTAAGAGTTTCTTGATAACATCAAACGTCACACCGTAACAGGTGATTATAAAGATGGATTCAGAACTAATAAAGTGTTATGTTGAGGCTCATGGATCGAGAGTGTAATTTTTCATCCCGATGACGGATAGATATACTGGGCCCTCTCGGTGATATCACATTGATTAGCTTGCAAGCAAGTGATTTGATCACTAGAATGTTATATCACAGAACGAGAAAAGAGTGCATGTCGAACGAGATCAAACTAGGTATGGAGATACCGATGATCGAATCTCGGACATGTAATATATCGTGAAACAAAGGGATTAAGATACTAGCGTAAAAGGTTCTACGATCACAAGAAAGTCATCATTGAATGTGGGAGTGATGGGTCTCCGATCCCGCTTCGATTATTGATCCGAGAGGAGTCTCGATCATGTCCGCATTATTCACGAACCGTAGGGTGACACACTTAAGAGACACCGACATCCAATTGGAGCAAATGTTTCATGCCGAAAGAATGAATAAGCGCAGAATTTATTTCACTAGATACCAAAAGTTTTCGGGTGAAATTGCATAAAGTGGTTATGCATGTGAAATAGAATTCTAGCAAGGGGTTATTTGTGAATGTTTGTCATTAAAGTAATTGAAAAAATTCTGAATAAAATAAAAGAGTTTTATTTAATGAGAGTTTTCATTAAATTTGGTGGAAATTTAATGGGAATTTGAGTGGACTTTTGAGTGGAGGGATTTTAAAGGGCATTTTGTGAGTGGAGTGTCCACCCACATGAATGAAGGAGGGGAGGGGGCAGCCCCCATGGCCTGCGGCCACCCCCTTGGGTGCCCCCCTCCTCACTTGTCTCTCACACCTCCTCGTGAAGGATCTCTCTCCCCCTCTAGAATTTATCCCCCATGGTCTCGGACTAGCGAGATACATGTTCCCGGTGGCTATTCGGCAAGAAAGAGTTGTGCTTCCACTGCATCGCTGGAGCGAGGAGGCGGAGGTTGCTCGGTGCCTCGAACATGTGTGCGAGCACGGATGCGCTGCTGATTTGCGGCGCTAGGACTTCCTCTCGATCTTGAGATCGGCAAGAGATCGTCTACATCAACCACGAGTTGAACTCGTTAAGCTTTGTCGGTCTTAAAGGGTATGTTCTCTACGGATATACATCCGCCCGTTGTTTGTATCTAGTAGATAGATCTTGGTATATAGTTCACATCGTAGGAAATTTTTCGTTTTCTATGCTGCGAACCCTACAGGTTTTTGTAAACATTTCTTCAAAGGTTGCTTTTATTCTAAAAATCTATGTCCGTCAGCCTTCATGGGTTTACCAGAACTTTCATGGAGTTCCTTTCCCGCCGCTTTCGTAGCTCCTTCCCGGAACAGGAAGTAACAAGTTACAGTTCTTACACTCTACAGAGGTGCGTCACTTTACCCATGAGAGATCTTAGCTTTGTTGCACATCCGAATTGCAGGTTCGTTCACACTTCCTTGGTGTGAGGCCCAGACTAAGATCCAAGCCAATCACTGCCTTCTCCGCGCATCCGCATGTCTCTTTGGTGTATGCCAGCCCAACTATTGAATTATGGCCATGGCAGTACAGACCATTCATATGCCGGAACTATCGTGGGACGTTGAGGGCTCCCACCCATATGCTGCATATTCTCTACGAATTACCATAAATAATATGCACACTACGAGTGATAACATCCACGACCCGCACATCCAGCTCCATGCGAGAGGGAAAAGATACAGCTGACTTCTCCCTCCCATTCCAAATCTCATGGTCAACGCGTAATATACGGCGCAAGAATCACTGGCGACATTGGTTGTTAAGTCCTAGGTAATATGTTCCTTTACCACCGGAACTCTTATAGTAGGTTATTACCTCATGGTAAATAACCTATAATCACATTATTATGAAAATATTGTTTTCTGACATTTTTCAAATGCAGGTGATGACAACACTGGATTTGTAAATTACTTTACAGAAAATAATCAAAGGACATGAGCAAGTGTGAACTTGCCTTTTGTGATTGCAAGATTATGCACTCACGGTCTTCAAGACAATATAAGATCCAATAGCGGAAATCTGCATCATTGGTCTGGTAAGGACTAATGTTTAAATAAGCAAGATGCTTTTATGCATAAGTAATGTAATGCAAGTTGAGAAACGTGAATCCCGAGAATAACGTTGTTCTAGGGTTTGGATACTGGAAATGGTTTCCTTGGAATGTGTTTCTCTTTTAGATTAAGTTTCACACATGTGCTTCTTATTAGGGCTTGTGAGTGTGTGTGGAAAACAACATGTATTTATACAACAACAAAATACACACTATGGAATGCTACTCAAGGTTGCTTACATCTTAATTGTTTATCTTCAAGTTTTACTTTACAAGTAATGTCACTTATAAAGGATTTAAGTATTAATAATCTTATTATACAAGTAAATTATAAAGTAAGGTGTTTACTATTAATTGTCATATGTTGATTTAAGTGGCAAAACGAATAACTTTTGAAAAAAATCTTACTCAACTAAGTAGAAGTATTTAAGCTTTTAAGTTAACCTTATGAGGTGTTCTTTCTGGTTATAGTCCTTGAGTCAGAAAGAATTATCTTTGCTGGAATAATGAAATTAGTAGTATTTGAGACTTATCTATCTTGGGTTTTAACTGGTTTGGTTTGGTATTAAGATGCTTTATAACTTAATTATAACAGACCAAAGTTAACTATAAAGACATAGAGGGACTTAAGGTATTATGCTTATAATATTTGTAACTTATTTACTTTATAATGTTTTCTTTTAGAGTTAATTAGGAAGGATTATACTTTTATTTGGTGGTGGTTTCTTTGTATTGTAATTGTATAAAGGGATTTATTCTGAGATAAGGATGTGGTTATGGTTTATGAATGAGTAAACCATGTTATTTACTACTTATGAACTCACTATAGTGTTTTGATTTGTTTATAAACTTGTAGTTAAAGTAAAGGAATAGGTTTTATCTCATTATAAATTATTCTTGGAGATTTTATATTAAATAAGAATCCTTTATAAAATAATCTACACTTATGGTTGAAGGATAATTCAATAAAATTGCATTTAAAATGTGTTGAACCATTTTGACTTCATATTATCAATACTGAAGACTAACACTATTTATTAGACTCAATTGGCTATTTCTTAGCATTATTAACAATTTTATTTACCTTTATATGAATTATTAATTTAAGGAAATAGGTTTAAATTCAAGTTATAAAAGTGTTTAATTTTTTATTTAACTCAAAACTGGAATATTATATTTTTAATATGTAGTTATTATTTTTGTGATCATTTTGGTATATTACATTTATTTTTGTGATTTATAAATAATAAGATATGATTTTAATAAGGTTTATTACTTTAAAAATACTTAATAAATAACAAACATTTAATTAAGGAAAATGTTAATGTATAATTACAATTTTAAGGTATAATTCTTATTTTTCTAAGATTTTTAGTATTTTGTTTATATTTTTAACATTTACCATTATTAAAATATTAATTATCAAAGTATTAAAAATTCATAAAGTATTTATTAAATATTATTTATTTAAATAATCATAATAATAATATCTAATAATAGTTTTAAGTTGTAGATTTTATTTTTCTAAACATTTTCATATATTATATGTATTTTTCTGATTTATAAAACAAAAGATATTAAATTTACAAGATTTAATCATTTTATTTTATTTCTGAAATATTTAAAATTTGAATTCATATTGTTTTAATTATTTTCTAAACATGCACATACTTTTTATACCGCAACCCTACCTAGCCCCAGACACTGACCTATGGTCCCTAGGCCACGTCACCTGCCACATGGGCAAAGACCAGTCAACAGGGTGGACTTGGTCAAGGATGACGCAAGTATGACCTCACAATGACGTCATATGAACTATCATCCCCAGATCGAAGCTCGATCGATCGATTGGGTGAATGCTGGCACGCGGGAAGGGTGTTTCTAGACGCGGACGAACACGCTGAGTCGAATGGTGGCGGCGCCGCTCGATTTAGGTCGCCGGAGCAAGGGATACGATGGTGGCCGACGGCGGCGATGGCAGGTGGTCGCGGGGATCTCGATTTAGCACGGGGGGAAGAATTCTACAAAGGCTATTCACACGAGGAGCTCACCAGAAGCACGATGAAGGGACCGGGGAGACCGGAGGTGGTCTGAATCGATAATTATTGACGATGATCGGCGGCGGTGGTCGTCGGGAATCGGATCGATGCGGCTGATTAGGAGCTCGTCAGCTCGATTCCTTCTTGCCAGAGATGCTACACGCCATGAAGAATCTTGTGGTATGCTCAGCTCGTCATGGGGTGGCCTCTAACGGTGACAGCAACAACTCCGGCGAGCTCTATTTTCAGGCAGAGGAAGAAATGGGGAAAGAGAAAGATATAGGGTTCGTCTCTACGCAGGAGGGTCTTGTAGACGACGTCTAGGACAGTAGCGCGGATCTCCTCGCAGCGAGTATCACGGCTCCGGCGACGCCACGCAGCTGCTTCGCCGGCGTACTGGTTAGCGAGAGGAAGAAGAAAAGAAAAATAAGGGGCGAAGCGGTATGGGCCGAGGAGTTAGGCCAGTTGGGCTGGGATCGGCTGCTTGTGGCGACGAATAAGCCAAAGAGGAGATGGGCCATGGGCCAGTTGCTGATTCCTTTATTTTTTCTTTCTGTTTTGATTTTATATTTTCTGTTTCATTATTATATTTGAATTTTGCACAATTGGTTAAAGGTTTCTTTATAGAAATTACTTGCTAAATGTTTGCATCATTAATGTGGTGTATTTAGAATCATATAATGATCTTTTATTATATAATGTTATAATTTTTATTTTCTTTTAATAGATCATTTTTCTCTTATTATTTGTGTGAGCCTTTAATATGAATTTAATTGGGCAGAAATTCATAAACTTATTATAGAATGTATTACTACTAACTAATGAGTTAAAGTTTGAATTGAAAATGCTTTACCATAAGTTCTTAGAAGATTTAATATTCACAAGTTTATTTTATTGATGTGAATAAAGATTAACGGTTAATCACATTGTCTTTATGATTATGATTCTTTAATAATATCACCATTTAAAGTAAAATAGTGGAATTGTTTCCTAGGATAACTTATGAGAAAACATTAATAAAGATAGTTCCATAAGCACCTATGATAATGATGGTGGAATATAACAAAGATGTGCTGAGGTGATTTGATATAGGAAAATATTCCTATAAAGCACTGTGGAAACAAGATGATAGATCAACCATAGTAAGTGGGTACTAGGTTTAGTCTTTGATTTAGGGTTTAGTGTTTAGCAAGGATTCCTATATTCCATAATTCATAATTCTGGACTTCTAATTAAGGAATTCCTTTCCTAGATATATTACTTCTCTATATCCATCATCATGTGTTAACATGATGAGCTTTACCTCACAATAATATTCTTATCCACCTTTTATTCTTCTAAACCCTTTGATAAATACAATGATCTTGTCATCAAAGCCTTTCATGATCCTTTATATCTATACTTGGCTATATCAACTACTCTACTGCTGATAGTGTCTCAATCCAACAAGTGGTTAATTCTAACTCCAATCATACTCTTCCTTAATCATCCTTCACTAATATCACTTCAATAAATGTATACATCAAATTCTACTTCACCTCAAGTGTTTAGTATATTCAAAGAGGAAAATATTACTTCTTTAATCCAATGTTGCTCCAACATCATTTTAATCATACTATCTTATCTCTACTTGACTCCAATATCTAACATTCCAACCTCACGTTAATTTAATGTGACTGGTAATGACTAATCTAGGATAATAAATCAATATTATGGTTCAATCATGTTTTCTCCACCAATGTCACTTATACATGGTATAAGCATTCAATATTGATGAGTAAGGCATGATCATGATGATCCTTTAATCCTTTATGGTTCAGGTTTCTAGTTGACTAAACAAGGCTTCTTCAATACAACACTACAATTGTATTCTAATTATCTTCTCTTTAGCTCTATTGGATTAAGAGATATAATTCATTGACTATACCTACTTGATCCAATAGGACTACTAGTGGTAACTATCTTCAGATTTCATCCTTGTAATCTTCTTTGCTACCATATTGATTTGATTTCCTCCAATCATTCCCATCCTATAAATAACATCTAAAACTATCATCACTATTTACCTCTTTTGACTTCTTTCTTTACAAGCCTTAAGTGAATGCTATAATAAGGACAAGAGTTGATAGGTCAAGGATTGATAGGTTAAGAATTGGTGAATCAATAGTTGATTACTCAATATTGATGAACAACAAATATAAGGATAGGATTCAATAGAGATGATAAAGATTGATATGGAAAGAAAGATATATGGTGAATGATCTTAACTTTGGTTTCTTTCCTACTCAATCTCACTAGAGATTTAAAGTTAGGTATTTCCATGATACTCATGGTATAATTAGATGAGAATAAACTATAGTTGTTACATTCTTATTATTTGGGTTATATCCTTAACTTGGTACTCATGAGTGATTATATTGAATACTATGATATGATCACCTAAGGATCAAATATAAGTCATTAAATAATGTGTTAGGGTTTAATTTTATTCCATTTGATCTACCCTTAGATCAAATCATGTTTAACCAAGATAAGGTTTTAGCAAAGATCATATTGAAACTTATCGCAGTCAACTTGATGATCTACATCAATTCCATCAAGTTAAGAGAAGCTTCCATCACTTCGACAAGTTTTTATTTAAAAGCGCGAAAATTATTCAGATTTTCTATACATGAATGCAATGCACACATCTGTGTTTAGCTTATTTCTAAGCTCTAATGCTGGGATGTTACAGATATAGAGGCCTCTTAGCCAAGGCCATCATATCAAGGAAGACCTTCGCGGTTGCCTCCGGTTCCTCCGGTTCACCTGGTTCCTCCGGTTCCTCCTGTGGAGGTGGCGAATCTGGCATGTCGGCATTGCGAAAATCCTCTAGCAAGTTTATAATCCCATCGTCCTCAATACCATCGATCCGTTGTCGCATCACCTCAGCTCTATCATGTTTGTACTGAGAAAAGTCGACCAAAGGCTCGTAGTCAAGCATATACCCATACTGCCAAAGGTGTTTAATCATATCATCCTTTGTGTGACGACGAATCCTCATGCAATGAGTTTAAGGACACCTTGGACGAACTACCTTTGAACCACGCGCTAACTCCTTCACCAGAAAATTGGTCTTCAATACCCACTCGTCTGTTCTTTCAAGCGCAATAATACGACCACTGTGCATCCAACCATTACTAGCCATCCTCTGCTTCATCGAGAGCAACAATACAAATTCAACATTTCATATTAATTAATGGCATCAAACTAAATACACAAATTTTACGTTGTTATTCCATGCATACACCTAACATGTCTAATAGGAAAAGATATGTCCTAATCCCACCCGAGGATGTGTAGATTGGAGACATTCTCCACGGTGAACCCCAAACCGAGACAAAATTTCGGCAGCACCTCTCTGCTGTTCTCCTGATACACGTCCCGCCAAAAATGCCGAGAGAATTGTGCATCCGGAGAACAATAGGGAGGCGCCGCCGAAATCCTGTCTCGGTTCGGGGTAGACCGTGGAGAGCGTACCCAATCTACACATCCTCCGGCTGTCCAAAAATCGTGGACAATCCGAAAGAGTTACATTTTTAAATATGCAATCGAATGCATATTTATTCGTGTAACCCTTTCGAACGGGAGACTCCTAGGTTTCGCAACTAACTTGGTGATCTAGATCGACACAAAATAAATACCTAGGTACATTACAAGATGGGCGCAAGATTTATACCCTCGAAGCGTGAGCGAATAGTCAAGGAAGATCGGGCAGCGAAAGGGCGACCTCTCCAACGGCAACCTCCGGTCACGACCTCCGGGACGGCGACCTCTCCGACGGGGCTATCCACCTAAAAGTCTACAGATTGCAAAGACAAATAAAATAAAATTAACCTATTTAGCTCACATAATTTATCTAACCTAACTAAAACTACCCTATACTACCTTAACTACTTAAAATAGAGAACAAAACATAGAACTAACCTATACTAACTACATAACGGCATACCTGCAGGGAGCTCTGGCGACGTGGCCGGTGTAGGGGCTGTGCGACCTGCAGCAGGGAGGAGCCACGAGCGGTCAGGGATGGCGTGCACTGCAGCAGGGAGGGCCCTAGGGCACACACGAGTCAGACATGGCAGAGGAGGGTCAGGGACGGGGGAGGAGGGCAGAGGAGGGTCAGGGACGGGGGGAGGGGGGGACGGGGGGGCAGGGGCGGGGGAGGAGGGCCGTGGGCGTCTTGGCGGGTCGTGGACGGGGAGGAGGGCCTGAGGCGCCTGACAGTCGTCGGACAGGGGTGGATCGGGGGGAGGCGGGTCATTAGGGACGGGGGTGGCTTAGGGTGGACGGGGGTGGCTCGGGGGGAAGGCGGGTCAGGGATGGCGGCGGCGGCGCGGGGTTTGCATGGTGGCGGCGGTGATTTGGGGGTGGCTAGGGGTGAGGGGCAGGTCGGCGGCGGCAGCGGGTCAGGGCTGGGTGCACGGTGGCGGCGGCGCAGGGGTTGGAGACGAGGGAAGGGGCAAGCGGGAGAAAGGGGCTAGCTCGGGCACCGGATTGGGCCAGGCTGGGATAAAGGAAAAAAATTGGGCCTACGCCGACGGCTATGCCGTCGGCACAGCCTCCTCTGATTTTTTTTATTTTCTCACATAGATTTATTTGGTCCCTTTTTATTTGCTCCTACTTAAAATATTTAATTTTATATTGGGTTCTACTTGATAGATTTAATTACATTTTGTTCCTCCCCTTTTCATTTATTTCGTATAAAATATAGACCCTAGTTTGTTCCTCCCCGTATATCTACCCCGTTGACCGGCCCCGGATGAGTGTTGACCAATATAGTTTTTTCTTTGTTTAGTCTATTCCTACATATTATACCAAGGTTGGGACCATGAAACATATTGTAGCCTCCGGTATTTCCACTTCCTAGGGTTTTGCTCCGGAGCGTGGTCTGCTGCGGAACCCTGATATGTGGGCATCGGATCATCTACCCCCCTAGACGATCCTCTGACAGGGGTAGCCCGGAGTAGCACTCTCTTTTGTTGTGTTTGTTTAGGTCATATGATGATGTAAAACCATGGTGCTTCACAAGGGGAGGGCACTATCCTACCCGGTTTCACCGGAACAGGGAGTTTCCCCCTTATATAAGTCCAGAACCTTAGCTTTAGGTTACAGCGCACACATGCGAAGGGGTACACATGCACCCGGGGACTAGGTTTTGCATGTTTCAACATAGCACCACACTTCCATGCATGTGCTAGGGCCACATGCAAGTCCTTGAGGTATTCGACCCGAGCGTGGTCTCCATGAACCCTGATATGTGGGCATCGGATCATCTACCCCCCTAGACGATCCTCTGACAGGGGTAGCCCGGAGTAGCACTCTCTTGTGTTGTGTTTGTTTAGGTCATATGATGATGTAAAACCATGGTGCTTCACAAGGGGAGGGCACTATCCTACCCGGTTTCACCGGAACAGGGAGTTCCCCCCACTACTAGGAAAACAACTATAGGTAATCAGCACATCCGTGGCTCACATGGTTGAAGTGCCCCACGGCTAAAACAGGCGTGGCTCACCTGTGGGCAGTGCCCTACTAGTAACTAGAACAACCGTGGCGCACATGACTATAGTGCGCCCCAGATGTGTGTGGTCCAGGGCCCCGTTGGACGCTCGCCAAACATCTGTAGCGCACTATAGTCATGTGCGCCACGGTTGTTAGTGTCATCTGTGGCGCACATGGGGGTGCGCTACGCCTAAGCGCACGCCTCTGGCGTGAACGACCACAAACATCAGTGGCGCACATGGCATAGTGCGCCACAGATGTATAAACTTAGCCGTAGGGCACTCTGCCCTAGTGCCCTACGCCTAAGTGGCATGCACCAACTCCACCCCCCCCCCATGGATCGCCTTTTTAGGGTTTGCAAAAAATAAACGAAAATGATAAACACTTCAAAAATTAAATCTTTTCATATTTAGGTAGGTAATGTGGTATAGCTTCTAGTAAAATTAACAAAAATGAGTTTCGACTTTATTTGCAAAAAAAAGTCATGCCACGGTAAAAAGGCCGTAACTTTTGCATACGATGTCGAAAAAAAAAGTATAATATACCAAAATGACCAAAAAAACGTATGAAAAGTCCGGTGTTTTCTTCCAGATCGGACCACGGTAGATAGTATTTACCCTAGAAATTCCCTTTGATAACGGAGTCCGAGATATTTTTAATTCGTTGTGATAAATAGATCAGTGTAGAAAGAACATGCATCCATTGCTTATGTACAGATGGTTTTTAGATTACACGTGAGTGAATAGATTTGATAAGCTGGTTTTGGCTTTGAACGGGCTAGGGTGCAAGCCCACTACTATTCGACGAATTGCATTGTCTTATAGTGCTATTCCGATCGATGACAAGTGCATAGCACGCTCATGTTGCCTATTCATTATATACTCACCGGAATATATACTTAACACATGCTCAACCATGAAACAAAAGTATAGCGACAACTCCAATAATTTGGATGAAAATCTTCTCAAAATTACGTTATGAACTCTAGAATTTTCTAATCCTTATACCTAATCCTTTAAAATAAACCTCTCTCAAGATACTATTATATCGTAAGGTTTGTAGATCTCTCCCAGGATATTTAAGGATATTAAAATACACACAACAAAAATTAGATACGGACCATTACTCATGTAGGTCAAAGTTCTATCGGTGGATTCTTTGAAGCACTTAATTTTGACATTTTATTTACTCGTATCCAAAGGAATACAGTTTAAGCAAGTCTCTTAAGGTGAAATACGTCACAAATATAAAACAATGCAACCTTTGATGACTAAATATGGTTTGAATTCATCATAATGCACTTTTAGCAACGCTGTTATTTGTAATTATTGTAAATAAATAAATAAATAAATACACTAATTGTGTTCATATGTCTCTAAAGTGAATTATACATAAATATAAAAGTTTAATATAATCACATATTATTATGTTTGACATGCGGGTTGAAACCAATTAGAAAAAGATCCACATAGACACGATCAGGAGTGTCCGTAGGGATGGAAATGGATGATGTGAGCACAGAAAGACACTCTCAATAACATGAATATAGGTAACATGTAATGTAATGTCGCCATTTCCTAGGCTATTTATTTTGAGATATAAAATATAAAAATGGTGTATACTTATTATATTTAGACTTTTAAAATCCTCCATTCCTCCAAATTTGAAAATAGAGAAATTGCACAAGTAACTAGGATAAATACATGCCTTATCCCATTTTTATTTCTTGACAAAATCTTGGTCACTATTGAAACAACCATTCTGTTAATTATTTTGTTAACGGATTAGAAATAATAACTTGCCTTTTTGCATTACAACCCGCATAATTAAATGTTGAAGAAATTCAAGAAAATTATAGACTCTCATACAGCTATACAACCCAATTATATAAAAACCTAACCTTTCCTAATGCCAAAATTGGAAACCATTGCCATTCTAAGTTTTTACTAACTATGGGCCCCTTACTGGAACCCCTACATAGAAATGGTGTTTTGTCCGGTGTGACTCCTCCCCCAAACTCAACCAAACTAAGACACAAGGATTTCTAAGATTGCTCGATACCTCTTCATAACTAATGCCATAATAACCAATAATAAATGAATAATTAAGTTTATACGTAGTCCTGTAGAAAACCCATATGGCCCAACTAAATTATAAGGATCTATAGGAAAGCATATAGATACAAAGTATGTATGTTTTTGTGGGCCTAGCCATGTTGGTGGCGACATATGCCATGGCGGCATTGCCGGCGCGAGGCGGTGCTGGGCCAGCGACAGCGGCCGTTTGTGGTCGGCACGAGCCTCAAATCGACCACGGAGGTGGGTGGCAGCATGCTCAGCAGCAACTTGTAGGCACGGTGACTGGCATGTCTAAGATTTTTGCCGCATGACAATCCGCCCACATGTCTGACTACATGTCCAGCCCTGTGGGAACGAACACTTCAAATTAACAGGAGTAAACCAGACTGTCTGGCTAACATGTTTTGTTATTTGTACGGCGAAGCGCGAACCGTAACACGAAATTAAGACGAAGCGCGAACCGTAACACAAAATTAATAGGGACGGTCCGAACAAGTGCACGAACATGCCTGGCACGAAGGGGAAAAATGCATGAGCTGACAATGAGATTGGATTGTTGTCGATGGCGACATCAACACATGCGATCGACCGGGAGGAGGGCGGCAAGAGGGACATGCGGGGCGAGCACGATCTACCTTATACGGGGTTTAGGTATGGGCTAGAGGCTAGGGGGCAACTAAGTTTAATTCGTTAATTAATAAATTAGAGTCTAATGACCATCTTACTCGTAAATGAGTTCGAAGAGATGGTTGTACTGGAGTAAACCTCTTCAGAAATTCGCCATGAATGTTATCTGACACCTCCCTAGCATCCCGGGGCTCGCCTCTGATTCTGATCAGAACTAATGAAGTGTAGAGCTATTCTAAAATTCATCCCCAGGTTAGAGATACATCCTATATAAGACTCATATTTTTTTTTGAAGTTATATATCTCTACTACCTAAAAAGAAAGTGGGGTTTCGTTTCCGCCATTACGTCGCTCGGACGAAACGCTCATCCTTCCTACGTTCTCTCCTTCTCCCGATCGCATTTTCACGCTAATAATGCTCCATTAGCCCATTATTATCCTTGGCCAACATCCGTCTCGCATCATCCCAAACGACAAACTGCCTGGATAGCTCTACCGCATCCGTCTAACCCCAAGCTCGCTGCAAACTAAGCCCCCACCGCGAACAATCAGGAAATCTTCGTGTGGTGCAGGAGATCGAGATGCGGTTCCATCTCTCCTTTGTCGCATCCTGCTCAATCTCTCACATCGTCTCTCTCACCTTCTCTCGTGCAACAACGCGCATCTCAAGGGCGCGATGCGGGGGCGGCGACCTGAGATCGGAGGATGAGAGGAAGGTCATATGCCAAGGCAGGGGTGGCCCGATCCGTTCTTCTATGTACCTGCCCATCGACCACCATGCCTGAAAGGAACTGCTGTCCCCGCGAAATATTCTTCCTACATCCCCGACCTACGTTAGCCTCGACCGCACCTCTGACCATCACCGCTGCTGCGCTCCTCTCCACAGGTCCCTTCTTTCTCTCGTTGCCGTGGCATTGGAAATCATCATTGTGGCGGAGGGCGCAGCCGCAGGCTTCTGAATCCCAGGCACGAGTGGAGGAGACTCCCTACAAGCGGTCAGACCCGTACTTCACCACCACCCACGACTAGGTGATGAGATCGAACTATCTACCCAGAGCCAATAACACGGTATGCGCCATTAGCCTCTTCTTTGCCCATTTTTTTTTGAAGAGTGCAACGAGGGGCGATAGCCCACCTGAACGCGATTTTCATTTTCATAAAAAGACAGATTTACATGGTGGCGCCGACACGAGACCGTGGCGGCGCGGATGTGGCATACCACACCAAAGAGGTACATAGTAGGGGGAGGGATGGTGGTGGTGGGGGCTACCCTAAGCTATCCCACCAAGCCCGAAGAGGATCAAGGTCTATCCGTCGGGGAGCTTGGACAACCCAGAGCTGCAGATGTTCCACGACTAGGGAGGCGATTTGGTCGGTGGTGGAGGAAGCTCTATCGAACACCATGCGGTTGCGCGATTTCCAGACCGTCCATAGGATGGCGAGTAGAACCGTGTGTAGAGCCGAGGCATGCATACGGGGGAGGCGATCTGAGAGAATGCCAAGTAAGCCAACGACATCCGTGTCGAGGGGCAAACGCAGGTCGCTTGCAAGGCGCCTCCACAGGGGGGCCAGACGAGGGCACTGAACGAACAAGTGCGCCAGGTCTTCGGTAGTGCCTGGACAGAAAGGACAGTGTGGGGAGGCGACACACCCCAGATGGAACAGGTGTGCGCGCGTCCTAGTGCGACCGAGGCGCAGAATCCAAAAGAACACCTTGACTCGGGGCGGCGCAAAGTTTTCCCAGTTGACCTCCTGGTGCGGCACTATGCACCCCGAGGAGCGCAGCGCACGATACAAGTCCCCAACACGGAAATTGCCCGCGGGGCAAAGAGTGACATTGCGGCTGTCGGGAGCGCTGGAGAGCTGAAGGGCACTAAGGCGGGAGCGCAGGAAAGCCAGCTCGGCCTCTGCCTGAGGAGTGACGCGCGGTCGCAGAGGAATATGGATGGCGCCATTGCTGACGGTATCTGCCAGCGACAACGTAGGCGTAAGACAATGGGAGAAGGCGGCTGGGAGGGCATCAGCAAGCGGGCCAAGTGACGTCCAAGAGTCAAACCAGAGAGAGGTCGACACCCCGTCCCCTGGGTCCACCCGTGTGATGGAGCGGTACAGGGGGATCAAGGACTCAAGGCCTCGCCACGAAGGCGTAGAGGATGTGGATCCTCACACAGGTAGCTCCGACGGACCCAGCGCGTCCAGGGGGTATCATGACCAGAGAAAAGCGCATGGAGGTTCTTGAGCAGCAGACATGTGTTTTGGAGACCAAAGTCGACAACACCGAGACCACCCTCGGATCGCAACCGACAGACCAGGTCCCACGCTACCTGACAGTCGCCGCCAGAGCATGAGGCAGCAGTCTTCCAAAGCATGGCGCGTCTAGGCATGTCCATCTTCGCGAGGGTGCCTTTTGACAGTGGCAGCACAGACATGGCAAGCAAAGGGATTGCAGAGAGGACGGCCGTGGCGAGGGTTAATCGACCACCTATCGGAAGCAGTGCAGTGCGCCACCCTGGGATCTGGTTTGAGATCCTCGTGGAGAGGAACTCCAGGGTAGCCGCAGGTAGCTTCCGGTCCGAGAGAGGAAGCCCGAGGTATGTCTGGGGAAAGACGGAGATGGGGCATCCAAGGATGTTGGCGAGGCCCGCGGCGTCAGCGGGCGGCACATGAATTGGGACGAAGGTGCTCTTGTGGTAGTTAATGCATAGGCCAGTGGCGAGAGAGAAAGCGTCCAGGACGGCGCGCAAACGCCGCATCTGGTGGGCGTCCGCGCGGAGGATAATTAGCGTGTCGTCGGCATATTGGACCACGGGGCACGGAAGGTCGTCCACAAGGGGGTGCAACAGACGCTCCCCACCCACATCCTCAACCAATAAGCAACGGAGGAGTTTTATTTACCATCGATGGTTTCTTTGCCCATTTTCAATTTATTAATTTCCTATTTCCTATTGTTGGGAAATGCACTCTATCTGCTCGTTATTGGATTTGGGTGTAATTAAATTAATTCGATCAGAGTTGTTGGTAGGGATGAAGATAATGTAGTCAGAGGAGATAATTTGGATCTGGACGACTACATCGACAGCGAGATACAGGAGCACGAGGAGACTGGGGAGTTCAGCAGTGTATGCATGTCCTAGGCGGTACTACATGTAGTTTTGCCCCTCCATGAACTTGTCGTGTGTGATCAGGGATTCTAAATTGTAATGATTTAACAATGGTTCAATCAGTCGGTTGAAATTGATGGAAATAGTAGGTTTAAATAATAGAACCAAGCTTTATATAGTAATTTGACTCACTAATCTGAAAATACATCACTCCGCAACTCTACTGCAACCATCTACACTCTATAAGAAGTTTCATTGTTTGCCGTGTTTTATTTACCTCTAAAAATAGATCAAGTAACACAGGAGGTCAGGGCCTGGCAGCAGAGATGATCATCACGCCATGGCAAAGTTCAACTCCATTGAGGTAGATAGATATCATCACCGATTCTTTTGGATTGTATTACCATCGATGGTTTCATCAAGAACTACAAGTGAATTTTCTTGACTTGTTGTCATTTAGATGTTTTTAACAGTCCAGATTCATAATGCAAGGTCAACTATGCAACTTTTGGTTGTTATATACCCTCTAATTAACCTTTTATTTCATTGTCTTTTGTCCATTATTACTGAATGTACCTTGCTTAAGCTGAATTTTTATATAGGTTAGTGCCAGATGAAATCAAGCTTGACTGAATTCGTGGAGAGTATAGAACACAATTCTTACATCTTCAGAACTTACGTTGAAACTCACACCAGGTGCTAGATAAAGTGATCCGAATTAACTCTCTTTTTTACGCATCCATAGCTTTCTTACCCAGTTCAGCCTTCTTGACTATTACTGGAAAATTTTCGGTGCTGCAATCTACTTGAGCTCACATGCAGCTTACTATTAGATAAAACTATGTCTAATTTTTTCTTTATATGTTGTCTTCCAAGCAGGTTCTTACATGATGTTTTTTAGTATTCTCAATTTTATTAGGACAATACGGATATGTGTAACCAATTGGTATGATAAGAAGTAAAGTTCGTATATCATTGTAGCTTCATTTACTTAGTTCATACGTCATTATAACTTCAACTTCTCTAAATTATAAACTTCATCTTCCAGACGCCCTTTCGCTGCAATCTCACACAAGATTCATGCAGCCAGGCTACTGACGACCAAGCAGAGCGCCTCTCCTTGGACGGACGACCGAGCAGACATGGATTCCAAGATGAACGACATTGAAGACCCAAGCAATTGGTAGTACCAGTCGACCCCCTAGCATCAGGTCTGCTACTGATTCGCTGTTTTTTTCATTTTACTTATACCAGAACAATAGTTCATACCACACTCATGCATACGTATCTTTGTAGCCAGACCTGATTGGATTAATAGTTTCACTGAACTGATTTGATGTAAAACTTACCATGCCCGTTCAGCCAATCTTTGTTTAGAATGTGTTGTTGGTTTCATAAATAATAACAAAAGTATAATATGGGTAGTCTGCAATATGTTGTATGTGTAGATTGTTGAAGGCTAATCAGATCAATGGTCAATTGTAGAAAACTAATGGATTTTATGATGCTTCTTTTTTCTGCAGTGCTATTTCTTCAGCTGGGCCGACTGAATCTGATGACAAGAGCAGTGGTTATTCTAAGCTGGAAAAGTTGTTGAAGAGGCTACCAATGTCCAGGAGGGTGTGATGATTCAGTTCACCCATGATCAGAATCCATTCTTCTATCCTTGATTAGGACTCTGGATTGTGACATTACAGAATTCTTAACAATGTGGAGATCTGATTTGAATTCGTCATCATACAAATGACTCAGTCGTTTAGAGATCAAGACAATATTTGTAGACGATACTATAAGAGAAGACTATGAGTCCTTGATTGGAGCATTAAAAAACATTCTTGAGTTTCTTTGTATTTTGAATCTTGTTGTGGAATACTCTTTGGTGTGCTTGTTCCCTCTCACCTCCTTTTCAGGTAAGCTACATAAGGATTTGTGTTTGCTGCTAAATAGTTGTACTGATCATTATTTTTGGACCGATCAGCCTTTAAAACCTTCGGCATACATTTATAGAAATTCAATATTTTGATACCAATTACCATGGCTGTGATGAATCTGAATTCAATTTGTGGAAAATGGATTTTGCAAAATGAATTGTTTATTCACCAGGTAGGTGATTAAACATCAAATTCATGTTCTCCTAATCAAGGTGAATAAATTGGAGCAACTCAGGGAAATGATAGTAAGGCACGAGAGCTTTTTCGTGACAAAGAGTCAACTAAATTTATAACTCTGACAATTCCAACGGTAAATATGCAAACTCGTCTCTGCCAGCCTCTTATGTATGTATACTTTGATCTAATAGTTAACCATTTCTTAGGCATTTTCGAGTCAAGGCGCCAACCAATGAATCAGCAAGGTTACATTCTTCCTTGCAAGAAGAAAGTGTTCCCGTAAGGAGACTTGAGTTGATGGGGTTGAACGTAATGCAAGCACCTCTTGTTGACATGGAAGTTAGAGGTGTTCATGCTCTCAAGTTTTTGGGTTATATATAGTATTGAAGTAATCTACTGGGTAATCTATGGGGTTGATAGGCTGTTAGATTTGACGCCGTTTAATGGTTGGTCCAATCTAGGAAACAACTTGAGCAGTAATATTGAGCTACTGGGTATAATGCAGTTTAACATATTCTCAAGCCCTAATCCGAGTAAATAGCATAAAATCAGATGATTTTTATTAGCTAGCATTTGTGATTTGACCTGAAAATATGGGGATGGACACAGTTGCTACATTATCATCCTATAGTATGGCCTTAGTACCATGCTATTTTTTCCTGTTTTGTCCGTTAGGTGGGAAGTGGGATTATTGATCCAAATCTTTGTATATCTTATATTATATTTTTCAGTGTACGTCATGTAAGTGAACAGAAATGAGGAATGTTTGATCGAAAAGAAGGCTCTTCAATCCCTTCTCATAAAATGGGAAATTTGGATTGGAAAAAATGGTCTTCGGCTGCTCCTCCATTAAATGTGCTTCAAATAATTAAAGAACACGCTACAAATTAGTCTTCTTAGGAGAACAACATTTGGTATCATCATTCTTGGACCATAGTTACTTGCTTTCAATTGCAACGACCATTCACCTTATTAAAGAACACGCTGCAAATTGGTCTTCATGGAGCCAACATCCAAAGACAAGCAGGATGCTTTGTAAAAAATCCAGGAATAGATCGTTAATCTGTTTTTAAACTATTAGCAGTTATGTATCCTTTTATTTGTGCAAAGGCTAATATGTGTTGAGACGACTATTGCCACATCATGACAGAACTGAATGATACTTCTTCCTTGTTTTCTTGTTAGTTCTTTACGCTGGTCTTATAAACAAAGTAGGAATTTTCTTTCTTTCTTTAGAATTTGGTTTCTTCATTTAGAGATCAATGCACATGAATGAATTTACATTTACAAACATGAGTCATCAAGTATAACACATGACAAGTTGATAGTCACTTAGACGAAGTAAACATATAAGACTAAAATTGTAACAAAAGCACTATGCAATGGTCAAATTGACGATCTAGGGACACACATGTGAGCTATAAGACGGGATGGAGAGAGAGTAGCTATACAGATTTAATTTGTTGGTCGTGGCAACGCACGGGCATTTAACTATAAGACTAAAATTATAATAAAATCACTATGCAATGGTCAAATTGACGATCTAGGGACACACATGTGAGCTATAAGACGGGATGGAGAGAGAGTAGCTATACAGGTTTAATTTGTTGGCCGTGGCAACGCACGGGCATTTAACTAGTATTTATATATGAAGGTAGGGGGAACCCTGACCTTATGGTTACAGCAGAGTGTACAAAGGATTACAACATTTACAGCCTGGCAAAATCCAGGAGGTTTAGGGAGTAAAGCTAAGCTAAGAAACGAGAGAAAAATGCTAAAGACTCTTAAATAAGGCTGCCTAAATCGGTAGTTGCGGCTTACTCTTAAATAAGGCTGCCCAAATCGGTAGTTGCGGCTTAAGTTTCTCTGTTCTGTGTGTCCAGAGAGAAATGTATTGGGCAATGGAAGTCGTCTTCCATGGATGGAACTCGACCGAATGCATAAGCCTTTTGATACGAACCTCGTCTGATCGACTCGGCACACTCCACGGCTCCACTCCACTCCAAGGAGGCATGTGTGCTCAGCTCCGTCCGTGCTACACACCCATCGTGAACGTAGATCAACAACCACATCGAACACCTTGAGCAGGTGACTCTCGCACGCAGGTATCGTCCTGATATACCTGACTGACTCACTACAGGAATGGAAAGCTATGCCGACGGCCGGTCGCTACGCCGACGGCCAAAAGTCGGGACCGTCGGCGTAGCCATCGTCCAGGCCAGCCCCGCCAAGTAGCCGTCGGCGTAAAATTGCTCTCGGCATATTCTATGCTACGCCGACGGCTGCCGTCGGCGTAGCTATTTTTTATTTTATCTCATTAAACTTTGAAAAATCATAACTAAATCATTCTAATTCGGAAAAATACAAATAATATATCAAAATTTACAGAAATATAAGACCTATCTATCTACACTCAAATATTACACATTTATAAATAAAAACTAAGTAAAACATAAAACATTATATATAGTTTAAAACGGGCATAAAAAATTCAAAAACGACCGAAACAATGCGAAACCTTCGCATGGTGTTATATTATGTGACATAATTAGAAGGAAAACTATCAAACTTGGTATATTCATTATGTCTCAAAGAAACCTTTACAAAATGACCTATCTCATTCGAGGTTTCTTGGCTTTCGGGTCAAATGACCAATGTTATGGCTAGAATCAAGGCATAGTTTGTGATAATATGCCTATATTGTGCATACACATGCATCATAGGATGGCGAATAATGTTGCAGGAGGAAGTTTTCCTTTTCGTCGCACTAAAAAGCCATTTCCCATTTTCCGAGCATAAAAAACGGACGGTTTTGTGAAGCAACCACCAAATGGCTAATTTAAAATACTACCACCACATTTTACAAAAATAATATACCACTTTATACGGAAAATGTACCAACAGGGGGATCCGAAACCTTTCCGTCCACCTTTGGTGAAAAAGATAAATTCCTGCCGAATCGGTAGGAAGTGGGTCAGATATGAACTACAAGTACATGATCCGATGCTCATATTTTTTTACAAAAATTATTTTTAGGTTCACAATATACTATTTTATCAAAGATCCAATGCAAGTTTAGCGAGACTCGGCCCCGAGCTAAGAATCTTTATGTCCGTCGTTCGACAAAGTTTGACGATAGTTTAAAACGGGCATAAAAAATTCAAAAACGATCGAAACAATGCGAAACCTTCGTGTGGTGTCATATTATGTGACATAGTTATAAGGAAAAATAGCAAACTTGATATATTAATTATGTCGCAAAAAAACCTTCACAAAATGACCTATCTCATTCGATGTTTCTTGGCTTCCGGGTCAAATGACCAATGTTATGGCTAGAATCAAGACATAGTTTGTGATAATGTTTCCATATTATGCATACACATGCATCATGGGATGACGAACAATGTTGCAGGAGGAAGTTTTCCTTTTCGTCGCACCAAAAAGCTATTTTCTATTTTCCGAGTATAAAAAACGAACGGTTTTGTGAAGCAACCACCAAATGGCTAATTCAAAATACTACCACCACATTTTATAAAAATACTATACCACCTTATATAGACAATGTCCCAACAGGGGGATCCGAAACCTTTCCATCCACCTTTGGTGAAAAAGACAAATTTCTGCCGAATCGGCAGAAAGTGGGTCAGATATGAACTACAGGTACATGATCCGATGCTCATGTTTTTTTTACAAAAATCATTTTTAGGTTCACAATATACTATTTTATCAAAGATATAATAAAAGTTTAGCGAGGCTCTGCCCCGAGCTCAGAATATTTATGTCCGTCGTTCGACAAAGTTTGACGATAGTTTAAAACGGACATAAAAAATTCAAAAATGATCGAAGCAATGCGAAACCTTCGCGTGGTGTTATATTATGTGACATAGTTAGAAGGAAAAATATCAAAATTGGTATATTGATTATGTCTCAAAGAAACCTTTACAAAATGACCTATCTCATTCGAGGTTTCTTGGCTTTCGGGTCAAATGACCAATGTTATGGCTAGAATCAAGGCATAGTTTGTGATAATGTTCCCATATTGTGCATACACATGCATCATGGGATGGCGAACAATGTTGTAGGAGGAAGTTTTCCTTTTCGTTGCACCAAAAAGCCATTTCCCATTTTTCGAGCATAAAAAACGGACGGTTTTGTGAAGCAACCACCAAATGGCTAATTCAAAATACTACGACCATATTTTACAAAAATACTATACCACCTTATATGGACAATGTCCCAACAAGGGATCCGAAACCTTTCCGTCCACCTTTAGTGAAAAAGACAAACTTCTGCCGAATCGGTAGGAAGTGGGTCAGATATGAACTACAAGTACATGATCCGATGCTCATGTTTTTAACAAAAATCATTTTTAGGTTCACAATATGCTATTATATTAAAGATCTAATGAAAGTTTAGCGAGGCTCGGCTCCGAGATAAGAATCTTTATGTCCGCCGTTCGACAAAATTTGACAATAGTTTAAAACGGGCATAAAAATTCAAAAACGATCAAAACAATGCGAAAGCTTCGCGTGGTGTCATATTATGTGACATAGTTATAAGGAAAAATAGCAAACTTGATATATTGATTATGTCTCAAAAAACCTTCACAAAATGATCTATCTCATTCGAGGTTTCTTGGCTTTCGGGTCAAATGACTAATGTTATGGCTAGAATTAAGGCATAGTTTGTGATAATATGCCCATATTATGCATACACATGCATAATGGGATGGCGAACAATGTTGCAGGAGGAAGTTTTCTTTTTCGTCGCACCAAAAAGCCATTTTCTATTTTTCGAGCATAAAAACGGACGGTTTTGTGAAGCAACCACCAAATGGCTAATTCAAAATACTACCACCATATTTTACAAAAATACTATACCACCTTATATGGACAATGTCCCAACAGGGGGATCCGAAACCTTTCCGTCCACCTTTGGTGAAAAAGACAAATTCCTGCCGAATCGGTAGAAAGTGGGTCAGATATGAACTACAGGTACATGATCCGATGCTCATGTTTTTTTACAAAAATCATTTTTAGGTTCACAATATGCTATTTTATCAAAGATCCAATGCAAGTTTTCCTTTTCATCGCACCAAAAAGGCATTTTTCATTATCCAAGCGCAAAAAAGGGATTTTCTAAAGCAACCACCAAATAGCTAATTCAAAAACGGCGGGTTTGTGATTAGTTGATATGGATATCATATTTGTATTCCTCTCATTTTTATGATTAATTTAAACATATTATTTGTTGAATTTCGATTTACAGATTTAAAGATATTAATTATTCTATATTAAATAGAAAAATACAAAAAAATAAAATTATTATATTTTTATTTGAATTCAATAATATTTTTACTTATTCATTAATATTTATTTAAATAATTGTTTGTAATTTTAAAAAATACAAACATGTGACATGATGATATAAGAGTTAATAGGATTGATATCATAGTATTAACACCAATGTATGAATTACTTTGCTGAAACGGATTCTGAAGGAACGAGAAAGTTAAGCGTGCTGTAGCTGGTGTAGTATTAGGATGGGTGACCTGCTAGGAAGTTTGACTAAGACTGGAATTTAATCAAATAGTAAGTATAATTAGTGTTAAAAATGTTCAAAGTAGGAGATTAACATGTGAAACAATTCAAAGAATAAAAAAATTGAGAAAAAAACAAAAAAATTATTATTTTTCAAAAAAAATTTAATTTTGATACGCCGACGGCTTGAGTATGCTCCGCCGAGGGAGATCTTTGCCGAGGAGGCTACGCCGAGGGCAGCCTTCAGCGTACCATACGCCGAGGGCATTTTGGCCTACGCCGACGGCCTTTTGCCCTTGGCGTAGCGCGCGTGTCCCGTAGTGATTGCCCCCGAGCCTACGAATATATGTTCATCTGCTGCATTTGCTTTTTTCGAAATAGGGAGCATAGCCCGGTCTCTGCATTAAGTGATACACACAGCTGATTTACTGCAACATTACAAACAGTATTTAATGTATTACAATCATGGACCAGAGAGAGTTGAAACATGTATTAACCATCTAAAAATGAAGAGCAACAAGAATCTTCTGCATTTGATTTGTTCTTAGTATTAGCTTGCGTATCCGCTGCTGAAATGTGTTTGTCAAACACTCACCTAGCGGTCCTGATCAGTGATCACAGGCTTCATTCGATCCGGTAATGTATTCTGCCGATATTAAGAGCATCTCCACTCGTCTACCGATATTAAGAGCATCTCCACTCGCCTACCCAGGAGGCAGATCTGGACGCCAAAATTACGTCCGGACGCCGAAAATCGGTCCAGTCGCGTACCCAGGGACCTCTTTTCGGCCGGATTTGGGTCAACTTTGGTCCGGACTACCTGTGCGAACCAGGATCCTGCACGCCTGGGACGGACGGCGTTGGCCGAGTGGACCAGCCTGTCAGCGTCAGAAGCCGAGTCGCCGCCATCCTTCCCGCCGTTTTTCTTTTCCCACCCTCGCCGCTACACCCCTTCTGCCACTCTTCCGGCCTATAAAAAGCCGTGAGTAAAGAGTACTTATCAGTAACGAGGTTGAACTAGGTATTGGAGATACCGACGATCAAACCTCGGATAAGTAAAGATATCTCGTCGTCTCTCTTCACAGTCCCTCACACCACCACAATTCCGGCAAACCTCGGACGGTCGCACCTTTCTTCCTCCTCAACTCCGTTGAGAAGCCATGGCCAGCCGACGTACGCTGTCGCCGTGTGAAGCCTGGATGCTACGCGAGGCGCGCTATACGGCACCGTCGGACACTCGTCTCCCCGTAGGTTGGAAACTCAGTGCCGGCGGGAACCCCGTTCCGCCGGTGCCGGACGAAGAAGACCTCGCCGGAGAGATCCAAGCCGCTATCGCCGCCATGCAAGACCCAGAACTCACCGAAGAGATCCAGGCCGCCATCGTCGCCATGCAAGACCCAGATCTCGCTGAGGATCAGGGCAACCTGGTCTTCTGGAGGCAGTTTTTCGCCGACAGACGCCTCGAGAAACTCGCCCGACACGACGGACCGCCGGGATCGCCGTCGCCGCCGCGTAACAATGCGGCTTACCGCCGCCGCTGGTGGAGCGTTCCAGTGCGAACTCTCGCCGGAGTCATGGCGCACATCGAGGTCGGCAACAACCCCCGTCTCGACTTGTAGTTGCGGCGTCCGGCGTCGACCACGACGGCGGCCTTTTCTTGTTATGTAATCCGATGTACTATGTGCCCCCTTGACCTACTTCATGAAATGCCGCCTATATTCGCCCATATTTCGCTGAGTTTAACTGAATTTGGCCGAACTTGGAAACTCAGCCTGGGTACGCGAGTGGGAAATTGGCCGAACCCACGCCAAAAACTTGTTTCGTCTGACTGAAAATTGGTCCGGTTTTCGGTCTGGATTCGGCCAACGAGTGGAGATGCTCTAATATATTCACTTCGTCGAAAAAGTAATAAACCGGTCAGTGATCTTCCTTTTTTTTCTCCCGCCGGAAGAAGTGATCTTCCTATTTTTATTCTCTACTATGACAATCGTGCGTTTCAACTGAGGTTTTGATCAACCAACTTGCCGTCTGACGACGGCTTCTCATTGGAAGGAATCTACATGCATGATAGACGACATGGGAGTTTGGAGAGAACTGCCAGTCTACATCGGGTTGCAGTAAAACCAGGCAAGAACAGACAATGTGTGTATCTAAAATAAGATAAAAAAAACAGGCAAAGAGACAAATATATGCTTGTTGTTCTCTCCACATGTCACAGTAAGTAATAATATTCATATCCGCAAAAAAAAATCATGTTCACACAACATGAATCGGCAGGTGAGATAGTAACAAGTAACAAGTGCTTTATCTGATTCTCAGTTACGATTGTGTCAGTAACGCTCACAGCGGAATAAGAGATGCGCGATCGAGGAAGAAGAAGAGCAGCATCAGTTACAATGTACAAATAGGGTTCTGTTGACAGCTGAACAAGAACTCATCAAATCCATCCAAGAGCACCATACGCGGTTTCTGAAAAATCTCAATTACGTTAACATAGGGTATTTGACTATGGCTGAAAAGTTCAATGGAGGAAAGAAAAAAGTTGGGACATGGTGGAGGCTCCGGAAATGAGCTCCTACGATCAGCAACAAACGAGAGTGCCTTTCTCAACCAAGAGGGGATATGTATCTTATTCTCTATCTGTGGCGCGCGGCTCAAATGCGCTGTCTCGGAATTCATGAACCAGGAAAAAGGCTATCAGAATTCAAGTATGGCCATGAGTAAAGAAATAACGTGATGGTAATCTTTCTCAAAAGTAGGTTACATACTCTAGAATTTTCTATTTTATTATAACCAATCATACACATAAACCTATTTCAAGATACGTATTATATCTCACACTTTATAGATCTCTACCGAGATATTTAAGGATAATTAAAAGAAATACAGACACACATACAAGCAAGTAATTATGTCCTTTTTATTTGCTCATATTCAAGGGGAACTTTTTTTTGCGGGTACAAGGGGAAATAGTTGTACGATATCTCCTTAAGGGGAACATGTCGCGAAACAAAAATGCAATGTTGGCAACACAAATATGGTTTTTGAATGTATTTTTAACAACATTGCTATGTGTAATTATTTATAGAATATATAAATATATATATACTAGCAGTGTTCATAGGACGGTAAAGTGAATTGTACAAAAATATAAATGTTTAGCATAAATTTCATATTATTACAATAAATACTCGTGAAGAACATAATTAGAAAGATGTCCACTTGGAGTCGACTTGAGCGCCCTAAGGGGCAGAAGAGATTTCTAACTATAGGAAGACATTCCTAGTAACATGATGGTGCATAGAAGGAACGTTCCGACTCGTTAGGGCTTTTTTGGTTTCAAAATAAATATGTGTTTTTAGATTTTAAACAATTCGATATTTTCAATGGATATTTTTATAATGGTAGAAATGGTACAACTAATTTGGACATATAAATCTCTTATCCCATATATTTTTTGACTAAACTTGGCCACTATTGAAATAACCATTTAAATTATTGTTTTTATCACAAAGTGGAAACCCTAACTTGGTCCTTTGCACTATAACCCACATAGTTAAATGTTGGAGAATTGAATATAATTATCATAGTCTCTTCTATATATGGATATAGAACATAATCATACAAAAACCTAGTCCTTCTCAACGCTAAAATTGGTAATTAACATCCCTATGATTTGGTCATCTTTTGGACCTCTTATTGGAAACCCCTTGTAATGGACCTCCACTTAACCTTGTAATGGACCTCCTCTTAGCGAATCAAAGAAAAATCATAAAATTTTGCCAATATGATCGAATTCCCTTGTAATGGACCTCCACTTCATGGCGCCCAAGATAAGGAGACGGATGAACAGGCTAGGACGGCCAAAGAACTGAATAAGATGACTACCCGGACTGGCCGACTCCGAGTATTTTGTCGGTTGGGATAGCTCCTGAACCGTCACCTCAATTCGTGGCCCCCAAACCGTCACCCGGAAATATCGTAGGACTTCTAATCGATATAGTACTCCATCATTACTTCTGACCATTAAGACAAGATTTAGTCTAGTCATAGTGCTAAGTAACTTAGACTAGTAACATGCACGGTTTGGAGGACGTTTTAGAGAGATTGTTGGAACTTAGGTGGACGCTGATTAGGGCCAGATTTGTGCTAAAAACATTTAATTATTCGATGCCTTATTAAACATAATTACTCAATAAAAATGAGGAGTTTAGGTGCATGTATTGGTGGAGCTGCATGCAAGAATTAATTTCTTGGCTGCATGGAGTAGGTAGTAGTGAGGAAAAAGAGGGGCATTAATTCTATAATTAAGTCTAACGCACCTATAAGGAGAGGAGTTTTGAAAACGCATGACTTTTGTACTTCTAAACCGTGACGGAGGGAGTAGTACATGTGTGTGGTGTCAGGATGGTCATAGTGAGGATAACTTCACTAGTAATTAAGAGTCCAACTCAGCACTTTTGCTTATGTGACAATGAGTTAATGAGGGAATAGATAGATAGATTAACTAGCTATGTTGCTATAACATTATGCATATCAAGACAAAGTGAATCTATAACCTAATTAATGTGACATTGCATGTTATCACACTTAAGTTATTTTCCACTGTGAAGATAGTAATCTAAACTATTAACATATGCATGTTACTAGTCTAAGTTACCATGCACTATGACTAGTCTCATGTAAAGACTAATTAATTAGGTTATAGACTCATATGGTCTTGGCATGTGTGATGTTATGTTAATTAGCTAAGTTACTAACTCCTTTTCCTTCTTCATTAATTACCATGTCATATCACCAATTTGCTTACTTGGTCTTACATGTATATGTATATTACTAGCTAAGTTATTTCAACTATGAGCCTCAGTGGCGGATCCAGGATTGGAACAAACCCCGGGCCAAAAACTACGCAAAAAAAATCTTAGAACACTTTGTGTAGCATAATAGTTTGGTACGATTGCAGAGATATTACTAGTACGTAAAATCCGTTGTTTATCCTTTAGTCCTAAAACATGAGATTGATTACAAACAAATGTTAAATCAACAAATAAATTTAGACTGATAACTGATTAATTACAAATAAATCCAACTGAACTATTGAAGAAATTGCCTAGCTGAGGCCTAAGGGGAATCCAGTCGAGCGGGGAGCAATTAGCAATGCACTTCAGCACATCAGATCGTCAGAAACTACCAGCAGAGGAAGGTTGGAGCGGAGGAAGTCGCCAGCCGACGGTCGCGCATCGGAGACAGGAGGGCGAGAAGGACCACAGGAGGCTATGAGACGGCGACAAGTAGGGGTGGAATCGAGCCGAGCCGAGCTGGCTCGTGGCTCGGCTCGACCTGGCTCGGTAAAACTCGAGCCGAGCCCAAGCTCGGCTTGATGTTGAAAATCTGCTAAAAAGAAGGCCCGTGGCTCGCTCGTACGGCTCATCGAGCCGATACCCTAACTGAGCCGATACCCCCGCGGCTCCGCCTCCACTCTCCACCCCGTCCTGCCCTCCCTCACGATACCCCCGAGGCCCGACCCGACCCGACCCCAGCCGCCTCTCGCATTCTTGCCCCCATCTCCAGGCGCCGCCAGGCCCGTCGCCCACCACCGCCGACTGCCCCAGCCCTCTCGCCCCCATCCTCCATGGCTCTCCTCCCTTGCCTCTACCCCTCCTGAAGACCTGAACATGTTCCCCTCCGGCCCTCCCCTTGGTTTGGCGTGGAGGAGGAGGTGTTCGGCAAGGCAGGGCTAGGGTTAGAGCTTAGAGGCAGCGGCCTCCCGCTGCGACTGTGCACGAGCACGACGACGCCTGTCTGCTGCGTGGTAGACCTCAATAATTCGTCTTTGAAACGCATATGCAAGTGTGTATGTAGTATGTACCCGTAGTCTGTACCAAGCATCAGTAATCCCAAGCAAGTAATCCCTCATGACCTCATCTTTTCTTGGCTTGGATTGTTTTAATTTCTATTAATAATGCTTGTGTAATTATCTCCTGCAAACTGCAATGTTTGGTAGTACATTAGTTAAATGAATTTGGGTGTCATGCTTATTATAACTGATAGCAACTATTTTGTGACATATGCACTTGTTATCACCATTCATACTTTCTGAATCTTGGTATATTATGTTATGCATGTATTCATGATGAATTGTTGATCATAATTGTAAATTGTTACAATTTTAGCAAAGGTCATGGCAAATTTTTAAATTACATCGAGCCTTCGAGCCGGCTTGCGAGCTTGATCGAACGGGCTTGTCGAGTCTCGAGCCTAAGTTTCAGGTTTTAGGCTTGGCTTGTTCAACCTCCGAGCTGAGTCGAGCCCGAGCCGAGCCTCGAGCTATATGTCCACCCCTAGCGACGAGAGGTTGGCTCCGCTTTGAGGACAGACTGCGGCAGACAGGCAGGGCGAGGGGGTCCGTGGAGGCGGGGAGTTCGGGGGACGGGTGCGGCCTGCTCTCTGCTGGCGTGGGCGTGGCAGCGCCGGTGCGGTCCTCCCCACGAGAAAGCGAACGGGAGGAGGCCGAAGGCGTCGCGGGCCGAACGATGCTGGAACGTAAGAGTGACCAATTTTGGCCAGACCTGGGAATGCGCTCCTGGCCAAAAAAAAAAAAATCATAGATGGTAGCCCAAAAAATACTCTAGCCCCGTTGCCCTGGGCATAGATCCGCTCCTGGCTAGCCTTACAGTTTAGACATCATCCGCTCAAAAGAAAAAAAATACAATTTAGACATCAAGACGGCGTAACACATTTGCGACAATACTTGTTTCAATGAACGGTTACCTGTAACCAGCCCACTCGGCCATTATGTAAAGCACGCATACAAAGACACCACATACTTGTAAACATTTCCACATGAGGCAAATAATCAAGCAGATTCGGCCCCGAAAACGCTCCGGTGTAATTGATTTTTGTAAGGGTATTGAATCGTTATAGGTAAACGATTTGTGTGGGATAAGGTAGTTATAAAACTTTGACCAATGTACCGTGTAGCACGTATTGTTTGTTGACCATAACTCATGAACCCAGTTACCATAGGGAACATATTCATTCTAAATATCTATGAAAAAGATATGTTTCTTTCTCTTGTTTGAGAGAGCCTTTGTGTCGAAAATATTCTTACTGTTATTGTATTATCTTATTTATAGTGAAACAAGTTGGGAAGAGGTTGTTAATAAGAGATTGCCCAGAAAAATAGGTAAAAGAAATTTCCATCCAAGATTTAATAACTGATCCATTCTCATCCTGGGTAAAGTCCATCTTATTGAAATGAAGAGAAATAAATAAGCTTTAGTTAATGTAATAAAGATACATATTGTTATTTTCAAAATTCCAATTGAGTTAGGCTGGTCATAGTGGGGAGTAACTTAGAGTAGTAACATGCGTATGTTACTAGTCTAAATTACTACCTTCATAGTGGAAAATAACATATGTGTGGTGTCATGCAAAGGCTTATTTATTGCAATGTAGACTCATTTTGTCTTAAAATGTGTGTTGTTATGGTAACATAGCTAGTTATCATAAGCCTCTCTCTCATCATTTACTTGCATGACATGTCATCTAAATGTTTAGTTGGCAATACATGTAGGACTATTTTACTATTCAAGTTACTCCCACTATGACTAGCCTTATTCATTTGGAGTAGTAGGTGTTAAAAATATTGGGCCAATTCATTTAGGCCCATGTGTATTTCAGATTTTCCCTAAATCTCAAAGCCCAAATTTGTGGCAGCCCATATGTGTTTAGACCCATATTTGTGGCAGCTCACATAGAAGTGGAGTGGGAGCTCAAGTTTAGTCCCATATGGAAAGTTGGAGGAGAGTTGCACCACCTTATAAGGTGGAGTGTTGCACCACTTTGTAAGTGAGTAGCAATAAGAGAGCTACACGTGCGCGCTCCTCCTCCGACGACGCCGCCGCTCGCACGCCCGCCCGCCCGCTCGACACACGCGCCGCGGGTTGCGGGTTGCGGGAATCTCGCCGAGCCGAGCTTTATTTTGCTGCTCAGGAAAACTGTGAGGTTTGACAGACGTGTCAAACAGTTAGCTTATGCGGGTCGCTCCCGGATCGTGGGCTACTATAACCGACCCGAACGTGCATAACGTGGACTCGGCCCATGTTCGCCTCCGTTAGGGTTTCCTGAGCTTCTCTATATAAAGTCCTGCGCGGCTACCGCCACAACACCACCGAAAACCAATCTAGGGTTTTTCCATCCTCTCTACTTGCGCCGTCACCATAGTCTACTCCATCCCGCTTGCCGGCGTGCACCGGCGAACGGGAGAGCAGGTCTCCGGAACCACTCGTCCTTGTGATCATGTATGGGAGAGGGCGAATAAGGTTTTTGGGAAGCGCTCCGCGCGACTGCTCGAGTTCTCCATCACGGGTCGTCTTCCATCCAAGTCAGGCGGTGCTGCCTACCGTCGTCTTCGTCGCCATCTGCTGCGATCACTCTTCCCCAAAGTTTCTACTACGACAACCGAACGATACGTCCTACGTGCTCCTGTTTGGTTATTCATCATGTTCTGTGAGTACATGTTAAGCTGCTGTTTGTTTTCGATCATCCTGTTGTTTAGTACATCTAGTATGTTCAAGTTACATGAGCTAGTAGCTTTTTTTGTCATGATTTATATTCTGGAATTAATCGTGGAAATTATGCCTAATAATCCAACAATCCAAAAACCTTATTGTAGGCAATTTCCTGAATTAACAATGGCTGGTTTTACCGATGCACTGAGGCCGGATAAGTTTACCGGTGTGCACTTTAAGAGGTGGCAGTACAAGGCTGAGCTTTGGCTAACCATGATGAAAGTGTTCCATATCAGTAAAGGCAAACCTGAAGGAACTATATCTGACGAGGATCAGAAGAAGTTCGAGGATGCCAATACTGTCTTTGTGGGATGCATTCTGAGCATTCTTGCTGACCGTCTGTGTGATGTGTTTATGCACATAAAAGACGGGAAGGAGCTCTGGGATGCACTGGATGCCAAGTTTGGTGCTGCAGATCTTTGGCAAAGGAACGTATATCATGGAGAGCTTTCATGATTTTAAGATGACTAAGGACCTTCCTATGGTTCAACAAGCTCATGAGATACAGTGCATTGCCAAGGAGCTCTAACTCCTTAAGTGTACCTTACCCGATAAGTTTGTGGCGGGATGCATTATTGCTAAGTTGCCCCCTTCATGGAGGAACTTTGCCACAACTCTCAAACACAAGAGACAGGAGATATCAGTTGAAAATCTGATAGCGTCCCTTGATGTTGAGGAGAAGGCTCGGGCTAAGGACACTACTGAGAAAGGGAGAGGGTCTTGCTACTGCTAACTTTGTGCAGAAAGGCAAATCCGTAGGCAAGAACAAAGGGAACATGAAACCCTCTTTTAACAAGCCTGTAAAGACTACAACCTTCAAGAAGAAGAAGACGAACAGGGATAAGAGTGAACTGTCGTGTTACACTTGTGGAGAGCCCGGCCACGTTTCCAAGGACTATCCAGAACGCGCAGACCGCAGAGGGAAAATGGCCAAGACTGTCAACATCGTGACCGCTAGCAATACTGATGGGTATGGTAATTTATTTACTGTTCTTTCAGAATTTCAATCACCGTGTTGGTGGCTTGATACGGGTGCTAATGTTCATGTGTATGCTGACATCTCTATGTTCACTTCTTATCAGGTCGCTCGGGATTCATCCGTCCTAATGGGGAATGGATCACATGCTTCTGTTCGTGGTGTTGGCACGATGGATCTGAAGTTTACTTCCGGAAAGATCGTGCAGCATGTCCCTACTATGAACAAGAATCTCGTTAGTGGCTCCCTTCTTTGCAGAGATGGGTTTAAGGTTGTCTTAGAGTCTAATAAAGTCGTTGTTTCGAAACATGGACAATTTATTGGTAAAGGTTATGAGTTCAGAGGCTTGTTCTGGTTTTCACTTTCAGAGTTTTGTAATAAATCCGTGAATCATATTTGTGGTGGTGTTAATGATGATACCAGTATTTGGCATTCTCGTTTATGTCACATTAATTTTGGTTTGATATCTCGGATGTCCAACATGAGTTTAATTCCGAACTTCACTATTGCCAAAGGTTCTAAGTGCCATAGTTGTGTGCAATCAAAGCAACCTCGAAAGCCTCACAAGGCTGCCGAGGAGAGAAACTTGGCACCTCTAGAACTCATACATTCTGATCTATGTGAGATGAATGGTGTGTTGACAAAAGGTGAAAAGAGATATTTCATGACGTTGATAGACGATGCTACTAAATTCTGCTATGTTTACTTGTTGAAAACTAAAGATGAGGCTTTAGAATACTTTAAAATCTATAAGGCCGAAGTTGAAAATCAACTAGAGAGAAAGATCAAGCATCTTAGGTCGTATCGTGGTGGTGAGTATTTTCCCAAAATATTTGATGAATTCTGTCAGGAAAACGGAATTATTCATGAGAGGACGCCTCCCTACTCGCCCCAATCAAACGGGGTTGCCGAGAGGAAAAACCGCACGCTGACTGACTTGGTGAATTCCATGTTAGCCACTGCTGGTTTATCAAAGGCATGGTGGGGGAGGCTTTGTTGACTTCATGTCATGTCCTGAATAGAGTTCCTAACAAGAATAAAGAAAAGACCCCTTATGAGGAGTGGGTTGTGATGAGGTTTGATCTCATCAATGCCCATTGTTATGGACTTGGGTTTTGGAGAAGATGGGGATGCTGGAGATCGTGGCACGGTTAGCAAACAAGCAACACGGGGACACAAGGTTTACCCAGGTTCAGCCCTCCGGAGGGAAAACCCTACTCCTGCTTGTCTGCTCTTGATTACGGCGGAACCGAAGGTCACAGGGGTGCGCAGATGCAATCTGGCGTGGAGGTGTGTATGCGAAAGTATGAGAGAGAGATCTAGGTCGTGCCCTCCTGGTCTTTATATAGAATTAGGCAGGTCCCGGGCATAGACGTAGTCGGTTACAAGTTCTAGGGTTTTACCCCTTTGAATTTCCTATCTACGCTAGTCTTGCTCTCCAAGGATCCGAAGGCGTCATGGGCCTTGGCCACCCGAAAATCGTCATGGGCCGGCGTACATCTGCCGTGGGCCTTCCTTGGGCTGGACCAGGTATGCTGAGATCACGTACCCATAGGGTATAACCATGTCAGTAGCCCCCGAGTGATCAGTCGAATCGTAGATTCGGCTGAGGACTCTTCAATCCTTCGGGTGCAACTATGTATTAACAGTATGTGTGTAGGGATTTTTGATGCGTGTGCCTGACTCACCCGACAGATCAGAGTCAGTTAACTGTCTTAGGAGGAAGCAACACGATCTTCATCAGGTTCGAGTCCCTTAACTCGAAACCGGAACATATGGTGGCGTAATTCAACTCAGGCCGCGAAGGACTTAAAGGAGTGGAATTCCAGTGATTTTAACTGATGTACCCAACGCGTCCGTCGGGATTTTTCATCGCGCCTGTTGGCATGGGTTTTATACTAGTAGAGCGAAGTCGTGTGCGTTCCCAGGCCATCAGACGATATATGTAGGTCTTATCTTTGTGTCGTAGACACAGCATCCGAATGTTTATCACCACGGAGGTGTTTCGGGTGGCCAAGGAGAACGTTTCTCACTTAGCGTTTTATTGGGGCAGAGTTGCCGAAAAGTTTTTTGCATGCTGATCCGAAAGATCGCAGTCGAAGAATTCATAGGGTGCGCGACCAGCGCTCCCTATGGGAGTAGCCCCCGAGTGTTTGTTCGAGTCGTAGACTCGAGCGGAGACTTTAGTTCAAACATTAAGTCTGTAGGACACAAAAAAATTCGGATGCTTAAATCCATCCTCCCTATGGGAGTAGCCCCCGAGTCCGTAGTGGAGTCGTAGACTCGGCGTAGGACTCAAAGAAATAGTTCGTTTTTATTCATCTTCCGGGTGCGCGGCCAACGCTCCTAATAGGAGTAGCCCCCGAGTATTTAGTCGAATCGTAGATTCGAGTGAGTACTCTTAGCTCGAAACCGACGAAATTGTAGTTGTTGTTAGTATAGCTTTTGATGACATCAGTGCTGACGATCAATGACCTCAAGCCTCTGCTGAGCCAGAGATGACTTGACTGTACGAACTTGGGTCCCACTTGCTGACCTTGAATTGACCGGTCACGCGCGGCATGGAGATAATTACGGTGTCGCCTCAATTTCCGCGCGTAGTGGACGGCGTGGTAACGACAGTTCGTTGTGATGCTGTCACGTGTATGGTCAGATCTGCCGTTGGCGTTAGGTCTTCTGGATGGACGGCTGCCGTGCATCGTCCTTGTTGTTATAATCATTAGGGAAAGCTACAGTTTGTTTTCACCGCATCAGTTCTTGTTTTCACTGCCTCCTTGTGCTCTAGCGATTCTTGCTGCGCGCTGAAATTTCCTTCCACATTTCCATCTTCCCTTCTGCGCTCTCACCGTCGGCGCCGCCGTAGCGCGATGGGGAAACCGAAGAAGTCATCATCTGCGGTTGGTACCAGCGCCGCTAGAGGGGAGAAAGGCGCCACCGCTACCCGTGTCACCGACGGTGGTTGGCGGCGATCAGAGACGCGGGAGAGTGATCTACGCAAGCTTCGCGAGCGGGGCTTGATCCCGCAGGATAGGGAGGCCGTCAGACTCCCCGGCAATGAGGTAATCCCCCGTCCCCCCGCTGGGTATCGGGTTATGTTTCTTGCCTTCGTTATGCGTGGGTTTTCCTTCCCAGTCCACGACTTCTTTCGTGGGCTGCTCTTTCTCTATGGCATCCAGCTGCATCATCTTTCGCCCAATTCTCTTCTTCACATTGCTTGTTTCATCACTTTCTGCGAGTGCTGGCTCGGCATCGAGCCGCATTTTGGCCTCTTCCGGAAGCTTTATTCCGTGAAGAGGCAATCTGGTTCGGATGGTGTTTATCCCATTGGGGGTTGCATCATCTCCCTCAAGGCCAATATTCTTTTCTTTTCTTTCTCTATGTCTGAATCTGTCCAGTACTGGCGGAGGCGGTGGTTTTACATTCGTGACTCCACAGTGGCTGGGCAACATTTTGGTCTTGCTCCTTTCGACTCCTCCCAGATAATCGAGCCAAAAAGGTCCTGGAAAAACCAGATCTTGGATGGCGAGTCAGAGGAGATAAAGGCCCTTTACCATCGAGTAGAGGATCTCCAGTTGATTCCGGAGAAGGAAGTGAACGGCGTGGATATCATCCGCACGTTTCTCGAGCGTCGGGTGCAGTCTCTCCAGGCTAGGGCGCACCCGATGTTTCTTTATTCTGGGCGCCGTGATCCGACGAGAGTTTCGGCTGAGAAAATCTCCGAGGTAGATCTTGACAGGGCCCTTCGCTTGCTGCTGAAGTTCAAGGCCGGAGAAAAAATCCCGGGGAAGTCGCTGACTCCTCCGTTTTCTTCAGCGCTGGCCGTTCCACAGGTGTAGAGTCATGCGCGTAGCGCTTTTCGTCGACTTCATATTAATTTTCCTTTGTTTGCTAACAAAGGTCCTTCTTTTTTGCAGAGCTTCAAGGTGCCAGGCATGGTGCCGCCATTGCCTGAGTTATTTCCGAATGCTCCGGAAAATGACGTGGTGGATTCCGTGTCCGAGCTACAGTCGGCGCGATCCCCGGCGGAAGATGCCAACGAGTCGAGCGAGGACCACACGCGCAAACGATCGCGGAGCTCCAGCGAGTCTTCGGATGCCTCGACTCCTCCGACTCCCAGGAACCCTCTGTGCCTTGAGCGTCACAGTGACGGGCATGGATGCTCTTCCTCCCCTCTTCCTGCCATTCCTGTGCGAGCTATAGCGCCGCACCCGCCCGCGAAGCGGAAGAAGGAAGAAAAGAAGGAAGAGAAGAAGGAAGAGAAGAAAGGGGAGAAGAGAGCCCGAAGGACTCCTCCTGTCTTCGACCTGAGCTCACTGGACTCGTAAGTTTATTTTATACTCTTGTCTTGTTCCTGTGTACTTTTGTGCTTGTGTTAAATATTTCGTGTGCAGGCACTCCTCCCATGACTCCTCCAGCGATGGTGCTCGGGAGATGATGGGAGAATTGAAGGTTACGTCTCCTCCTCCTCCTCCTCAGATGGTGGTCACCTCTGAGGGTGCTGCGTCGATCCCTTCTCCGCAGGGCGGTCAGGTGGTTGCGCCTCAGAAGGCTGCGAGCGGGCCTTCGGGGTCGTCGTCGGAGCATGTAAGTATTATGTTTCCTGCTACGGGGGGAGCCCCCGAGCGTCTGAAAAAAAATTCTTGTCTTATTCTTTCTTCGAGTCTTCGGGGGGAGCCCCCGAGCGTTTTCGTGTGTGAATTTTGCTTTTTGTTCCTTTGTGGTGGGCGCAGCCCCCGAGTCCTTGTCCTTACTAGTAGTTCTTCTTCCTGCAGCCTTTTTTGCAGGATGCCAAGCGACTGGTGCAGGAGCACCTGGTGCTGGAGGCCAACCTCCAACAGCTTCAAGGTACCTATATGCTTTGGTATCTCTTTCTTTTTGCATTGTTGTCTTGCTTTCTGACGCTTGTATGTTTTGAGTGCAGAGGAGCATAACACTTCCCTCCGTGAGATTTATGTTCTCAAAAAGAGCCTTGGTCAAGCTGAGAAGAAGGCTGCGGACGCCGCTGGTGCGAAAGAGCGCCTTGAGCTGGAGCTAGCCAAGGCAGCCAAGGAAAGGAGCGTCTGCAGCAGGAGGTTACGGACCGCGAGGAGAAGCTTGCCATGGCTGCGACTGCACGTGAAAGAGAGGTGGCGGGCAAGCTCATGGCTGCTGCCAAGGCTGTTTCGGGTGACTACCTTATTTTGCTCCTTTCTTGTCGTTTTCTTGTCTTTCTTCTGTGTTACTTTCTTCATTCCTTCTCTTTTTTTGTCTCAGATGCCGCAGGCATCGAGTTTGACCGCGGAGCTCTGGAGCACGGGAGTGCTCTAGATGATGCTACTACAGCGGTCGAAGATCGCTGCAGCACCATCGTCAACTCCCTTGCCAAGGCGAAGGAGGTCCTTGGCCGCTTCTACAAGGAGCTTGTCCCCAAGGGCGCGGCCCTGGATGATGTTGACGCCCTGGCGGAGGCTTTGTTGGCGCTGGCGCAGCGAAGGGCATCAAGCGTCCGTCATCGGCCGGTGGCGATGGCCTTGGTGGCTGGAGCGGAGCTGCATCTTCCCCAGATCACCTCCCGGATGCCGACGACCGCGGATGGATCCGAGGTAGCCTTTGCTGCCTATTCTGCTCGCTGCAAGCGATATGGGCCAAAGCTCATTGATCTGCTGTCCGTGTATGCGCTGCGGCAGCAGGGGGAGGCCAAGGCGAGGCAGTCCGGCTCCGAGGCCACTCAGGGTGCCGCGTCCTAGGCGTTATAGCTGTAGGATAGTTTGTAGTCTTCTTTTGCTTGTAATTATGTTGAGGAACAGAAATCATTGTGCCACGTAGTGGCCTTTATATGCTTAATGAATCTTGTTGAGTTGTGCTCTTCTCCGTCTGAATGTTTATGTCTTTTTCTTTTCTACTGCTCTAGGTTCCGTCGGGTGCTGATCCCATTGAGACCTCACCTGTAATGCGGCAGCGGCCATCTTTGGATGATTCATCACAACTTGCTTTTCTTTGAGACCGCGTTCGGAGTCTTGAGAAGGAGTTGCTTGGGGTGCGTGGTCACGCCGATGTTTGGAAGTCCAAGGCAGATCGCAGTGCAGCCAGAGAGGAGTACTTGATGGCGGAACTGCTTCGGCTGTCTGAGCATCTTCAATGTAAGTTGTTATTTGTTTCGAGCTGTAGCTCAGTTTTTCGGATGCGCCTACTGGCCTTGCTTCTTATTTTGTGCGAGTGTCGCAGGTGCCAATCTTGCTCCTAGGGAGGAGAAAGAGTGTGTCTCTGTTCGGGTCAATTTCTTGACTCAACAGGACATGGAGGCTGGCGGCTTATTCTGGATGGATCGTGACCGTGCCATGGCTCTGGCGACGGTGCAGGATCGTGTGCACCAGGTTTCGCGGGTGCTTCGTCAAGTGCAGACTTCGCTCTCATCCGTTCTGCATGTGATGTTTCCCCTGGATACTGTGCCATCATCCTTGTCCGGCCTTCTGTCTAGATTTTGGAGCGTGGCTCGCGTCCAGGAACTGGTGAGGTAGCAGCTCGTCGCAGGGGTGAAAGCTGCATTGTACCTTGTTAGGCTGCATCGACCTGACGTAGATCTGTCTGTTGTAGCAGCTGGGCCACCCCTTCGGCCGAATGGTGGCGAGTGGGATATGCGTCCGCATTATGCGGCTCTAAGGCAGTATGCCGAACATGTCGTAGATTTGTGTGAGCATCGTGCTCAAGTTATTCTTCAGGATAGGTAGTACATGTAGAAGAGATAGATGTAAAATTTGTATATTTTGGCTGGGCGTGTTGTGCCCTTTGTTATAAAGGTTTGTTTGTTGTGAGCACGCAGTGCTTTGTTTGAGTACGCGTCCTTTTCGTTTGCCCGACGTTGTCAGCTACTCAGGGTGTACATGTGTGATTCTCAGTCGATGAAATCGTGAGGTGGGGGGAGCCCCCGAGTGCATTTGTAGCATAAAGTAAAGTTGCAAATAACGAAACGAAATTTTGGGGCGAGACACTTAGCTTTATTTATATCGTAATGGAGTAAGTACATTGTTCGGCTGAATAGCCTTGGATGAAAAGCCTTATTGAAAGTAAAGGGGTAGGTAACTATGGGTAGAATCACCGCAAGTGTGCGATGTTCCATGGGTTGGAGTATGCGACTCCAGACTCCACGTGCTTAAGGCGATAGGCGCCACCTGGGATGACTTCGGCGATAATGTAGGGTCCTTCCCATGGCGACTCGAATTTCTTCGGTCGCTCTTGCTTGAGTCGCAAGACGAGGTCTCCTTCGACGAAGGACCTTGGGCGTAGCCGACGGCTGTGGTAGTTGTGGAGACTCTGCTGGTACACCGCTGATCGAGCTGCTGCTACGTCTCTTATTTCGTCGAGTGTGTCGACGGCATCTTCGAAAAAGTGGATTCGTCATTGTATGTGACGACCGGGGACCTGGTGGCGATTGCCGGGTAGCACGGCCTTGGCTCCGTGCAACATGAAGAACGGCGTGTAGCCGGTGGAGCTGTTTGGTGTAGTCCGTAAGCTCCACAATATGGATGGTAGCTCTTTCGTCCAGGCTCCAGCTTTCGGTTCGAGTGGACTCATGAGGCGCTTCTTGATGCCAGCGCCGATTAGGTCGTTGGCCTTTTCCACTTGCCCTTTCGTTTGCGGGTGTGCCACTAAGGCGTACGTGATATTGATCCCGAGGTCTTCGCAGAAGTCCTGGAACTCCTTGGAGATAAAGTTCGATCCATTGTCGGTGATGATGCTGTGCGGTACGCCGAACCTGTAGACAATGGACTCGAAGAACTTTACGGCAGTTTTGCCCTTTTGGTTGGTGACCGGCATGGCCTCGACCCACTTGGTGAATTTATCGACTGCGGCCAGGAGGTAAACGTGCCCCCCTTTCGAGGACTTTGGCACTTTGCCGATCATGTCGAGGCCCCATTGAGCAAAGGGCCAGGCTATAGGTATGGGTCTGAGCTCTGACCCGGGTGCGTGCGGTTTGTCGGCGAACCGTTGGCACCCGTTGCATCTTCGGACGATGTCCTTTGCATCGCTCATGGCCGTTGGCCAGTAGAATCCGGCTCGTAGAGCTTTGGCGACAAGGGAGCTGCGTGATGGCCGCAGATGCCCTCGTGGATGTCTTGGAGGATGGCTTTCCGTCACCGATGGTGACGCATTTGTAGTACACCGTATCTGCGCTTGTACAGCTCGCCATTGATGATGGTGAAGGCTTTTGACCGACGAGATATGCCGGGCATCCGATTGTCGAGCGGTTCTCCGTTGATCAAGAACTGGAGGTATGGTCGCGTCCAAGTTTCTTCGACTGCCATGACCTGCATCAGGTTGACCATGGCGACCTCTGTGTCCAGTTTCTCGGGTCCTTCATGTCCTTCGGGCAGCGTAGCCCCCGAGTGTTCTGCTTCTTCGGGTGATCCCTTGGGAAATTTCTGCTTGATGGATGGCACACATATCTGTTTGAGGAACACACCCGGTGGCACCTTTGCGCAGGTGGAGCCGATGTTGGTGAGTCTATAGGCTTCTTCGTTGCTTTCTCTTCTGACGTGCCGAAGCTCGTAGCCGTCGAATTCTCCTTCGAGTGCGTTGTAGAGCACGCGGTACGCGATCATGTTTTCGGCGTGTGCGTCAAACTCGTTCATCGTCTGTTGGACGACGAGGTTGGAGTCACCATAGATGACCAGGCGCGTTGCGCCGCAGATCTTTGACATCCTCATGCCGTGGATGAGGGCTTCGTATTCGGCCTCGTTGTTGGAGGCTCGGAATTTCATCCGGAGGACGTACTTCATCTGGTCGCTGGGAGGTCAATATGACCCGGCTCTGCTCGACTTCACGCTTGGAGCCGTCGAAGTGCATTGTCCATGATTGCGACATGTCTGTGTGTCCGGCAGCAGCTCCATCCAATGTACGAGGAAGTCCGGGAGGACTTGAGATTTGATTAAGTCGCTTCTCGTAGATGATGTCCAGGGTGATTTCGATGCCCCAGGGCCACGCGTCCTGTGGCCTCTAGGTTATTCGGGATCTTTGCCGCTCGGGTGCCTCGTTAACGACCATCACCGTGCTCGGAAGTAATGGCTCAGCCGTCGAGCCGTCATGAACACGCCAGTGGCGAAGCTCAGTAGTGAGGGTACCTCTGCTTTGTTGGTGTCAGTACCTCGCTGAGGTAGTGGATTGGGAGCTGGACCCCGTGGGTCTTGCCTTTTTCGGGTCGTTCGACCACTAGCACGGTGCTGACCACCTGGTGTGTGGCTGCTATGTACAGCAGCAGAGGCTCGCGCTCCTTTGGCGTGACCAGGACGGGCGAGGTGGAGAGAAGCCGCTTGAGGCTTTCGAATGCATTGTTGGCTTCGGGCGTCCACTCGAATTTATCTGCCTTGAGTAGCAGCTGGTAGAATGGCGGGGCCTTCTCGCCCATGCGGTATGAATCTGCTCAATGCCGCTATTCGTCCTGCGAGCTGCTGGACACCCTTGAGGTTTTTCGGCTTCTCCATCGCCATGATGGCTCTGATTTTCTTCGGGTTCGCCTCGATCCCTCGCTGAGAGATGAAGTACCCAAGCAGCTGACCCGATGGGACGCCGAGGTTAAGTTTAATCCTGTAGCGATCGAGGTTGTCGAACGTCTCGCGGAGATCGTCGATAAGTGTCCTTTCCTCCCTGGTTTTTATGACTATGTCGTCGACATAGACTTGAACGTTGCGACCGATCTGGTCCTTGAGGCATGCTTGCATGCATCGCTGGTACGTGGCACCTGCGTTCTTTAGCCCGAAGGGCATTGTGTTGTAGCAGAACACTCTGAACGGTGTGATGAACGCCGTTTTCTCCTGATCTTCGACCTTGAGTCGAATCTGGTTGTATCCTGAGTAGGCGTCGAGGAAGGAGAGTTTCTCGCAACCTGCAGTCGAATCGATGATCTGATCGATCCGAGGAAGAGGGAAGTGGTCCTTTGGGCAATGCTTGTTTAGCGACATGAAATCCACGCACATCCGCAGTATGTCCGTGTCCTTCTTTGGGACCAGCACTGTATTTGCAAGCCACTCGCTTTCTTTGATTTCCCTGATGAAGTCTGCAGCGAGTAGTCTGTTGATTTCCTTGCCGATAGCCTCGGCTCGTGGCTCGGACAGTCTTCAGATGGACTGCTTGACGGGCTTGGTGTCTGGAAAGACGTTGAGTGCGTGCTCGGCGACCACAGGAACTCTGGCATGTCCGCAGGACACCAGTAAGATTTCCAGCGCTCACGGAGGAATTCGACGAGCGCGCCTTCCTATGCGGGGCTGAGGTCGTTGGCGATCAGCGCCGTCTTGGAGGCATCCGTCGGGTGGACCTGCACCTTTTTTGTGTTGACGGTGGAGTCGAAAGACATGTCAGGTGCGTTTTATCGTGCGACTGGGGGTGCCCCATTGTCCGTCACCTCGTGGAGCTTGAGGAGCTCCTCCTGCATGCCGAATGATTGGGAGATTCTGTCGAAATCTCTGTCGCATTGGTCCGATCGGGTGAAGCTCCCGTGGACTGTGATGACGCCCTTCAGTCCTGGCATCTTGAGTAGCAGGTATGCATAGTGTGGGACAGCCAGGAACCTTCCGAATGCTACACGCCCAAGGATGGCGTGGTAATGTGATGGCCAGTCCACCACTTCGAATTTGAGCCGTTCCAGTCGGAAGTTGTCCGGCTTGCCGAAGATGACGTCGAGCCATATTTTGCCCAGGGGGAATATGCCCTTCGCTGGAACGATGCAGTGGAACGTTGTGTCTGATTGTTCCAGGCTGCACTACGGGATCCGCATTGCTGCTAGAGTGCTTGCGAACATCAGGTTGATGCCGCTGCCGCCGTCCATGAAGACGTGACTCATCTCAAAACCTCCGATCTGCGCCTCCGGCAGCACTGTGGGCATGACTGGGCGAGGATCCGCAAGGGTGATCCGAACGACTGAACGTGATGCAGGACTCCGATCCGCTGAGGTACTCAGGGATGGCGGGTGGAGTTGCCACGACCAGGTTGATCTGTCGGGTGATTTTATTCTGCAGCCTATTCATTGGGCGCCCCTTCTGGATCATCAGTGCTCCTTTCGGATGGGGATACCCGTTCCCGGCGTTGTTCTGTGCTGGTGCGACTGGTTGGTTTGGGCCTCCAACAGGTGGCGGTGGAGGAGCTCCATCCGCTATTTCACCCGGCGCGGGTGCGTTTCCAAACGCAGGGATTGGGGCTTGCTGCCTCATCTGCACCATGCTTTCGCTGAGTTTCTAGAACTCGCGGCAGTCCTTGAGCATGTGGCTCGCCTTCTTTTTGCCATCCTGTTTGTCGATGTAGAAGTGGATGGTGCATGGACCCGAAAGCTTTTCGTATGCTGAGGGTCCGTTATCGCGGTCGCGGCGCTGCCATGACTGCGCTAGGCGTCCCCCGCCACGGAAGTTTCCTTCGCGGTATCCTCCGCTGTTGCGGTTGGCGTCATTGCGGCGATCGGCGTAGCCAGCCGCGACCATGTCGGGTCCTTCGCGATCGTCGTAGACGCGCGATCTTCTCTTGCTACGGCGCTCTCGCCGTCGACCGTAGTCGTCTTCTTCTTCCGATTGTGCTCGGTGAATGGAATCTTCACTGTCAGCCCACCTGTTGGCGATGTCCATGAGGTGGTCGAGTGTTTTGGGCTTGACGCGCCCAAGTTCCTCCTTGAAGTCTTGGCGCTTGACGCCGTCCCTGAAGGCGTCGATGGCCCTCTCTTCGGAGATGTGGGCTGCGGAGTTCTTTGTGTTGTACCAGCGTAGTATGTACGAGCGAATGGATTCGCCCGTTCGTTGAGTGCAGGCTCGCAACTCTTCGATTGAGGCGGGCCTCTTGCTGGTGCCCTTGAAGTTTCGGATGAAGCTGTAAGCTAGCTCATCCCAACTTCGGATGGTCCCTGAAGATAGGCTGCTGAGCCAGATCCGGGCCGCTCCTGTCAGCTGCAGCTGAAGGCATTGCATGGCGGTTTCCTTGTTTCCGCCGTGCAATTTGACGGACGATAGGTGGTCACTGAGCCACGCCTTTGGGTCTTGTGTTCCGTCGAAGTTCGGAGTATCCGAAGGAAGCTTGAAATTGCACGGCATCCTTGTCCGCCGAACGGATATGCTGAAGCATCGGGCTCCGCTTGGCTCGCTCTTTGTCGATTTTGCGCTCTGTGAGCGCATTTCTGGCGTTGTAGTCGCGGTCGCGGTGGTGCGAACTCTTCTTCCTTCGGGGAAGGTCATGTTCTACTTCTTCGGATGAAGGGGTTGGGCTGCGGTCGAACCTGACCGGAGCCTTCTTATTCGGCTCCGTGGGAGCTTCCTGGTGGAGCGCAGCTCCGACGAGTCTGAGTCCGGTAATTGCGGACTTGTGCATGGCCCTCTTCGGGTCTCCCTCCGGAGTTGGGTGGGCCACCAGGTACGTAGTGGCTGCCATGATCGCAGCCTGCGGCGTTTTCGGGATGATGTTGCCGTCGGCGTCCATCTCCATGAAGGATGTGTGGAGAGTTCGCGTCAACTCACGGCGCTCCTGGGGATCCATGTTCTCCATCCGAGAGCGGTGCTTGTTGCCTTGGTTTGCGTTCGAGCTGGAGCCGATTCCCATGGCGGAAAGCACAGCTCGTCGCGCGCTGGACTCTGAGGCTGCTTGCTTGCGCTTGTCGAGCACCTCCTGCATCTTGACCTGCTTCTTGTGCTCCTCGATTAGGAGTAGGTGGTAGGCCATCAGCATATCCCGGGAGGCGTCTGCAGGCAGTACTATGTTTCCTGCCACGGCGTTGCGGACCTGGGCCCATCCTTATTTGCTAAGGTGGATGACGTGGCTTCTTCTATTCCCGCCGTTTCGTTCTGGCGGGTTAGGTGGAGGGTTGGGCGTTTGCTGATCCACGTCGCTTTGGATGACTGCGGCGCATTGGTAGCGCTCGCAGATTAGTCCGCTGCTGCCGCAGCTTTCAGATCCGGAACCGTACCAGCATCCGATGGCGGATCGCACAGATCGGAGTTGCAGCTGCTACTGTCGTAGGAATCATCTGTTGATGATGTTGTGCGTAGCACGGGGTGTGGGGCCCACGAAGCGGGCCTGATTGATGGTAGGGCACCCACTCAGGGAGGCGGAGGGTGCCAGTTTGCCCCACCTGGAAGCAGAAACTCCCGAACATGATTTCGAGTCCGTCGCCTACGGGCTCGAAGTCCTTCATGGTGGCCGGCGAGTGGGCGGTGAAGTCGAAAGCGCCGAAGAGGAGATGACTCTCCGTTGCTGCAGAGTTGTAGATCGATCGGGTTGGGACCGTCACGATCGCACAATCAGAGCCCCCAGTTCCCACAGACGGCGCCAATTGACGAGGTTTGATCTCATCAATGCCCATTGTTATGGACTTGGGTTTTGGAGAAGATGGGGATGCTGGAGATCATGGCACGGTTAGCAAACAAGCAACACGGGGACACAAGGTTTACCCAGGTTCAGGCCCCCGGAGGGAAAACCCTACTCCTGCTTGTCTGCTCTTGATTACGGCGGAATCGAAGGTTATAGGGGTGCGCAGATGCAATCTGGCATGGAGGTGTGTATGCGAAAGTATGAGAGAGAGATCTAGGTCGTGCCCTCCTGGCCTTTATATAGACTTAGGCAGGTCCTGGGCATAGACCTAGTCGGTTACAAGTTCTAGGGTTTTACCCCTTTGAATTTCCTATCTACGCTAGTCTTGCTCTCCAAGGATCCGAAGGCGTCATGGGCCTTGGCCACCCGAAAATCTTCATGGGCCGGCGTACATCTGTCGTGGGCCTTCCTTGGGCTGGACCAGTTATGCTGAGATCACGTACCCGTAGGGTATAACCATGTCAGGTTGGGAGAAAACCATCCCTTTCGTATCTGCGCACTTTGGGGTGTTTGGCGAAGGTCAACATACCGATTCCCAAGAAACGCAAGCTCGGACCGAAGACAGTGGATTGTATTTTTCTAGGATATGCTCCACGGAGTGTAGGCTATAGATTTCTAGTGGTTAAATCTGAGGTACCTGATATGCATGTTGGTACTATAATGGAATCTCGTGATGCAACATTCTTTGAGAATATTTTTCCTATGAAAGATATGCATAGCATTGGTAGGATTTCTTTTGAAATACTTCCTGAATCTAGTGCATCTATTGAGAATTCTGAACAACCACATGAGGAATTCCTTGAGAAGGATGACGATGAACCTCTCACGAGGAGTAAGAGACAGAGGGTTGCAAAATCCTTTGGTAATGATTTCATCGTGTACCTTATGGATGATACTCCTAGATCCATTACTGAGGCATATGCATCCCCTGATGCAGATGATTGGAAAGAAGCTGTCCAAAATGAGATGGACTCGATTCTTTCTAATGGAACTTGGTAATTATCAAAACGACCCTATGGTTGTAAACCTGTGGGATGTAAGTGGGTGTTCAAGAAGAAGCTAAGGCCTGATGGTACTATTGAGAAGTACAAGGCGCGTTGTCAACACCCGGATTTTTAATCCCAGATGCCTGGTATACCATACCTCGCAATCCCAGGATTACCATTTTTGCGAGACATAACAGAATTGGATACCACAGTACTTCATCCATTACAAACCATACATAAGGTTTTACAAAAAATAAGGATCTCATGATCCAGTCTTAATACAACACAAGCAGCGGAATACGTAATAATAACGGATGGGATCCGGGACATCACGAGAGGTTCCGGAGTGGTCTGGGGAATAAGATTCATATAAGGCAGTGCAGTTTTTGGAGTTCGGAATTGTTCCGGGTTAATCGGTATTGTACCGGAAGCTTCTAGAACGTTCCGGAAGGGGACCAACGTGGCCCCACCTTCCGGTAGGGGGCATGGGCCTATGAGGGAGTTCCCTGGCCGTATTGGGCCAGGGGCACAAGGCCCCATAGGGCCCAGCCGGCCAAGGGAGTTTTAAACTCGAGATAGACCTTCTAGAAGGGGGAGTTTCCTTGCCCCCCACTCCTTATCCTTTGGGGCCGCCGGTTTGGGCTTGGGGGAGGGGCTAGGGCTGCGCCCCCCCTCTATATAAAGAGGGGTGGGGGCGCACCAACCCCCCACACCTTCCCCTCCAACCCTAGCCGCCCTGCTGCCCTCCTCTCTCCCTCCCGACTGCTTGTAGGCGAAGCCCTGCTGCAGAAATTCTCCACCAATTGCACCGCGTCGTCGCATTGTAGATCCAACCCATCTCTCCACCATACTTGCTGGACCAAGGAAGGAGGAGACATCGAGGTGCTGCATGTGTGCATCTCACGGAGGCACCGCCACTTGTGGTGCTAGATCGGATCGGATCGCGAGGAGGAGAAGCGAGTATGACTACATCACCCACGCCCGTTAACGCCCGCTATGTGAATCTTCAAGGGTATGAAGATCTAATCCAATCTCTCTCGTTGTTTGCATCTCCTAGATTAGATCTTGGCTTTCCCTCTGTTCGCATCCGTAGAAAATTTTGATTTACTATGCCGCGAAACCCTTCAAAAGTCCATTCCAACAGAATCCCATTTCCATTCCGGAATCTGTAAGGATTGCAACAGTCCAGCGGGTCTTTGATGTCCGGCCTTGACTCGCTGACATATATCACACTTGGCGATATAGCTTCCGATTTCTCTCTTCATCTTATGCCATCAAAATTGCTCTTTCAAATCTTGATACATCTTAGTTCCTCCGGGGTGGATAGAATAAAGAGTATCATGAGCTTCCTTCAGAATAACTTCTTTCAACTCAGAATCTGCTGGTACACAAAGGCGTCCTTTGTACCACAGAACTCCTTCTTCGTCTTCGGTGAATCCGGGTACTTTGCCTGTACCGATGCGACGCTTGATTCCGTCAATACTAGCATTTCCTTTCTGTGCCTCTTTGATTTGCTGATCAAAGTGGGTTGAAGTTTGATGCTAGCCAAAAATCCTTCACTTACTAATTCCATTCGAAAATCTTCCATCTCTTTGTGCAAGCTTGGTTGCTCCTTTAAAATCATGAAGTTCAAGCGGCACAGCAATCTGCTAAGGGCATCTGCTACCACGTTGGATTTACCAGGGTGATAGTGAATGTCCAGATCATAATCCTTGATTAGCTCAATCCATCTTCTCTATCTCATATTCAGCTCCTTCTGAGTGAATATATACTTCAGGATCTTATGATCCGAGTAAATCTCACAACGGTTTCCCATCAGGTAATGCCTCCATGTCTTCAGGGCTAGAACTACGGCTGTGATTTCGAGGTCATGGGTTGGGTAATTTTTATCATGTTGTTTTAATTGTCGAGATAGATAAGATATAACTTTGCCTTCTTGCATTAGCACACATCCGAGACCGATCTTGGATGCATCACAATACACATCGAAGGGCTTCGTGATATCCGGCATGATTAAGATTGGGGCGGAAATCAATCTCCTCTTGAGTTCTTGAAAACTCGCTTCACATTTGTCGGTCCAATCAAACTTCTTGTCCTTCTTCAGCAATTGGGTCATGGGTCTGGCGATACTTGAGAATCCTTCTACGAACTTGCGGTAATATCCCGCCAATCCGAGAAATGCGCGAACTTGGGTTTGAGTGGTTGGGGCTTGCCAATCTTCGACATCTTTCACCTTGGAAGGGTCAACGGCAATTCCTCCAGCTGATACAATGTGACCGAGGAATCCTACCTCCTGTAACCAGAATTCACATTTGCTAAACTTGGCATACAGCTGATGTTCTCTAAGGGTTCCAAGAATGGTCCTTAGGTGTAGCTCATGTTCTTCTTCCGATTTGGAATAAATCAGAATGTCATCGATGAAAACAACGACAAACTTATCCAGGAAGTCCATAAAAATCTTATTCATGAGATTCATGAAATAAGCGGGGACATTGGTTAATCCAAAGGACATAACTGTATACTCGTACAATCCATATCGGGTGGTAAAGGCAGTCTTGGGAATATCTTCTACACGAATCTTGAGTTGATGATAGCCAGTCCTAAGATCAATCTTAGAAAACACTTTGGCACCGGTCAACTGATCAAACAAATCTTCTATCTTGGGCAAGGGATACTTGTTTTTGATGGTGACATCATTCAACTTCCGATAATCCGTACACAAACGGTTACCTCCATCCTTCTTGTCCACAAACAAGACAGGTGCTCTCCAAGGTGATGCACTTGGTTGAATCAATCCAATTTCCAACATGGAATCCAGTTTCTTCTTTAGTTCTGACAGGTTCATACTATAGGGTCTCTGGGCTACGGGTCCTGTTCCGGTGATTAGTTCAATGATAAACTCGATATCCCGATCTGGGGGCATACCGGGGAAAACATCTGGAAATTCATCGGGGTATTCACAGACTATCCGGACTTGCTCAATGGTAGGTTGGGCTATACTCTTGTTGCACTTGAATTGGCGAGGTAAGGTTTCAGATATATGCTCGACTGATATTCCGGCTATACTGGTCATGGTGATGGCTTTCTTGGCACAGTCAATCAATCCTTTATGTTTGAACATCCAATCCATTCCTAGTACTACTTCCAAACCTTTAGTTCCGAGTACTATCAGATTAGCATAAAAATCTATGCCATGGATGCGGATAGGGATGTCTTTGCAAATTTTCCTAGCCTTGGTGGTTGAACCGGGAATTTGGACGATCATAACATGCTTCAGTTTTGTTGGTTGAATTTTACTAGTGCATGCAAATTCTTCGGTGACAAATGAATGCGATGCACCAGAATCAAACAACACTCTTGCAAGTACTGAATTAACAGAAAACATACCCAACACGATGTCTGGCGCTTCCTGAGCTTCTTCAGCATGCATGAGAAAAAGACGGCCATTGCGGTTGGGCAAATTCCCTGGGGCAAATCTTCTTCCTGGCTGAACACGACGCTGCTGCTGAGCTGGGGCATTTGCATTGGGGGCTGTGGCATTCTTCTTGTTTGGGCATTCGTTGGAATAGTGGCCCTTATTTCCATAATCATAACAAGTCACTTGTGACTTGTCCTTTGCTGCTACAGGCATAGCATTGCTTCCGGTCCTCGGGGCAGTGTTGGGGTTGGTGGTAGCATTGTTGTTGAACTTGGGTGGGGCACGGTTGAAATTGCTAGAGTTCTCGGGGTTGTTGTGATTTCCTCCGGGCCTTGGGTTTCCACGGTTGGGGTAGGTTGGACGGTTCATCGGGGGTCTGTTGGTTCTTGGGGCGAATCCTGGAGATGGGTTAGGGCGATACTTTGGGGTCTGATGGGTTCCGGGCTGGTGCATCATGCGACGCTTGCGGTTCTCATTGGCTTGGTTGATCTTTTCTTCCATTTGGATGGCAGAGTCGACCAGGGCTTCAATATCAGCAAAGGGGATATTGACTAACACAGTCTGCATTTCTTGGCTTCGGTGTCGATCTCATCAGGGGCATACCTAGCTAATGACAGGAATTTGTCACGGTATTCCACTATAGTCATCCTTCCTTGCTTCAGTTCTCTGAACTCGTCTCTCATACTCTTGATTAAACCCGGTGGTACATGGGTTCTGCTGAACTTGACCTTGAATTCCTCCCAGGTCATCATCTGGCCTCTGGTCGTTGCACGAACACTATTCCACCATGCTCTGGCATCTCCGGCTAGATAGTGGGTGGCGAACAAAACTTTCTCGTTAGCTTCCACTCCGGCGACTTCTAGGTTATTTTCCATGGTTTGCAGCCAATCATCGGCGTCTAAGGGATCTTCTGACTTAGTGAAAACAGGTGGGTTGGTGTTCTGGAAATTCTTGAGCTTAGATCCATGGTTGTCCTGATTTTCGTGGCCTTGGTTGTTGTGGGCAAGCTGAGCTATCTGTTGCAGGGTGGCTAGGTTGGCTTGACGTTCGGCTCTTTCAGCTTCACGGTCAGAAATCAACATTTGCAGTATCTGCAACATCGGGTCCGGGGATGAACCACTTCCTCCACGTGGCATCTGAATATTGAGATAGATCATGAGAAAATAGGGAAATTTCTAAGGTTCTAGGACTTTGAGAAGTTTTTAAAGTTTGACTCAGATTTTTCTAGCAACTTTCTTTTCATTCATTCATTCATTCATAGCACACGGTACAACACACACCACAACAAAGGGAAACAGATGGTTTTAAGAACCATTCTGGAAATTACGATACAGTGGGACCGAATACTACTCACTACGCTAGTGCTCAAGTGCTACTACTCCTCGGAGTCGTTGTAGTCGTCATCCTCATCGTCATAGATGAAGGCGTAATCATCCTCATCGGTGAATAAATCCATAGCCTGATCTTCCAGGAAATCATCATCATCACTGAAATAGGAGTAGGGGTCTCCACGAAGATCCTCTCCGGCATTCTCCATTTCCTCCAACTGCATATCTCTCTCGTGGATGGTCTCCTCCAAAGACGAGATACTGTGGCGAAGACGGGCAATGATGCGCTCCTTCTTGTCGAGCTGACGACGGCGAGACTTGCGGTCCTTTGCTAGCATGGCGATGGTCTGATGCTTCGTCTTGATGATGGCGGACTTGTGGTTGGAGTAGTCACGGAAATTATCCAACTCCTGTTGATGATCGTACATCATGAAGCTAAGGTGGTCCAATTGGGTCTTCAACTCGTGGTGGTATGGGGCTTCCAGGGGTTATCCATTAGCATCACGCCTTGGGCAAAACTCAAAGCGAGTACCCTTGATCTGGTTGATACTCTGCCCACACAGACGGGCAAGAGCTTCCTGCATGGCCCTGACAAGTCCATCGAGCCAGTTGTTCTCTCTTAAGGTAAACTGAATTCCCTCAGCAGTGGGGGGTTCAATCTTTCCTTTGGGACTTGCAACAATTAGCCACTGCAGATCTTCTCCTCCTTTCCTCGAAGAACTCGGGGTGAGGACGCTCCAAAAGTTCCGAAAGCTGGTCCAAATCCCTCTAAAAGATAAGGTCTCCACCATTTCCCAATTGGTAAAACTTGATGTACTTCATGTCTATCTAAAAGAATATAAGATAAGTAAGTTAGTAGAGTGATCAAGTGTTCCAAATTTTTATGTATTATGCAAGAGTTTTTGAGGAACATGAATTTTCATGAAAGAAGTAAATGATAAGAATGGGAATAAGTTTTTGTGAATATTTGTTTCTTTTGGTTTTGAAACTAAGTTTTTGATTCAATCGTCCAGTCTAACTAGGGTCTCCTATGGTCAGGATGGCTCTGATACCAACTTGTCAATACCCAAATTTTTAATCCCAGATGCCTGTTATGCCATACTTCGCTATCCCAGGATTACCATTTTTGCGAGACATAACAGAATTGGATACCACAGTACTTCATCCATTACAAACCATACATAAGGTTTTACAACAAATAAGGATCTCATTATCCAGTCTTAATACAACACAAGCAGCGGAATACGTAATAATAACGGTAGTGTAGGCGAAGCTCCATCTTCGGGGTCACAGGCAATACTGACGATGGGAGATGATCATGGGGTCCATCCTCCAGGTACTCCTCTTCATAGTCTGGCCATGGGAATAGCCAGGGACAAAGCCATGAGTACTCTTTAAGTACTCGCAAACTAATGCTAACAAGTGAAAGGGGTTTTTGTGATAGGACACTAGGCTATAGGGTTGTTTCGCAAAAAGCCAGATTTACCTCTACTAAGTTCAGAAGCAAAGAATGCTAGTTAAAGTTTTATAACCCTAAGTGGGAACTTGTATTTCATATCATAACCCTGTTGTGGTCAAGTCAAAGTCTCAACTCATTTCACAAGTCATTTTGAAAACATCTGACGGGGGAACAGTATGGCCACTCCAACTGTCCATAACCGCGGACGCGGATATTCGAATAGTTTGACACTCTGCACAGATTGCACACTTTTACCACAACATTCAATACATCCGTCAGGAACAAATCCTGAATTCACCATACTCAGTATGCGGATAATCAATCCTAACCTTTCAATTACACGCCCTAGTATAAGCACCTCCCCTGTGAGTTTGGCCTCCCAACCATGACCAACTGTCATCTTGGGTACTGCACATGTTGACAATCTTCACAAGGTAGCCTCAGCTCAGACCTTGGCCGTGAGGGAACTAATACAAAGGTATATAAGTTTCCAGTCAAGATCTACCCAATTCTCGGGTATTGTGGTTGTACGGTAAAATTGGAATGGTATCGCATTCAGACAACCATCAGTTTTATAAAGGGCTAAGGCTCATGCCTCAACATTTTCATCACCATAAATCATATGGTGTTCGGAAACACATGTCCAAAACATTTTAATAGAATGATCCATCATTCCAAGGTTTTCATAATCATTTTTCCACCAAGTATTCCCATCTAAATTTGATCAGGTTTTATGCTTAGCACTAGCATCTACAAGTGGGGGTAAATACTAATGAGGGGTGGTAAATAAGTGGAGTTTTAACTAAGTTCAATCTCATGCCTTAGGATGACATCAAGATTATCTAGCTTAGGCAAAATTTTATGCTCTTTATGCAACCTTCATTTATCCTTCTAGAATCTACAATTAACTTAAGTAAACTCTAAGTAAGTAGCTTTGATAAAGAAATAAAATAGAAAGCTTGCGAATAAAACTAGGAGTGGGTATGATCACATATGCTTAAGGCATATAGTTGGCATGATAAGAAGCAAGTATTTGCTTGCATGGGTATAGTATTTTGCAAGTGTTAGCTTGACAGATTAATAGCTTGCAATTATTGGCTTGCTAAGTGTCAGTATAATCTTGCCTTGTGTAGAGCAGTGGTTGAATTTCTCCTCGGATTCTTCTTCGTAGTATCCTCCTTCTTCCTTGTATCCTTGGTCGGTACTAGCATCTATGAATAAATACGAGGTACACAATCACCAAACAATACTTAACTACTTGCAATCATCACACAAAAGGGGTCCTATAGATGATCTAGCATCATCTCTAACATTACAAGATTAAGGCTTGGTTTAAATCCTTTTAATTTTAGAAAAGTAATTTCTACTCATTGAAAAACTACTTAAGATTTAATATTCTCCAAACCAAACATGGGATCATGTTGACACATGTCATCACCACATATTACAGTACATGGGAATGTGATTTAAAGTGGTGTCATAATTTAATAAGGTTTAACCTTTTATTTTAATTAAATAAAGTGACTAGAAATGCATATGTGGCATTCTTTTATTACTTGGTCATTATTTCTGTAAGTAAACCTATATATTTTTATATATTCTGAAAGGTATGGTTAAATGTGATTTTTGAGAGTTGGAATCAACTCAAAAGCTATCATGGTTTAAATTTGAAAAATATTTGAATGCAGAAAATCTTCTTCCTTGTTATTTTTACCAAGGATGATCTATAGATCCAAATGACTTGAATCCAACGGGCTTGGATTCAGCATTTTCAGACCTTTCTAACAAAATTGGTTTCATTAAATTTGGTTCAATGAATCGATCTGGGTTGATTTTTGAATCTAGGTGCTGAAGTGTGTTTGAAATAAAATGGAAAAGGTTAATTTCAAATGACTGGGTTGTGCGGGAAACGATACTGGGACGACCTGCTAAGCACAGCGCTTACATGGGCTGGTTAAGTTGTTGTCCCCACGCGTCAGTGAGACGAGGGGGTGCGAAGCGGTATGGGGCAATATGGTGCGTTCGATCTAGTTCTAATCCAACGGCTGAGGGTCATCGTCGACGTTGGCAGCCCGGCGAGCGAAACCTAACGCGGTGGGGATCGTCGGGGCTCACCGGGCTCAAAGAGGTCGGCGATGCGGCGACGACGAAGTCGACGACGGCGAACCTCCTGGTACCAGCAGCTTCTCCTGGGGCGGCTCCAATCACTAGCTCCCTTCTTCTCCACAGGCGGGGGGCTCCGGTGAAATTCTGGCGAAGTGCTGCTCACCTTGCTTCGGGAACAGGGTGGAACGATCAGTGAGGAGAGGGGAGTGAGATGGTGTGCTCAATTCGGCTGGGGGTGGAATCTATTTATAGTGGCGAGAGGGGACCGACGGGGCACAAGGTGAGCTCGTCGTGGTCGACGGCACAGAGGGCTATCGGCGTGGGCGACGGTAGGGGCGGTGCGGTGCTTCCTGGTGATGCTCAACGACGTGGTGGCGAGGCGTGGGGTGGTGCGGTTTAGTCGGAACGCGGCGGTGCTCTACGCATGCCCGACGGAGGTTTTTAATGCGCACAGCGTGCGTGGTCCGCGCGGCGGCGAACGAGCATGTTTGCGGGGTTGCTGGGACGGTGGTGATCACGTATGCACGCGGCGAGGGCGGCGCGCGGTCTGTGGGCGTCGGTCGAGCGTGGTGCACGGGGCGTGCTCTCGGCATGGTTGTTGGCGAGCTTGGCAAGGTCCGTGCATGTGGTCCAGGGGTTGGAAACGTTCGAGCGCTAGACAGGGAGTGGCACTGGGGTGTTGGCTTGCTCCCAGACATGTTTGCTAGGCTTGTTTCTCCTCCTAGCTTGCTGTCGACACTGGGGTGACATGGTGAGGCTCGGCTGTTCACCATTGATGACATTGCCAAGCTTACAGTGGGGCTAGTGCTTAGTTAAGTTTGCTAGATGATCTACTAAGGTTGTTGTGAGCTAGAGAGGGAACAAGTTAGGCAAGAATCACTGCTCACAATAGTGTTTGGATTTTGTTTGATTTGAATCTGCAAGGTGTTTGATGAAATGGCCGCAAGAATTCAAGTTTTGAATTTTGAAAAGATTTTTGGTGGGTGTGCTAGGTTGGTGCTGGTGAGTCTGCAGATACTTGGGTTTTGAAAGTTGAGCTTGTTTGAGTGGTTTTTGAAAAAGTAGGATCTTCCCATATGATAAAGATTCAATTTTGAATTGTCATTTAAATTATGCATTTCAAAGTTTCTGGATGATCACAAGGTGGGCCTTGATACTTTGTTATGAGTACTATTAAGGGGTGTAAAGATCCAAACAAGTTTCTGTTAAGTTCTGGAAGTTTGGGGCAGCCAAAGTAGGCATGGGAGTTAAATTGGGCAAATTGACCATTCCCTTATTTTGTTTGTTTTGATTTATTTGTCTTTGGGAAAAGTGTGGGGATTGTTTAGATGATGTTTATTTCACCTAAGAATCCTTTTACAAGCAAAGAAACACATAAACAAGGCAATTCAAAAGAATTCAAAAAGGGGATGCATACACACATGAATGCTTTCTCATTTTATTTTAGAAAAGTTTTTGTTAACCCTAATTTTGATGATTAGAGTTTGATCATCCAAGTTTAGTATTTTTGGGATGTTACACGCGTCTTGTAGCTAAGGGCTACACACAGAAAGAAGGCGAAGATTACTTTGACACCTATTCACCTGTCGCTAGACTGACCACCATTCGAGTACTACTATCCTTGGCTACCTCTTATGGTCTTCCCGTTCATCAAATGGACGTGAAGACAACTTTCCTTAATGGAGAGTTGGAAGAGGAGATCTATATGGATCAGCCGGATGGGTTTGTGGTAAAAGATGAAGAGACAAAGGTGCGTAAGTTATTAAAATCTTTATATGGCCTGAAACAAGCACCTAAGCAATGGCATGAGAAGTTTGACAGAAATCTACTTTCTGCTGGCTTTGTCATTAATGAGGCTGATAGGTGTGTTTAATATCGCCATGGTGGGGGCGATAGCGTTATATTATGTTTGTACGTGGATGACATTCTGATCTTTGGTACAAACATGAAAGCGATAAATGAAGTCAAGTCTTTCCTGTCAAAGAGTTTTGATATGAAAGATCTGGGAGAGGCTGATGTCATTCTGAACATCAAGCTTATTAAGAACGAGAATGGGATTACTGTAACGCAATCTCATTATGTTGAGAAGGTCTTGAGCTTATTTGGCTTTAATGATGGCAAGACTTCTCCAACACCTTATGATCCCAGTTTGACATTACGAAAGAATAAGAAGGAACCAACAGATCAGCTGAAATATTCACAAGTTGTTGGTTCTCTCATGTACTTAGCAAGCGCTACAAGACCTGACATCTCTTTTGCTGTGAGCAAGTTGAGTAGGTTCATGTCTAACCCGGGTATTGATCATTGGCATGCACTTGAAAGGGTCATGAGCTATATATGTGGTACAATGAGCTGTGAGATTCACTATTCAGGAAATCCTACTGTGCTTGAAGGATATAGTGATTCGAATTGGATCTCTGACGTTGATGAACTCTACGCCACGAGCGGGTATGTGTTTACCCTTGGAGGTGGCGCAGTGTCATGGAGGTCTCGTAGACAAACCATATTGACGAGGTCAACTATGGAAGCAAAACTTACTGCTTTAGACACAGCCACTGTTGAGTCAGAATGGCTGCGTGAGCTCTTGATGGACTTGCCTGTGGTTGAGAAACCTGTGCCGGAAATCCTTTTGAATTGTGACAACCAAACTGTTATTGTCAAAGTGAACAATTCTAAGGATAACGCGAAGTCATCAAGACATGTGAAGAGACGTTTGAAATCTGTCAGGAAATTGAGAAACTCCGGAGTAATAATTGTTACGTATATTCAAACAGACAAAAACCTGGCAGATCCCTTTACAAAGGGACTATCACGAAATGTGATAGAAAGTGCGTCGAGGGAGATGGGGTTGAGACCCATGGATGTCACACCTTAGTGGTAACCCAACCTATGTGATCGGAGATCCCGTGAATTAGGACCTGGGAAGAACAAACTAGTGGTTTGACTGAGGAGAGTATTTTGTAACCCTCTCTATGTGAAGATGCATAACTCTCATAATCTGTAAGGCAGGTTGGCAACATGCCTTAATGTGTTTCTGTTGGCTTTAATTAGCAAAGATGCCGTCCTACAGGGCATTCTTGAAAGAACACACCTATACGAGCTCGACTGTAAACGCCGCGGTCTATGAGACTTGGGTGGTATCTAGTAAACTCATGAAGAGACCAGGGAGTATGACGCATATGCTCCAAACCGCGGGGTAGGCTACAGACAGCCAAGTACTAGTTATGATTTTGAGCGAAATCTATTGGCACCAAACTTGCAATTCAAGGTTCGTCCATTGTTCAAGTTGTTGATAGACGTAGTTCAAGATTCTAGGCGGAAGTTCAACTTAACAGTCTCTGCTGAAACACTGGTATATAAACAAGTAGCAAGGATTGACAAATCTTCAAATGGGCATTTGAGATATGGTGGGGGATTGTTAGAAATATTGGGCCAATTCATTTAGGCCCATGTGTATTTCAGATTTTCCTTAAATCTCAAAGCCCAAATTTGTGGCAGCCCATATGTGTTTGGCCCATGTTTGTGGCAGCTCACATGGAAGTGGAGTGGGAGCTCAAGTTTAGTTCCACATGGAAAGTTGGAGGAGAGTTGCACCACCTTATAAGGTGGAGTGTTGCACCACTTTATAAGTGAGTAGCAATAAGAGAGATACACGCGCTCCTCCTCTGACGACGTCGCCGCTCGCACGCCCGCCCGCTCGTCTCGTCACGACGCGCGTGCGCGCCGTGGGTTGCGGGAATCTCGACGAGCCGAGATTTATTTTGCTGCTCGGGAAAACTGTGAGGTTTTGACAGACGTGTCAAACAGTTAGCTTATTCGGGTCGCTCCCGGATCGTGGGCTACTGTAACCGACCCGAACGTGTGTAACATGGACTCGGCCAACGTTCGCCTCCGTTAGGGTTTCCTGAGCTTCTCTATATAAAGTCCTGCGCGGCTACCGCCACAACACCACCGAAAACCAATCTAGGGTTTTGCCATCCTCTCTACTTGCGCGTCACCGTAGTCTACTCCATCCCGCTTGTTGGCGTGCACCGGCGAACGGGAGAGCAGGTCTCCGGAACCACTCGTCCTTGTGATCCTATACGGGAGAGGGCGAATAAGGTTTTTGGGAAGCGCTCCGCGCGACTGCTCGAGTTCTGCATCATGGGTCGTCTTCCATCCAAGTCAGGCGGTGCTGCCTACCGCCGTCTTTGTCGCCATCTGCTGCGATCACTCTTCCCCAAAGTTTCTACTACGACAACCGAACGGTACGTCATACGTGCTCCTGTTTGGTTATTCATCATGTTCTGCGAGTACATGTTAAGCTGCTGTTTGTTTCCGATCATCCTGTTGTTTAGTACATCTAGTATGTTCGAGTTGCATGAGCTAGTAGCTGGTTTGTCATGATTTATATTCTGGAATTAATCGTGGAAATTATGCCTAATAATCCAACAGTATGGTGTTGCCTCTCTCTATGGCAGAGGGCTAAACATAGGTAAATCCCCCCCCCCCACCCCCATTTATGGCTCCCACATAAATAAGAAGTTGTGCCACAGCTACAAAGTAGGAATTTAATAAAAAATAGAATAAGGATATACAAACAAGAACTAATCCCAGCGAAAAGGCAGAATTAGAAAAAAAAAAAGGAGTTCCAACTCTTTCAAGCAGTCTTTCTATTCTATTAGGCACAGCAAGAGTTTATTGTAAAAAAAATTGCAACGCTTTCCCATCTTCTTAACCCGAAATGAAGGGGTACCCCCGGGAAGAGATCCAGTGGAGACGGGTGGGCCTGTAGCTCAGAGGATTAGAGCACGTAAACGATAGATTCAATGAGTTCTTGCCAATAACCACTGCCGCTGAATAAAAACATTAAACTGAAGGACGCGTTAAGTATCCCGCCTGGGGAGTACGTTCGCAAGAATGAAACTCAAAGGAATTGACGGGGGCCCGCACAAGCGGTGGTCAATTCTTTCGAAGGGAAGGATTTTCCTCGTTCGAGAGTCTCCGCCCTTCTTCCACTCCGTCCCGAAGACTAACTAAGACCAATTGAGTCACGTTTTCATGTTCTAATTGAACACTTTCCATTTATGATATGATTAAAGGAGAAGATTGTTCTTTTACCAAACATATGCGGATTAAATCACGCCTTATAATAAGAAGAAATCTTTCTCGGTAATCCCCTTGAAGCGCAGCAAGGATTTGGAGTCCAACGCGCTAAACTAAAGAGGATTTTCAGTCCTCTGCTCTACCAGCCAGAACCTAGAAGGACACTAAACACCTAATAAAGTCTCAATTAATTCCTGCCAATATCCACGCCAGGAAATTAAGAACATAAATCCAGTAGCCCAAACAAGATGTCCAAATAAGAACATCCACGCCCATAGCCGCCGTTTATCTTGTCCCAGTATACCTCTCTTTTGCCTTAGGACCAACTACTCACCGGATGCTAGAAGTCTATTTATTTTCATCAAGTTGTATTAATTCCACGATCAGCTGTGACAACAGAGTTGATCAACAACGGACTACCCGCTAAAAGACCCCTTTTGCTAGGCATGAGGGACGACAATAACCTTGTCGAGCATTTGTAAGTTGTCGCAAGGCTAGCTGGTGTTAGCTTCACTTAAGATTGTGCTGATCAAATCTTTAGAGAAATTCAGTTTCATTTAGTGTTAGGTGTTAGTCTCTCGGTTTTGACAGTTAGTCCCTTTTCCACGTCCCTTTTCCAAGGCAAAGCTTTTTTGCCACGTTTCAAAAAAATAAATACATTGAGCTGCGACTCGGTCGATTCTCCTGTCGATAGCTAGGTTAGCTCACTGAGGTGATCACAGATCACTTCGTGCGACGGCATGCTGGTATGTGGTCATGGCGACGAAGTAGCGAGGCGACGGGACAAGTGATGATTGGAATTTTTTTTTTTGAAACTGGAACGAGCGTAATCACATCTAGCCTCTGTAACAACGCATTGTCCTAACGGCCATAGGGATGCACATAACTAAAAAAGAAAAAAGAATTATGAAAAAGTAAAAGTTCCGCTACAGTAACTTAAAACAGTAGTACTACCACCAACAAGACAGCACCAGAAATCTAGCTTCTCCAAAAACGACGCCTCCAAGAAGGTAATAGTGCACAAAGACCGTCATCGTCCGAGATCTAGGTTTTTACCCTAAAGAAAATCGACGCTCTCAAAATAATATCTTCAACAAGGCCATTACCGGGCACAACGAATTAAGGCCAGACCCTGGGTTTTCATCCTGAAAGGTAGGACCACGAACCTCTCGTGTGCAATCGTCCCACTTGCATACCACTGCTCCAAATCACAAATAACCAAGTCAATTTCTCATCACCACCCAGACTCGAACCATCATTGTCAGTCCTCAGTTATCGGTCTTCATGACTTTCTCCGTCAGCACCATGGAACGAGAACATGCCCCATGATAATAACAATCAACAGAGCTTTGAAGCGCACCCTCTAAAACCAAACGGTCAGAGTAGAACATGGGTCCGCATGGCCGAATCCCATTCGATCCAGCAATCTCTCGGCATGAGCGAACTATGGAGTTCGTCGACGGAGTCTTCCGGAACACGACACAGAAAACAGATCAATGGAGACTAACATCAGGTAGATCTTCGTCTTGGCTTGAAAGGGATCCAGGACCACCTCATTTATTAAAACCGAGCCAGCAGCCCCCACGAAAACCCGCCAGAAACTAGCTTCGTCATGGCTTTCAGGCCAAATGGTCAATGTTATGGCTAGAATTGAGGCATAGTTTGTGATAATGTGCCCATATTATGCATACATGTGCATCTCGTGATGGCGAACAATATTGCAGGAGAAAGTTTTCCTTTTTGTCTGCACGGAAAAGCCATTTCCATTTTCTGAGCGCAAGAATGGGGCGTTTTGTGAAGCACCCACCAAATGGTTAATAAAAATAGTACCACCCCATTTTTTAAAAAATACTACACCACCTTACATGGATAATGTCCCAACTGGGAGAGCTCAAATCTTTCCGTCCACCCCTGACGAAAAAGACAAATGTTTGCCGAATTGATAGGAAATGGATCCGATTTGAACTACAGGTATATTATCTGATGCTCATTTTAGACTCACAATATGATGTTTCTTCAGAGATCCAATACAAGTTTAGCGAAGCTCAGCCCCGAGCTAAGAACCTTCATGCCCGTCGCTTGACCATAGTTTGAAGTGGCCATAAAAAAATAAAAAAATGATCCGAACAATGTTAAACCATCACGTGGTGTCATGTTATGTGACATAGTTGAAAGGAAAACATCAAACTTTGTATATTGATTGCATCTTGAAAAAATCTTATAAAAATGACCTATCATGTCTGAGGTTTTATGGCTTTCAGGCAAAATGCCCAATATTATGGCCAAAATCGAGGCAACGTTTGTTATAATATGTCCATATTGTGCATGTGAGTGCATCTTGGGATGACAAACAATGTTGCAGGAGAAAGTTTTTCTTTTCGTGGCATGAAAAAGCCATTTTCTATTTTTTTGAGCGCAAAAGATGAGACGTTTTGTGAAGCAACCACCAAATGACTCATTAAAAATGGTACCATGCCATTTTTTCAAACATATTAGACCACCTTACACGGAAAATTCCCCAACCAGGATATCTCAAACCTTTTCGTCCACCCCTGGTAAAAAAGACAAATTCATGCTGAACCGGTAATAAGTGCGTACGATTTGAACTACATGTACATTATCTGATGCCCATTATTTTTTGAAAAAAAAATCATTTTTAGACTCACAATATGCTATTTTTTAGAGATCCAATGCAAGTTTAGCGAGGCTTATCCCCAAGCTAAGAACCTTCATGTCCGCCGTTTTGACCATAGTTTCAAAAGGAAATTAAAAAACAGTCCGAACAATGTAAAATCTTCGCGTAGCGTCATGTTATGTGTATAGTTTTAAGAAAAAAACTTGGTATATTTATTGCATCTAAAAAAACCTTCTCAAAAACGACCTATCATGTTTGAGGTTTCTGGCTTTCAAGCCAAACGACGAGTGTTATGGCTAAAATCGCGGCATAATTTATTATAATGTGTATATATTATGCACGCATATGTATATTGGGATGACGAACAATGTTGCAGGAGGAATTTTTCCTTTTTTTCTGCATGAAAAGGCCAAATTTCCATTTTCCAAGCGTAAAAAAAGGGTGTTTTGTAAAGCAACCATGAAATGGCTAATTCAAAATGCTACCACCATATTTTTCAAAAACACTAGACCACCTTACATGAATAATGTTCCAACCGGGAGAGCTTAAACCTTTCCTTCAACCCCTGGTGAAAAAGACAAATTCCTGCCGAATCGGTAGGAAGTGGCTCTGATTTGAATCACAGGTACATTATTTGATGCTCATAATTTTTTGAAAAAAATGATTTTTAGACTCAAAATATGCTATTTTTTCAGAGATCCAATGCAAGTTTAGCGAGGCTCATCCCCTAGCTCATCCAAAATGTTTAATTCGAAGATCTAGTTTCAAAATCATATTTTAAATATGATATTATCCCTACTATGGACTAATATGGGATTAGTAAATACTTTATTTTAAAATAATAAAGTATTTCTAATTAACACCTTAAGGTGATCTACTTAATTATAGACAAAATTAGAGACAAAAATCAATTCTTTTGGACTTCTTATGAAAAGATATAAAAGAGTTAAGAAAACGGAAAATACAAAAAACAAGAGAAGAAAAAAATTATCCTAACTGGACTAGCCGAGATGGCCTAAACCTAGCCTAGTGCGTGCAAGGCCAAGGCCCGCCCACCACAGCCCATATCGCTTCCCACCGAGGCCCACTCTAGTGATAAATCGAGCCGACCAAACAAATGAATAAAGTATATAAGGCAGCGACTTGTTTGTACTACAAGAAAGGTTGATTGGTCTGGTGGTAAGGGTCTCGTCCCGCTTTTGATTTGTGGTCAAAGATTAGTTTCACATGTCATTTTAGGAAATTATGTGTCTCTGCTATGCGGGTCCCACATGTCAGTTCGATGTGTGTCATGGTAGTTAAATTATGTAGATTTAAACAGTGCCACGTAAGTCCATATTGACACATTGATATGACACGTAGTCAAAAGCTGACACATAGGCGCAATTTGTGGGGTTTCTTTTTCGGAATAACAGAAATAGCTCAGGAACACTCAGTGGGTCCCACATGCCTATTTGTGGTCAAAAATTAGTTTCATGTGTCATTCCAGGGGATTAAGTGTCCCTGTTGTGCGGGTCCCACATGTCAGTTCGATGTGTGTGTCCTAGTAGATTAAATTGTGTAGATTTAAACAGAGCCACATAAGGCCATATTGATACATGAATATGACACACAGTCAAAAGCTGACGCATAGACATGACAAATAGGCGCAATTTGTGATGTGGCCGAGTAACCATTTCAACTTATCCTAATTTGGACGCTATGACAATTTTAAATGTCGTAGTGAGCTACAAATAACATTGTAGGCTACATCCGCTAGGTTATGACGATTTCAGCTAATGAAACTATGACGTTTTTAGACAAAATCGTTGTAATTTTCTAAGGTTTTGAACCTCTGGAATGGCTTATGAGCATCTGATGCGAAATTATCATAACTCTATGACAATTTTGTTCAGAGTCACTATTAGAAGGTCATAGAATAAAACATTGCATGTAGTGGCATCTAAGGAGCACAGTACTAGGGGCTCGTTGGAGCTTGGCTCCGGCTCTAGGGGAACGGCCTAATAGGCCGTTGTCGCTTGGCCTACCAGAAAACTGCTTTAATATGCGCGCTGACCACAACATGGAAAGATCCAGGACAGTCGACCCTTTATTGCAGCTGACGGGCTTGTTCTCAAGCCATACGAGCTATCAATCACGCTCTTAAAGTATCCCAGTCGCGTCCTAAATGGAGCCATAAAGGCCAATAGGACATGGTAGAAAGAAAACCACGTCCGACGTGCCTCAAATTCGTTTTCGTCCTGGCGCTACCCAATAGAGTGTCTAGCGTGTCAAGATCGTCCCCGCTCCACATGACATGTTGCAGGTGTCTCGGATGCAACGCACTGGCAACCGTCGCTTGGCGCGCTAGCCCTGTCATTGACACTACGGCTGGTGAGCATTATTTATTGTGTCATCGACGACCTCCTTGTGGTCACTTAATGGCGACGTCGAGTCATCAGGTCGGCACAGGGAATCGTCCTAGCGTCACAGTGGCACGTGGCCGGCGCAGTGAGTCGTCCCATCATCATAGTGGAGCATGGATGGCATGGCACACGGAGTCGTCACGTCGTCCTACGTTGTCATTGATGTACCGGGTGGTTCGACTCCTGCATCGCTTAAATGTCGATTATTCGATCCTTGCGCCAGAATCAATGAGACGACTAATCAGCTTTTAGAGTCCCCACATGCACTTTGTTGCCGGTTCGATGCCCTAACTCCTCCAGATGCGCTCCATGGCTAGAGGTTCGATGGAAGGGGACGTGGCGATTGTCGTGGCCAGGGTTGGGGCAGGGGCCACGAGGCCATGGATGCGGTCGATCAGATACGGCTTTGTTGTCATCATCCCTGATGGAGGAGGACACATACCTCTCTAACTTTGAGTTTTTCGTCCCCATCTATGAAAATATTTTGGCAAGAATAGACTCCCGAACAAGTTTGCTCAATTTCTTGATGCGCAAGAGCCCATCGCGGTGAAATTGTGGGCAACATGCGGCGGTCCTGGCATGTGGCCCGTGGAGGTGTTGTTTAATGGGCAAGGCCATATGTATCTCGACAACGGCTAGGAGTAGTTCGCCCACGACCACAACCTAGAGCCTGGTTGTTGCTTCATGAACTTCACATACGACGGCGATGGTATGCTCATAGTTAAGGTGTTCGACCACATGATGTGTCGTAGGCACTACCACATGAACAACGACCAGGATGATGCGACACAACATGGACGCCTGTCGTAGGCACTACCACATGATGCTCCGGTTCATTGCTATATTTTTTTTACTTCTATTTCTTCTATGTAAATCAAGTATCGCAATGCAATAATTCATGTGTTTGGATGCCTGTCTCGGGCACATGGCTGCGGAGATCCCCAATCGCGTCACAACATGGCGGCGGCTCCCAAACGATAGATATGCCGCATCCGTCGGACGTCGTTTAGGGAACGCGACTAGAGATGCACCTACAATCGACAGCAAATGAGAGTACCTTTCCCAGCCAAGAGGAGCTCTAAATCCTCTTCTCTTTCTATGGCATGTCATCTAAAATATGTTGTCTGTGGCGCATTAGCCTAAATGTGTTGTCTCGAAATTCATGGACCAGGAAAAAGGCTATCAAAATTCAAATTATAGTCATGCTAAAATTAGTAAAGAAAAAATAAAGTGATGACAATCTTTCTCAAAATCACGATATATACTCTAGAACTTTCTAGTTCGTTATACCTAATCATAAATAAGAAACATATGTCAAGATACTAATTATATATTGCACTTTATAGATCTCTACCAAGAGATTTGAGGATAATTAAAACAAACACGGATGCACGTATAATTGGTATGTACTATAACTCATGCAAGACAAAAATAAACAATGGACTCATCAAGCAAGTAATCGTGTCCTTTTTATATGCTCATATTCAAGGGGAATACTCGATATCTCTTTAAGGGGCAACATATTACAAAGAAAATGCAACGTTGGCAACACAAACATGGTTTGAATGTATTTTTAACAACATTGCTACATGTAATTATTTAGAATATATAAAAAAATATATACTAACAGTGTTCATAGGACGGTAAAGTAAACTGCACACAAAATATAAAAGTCTAGCACAAATGTCATATTATTACAATAGATCGTCATGATCAGGAGCGGAGCTGCTTGGTACGAGAATCATGTTTAGTCTTCGTATGCTTAAACATTGTATATCTGGTAAACTTAGATGTGGTGTATAAGGGTTAGCTTAATATTAGATCTGACTCTGCTCATGATAAAGACAGCCGAAAAAATAATCACTTGAGACTGAGTCGGAGCATCCTAAGGGGAAGAAGAGCTCGTTATGAGTTCCCAGCTGTTTGGGCCCTTTTTACTTTCAAAATAAAAATGTGTTTTTAGTCTTTAAACATTTTGATTACGTCAGATTTTCTCCTTATCTTTGATTTTTTTAAATGGTAGAAACAACACAAATAATTTGGACATAAAAATCTCTTGTCTCATATATTTCTTAACTAAACTTGGCCATTATTGAAATAACCATTTCAATTTTGTTTTTATCAACAAACTGGAAACCCTAATTTCGTTATTTGCCACATAATTAAATGTTAGAGAATCAAATATAATTATTGTTAAGTTTGTGTTAGAATATCAGTGTATGAGTTCGGTTACGATTGGACTTGTGTTATGATGTGGATATGATATGTGTAGTGCTAGAGTTGGACTCTTATAGCCTAGATCTCCTATATAATATGGGGGTGCCAAACAATGTAACTTACAACAACTTGATAGCAGAAGGCGAGCAAGGGGAGACGGTGACATGTGCCAGCGACCAAGGCAGTCGGTGGAGCGGTATCAAAGGGGAGGAGTGCATGTAGTGATGCCCCACAGAGTAGGCGAGTTTGCTAAACTACGTTAACAAAAATTGTTTTCATCATCGTGTTGTGATTGCTTGTCCTCGGTAGATCGATTATGTACCTACGATGGTAACAATTATCATAGACTCTTCTATGGATATATATATACATAGCCTACTCATACAAAAACTAGCAGTGTTCATAGGATGGTAAAGTGAACTGTACAAAATATAAAAGTTTAGCATAAATGTTATATTATTAATACAGATTCTCGTGATTAGAAGCGGAGATGTGATGATCCATAAGTATAGGGGATCGCAACAGTCTTCACGGGTAGTATTACCCAATTTATTGATTCAACACAAGGGGAGCTAAAGAATACTTGCAAGCCTAACTGAGTTATCAGTTCAGCTGCACCCGGAAATAGTTCTTGCTCACAGAAGTTTATCAGTAGCAACAGTTTGGTAGTAGCAACAGCAGCAGTAACAGCAATAGTGAACAGTAGCAATAATAACAGTAACGATAACAGTAGGATTCAAGTGCGGTAGGCATAGGGATGGATGGACGGGTGTTGCATGGACGAGTCTAAACATGTAACTTCAAAGAACTGCATTGCATATAAATAATAACAAGTATCCAAGTACTAAACAATCCTAGGCATGTGCTCCAAATATAGTCATACGTGCTTGCAATGAGAACTTGCACAATATCTTCTGTCCAGCCAGCCCGTGGCAGCGGGGCCTCTAGGGAACTACTGGCAATTAAGGTGCTCCTTTTATAGAGCACCGGAGCAAAGCATTAACACTCTGTAAACACATGTAATCCTCACACCACATCCATCCCCTTCGGTTGTCCCAATTATTGTCACTTTGGGGCCTTTGGATCCGAACAATGATATGTGTACACAACTTGCAGATAAGATCATAAACAATACTATCATAATGATTTAATAATAAGTTCAGATCTGAGATCATGACACTCGGGCCCTAGTGACAAGCATTAAGCACAACAAGTTGCAACAAATTCAAATAGCACTAATAGAGATACTAGGCACTATGCCCCTAACAGATCTTATTAGATTACATGGTTGAACTCATCCAATTCCTACCATCCCCAAGCCTACAGCGGGGGATTACTGACTCATGGATGAGGGAAACATCGGTGGTTGATGGAGATGCGTTGTTGATGACAATGGCGATGATCCTCTCCAAATTCCCCGTCCCGTCAGGGTGCCAAAACGGAGTTTCTGGATCTGAATCTTGGTTTCTGGTGGCGGCGGCGGAGCGGAACTCTTTCTAGAAAACTATCGAACCCCCCTAAGTTTTTAGGTCAGAAGGCAACTTATAGGCGCGGAGGGAGTCCGAGGAGCTGCCTGGGGTGGCCAGACCTCTCCCAGGCGCGGGGTCAGGTGGGTCTGGGCCCCCAGGCCTCCTCTCTGTCTCCCCTTCTGGCTCTATGGATCTTCTGGTGAGAAATAGTTTTTCGCATATTTTCGGGATTTTTCCTGATAGTTCATTTTCTTCACAAAACAAGACACCAAGGTAATTCTGCTGAAAACAGCGTCAGTCCGTGTTAGTTGTATCCAAATCACACAAGTTTAGAGGCAAAACAATAGCAAAGTGTTCGAGAAAGTAGATACGTTTTGGACGTATCAACTCCCCTCAAGCTTAGCTTATTTTCTTGTCCTCAATCAATTCAGTTGAAAACTGAGTGCGATAAAAGAACTTTCACGAATACTTTGCTTCATAAGATGTAAATATTCTCAGCATAGGAGTAGATGCTTAGACAATTCATAATAAGAAGTATGCAACTAAGTCTACTCAATAGTCATTGCAAGCCATGAAGAGAAACCAACTCAATAATAATAAGTAGCATGAAACATAAACATAAGCAACATTGCAATGCTCATAATAAGGTATGATAGAGTGGTATCTCGCTTGCCTTTTTTTGAAGAGCACAAAATAAATGCTGGGGCACCTCTGAAGTTCAAATGAAGACTAGAGATAAAGATATCAGAGATACAAGCATCAAAGTCATGACATAATTAACCAAGTTTTGGAACAAACACAAGAATGACAATATGCTCTCAAGAAGGTGCTCATAGAATAAGTGGTGACTCAACAAAGTTGTGAAAACGGTTTTGTGAAGGTTTTTGAAAGGCTTCCTAATGCTGAAAGGAAGGTACTCATTAGCTTTGAGCTCTTATTGCACCTATCATAGGCATCTTCATGTGGTTAAGGTGAAAGTGAGGTCCACTCTGAATCATATGCTTAACAGACCATAGACTGAAAATCCTAAGTCCCTTGAGTACGAGGGTCGCTCTGCATGCTACTCAACTTTGGTCACCTGAAAGTTCTTGTCATTGTAAATACATGCATATCATCGAGAACCGCCAACGGGGTACCCCTTGCACATGGCACAGGAGCTTTCCCATAACCAAAATGACAAGGCAAGCAGACAATGAGCATCTCAGCAATCTTTTTATTTACCATATGCATAGCTTTTTATTGAGGACGCTTCGTAGATTCTCATTATAGTGATGCTGCAAGTTTCCACCATGATTAAGCATGGCTTAGGCTAGCGGCCCAGGCGTTTCTCTAACACAATGTATAAACTCCATGAACTAACAACTTCCCCTTTTATTTCACATCGTCGACATCCATAAACTAAAGATCAAGGAATCAACTGGATGAGATATCCAACAGGTGTTGAAAGCGTTCCCCGTGACAACACGGTTTTGCTGACTCCCAGTATATAATAAGCAAGCATATAACTTTCATGGACTAGTCACAATGGTTCAAGATTATTAAGCGCAAGGAATAAAGTGTGCCATCAAGTTTGTGAGAGCTTTACTAACTAACTTTCTCAAAACAGAAACATTTTATTTTTGAAGAAAACACGGCATATAATATGCACTGAAATAGCAAATGATGATAATAGGTAGGTATGGTGGACACAGCTGGCAATATTGGCTTTGAGGAGTTGGAAGCACCGGTAGAGCACATACTCAGTGCAAGTGAAGGCTAGCAATAGATAGGGAGCGACAAACGAGAGAACAATAGTTGTCATAATCATGCTTGCAACAAAACAGGACTAATTATGGCATGAAAGTGATACAAGAACTCTGAGGCAAAATAAATTATCAAGGCTTACTAACTATTGATTAGTCATATGCATGTGTGATCATGTGCAAGTCGATTCACATGAACAGTTAGAGGAGGATACCACAATATCATACCAAAGTATGAATAAAAAATGCAAGCAAACATTCATATGACATGCTACAAACTATTAGCAAGTTGGAGCTAATCATACACAAGCAAGAACTACTAAGCATCCACAATGACATACACCTTACACAAACAGGCTAAGCATGCTCGCAATGATGAGTATATGTACAAAAATGAAACAAATAGAGTTCGTTACCAGCCTCTTACCACACCTCGAGTTGTCTTAATCTTCATTATTGCCCTTCACTTGTGTGACTTGAATAATTAACATGAAACCAAAATCCACTGAGGACGGCTGAACCCTGCAAAGAACTCACAAAACCAAATAAGAACAACAAATTTTTTTGGTGTTTTCAATTTTTTTTGAAGGCAACCAATGCAAAACCAAACGAAGCAAAAGGAAATCAAAAATAAAAACTAAGACGCTCCAAGAACAACACAACTGTGCATGAAACAATAAAACGAAGTGTCTAGAAAGACCTGCGATTTTTATTGATGAAGAAGGGGATGCCTTGGGCACCCCCAAGCTTTGACGCTTGTACCTCTTGAGTAATTCTTGGGGTGACACGGAGTGGATCCCCCCAAGCTTGAGCTTTTGTCCATTCTTCATTTCATTACATCATCCTCTCTCTACACCTGAAATTTTTTCCTTTATACAAAACTTCACACAATCTTCATTAGCAACATTATTTTATTCAAAAGATATTAGACCTTAGGCAAAGCTTTGGAACATCAAAAAATTTCACTAAAAAGATAAGCTACTGTAGTAACTCCTTCAAAAATCTCAATTACCCAAAAAGAACTCAAAAAGGAATCAATAAGAAGCAAATGCAAATAATGGCAGAAATCTATCAAACCAGGCCAGCAGGTAGAAACCGATTTTTTAGAAGACCTTCTGTTGCTGAAATCAAAAATTGTTGAACTAACGAAAGTTAGCTAACATACTGGGGGATTTATTTGCAAATTTTTAGCTCAATCCGACTTACATAGACTCCTCATGAATTTTTATGGTGGAGGATAAAAATCTGTTTCGGGACAGCAACTCCCCAAATCTTACTTCCCTCTCATTAGAGGTCATTCTTGGCACAAAAAGCAAACAAAAAGGATAAGGAGAGGTCATTACTGAAGTAATAACTTCCAAGACTCAAGGAACTCTTGGGTTATCTCCCAACAAGTACTTTTCTTTAACGCCTTTAAGTTAGGCACAATGAAGAGCAAAGATTGGAAAAGAGAAAAGTAAAATAAAGCAAGTATAACCACTATGAAAACATTATTTTGTTCATAAAAATCCTTTTGTTAACAAGGTTGATCAAGTCTTGTTATCAAAACAATCTTATATGAACTAAAACTTTGCATTCCACAAGGTGATTATATTACCTCATATTTTATAGCAATGGTCCCAATCATAATAGTTTCAAAAATTTCTTGTGGAATGGGACAATATATTTCTCCAACCTTGATGCTCTCAATATTTTCAATAGAATTCAGGCAATAGCTTCTGACAAATTTCCTAGTTAAATAGACAGTGTGCTCTTTTTCATTAATATTGAATGTTACTTTTCCTTCATTGCAATTTATGACAGCACCTGCAGTATTAAAAAAAGGTCTCCCAAGAATAATAGACATATTATCATCTTCAGGCATTTCAAGCACAACAAAATCAGTTAAGACCATGCAATTATGAGTAACTTGAACAGGAACATCCTCACATATACCAACAGGAACAGTAGTTGATTTATCATCCATTTGCAAAGATATATCAGTTGGCATCAACTTTTCTAGCTGGAGTCTCTTATCGAGAGAAAAATGCATAACACTAACTCCAGCTCCCAAATCACATAAAGCAATTCTAACATAATTATTCTTAATGGAGCAAGGAATAGTTGGTATACCTGGATCACCAAGTTTCTTTAAAACCTTACCATTGAAGGAGTAATTAGCAAGCAAAGTAGAAATCTCCTCGTTAGGAATCTTCCCTTTATTAGAGACAATATCATTCATATACTTTGAATAAGGAGGCAGTTTAATAGCATCAGTTAAAGGAATTTGCAAGAATAAAGGTTTCATCCACTCACAAAACTTGGTGTAGTGTTCCTCCTCCTTTGACTTTGGTTTCTTACATGTAAAAGGCATAGGTTTTTGCACCCAAGGTTCTCTCTCTTTACCATGTTTATTAGCAATAAAATCTTCCTTTGTGTATCTAGTGTTCTTAGTGTGTTTCTTAGGTTCTTCCTCAGCTTCCTCCTTATTAGGAGACTCATCAATATTACCACTCTCAGTTTTAGCATCAGAGATAGATATACTATTAGGATCTACAGCAGGTTCAAGTGGTTCATCAACTTTCTTATGTTTCTTTTTCTTCCTCTTACAAGGACTACCACTATCCTCACCTTGTTGGGAATCCTGCTCTATTATTTTAGGGTGTCCTTCAGGATATAAAGGATCTTAAGTAGCTGCACCATTCCTAGTTCTAATTCCATAAGCATGTTTATTTCCTGAAGCATTAACTAGCATATCCTTTTATACTTTAGCAAGTTGATCAAGTTGGGTTTGAACCATTTGAAAGTGTTTACAAAGCATTTTAATATCATTAGAAGTTCTTTCTATAATATCTTTCAACTCATGGATAGCCCTAGAGTTTTCCAATAAATGATTCTGAACTTGTTTATTAAAATTACCTTGTTTAACAATAAATGTGTCAAGTTCCTCTAAGCATTGATCAGGAGGCTTACTATAAGGAATATCACCTTCATTAAATTGGAGAGAGTGTACCTCAGTAGTAGATGAGTAGGTAATTGGCTTACATAATTCTTCTATAGGAGGTAGATTCTTCACATCTTCAGCTCTAATACCTTTCTCTTTTAGACACTTTTTAGCTTTCTTCATCACTTCATCATTTAATGCAATAACTTCCCTCTTCTTTGTTGTTGGTGTTGGAACTGGTTCAGGAACAAATGGTTCAGGAGTAACTGGTTCAGGAGTAATAGGCTCAGGTGTATTCAGCTCAGTTGAAGTCTAATCATCATAATTATTTCTTATCTTGTACATTAGTTCTTCAGCATTTGTAGGAGTCCTTTTCCTGAAAACACAATCAGCAAAGCTATCTAGGTAGGTCCTAGAATTATCAGTTAGTCCATTATAATAAATATCAAGCAACTCATTCTTAGGTAATGGACATCCAGGATATGCATGAATCAAGGAACAGAATCTTTTCCATGACTCGGGCAATTTTTCTTCTTCTTCCTGTTTAAAATCAAAAAGTCTCTGCAAAGCAGCATGTCTAGCACTGGGAGAAAAATATTCATGGAAGAAATAAGCAATCAAGCAATCAGGGCTATCAATGGAACCAGGAGGTAATCTATTAAACCAATCCCTAGCTTCTCCTTTTAGTGAAAAAGGGAAGATCTTAGCAACAAAGTACTTGCGCATCTTAAAATCATCAGAGAACAAAGCACTCATAGTAGAAAGCTCATTCATATGAGCCACAACACTCTCGTTTTCAGTATCACAAAAAGGTTCTTTCTCAACAATATCTAAATAAGATAAATCAAGAGAGAAATCATAATCTTTATCTTTAATATCTATGGGAGAGGTGGCAAACTTAGGATCATAGGACTTCTTAGGTATAATAGTATGTCTAGCAAGGAGACTCTTAATAGCACTAGCACCATGTGTATTTCGGCACTCTGCAACAAATTCATCAGTGAGCTTTATGTAACCATCATTAATATCATAACTCTCACTAGACTCAGGTGAGCTAACAGGTGTAACAGTGTATTCACTAGGAGTTTCGGTATTTCCTAGACTAGCCATAGTAGCATCTAGAAAAGGACCTAATGAACCACTCGCATAAAGCATAGTAGAAGTAACATCATGAGTATCAAAAGCAGTTTCAGATTCAGCAGTAGTAGCAGTGTGTGTAGCATGAGTATGTGGTGGTGGTGTGACAAGCTTACTTATAACAGCCGGTGAATCAAGAGCAACAGAGGTGTTTAGGATTGTACCTCTTCTTATAGTGGATGGTAAAATAGGGAACTTTCCATCACGAGACTTCCCCATGATGAAAGGAGTAGCAATGAACAATAATAGATCCAAGTGAACTTACAAATAAAGTTATGCTCCCCGGCAACGACGCCAGAAAATAGTCTTGATGACCCACAAGTATAGGCGATCGCAACAGTCTTCGCGGGTACTATTACCCAATTTATTGATTTGACACAAGGAAATCCAAAGATTACTTGCAAGCATTAACAACTGAGTTGTCAGTTCAGCTGCATCTGGAAATAGTTCTTGCTCACAGAAGTTTATCAGTAGCAACAGTTTGGTAGTAGCAACAGCAGCAGTAACAGCAACAGCAATAGTGAACAGTAGCAATAGTAACAATAATGGTAACAGTAGGATTCAAGTGCAGTAGGCATAGGGATGGATGGACGGGCGTTGCATGGACGAGTCTAAACATGTAACTTCAAAGAACTAGGGCATTGCAGATAAATAATAACAAGTATCCAAGTACTAAACAATCCTAGGCATGTGCTCCAAATATAGCCATACGTGCTCGCAATGAGAACTTGCACAACATCTTACATCTGGCCAAACGTGGCAAGGGCCTCTAGGGAACTACTGGCAATTAAGGTGCTCCTTTTAATAGAGCACCGGAGCAAAGCATTAACACTCCGTGAACACATGTGATCCTCACACCACATCCATCCCCTCTGGTTGTCCCAATTATTGTCACTTTGGGGCCTTTGGATCCGGACAATGATATGTGTACACAACTTGCAGATAAGATCATAAACAATACTATCATAATGATTCAATAATAAGTTTAGATCTGAGATCATGGCACTCGGGCCCTAGTGACAAGCATTAAGCACAACAAGTTGCAACAAATTCAAATAGCACTAATAGAGATACTAGACACTATGTCCCTAACAGATCTTATTCGATTACATGATAGAACTCATCCAATCCCTACCATCCTCAAGCCTATAGCAAGGAATTACTCACTCATGGATGAGGGAAACATCGGTGGTTGATGGAGATGCGTTGGTGATGATGATGGCGATGATCCTCTCCAAATTCCCGGTCCACTGGGTCTTGAACGAGTTCGCTCAATCTTGGTTTCGTGGCGGCGTGAGCGGAACTCTTTCTAGAAAACTATCGAACCCCCCTGAGTTTTTAGACCAGAAGGCAACTTATAGGCGCGGAGGAAGGCCGAGGAGCTGCCTTGGGTGGCCAGACCTCCCCCAGGCGCGGGGTCAGGTGGGCCCACGCCTGGGGTGGGTCTAGGCCCCCCCAGGCCTCCTCTCTGTCTCCCCTTCTGGCTCCGTGGATCTTCTGGTGAGAAATAGTTTTTGGCATATTTTCCGGGATTTTTCCTGATAGTTCATTATCTGGAAAAAATTAAGACACCAAGGTAATTCTGCTATAAACAGCGTCAGTCCGTGTTAGTTGTATCCAAATCATACAAGTTTAGAGAAAAAACAATAGCAAAATGTTCGAAAAAGTAGATATATTTTGGACGTATCAAACTGCTTGGGCTCACCCACCAGGGTTGAAAATCATTTGTAATATTACTTATTAGGCTTAAACATGGTATATCTGGCAAACTTAGACATGATCTATAAGGTTAGCTTAATAGTAGATCTGCCTCTTCTCATGATGAATATAGACAGAAAAATATTCAATGAGGCTGACTCGGAGCACCCCTAAGGGGCAAAGAGCTCGCTAACTATAGGATAATACTCTTAATAACATGAAGGTGAGGGTTCCTGGCTCTTTGGGGGATAAATTGGTTATTAACATCCTTAAGATTTGGCAATTTTTTGGACCTCTTACTGGAACCTCTAGAAAGAACCAATAAAAAATCACAAACTTTATCAATATGATTGAACTCCCTCGTAATGGCCCTGCTCATAATCTGAACTTAATTTCATCACTACCAACAACGAGATCCCCTTAGGGTATGCCTAAGGCAACGAGACGACCAAACAGGCTATGGTGGCCAAGAAGATGACCATCCAAACTGGCCGACTCCGAGTCATTTACTCGGTTGGGACGGCTCTTGAACCGTCACGCGGACTCCTACCCCCCCCCCAAATGGTCATCCAGTCTATTAGAGTATATGTCGGTTAGACATATTAGGTAGTTTAAATATTGTAATCCAATTCTATTTCTAGTAGTCTTCTTGCCCTCCAAGTCTTTTAGTACTATATAAACAGCCTAAGGGCTCACGTTGTAATCACCTCTAGCAATATCAATACAATCTATACTTTCGCAATCTATCATGGTATTAGAGCGTGTCGCTCCTCGGCCTAGGGTTTAGCCACCCCCGCCGCCGCGCCGCCCCCGGCGAGATCTATCTCTATGTTTTTCGCCGGGGGCATCGCATCTTGTAGCTAGCTCTTCTTTCAATCACAATAGATCCGTTTTCTTTTAATTAGATCTCTTTTGATTTAGCCAGCAAATACCAGTTAGTTCTCTCCCTAGATCGATAGACTGCCTCAAGCCGTATCGACCGGCCGTAAGCTGCACACGGCCATCTACTCCAATGGGCAAGCACGCACCAAGTTGAACCATGACGCGCATGCGTGTATGTACATGTGGGCAAGGACGGATCTGCTCTACTCCAAGCCTAGCTGCATCTACATGTCTACACCACGTCATTGACAAGTCATCGTGCGCCTCTACACCAGCCTTGGCGTCGACGCATCTCCGGCTACTCCTCGTCATCAACCGCGTCGGATCGTCTTCGCCAACATCGACCGGGATGCACGCGTTCGTGGTCATCATCGCCGACAACCATCTACATCAACAACATCGCCACATCGTCGCCGCTACCACCGATCGTGGTCATCGTCAACGCCAACAAGTTCTTCTCCACGAGCGACGCCGCGCTCATACAAGCGGAAAATACGGGTCTAATCCCCGAAATCGACTACCGCTACAATTCAATCGCCATCGACAACTATCACCGTCGTTTTCGTCCACCACGACCTTGCCGCCAGAATCGCGGTCTAATTTTTATTTGCACAAGTTTGTTCTCAATTTTCTTCTTGCAGCCACTTCATCTACTCTAACACGGTGGACAACTTCTACACCGACCGTTTAAGGAAATTTTCTTTGCTCCTCAATCCGGCTCTGGCACGCATGGCTCATGATGGTCCCTGTCTTCGCACCCCCGGTATCGACAACACTGATGCGTGCCTTCATCCCCGACAAGCTCCCGAGTCTGGCAAGCTCGGCATTGCGGGTCGAGCTACTTCTCAAACTACGTCTACTTCAACCACTACGGTGAATTCTCCAGGCTCAACGATGTAGCGACCTCGGATCAAGTAAGATCCTAAGTCCCTGTGATTAACATGCTAGTCCCTGGATCAATAGCTAGCACTCACAGTCGATGAAATATCATGTAAAACACAAGTCTTTGTTACATGAATCGAATAATCCAGAGTTTACATTATTACAACAGAAGCGATATAAATACAACTTGGAGTCCCATCAATGCCACAGGCAGGTTGAGTGAAGACCCGCGATCCTAGCACACCTTTCAACGATCTCCGAAATTCTGCACATAAAACGTGCAGCCAACAAGTTGGGTCAATACTTTGAATGTATTGGCAAATTACACCAAGGAAGGAAAGACTAACTCTACATGCAAGGCTAGTTTAGGCTTTGGAGTTCATTTGCAAAAAGCTAATTTTCTTAAGTAGAGAGAAGAAGAGAGGATTGTCCTACTTTGTAAACATTTGCTTAGATAAAATAAGGTCGAGTGGCACACGAGGATATTACGCACCAAGTGTCCAAACAACCAAACACTTGGATATTACGCATAAGCGTCACTTGGATATTACACACCAAGTTCCCAAATTCCCACCCATTAGCGATATTACGACGCCATGGGGTTTCAAAACTTTGCTTTAGAAAAGAGAGGAAGATCCTTGAGGCTCCATCCTTCAGACGCTCATTGTTGTTACATTACCGTGAACACTACCGATCGATCAGATTGCAATACTCTCGAGAGTTTGTGCACTTTACCCACAATCCACGATCAAGCCCTTTTACAGACAAGACCATGGCGAGGCTTTCCCTTAGTAGCCCCTCTACCTTCCGGATCCAACCGTGCCAAGAACCTCCAAATGTTGGTACCCAGGTGAGGTTTCCCACTAAGTACTAGGCCAAGACAGAGCCCATAATGTATTGTGGTTGCACTGGAAGCTTCTAAATTCTGAAACATGGCAGACTTCTTTGATTCCTGGGCGGCCGTCCTCCACCAAAATCACACTCGTTGACCCGACAACCATTCCACCCAGAAGAAAACTTAGTTTTATTTTGAAGTGGATTTGATAAGAAAAGTTTGCTCTAGAGAGCCTTTATACTTAGAAAAATTCTTTGTCTTTCGAACCCCCCAACGGTACTTTGTATATATAGCATAGCAAGCAGTACTTAGCAAAAACAGGGGTAACCTATTAGGAGTGGAAAAATCCTAAGTATAGAGATACTCATGGCATACTACAAAATCATCGCACTTGCAAAATAATACTAAGGAAAAATTCTACTAGATCATCCTACACATGCATACTACAGAATTTTGAAGATCACATGCATAGAATCAAAACTGGGACAAAATTATGAACAAGTGGTGTAACTTGCCTTATGTTGATAATATGGGTGTTGAGTGTATTTCTTCGCAGCAATCGCATTCTCCGAACAATCTAATACGAGGACAAGGTAGTTCCAATCAAAACAATTGCAAACATAGCAAACACAACAAGGATGATCGAAAACATGCATGATGATTTAACATGACACAATGGTTATAATTAGTTTTATGAACATTAATATATCATATGATGCATGTATGAGTTCATTTAATGCAATAGGGTACTTGTTATTAATGATTACTTGCCAATATAAGGGTTTTGATAATTCTGTTGTAACGCCTGTTCTAACTGTAGAATTAAATTTGTTTCTTGGGTTTACTGGATAGAGGACGTTAATATGAACCAGTAGGCGTTGGATTCACCCTAATCGGAGTTATAGATCTTTTTATATGATTTAAATAGTGTTTAATGGGTTCTAAATGATTCATACAGTTTCTATTGCCTAAAAATCAAACAAAAATTATATCTGTAATCTCCACGGAATTTTGATTTCAGGGACATATTATTTGTAATTTTCTGAATAGTATTTATTTTCTTATGAATATATTATTCTAAATAAGCCATTAAACCATTTATTTAATTGCTGCGAAACCTTATAGTATTTTACTGAATAATTTGCAGATTGATGATCTACATGGAACCAGCTTTCTATCGGTATATTATTTATATTTTTGTGACAAGCAATTAATTTACTATGAATTTAATGATTTATAAAGCCATTAAAACTAATTAAATTGCTACGGGTTAAATAATCTGCAAAGGCTAGATCCAACCAGATATTCTTAAAGTACATTAAAGTAGCTTCAATTTGATATATTATTCATATTTTTTGGAGTTACAGATAATTTCTTATGAATTTATTAACCTAAAAGACCATTAAAACTAATCAAATTACTGCAGTAACCACGTACAGTAAAAGTTGGATCTATTCGGATAAGATGATTCTACGTGAAATTATCTTCAATTTGATATATTATACGCAATTTTTGGACGTGGTATGAATTTTTAATGAATTTTACAAGTTAGATCTATAATATGAAATTTTTAATTCGAACGGAATATTCCAGGGAATATTCCGCTGACTGGACAGGTTGACTTTGCATGCTGACTGGGACTAGATGTTGACCTTACGTTGATGTGGCATTGACGATGAAGATGACCGGGATAACGACATGGCACGCACCGGTTTGATTGGATCTCGACCGTCTGGATAGGATCCGGTGGCTAGAAGAAGAGATTGACCCGATTTTGGCTCAGAATAGACAAGAAACATATCTGAGTTAGAGAGACAAATCCGTAGGTCAAATCGAAAAACTCAGAACATGAAAGTTGTGGGGAATCATTATTCCTACCTTCTCACCAAAGGAATTTGGATTTGAAGAAACGAGCGCGAGTACATCTTGGATTTACACCGTAAGATCTGAAATATTGCGATGCGAAATTCTCCGGCTGTGATGGATGAAAAGAGGTGAGGTTTGTCGGAATTGAAAGATTTCAACGCGATCTTCAACTTTCGTTTTTTGACCGAAGTCAAACGACGAAGTCTAGATGGGTTAAAAAGCGAAATAAGGTTCAGGCATATGTAGATTCGGGATTTCGAGAATAGAAACTCGTACAGCCGTGGCTCCACGAGTTTATATGGAGGTTTGAGATGGTTTAGAGATAGGCCTTGGAGTAAGGAACAAGGAGGTTTGAGATGGTTTAGAGATAGGCCTTGGAGTAAGGAACAAGTAGAAACAAACGGAAGTCGATTCGGAGTTGTAGATAAAAAGTTATAAGAGTTTGAGTAGAGATAGATCTAGAAAACAGATTTTTGCACGGAAATTAAAGCACCAAATCGATCGTTCTCTGTACGCGGCCGTGGCTGGTTCGGTCGGTTCTTGCTGGGCCGGCCCGTTAGACTTTTTTTTCTTCTTTTTTTTTCTTTTTCTTTTTTGTATTTACTTGTTTCCCTCATATCTTTTGCATACGAACTTCAAATGATATGATTCTTGTTCCTAAATTTTTCTAAAATCGAATAGGTCATTATAGAATCAAATTTGTAATCTTTTTACTAGTTTGGAAGTAGTGGGTTTATAAATCCTTGTATATCTCATTTTATTTATATCTTTATGTGTTTGTATTTATTCCGTAACTTTTTCATACTAGCTCCAAATGAGCTCAATTTTGTTTCTAAAATTTTGTAGTATTAATTGGATCCCTTTAGGATATGATTTAGCAATAATTTATGCCTTAGCAAAAGTGGGTTTTAATAAGTCAATTTTAATTACCCTTAGGAACATTTGGGCGAATCAACTATAGGATTTAGATACCAGGATTTGGATTTAGTTTGTGAGAACTTTGCATGGATGAAATGCACGTGAATGCTTCATGATTTTCATTTTGAAATCTTGCACACCAATTCTACAATCCATAATCAATCCATGCCCTTTTGCCTATATGGCTACTAAGGTCTTAACAAAAGAATATAAGATTTTGAATTCAAGGTTGAGAGGATTTTCTATTCAAAAAGTTTCTTCTCTTTGAGAATTTTCAACAAAGTCAAACAATCAATCTTATTTATTTGTTTCACATTCCAAAATTAGGAGAATTTTGGGATGTGACAGATTACCACCCTTAAAAGAAATCTCGTCCCGAGATTTGGGAAGGCTAGAAAGAAAGTAAGGTTCGGGATCCTTTAGGATGCTACCACCCTTAAAAGAAAATTGACTAGGTCACTTCTCGAGGATTCACTTAGCTCAGATTGGTTCTCCTTTAGACTTTTATTGGCACAATGTCTCTAGCACATTCTAAACATCATGATTGATAGTTTCCGAGAAAGCACTTCTTAAACTAGCAAAACTCTCATGGTGGGCAAATAGGGAACGTTTACTTCACGGTGCCCATAATTCACGGTTGGGATTCATCCTTACCGTATATTCCTACGCTTAGCAATGGATGCTTTTAGAAGGGTGTAATAATATAACATTCTAGGGTTTAGGCTCAACGTCGACTCTCTGCTAAGGTTGAAAAGGGCACTCAAGATCAACAGTACAAGAGCGAATAGTAAGAGTAGTAGGAATGGTGATCAATCCATCCTGCACCCAATCATTACCCTGTATGAGGATAGGTGAATCACGTTTTTCTATCACGCATTCTTACTTGCCTTGAAGAATGTTTCCATGGGCACGAACTAATGCTCTATGTATACTCCCATGTATTCAATCAACAAAGCTACTAGTAAAACTAAGCTATCGATACTTCAACTTTCAGGTTGGGTAATCTACTACATAACATCATGTGCAACACTTCATACTTCCACATCCTTTTTTTTTGGTGGAGCATTCCCTTCCTAAATGCATTGTGTTGTCAAACCTTCCACTTAACACATCATTATATCTCCAAGGGTTCAAGATAGGAAAGGATAGATTCTATAGGAAAGAAACGACTAAGAAAATAATCCTACCCATAACTATATGAAGCAATCAATGTCACAAACAAGGAAACAATCATAAGAAATCAACACACAAGCAAGAACCTATATAATAACATTAAATGTGTATAAACTTAGTAGTATATAACCACAAAATAGTTTGAAAGCATTGGGAACAATACTAGAGTAAAATAGAGCAACATATAAGCAATAAACAAAATCTGTCAAAACGGTACAGCAGACTTCACGAATTTTTCTGACCGACTTAAACTCGTCACGAATTTTAACCAATTTTTGTGCGTGTACTACAAGTAATTACGCTCCAGATCCTATTTTTGTAGATTTTTCTGAGTTACCAATAAAATATGTAAAATCGCACGGTACAACAGGTCAGGCAGAAAACTGCAGCAGTAATCCCACGAATTTCAATCAATTCACACCATTAAAAATAATTTTAAAACCACACGAAAACTCCAGCAACTTTAGAGTTTCAAAACAACAGATTCTAAACAAGGCATCACATAAAATAGCTCAATACAACCAAGCAAACAACCTGTATTGTTATACCACATAAGTTGGTAAAAACAATATGCTAACACGATAGCGATGATCTCCTAAAGAGATAAAATATGGTGGTCCAGACCTAAACAAACTTGGTGAGATGTTCATTTATGCCATGTTATTTGTTCTTTAATTGTAGGCCAACTCTCATATAGTGATTTGCTTTATGGAAAACTACTAATAACATTTCCAATTCTTGTAGTTTTTATGGTAGATCACTTCTTCTACTAATCAAATGAATGGACAACCACAAATTAGAACAAGAAGAGGTTATAGAAAAGATAGACAAGAAATATAAGAACATCTAATAAGTATAGAATATGATAGTTCTCCTAATAGAGGTCTTCTATTGCTATTACCATCGTTGTTTTTATCCTTTCCAGCTACATTCACATGTTTTGGACAATTATCAGCATAATGCCCAGGATTGTGACACTGGAAGCATAGGACTTTTGCTTAGATCCTTCCTCCTTTTTGGCAAAGACATCCCGTCTTGTGGTTCTTCATGCTCTACCTCAACATTTGGAAGCCTTGATCGTTTCCTTGGGACAGTTTGGGGAAAATGGGCATTCCTTTCATATGTCGAGTATTGCGAAGTGATGACTTTGGGTGCGGTGTCTAGAGTCTTGAATCCATTCCTTGTATTTGTCGTGTCCTCGCGGAGCTTCATGAGGTCTTGGCGCATTCCGTCTCTAACTTGTTGATTCAGTTGATGTACCACCGGGTAGAGGTGCATTGAGTGGGGTTATGATTGGTCCCTTCGCATAGGAAGAATGTAACTTGAGAGGTGGGACATTCTTCTGATGGGTGCCTTCCTTCACAGTAGGGGCGCTGATCATGATGCTCCTTGGTGATATGCCCTATTTCTCCACAGATCGTGCAAGCTAAAAGTTTCGGGACTTCAACTTCTTGGATTTTTGGTATACGAGACGAGATTGAAGTAGAACCACTCTAAATTCTTCCTAAGATATCACCCCTTGATGATCATCAATGGTGTGTTGCATCTCCCACCAAGTTGGAGCGTCGTCCTTTAGGAATTGGGTGGCATAATGAAGCATTCTGTTGACTTCCATGTTGGCATCCTTCATTCTTTCTTCAACCTGGAGCATCCACTCCTTTGCATCGGCGTGGCTCTTACGCTTGGTGGAGTTGAGTTCCTTGTCCTCCTTATTGATATGGTCCATCCGTCGAGTTGACCAAGGTTTAGAGTAGGAACGAATGGAGTATGGAAGAATAAGAATAACCATACAAGAAATTTTATTTAGAAAACAGGTTTTCATTAGCTAAGGTAATAAACCATACAAGATAGGAAACAATTTGTCGCATCTATATTTAGCGAAATCTTATTCGGGTTTGGTTCCTAATAGGTCACTTGGAATCTTCAAGGCTTCGAGTCTCCAAAAGTCTTCGTGCTCTTGATAGTCTTCATGTTCTTCATAATCTTCAATCTTTCGAGTTCCTTAGTTAATAACATTGACTTAAGGCCTTTGAAGTCTTTAATCTTGTATCATCAGTCTTGGAACATCTTTCATGGAGGTCTTCAAGTCCCGACTTAATCGAAACATTGAGATGATCTTCTTTGAAAAGGTAATCTTGAAAAAAAGTTTCTTCTTGAAGTGTGTCGTGGTCATTTTCTAATGTTGAAAAGAAGAGACTTAAGAAATTTTTAAAACCCCAAGGTAGATGATGAGAACTATGAGAGTTTTCTGAAATAACTTAGAAAATATTTGTCCTAAGGTTTTTCCATGTCTAGGGTCACGATCTACAGTCAACTTATGCTCTGATACCATCTGTAGCGACCTCGGATCAAGTAAGATCCTAAGTCCCTGTGATTAACATGCTAGTCCCTGGATCAATAGCTAGCACTCACAGTCGATGAAATATCATGTAAAACACAAGTCTTTGTAACATGAATCGAATAATCCAGAGTTTACATTATTACAACAGAAGCGATATAAATACAACTTGGAGTCCCATCAATGCCACAGGCAGGTTGAGTGAAGACCCGCGATCCTAGCGCACCTTTCAACGATCTCCGAAATTCGCACATAAAGCGTGCACCAACAAGTTGGGTCAATACTTTGAATGTATTGGCAAATTACACCAAGGAAGGAAAGACTAACTCTACATGCAAGGCTAGTTTAGGCTTTGGAGTTCATTTGCAAAAAGCTAATTTTCTTAAGTAGAGAGAAGAAGAGAGGATTGTCCTACTTTGTAAACATTTGCTTAGATAAAATAAGGTCGAGTGGCACACGAGGATATTACGCAAGTGTCCAAACAACCAAACACTTGGATATTACGCACAAGCGTCACTTGGATATTACACCAAGTTCCCAAATTCCCACCCATTAGCGATATTACATGCGCCATGGGGTTTCAAAACTTTGCTTTAGAAAAGAGAGGAAGATCCTTGAGGCTCCATCCTTCAGACGCTCATTGTTGTTCTTACCGTGAACACGGTGATCGATCGATTGCAATACTCTCGAGAGTTTGTGCACTTTACCCACAATCCACGATCAAGCCCTTTTACAGACAAGACCATGGCGAGGCTTTCCTTAGTAGCCCTCTACCTTCCGGATCCAACCGTGCCAAGAACCTCCAAATGTTGGTACCGGTGAGGTTTCCACTAAGTACTAGGCCAAGACAGAGCCCATAATGTATTGTGGTTGCAAGCAAGCTTCTGAAACATGGCAGACTTCTTTGATTCTGGCGGCCATCCTCCACCAAAATCACACTCGTTGACCCGACAACCATTCCGCCTAAGAAAACTTAGTTTTATTTTGAAGTGGATTTGAGAAGAAAAGTTTGCTCTAGAGAGCCTTTATACTTAGAAAAATTCTTTGTCTTTCGAACCCCCCAACGGTACTTTGTATATATAGCATAGCAAGCAGTACTTAGCAAAAACAGGGGTAACCTATTAGGAGTGGAAAAATCCTAAGTATAGAGATACTCATGGCATACTACAAAATCATCGCACTTGCAAAATAATACTAAGGAAAAATTCTACTAGATCATCCTACACATGCATACTACAGAATTTTGAAGATCACATGCATAGAATCAAAACTGGGACAAAATTATGAACAAGTGGTGTAACTTGCCTTATGTTGATAATATGGGTGTTGAGTGTATTTCTTCGCAGCAATCGCATTCTCCGAACAATCTAATACGAGGACAAGGTAGTTCCAATCAAAACAATTGCAAACATAGCAAACACAACAAGGATGATCGAAAACATGCATGATGATTTAACATGACACAATGGTTATAATTAGTTTTATGAACATTAATATATCATATGATGCATGTATGAGTTCATTTAATGCAATAGGGTACTTGTTATTAATGATTACTTGCCAATATAAGGGTTTTGATAATTCTGTTGTAACGCCTGTTCTAACTGTAGAATTAAATTTGTTTCTTGGGTTTACTGGATAGAGGACATTAATATGAACCAGTAGGCGTTGGATTCACCCTAATCGGAGTTATAGATCTTTTTATATGATTTAAATAGTGTTTAATGGGTTCTAAATGATTCATACAGTTTCTATTGCCTAAAAATCAAACAAAAATTATATCTGTAATCTCCACGGAATTTTGATTTCAGGGACATATTATTTGTAATTTTCTGAATAGTATTTATTTTCTTATGAATATATTATTCTAAATAAGCCATTAAACCATTTATTTAATTGCTGCGAAACCTTATAGTATTTTACTGAATAATTTGCAGATTGATGATCTACATGGAACCAGCTTTCTATCGGTATATTATTTATATTTTTGTGACAAGCAATTAATTTACTATGAATTTAATGATTTATAAAGCCATTAAAACTAATTAAATTGCTACGGGTTAAATAATCTGCAAAGGCTAGATCCAACCAGATATTCTTAAAGTACATTAAAGTAGCTTCAATTTGATATATTATTCATATTTTTTGGAGTTACAGATAATTTCTTATGAATTTATTAACCTAAAAGACCATTAAAACTAATCAAATTACTGCAGTAACCACGTACAGTAAAAGTTGGATCTATTCGGATAAGATGATTCTACGTGAAATTATCTTCAATTTGATATATTATACGCAATTTTTGGACGTGGTATGAATTTTTAATGAATTTTACAAGTTAGATCTATAATATGCAATTTTTAATTCGAACGGAATATTCCAGGGAATATTCCGCTGACTGGACAGGTTGACTTTGCATGCTGGTGGGACTAGATGTTGACCTTACGTTGATGTGGCATTGACGATGAAGATGACCGGATAACGACATGGCACGCACGGTTTGATTGGATCTCGGCCTGGATAGGATCCGGTGGCTAGAAGAGATTGACCCGATTTTGGCTCGTAATAGACAAGAAACATATCTGAGTTAGAGAGACAAATCCGTAGGTCAAATCGAAAACTCAGAACATGAAAGTTGTGGGAATCATTATTCCTACCTTCTCACCAAAGGAATTTGGATTTGAAGAAAGCGCGAGTACATCTTGGATTTACACCGTAAGATCTGAAATATTGCGATGCGAAATTCTCCGGCTGTGATGGATGAAAAGAGGTGAGGTTTGTCGGAATTGAAAGATTTCAACGCGATCTTCAACTTTCGTTTTTTGACCGAAGTCAAACGACGAAGTCTAGATGGGTTAAAAAGCGAAATAAGGTTCAGGCATATGTAGATTCGGGATTTCGAGAATAGAAACTCGTACAGCCGTGGCTCCACGAGTTTATATGGAGGTTTGAGATGGTTTAGAGATAGGCCTTGGAGTAAGGAACAAGGAGGTTTGAGATGGTTTAGAGATAGGCCTTGGAGTAAGGAACAAGTAGAAACAAACGGAAGTCGATTCGGAGTTGTAGATAAAAAGTTATAAGAGTTTGAGTAGAGATAGATCTAGAAAACAGATTTTTGCACGGAAATTAAAGCACCAAATCGATCGTTCTCTGTACGCGGCCGTGGCTGGTTCGGTCGGTTCTTGCTGGGCCGTTAGATTTTTTTTCTTCTTTTTTTCTTTTTCTTTTTTGTATTTACTTGTTTCCCTCATATCTTTTGCATACGAACTTCAAATGATATGATTCTTGTTCCTAAATTTTTCTAAAATCGAATAGGTCATTATAGAATCAAATTTGTAATCTTTTACTAGTTTGGAAGTAGTGGGTTTATAAATCCTTGTATATCTCATTTTATTTATATCTTTATGTGTTTGTATTTATTCCGTAACTTTTTCATACTAGCTCCAAATGAGCTCAATTTTGTTTCTAAAATTTTGTAGTATTAATTGGATCCCTTTAGGATATGATTTAGCAATAATTTATGCCTTAGCAAAAGTGGGTTTTAATAAGTCAATTTTAATTACCCTTAGGAACATTTGGGCGAATCAACTATAGGATTTAGATACCAGGATTTGGATTTAGTTTGTGAGAACTTTGCATGGATGAAATGCACGTGAATGCTTCATGATTTTCATTTTGAAATCTTGCACACCAATTCTACAATCCATAATCAATCCATGCCCTTTTGCCTATATGGCTACTAAGGTCTTAACAAAAGAATATAAGATTTTGAATTCAAGGTTGAGAGGATTTTCTATTCAAAAAGTTTCTTCTCTTTGAGAATTTTCAACAAAGTCAAACAATCAATCTTATTTATTTGTTTCACATTCCAAAATTAGGAGAATTTTGGGTTGTGACAAACGACGATATCGACCACAACACAACATCATCAACATCATCGACTTTATCAACGGCGACAACTTCACCAACAACACCATCGACCACGACTACAACGCCCCACTCCCGGCTACATCGACATCGGCAACAAGAGCTACCACCTCACCTCTGGTTTATGCTCCAGTCAGACCGTCCGCGTCACTACCGATCCGACTGCAGGGGATATTAGAGTATATGTCGGTTAGGCATATTAGGTAGTTTAAATATTGTAATCCAATTCTATCTCTAGTAGTCTTCTTATCCTCCAAGTCTTCTAGTACTATATAAACAGCCCAAGGGCTCACGTTGTAATCACCTCTAGCAATATCAATACAATCTACTTCCGCAATCTATCACAGCCAAACAGTTGGACTTCTAATCATAGTATTCTTTCCATTCTAAAAAGGGCATCGCTTATTTATCTAAATATGTATGTAACTATACACTAAAATACATATAATACATGCAAATTTAGACAAATCTACGACATCTCTTCCAGGACTAGAAGCAGTACATCTTTACTTCTGACCATAAAGAGAGGAGTTAAATCTTAGAAATCAAAACAGCGTGACACATTTACTCAAGCGCTAATACTTGTAGAGGTAAGGGCATCACCTATGCATATAGAAGAATTTGTCCATAAGCTGGGACCCACATATCACACCACAAGCTTATGAATAGCCTCACAATGTATCTAGTTGAACTTGTCTATAAGCTGGCCCCACGTGTCAATTAAAGTTCTATACATGCAAGTGAAAGGGGAGAAGATAAAATAATATTTTATTGCTTATGGGCAACCCACAAGCTTGTAGGTCACCTTTAAGATTTTGAGCTTATGGATAGCTTATTGATAGCCTCTACTATGTATGTGGAACTTCTTGTAGTCTACTTTTTGCTTATGGATAGCCTTATTGCCAACATAGTGGATGCCCTAATAACATACTTAGTTCCACAAGTTGTACACTAGGTGCATATTAGTCCCAGAAGTTGTAATAACCGATTCCGTGGTCCCACAACTCGTTCAGATACGAACCCGTCTGCGCTGGCCGGAACCGTGCCACGTACCAAATAAGACTGCAACGTCACATTTGCAGAAAGGTACCCAGAACAATAACTTTAATAGGACAGGTCCTTCCACACGTTTTGGTGGGTGTGGCGAGAATACTGCGGCAACGGCTTCAGCGTGCTAGTTGATTTTTAGGCAGTTTCCTTCTCTCTATTTTTGGTCTTCGTTAGAGCCGCGGTGGCCGCCACCGACGAAGGAGACTAGGCCGCCTCCTTTTCCTGGCATTCGTGGCGGCTTCTACGGCGAGATACCGCCGCACCTGCACTACCGCGAGACGAACGAAGATCCTCCGCAGTACGGTAAGCTCGCATTTTCTCTCCCGAGCTGCGCATGATCGAAGTCGTTGGTCGATGATCGGGATGTATTCTGAGCTTTGCGGCAGTCGCAGTAGTACTGGGGCATTGCCAGTTGATCGACTAATTGCAGATAACGACCAGTTCATGCTTTGTTTCTGTCGGCCCCGCCTCGTAGTTCAAGAGCAGATTATTGACCTTTTTTAAATTTAGATTGCCTTATTAATTCATCAAATTCAATTGTTGTATTACATACTGTTTGCTGTTGAAGATGGCTAGGACGATGATTAGTACAATTGGACAAGATCGATGTGTTTCTTTTCGGCAGAAATCTGAACCTATATCTGCAACTGTTGTTGATGGACACTGTATTATCTGAACTTTTTTATAAACGTGCTACTGATTTAAACTTCTGACAGTTTAGGACCAGTTCATGTACTGTTGGTACTATTGCCCTACGTGAATATATGAGTGTTAATGTAGGAGCAGTTCATGATTTTTGAGTTTGATTATCTGAACTTTTATAACCTGTTAGGTAAGCCTGTTCTACAGAACTGGGTTTCCATATTGTGTTAAAAGTGGGTTGGAGTCTAGCTAGTAGAGCTAATTTCATGGCGTGCAAGAAAATGTCAGATCAAAACCTTATCACTGTTAGCGAAACACTTGGTCGCTGATGTTTAAATAAACAATGATTTTAGTAAGTTTGCTGCAGATTAGATCACATTAATATTTGAAATCATGGGTGAAGCTGTCGATGTGATGGTAATTGAGATTTGTGCCAATATAAGTTGTTGCTGAGATTTTATGGTTAGGATTTTACAAAACTTGCCAACTCACTATATTTCTTTGAATGTAGTAGAGAGAATTGTGATATTATGTAATTTGTGCTCATTTGTCAGTGTTTAATGCAGGAGTTTCTGATCTTTTTTCAGTGGAAGTCTGCCACAATGGATTTTTTTTGTATTAAGAGAAAATTTGTCCTATGTGTGTGCATCTACTGCTGTTTTTGACAATTGCAGTGTTCATAGTTGGTCGGCTGGTACTATTGACGAAATACTAAGATATCTAGGCTATCACAAGGATGGAATACTTCAGGTGTATTGGTGTTTATCAGGGAAAGACATTACTGATGGTTTAGTACCAGTTGACAGGGAGGCACACTTTGCTTAGATGGTTAGACTTAGCAGGTCACATAAGACACTTGTCTTATATATCGATCATAAGAATTTTCTCAGAAACTTCAAAGATGATGTGATCCTCACTGAAGGGCCTTTCATTCCTGGTGCCATCAGCCCTAGGAGAGTGCCATGGACATCTAACATTGTAGCGGAGCAAGTGCAGCCAAACGAGGTTTTAGCAGAGCGAGTGGACCCATTTTTGATGGGGTTTTAGAAGATCATGTGCAACTAGAAGGTGGTTTAGAAGAGCAAGTGCAGCCCATTGTTGACGAGGTTTTGGAAGACCATGTGCAGCCAGAAGGTGGTTTAGAAGAGCAAGTGCAGCCTATTGTTGACGAGGTTTTGGAAGACCATGTGCATCCAGAAGGTGGTTTAGAAGAGCAAGTGCAACCCATTGTTGACGAGGTTTTGGAAGACCATGTGCAACCCATTATTGATATGGTTTTACAAGAACATGAGCAGCCAGATGGTGGTTTAGCAGAGGAAGTGCAGCCCATTGTTGACGAAGTTTTAGAAGACCATGTGAAGGTACATTGCTTTCATACTAACAAGTTACTACCATGTTCTGTCTTTAAATTTTAAACCTATAGGTTGCATTATACTGACAAATTACTTATATTATTGCAGCAAGTGCAGGTTGATGGCAGTAATAGTGACACTGATTGCAGTATCTATGACAGTGACTACGATGTCGAAGATGGTGATGATGACCTGTTTGCAACTTTGTTGGAAATTCATGGAGATGAGGAGGAACAATTCAGGCTGCTACATGATTATGGGCAGGAGCTTAAGAGGAGTAATCCTGGCTCTACATTCTTTCTGTCAACAAATTCTGTGAATGATCCTAGTAGTTCAGAACACAAGGAACATTTGGCCACTTGCTACTGGAGTTATGATACTTGCAAAAGAGGGTTTCTAGCAGGTTGTAGGCCATTAATATGTATTGATGGTTGCCACATAAAAACTAGATACAAAGGATGCCTGCTTACAGCTGTAGGGATTGACCCAAATGAGGGTTTCCTGCCCTTCTTTTTCTCTGCCTCATTTCTTCTTATTCTCTGTAATTTCATTCAAAAGATGATGATTCTTGTGCCTTTCCTTACATGACTCAAGCATTGTGAATATTTGAAGATTCTGTTCATTAAGTTTTGACCAAACTGTGAATCAAATTAAAATAGATAATATGAAGATTCTGTAATTTCATTCAACTTCAGCTACTTCCTCCGGTTCAAATTAATTGACTTGGATTTGTCTAGATTCGGATATATCTAGACTTGTTTTAATACTAGATACGTCTGAATCTAGACAAATCCAAATCAATTAATTTGGATCGGAGGAAGTAAATTAATTAAGATGGGTGTTCAAGCATGGACAAATTCAGATGCTTCACATATAATTAGAACAATTACTATGTAACCTGACCAACTAAAAAAAGATAAAATATGATGATTCTTGTAGCAGAATACCACTGAAGAAACCAAGATTGCTGAAATACCACTAGAATCATTGTTTTTATAGCCAAAATAGCGCTGCCGTGAGATTCTAAACATTTTTCTTTAGTCAAGATGTGAAGTGCTTGTCAGTTTGTTTCAAACTCCAGATTAACCGTGTCTAACCTAAGAGATAAGCCAACTCCTGACATTTAGACTAATTCGGATCTGTAATTCTAGTTCTCTCTATAATATAGAAACTTCAGCAGCACAAACTTAGAGTTGCAATTCACATAATTTTGTCAGTTGCACTCCCAATTCAACAACGTAAAACAGTCTAGAACAATTTCTCGGGCTACATTTCGGAGCTATTTTTAACTCAATGAATTCAGGTACATGTTCAGGAGTAGTGCATCAGTTCAGGCTATACTGGGCTAAATAACACAACATTTTGTATAATACAACATTTTATAACAGACACTTAAATAGAGATAGCCACACTTATACTAAGTTGCATTCTAGCTCAAATCAAAAAGGTTCAGTAGTGTACAAGTATACAAGAAAAGAAACCTCACTGTGTCAGTCGCCATGCCGCACAAGGATTTGCCGAAGTCTGCTGTGCCGACGAACGCCGGTTCCTAGCATCAAACCTGCCCTGGAGGATGCCTGCCTGCATTTCTAGGCTAATGTTCGACGGCAAGCGCGGCCACCAGCCCGTCCGCTCCAACATCGCCTCCTTGTCCTCCTCCGACGCCAGCAAGAAGTGTAGGCAGATGACCTTGTCCTATACCTTCGGATCGATAAGCTCCCTATTCTTCTCCTACGCGTCTTCCTCTGTATCTACCTCCGCCGCATCCGCAGCCCCCGGCTCGCCTCTTCCTCCACCGAACTGCAGCCGCCTCGCCTCTGCCTCCACGACGCCGACGCACTCGCCCCTCCACCGCGCTCCAGCACGACGAGGTGCAGGGGACCTCCCTGTGCTATCCAGCGAGCCCTCACTCTGCTCCGGCATGGACTCCGATTTTGCCGTCGCCACCACTGCCGCTCGGGTTGACCACGCTCGCGATGTCAACCATAAGGGGAAGAAAAGGAAGGTCTGTTTGTGAGATAGCTAGTTTTAGAAGAGCCTTTCTGCAAATGTGATGTCGCGGTCTGATTTGGTAGGTGGCGCGGTTCCGGCCAGCGTAGACGGGTTCGTATCGGTCGAACGAGTTGTGGGACGACGGAATCAGTTGTTACAACTTGTGGGACTAATTTGCACCTACTATACAACTTGTGGGATTTAGAGTGTTATTACCAGTTGTACGTATCAATTAACAGTTGTTACTCCGTACTTGTACGTATGGATATAAAGACACCACATACTTATAAATATTTCCAAATGAGGCAAAGAACTGAAGCATACCTCTAACGGAGGGCTGAACATGGGTAAATCCCGTGTTAATGATCTCGTCCCGGATCCTCTCATCTGCACTAGGACCAACTACTCACGGATGCTGGAAGGACAGCAATAACCTTGTCAAGCATTTGTAAGCTGATGTTCACGTCAAGAAAAAAAAAAAGGCTAGTAGCTGATGTTAGCTTCAGTTAAGCTGCTGCTGATGAAATCTTCAGTTTCTGTCAGAAAAATTTAGTGTTGGGTGTTAGTCTGTCAGTTCTGACAGTTGGTCATTTTTCTAGTTAGCGAATACACTGAGCTGCGACTCGGTCAATACTCCGTATATAGCTAGGTTAGCTCGTGGCGGCGATCACATCGTGGGATGGCATTGATGGTACGTGGTCATGGCGACGAAGTAGTGAGGCCACGTACGAGCAACGTTTGGATGGCAGGTTCGTGTCTGGTTTCGTTGTCTGAACTTCACTTCTCAGCTCCGTCTGGGCTACCAGCAGACCGACGGCCACAGCGAACACCTTGAGCAGGTGGCCCAAATCCTACCGTTCATCGCTGCATTTGCTTGTTCTCTGTACTAGCTTTCTGTATCCCTGCTGAACTTGTTCTTTCAAAACACTCCGTAGCGGACCTCATCAGGGGAGTATTTAACAAAGTTTTGATCGACCAACTCTCGTTGTCCAAGCAAATCGAGATCTCTCACGTATACAAGGAAGTTACAAACATGACAGAAAGTATGCAGGGCCACAATCCTGAGGACGGCGATGCCGTCTCTGACGGTGCCGCCGATCTCATTGTCGAGGCTGGTTCCTCATCTTTAGATGGAGGACGATTCTGGGCGCTGGCTAGCGATGGAGAAGAGGTTCTTTCTGATGATGATGACGCAGGAGGGGAGATCTGGGAGGATGCATCTATCAAATACGGCCTGGAGAAGGATGAGATGGACATTAATATGTCTGAATCTTCTTCTCGCGTGGCTAAACAGATGGAGCGTCGTCGGCAGCAACGACTCGCGGCGATGGAGCTTCGGATTTCTTCGACAGAGGTACGTTCTGGTTCCGATCGTTCTAAGTCGTTCTCGAATGATCGTATGTTGCGCAAGAAATCATACCGGCAACCAGTGTTGGAGGCTTCGGTGTTTTCTGATCATGAGGAGGATATTGGTTCCGTGTGGACTGTGGTGACACGACGGCGTTCATCGCCGGCGAGGTGTCCTCAGGGTCCGATGGACAATGGATCTGGTGATCCGGAATTCCCGCGTGCTTTGAATTCTCGAGCGTTTGGGCCTGGTCGGGTACGACCTCGAGTTTGGTGTGTACCAAACAAGTTGACTGAACCTGCTTCTGACATCCCGTGTGTTAACGTGTTGTCGCCCTGCTCTGACCGTCGTGGACCCGCCTTAGTGCCGATAGACGCCTCGTTTGGGGTCGGGAGCTCGCTACGACACCTGCTCGGTCTGACCTGGTCTCGGTCCAAAACCCTAGGGCGGCGGACGGATCTGGGTGAGATGCAAGGAGGCGGTGGCGGTTCTCAAGGCCGGGGAGGACATGGCGGTGGAAGATTCTTCCACAACAATGGTAGCAGAGGTCGAGGTGGAAGGTTTGGTGGCTACTCAAACCAATCCAATGGTGGATCAGGAGCCAATTACGTGGGTGAATCAAGTGGCTCTAATGGAGTTCGGGACAATGATCATAGGTTCGATCTTGGGAATCAGGCTGCAAATTTTGATAATCACCATAACTTTCGTGGGGGAGCCTTTGGAAATTTTCATGGTGGATCGGGTTTTAACAATGGAGGTGGTTCTAATGGGGCTGACATGGGTTATCGGAACCGCCGCCGGTATGAATTTAGAGCTGCTAGAGGTGACAATTGGAACAGAGGAGGGTACTCTAGAAGAAGCAACGTCAATGATAACAGGAATTTCAGAAACAATAATTTCGAGGGATCAAATTCCAGGAACAATGCGAATCAGAGCTTGATTGATCAAGTGGTTGAGGTTGTTGCTGCGGCGATTCTGCCTAAGCAGGCTACTGTGGCGAGAGGGTTGGATGCTGCGGGTGTGGGCTCGGTAGGAGGAACGACCGTGGGCGCCTTGGGGCAGATGCCTGCTGTCGTGACAGGGGCTACGGTGACACAGGTTGCAGCGCGACCTAGTCAGGCTAATGATGCACCGCGGCAACCTGCTGCTCTTTTCCCTACCGCGACAACCGAGGTAACTTCAACTTTACTGACATGGAAATTGTTGATGAGGATGGACCAAATAAAAAGGCAAAGAAGAATGACAAGCTGAGATGTTTCCGATGCGAACAAACTGGGCATTTTCATGATGATTGCACGGCTGTTATTTGCAATGGCGGAGCCAGGATTGGAGCAAGCCCCGGGCCAAAAACTAAAAACTAAGCGTAAAAAAATATACTAAAAGAACTCTTGTAATACCGTCAAAATATTGGTATGATAGCAAAAAATAACATATATTTTCAAATCCGTCATTAACAATTGAAGAACGCGCATATAAGATGGCAAAAAACTAGAATTAGTAGTACGGAATACAAGAGATAGTACCAAATCACTGGTTTAGTTCATATGAGCCTCTCATAACCTCATCGTTGGTAGAAGGAAGATCAGCTACCTTCAAGAAAGAAAGAATATTTCATAAGAAAAGGCATTAACATGAAATGAAATAATCAATCATTGATACAAATATTTCACAACTCGGTCTTGATAATGTTCATAGCGGAGAAATCTCTCTCCACTAATGTTGTTGCAACCAGTCAAATCAATGTTAACTCAATAAGGAGCTTCTTTGGCTTGAGCATTTTCATTTGCATTTGTTGATTGGTTCGGTTTTGAGATTGATGGATAAAACCTCTTCATCTTGTGCCACTGCAATAATAAATCAATTACAAACAAATAAATCTAACTATCCAAATTCCAATTAATTATCAGCTGTGGTTATCAGCGTATCCAATTCAATTGCTAAAGAAATTTACGTAGCTGAAATCGGAATTCCAATTAGTGCTTGCAGACTTGCAGTGTGCAGCCGAGCTGAGCAGTCCTGGAGCTGCGTAGGCAGAGGCACGGAGCAACATGAGGACTACAGGAGGACCGAGCACGGGCACGACTACAGCAGGAACCGAAGATTGGCGGCGCTCCGGCCGCAGCGACTTCTGGCGGACATTAGGGGCGGGGACGCGGGGTTGTAGCCTGGCAGGGATTCGTCAAGCAGGGGAGAACGGGAGGCTAGGGGACTGACGGACGGGCGGGCGGCAAACAGGCTACCGGGCGCCGACGTCGCCGCGTCGGAGTCGCCGTTTCCTGACTGCAGCGAGAGACGCGCTGCGGCGCTGGACGTGTTGAGCGATGGTTTCCTCGCAAGACACGAGCCAGGGTCGAGCGAGCCAGGACCAGTTCTGGGCTGCGCCCCGGGCCAAAATTGGTTTTTCTTAGATGGTAAGGAGGATGTTGCGCTGTGCCCCGGGCCATGGCCCAGGTTGCCCTGGGCCTGGCTCCGCCCCTGGTTATTTGTGATAACTGTGAATCACCGCAGCACATTTCCACATCATGTCCATTATTGCATGCTCCTAAACCAACCATGGTTGTACATGGATTTGGTAGTGAGCAACTTATGTTCTTGGAGCTACCAGGGACTGAAACCTTCAAGCCAAGAGTGGAGAATTCTAGGGTTGGAAGGGTATTTGTGGAGGGTGGATCTCTATCTGTGGCTCAAGTGATTGAGCAGCTAAGGAAGTTGGTCCGGTCTGAAAATTATGTCTGGGAGGTGGTTGAGTTCCAACAAAATATATTCAAGGCCAAATTTCCAACAAAGTCTGAGGTGGAGCGTATGAAAGAATTAAGGCAATACCAGATACCAGGTACTTAGATTGTTCTGAAGTTTGATGAGTGGGGAGTAGTGGAGGAACCGATTTTCTCTCTTCCTTTGGTTTGGGTCCAAATTAATGGGGTCCCCAAAGATGTCCGAAGGGATTTTTTATCCCTCTGGGGACTGGGGTCTATTTTTGGGAAAACATGTGCGGTTGATATGCCTTTTACTAGACAACATGGAATTGTCCGTGTGCAGGTGCATTGCACTGACCCAAAGCTTATTCCCTCACATCTAGATGTTTGGATTAAAAGGGGCTTTTTTCGGCTCTCTTTTATGGTGGAGCAACTGAACGTGCAAGCTAATCAGAGTGGTGGTAATCTGAATGATGATCAGCATAAGAGAGATAGGGAAGGTGATCAGAATAAGAAGACCGATGATAACAATAGAATGGAAGAAGATAGATCTGCTGGCAGTTTAAACAAGAATTCGGAAAAGAAGTCGTGTGAAGGAGGTGCTACCACATATAGTGGGATTAAGCAGACAATGTTGTCTCCTAGTCCGTTATTTCATGTGGGTGCATTTGGATTATATGGCGAAAAGGTACCGAAAAATTTGAATATTAATTCTGATGCTTTTTATCAAAACTGTACTAAACTCACACCCAATTCACAGGAACTTGTTTTGCCTCTGTTGATTCATCCACGCACTGATGCGATGGGTGCAAATGGGGAGACAACGCAAGACGTACATGTCTGGATAATTTACGCTGTACTCAGGGAGGTTTAGCTAGCCATGAGAGCATGGACAACGATGCAATCTCTTGTCAGACTGGACTGTGCGAGAAGGAGCTGCAGATATCAACTTGTGTTGATGACCATAATATTGTTAGTCCAACTATTTCTGTCTCTAACGGCAACGAGTCCGGGAAGGGTCTGATCGATGAAGCGTCTTGTCCGATTGTTGGTAGCAGGCCACATAATTCTGATATTAGCCAAGGGATAGATAAGTGTGTTTCTTTCTCTGCATCTCCGATTCAAAAAATTGGGGAATCAGTGCTGATGCCTAGACAAGATTCAGAGAAGAAAAGTTTTGTGAAAAAATCGCCACCAACACTGGCTGAGGTAATCAATTTCGGTGGTATTCCTTTGTCTTTTGTTAATTCTATTCGAGCTAGTGAGCGACTTGAGTCTCATACAAATGCCGACGCTACACAGCTGGAGCGTGCAATGGAGTTGACAAGACGCCACAATGACGGACCAGGTAATCCCCACAACTCGAAATTTTCAATTATGTCGGTGTCAAATGATGAAATTTTAGAGAAGGCTAAGCTGATTGGGGTATCTTTGGGGGAGACAGAGGAAACAAGGAATACAAAGGTAAATTTGCTTAAAGATATCGAATTTCATAGAACTTTGACTATTTTAGAACATAATACACAAAAATCTGTGGAGGATAGTACACCAGCATCTCTGTTTGTTTCTAAAGTTTCGAATCTTTGTGAAGATCTAGCGAATGAAGATGACGATACTTTTGGTTGTTCTAACGAGTCGGTTTCCCTTGAGGGCAAGCGTACTCGTAAAACCAGGAAGAGAACGTATGATAATACATGCCTTAGGCGGGGGACTAGGGTCAGGGTAAAAGAAATTATTAACAAAATGCAAGGTCTCAGAGGTTTAATTTGGAATAGTGATGGTTTTAGAGATCCTGCAAAGCATTCTTTCACAAGAGAAGCGATTAATGAATATAAGTTAGATTTTATTACCTTGTTGGAAACAGGGAGATCTAACTTCTCTATTCCGTTTTTGCAACACTTGTCAACTGGAATGGATTTTGCATGGTTCTGCTTATCTCCCCATGGTCGTTCTGGTGGTATCCTTGTAGGAATAAACACTAAAACCTTGCTGGTTAATAAAGTGGTTACTGGGGACTATTGTGTGAAGTTGTATCTAAAGTGCCGTAGTGATGGTTTTGAGTGGATCTTTGTTCCAGTTTATGGAGCAGCTCAGGATAGCCATAAACATGAATTCTTGGCAGAACTAGTTCGGATATGCAAAATCGAAACACTCCCTATGTTAGTGGGTGGAGATTTTAATATCCTTCGGAAAAGTGAAGATAAGAATAACGATAGGTTCAATCCCCACTGGCCGTTTGTTTTTAATGCAATTATTGAGAACCTAAATTTGAGAGAGATTGCTCTCTCAGGGAGACAGTTTACTTGGGCCAACCGTAGGGACACACCGACTTATGAGAAATTAGATCGTATCCTATCCAGTGTTGAATGGGAACAAAAATTTCCTCTAGTTACTGTGCGGGCTCTTACTCGGTCTGGTTCAGATCACACACCTCTACTGATTGATTCAGGAATTAGAGCCCATCTTGGTAATAATTTGCGGTTTTCATTCGAACTATCGTGGTTAAGGCAAGATGGTTTCTTTAAAATGGTTAAGGATGAACGGGCGGCGGTTTCTCATGGGAATACACCCATTGCGAGATGGCAGAACAAAATAAGGCATTTAAGACGCTTCTTGCGGGGATGGGCTAAGAACCAAAGCGGTAAATACAGAAAGGAAAGAGATAGGTTACTGGCAATCATAGAAAGGTTAGATATTAAGGCTGAGACGAGTGCTTTGTCGGAAGCCGAGCGGAAGATGCTAAATACAGCTAACGAGCAAGTCACAAAACTGAGAAGGGATGAGGAGACCAAATGGGCCCAGAGGGAAAAAGTAAAACATGTGCAAGAAGGGGGTAATAATACAAAATACTTTCACTTAATTGCAAACGGTAAACACCGTAAAAAGAAGATTTTTCCAACTTGAACAAGAGGAGGGCACTATTGTGGGGGATGAAAACCTGAAAACGTATATTTCCGAATATTATAAAAAACTTTTTGGTGAGCCTGAACCTAATAGTTTCTCGCTTATTGAGGGGAGCAATTTGGATATTACTCAGGTTTCCTCATTGGAGAATACTATTCTCACGTCTATGTTCTCAGAAAAGGAAGTGCTTGAAGCAATTTCTTCGATGGAACACAATAAGGCTACGGGTCCAGATGGGTTCCCTATGGAATTTTATCAGACATTTTGGGAAGTAATTAAGAATGACCTCATGGCTTTGTTTGCACAGTTGCAAACTGATGAACTACCCCTATATAAACTTAACTTCGGAGTAATAACTCTTCTTCCTAAGAACGAGAATGCAATCCAGATTCAACAATATAGGCCGATTTGCCTATTAAATGTTAGTTTTAAAATTTTTACTAAGGTAGCGACGAATCGCATCTCGGTAATAGCTCACAAAGTGGTCCAACCAACTCAAACTGCTTTTATGTCGGGTAGGCATATTTTAGAAGGGGTGGTTATTTTACATGAAACAATTCATGAACTTCATTCTAAAAAATTAGACGGTGTACTTTTCAAAATTAATTTTGAAAAGGCATATGATAAGGTAAAATGGCCGTTCTTACAGCAAGCGCTCCGTTTGAAGGGTTTCGATCCTTTATGGTGTAAGTGGATTGCAAGTTTTATTCAAGGCGGGAGTGTTGGGATTCGAGTGAATGATGATATTGGACATTTTTTTCCAAACAAAAAAAGGCGTACGACAGGGGGATCCGTTGTCACCTATGTTATTTAACATTGTTGCTGATATGCTGGCTATTCTTCTAGCAAGAGCTAAGGAAGAAGGTCAGATTGGTGGTCTTATACCTCATCTTGTTGATGGGGGATATCCATTCTGCAGTATGCTGATGACACAATCTTGTTTATGGAACATGACCTTATGAAGGCGGTAAACATGAAATTAATTTTATGCATTTTCGAGCAACTGTCGGGGCTCAAAATTAACTTTCACAAAAGTGAATTTTTTTTGTTATGGTAAGGCAAAGGATCATGAGCATGAATATAGGTATATATTCGGATGCAAGTCAGGATCCTTGCCCTTTAGATACCTTGGGGTGCCTATCCATCATAGAAAACTCAAAAACTCTGAGTGGAACCCAGTAGAGGATCGTTTTCAAGGAAAGTTAGGATGTTGGCAAGGAAAATTGTTATCTTATGGAGATAGATTAGTGCTAATCAACTCTGTGTTAACAAGCATGCCTATGTTCATGCTATCTTTCTTGGAAATCCCAAAGGGGGTTATGAAAAGATTAGACTTTTATCGTTCACGATTCTTTTGGCAAAGTGATGAACATAAGAAGAAATATAGACTAACGAAATGGAATATTATTTGCCGTCCAAAGGATCAGGGGGTTTTGGAAATTGAAGTGTTGGAAATAAAAAATAAATGTCTACTGAGCAAATGGTTGTATAAATTAATGTCCGAGCAAGGGGTATGGCAGGAACTTCTTCATAATAAGTATTTGAGAACCAAAACTCGTTGGCACAAGTGCAAGCTAAGCCCATGGATTCCCCTTTTTGGAAAGGCCTAATGCAGGTGAAAGATAGTTTTTTCGCCAGAGGGGTTTTTAAAGTGGGGAACGGGGCTATAACTCGCTTTTAGGAAGATATTTGGTTAGGATATGTACCTCTTGCCCAACAATATCCTACTCTATATAATATTGTGCATAGAAAGAACATTTCTGTGCATGATGTACTTTCTCATAATCCTCTTAATATTGGTTTTAGGAGGAATTTGCACGGGTCAAAATGGGATGCATGGCTGCATTTATGTCAGAGATTGATGCAAGTTACCTTAACTAATGAACCAGATGTGTTTTGGTGGAATTTGACCACAATTGGGGTGTTCACAGTTAAATCTATGTATGAGGATTGGATGAACGATCATCAAAATCCTCCTAAGAAATACCTTTGGAAACTTAAAATACCTCTAAAATTAAGATATTTATGTGGTTTCTGCAGAAAAAAGTTTTATTAACAGAAGATAATTTATCAAGAAGAAATTGGAATGGTTGCAAGAAATGTTGTTTTTGTGATGGAGATGAGACAATTGAACACTTGTTTATTCCGTGCCCCTTTGCTAAAATTATCTGGCGTATTGTTTTCTTTACTTATAATCTTCCACCTCCGACCAATATTACTAATATGTTTGGGAATCGGTTAAATGGAATGGATAAGGCTAATAAAGCTAGTATACGTATAGGGGTATCGGCTTTATGTTGGGCTATATGGAAATGTCGCAATGATGTTATTTTTAACAAGGTTCGAGTTCCATCTTTTTTGCAGGTTATTATCTCGGCATCACGATGGATCCAGCTCTGGGCTTTTTTGCTCCCGAGCGATTACGCCCATGATGGTTTCGGATACAATGTCGGTGATGGTCGCTCAGGATATTTACTACCAGGCTATGTGGCGTCATGCTAGTAGATTGACAGATGCTTAGCCTTTGCTATGCTGTCCTTTTTTTTTAGCGTTCCTTGATTGTTCCGAGGTTTGGTTGTTCCAATCTTCATGATTGTCCAATTGTAACTTCAAAATTTTAGACTCTAAAGTAATAAAAAGGGTTGTGTGCATCCTTTGGATGCATAGGCCGGGGCACACCCCCATTTCGAAAAAAAAAGTATGCAGGCAATAGAAGACACATCAAAGAACAAGATCCAAGAACATGCTAGAGACGTACATACACTTGTTCTACTGTCCATATGTCACAATCAACAATCATACAACAGGAACGGCTGGCGAGATAGTAACAAGTAAAAACTGCATTGTCTGACTCTCAGTTTTCAGCAGCACTCACAGCAGAATAATCGTCGTGCGATCAGTGAAGAAGAAACATCAGTTACATGGTACATATAGCAGTTACATTGACAGCTTGAACAAGTACTCCAAATCCGTTCAAAAAGTACCATACGCAGTTTCTGAAAAATCTCAATTAACATGCATAAGAGTATTTGACTAGATCTAACAAGTTCAATTTGGGGGGAAAGAAAAACATCAGCGGGGTGGGGGCTCCAAAAACGGCTTTACAATCTACAACAAACTGAGAGTACCTTCACGGCCAAGACGAGCTCTACACTTTCTTCTCTAAATGTGCTGACTCTGATTCAACGTGACACGAAAAAGGGTTGAAGAACTCAAACTATAGCCAGAACAAAGTTAGTGAATCAATGACGCAAATGATTTGATGACAATCTTCTCAAAATTGTGTTATAAGAAAATGATTGAGCACGTTGATAATATAAGCAAATTATGATATGATTTAATGCAAAAAAAACAGAAGATAATATATGACGTAAAGGACATAGATTAAACTAGCCATACGAACTAGTAAAATTGATGAACGGATCCAATCTAAACCAATATATAGAACAAGTAATTCTAGCATGATCTCATAGAGGAAAGGCAGAATTCAGTGGAAACTGAACCGGCAACGTTCAAGGCCAATGTTTTCACCCATGGTGTCTAAGAAGTTATCGAAGTCATGGAAGAATTCATCTAGGGGAAGAAGTCGGCTACTCCAGTATTGCAAATAGTCATGCGAGATCACTCCCCCCAAAACCTGATCCCTATATCCCATACAGGACCTCGAGAAGCAAGGTTTTGGAGGCCTATTGTCCCGTCTCGCTGTGCACGGCGAAAAACGGGATGGGGAATACTTGAACAGTCGCGCAAGTTTCTGAAACGAGGCAGTCTCATGTGTTGAGTATGCGTCTAGGGTAAGGAGCGACCTCTTTACAGATATCAGAGGCGAACGAGTGGTCAAAGAGAAACCTAGGAGATGAATAGACATGGTTCCTCCACACAGCAAAAAGGTTTCACGAATACAAAACCGTTAACATTCTCCAAACATGTGTGGTAAAAAGATACATGTGGCATGGGTTGGTTCTCGGCTCATTCCTGCAACCCGAAGCTTGCGCGTCGTGACGAAGCCAAGTGACGCGGGCGGCGGAGAAGGAGCGTGTGTGTAAGTGTTTTCTTCTCATACTCACACAGGTGGTAGAAGAGCTATAAGGAGATCCAACTCTCACTCAACTAGCGACTAGTGATGTAAAACTATGTGTTGCCATGCATGAATGGGCCGAATTGGCATATGTGATTTTTCACCAGAAAATATTTGATTGTTATTATATGGTCTAGCCCAATACAAGAATTCCAACATTACATCCTCTAGAATTTTCTACTTTCTTATACCTAATCATACACAAGAAGGCACTATCAAAATACTTCCTATATTTTTTTCTCTACCGACACATTTAAGGATGTTGAAACATAGAAAAACTATTATGTGTGGGCATTATGCACTAATAGTTCATTCAAGCCTGAAATTAATCGGTGGACTCATGAAACCATGAAAGTGTTGCTATTTTCATTCTGTCATATTCGAAGGGATACCGTTGAACGATATCTCTTTAAGGGGCAATATGTGGCAAAAGAAAATTACTGTAACTTTTTCTATAAAGTATTGTTTGAATTCTTCGTATATAGTGCATATTATCAATAGTGCTATTGTAATTATGCAAAATAAATAGAAATATTCTGGTTCCGATAAAGCGAACTGTATAAAAGTATAAAAGTTTAGCATAAATGGCGTTGTGTTACCATAGGAACTCGAAATAAATAGAAATGACTGCCTCCCTGCGCTTAATGTCCGCTGCCCAGTCGGTGTTGCTCATGCTCTGTGGTCTCAGCTTCGGCTCCCTCTTCTTCCTCTGCTTTGGTTCCCCTTTTTTGGCGACGGATTGGGCCTGTGAACTTCTTCGATGCCACGGCGGGAGATGCACGGATGGTTGGCAAGACACGACAGATGGAAGGAAGAAAAATAAGAAAAAAGAGGGAAACTTGGCTTATCTCGCCGACAAAGATGGCTCGCGCGCCTTTTGACTTCTGCCGGTGATATTTTAGCTATTGAGGGGCCGAGTGGGAGAAAATCTTTCCGCCGGCGCCAAAAAAGGCCTCGGGTGGGCTCTTGAGGGAGTAGCTGGAGGTGCTCTAAGCAAAGAGTTAAAAAACACGACATTCTGTAATTACTGGAGAACATATAATTGCTCTCGGTATAACACATCTTTTGTTTATTTCTCTTAACAGGGTTATGCCCTTATTTATTTGTAGAAGTGGAGACCGCCGCTTGATGAAGTCGTGGTGCTACCATGTGCAAAAAAAAAACATGGATAATGGATCATATGTATTTCTTCTTTGTCATATAGGCGAAGATTTTAATCCTTGAGCCGTGCATATGGAACTATAGAAGATTGCAAAGAGATTTCTTTTACTTCAGTTTTTATATGTTAGACATGTGCGTGTGGATGATTCATTTAAAATTGTCGTGTCTTTTAAGTATTGGAGTTACATGATGCATGAAATGAAACTTGATTTTATTGAGGAAATATGGGAGGCCCAAATTTACAAGTCGTTACTTCAAATAACATAGAGACAAGTAAAAACTATAGAAAAGAAAATTCGAGTTAATATTCAATAAAGTATGTTGTATCATGAAGACGTGTGTTGCATCGTGCACGTCAACTAGTTTGATCAACCAACTCGTCGTTCAGTGAACAATACAGGAGTATGGGAGAACTTCCAGTGCACCGCCGGGAGGCAATAAAATAAAGAACAGACGGGAGGCAATAAAATAAAGAACAGACAATTCACAATTGCGTGGACGAAGAGGGGAGGCAATAGTTAATAGATCTAAGTATCAACCAATATGTACTCCCTCCGTTTTAAAATATAAGATGTTTTAGGTTTATGAAGAAAAATAAATCTAGACTTTTTTTAGTGTTTAGATTCATCCCAAAGTTGAGTGAACCTACATACTAAAACAAGTCTAGATTCATTTTCTTCACAAATCTAAAACATCTTATATTTTGAAACGGAGGGAGTATGTTTCAACTCTCCACATGCCTCAATCAACAATCATACAAAATGAAACACAGGTGAGATTAGCAAGTAACAAGTGCATTGTCTGATTGCCAGTTATGAAAAGTATCAGCAACATTCTCAGAGCAGAATAATCGATGGGATCGATGAACAAACATCAGTTACAAGGTACAAGTAGCGGTTACATTGACAGCTTGAACAAAGTACTCATCAAATCCATTCAAAGAGTACCATAGGCGGTTTTCGAAAAATCGCAATTAACATGCATAAGAGAGTATCGACTAGAGCTAACAAGTTCAATGGAGGAAAAGGAAGAAAAAAAACTTGGGGCCGGGCAGGGCAGGGGCTCCAGGAACGAGCTCATACAATCTACAACAAACTGAGTGTACCTTCCCAGCCAAGAGGAGCTCTACGTCTTTTTCTCTTTCTGTGGAGCGTCAGCTCAAATGCGCTGCTTCCGGTTCCATGTGCCACGAAAATAGCTAGAAGAACTCAAACTCTAGGTAGTTATCTGAGCCCTTCTGGTTGGAAGCCGGTGCGACCTTCCCACTGGCTGATGGGGCTTGCTTCGGGCGGCAGTCCAGCTCGACGGGCTTCGGAATGTCTGGTGGGCTCGCGCATCTTATGAGAGCCCAGTTCACGCCCTCGAAGAAGGGGTGCTGCTTTATCTCCGTAGCTCCACGCTTGTGCCCAAGCCGGTGCTGCGGGTCCTTGACCAGCAGTCCCCTTATCATGTCCCTTGCTGAGAAGCTCACTAGCGGGGACTCTGGGAACCGCAAAGGCTGACCAACAACGTTGAAAAGCGTAGCCCGGTTACCTGAACCCTTGAAAGGGGTCTTGCCAAACAGGAGCTCATACAGGAATATGCCGAAGGTCCACCAATCTACCGCGCTGCCATGGCCTTCTCCCTTAACTATTTCTGGAGCCAGGTACTCGTGGGTGCCAACAAAGGACATGGACCGAGCATCAGTTGGCTCCGCGATCATCTCAGGGAATAGGTTCACCTGGTTTGCAACCTCTGGCTTTGCTTTCTCCTTCTTGGATTTGGATTTGGACTTGGACTTCGAGAAGAACCGAGGCCCAAAGCATGTGGTTGGAACAACACACGATGGCTGAATGCAAGCAGGTTGGACACAGTATGCTGCATTATTCCTCTGCAGTGCATCCAGGGCAGGATTTGCTCCCCTGATAACGGTGGGGCTCGTTGAACAACGAAGAGAGAGGTCAAAATCGGTCAGCATGATGTGGCCATCCTCCCGAACTAGGACATTTTCTGGCTTGAGATCACGGTATATAATCCCAAGCATATGCAGGTACTCCAATGCAAGGAGCACCTCTGCAACATAGAACCTGAAACGTTACGAGATCAAGTAGAAACTTTAGTTAATTGCTTTAGCAAAGGCTGGTCAACACATCTAGGCAGATAAGAATATATCCAAAAGAACATATGCCTACATCGATGAAATCTAACAGTGATCTACTTCTTAATGTTAGCAATGTAAACTGTACACTACCAGGCCATTGAGCATATTATCTTTTTTGGACATGCTGCACTTTCAAGTTTAAATGTGTGCACAATAGTAATTTAACAAGACACATAATATAACACCTAGTAAACAATGTAATTTAACAAGTCATTCATATTGAACTCATAATTAGAAGGAAGGAGTGCATACTTTGCTGCTTGCTCTGAAAAATGCTTCCCAGGCTGCCTTTGCCGAAGAGTGTGCAAGTCCCCTCCAGGGCAAAACTCCATAACCAGACAAGAAAACTTGTCCGTCTCAAAATGAGTATACAGGGTGGGTAGAAACGGATGATCTAGGGACTGCAGTATCTCCCGCTCAGTCTGTGCCCGAAGCAGCTTCTTCCGACTAGCCAGAGATGTTTTGTCCATCACCTTCATTGCAAAGTGGCTCTTCGTCCCACTCAATTCAGAGAGGTAGACACTGCCAATATCACCCGAGCCCAGCTTCTTGAGCAGCCTAAACTGGTTCAGACCAAGAACACCTTCCCTGGACTTCACCACTTGGATGGCCTCCCACCTCGAATCATTTCCTTTGTGCGGCTTAGTGGTGGCACTGCTCATGCTGCTGCAGGAGCTCTCGTCACTCAGGTCACTGCTCGCGCTCACGCGGCACATGCTGCTCTTCCCACTCTCGGTGAAATCCCGGCCACTTGTCTTGGCACTACCACTGGTCTTACCCAAACTATTTGTCCCATCACTCACTTTAGCAGAGGCAAAGCTATCACTCATGCTGCTCTTTTGCGATGACTTCTTTTCTGGATTCTCACTAGAATCGGAGTTTTTGTTCTCCTTTAACTCGCCGGAATCTCCCTCGGCGGCTAGTGGCACATCCCCAGAATCCAAGGAGAGGGCCGAAGTGTCCTTCTCCAGCACAGAAGATGGAGATTCTAGCTGCTCGTGAGACTCCACCAGAATCTCCTCGGCAGCAGCAGATGGTTGCCTGTCATCTTCCCCCATTTCTTTTGGCTTGGCAGCTTGCTGAGGCATACTCTCGGCAGCAGATTCAGAAGACATGAACTGAAAACGGTTGAACGGCAAACACGCTACTCAGTAGTACTCGGTGTAGGAGTGACCGAGCAATTCCCAACCGCCTGACCTGCAAACCAAACATCTCGTTAGCGTACCAGCAGAATAGTTAGGGTTTGTTCGCCACATGCTGCACACAATCTTTTAGAATATATATCCACACAATCACCCAACAGCCTAGTCTCACCAACCAAAACACACAAACCAACCACAAACATTCCGAGAAAATCCAAGACGACCAGGCAAAATCAACAGCTGAACTGCTGCGACAGACAACGTAAACAGAACAAGACCAGAAGAAGAAAAATCGCATACGCAGAGCGAAGGGAAAGGGGAATCTCTTGGGAATCCTCCTCCATGAGACGAGGAAATCACCTGCCTCAGATCGATTCACACAGGGTGAGCTACTAGGACTAGGCGCTCGGCAGATCCACCCATCCGGCCGCCACCCCTACTACGGCGCCGCATCAACGCACTGCCCACACCACCAAAAGGCTCCCCTCCCCACCGAGAGAAGAAGAGGAGAAAGAGGGCCTAGAGATCACAAGCCCCCACCCCCAGCAGCATCACCCACAAAAATAGGGGCGAGTGGGCCAGAACCGCGGCGATTAATAAGAAAAAGGGAATCTTTAAGATATCCCCAACAAAGAAGAGGAGGGAGGAGGAAAGGGGGAGGAAGCAGAGGGAGGAGCATCGGTTGCAACCTGGCACAGCTGCCCGCCCGCGAGCTCGCTCACAAGGCGCACACACACATCCCCACTTTGCTGGCTCGCTCGCCCCCACCTCTCCTTTCCTTTCCCGTCGGCCCCAAAGGAAGAGGTAGAGGCGGGCCGGCAGGCAGGCATGATGGCGCGCGCCATGGATCATATGAGCAACAGCGCGGCAAGTACACATGCGGTGTCCGTCCTTGCCCCACCACCACCACCACCAGAGGGCGGGGTGGCGGGCCGCATCGACATCACGGCATGGGGGGCACTAACTCCAGTAGCCATTGAATGCAAGCAAGCAAGCAAACAGAAAGAAAGAAAGAGTATTTTATTTAATAAAAGAAGAGGCGGGCGGGCGGGGGAGGGGAGGGAGAGGTGGATTGGATTGGATCTAGAGAGTGATGGGCGGCGGCGTAAAAGCCGCGGACGCAACAGATCGAGGACTCAAACGAACGACCTTGCCCATCCCCCACCCCCACCTGAAGGAAAATGACGCCCTCCGCCGCAAAATGAATCGATCGGTCAGACAGACGGGCGAGGGCGGGTACCTTTGCTCCTCTGCTAGGACCGGGCCGCCATGGCGGTTGCGGCGGTTTGGGGGAGCGGAGACGCGGCGGCGGCGGCGGCGGCGGGATATTCTCCGCCCAGCTGCCGGGGCATGAGGCAGACAATGGCAGCAGAACTGGATGGAGGTGGGGGCTGGCTGGGAGTAGTAGTAGGGATGGGAGTGGTGAGTACTAATCGGTGTGGGGATCCATGGAGGGAGGGAGACGGAGGATGCGCAAAGAGACAAGTGTTTGTGGAGACGGGACGGGTCAAAGATGATGGTGGTGGTGAAAAGCTGGGCTTTCGGGGCGCATAAACTAGGCCGGTTGATTGATGATGGCCTTGCCCAGGATTAGGATTAATTAACCCCGTCCTGGTCCTGGGTTAGGGGCCTGGGCTGACGGAGGGTACCGCGTGCAGGGCGTGGTCTCCTCTCTCTCTCTCTCTCTCTCTTTCCCAGCGACCGAGACTCCCGTGCTGCCCAACGTCCACTTTTCTTCAGCCTAGGGTGCTTTGCTCCTCGCACTCGCGGAGATCTGGATGGTGGAGGGGCCATCCTGGCCGTTCCTTCTCTTCCGGTCTAGGGTTTCAGGGGAACTAAAGTTTCCTTCTACGGTTTTAAGGTACAACATGCAAAAGCCTGTGTGTTCAGGGTCGTCTGCTGAAACTTCGCTTTAGAACGTGTGATCCAGGTGCACATTTTTTTCCTTTTTGCGATGTCCATTTCAAGTTCATTTACCTCCATCCTAAACCCTAGGATAATATTTTGGTGGTTCAAAATGCAAGACAATGTGTTGATCTGATTTATCTTTGACTCGACTTTCAGTATCTGTAAGAGTAGTATAATAGTGCTACATCGTCTACCTTAAGACTCTGAAAATGTTAGGATAGTAGCCATCCAAACAGAACTCGTGGAAGATGAACCCCCAACATCTAGCGAGCGAGAGATATATATATTGTCCATTCTAGTTATCATGGAATAATATTTTTTTTACATATTTACAAAACAATTGTCCTCGTTTTAACAAATGTCCATAAATTAATTTTCAAAAGATAATCACTGCTTTCTCCACCATGATATTTTTAGATTTCACTCTCGGCTCGAGTCCCTCACATGTGGCTTGTAAAACCCACGTGTCAATGAGACATAGACCACACTTCATCCGATCACAAAAGGCAAGTGTGTGGATCCAGAATGCATATATTATTGACAACGGTAGAAAACAAGTTTGTATTTATTCATGTTTGACGTAAAAAACGTGGGGTCTCACGGTCGATGGAATCTACTTTGTAGGCCCTGTTTAAACTCGCACATGTTTGGACGAACAAATTGGATTTCTCGTACTTCTGCCGAGCATGGCTTGTCTTTGTCCGAGTCCAGGTGTATTCTACTCAAATTCAGTTTGAAACATCGCCCCTCACAGGGTCATCGGGCTTGACTGGTTGCTTGGTGTCAATCACCCAGTCCACTTCGGCGCATACAAACGCCAGATCAACCTTTTTTCTCCATTCGGAGTAGTTGTCCCCCCTTAGCAGCGGGATGTCCTTCAAACAGCTCATGAGGTTGAGACCTCCTGAAAACCACAAAAGATGTGAGATCACCAAAGAAAACAACTGTATGCATTAATCCAACGTTGGTATAAATTAAACATGCAATTGTTTGTGTTATTTAAAATTACATCACCGTTGGGTAGAAATAAAATTAAATGCACCTTTAATACTTAATGGAAAAGATCATGATCATGCTTATTGATCCAACTCACACATGTTTGGACGAACAAATTGGATTTCTCGTACTTCTGCCGAGCATGGCTTGTCTTTGTCCGAGTCCAGGTGTATTCTACTCAAATTCAGTTTGAAACATTCAAACATTCCTTCCGCATGCTTTTTTTTAGTTTGGCAAGAAAATAAACTAGAACGAGAAAGAGCCCATGTTAGTACAAGTTTTGGCAAACATCCAAACACAAGCTACGATTTTGATCACGACAAAAGCTTGACAAAGTGTGTACTACCTTTTCAAACAACACGAAACATTCTCCATCTCTCAACAACACTTGCTAGTGACTGACCTCATCTCAAAACAAAAACGAATAACACAACTGCCACTCTTCCACGTGATCGCCATGGATCCTGAGAACTGGTCCACAGCCTCTCTCGCAGCTTGGCCGGCAGTTTCGGTAACGGAGCATAAACAATGGTGCCAATATCAGTATATGCGTTCCCTAATCGATCTCCAGCGCCCGAAGCAGCCTCGGAATGAATGACGCGCCTCAAATCTTGAAGCACTGCAGTGACCCAACTGATCTAACCCCTTATCCGATGGGGACGGCGCCGATCTTGATCGGGGCGCACCAGTGCGTGTTGAGCGTCACCTATGGAGCTAGCAAAGCTGGAACCGAGAGACTGGAAATTGTTTGAGCTGCCACCACCGAGAAATCTGCCTCTCTGCCGCGAGCTGCCAAATGGAGATGTTGCGGGTTAATAATGTTAATTATGTACTACTATTATCTTGATCGATTGATTGATGTGATCTCCACCATGGGATAGTTCGGTTGATCGTTACGCTGCCGAGCGTCGCCGCCGGTGAGCCAATGGCGCGCGCGGCCGGTTGGGCGCCTTTTGGGCGGCAGACAGTACTAGACAGCAACCTGAAAACCGCCGATGGAGGAGCACTAAGGCGACATGCCATTAGTTGTTAAACATTCATTATTCGTTCATTCATAATGCCGATCTCTCTTTTCTTTCCCCCTGGCACCGAACGCCGGTGTCCCTTTCCGGCTGGCCTGCTGCTGCGTACGTGGCCCGTGGATCCACGCACATGGTTTTTTAGACGATGGATTAGTGGATCTGCTACACGCCGTATCGTGGAATCTTTGGAGGGTTTAGGTGTTTTATTTACAAGAGGACACGAGTGTTTGGTCAGTGAGTGAATCGGTGGTGTGTTGTTAAGTCGTGGAGTGGTCTTAGCTAGGGACAGTTTTGCCGAACAAGATCGGAGTGCCACCGAACTTTGCACGTTTTGTTGTCATGGAGAGACCATTCGATTATGATCAAGACTGCTTGCACGGTCTGCTTCTGCTTGGTGATCGAGCAGATTGGCATTGCCTTGGGGGCAATGACCTACGAGATGTGCGAGATTTTATCAATTCCTCTTAATAAAAGATTAAAATAAGTGAGGCTAAAAGCTGTCGTTATGCCCCTCGGTTAGATAGAATAGAGCTCTATGCAGAGGTGACCCAGTTTATAAGCAAAGTCGGGGTCCAAAAACCATACATTGTTCTGTTTGTGAGAAAACATGCTCAAAAACCAAACAAACGAGCAGACCCGTCGTCCACGTGACGCTAGCCCACCAAACGCAAAACACACACACATTAGGCTCCAGTGTCGTCGCCCCGACTTATACCACTGGTCCCATGCGAGCCACAACAACACACGACCCAGACATATTGTAACCCTCGCTACCCAGTCTAGCGCCCGCATACCAAGAAAGTCGTCCCAAATAAGGGGCCGTCATCCCGACACAAGAACCCGATCAAACTTCACATTGCTCTTAGTTGAACCAGCCATGTCAACAAACTCGTTGCCAACATAGCTCCACGTCGCCACCCAAACCGCACTAGGCCAGGACCCAGCCCCATAGGAGTGTTGTTGTATAGGACACCGAGGTCGTCACCTCGACGTACCACCACCATCTAGGGCTGCCGCCTCCCCAAGCCATAGAGCCATCTTCCTAGCCGCCGCAAACCAGTCGCATTGCGACGACGACCAAGAAACTCGAAGGTGACGCCTCCAACAAGGCAGCGCATGTATGTCAGCAGCGCTCGCTCCGTCGGAGCTTACGTTTTCATCCGGAGATCTTAGAACCACTCGCGTTGGCCGAAATCGAAACTCTAGAACAACGCAATCAAGAAGGAGAACTATGCCTGAAGGCGTCGTCGTCGTTGTCCGTGCAATTCCTTCGCCCGCAGTTTGACCCGCCCGTGAAGCTCAAGGAGCAACAAAATGGTAGCATGAATCCCTTGTCCACCACTGAGCTCCACCACATGTCCCAGCCACCGCGCGCCTCATGTTGCAACGATTACCATATTAGTTGCTTCTATGCCAAAGCAACCGCTCCAAAACACTGACCCAACTTCCTCACCCTTGGAGCACTCGGGAGTGAAGGAAGAGAATCAGCAAAAGTGCTTCGATCTCTCCTACATGTGTGCCATGCAGACCATGGCTCCTGCCTCGCCACTGCCGCATTCCGGATGCACGAGAAGCCTCTCACGACAGGATGAACTCATCAAGACTCTCCCTACAGGATGGATGAACTCATCAAGCGTCGTATGTGTGGCCCAATCTGGACCGCCCTAGCCTGTCGCCACCAGTTGTTGATCTCCTAACCACCGAAGGCCTCCTCTGATGCATAGAGCATTGTCCCCGGGCCTAGCTACGGGGTGCTTTAAGATTTAGGCTCATGAAATTTAGGAGAGCATGTGGGCATCCAAATAGCACGTTTTCTTTGTCCATAGTTCTGTCTAACCTCTTGCGGTCTACCGAACGCACCATTGGGAAACATCATGCCACAATAGTACTTCTTTTGAAACATCTTCTGGTGCCATTTATCCCGAAACTAACATAGTCAGCTAAAAAAATATCTCGGTAACGAAAACCATAGGAGGATGTATTGGCGAGATCCAAGGGTTCACACCTTTAGTACCATACCGAACCAACAGTTGTTTAGGGCATACCCAATGGGGCGACTGCGGTGACCCAGCATACCACTGCATGATGTAGTACACTATAGTCGTTGACATAACACTAATGAAACACCGTTCACTAGTATTACATCCCTCGTAGTGGTACAACAGAAACACATCAGGTCCAAGACATGACTATAGGTTACAACTCAACTATTTACACAAGATCCAGAGAACACTCTAGGTTAAAGAGAGATAAAGAAACTTCTTACAAAGAAGAATCAGAAATAAACAACTCAAAAACTATCATACTAATCAGACTAGTATCTGAACTATGGGTCTGGCATTGCTTCTATTGCAATCACTCCAGAAATAGGTTCTATGGCTAGAGATTATATTTCTATCTAATCAGTAACTTCGTATTCACTTGAGTTGATGTATATGTTGACTTCCTTGACTTCATTGAAGAACTTTAGCTTTTGATGATGGTTCCTAGAGCATGACTTGATGTAGACGTCGTCTTAATGGCTTCAAAATCTTGCAAGGGTTAATAAGATATGTTGAGTACGAGCGTACTCAGCAAGTTCACTAAAAAGGAGTGTTTGATGCACTATATCTATAGCCACAGACTATAGGTCATAGGCAATGCAAGTTTTCATAAACATTTCTTCAAAGGTTGCTTTTATTCTGAAAAGCTATGTCCGTCAGCCTTCACGGATTTACCAAAACTTTCATGGAGTTCCTTTCCCGCCGCGTTCGCAGCTCCTTCCCGAAACAGGGAGTAAAAAGTTACAGTTCTTACACTCTGCAGAGGTGCGTAACTTTTCCCATGAGAGATCTTAGCTTTGTTGCACATCCGAGTTATAGGCTCGTTCACACTTCCTTGGTGTGAGACCCAGACTAAGATCCAAGCCAATCACTGCCCTCTCCGCGACCTCATATGTCTGCACGATCCTTCGAGGCCGGCTCACCTCCGTTAATCCCCCTTTCGGGCAGGCTAAAACCCTGATGAGTTCCCGAAGACTATATGACCTGGTAATGCCCTGGCAAGTGCCATATTAAATGGACTATACCGCTAAAAACCATTCATAGATAATCTAGACACCAAAAGTGTGGGGCATAAGGGTGACCACGCATATGTTGGATCCGCATAAGGAATCACAACGTCACGTTAAGGTCATCTTGCCTCCATACAAGAGGAAAAGGATACAACTGACTTCTCCGTATCATTCAAAATTTCATGGTTAACGCGTTATATACGGCGCAAGAATCACTGGCGACATTGGTTGTTAAGTCCTAGATAATATGTTGCTTTACCACCGGAACTTTCATAGTAGGTTATTACCTCATGGTAAATAACCTATAATCATTTATTATAAAAATAGTGTTTTCTGACCTTTTTCAAATGCAGGTGATGACAACACTGCATTTGCAAAATACTTTACAGAAAATAAAGTATTTTGCAAATGCTTTAATACAATATAAAATATCCAATATCTGAATCAGCATCAATGGTCCGGTAAGGACTAATGTTTAAAGAAGCAAGATGCTATTATGCATAAGTAATGTAATACAGTTTGATAAAGTCGATTCCCGGGATAAACGTTGTTCTAGAGTTTGCATTCTGGAAATGGTTTCTTTGGAATGTGTTGTCCTTTTAGATTAAGTTTCACACTTGTGCTTCTTATTAAGGCTTGTGAGTGTGTGTGAACAACATGTATTTATAAGATCATAAAACAATAAGATACACAAATGTGGAATGCTACTCAAAATCTATTTCTATAAGAATTGCTTTATAATGTATCTTAAAAGAATAACTTTTGAAGAAAATCTTACTTAGCTAAGCATAAGTATTTAAACTTTAAGGTAATACTATTAGGTGTTCTTACTAGTTATAGTCCTTAAGTAAGAAAGAATTATTCCATTTGAAAAATGATATAACTAGTATTTGAGACTTATCTATCTTGGTTTTTAACTTGTTTAGTTTGGTATTGAGATGTACTAGGTCTCAATTGAAACATACCAAAGTAAACTATAAAACACATAATAAAGTTTTTATCATAATATTTAAAAATCTTGTAGACTAAAGTTAACTTTAAATACATAGATGGACTTTAAGATACAGATCTTATGGTAATTGTACTTTGTTAACTTCATAATATTTCCTTAAAGTTACTTAAGAATGGTATTACTTCTATTTGAGTAGTGGTTTCTTAATTTTACAATGGAATAGAATCACTTATCATTTTATAATTGAGTTGTTAGAGTTTGTAAATAAGGAAATAATATTACTTAACTACTCATGGATTTACTATAGTGTTTTAATTTGTTTATATACTTGAGGTTGAAATAAGGGAACATGTTTTATTTGATAAGGATCTTCTTTAAAAGATATTCTATACTTATGATGGAATTATAATTCAATAAGATTGTTTTTAGAATATGTTGTACCATTTTGTTTATATATTATTATTATTTAAGACTAATACTATTTATTAGACTTTAATTGGTTGATTTTAGAATATTAACAATTTTTATTTACCCTTATATGATTTATTGATTAAGGAATTTGGATTTAAATTCAAGTTATTAGGATATTAGATTTTTATTTACTTTAAAAGTGAAATGTTATATTTTTAACATGTAAATATTATTTTTGTGATAATTTTGGTATATTGCATTTATTTTTATGATTTATAAATAATAAGATATGATTTTTATAAGATTTATTTCTTTATAAATACATAATAAATAATAAATGTTTAATTAAGTGAAATAATAATGCATGATTATAGTTTTGAATTCTAGTTCTTATTTTTCTAAGATTTTTGGTATTTTATTTATATTTTTAACATTTACCAATATTAAAATATGAATTTTCAAAGTATTAAAACTTATAAAATTTGTATTAAATAATATTTATTTAAATTGTTGGTATAATGATGTTTGATAATAGTTTAATGTTATAGATTTTATTTTTCTGAAAATTTTGATATATTAAATGTATTTTTCTGAATTATACAACAAAAGTTATTAACTTAACAAGATTTAATCATTTCCTAAATCATTTTCTAAATAATATTGCAAACAGGAATTACATTTCATACCCAGATTAAACCTACCCTAGTCACTGACTAGTGGGCCACATGCCACATGGCATGCACAGTTTGGTTAAAATGTTTGTTACTGGGTTTGTTCCTACTCACAGAGAATGACACATGGGCCAAGGCCACGTCACATGCCACATCGGCAAAGACCAGGTCAAATCTTGGACTAGGTCAAAGATGACGTCATCACGTCGGGGTTTGACGTCACCTCGTCGGAACACGGCGGCAACGCCAGAATATGACACTACGTTTCATTCTAAGTTGCACGTCCGATGCGGCGTGATGTGGTGAGTAGAATAGGATGCTACCCAGGCGCTCAGAACCATGGTGGCAACTCCGGCGAACTTAATTACGGCGGCGCTCGTCGGCCTCACGATGAACTCTCGCTAGAGGTGGAATTAGGAAACGATAATAGGGCCAGAGATGTGTAGGCGTACCCTGAGTGCAGCTGTGTGGTCCATGTCGAAGATGGTGACCGGAGATGGGCGCAAAATCACGGATTCCGACGAACTCCGTCGGACTGAATTTGCAAAATTCTCCTAGATCGAACCTTCCCTTGCTGCCTGCTTGCACCCGTGTCATCATAGAGATTCGGTCCTTCTCCCAAACTACTCCACGAACCCCGGAGTGCTCTCCATCGACGGCTAGCCGGAAACGTCTGACGACGGAGCTTCGGTGGTGAGGGGGAATAGAGATCGTTTGAGGGGAAATTGAGGAGAGAGGCATGAAGCTGAGGCTCGGGCGATCCTTATCCTGCCTTTTATACGATGAAGCGACGTCAGACACGGTGGCACAGTGACGACAACAGCCGAGATGCGGCGGCGCTGCTGAAGCTCGTTCTGGGCACGAATCGCGGCATAGCGCCTACTGGCGGATTCCTAGTAGCTAGGGCGAAGTTCAGAGGGGTTAATCACATCCGCGGGAGTCCAGAATGACGGCGGTGAGGTGGACTCGCCGTCGGCATGTCGGCCATGCGAAGGAGGACGAAGACGACGGTGCTCTTCTCGCGTGGGACCCTCTTGCCAGTGAGACAACGAAGGGGTATCTCTGGCTAGGCCGCTATTGGGTCGTTGTTGGGCTGCGACTAGGTGCACCTGGCAGTAAATAAGGGAGGAGAACACTGGGCCGAGGCCTGGTTTTGTTTTTGTTTTTCATTATACATTTTCTATTTTTCTGTTTTGTTTTCAGATTTGTAATTACACATTTGTTTGAAATTTTCCTTATAGAATTTATTTGTTAGATAGTTGCAGAAATGCTAAAATGTATTTAGTATCATTTTGTGAACTTTTATTGTATAAAGTTATTATTTATTTATTTTCTTTATATATATACCTTTCTTTTAGTATTTGTAAGAGTTTTTTATATGAGTTTTAATTTAATATCCATAAACTTATTAAAGAATGCCTTACTATTAACTCATGAGATTTGATTCTCTTTAATTTATATTATTAAAGTAATTTTATATATGGTGATCTTTCATTTTTATATGATACATGAAGTTTTAGGGAATTAATATAGTTAATGGATAGATTTTATTATAACTAGCATAGTAATTAGGGTTTGAAATTATAAATGCTTACCATAAGTTTTTAGGAGAATTGATATACTTATATTATTTTGTTGATGTGAATAAGGATTAATGGCTAAAACACATTGTCTTTATGTTTCTGATCATTAATGATATCACCATTTAAAATAAAAAGTTATTTTCTGGAATGCCTTATGGAAAGGGATTGATAAAGATAACTCCTAAGCACATATGGTATGATAATTTGAAATGATAAGGATGTGCTTAAATGATTTGCTATAGGAAAAAATTCCTATAAACCATTGTGGAAATAAGATGATTGATCAAACAGATGAGATAGATATTGAGTTTGATTCTAGATTTAAGGTTTAGTGTTTATCAAGAATCCTTATCTTCCATACTTTATAATTATTGCTTCCTACTTGAGGAATTCCTTTCCTAGATATACTGCTCCTTCCTATCCATCATCACGTGTTAACATGATGAGCTTTATTTCACAAGAATAATCTTATCCATCTTTTATACTTCTAAATCCGTTTATAAATCCAATGAGCTTGACACTGAAGCTTTTCATAATCTGCTCACCTCTATTATTGGGTTATGTCAAACTATTCTACTACTAAAATCTCCAATCCAACAGATGGTTAAAGTTAACTCCATCCATACTCTTCCTTTATCATCCATCACCAACATTACTCTAATAGATTCATATATCCAATTCTTTTCTCCTCAAAATCTTAATATCCTTTAAGAGGAATAATACTACTTCACTAACTCCATGCTACTCTAGCTTCAGCTTAATTATATTGTCTTATATCTACATAACTCCAGTATCTTATATTCAAACTTCATATCATATCATGGTGACTTATCATGACTAACCTAGGATAACATATCTATACTAGGGTTTAATCATGTTATATCCACCAATGTCACTTATACATGATATAATCATTCACTCTGAGTGACTTTAGCATGATCATTATAATCATTTGATCATTTATGGCTTAGGTTTCCAGTTGGCTAATCAAGGATTTCATCAATACAACATTACAGTTCTATTATAATAATCTTCTTAATATCTCTACCTGACTATGAGATATTACTCCTTGACTATACCTACTTGATTCAATAGGATTACTCCTGGTAACTTTCTTCGGGATTTAACCTTGTAATCTTCTTTATCACCATATAATTATATATTCCAAATAACTCTTCTATCCATTCAGGAGTGATTTAACTTCATTACCCTATTTATTTGATTCCTTTCAATCACTCCCATCCTGTAGATGGTACCTAAGACTAGCATTACTATTTACCTCTTCTTACTTCTTTCTCTTAAGGACCTAAGTGAATGTTATGATATGGACAAAAGTTGATAAATCAAGAATTGATAGGTTAGTAATTGGTGAATCAATAGTTTATTACTCAACATTGGTGAACAACAGATATTAGAACAAGTTTAAATAGATATGATAAGGATTGATATGGAAAGAAAGATATACAGTGAATAATCTTGACTTGGTTTCTTTCCTACTCAATCTCACTAAAGAGTTAAGGTTAGGTATTACCATGATAATCATGGTAGGAATGGATAAGAATGATATAGCTCAAATCTTAGTTATTGAATTCTTGTTACTTGGTATTCATGAGTGATGGTAATGAATACTATGATATGATCTCTTAAAGATCAGATATTAATCACTAAACAATGTATTGTGGTTTATTGTATTTCATTTGATCTACCCTTAGATCAAATCTCCCTTACCCAAAATAAGGTTTTAGCAAAGGTCATATTGAAACTTATCGCAGTCAACTTGATGATCTACTTCAATTCCATCAAGTTAAGAGAAGCTTCAATCACTTTGACAAGTTTTGTTCAAAAGCGCGAATATTATTCGGATTTTCTATGCATGAATGCAATGCACACATCTGTGTTCAGCTCATTTCTAAGCTCTAATGCTGAGATGTTACAGCGACTCAAACGGACATTTGGCGTCCATTTGGGCCTTCACGAAGCGCAAGTACATCCCCCATTGGGGCAACCCAAACGGGCAGGAGGCCATGGACCAATGCATTACTAGCCCAAATTTAGGACACATCCTCTGTTGGAATTATGCCCTAGAGGCAATAATAAAGATGTTATTGTTATAATTCTTGTGCATGATAAAGTTTGTATTCCATGCTAGAATTGTATTAAGCGGAAACTTTGATACTTGTGTGGTTTATGAACAACACAGTGTCCCTAGTACGCCTCTATGGACTAGCTCATTGATTAATGATGGTTAAGGCTTCCTAACCATAGACATGAGTTGTCGATTAATAATGAGATCATGTCATTGGGAGAATGATATGATGGGCAGACCCAAATCAAGCAGAGCAATTAGATCGTGTCATCGTGTTCATCTTTGCGAAGCTTTTTCTTATGTCAAATATTGTATTCCTTAGACCATGAGATAATGCAACTCCCTAGTATCGGAAGAAAGCTTTGAGGTCATCAAACGTCATCCTATGAGAGGGTGTCAACACCCGGAATTTTCAATCCTAGATGCCTGTTATCCCATACATCGCAATCCCGGGATTACCATTTTTGCGAGACATAACAGAATTGGATACCATAGTACTTCATCCATTACAACGATACAAGTTAGTACACAAATAGGGATCTCATGATCCAGTTCTTAATACAACATCAAGTAGCGGAATACGTAGTAATAACGGTAGTGTAGGCGAAGCTCCATCTTCGGGGTCACAGGCAATGCTGACGATGGGAGATGATCCTAGTTGTCGTAACCTTCCTGGGGTCCATCTTCCAGGTACTCCTCTTCATAGTCTGTCCATGGGAATAGCCAGGGACAAAGCCATGAGTACTCTTTAAGTACTCGCAAACTAATACTAACAGGTAAGGGGTTTTTGGATAATAGGACACTAGGCTCTAGGGTTGTTTTGCAAAAAGCCAGGTTTATCTCTACTAAGTTCCCAAAACTAGTTATAGTTTTATAACTCCTAAGTGGGATCTTGTAACTCGGGTCACAACTCTGTTGTGGTCAAGTCAAAGTCTCAAATTATTTCACAAGTAATTTTGAAAAGTCTGACGGGGGAACAGTATGGCCACTCCAACTGTCCATAACCGCGGACGCGGCTATTCGAATAGTTTGACACTCTGCAGATATTGTACACTTTCACCACAACATTCGATACATCCGTCGGGAACAAATCCTGAACTCACCATACTCAGTATGCGGATAATCAATCATAACCTTTCAATTAAACTCCCTAGTATAAGCACCTCTCCTGTGAGTTTGGCCTCCCAACCATGACCACTGTCATCTTGGGTACTGCACAGGTGGACAATCTTCACAAGGTAGCCTCAGCTCAGACCTTGGCCGTGAGGGAAATAATACTAAGGTATATAAGTTTCCAGTCAAGCCCTACCCAATATTCGGGTATTGTGGTTGTACGCAAAAATTGGAATGGTATCGCATCCAGACAACCATCAGTTTTATAAAGGTCTAAGGCTCATGCCTCAACATTTTCATCACCAAAATCATCAAGTGTTTGGAAACACATGTCCAAAACATTTCAATAGAATGATCCATCATTCCAAGGTTTTCATAACCATTTTTCCGCCAAGTACTCCCATCTAAAGTTGATCAAGTTTTATGCTTAGCACTAGCATCTACAGTTGGGGATGGTGATAATGAGGGGTGGTAACTAGTGGAGTTTCACTAAGTCCAACATTATATCTTAGGCTGAGATCAAGGTTTCTAGCTTAGGCCAAATTTTATGCTCTTAGGGCAAACTTGAGCACAGCTGTCTAATATCTACCAAACTCTTAAGTAGACTCTAAGTAAGCTTTGATAAAGAAAATAAAGTAAGAAGCTTGCCATAAAACTAGGATTGGTTTAGCAAGTTGGTATGATCACATACGCTTAAGGCATATAGTAATCATATCACAAGCATGGGTTTGTGGCAACAATAGGGTATCTTGCAAGTGTTAGCTTGCATTGGTCAACTTGGTTAGTAAAGCTTGCCTTGTGCAGAGCAGTGGTTGAAGTTCTCTTCGGCTTCCTCTTCGTAGTATCCTCCTTCCTCCTCGTAGTATCCTTGGTCGGTACTAGCGTCTATGAATAAATACGAGGTACACAATCACCAAACAATACTTAACTACTTGCAATCATCACACACAAGGGTCCTATAGATGATCTAGCATCATCTCTAACATTACAAGGTTAAGGATTGGTTTAAGTCTTTTTATTTTAGAAAAGTAATTTCTACTCATTGAAAAACTACTTAAGATTTAATATTCTCCAAACTAAACATGGGATCATGTTGACACATGTCATCACCACATATTGTAGTTCATGGGAATGTGATTTAAAGTGGTGTCAAAATTTAATAAGGTTTTACCTTTTTATTTTAATTGATTAAAGTGGCTAGGAATGCTTATGTAGCATTCTTTTATTCCTTGAACATTATTTCTGCAAGTAAACCTATATATTTTTATATATTCTTAAAGGTAAGGTTAAATGTGATTTTTGAGAGTTGGAATCAACTCAAAAGCTTTTATGGTTTAAATTTGAAAAATGTTTGAATGCAGAAAAGCTTCTGCCTTGTTATTTTTTATATGGGTGATCTACATATCCAAATGACTTGAATCCAACGGGCTTGGATTAAGCATTCATAGAACTTTCCAACAAAATTGGTTTCATCCAATTTGGTGCACTGAATCGATCTGGGTTGATTTTTGAAGTTGGGTGCAGAAGTGTGTTTGAAATTAAAAAGAAAAAGGTTTAATTTGAATTGCTGGGCTGCGCGGGAAATTCTAACGGGCCGGCCTGCTAAGCGCAGTGCTCCTGCGGGCTGCTTAAGTGGGTGTCCCCACTCGTTAGTGACACGGGGCTGGGCGAAGAGGTATGGGGAACGTGGGTCGTCCGATCTTGTTCTAATCTAACGGCTGAGGGTCATCGTCGAAGCGAGACAGCTCCGGCGAGAACGAAACCTAGCGCGGCCAGTGGGGTCTTTGGGGGCTCACCGAGTCTTGTCGAGGTCGGCGGGCGAAATGACAGCAGACGACAGCGATCCTCCGGTACGTGTCTTCTCTGGGCGGCTCAATCGAGGATCCTTTCTTCTCAAGTGGCGGAGCTCCAGTGAAATTCCGGCGAGGTGGTGCTCGCCTTGCTCTGAGAATGGTGTGGCACGGTCAGTGGGGAGAGGGGAGTGAGATGGTGTGAAGAAATCGTGCGGGGGTGGCCTCTATTTATAGTCGAGCGAGGGAACCGTCGGGGCGCAAGGTGAGCTCGTCGGGGGCGTTCTGAAGCTAATGGCATGGGCAAGGGTAGGGGCAGTCTTGTGTCTCTGGCGATGCTCAACGACATGGTCGCGAGGCATGGGGCGGTGTGGTTTGGTGCAGAGCAGGCGGTGCTCTGTGCGGCGGGCGTCTTCAACGGCGGCGGTGGTTGTATGCACGGGCGGCAAGCGGGAGTGTCTGGCGGTGTCTGGGTCGGTGGTGATCGTGTGTGCGGCGGTGAGGGCGGCGCGATCTGGGGCTGGTCGGTGGCGCTGGCGCACGCCGGCATGGTGCAGGCGCGGCTTGTCTTGCGTGGTCCGGGCTTGGCAACTTCCGGCTGGGACAGCGATGGCGGTGGACGGTGGTGCCTCCCGGACATCTTTGGCTAGGCTTCTTTGCTCCTAGCTTGCTGTACACATTGGGGTGACATGGGGGTGCTTGGCTGTTCACCATTAATGGAAATGGCAAGCTCACAGGGGTGCTAGTGTTGGGCTAATGTTTCTAGATGATCTACTGGTTTGTGTGTGAGCTAACTAGGGAACAAGTTAGGCTCAAAACACTGCACACTATAGTGTTTGTGGTTTTGTTTGATTTGCGTCTGCCACCTGTTTGAAGAAATGGCCGCATGAACTCAAGTTTTGAATTTTGAAATGAATTTTGGTGAGTTTGCTAGATTGGTTCTGGTGAGTCTGCAGATGCTTGGATTTTGAAAGTTGATCTTGTTTGAGTGGGTTTTGAGAAAGTGGGATCTTCCCATATGAAGAAGATTCAATTTTGAATTGTCATTTAAACTATGCATTTGAAAGTTTCTGGATGATCACAAAGTGGGCCTTGATACTCTGTTGTGAGTACATTCAAGGGGTGCAAAGGTCCAGAAAAAGTTTACATTAGGTTTTGAAAGTTTGAGACAGCCAAAGTAGGCATGTGAGTTAAATAGGCCAAAATGACCATTCACTTAATATATTTGTTTTGATTTACTTGTCTTTAGGAAAAGTGTGGGAAATGTTTTAGATGATGTTATTTTCACCTAATAAACATTTTACAAGCAATGGATCACACAAACAAGGTGGTTTTTCAAGAAATTCAAAATTCATGCATACACATATACATGCATTCATGAATTCATTTAGAAAAGTTTTTGTTAACCCTAAACTTGAGGATTAGTGTTTTGATGATCTAAGTTTGATATTTTTGGGATGTTACAAACCTTCCCCCCTTAAACAAAATCTCGTCCCGAGATTTGAAAAAGGACGAAAAGATTACCTAGGATTTGAAGAGATCTGGAAACTCCGTTTTGATGTGATCTTCGCGTTCCCAGGTAGCTTCCTCTCTTACGTGGTTGCTCACGAATCTTGAGAAACTTGATGCTTCGGGTCCTGGTAGTTCGAAAGGCTTCTTCCAATATATGGATGGGTACTTCGGGATAGGTTAGGTCCTCATTGATCTCTATGGTCCGGTGATCGATATTCTTGAACACTTCGGTCTTCTCGGGGACTTCGAGACATTTGCGAAGTAACGAGATATGGAACACATTGTGCACAGTTGACATCTCTTCAGGTAGTTCCAGTTGATACGATACTTCTCCTCGACGGTTCAAGATTTTGCAAGGTCCGATATATCTGGGGGCTAACTTTACTTTGAGTTGGAAACGTTGCATTCCCTTCAATGGAGACACTTTCAGATAAACAAAATCTCCTATGTTGAAGGCGAGGTATCGATGTCTCTTGTCGGCGTAACTCTTCTGTCGGGATTGGGCTGTCTTGAGGTGCTCACGAATCTTGTGAACCTTCTCTTCTGCTTCTCGTAGGATGTCGGGTCCGAAGATCTGACTCTCTCCTACTTCCGACCAGTTTAAAGGGGTGCGGCACTTTCTTCAGTACATAAATTCAAATGGGGACATTTGCAAACTGGCTTGGTAACTATTGTTGTATGAAAATTCTGCAAACGGCAGACAGTCTTCCCATTTGGATCCATATTCTAACACACATGCTCTAAGAATATCTTCGAGTATTTGATTTACTCGCTCCGTTTGTCCATCGGTCTGAGGGTGATACGCGGTACTGAAATCTAGGCGGGTTCCTAAACCTTCTTGGACTTTCTTCCAGAATCTCGAGGTAAACTGAGTTCCTCGATCCGAGACTATGTTCTTGGGGACTCCGTGCAAACTAACGATTCTAGAGATGTACAACTCTGCTAGCTTCGAACTCTGATAGGTGGGTTTAACGGGCAAGAAATGGGCGACTTTGGACAATCTGTCCACTATGACCCAAATAGAGTCATTTCCCCTACTAGAAGTAGGTAGTCCAGTGATAAAATCCATTCCTACAGAATCCCATTTCCATTCCGGAATCTGCAAAGGTTGCAACAATCCAGCGGGTCGTTGATGTCCTGCCTTGACTCGCTGACATATGTCACACTTGGCGATATAGCTTCCGATTTCTCTCTTCATCTTATGCCACCAAAATTGCTCTTTCAAATCTTGATACATCTTGGTTCCTCCGGGATGGATAGAATAAAGAGTATCATGAGCCTCCTTCAAGATAACTTCTTTCAACTCCGAATCTGCTGGTACACAAAGGCGTCCTTTGTACCACAGAACTCCTTCTTCGTCCTCGGTGAATCCGTGTACTTTGCCTGTACCGATACGACGCTTGATTCCGTCGATACTAGCATTTTCCTTCTGCGCCTCTTTAATCTGACTGATCAAAGTGGGCTGAAGTTCGATGCTAGACAAAAATCCTTCACTTACTAATTCCATTCGAAAATCTTCCATCTCTTTGTGCAAACTTGGTTGCTCCTTTAAAATCATGGAGTTCAAGCGGCACGACAATCTGCTAAGGGCATCGGCTACCACATTGGCTTTTCTAGGGTGATAGTGAATGTCCAGGTCGTAATCCTTGATTAGTTCAATCCATCTTCTCTGCCTCATATTCAGCTCCTTTTGAGTGAATATATACTTTAGGCTCTTGTGATTCGAATAAATCTCACAACGGTTTCCCATTAGGTAATGTCTCCATGTCTTCAGGGCTAGAACTATGGCTGTGAGTTCGAGGTCATGGGTTGGGTAATTTTGTTCGTGTTGCTTCAGTTGTCGCGATAGATAAGATATAACTTTGCCTTCTTGCATTAGCACACATCAGAGACCAATCTTGGATGCGTCACAATACACATCGAAGGGCTTCGTGATATCCGACATGATCAAGATTGGGGCTAAAATCAATCTCCTTTTGAGTTCTTGAAAACTCGCTTCACATTTGTCTGTACATTCAAACTTCTTGTCCTTCTTCAGCAATTGGGTCATGGGTCGGGCTATACTCGAGAATTCTTCTACGAATTTGCGGTAATATCCCGCCAATCCGAGAAAAGCACGAACTTGGGTTTGAGTGGTTGGGGCTTGCCAATCTTCTACATCTTTCACTTTGGCAGGGTCCGCGGCAATTCCTCCGGCTGATACAATGTGACCAAGGAATCCTACTTCCTGTAACCAGAATTCACATTTGCTAAACTTTGCATACAACTGATGCTCTCTAAGGGTTCCAAGAATGGTCCTTAGGTGTAGCTCATGTTCTTCTTCTGATTTGGAATAAATCAGAATGTCATCAATGAAAACAACGACAAACTTATCCAGGAAGTCCATAAAAATCTTATTCATGAGGTTCATGAAATAAGCGGGGGCATTGGTTAATCCAAAAGACATAACTGTATACTCATACAATCCATATCGAGTGGTAAAGGCAGTCTTTGGGGTATCCTCCGCACGAATTTTGAGTTGATGATAGCCAGTTCTAAGATCAATCTTAGAAAACACCTGGGCACCGGTCAACTGATCAAACAAATCTTCGATCTTAGGCAAGGGGTACTTGTTCTTGATGGTGACATCATTCAACTTCCTATAGTCCATACACAAACGGTTACCTCCATCCTTCTTGTCCACAAACAAGACAGGTGATCTCCATGGGGACGCACTTGGTTGAATCAATCCGATTTCCAACATGGAATCTAGTTGCTTCTTCGGTTCTTCTAGTTCTGACGGGTTCATACTATAGGGTCTCTGGGCTATGGGTCCTGTTCCGGGGATTAGTTCGATGATAAACTCGATATCCCGATCTGAGGGCATACCGGGCAAAACATCTGGAAATACATCGGGGTATTCGCAGACTATCCGAACTTGGCCAATGGTAGGTTGGGCTAGACTCTTGTTACACTTGAATTGGCGAGGTAAGGTTTCAGATATATGCTCGATACTCGGTATTGGTCATGGTAATGGCTTTCTTGGCACAGTCAATCAATCCTTTATGCTTGGACATCCAATCCATTCCTAGTACTACTTCCAAACCTTTAGTTCCGAGTACTATTAGGTTAGCATAAAAATCTATGCCATGGATTCGGATAGGGACGGCTTTGCAAATTTGCCTAGCCTTGGTGGTTGATCCGGGAATTTGTACAATCATCACGTGCTTCAATTTGGTTGGTTGAATTTTACTAGTGCAGGCAAATTCTTCGGTGACAAATGAATGCGATGCACCAGAATCAAACAACACACTTGCAAGTACTGAATTAACAGAAAACATACCCAGCACGACGTCTGGCGCTTCCTGAGCTTCTTCAGCATGCATGAGAAAAAGACGGCCATTGCGGTTGAGTGAATTCCCTGGGGCAAATCTTCTCCCTGGCTGGACACGGCGCTGCTGCTGAGCTGGGACATTATCGTTGGGGGCGGTAGCATTCTTCTTGTTGGGGCACTCATTGGAATAGTGGCCTTTATTTCCACAGTCATAACAGGTCACTTGTGACTTGTCCTTGGCTGACAGCATGATTGCTTCGATCCTCGGAGCAGTGTTGGGGTTGGTGGTAGCATTGTTGGTGTTGAACTTGGGTGGGGCACGGGTGAAATTGCTAGGGTTGCCGGGGTTGTTGTGATTTCCTCCGGGTCTAGGGTTTCCACTGTTGGGATAGGTCGGACGGGTCATAGGGGGTCTGTGGGTTCTTGGGGCAAATCCGGAAGATGGGTTGGGGCGATACTTTGGGGTCTGATGGGTTCCTGGTTGATGAATCATGCGACGCTTACGGTTCTCATTGGCCTGGTTGATCTTTCCTTCCATCTGGATAGCAGAGTCTACAAGGGCTTCAATATCAACAAAGGGGATATTGACTAACACCCTTTGCATCTCGTCATGCAGACCATTCAAGAATCTTTCTTTCTTCTTGGCTTCGGTGTCTATCTCGTCCGGGGCATACCTAGCTAATGACAAAAATTTGTCACGGTATTCCACTACAGACATCCTTCCTTGCTTCAACTCTCTAAACTCGTCTCTCATTCTCTTGATCAAACCTGGTGGCACATGGGTTCTGCTAAACTTGATCTTGAATTCCTCCCAGGTCATCATCTGGCCTCCGGTCAGTGCACGAACACTGTTCCACCATGCCCTGGCATCTCCGGCTAGATAATGCGTAACACCCTCAGAATCGGCCCTATGCAAGTTTGAGCGAAACCCGCCAAACCCGCATAGAAACGATTCAAAGGTGCCCACCAGGCACTTTCGTGCGGGTGGAAAACAAAGTAATAACATTACACAACAGTCCTCGATGGGACCCACAGAACAGATATACAGACAACACGACTCCATGAGTCAAGAATACAGAGGTAGTATACAAATATCCAAATCACCTTGAAAATGGTAGGGCGTCCGACTACGGACAAGATGCAAATGGGGCTAAGATCCCTGAAGAATAACCAATGGCGTCCATAACCCTGCCCAGGCGAAGCCGGAAGGGTAACCCTGCTAACGACGTCGATCTCAAACCTGCTTAAACAAAAGGGGTGCCGACAAAGGGCAAAGGAAAAAGAGAGAGCGGTCGATCTTGAGGCCAAGACAGCGAGACTAGAATTCGCGGTCCTCGCCTACATAGGTATGGTGGATCAAGCGGCAGGCAAGATGCACTAAACAACCTATAGAGACTCGAAACAACTGGCGGCTATCAGAGAGGGGTAAGAAAGACCTATTCGGAACCAACCTGATGCTACCATCAAACAAACCCATCCTGGTGTCTCCCCCTCGAGACCAAACGAGGAAGTCAACCGAGGAACTCACACCGTTGGCAGTTTTATTTATTCCGTTATCGTTGCAGCAATTACTAGTCAGGTTCAGATAATCATCCTGATAAAATAAGCAGTGGGCCGTTTTAGTTAACCATTCCGTTGTAGTTGCAACACTTACTAGTCAATTACAATTAGCATGAGATAACCCAAAACCCAGCAGTTGTTGGTACTTTTATTTAGCCATTCCGTTGTAGTTGCAATACTTACTAGTCAGGTACAATGGTCGCAAGCGACAACCCAAAAAAGCAATTGTTGGCAGTTTTATTTAGCCATTCCATTATAGTGAAGCTGATTACTAGTCATTATAAAGTCAATTTATAACACTACTTTAGTTATAGTTGTCTATGATCGAGCTACTGTGCTCCAAGTCGTCCATAACATGACACGACTTTCGAAAAGTTTTACCGCAGGGTGCACAAATAGCAACACACACTCGATCAACCTCGAAAACCAAATCAAAACCCAACGAGGCCTTCACGACAAAGCAATCACAGGATTCAGAAAGATTTCGGGGCCACCCCATTAAGCTACCATAGAAGTTAGCCGACTCAAACGGACTCAAGGTTTGGGTGGGTGGCCAGAACGATCGGGAACCCAAAACTGGGCTTGTCGACACCGCGGAATCGTGTCCCGATCCTAAATAGTACAGGTGCTCCTCGCATAATCGTAAATAAAGCAGTAAAGCATGGCATAGGTACAGGATAGTAAATAAAACCTCAAACTAGTTTGTGGCCCCAAGAAATAAGACTGAATCAAGCTCTGGCTCAGGGGGGGTCCCATAATCCTCCCGGATGTGGATAGCGCGAATATTCAAGGAACAGGTATCAAGTACTCGGGGTCCTACGGGACACAAGTGGACGGTTAACAACCAAATAACATCTATTGCCCACCTGTGCCTCTGCTTACCTACTTCAATTTTAGTGGTTAAACAGTAATTAAAGTAAACGATAATGAAAGCCAAGATCATCTCTAACCTTAAACATGCGGCAACACTCCAACAACTATGGTACTGGACGACACGCAACATCGCTTGAGCAAGCGACTACGACGCGCAAGTCCAACTATCTACCAAACAATAGGTAATAGGATGTGTCCAAGGCAATATAAGGCTGCAAGGGATATGACGGGTACGAAACTAGAGCATCGCAACACAGATAGCAATAGATCAACAGGAGGGATTAAATACTATAAAAGTAAGATAGGTAGAAAGGGGAGATGCTCGCCTGAAAACATTGCCGAGGGTTCATCCGAAGATCGAGTCGAAGCTCACATCAACTCAACGGCCTTATCCGCGAAGAAGCAAAACACTAGAATAAACACCGGATGCGATATTTAATACTACGGCAAAAGATCGGGCATGATGCATGTATGATGTATGGCATGGTAAAGGTGCAATGCAATTAGATCATATTAAGCGGAACCGGGGTCCCGACATTTAATTAGGTGGTTCATGTTGTTTAGCTACCCCGCAATTTAAATGTTGTAATAACAGGGCAAGATAAGTTACCGGTTCGCTACATAAATTTAAATGAGGCCAATATAAGACTAGATTTGCCCGCATATGGGCCCCATATTTAATTATAAGGTGAATCGGCATAAGGCCCCCAAACCACAGACAAATATGCATGCAAGTATGGCAATTTAATATGCATCAATTTGTTATTACATTTATAAAATAGGGCTCGAGAAAAGGGTCACACATTAGGGGGTCTCGACGAACTTGGGGTTCCGGGGTTCGGGGTCGGACTCAGGGTTCGACGGGGACGGCGAGGTTCGGATACAGGGGAAGAACTTGTTGTGTCGCGACGGAGAACTTGGGTTCGGAAGGAGGTCTTGACGTCCCGATGGATCGATCCCCGGGGTCGAAGAACTTGGCGTCCGAGGGACGATCTTGTCGCCTCCGTGGTCTTCGGGCCTGTGTAGACGGTCATGGCGTTCAAGGGGGAGAACTTGGCGTATCCGCGTCGGCGATCTTGGTGTTCTTCAGGTTCGGGTCTTGGCGTCCGAGAGGAAGTACTTGATGGTTCCGAGAAGGAGGTCCTGGCGCTTCGGATCGGTTTTCAGGGTCTCGGTCATCGGATCTTTGAAGGAGAACTTGTCGGTCCCAGGGTCCATGTAGGCATTCTCGGTGTAGTTCTCTTTAGAATATCTTGCAGGGACAGGGCACCTGACGGAGTCGGCCTTGGTCTGTCTTGTTATCATCTAAAGGCCTTGTCGATGCTCCTCGCGTAGCAGTTCTCAAGCACGGGTAAACCTAAAGATTTGGTTAACCCCAAATTCGATCTGGTCGGGAATCCTGCTATGAGTGAAGAAGCCGATCGGGGACATGGTCTTGGCAGGAACGACCCCAAATGCTTCACATGCCAAGCAGCTAAGGTACAGAGACAAGTGCTACCACGCGAGGACAAGAGCGGGCGACATCCACTTCACATCAAGGAGATGCCATGGCGTGCGGCGATCCTGTCCCTAGGCCACGGATGTTGAGGACGACCGGCATGGAGGAAGGAGGCCGACGGAGCTCGCTAGCGGCGAATGGCACTAGAGGGCGACGAGGAGGAGCCATAGCGGGGAGGAGGCCCTTGGCGAGCGACGAGGGCTGCTGACCGGGGAAGAGGGCGGAGGAGGGACCCGTGGCCGGGACGCGTGAGGGGCGACGAGGAGGCGGCGGGAGAGGAGGCCGCGGGCGGCGGGGAGGTGCTCGGGTCCCAAGGTGGTTGGAGGCGGCGAGGCTCAAGGAGGCGCCCGGAGGAGGAGAGAGGCGACGAGGGGGGGCGGTGGATGCGGGCAGTGTGAGCGGGAGCGGTGGTTGGGGCGGGGACCGGAGGAGGCCGAGGCGAGGGAAGTGGCGTGGGAGGCAGGCGAGGAGGAGGAGAAGGCAGGAGAGGGACGCGGCGTGAGCTCAGCTGGAGGAGGCGGAAGGAGGAAGAAGGGGCGGGGGAGCGGGATGGCGAGGAAGATGGTGGAGGTCGGCTCGGAGATGGCTGCGCGAAGGCGGAGCAGAGGCGAGGTGGGAGGCGAGCAGAGGTGAGGGAGGGTTGCGGGAGCGGGGAGCGCGTGAGGGAGAGAGCGAGGAAGGAGACGGGGTCAGGGTGGGGTCCAGTGGGGTGAGTGTGAGGGGTGAAAGGGACCAGTGTCTGGGAGAGAGAGGGGGTAGGTGGGAACTGTGTGAGAGAGGGAGTGGAGTAAAAGAAGGGTATTGGTGAGGTGGCGGGGTGTGTGATGAGGTGGAGGGAGGGGATTGGTGGGTAGACTAGGATTGGGTAGATTAGGGATTTTTGGGTAGGTTGGTTTAGGACTAGATATTTATTTTTCGGGTTTTCTTTACACATTTATTTTAAAGAACCTTTGTAAATCATTCAGTCAAAACAAAATATCTGGACAACCGAAGTTTGATTTGAATTAAGACGGGGGTGTTTGCAAAAACAAAATAGTCCTTTGTAAAAATAGTTTTATCAACGAGATGCATGATGATGTCATGATGATGCACCAAACAAAATACCGAGCGATTTTTTAGTAGTGGTTTTGCGGGTTGCCACAATTCGACACCACTAACAATGGATCTCGCCCTCGAGATCCGCCTCATGGTACCGGAAGGGAGGTCGGTGATCTGCATCTTCTCGCTTCGTGTAGATCCTCGCGACACCACTAACGAGGGTTCCTTCTTCATCTTGAAATTGGCGACACCACCAATAATGGTCGGGGCTCACGTCCATTGAGAGAACACTCCGGAGAAACAAAGGACGGAGGTAGAGGTATCGAAAGATAAAGGCCACTTCTAACTTTCGTGGAATGAGTGAAATCACATTTATTCACCAATTCAATGTACAAGAGCGAATGATAAGAGTAGTGGTATGGTAGCTACTCCATCCCGCACTCAAACCATTACTCTGCACACGAATAGGCGGATTATGCAACCAACTCTCGGAATTCAGACTGAAGATCTCGACAAACGAGGTTCAGAAGCAAAAGGAGTGATGCAGACTCTGCATCGGATCTGGCGTAGATGATGTCGTCGTGTCGGAAAACACCGGAAAGCACAAACAAGGAACAAAGAATGGTACCACAGTATACGGGTCCCTCGGACAACATGAACACCGGATGGTAGAACACCGTTATCAAAAGAGGAAGCGAAAACCCTGAAGGTACGCCGGAAAACCCAACCACGAGAAATCCTGGACTCGAAGAGAGGGGAGAGAGCGGATTCAAAACACGCAGAGGTGAGAGGAGAGCAGCAGAGGGGTAAGGAGTAAAATCAGACCTAATCAGAGCTATCCAACCGATTTTTTCAAAAATATTTTTGACACTCTACTTCGGCCGTTAGCTAGGTTATCCTACAGGTTGGACTTGTGGGGTATCGCAACTGCTGAGCTCTGATACCACTCTGTAACACCCTCAGAATCGGCCCTATGCAAGTTTGAGCGAAACCCGCCAAACCCGCATAGAAACGATTCAAAGGTGCCCACCAGGCACTTTCGTGCGGGTGGAAAACAAAGTAATAACATTACACAACGGTCCTCGATGGGACCCACAGAACAGATATACATACAACACGACTCCATGAGTCAAGAATACATAGGTAGTATACAAAGATCCAAATCACCTTGAAAATGGTAGGGCGTCCGACTACGGACAAGATGCAAATGGGGCTAAGAGCCCTGAAGAATAACCAATGGCGTCCATAACCACCTTGAAGCGGGAAGGGTAACCCCGCTAACGACGTCGATCTCAAACCTGCTTAAACAAAAGGTGCCGACAAAGGGCAAAGGAAAAGAGAGAGCGGTCGATCTTGAGGCCAAGACACTGCGAGACTAGAATTCGGTCCTCGCCTACATAGGTATGGTGGATCAAGCGACAAAGATGCACTAAACAACCTATAGAGACTCAAACAACCGGGCTATCGAGAGGGTAAGAAAGACCTATTCGAACCAACGATGCTACCATCAAACAAACCCATCCTGGTGTCTCCTCGAGACCAAACGAGGAAGTCAACCGAGGAACTCACACCGCTGGCGCTTTATTTATTCCGTTATCGCAGCAATTACTAGTCGAGTTCGATAATCATCCCGATAAAATAAGCAATGGGCGTTTTAGTTAACTATTCCGCTAGTTGCAACACTTACTAGTCAATTACAATTAGCATGAGATAACCCAAAACCCAGCTTGTTGGTACTTTTATTTAGCCATTCCGCTAGAAGTTGCAATACTTACTAGTCAGGTACATGGTCGCAAGCGACAACCCAAACAAGCAATTGTTGGCAGTTTTATTTAGCCATTCCATTATAGTGAAGCTGATTACTAGTCATTATAAAGTCAAATTTATAACACTACTTTAGTTATAGTTGTCTATGATCGAGATACTGTGCTCCAAGTCGTCCATAACCGCGGACACGGCTTTCAGAAAGTTTTACCCTGCAGGGGTGCACAAATAGCAACACACACTCGATCAACCTCGGAAAAACCAAATCAAAACCCAACGAGGCCTTCACGACAAAGCAATCACAGGATTCAGAAAGATTTCAGGGGGCCACCCCATTAAGCTACCCGCAACGAAGTTAGCTGACTCCGAAACGGACTCAAGGTTTGGGTGGACGGCTGTGAACGACTGGGAACCCAAAACTGGGCTTGTCGACACCGCGGAATCGTGTCCCGATCCTAAATAGTACAGGTGCTCCTCGCATAATCGTAAATAAAGCAGTAAAGCATGGCATAGGTACAGGATAGTAAATAAAACCTCAAACTAGTTTGTGGCCCCAAGAAATAAGACTGAATCAAGCTCTGGCTCAGGGGGGGTCCCATAATCCTCCCGGATGTGGATAGCGCGAATATTCAAGGAACAGGTATCAAGTACTCGGGGTCCTACGGGACACAAGTGGACGGTTAACAACCAAATAACATCTATTGCCCACCTGTGCCTCTGCTTACCTACTTCAATTTTAGTGGTTAAACAGTAATTAAAGTAAACGATAATGAAAGCCAAGATCATCTCTAACCTTAAACATGCGGCAACACTCCAACAAGCTGGTAATCGATTTACACGCAACATTGAGCAAGCGACTCACGACATAAGTCCAACTATCTACCAAACAACAGGTAATAGGATGTGTCCAAGGCAATATAAGGCTACAAGGGATATCACGGGTACGAAACTAGAGCATCGCAACACAGATAGCAATAGATCAACAGGAGGGATTAAATACTATAAAAGTAAGATAGGTATAAAGGGGGAGATGCTCGCCTGAAAACATTGCCGAGGGTTCATCCGAAGATCGGGGCGAAGCTCACATCAACTCAACGGCCTTATCCGCGAAGAAGCAAAACACTAGAATAAACACCGGATGCGATATTTAATACTACGGCAAAATATCGGGCATGATGCATGTATGATGTATGGCATGGTAAAGGTGCAATGCAATTAGATCATATTAAGCGGAACCGGGGTCCCGACATTTAATTAGGTGGTTCATGTTGTTTAGCTACCCCGCAATTTAAATGTTGTAATAACAGGGCAAGATAAGTTACCGGTTCGCTACACAAATTTAAATGAGGCCAATATAAGACTAGATTTGCCCGCATATGGGCCCCATATTTAATTATAAGGTGAATCGGCATAAGGCCCCCAAACCACAGACAAATATGCATGCAAGTATGGCAATTTAATATGCATCAATTTGTTATTACATTTATAAAATAGGGCTCGAGAAAAGGGTCACACATTAGGGGGTCTCGACGAACTTGGGGTTCCGGGGTTCGGGGTCGGACTCAGGGTTCGACGGGGACGGCGAGGTTCGGATACAGGGTAAGAACTTGTTGTGTCGCGACGGAGAACTTGGGTTCAGAAGGAGGTCTTGACGTCCCGATGGATCGATCCCCGGGGTCGAAGAACTTGGCGTCCGAGGGACGATCTTGTCGCCTCCGTGGTCTTCGGGCCTGTGTAGACGGTCATGGCGTTCAAGGGGGAGAACTTGGCGTATCCGCGTCAGCGATCTTGGTGTTCTTCAGGTTCGGGTCTTGGCGTCCGAGAGGAAGTACTTGATGGTTCCGAGAAGGAGGTCCCGCGCTCGGATCGGTTTTCGTGGTCTCGGCCGGATCTTTGAAGGAGAACTTGTCGGTCCCAGGGTCCATGTAGGCATTCTCGGTGTAGTTCTCTTTAGAATATCTTGCAGGGACAGGGCACCTGACGGAGTCGGCCTTGGTCTGTCTTGTTATCATCTAAAGGCCTTGTCGATGCTCCTCGCGTAGCAGTTCTCAAGCACGGGTAAACCTGAAGATTTGGTTAACCCCAAAGTCGATCTGGTCGGGAATCCTGCTATGAGTGAAGAAGCCGATCGGGGACATGGTCTTGGCAGGAACGACCCCAAATGCTTCACATGCCAAGCAGCTAAGGTACAGAGACAAGTGCTACCACGCGAGGACAAGAGCGGGCGACATCCACTTCACATCAAGGAGATGCCATGGCGTGCGGCGATCCTGTCCCTAGGCCACGGATGTTGAGGACGGCCGGCATGGAGGAAGGAGGCCGACGGAGCTCGCTAGCGGCGAATGGCACTAGAGGGCGACGAGGAGGAGCCACAGCGGGGAGGAGGCCCTTGGCGACGAGCGGCTGGTGGCGGGGCGACGACCGTCGGCGGGGCGAGCCCGAGCGGCGGGAGGAGGGCCGTCGTCGTCGGGACCGGGGGAAGAGGGCGCGGAGGAGGGGACCCGTGGCCGGGGGACGCGTGAGGCGGCCGGAGGCGGCGGAGAGGAGGCCAGCGTGAGGAGGTGCTCGGGTCCGGCGGGGTGGTTGAAGGAGGCGAGGAGGCGCCGGGAGGAGGAGGCGACAGGGGGGGGCCTGGATGAGGCGGATCTGTGGCTAGGGGAGCGGGGAGCGGTGGTTGGGGCGGGGACCGGAGGAGGCCGAGGCGAGGTCAAGGCGCCAGAGGAGGGCGAGGTCATGAGGAGGAGGGAGAAGCGACCGGAGAGGGACGCGGGCGGTGAGCTCGCGCTTGGGGGAGGCGGCGGCGGAAGGAGGAAGAAGGGGCGGGGGAGCGGGATGGCGAGGAAGATGGTGGAGGTCGGCGGCTCATGAGGGCTGGGCGGCAAAAGGCGAGGCAGGTGGGAGGCAGCAGAGGTGAGGAGGTCATGGAGGGAGCGCGTGAGGGAGAGAGCGAGGAAGGAGACGGGGTCAGGGGACGCGGGGCCAGGGGTGGGGCCAGGTGGGGTCCAGGCGGGGGTGAGTGGAGAGTGGGGCTGACTCGGTGAGTGGAGGGAGTGGGGCTGGGGCCCGTGGGGTCAAAGGGACCAGCCGCTGGGGAGAGAGAGAGAGAGGGGGTAGGTGGGGACTGTGTGAGAGAGGGAGTGGAGGAAAAGAAGGGGATTGGTGAGGTGGCGGGGTGTGTGATGAGGTGGAGGGACGGTGAGGTGGAGGGAGGGGATTGGTGGGTAGACTAGGATTGGGTAGATTAGGGATTTTTGGGTAGGCTGGTTTAGGACTAGATATTTATTTTTCGGGTTTTCTTTACACATTTATTTTAAAGAACCTTTGTAAATCATTCAGTCAAAACAAAATATCTGGACAACCGAAGTTTGATTTGAATTAAGACGGGGGTGTTTGCAAAAACAAAATAGTCCTTTGTAAAAATAGTTTTATCAACCAGATGCATGATGATGTCATGATGATGCACCAAACAAAATACCGAGCGATTTTTTAGTAGTGGTTTTGCGGGTTGCCACATAATGGGTGGCGAACAAGACTTTCTCGTTGGCTTCCACTCCAGCTACTTCTAGGTTATTTTCCATGGTTTGCAGCCAATCATCGGCGTCTAGGGGTTCTTCCGACTTGGTGAAAACGGGTGGGTTGGTATTCTGGAAATTCTTGAGTTTAGATCCGTGGTTGTCCTGGTTTCCATGGCCTTGGTTGTTATGGGCTAGCTGGGCTATATGTTGCAGAGTGGCTAGGTTGGATTGACGTTCCGCTCTTTCAGCTTCGCGGTCAGAAGTCAACATTTGCAGGATCTGCAACATCCGGTCCGGGGCTGAACCACTTCCTCCACGTGGCATCTGAAGATTGATATCGATCATGAGAAAAGAGGGAAATTGCTAACGTTTTGGGTTTTTGAAAAGTTTTTGGAGTTTGACTCAAGTTTTCTAGCAACTAGCTTTTTCATTCATTCACTCATAGCACACAGTACAACACACACCACAACAAAGGAAAACATATGGTTTTAAGAACCATTCTGGAATCTACGATACAGTGGGACCGACTACTACTCACTACGCTAGTGCTCAGTGCTACTACTCCTCGGAGTTTGTGGCTTCATCATCTTCAGGATCATCGATGCAGGCAAAATCATCCTCATCGGTGAAGAAGTCCATGGCCTGATCCTCCAGAAAATCATCGTCATCGCTGAGATAGGAGTAAGGGTCTCCACGAAGATCTTCTCCGGCATTCTCCCTTTCCTCCAACTGCATGTCCCTCTCGTGGATGGTCTCTTCCAGAGATGAGATGCGATGGCGAAGACGGGAAATAATGCGCTTCTTCTTGTCGAGCTGACGGCGGCGAGACTTGCGATCCTTGGCTAGCATGGCGATGGTCTGATCCTTCGTCTTGATGATGGCAGACTTGTGGTTGCAATAGTCACGACAGTTGTCCAACTCCTGCCGACGGTCGTACATCATGAAGCTGAGGTGGTCCAATTGAGTCTTCAGCTCGGGGTGGTATGGGGCTTCCATTGGTTGTCCATTGGCATCACGTCTTGGGAAAAACTCAAAGCGAGTACCCTTGATCTGATTGATGCTCTGCCCACACAAACGTGAAAGAGCTTCCTGCATTGCTCTGGCAAGTCCATCGAGCCAGTTGTTTTCCCTCAAGGTAAACTGAATTCCCTCCGCTGTGGGAGGTTCAATCTTTCCTCGGAGACTTGCAATAATTAGCCACTGCAGATCTTCTCCTCCTTGATCATTGAGCTGAGCTCCGAAGAACTCAAAAGTGCGGACTCCAGAAGTTCCGAAAGCTGATCTAGATCCCTCTCAAAGATAAGGTCTCCCCCATTTCCGAGTTGATAAAACTTGTTGTATTTCACGTCCATCTATAAAAATAGAGGATGAGTATATTAGCAGAGTGATCAAGTGTGTCAAAATTTTATCTATTTTGCAAGAGTTTTTGAGGAACATGAAGTTTTATGAAAGAATTAAAGAGATAAGAATGAGAATAGGTTTTTGTAAATATTTGTTTTCCTTGGTTTTTGAAACTAAGTTTTTGGTTCAACGTCCAACCTAACTAGGGTCTCCTATGGTCAGGATGGCTCTGATACCAACTTGTCAACACCCGGATTTTTCAATCCTAGATGCCTGTTATGCCATACATCACAATCCCAGGATTACCATTTTTGCGAGACATAACAGAATTGGATACCATAGTACTTCATCCATTACAACGATACAAGTTCGTACACAAATAGGGATCTCATGATCCAGTTCTTAATACAACATCAAGCGGAATACGTAGTAATAACGGTGGCGTGGCGAAGCTCCATTTCGGGGTCACAGCAATGCCGATGGGAGATGATCCTAGTTGTCGTAACCTTCACGGGGTCCATCTTCCGGTACTCCTCTTCATAGTCCGCCATAGGAATAGCCAGGACAAAGCCATGAGTACTCTTTAAGTACTACAAACTAATACTAACAGTAAGGGTTTTGGATAATAGGACACTAGGCTCTAGGGTTGTTTTGCAAAAGCCAGTTTATCTCTACTAAGTTCCCAAAACTAGTTATAGTTTTATAACTCCTAAGTGGGATCTTGTAACTCGGGTCACAACTCTGTTGTGGTCAAGTCAAAGTCTCAAATTATTTCACAAGTCATTTTGAAAAGTCTGACGAGGGAACAGTATGGCCACTCATCGTCCATAATCATGACGCGGCTATTCGAATAGTTTGACACTCTGCAGAGATTGTACACTTTCACCACAACATTCGATACATCCGTCAGGAACAAATCCTGAACTCACCATACTCAGTATGCGGATAATCAATCCTAACCTTTCAATTACACTCCCTAGTATAAGCACCTCTCCTGTGAGTTTGGCCTCCCAACCATGACCACTGTCATCTTGGGTACTGCATAGGTGGACAATCTTCACAAGGAAGCCTCAGCTCAGACCTTGGCCGTGAGGGAACTAATACTAAGGTATATAAGTTTCCAGTCAAGCCCTACCCAATATTCGGGTATTGTGGTTGTACGCAAAAATTGGAATGGTATCGCATCCAGACAACCATCAGTTTTATAAAGGGCTAAGGCTCATGCCTCAACATTTTCATCACCAAAATCATCAAGTGTTTGGAAACACATGTCCAAAACATTTCAATAAAATGATCCATCATTCCAAGGTTTTCATAACGATTTTTCCGCCAAGTACTCCCATCTAAAGTTGATCAAGTTTTATGCTTAGCACTAGCATCTACAGTTGGGGATGGTGATAATGAGGGGTGGTAACTAGTGGAGTTTCACTAAGTCCAACATTATATCTTAGGCTGAGATCAAGGTTTCTAGCTTAGGCCAAATTTTATGCTCTTAGGGCAAACTTGAGCACAGCTGTCTAATATCTACCAAACTCTTAAGTAGACTCTAAGTAAGCTTTGATAAAGAAAATAAAGTAAGAAGCTTGCCATAAAACTAGGATTGGTTTAGCAAGTTGGTATGATCACATATGCTTAAGGCATATAGTAATCATATCACAAGCATGGGTTTGTGGCAACAATAGGGTATCTTGCAAGTTTTAGCTTGCACTGGTATAGTATCTTGCAAGTGTTAGCTTGCATTGGTCAACTTGGTTAGTAAAGCTTGCCTTGTGCAGAGCAGTGGTTGAAGTTCTCTTCGGCTTCCTCTTCGTAGTATCCTCCTTCCTCCTCGTAGTATCCTTGGTCGGTACTAGCGTCTATGAATAAATACGAGGTACACAATCACCAAACAATACTTAACTACTTGCAATCATCACACACAAGGGTCCTATAGATGATCTAGCATCATCTCTAACATTACAAGGTTAAGGATTGGTTTAAGTCTTTTTATTTTAGAAAAGTAATTTCTACTCATTGAAAAACTGCTTAAGATTTAATATTCTCGAAACTAAACATGGGATCATGTTGACACATGTCATCACCACATATTGTAGTTCATGGGAATGTGATTTAAAGTGGTTTCACAATTTAATAAGGTTTTACCTTTTTATTTTAATTGATTAAAGTGGCTAGGAATGCTTATGTAGCATTCTTTTATTCCTTGAACATTATTTCTGCAAGTAAAACTATATATTTTTATATATTCTGAAAGGTAAGGTTAAATGTGATTTTTGAGAGTTGGAATCAACTCAAAAGCTTTTATGGTTTAAATTTGAAAAATGTTTGAATGCAGAAAAGCTTCTGCCTTGTTATTTTTTATATGGGTGATCTACATATCCAAATGACTTGAATCCAACGGGCTTGGATTAAGCATTCACAGACCTTTCCAAAAAAATTGGTTTCATCCAATTTGGTGCACTGAATCGATCTGGTTGATTTTTGAAGTTGGGTGCAGAAGTGTGTTTGAAATTAAAAAGAAAAAGGTTTAATTTGAATTCTTTGGTCACAAGGAAATTCTAACGGGCTGCTAAGCGCGATGCTCCCTGGCTGCTTAAGTGGGTGTCCCCACTCGTCAGTGACACGAGGCTGGGCGAAGCGGTATGGGGCAACGTGGGTCGTCCGATCTAGTTCTAATCTAACGGCTGAGGGTCATCGTCGACGCGAGACAGCTCCGGCGAGAACGAAACCTAGCGCGGCCAGTGGGGGTGTTGGGGGCTCACAAGGGTACGGGCGAGGGCCGGCGAGGCGGGCGAACGACGAAGTCGACGAAGGTGATCCTCCTGGTACCGGTGGCTTCTCCTGGGGTGGCTCCAATCGCTGGCTCCTTTCTTCTCCGGCAGCGGCAGGCTCCAGTGAAATTCCGGCGAGGTGGTGCTCGCCTTGATCTGAGAATGGTGTGGCACGGTCAGTGGGGAGAGGGGAGTGAGATGGTGTGAAGAAATCGTGCGGGGGTGGTCTCTATTTATAGTCGAGCGAGGGGACCGTCGGGGCGCAAGGTGAGCTCGTCGGGGGCGACGTTACATGCAGCTAATGGCATGGGCAAGGGTAGGGGGTGTCTTGTGTCTCTGGCGATGCTCAACGACATGGCCGCGAGGCATGGGGCGTGTGGTTTGGTCTGAAGGCGTTGCTCTGCGCAGGGCGGGCGTCTTCAACGGCGGTGGTTGTATGGCACGGGCGGCAAACGGAGTGTCTGGCGTGTCTCTGGGTCGGTGGTGATCGTGTGCGCGGATGCGGGATGCTGGTCGCGGTGGCGCTCTGGCGCCTTCGGCATGGTCTGGGCGGCTTGTGCGCGTGGTCTAGGGCTTGAACGCTCGGCGCTAGGACAGCGATGGCGGTGGACGGTCTGCCTCCCGACATCTTGGCTAGGCTTGCTTCGCTCCTAGCTTGTCATCCACATTGGGGTGACATGGGGTGCTCATTGTGCTCACCATTAATGGCAATGGCAAGCTCACAGGGGTGCTAGTGTTGGGCTAATCTTTCTAGATGATCTACTGGTTTGTGTGTGAGCTAACTAGGGAACAAGTTAGGCTCAAAACACTGCACACTATAGTGTTTGTGGTTTTGTTTGATTTGCATCTGCCACCTGTTTGAAGAAATGGCCGCATGAACTCAAGTTTTGAATTTTGAAATGAATTTTGGTGAGTTTGCTAGATTGGTTCTGGTGAGTCTGCAGATGCTTGGGTTTTGAAAGTTGAGCTTGTTTGAGTGGGTTTTGAGAAAGTGGGATCTTCTCATATGAAGAAGATTCAATTTTGAATTGTCATTTAAACTATGCATTTGAAAGTTTCTGGATGATCACAAAGTGGGCCTTGATAATCTGTTGTGAGTACATTCAAGGGGTGCAAAGGTCCAGAAAAGTTTCTGTTAGGTTTTGAAAGTTTGAGACAGGCAAAGTAGGCATGTGAGTTAAATTGGCCAAAATGACCATTCACTTAATATATTTGTTTTGATTTACTTGTCTTTAGGAAAAGTGTGGGAAATGTTTTAGATGATGTTATTTTCACCTAATAAACATTTTACAAGCAATGGATCACACAAACAAGGTGGTTTTTCAAGAAATTCAAAATTCATGCATACACATATACATGCATTCATGAATTCATTTAGAAAAGTTTTTGTTAACCCTAAACTTGAGGATTAGTGTTTCGATGATCTAAGTTTGATATTTTTGGGATGTTACAGAGGGTGATCATAAAGGTGTCTCTCAGGTGATCGGAAAGTACTTGTTGGGTTGTATGTATCGAGATGGGATTTGTCCCTCCCAAGTCGGAGAGATATACTTCGGGCCCACTCGGTAATCGATATCAACACCGCTTGCAAGCACATGGTTAAGGAGTTAATCACAAAGAGATATCGGATTACAGAACGAGTAAAGTACTTGCTGTGAACGAGATTGAACTAGGTATGCCGATACCAACGATCGAATCTTGGGCAAGTAAAATATCACGTGACGAAGGGAATATAAATATGGGATTAATTGAATCCTGGCATTGTGGTTCATCCGATATGATCATCGATGAATATGTGGGAGTCAATATGGGTTTCCAGATCCCGCTGTTGATTATTGATAGAAGATCATGTCTGCATATTCTCGAACCCGTAGGGTCACACACTTAACGTGCCTCGACGCTAGGATAGAATGGATAATTGGTTTATGAGTTTTTGTTCGGAGTCTCGGATGCGATCCAGGACATCATGAGAGGTTCCGGAATGGTCCGGAGAATAAGATTCATATAAAGGAAAGCAGTTTTTGGATTTCGGAATTATTTCGGAATGTTCGGTATTGTACCGGAAGGTTCTAGAAGCTTCCGGAGTGGGACCAACGTGGCCCCACTTGTCGGAGGGGGGTGTGGGCCTACGAGGGAGTGCCCTGGCCGCATTGGGCCAGGGGCACAAGGCCCCATAGGCCCAGCCGGCCAAAACCCTAGGCGAAACCCTAGGGGATCTTCTAGAAGGGGGGAGACTTGCCCCCCACTCCACCCATGTGGCCGCCGGCCCTAGGGCTTGGAGGAGGGGCAAGGGGCCGGCCATCCCTCTATATAAAGAGGGCAGGGGTGCACCCTCCTCCCACCCCTCCTTGAACCCTAGCCGCCTACCTGCTGCCCTCCAGATCTCTCTCTCTCCCAACTGCGCGTAGGCGAAGCCCTGCCGCAGAAAGTCTCCACCTTTGCACCATGCCATCGTGCTGTAGATCCAATCTATCTCTCCACCCCACTTGCTAGACCGAGAAAGGAGGATACGTCGTGCTGCCGTACTTGTGCATCTCTCAGAGGCGTCGCTACTTGCAGCGTTGGATCGGATCGGATCGCGAGGAGGAGAAGGCTAGTACGACTACATCGACCATGTTCTGTTGAACGTTCTGCTGTGCGATTTCTTCAAGGGTATGAAGCTCTCATCTATCTCTCTCGTTGATTGCATCTCCTAGATTAGATCTTGTCTTTCCCGTTCGCATCCGTAGAAAATTTTCGATTTACTATGCTGCGAAACCCTTCAGTGGTATCAGAGCTAGATCTATGCGTAGATGTGTTTCACGAGTAGAACGCAACATGCTTGTTGCGAGCGTTGATGTTTTCTGTTGAAAGCCTCTTGTTGTGTACTTCTTATGACGCGGGATAGTGAGATCGAAGCGGTCCAGGCCAACTTTACGCGACCTCGTTCGCGAGACCGGCTCCGCACTTGACGTTTGGCTTGTTCCACACATGCGGCTCGTGGATGCCAGTTTCTCTCACTATAGTTGTCATGGGATTTACACTGGATGTTGGCAACCATAATATCACCGTTGTGTCTTTCCGTAGGTAAGAATCGTTCTTAGCTTGTTACTCCCATAAGCCACGTAAAACATGCAACAACAAAGTAGAGGCGTCTAACTTGTTTTTGCAGGGAGTGTTTCTGTGATATGGTATGGCCCAAGATATGATGTGTATGTTGTATGCAATGATCATGTTTTGTAATATTTCACAACTTGCATGCCGATGAGTACACAACCAGCAGGAGCCATATGGTTGTCTTTATAATTGTGTATGACCTGTGTGTCAACTTCTTATACGCCATGTAACAGCTTTACTTTATCGCTTAGTAGTTAGCAATAGTTGTAGTTGCTATTCGTGGTGGAGGCAATCATGGTGGAATGATGGAGATCATGCTGGAACGCACAAGATAGAGATCATTGCACGGAGATTGACTATACCATGTCACATAAGATTATATGCATGTGATGTTTATCCTTTTATGTACCTTATTATGCTTAGATCGCGACGGTAGTATTATAAGATGATTCCTCACTTAAAGATCAAGATAAACTGTGTTCTCCCCATCTATGCACCGTTGCAAAAGTTCGTCATGTTCAAGAATCTCGTGATGATCGGGTGCAATAAACTCAACGTTCACATACAACGGGTGCAAGCCAGCTTTGCACACGCGGAAATACTTGGGTTTGACTTGACGAGCCTAGTGTAGGGGTTCGTAGCATGGAAAACAAAAAATTTCTATCGCATGAACACACACAAGCCAAGATCTATCCACTAGATTGTAGCAACGAGTTGATAGAGTACTAACCCTCGAAGATCCAAAGCGGTTAACGAGAGCAGATTCTCATGGATGATGTAGTCGTACACTTCCAATCTCAAGATAGCGTAGACGATCCTTCTGGCGCTGCGTTCGCGCCGCTTCATGATCGATCACACGTTCGGATTTTCGATGAAGACCTTCCTCTCCTTGTTCCAAGAGGTGGAGGTTGTAGCACTCTCCTCGATTCCGTGACCTGACGGCGTGGTACCGGAAGTAGAGGGGAGATCTCGCAGGGCTTCGCCTTAAGCCGGAGCGAGTATGGTGGACTATGAGAGAGGCCTTGGTGATCTAGGGTTTAGAGGGAACCAAGGGGAGGGCTTGGTCGGCGGCTAGGGTTTGGGGAAACCCTAACTCGCCGAGTTTAGAGGAGGCCCTAGGCGGCGGCTTGGAGGTGGCCGACGACTTAGAGGCTAGGGTTTAGGTGTGATTGGGTGTAGGGAAGAGGGGCACCCTTGCCCCTTCTTTTATAGGTGGAAGGGCATCGGTTGGTAGGAGGGAGTCCTCCCCCAACTCGGCCTCCTTGGCCGGAGGGTGGAGGGAGGAGGACTTCCTCCCCGAGTAGGTTTCCTACTCTCCCTCCACCAAGCAAACTTGCTGTTTGACTTTTCAAATTGGCGTTTGACTTTTCAAACTAGGATTTGATTTATTCCTTTATTTTGCCCAGCCATGATACCTAGTACATGATGCAACCATTCCACATTGTCATGACACATTCATGTACCCTTCCCCTTCGGAGTGTCGGACCTTCCGGAACCTTCTAGAACATTCCTGATGAAAACACCGGAATCATTCCCCAACTCTAAAACAGGACTTTCCTTATATGAATCTTATTCTCCGAAACATTACGGATCTCCTCGTGATATCCCGGATCCCATCCGAGACTCCGAACAACATTCGGTCTCTTACTCATCATTCCATAACTACTCAACAACATCGAATCCTAAAGTGTGTCTCCCTACGGTTCGTGAATTATGCGGACATGACCGAGACACTTCTCCGATCAATAACCAATAGAGGAATCTGGAAATTCATATGGCTCCCACATATTTCTACGATTACTTTGCGATCGAATGAACCACTTACATATGATACCAATTTCCCTTTGTCTCACGATAGTTTACTTATCCGAGATTTTGATTGTCGGTATATCTGCATACCTAGTTCAACCTCGTTACTGATAAGTACTCTTTTCTCGTTCCCGTGATATGTGATCCCTTGTGAGCCAGTGACATTCTTGCAAGCCAATTGGATGACATTCCACCGAGAGGGCCCAGAGTATATCTATCCGTCATATGGATGGACAAATCCCACTCTTGATCCATGTGCCTCAACACATACTTTCCGAACACTCAATGCCACATTTATAGCGACCCAGTTACGGTGTGGTGTTTGATGTCATCAAAGCATCCTTCCGGTGATGGTGATTAGCATGATCTCGTGGTCGAAGGAATTAGGTTACTATGTATCATAAAGGATATAGCAAATGAACTATATTAAATGACTTGATCTTTATGCTACGCTTAACTATAGGAGTATGTCCATCACATCATTCTCCTAATGATATGACCCTGTTGTTAATAACATCTCTATGTTCATGATCAGGAAACCATGATCATATATTAACCAACAAGCTAGTTTAACACGAGGCTTTACTAGGTACTCTTTTATGTTTACAAATCACACAAGTATTAATGTATCCTATTAATACAATTATAGCATGGTATGTAAACATTTATCATAAGTATGAAGATATGATAATAACCACTTCATTATTGCCTCTTGGGCATATCTCTAACAGTCTCCCACTTGCACTAGAGTCAATAATCTAGTTTCAAACCTTTGTGTATTCAACACCTATGGATTTCCAGTGTTGTATGTACACGATTGCTAGTGGTCAACTTATCTCCGGATCTGACACTTCTAGGTCCGTGTGTAATTGCATGTCTTTGCGTCTCTACGCATCACTCATTCTCTAATGAGATGGCTTTGTATAAATTTGGTACTTTGGTGAGACCTTTAGTTCTTTGGGGTTAAAACATGTTGATAATATTGTCGTACAATATATCTTCATAGTATTATCCCTGCTATGAAGTACACCTAGTTTGATAACAAACCACTTGACACAAATGCCCTCTTTAGCTGCTATAATAGCAGTCATATACTTAGCCTTTTGTTGTAGTATCTGTCACAATGTCTTAACTTTGGAACTCATCCAAATTCATTATGGAACTCACATTCCATCATATTGTGCCACTCTTAGTTTAGATTGAGATAAACTTAATTTGTACTTTGTGACAAAACTAGTATCAATGTAATTCATTTACAATGAACTAACCATCTATTTGTCACTTCTACAAAATAATATATTCCTAGTTCTTTTACAAGATCATAAGAATATCTTTACTATCGTCTAATGATCATCTTATGAATCTTTCTGGTATATGCTCACATCATTTAGAGCATAGGACATATCTGGACATATCACAGCATGATTGATATAAATACTCTTTGTGATTTCATACATCAAGTATCAACCTATACTTGAATTTTTGTTTCACTTACCAAGTGTCAATACACTTGAATATATCATCAATATTGAACTCATTCAATCCTTTCTGTGCGACAAGAACCTTTCTTGTAGTTTCTATATTGAACTCATTCAATACATCATCTATGTACTTTCGCCACAACCATATTAGTGTCTTAATCTATCTATATAGATATAGATGCCAAATATTTGGGTTTTGCCTAAATCTTTCATCGGGATGAAATTCTTAATATGTGTTAATAAAATATACATCATTTCCAATCAACAATGGAGGACCCGTCCCTGACCCCGCGTCGCCCGTCCTAGGCGACACGGGGAGAACCTCCCGTCGTCTCCCTCTCTCCCCGCCTACTGCCAGAGGTCCCGCCAGCAAAGCCCGGGCGATGACGGCGGCAACTCTCTCCGTCTTGGCGAATGGCGAGGTGCCGCAGTTCCGTGGCGCCTGCTGCAGCGGGTGTGGGCTCGTCCGGGCCTAGATGGGCTTGGGCGGGCTGCAGTTTGGGGCCCTGCAGAGGAAGCGCTGGCGCGGTGGCGGCACAGTGGCAGCTCGGTACCGCAGCCGGCGGCCAGTGGGTTGGATCCCCTCCGTCCAGCCCCTGTTCTTCGGGTGATCGAGGTGGGACGGCGACAAGCACATCCTGCCCCGCCATCGATATCTTCGGCTTGCCTCTCGTCATGTTGGTTCCAAAAGACGGCTCCTTGCTGCACGTGTTTCAGGCGTTGGGGTCGACGGCAGGGCCGGGAGAAATCCTCGCGTGATGCTGACGACGGCGACGCCCATGGGCGCCGTCACCTTCTTAGAGGCGTCGTCATGGCGCTGCTTGTGCCTCCCCACGTCGATCACCGGGGGAAACCTTGATTCGGTCTACGGATCGGGCGGCGGCGATGCATCTGTGTCTTTCCCTTGTTGGAGGCGCCGCTCAGGTGATTTGATGAGTCCTCGGTGCGCTAGCTAGAGTCTGGCCTTGGCTGCCGCCTAGAGCTTGGGCTTTCGGGGCGCTATGTACGCCGTTGTTGGTTCTCCCTTGTCGACACCTCCTCCAGTCGGGCTCGGTCCCTCCGTTTCGCTCGCCAACTTGGGCGCTATGGGCGAACAGTGCGTTGGCTTGTGTCTTCCTTGAGTTGGATCGGTCTTGTGTGGTTCCTTCCTTCGGTTGTGACGCGGCCTAGAAGCTCGGTGTGTCATCCCCTTGCCATGCTTGGTTGGAGGTGGCTCAAGGAGAGTCTTTGTCGTGTGGTTGGTGTAGTTGTGTTGTTTCCGTGTGGCGTTGTGTTTGTATCTTGTAGCCTTTTGGTGTGGTTTCGGCCATCTTGGTCTCTTCTTCTATGAAACCGATACACCTCCCAGGGTGTATCCTTGAAATTTTTTCCAATCAACAATATGTCTTCCACATAATGTATTAGAAACATGTCTTATCGCTCCCACTTAATTTCTTGCAAATGCAAGCATCTTCATCGTCTCTGATGAATTTAAACTCTTTTAACAATTTCATCATTGTGAAGATTCCAACTCCGCGATGCTTACTTCAACCATTGAAGTTTGCATATGCTTTTAGCATCCTTTGAATTAACAAAACCCTATTGACCGTGTTATGCACATGTCCTAGGTAACAATTCTATTAGAAGAACTTGTTTTGTTTATTCAACTACCACATAACAAAATCATATGTAGTGGTTGCTACATTAATCCGTCTAGACTAAATATCGCTATGAAAGATCAAATCTTGTCATAGTCAACCTTTGAACATTGCTGTGAACTCTTTCCCAACATGTCGACTATTTCATAGATGTGAAACATCCATGTCTATTTCTTTATAGATCCAAACACGACTATAAGGTCTTACACCTTTCTCGAGGGTCCTTCAAGTTCAAAACTTGATTTCTCGTATATGGAACTATCACGGATTTTATGGCTTCAAGCCATTTTATGGAGTTAGGGCCCATCATCGCTTCTTTGCATGTAGTCCGTTCATTATTCTCAAATAATGATTCAACCCTCAAATCTTGGTATTTGATTGTTTACCCGACCTACTTGGTTCAATAGAAACTTTGACCTCCGTAACCACAACCTTTGAGGCACGTGATCCATGAGCATTATTGCTGCCTCCGGAACACTTTTCGGCGCTGCGCAACTTTGCACATATAGCTAAGGTTCTTATATCCTTATCAAAGTTCTATTGTCCTCCCACTTATCTTTTCACAAAAAATTCCTTCTCAAAGAAACTTGACGTTCTAAGCGACAAAAACTTTTGTCTCCGGTGTTATGGAGGAACAATTATTCGAAATAACATACAAAGACAGGTTCATCCGACTTTGGTTGCAAACATCTTTCTTATGCATAGCATACCAATGTTTAAGAAAGGACAACTTGGGTTTTATCCCAAACCATAACTTTATATGGTGTCATTTCAACGGATTATGATGAAGCTCTTTTCAGTGGAAAAACGGTAGTCTCTAAAGCTTTTGATCTTTAAAATATAATGGCAGTTTTATTAATTACACCTTTGATCTTACCATGTCAAACAAGGTTTAATTACATATCTCGAACACTCCATACTCTTATGGTGTTTTGGGAAATGCAAATCCATGGAACGATTCCTTAAATCTTAGGTATTATGCTAAACTTGTAACTCAAATATCTTCCTTTATGATCTTATCATAAACTATTTATATTCTTGTTACAATGATTTTGCACTTCATCTTGAAAGTCTTTGAACTTTTCAAATGTTTCATACTTCATCCTTATTAAGTAAATATTCATATATTCACTTAAATTTTCGGAGGAAGCATATGAAGTTGAACTCCATCGCTCTTGACTACACATAATGGACTTCATACAACAATATGTACAAGTTCCAATAAGCTAGTCATTCGTTACCTTTTGGCCTATGAATGAAGTTTTAATTATCTCTAGGAAAGTTTCACAAGCGTCATTTGATCAAAAATCAAAAGACTCCAAAATTCCATCAGCATGGAGTTTCTTCATGTTCTCTTTCCATTATAATTTAAATAGCGATGCCACTTCCTAAGTGATCTTTTAATCAATTTGTCTTTCGACATTTTAGCACTAGTTTTATGGATGTGATTTCTACAATGAGATTTGTAAATCATCCATATTTTATGGATTACGGCAATTATTTGAACAACCCTTTTGTTCTCATAACACCTGATAAAACAAATCTTGAAGGCAAGCTTTGATGTTTAACAAGCAGCACAATAACCCTTTATTTGTTCTCGATGAACATCATCACATATTCTTTTGCTAGTTACTTAGGTCATTGTAGTTCATGAATTGTGTTGTTTCGTATGACGATTCACACCAACAAATTCAACATCAAATACTTAAGAACCACATTGTTTAATAAGCAAAGAATATAGCCATAACATGTATATCATCTATATACTTAAGCTGAACAATTCTAGTCTTTTCTTTTCTGCCATATATTTATGAGATTCTCTTTCAGTATTTCCTTTTCTGTTTGAAATAATCTATCATCAATAGTGAAGCCATACATATGACACATAGTCCAAAGCGTGTATAGTTAAATGCCAATGTCTTTGGACTTGCACTTTGAAGTAGATCACCATCATCAAATGTTTGGTGTTCTTTCAAATTCCTTTCTTTAGTAATCTCTTGGTGTAGTAAACATTTTACCTACATCAAATATTCACCCTTATCATGGAATTATCCATGATCAAGCTACTTTTAGCTTATAACGATGAATCACGAGTATAATGTTACTTTCCAAAACCTTTTGGAGGATTAGGACAACTAGTGTCTCCAACCTTTTGCAAATTCTCATCAAATATGAGAACATGAATTTTGCCATATTATACTCTATCATGTTGCAACCAAAACTTCGTTTCAGATATCACAATATCTTCCACACACCATGGTTTCTGAAACAACTCTTTCAGATCCTAGATAACCTTGATATTAAGACAATCCTTTGAATATAAAGAATCATGGAGACAAACATGATACTCATACACTAACACTTGGAATTGTCACTCTTGATTTAATACCAATTATTAAACTTCATGGAGTAACCGGAACTTACTGAAAGTTTGCAATGGGACTTTTAAACTTTAGATTAACACTTCAAAACAATGCGATACCAGTTCGTAAAGTAACTAACCAGGATTCTATAGTTCTATCATCTCAATTATAACTAAGCGCAAGGTGGTAAACGGATGCCAATGGCTACAACAATTATGCAAATTCACTTTGATTTAATTTATGATAAATAGTGTTCAACTTTTAATCATATTGCCGTTGAACTCCCACTCAAAACAATATCCCTCACCTTGTTTTAGTGATCACACGAACCAAATCCACCACATCAAAACCGATCATCACGAGAGTTGATGTAGCTTCAATGGCGAACAATCAACATGTTCATCATATATACTATATGACTCATGCTTTACCTTTCGGTGATCCGTGTTCCGAGACCATGTCTGTACATGCTAGGATCGTCAAGATCAAACCTTAGCTTCTGCATGAGCAAATCTGGCTTGCTCACGTTGTATACACTCGCAGAATCGAACACACCCGATCATCACGTGATGCTTCGAAAACGAGCTTTAGCAACGGTGCTTACTAACGATGAACACTTTAAAACTTGAAATTGTGTGCTTGAGGGATCATCTTATAATGCTACCGTCGTGAACTAAGCAATACAAGATGCATAAAAGGATTAACATCACATGCAATTCATAATATGTGATATGATATGGCCTTTCTTCTTGTGCTTCCGATCTCCATCTTCAAGAACGAACATGATCTCCATCATCACCGGTGTGGCGTCAAGGTCAATGGCGCCGCTTCATGGTTGTCGTCCACTAGCATCAACTATTAAAATTATCTTGAATAATAGTTACGAAGGACTTAACGGATTTGAAAATACAACCATATGGCTCCTGCCGGTTGCCGACTTACAATAAGGAACATTGCATACATCATATATAATCACAATCATGGCCATATCAGATCACAGCACACCCCTGCAAAACAAAGTTAGACGCCTCTAATTTTCTTTGCATGTTTTACGTGGTTTTGGGGCTTTCAATAAGTGTTGTTCTAACTTACGAACAAGAACCACAACATTGATACTAGTATTGTCAATCACCCGTTGTAAATTGAATCTTAACTATGTTGGGAGAAACAGGCACCCGCAAAGCCACTTATGCAATACAAGTTGCATGTCAAGCATGGAGCAAGTCTCATGAACGATGTCATGTAAGGTTAGCCCAGGCCGCTTCATCCCACCATCCCGCAAGATGCAAAGTACACAAGAAGCAATTGACAACAAAAACATCAACGCCCACAATGACCATTGTGTTCTACTCGTGCAACAGATCTACATATAGACACGGCTCTGATACCACTGTAGAGGTTCGTAGCATGGAAAACAAAAAAATTCTATCGCATGAACACACACAAGCCAAGATCTATCTACTAGATTGTAGCAACGAGTCGATAGAGTACTAACCCTTGAAGATCCAAAGGGGTTAACGAGAGCAGATTCTCGTGGATGATGTAGTCGTACACTTCTGATCTCAAGATCGCGTAGACGATCCTTCCGGCGCTGCGTTCTGGCAGCGCTTCCGCAGTCGGTCACACGTTAGGTACTCGATGAAGACCTTCCTCTCCCTTGTTCCAGCAGGCAGCAGAGGTTGTAGCACTCTCCTCGCGATTCTGGCAGCACGACGGCGTGGTACCGGAAGTAGAGGGGACATCTCGCAGGGCTTCGCCTTAAGCCGGAGCGAGTATGGTGGACTATGAGAGAGGACTTGGTGATCTAGGGTTTAGAGGGAACCAAGGGTAGGGCTTGGTTGGCGGATAAGGTTTGGGAAAACCCTAAATCGCCGAGTATAGAGGAGGCCCTAGGCGGCGGCGTCTTGGAGGTGGCCGGCGACTTAGAGGCTAGGGTTTAGGTGTGATTGGGTGTAGGGAAGAGGGGCACCATTGCCCCTTCTTTTATAGGTGGGAGGGTGCCGGTTGGGAGGAGGGAGTCCTCCCCCAACTCGGCCTCCTTGGCCGGCGGGTGGAGGGAGGAGGACTTCCTCCCCAAGTAGGTTTCCTACTCTCCCTCCACCAAGCAAACTTGCCGTTTGACTTTTCAAATTGGTGTTTGACTTTTCAAACTAGGATTTGATTTCTTCCTTTATTTTGCCCAGCCATGATACCTAGTACATGATGCAACCATTCCACATTGTCATGACACATTCATGTACCCTTCCCTTGGTCTTGGGACCTTCCGGAACCTTCTAGAACATTCCCGATGAAAACACCGGAATCATTCCCAACTCTGAAACGGGATTTTCCTTATATGAATCTTATTCTCCGGACCATTCCGGATCTCCTCGTGATATCTCGGATCCCATCCGAGACTCCGAACAACATTCGGTCTCTTACTCATCATTCCATAACTACTCAACAACATCGAATCCTAAAGTGTGTCTCCCTACGGTTCGTGAATTATGCGGACATGACCGAGACACTTCTCCGATCAATAACCAATAGAGGAATCTGGAAATTCATATGGCTCCCACATATTTCTACGATTACTTTGCGATCGAATGAACCACTTACATATGATACCAATTTCCCTTTGTCTCACGATAGTTTACTTATCCGAGATTTTGATTGTCGGTATATCTGCATACCTAGTTCAACCTCAATTCTTGATAAGTACTCTTTCTCGTTCGTGATATGTGATCCCTTGTGAGCCAGTGACATTCTTGCAAGCCAATTGGATGACATTCCACCGAGAGGGCCCAGAGTATATCTATCCGTCATATGGATGGACAAATCCCACTCTTGATCCATGTGCCTCAACACATACTTTCCGAACACTCAATGCCACATTTATAGCCACCAAGTTACAGTGTGGTGTTTGATGTCATCAAAGCATCCTTCCGGTGATGGTGATTAGCATGATCTCATGGTCTAAGGAATTAGGTTACTATGTATCAGAAAGCATATAGCAAATGAACTATATTAAATGACTTGATCTTTATGCTACTCTTAACTATAGGAGTATGTCCATCACATCATTCTCCTAATGATATGACCCTGTTGTTAATAACATCTCTATGTTCATGATCAGGAAACCATGATCATATATTAACCAACAAGCTAGTTTAACAAGAGGCTTTACTAGGGACTCTTTTATGTTTACAAATCACACAAGTATTAATGTTTCCTGTTAATACAGTTATAGCATGGTATGTAAACATTTAACATAAGTATGAAGATATGATAATAACCACTTTATTATTGCCTCTTGGGAATATCTCCAACACCTAGCATGTACAGACATGGCCTCGGAACACACGAACCAAAAGGTTAAGCATGAGTCATATGAATGATATGATCGACACTTTGTTGTCCACCATTGAAAGCACATCTATTCTCGTGAAGATCGGATTAGGTGTGGTGAATTTGGATAGTGTTCACTAAAAAATTTGAGGGGTGTTGAATTTAGTGGGAGTTCATCTAGTAATTTGATTAAGTTGAACTAGTTATCATGAACATAGTCTAAATTGTACTTGCAAATTTTGTAGATCAAATGGCTAAGTCCAACTTCAACTTCAAAGTTTTTGCTGAGAAAGGAAAGATTAAGAACAATGGGTCTAACTTCACCAACTGGTTCCGCAATCTGAGAATCATTCTCGCTGGCGTACAAAAGGACTATGTCCTTGAGAATGCGCTAGGTGACGCCCCTGCTATAGATGCGCCGGCTGATGAAAAAGATGTTTATCAGTCACGCAAAGATGATTATGGTGTGATTAAGAGCACCATGTTGTTTGCTATGGAATCGGACCTTCAAAATCGTTTTGAGGAGTTCGCCGGGCCCTTTGAGATTCTTGAGGAACTGAAAACCATGTTTCAAACTCAGGCTCATTCTGAGAGATATGAGATCTCTGAGAAATTATTTAACTGCAAGATGGAGGAAGGGAGTTTCGTTAGTGAGCACGCCATTAAGATGTCGGGCTACACTCAACGTCTTGAGCAACTGGACTGCAAGATTCCAGAAGAGCTCAAGATTGTCAGAGTTCTGCAATCACTCCCTCCTAGCTACAAAGGTTTTGTAGTTACTCATAATCAGATTGGTTCCACTGATACGATCACTGGGCTCTTTGCTAAGCTGAAGGCTGTGGAGGTGGACATCAAGAAAGATAATCATGTGTTGATGGTCAACAAGCCCCCCAGCTTTAAGTAAGGTAAGGGTGAAAAGAAGTCCTTCAAGAAAGGCAGCGGCAAGCGCGTTGACCCTTCTGAGAAGAAGCTCAAGTCTGGACCTAAGCCAGACACTGAGTGCTTCTATTGCAAGGACAAGGGTCACTAGAAGCGCAACTGTCCGAAGTACTTAGCGGACAAGAAGGCTGGCACCATTAAAGGTATATTTGATATACATGTTATTGATGTTTACCTTACTAGCGCTCGTTGTAGTGCCTGGGTATTTAATACTGGTTCAGTTGCTAATATTTGTAACTCGAAACAGGAGCTACGAAATAGACGGCGGCTAGCAAGGGATGAGGTGACGATGCGTGTTGGCAACAGATCAAGAGTTGATATGATGACCGTCGGCACGCTCTCCTTAGTTTTACCTTCGGGGTTAGTTTTAAACCTTACTAAATGTTATTATGTGCCTGCGTTGAGAATGAACATCATATCTGGATCGTGTTTATTGCAAGACGGTTATTCATTTAAATCGGAGAATAATGGTTGTTCTATTTATATGAATAACATCTTTTATGGTCATGCACCTGCTATGAATGGTTTATTTCTTCTGAATCTCGAAAGCAATGAAACACACATCCATAACATTGAGGCTAAGAGATGCAAAGTAGATAGTGATATTTCAACTTATCTGTGGCACTGCCGTCTAGGTCATATTGGTGTAAAACGCATGAAGAAACTCCATTCTGATATACTTTTGGAGACTCTTGATTTTGAATCATTTGACACGTGCGAGCCATGCCTCATGGGCAAGATGATCAAAACCCCATTCTCCAGAATGATGGAGCGAGCAACGGACTTGTTGGAAATCATAGATACCGATGTATGCAGACCAATGAGTGTTTCGACGCGTGGTGGATATCGCTATTTTCTCACTTTTACTGATGACTTAAGTAGATATGGGTATATCTATTTAATGAAACATAAATCTGAAACGTTTGAAAAGTTCAAAGAATTTCAGAACGAAGTGGAAAACCATCGTAACAGGAAAATAAAATTTCTACGATCCGATCGTGGAGGTGAATATTTGAGTTATGATTTTCTCACGCATCTTAAAGCAAGCGGAATCGTTTCGCAACTCACGCCACCCGGAACACCACAACGCAATGGTGTGTCTGAACACCGGAATCGAACTCTATTAGATATGGTGCGATCGATGATGTCTCTTACAGATTTGCCGTTATGACATGGGGTTATGCATTAGAAACCGCTGCATTCACTTTAAATAGGGCACCATATAAATCCGTTGAGACGACACCGTATGAACTATGGTTTGGTGCTAAACCTAAGTTGTCGTTTATTAAAGTTTGGGGATGCGAAGCTTACGTCAAGAAGTTGATGCCGGACAAGCTCGAACCCAAAGCGGAGAAATGCGTCTTCATAGGATATCCTAAGGAAACGATTGGGTATACCTTCTACCACAGATCCGAAGGCAAAGTGTTTTTCACAAAGAATGGATCCTTTCTTGAGAAGGAGTTTCTATCGAAAGAAGTGAGTGGGAGGAAAGTAGAGCTATACGAGGTTACTGAACCTTCTCTTGAGTTGGAGAGCAGCGCAACACCTGAAATTGTTCCAGTGCCGTCTGCACCAACAATAGAGGAAGCTAATGACGAGGATCATGAAGCTTCGGACGATGCTACTATTGAACGTTGCAGGTCGACAAGGTCACGTGCCCCCTCCTGAGTGGTACGGTAACCCTGTCTTAACTGTCTTGTTGGTAGACAACAGTGAACCTGCGAACTATGAGGAAGCAATGATGAGCCCAGACTCTGAGAAATGGCTAGAGGCCATGAAATCCGAATTGGGATCCATGAGCGAAAACCAAGTATGGACTTTGGTGGACCGTCCTAGCGACCGAAAGGACGTTGAGTGCAAATGGATTTTCAAGAAGAAAACGGACGCGGATGGTAATGTTACTGTCTATAAAGCTCGACTTGTCGCGAAAGGTTTTTGACAAGTTCAAGGTGTTGACTATGATGAGACTTTCTCTCCCGTAGCGATGTTTAAGTCCATTCGGATTTTATTAGCAATTGTTGTGTTTCATGATTATGAAATATGGCAGATGGATGTCAAGATTGCGTTCCTCAATGGCAACATTGATGAAGAGTTGTATATGATGCAGCCCGAAGGTTTTGTCGATCCTAAGGATGCTGATAAGGTGTGCAAACTTCAGCGTTCCATTTATGGACTAAAGCAAGCATCTCGGAGTTGGAACCTTCATTTTGATCAAATGATCAAGAGCTTTGGATTTGTTCCAAATTGCTACGAAGCTTGTATCTACAAGAAAGTGAGTGGGAGCTCAGTGACATTTTTAGTACTATATGTGGATGACATATTGATTATTGGAAATGACATTGGTATGCTTAACGAAGTGAGGAGTTATTTGAATAAATGTTTTTCAATGATAGACCTAGGAGAAGCTGCTTATATATTAGGCATGAAAATCTATAGAGATAGACAAAGACGCCTAATAGCTTTAAGCCAAAGTACATACCTAGACAAAGTTCTTAAAAGGTTCAGAATGGATAAGGCAAAGAAAGGTTCAGTGCCCATGTTGTCAGGTAAGATATTGAGCAAGGCTCAGTGTCCAGCTACGGTAAACGATAGAGAAGCTATGAGCAAAGTGCCTTATGCCTCGACCATAGGTTCTATCATGTATGCCATGCTGTGTACTAGACCGGATGTGTCCAATGCTCTTAGTTTGACAAGCAGATACCAAAGTGATCCATGAGTGGAACACTGGACAGCCGTAAAGAACATCCTAAAGTATTTAAATAGGACTAAAGAAATGTTCTTGGTCTATGGAGGTGATGAGCAGCTCGTTGTAAAAGGTTACATTGACGCTAGTTTCGACACCGACCCGGATGATTCTAAATCTCAGACAGGATACGTTTATATTTTGAATGGAGGAGCTGTGAGCTGGAGAAGCTGCAAGCAAAGCGTGATTGCAGGATCTACAGTAGAATCGGAATACATGGCTGCTGCAGAAGCGTCAAGTGAAGGAGTTTGGACCAGGAACTTCATCACCGAGCTTGGTGTGGTTCCAAGTGCCTTGGACCCACTAGAGATATTGTGTGACAACACTGGCGCCATAGCACTGGCTAAGGAACCAAGATATCATCCAAAGACCAAGAACATCAACCGCCGGTTTCATATAATTCGAGATTATATAACAGATGGAGATCTGAAGATTAGCAAAGTACATACGGATCTGAATGTCGCAAATCTGTTGACTAAACCTCTTCCATGAGCAAAACATGATCAGCACCTTAATGCCATGGGTGTTAGATTGTTTCCAGATGTAAACTATATTATTAAATTTAGTGCAAGTGGGAGACTGTTGGAATTATGCCCTAGAGGCAATAATAAAGATGTTATTGTTATAATTCTTGTTCATGATAAAGTTTGTATTCCATGCTAGAATTGTATTAAGCGGAAACTTTGATACTTGTATGGTTTGTGAACAACACCGTGTCCCTAGTACGCCTCTATGGACTAGCTCATTGATTAATGATGGTTAAGGCTTCCTAACCATAGACATGAGTTGTCGATTAATAATGAGATCATGTCATTGGGAGAATGATATGATGGACATACCCAAATCAAGCAGAGCAATTAGATCGTGTCATCGTGTTCATCTTTGTGAAGCTTTTTCTTATGTCAAATATTGTATTCCTTAGACCATGGGATAATGCAACTCCCTGGTATCGGAAGAAAGCTTTGAGGTCATCAAACGTCATCCTATGAGAGGGTGATCATAAAGGTGTCTCTCAGGTGATCGGAAAGTACTTGTTGGGTTGTATGTATCGAGATGGGATTTGTCCCTCCCAAGTCGGAGAGATATACTTCGGGCCCACTCGGTAATCGATATCAACACCGCTTGCAAGCACATGGTTAAGGAGTTAATCACAAATATATATCGTATTACGGAACGAGTAAAGTACTTGCTGTGAACGAGATTAAACTAGGTATGCCGATACCAACGATCGAATCTCAGACAAGTAAAATATCGCGTGACGAAGGGAATATAAATATGGGATTAATTGAATCCTGGCATCGTGGTTCATCCAATATGATCATCGATGAATATGTGGGAGTCAATATGGGTTTCCAGATCCCACTGTTGATTATTGATAGAAGATCATGTCTGCATATTCTCGAACCCGTAGGGTCACACACTTAACGTGCCTCGACGCTAGGATAGAATGGATAATTGGTTTATGAGTTTTTGTTTGGAGTCTCAGATGCGATCCAGTACATCACGAGAGGTTCCGGAATGGTCCGGAGAATAAGATTCATATAAAGGAAATCAGTTTTTGGATTTCGGAATTATTTCGGAATGTTCGGTATTGTACCAGAAGGTTCTAGAAGCTTCCGGAGTGGGACCAACGTGGCCCCACTTGTCGGAGGGGGGTGTGGGCCTACGAGGGAGTGCCCTGGCCGCATTGGGCCAGGGGAACAAGGCCCCATAGGCCCAGCCAGCCAAAACCCTAGGGGAAACCCTAGGGGATCTTCTAGAAGGGGGGAAGACTTTCTCCCCACTCCACCCTTGTGGCCGTCGGCCCTAGGGATTGGAAGAGGGGCAAGGGGGCCAGCCAGCCCTCTATATAAAGAGGGCAGGGGCGCACCCTCCTCCCACCCCTCCTTGAACCCTAGCCACCTACCTGCTGCCCTCCAGATCTCTCCCTCTCCCGACTGCGCGTAGGCGAAGCCCTGCCGCAGAAACTCTCCACCTTTGCACCACGCCGTCGTGCTGTAGATCCAATCTATCTCTCCACCCCATTTGCTGGACCGAGGAAGGAGGATACATCGTGGTGCCGTACGTGTGCATCTCTCGGAGGCGTCGCCACTTGCGGCGTTGGATCGGATCAGATCGCGAGGAGGAGAAGGCTAGTATGACTACATCAACCACGTTCTGTTGAACGTTCCGCTGTGTGATTTCTTCAATTGTATGAAGATCTCATCTATCTATATCGTTGATTGCATCTCCTAGATTAGATCTTGGCTTTCCCGTTCTCATCCGTAGAAATTTTTTGATTTACTATGCTGTGAAACCCTTCATCCTCCTCTTGGACGCTCCTACCCCGCCGTCAGCTGCAAGCACACCATTTCCAACCTTCCGACTCCCGAATCGCAACCCATGATAGCGGCACTCCATCTTGGTGAGCCACCGTAGCGATATTATAACTACTATCTACGAAGGTGGCCCAGGGCAAATGATATTCTACCTCTGCCTGTGCTTTAGTGGCTTCTATCAAGATATTTAAAGATATTATAATTACAACATACATACATATGCGCTAAGTAATTATTCAATTATCAATAATTTAACTCAAAAAGATCATATGGATTACCTTTTATTCTTTTAGCATTTCAAGAGATTTGGTTTCAAAATCATGTTAAGGCCATTGAAAAGCAGAAAAGTAATAAGTTTTGTTAACAAATACAACTTAAATTTAGCAAAGTCGTGTGTATTTTCAATGCACACAATATAATGCTATAATGAAAACTATAATTTACCATTTTTAACATTGTTATGTGGTGAACTATGCTAACTAAGTAATAACAAAATAATGACTAAAATTGTAGTATGATAAAAAATAAGTTATAGAAGTATAGAATCTTAGTATAAATTATATTTATTTTAACTTGGTATGTGGTCGTAATCGTGTACAATAGTCGCGCTTAATATCAAATGTGGCATTCTTCAAAAGATGTTGCCAAAATCAACACGGATCAATCTATGCAATGCTCCTGGTGATACCAAAACCAATTTGGTTATTAAGCATTAACTTGTACTTGTTCGGTGTACACCTCACTGATTCTAAGGAACTATTTACTTGTTTTATGTGAAGCGAAGTGAATTTATTAGTTGATGAAGTGTAGAAGTTCAGTCAACTAATAGCTTTTCTTAAAGATAATGTTTTATGCAGGTAACATCTTAACGATGAAAAGGAAGATCTGATAATTTTTTGTCATGTGTAGAATCATCTATCTACTTTGATCAAACATGAAGTGTAAGCATGCAATAAAATTCATATTTATTAAGAGTATGTTGTTGAAATACAAATTATTTTTATTCCTTCAATATGATCTCAATGAAATTTCGATATCATCAATATACTACATGCTGCCATGATTGTTGGCTGGCTGCGGGATTGCAAGGTAAACAAGTTTCTCAGATAAACACATGTTGTGTTTGTGCGTATTCTTGGTGGAGCTATGCACTAAAAAGGTTTTCCATTGCGGAATCTACTTTCCCAAGACAAAACCAAAATTAAAGTAAAGCTGACTTATACTATCTTAATGGAAGTGGTAGGTGGCAATATTGTGGAATTTTGATTGCTTACATTTATCATTGTACATGGTAAAGTATAATCATGATTTTATTGGGGTAAAAATCATGAATGAAATGATTAGGAAATTGAAAATATTTCAGATGCGGTGTGATATGATGTTATGGAGTGTGTACATGCATCATTTCTTGCAAATCATAATTATATTACTATTGTTACATTTGTTTACTACTTCAATGCATGTATCCACATCTGAGGAACACAGGATTACCTATATACGGATCTTGCTCTGAGCTTACGCTGATGATAATGTATTTTTAAACTTAAGTATTTATTCACCAGGTGTTATATTAGTTTTTACTCATTTTTTGCGCATTTATGCTAAATTTTATTGTTAGTTGTTTTTGTACCCACTCATAGTTTTATTTACATTTGCAAACTGTTATATTTTCACACTCTATTTGTGAGCATGCGAACAATGTTTTCAACATTCATCTTTGTCATGCTTGCATTTTCTCTATCATTCAAAAACACAAGTAGAATGTGGAAGGGACAAAATTCAAAATACTTGTTTTTTAATGCATGGATACTAGCAGTATTTTAAAGTTTGTATTATCATTTGTGTTAGCCATGACAAATGGGCTTGATATCCATGACTTTTTATTATATTGTATGTGTGGTGCACTTTCTCTCGATCATCCCAATGGGTGTGTCCTAGGACTTCATATACTTAGCATTCTGAGAGGTATTGTTGATTGTATAACTAAATTTAAAATGGTAGAAGGCTTGTGGTTGAGAAAACATTTTGGTTGTGCTATAACATTGTGTGCTTTATTTCGGGCAAAAATAAGGTGTACTCCCTTCGTCCAAAAGAAGTATTCCGGAGATTTGTCAAGATTCGTGTGTCGCCTCTAGCATGTGAATAATCTCCGATATCCTTTTTTTGGATGGAGGATGTAGTTTATTGGATATGAGGTTTTTTCCATGTTATTTTAGGTTTCAAACCTTAAATGAGAAACAAAGGAAGATTTACATTTGTTTTGTTAAATGGAACATATCTATTGCATTATTCATTCACCAAATACTAGTCAAGCATTTTACGACTTTCTTTTTTCAATTAGGGATGCATCGGTGTATTAATGATTGGAACATCCTATATTATTTTTCATAACATTGTTTGGTTTTATCCGTGGAAGACCGTGAATGTGGCATGCACCAGTTATACCCTTGGTGCCCTATGTGATCATCTATATCAGATGTTAAGTTCTTATGATGGTTTGCCTAACTTCAAGGTATATTTCTACATGTGTTGGTTTTATTCACCTTCAAGTGTTCACATGTTTTTTGTAGCATCAAATCGAAAGCAAATGAGATGTAAAGTTGTAAATATTGTTTGTGAAACTCGACAAGTACTCGGTTCACATGATGAGACCGGTTCTCCTTGGCCATGCTACATCGGTCCTCATGCGAATATGCTTACATTTGATAAGGACGATAACACCGTTTTACAAGATGTGATATTTGATTGGTAGTTTTTGGGCTTGCTAACGCATATAAACATGGACTTGAAGTTTATAATTTTATAAGAAAATTCGATGACTATGGTTGAGAAGAGAAGAAACTAGAAACTTGTGTATAGCCAAGGAATGATACCATGGATACAATATTTCTTTTAAAAGTCCTTTGCATCATCTAATTGTGTGCATGGCTGTGCATTTTGACTATTTTTGTGAGAGCTCTTTCGGTGTTGTGTTGTTATTATTTTCTTGCAATAGCATTCGTGTTTGTTTGGGTGTATCCGTATCTACCGATAGAGATGATATGTTGTGAATGATTCACTAGCTTGTTTGTTCTTGATCGTCCGATCAAGAATTTTTTGTTCGTGTCAGTACATGCGGTTGATACGTCCAATTTGCATCACCATTCTATATCATAATTTGCCTCTATTCATTTATATATTTCATATTAAGAGGTGTTACTTATGTCTTTTCATCTGTTTTTGCATGTTGGATGATTCTTGGAGGATGAACCGCTGAAGTCAGGATTCTGGTGGAAAAAGGCGGTGTTTTGATGCAATTTCGCGAAGATCATAAAAATATCAGAAAAACTACGGAAAATCCTATTTTCCCAGAAGACGAAGAATGCCAGAAGGGGAGGCGGAGATGGGCCACAAGGGGTCACCCCCCCCCCCCCCCCCGGCGCGGGACACCCCTAGGCCGCGCCTACATGGGTGTGGCCCACCTGGCACACCGATGGTTCCGCCCTCTCGTCTATATCTTCTCCTCGAAACCCTAATACACGGGGAGCGACCACAGAAAGATTCTGCCGCCTCTACGGGGCGGAAAACACTGAGAGATAAAGAGCTCTCCGGCAGACATATTTCTGCCGGGGAAATTCCTTCCCGGAGAGGGGAGATCGTCTCCATCAACACCATCATCAAGCTAGGATTCATCGGGATCATCATCATTATCATCCACACCATCATCTCTACCAGCACCATCATCATCACTCCATCACGCTGTAACAATTGTGTTGAATCTTGCATAGTTCTTAAGGGAAACATTCCCGATGTTGATTACTATTGTAGTTGATGCTTGTGAGTGGAACCATTGAATTATTGTTTATGTTCATATTGTTATTCATCACCGTATCATCTTTGATCTTGATCCATATGATGTCTCGTGAGTAGTTCGTTTAGTTCTTGAGGACATGGGAGAAGTCATGTTGTTAGTAGTGGATTTGTGTTGAGATATTATTCAATGGTTTAGTATTTAAGTTGTGGTGCTATTCTTCTAGTGGTGTCATGTGAACGTCGACTACATTTATGGGCCTAGAGGAATGCATTGTGTATTTGGCTACTAATTGTGGGGTTGCCGAAGTGACAGAAACCTGAACCCCCGTTAGGACACCATTGCACAAGGAAGTGTAGGATCTCAGAGTTTAAGGCTGTGGTTAGGTTTATACCTTAATTGCTTTCTTGTAGTTGCGGATGCTTGCAAGGGGTTTAATCACAAGTATGTATTAGTCCAAGTAAGGTCGGTGCATTAGCATAGGTTCACCCACACAACACTTACAAAACCAAAGGAGACTACTCAGCTATATGAAGCGAAAGCACTTGACATAATTCTCATGTCTCCTCGAGAACGTTTGGTCCTCATTAATATTCCCACCGGCTTGTCCTTTGCTAAGAAAGGATTGGGACACTTGCTGCAATTGTTCGTTGTCTTTATTATTTACACTTTATTTCTTTGCTTTATCATAAAACCCCTAAAAATCCGTTTGCTAAGTATTTACAGAGATTTCCTGCTCCTTACCACTAGCCAACACCTTCTGCTCCTCGTTGGGATCGACACTCCTATTTATCGAAAGTACTACGATACTCCCCCTATACTTGTGGGTCGTCAGCAGTGTGTGTCAACCTAATCTACTATAAGCATCAAGAAAAAGTAATGAAAAACATAGATCAAGAATACAATCACGTCAAGATGGAATCCCGGGATTGGCCGGATCCTACCTCAATGCACTTCAACCCTGATGTGGGAGCTCTCCACGGACTCCTATACTTTACACATGACATAGTCGTCTCCAGTTCAAGTACTTGTTATTTGCCGCTCCACGGCCTAGAGCGAGAGGGCGGGTGATCCTTTCCGTTGACAACTTGTTAGATCTAGAATGACGGTGTTCAACGGTTTCACAAGGAAGCGTGGTTTAGTGGTGAAAATAGAGTGGATGCGGTCAGATAATAATGAGATCATGTAAGTAACCATATTTTTTCTTGGAATCGGAGTTGAAGCGGAATACGGTTCGATTGCATACAAATGTTTTGTCGGATGTCAAAAATAGGACTAACATATAGTGCATATTATGGATCAACTTCTCATGATAACCAACAACATAATTGCAATAGTATACGCTCAACCGGTGAATTTTCGAAATTAATCTTATGTATTCTTATTTTAAGATTGATGTGCAGAAGCATGTGGCTTTGTGGGTGTGGATGCAGTTATAGGCCTGGTTCGAAGTATTAGGTGTCAGATATTTTTTAGATAGTTGCTGGATATAACCACAAAATATGGTATATCTTGGGATATAGATAAATACTAGGAAACCACGTCATTTAAAAGGGAAATTATAATCGAAGTACATCAAATTTTACCTAAGTACCGGCCGAATTTGTGTCAGTTGGCAAATACTAAGAGAGAATCTCTCGGGCAAGCTCAGAAAATGACAAGCATATATATGTGTTGTAACATTATATCAAATCCTCAATTTTCAGCCAATTTGATTTCCACTGCCCAAGGAGCCCCTGAACTGTACAGGAGTGGCGCAGTGCAGTCACTCGACAGCGCGGCAAGATAGCTACTACTCCCTCCGTTTAAAATATAAGATGTTTTAGATGAATTTATACACTAAAAGATGTCTAGATTCATTTTAATCTACACACTAAAAAAAGTCTAGATTTATTTTCTTTATAAACCTAAAACATCTTATATTTTAAGGCCCCGTTTGAAATGCGGGATTGGAAAATCGTAGGAACATGAAAAACATAGGAATAGGATAGGAATCCAGGTGAAAACCTAAGGATTGGAAAACACGGGAAAATTTTCCAACATGTTATTTGGAATGCAGGAATAGGAAAACAACAGGAAACTTCATAAGCAAATATTTTTATTAAACAACTTGATATGGGGACTTAATTATGTTATAATTAAAACAAGAGTTCAATCTTATAAACACCAGTTCATAACAATGATTTTATCCAATAGCCAAATATTTATTTGCTCTATTCCAAATCAGCCGAGAGAAAATAGTGCGCAACAGCGATGGCAGACAGGGGTCAGGGAGTATAGACATGGCACTGCTGCAGGCTTCATTGGCGAATCGATGAAGATGAAACTGACGGGATTGGGTGGCACATCAGTGGCACCAGCGTACGAGGGCTTGGAGCCTTGGACGTCTCCATGGCGGTCAAGTTTTGGTGCGTGGCCTGGGTAAGACAATGGAGCAGCAACGTTGTCTTCGCGTGACGGTGATTCTAATACTAACAGTCTTGACAATTGATTTGTCTCGATAGATGTAAAGGAAAAGAAAAAAAATGTCGGAGTGGATGTATTTTTTCCTGTGGTTTTCCCGTGAAGTTGCTAGCTTAGGAAACTTTCCTATGGTTTTCCTACGAGCCAATCTTGTATTCCAAATGGCTCAAAGGAAAAGTTTCCTGCAGAAATCCTTTCCTGTAAAATTCCTGCAGAAATCCTATGTTCCAAACGAGCCCTAAACGGAGGGAGTACCACCGACAAAAACAAATGGCGACCATTAGTTTAGCATCGACGACACTGTTCTCGAAAAGAGTTTTAATATCAGCGTACAACAAAGCCTAGGTTTGGAGCCATGAGCGGCGGCACATGGAGCCCCGCCTCCCGGCCAAAAGCTAGCACCAGTTAGTTAACAACCCAGCTAACTAATAAGCCGGTCTCAGACCTAGCAGTGGTAGCAGTGTTTAAAACCGAAGGTCACTGCAGCGTGCATGTGCAGCTGCAGAACGTGGCTATGGAATTCAGATGACGACGGGGACAGATCAGATCGGGCGATTGACTGCGATTCAAGGCCAGAGATTGACAATTCGGCAAGAAATCAAGAAAAATTGTCCGGATCGACAGGTACATTGGCAGACACACATCGTGGCCACGCATGTGTGTGTTATCTCCGTTCTCAAATAGATGATGTTTTATCTAGTAGTATATATATTTTTTGCGAAATTGCATTGGCAATCTATCAATAATTATTATCAGTAGTATAAAGAGTATTAAAAATAATAAAAATTACAAATAGGTTTTTGGACCATCTAGTGACGAGTACATACATTAGAAGGAGCCAAATGCGCGCGGCGGTTCTCGCCTCTTCATTGCCAGAGCAAGATAAAGCTTGTCATAGTAGAAATTGTTATAGACAGAGAAGAAAGTATCGTGTTAAAAACTCAAAAGGCGCGGCCAACGTACCAGAGCAGCGACCATCGCCAAAAGTGACGTAGATCGGAAGAGACTGACATATTTATGTTGAAGATAATAGAGTACTTAGAGTCTTAGGGTATGTACAATGCTAGAGAGGGTATGTCTTCTCTTAATCATCCATATCATCTAGAGAAGTCATTAGAGATAAATTATACAATGTATTATCCCTTAGTGCCATCTCTACCAATTAATGGGAATTATCTATTTTTAGTAAAAAAATAATTTGCCAAGAGAAGACATATGGTATAATCAAAAAATTAGCCTTCTCTTATTTTTAAGAGATCATCCCTTAGCTAAGGGAAGACAACCTTATCTTTCTTATTTCTCTCTCTTCCAACAAAGCAAATATCCAACTTGGCAGTCATAAGGAAAAGCTGACGTCGTTGCATTGTACCGTGCCCTTAGATCAAGTTGCATACTACGTTTCACGGAGACCGTGAACGAGTTAAGCATAAAGGAGCAATATTTTTTTTTGACTCTGAATACGGGATCCATTAGATGATCGCATGCAGCTCAACGGTCACACGCGTTAACCCAGCTCGAGCATCCGCCCAATGAGGCAGGTTTATCCTGTGCCCCCAGAATCGGTTACGCAAAGAAGAGGATCTCCGCTCCACTCCACGGAACAGCGACCGCGTACGCGGATCTCCGATCCAATCCAAGGAGGAGGCAGGAGGGAGTTGGGCAGTTGCACAAGGCAACCCAGCTAGCTGATACCCCAAAAAGGAAAACAATCAGGTGATCATGTCCTGTACATCACTGAGTGGACGTGTGGCTGGCCGACGGACACGACGCGCCCTGCCGGCCGGCGACATGGGCTGCTCGACCGGCGATGTCTGCCGGTCTCCCCTCCCCGTGCCGATATCCCCTGTTTCGCTGATACGCATCACATGCGGCGCGTGGATGCGGCTGGCAAAAGTTTGGCGGCAGGCGGCTCGCACCGCGTTGCGCCTCTGGCCGTGCTCTGCTTTTGGGGGAGATGGCTAGCCTAGCTGCTTTCGGGGGGCTTCGGTTTGGTTTGGCTGGCTGGGTTCTGGTGTGTGTCGACAAAGGCTGGATGTATCTCATCGCGTTCTGGAAAGCGGTTTCACTCGGGGAAAAGTCGGGAGATTTGGTGCCGTGGGCGGAGGAAGGATGGACACCAAGTTTGCATTTTGTTTCCCACAAGTTCAACACGCTAGCGCAACCTGGCATTTTGTTTCCCACAAGTTCACATTTACGTTGGAGATCAACATAAGGGTGGGTTGGATACCAATCATTCTTTCCTCCAACATGCATGGGACCTCTACTAAGATATCGATCATACACTCCTACACATAGATATCACCAAAATCAACTTCTCTCTACCGTAATCATGGATGGCTTCGACGTCATTATAAGATTCTAGGTTTTCATCGAGGAAGTCATCAAGATATTGAACCCTACGAGGCCCTTTGAATGCTTCAAATATTTTGCAGAGATTTGAAGGATCTTAATCCTTACGCCGTGTGAACTTTTTTATTTGCACGATTATAATCCATAATAACTCCACACGAGCTACTTTGTCCTCCAATTTAAGTAATATTTATTTATGCGTGCATCTTGAAATTATATATGGTTATTTCCTTATGTTGCAATCAATGCCATTAGATATTGCAATCCGGTGTTTCTTTACTTCACAAATAGTAGAACACATAAATAAATAGAAAAACATAGGCCATATACTCGTAATACAATGCCACCTTTACTTTTTCACAATTTTAATAAGATATTTAATTCCAACGGGAAGACATATAATTTCGCTATGTTTGAGTCACTGAATAGTTGTTATTTTCATATATCTATAAGTTAGGAAAAGCTTGTAATGATTTGAATCAAGAGACAAATACCATAGGTATTTTAATAAACAAGTACCTAATGGGTACCTATTTACTTTCTCCCTAAATGTTAACATAAATCCTAAGCTGTGTACTTTAAAATATTTTTATAAGATTTTTTTTGAGGGTTAAATATTTTTATAAGAATGAAAAATGAAAATAAGAAAGAAGACCGAATCTGAAACCAGGGCCCAAGCTGAACCATTGTAATGGGCCAAATACTTAGATGGGCCTTATCAGCTATTATAACATCTCACTTCTTTATTTGAGGGAATAACATCTCACTTCGAACGAGTAGCCCAAATAAAATCCGCTCAAAAAAGAAGTAGCCCATTTAAAACCTCTGTCCCCGTCGTCTTGTCTGAGTGGCCGGCGGCGTGGAGGCGGCGATGCTGCGGTCGATGCTGCACCGGGGAGGAGCGGCCATGAGGCAGGCCGCGTTGGCCGAGGGATCTACGGGGAACCTTCTCCGGCTAAGCGTGGCGGAGCGGGAGCGCTTTCGGCGGCGTCGGCGCGACCCAGCGCGCGACGAGTTCTTCGTGCCGACGCCGGAGTCACTTGCCTGGCTCGACTCCGTCACGCTGCCCATGGTACTCACCGCCGCAGCCGTGGCCCTCTTCACCAAGCTCCTCATGATGGTATTCCCCACCCCCACGCCGGTGTTCCCTAGGGTTATTTTACAGATGCAACTGCTGTGCATTTGACTGAACACAAAGTTTTTTGTTCTGTCGAAGATTGAACACATAATTAATAATGTTATCAGCGTACTGTGTATATGTGAAAACTTATTCTGGACCATTATGCAATAGTGGATATTTTGGATTGCAAGATATGAACCTGTAGAAATGTAACCTCTAGGAACAAGCAGAGTATTAGAGTGGTCCATTCATGTTAGTACTGTCAATAATGCATCGAATACATTTAAAGATCTATTCCAAGATTTTAGTGGGTGATATGCTTCTCTAGATATGGTAGAATAGTAAACATGGCATCTCTAAATTTTGGTTATCCAGGTATAGTTATTTTTCTATGAAATTACAATTTGACTTTGTTTCCCCCTGCTAGTGGGTTAGTTCAAAAAAATCTTCTAACGATTTCATGTTAGTTATTTCATGAACTAATGGTAAGGCTGGAAATGGTTTGGCTGATACTAGGTTCCAGTTTAATTTCTTATTTAGTTCATCTCGGATTGGTCAAAATGGACTGTGCTGGTGGAGTAGTTTGGTTTGGCCTGCAACTCTTTGGTCAGAGACTGTTTGAAACCATGGACTGGATCCACAGTCTGAGATCGATCCTGTCACTGAAAAAATTCAAGAGACAAAAGGTTGAGACTCGAGAGGGTCATGAATCATCACGGGCCAACTACTAGGTTAGGGGCCTCCACCACTTCCTTTGGCCAGAGCTTCATCTGTCGCCGCTGTCTAGAGCTTCCTCCGTCACCTATGCCGACTATCTCTCCTTGCCCCAGACAACATCGTTGCTCGCCGCCAAGTCCCAGTTGCTGCCGGATTTGAGCCTTCGCCGCTGTTGCCATGCAACCAATGCTACCTAAACCGTGTTATGGTAACTCATGTGGTAAATTGTGTTGCATTTGAGAGAGCACATTGTCAGTTTGTAGCATGCAATGGGGCTCTGAAGAGAACTGTTGCTTTGAATGGTCCGAAACTAGTACTTGGGATTGTTCTACACTAGAAATAGTGACTGGTTTGGTTTACAGGGAAAATATGGTGGATTGGTTTGGGACTTTGGGGTGGGTCATCCTTTCTTCTTCAATGAATTGGGTTGTATTCAATTTGGTTTCGAAACCATTAGCAGCCTTAGTGGTCACATATTTCGTGATATGATAAGATATGTGCATCCTTGTCTAGAAATCATCAAACCTGCTGTTTGAAGCCAGATTATCTACCTACTGCATATTTTGCATGTCAATTAATAATTTGAAGTCAACAATATTTGCATGTTTATTTCAAGCCTAATATTGTTTATTATGTTCAGAAATTGCTATGTTCCGAATCTTAGTTGCATGCTTTCTGGGTAGGAACATGACGCTACAGATCAAGAAAGGAGAGAACGCAAGATAAAGAATAGTCACCCTGAGCAAGGAACAGTACGGATGCTTTCACGGGAAGAATGGGATGAAATCCAAGAAGTCAGGCCAAGGACTCCCTTTGAATCAAAGTTGGCTCGTCCGAAAGCCCGCTTAAGAACCGGGGAACCAATGCGGCTGGTTAGTAGCCTGACAGAACCTCTTCATTATTTGCTCATCAAGGCATTGCATACGCTAATTATGCGATAACTGTTGGTGTTTCATATCTTTGTGCAATTATTTTACTTGATCTGCCATCTAGCTTCCATACTGAAAACAGATACTCCCTCCATCCAGAAATAACTGACTTGGGTTTGTCTAGATTCGAATGTATCTAGACGCATTTTAGTGTATAGATACATTCGAATCTAGACAAACTCAAGCCAGTTATTTCTGGACGGAGAGAGTATTGATTTCTCAGCAAATTACTGTCGTAATAGTTTATAACTAGCAGGGTCACTTGCACATCCACGCTGCTTGATTTGTTACATATTGTACACATGTTTCATATCCCTCGTGTCTTTGTCAGTTATTTGGGTGCATATTCTGCATGGTTTGAGTGACTTTGTGATAGACATTTACACTAAATTATAATAGAATCTGTAGCCAAATTACATCTTCAGGAAACAAGCTTGCAGTTTCCAATATTATTTTTTAATTCGTGTAGTATAATTCTCAAGGCACCAGTTATTCAAATATGCCTTTAATTTAAAAGCAAGGCTTGCACGTATCTTATCGCTGGAACAGAGAACTTTCTCTGATCCAACGCCGCAGTCTCCGAAGATTAAGCAACAAGAGGAGATCTGTTAAAAGAAACCTCACAGGATCCTGCAAAAGCGGAGTAAAAAAAAAGCACGAGTCAGGTCGGGTCGGCGCTTTCAGATTCAGATAGTTGAGTTATTTTCCATATATCTATATATAGATGCGTGTGTGTGATCAATTTGTCTTGTCCTTCATTCTCTACCCCCACCTCTTTTCATGCTTCAGTGTTTACAGGTTATTAGGCCGCACGGCAAACTCTTTTCTAGTAATACGCTGATCTTACCTGCACCCTCGGCTAATTCAGAAGTACCTTTTTAATGTCTGAAACTAACTTGTGCTCTAGAGCTTGTGCCGAGACTTATCTTCACATCTGCTGCTGCCTTGTAGGAGGATGCCAAGGACTGGGCTGTTGATGTGCTCACGGATGCCTTCACCAGAGCTGAAGAGAGTGCTAAGCGGAAGTGATTCGGAAGAGATGTGCAACGGCCAGTTCGTCCATTTTGAAGCGCTGTCTGGACGAAAACATTTTAAGGTTCCCTTGAACGTGCATTTTGTACTCTTTGAAAAATCGAGTTCCTGTCTCGCTGTAAAAATGCTAACTTCTGGAACGAAGCACGGTAGGCACATATGCATGGATGTAGAATAATAGTTGAGGGTGGATCAGACTTTTTGCGGTCGTTTTCTTTTGGCGTGCCGCTGCTGCTGAAGGCAAATTCAGCGCGAACAATGATCATGTGGTTTGCCATCAAGTCTTGTATTGTCGGTCTATCATGCCAGGTTGAATGAACATGTTGGAGTGATGCAGCGTCACAGGCTCACAGTAAGGTATCCAGCATCGCCAAGATTAATTACCATCCGCCCGTGACCTTGAGTGAATCTTGCTCTACGACGGCCCTGCCTTGTTCCTGCGGCGGCGACGACGACGACGACAACCGACCCGGACGGCGACTCAATCCGATTAGTGAGTGGTCTCGCAGTTGCGTCGCCGATTCGGAGAAGCCAAAATAGCAAACCCACCGTCTGTTACACGTGTCTGTTGTCCTCGTGCTCCTCCTCCTCCTCTCGTTGCGCACACAGGTTTCACTCTCACTCTCGACGATATGTGTTGCATTTCGGTCTTGTAGAATAAAAACATACTTGCAAAGCTAAAACATCTTATATTTTAAAACGGAGGAAGTACCACGTAAGTACAATTTCTGGATCTGTACCGAAGCTTGTACCGATCAAGTTGGCAACTTCAGTCTAGTGAGTTCGGAGGCCTTGGCCTTGGTAACTTCAGTCTAGTGAATAATAATATCTCCTTGCTAATAACACATTGTACGGTTAAACCAGGACGTATACTCTCTCCACGATCCACATGTTGTGTTTAGATCTCAGGCATGCCTTCAATTCGGAGACCTTGGCATTTCCGACTGTAGGAGTACTCACTACAAGTAACTAATTAACTAGAGGTCTGCCACAGTAACTTCACAATTGTGCGTGCGTGCCACTGCTGGGAGTTCTATACTGGAAGAGAAAAGTTTGCTTACAGACAAATCCAAACAGTGATGATCCTATCTGTTTGCTACTACTATCAAGTCCTATATATTCTCTGTCCATCAAAGGCCGGCCAGCCTGATCATGTTCAAGTCATTCAGCGTCACAGTACCCGGCCGGCATCACCCATTGTTTGTCACCACTGTCAGTCCACGGACCTGCAGTTCGCATCGATCCGTGGCTGGTGAATCTTGCTCGCCAACCCGGCCCGGTTCACGCGATGATCACGACCGACACGACCGCTCAAATTCCGGCAGAGATCCAGGCTGATCTGATCTCACCATGCTCCAAATTGGTGGTGGCCTTTCCCCGGTTACGTCGTCAATTCGGAGTCGCCGAATCATCGATCAATCAAGTCTCGCTTCCCCTTCCCCGTTGCCCTCGTCCTCTTGTTGAGCACACAAGTCTTCACACTCTCGAGAATTTCTCTCGCTGTCCGTGTCCTTCTGCATCTCCGTCGCCTGTTTGGCGTCTCGCTCGCCGGACGTGGACGTGGACTGTGTGTGTTTCGTAGGTGCCACGAGATTGTATTGGTAGACAGCGTAGGCTGCTAAGCGATCTCCCTCAGTATTAACTCCTCCATCGGTAGAACCAGTACACTAGTGAAGGTGACGACAAGGTTCTCTTTCCTGTTCATTTTCCACCGTACGAAGCATTAACAACAAAGTATAGCACTATCTTACCAGCAGCAGCAGTTGATTGCTCCGGTTAGTCAGGGACAGTGACAATCAAGCATCTAGTACGTAATAAACTGCTGCACAAGTCGATCTCCTATTAGTCAGGGAGAGTAGTATATCGTCCAGGAGTTCACCCGTCAAGTCATCGTCGATCGATGCTACGGCCCCTAACCTCAGCTGCAGTTATTATTAGAATTGTGTAGTACTACCTTTCTTTTCCCCTGCGTAGCTCGCTTGGATTGGATGCAGAGCGAGTCGCCTGGACCCCGGCGAGGCGAAAACTAGCTACTCGACGTCCTCAATTATCAATCAGGACACGACACGGCGGCGCATACGCCGGGAAGCGATATGGACATGGTTTTCTTCTCCCGTGGAAAGAGTCGGACGGTATTCTCATTTGTCGATAAAATTTCAAAATAAATACGTAACACATTCGAGGCTAATGTAACAAAATACCACCACGTTGATTGAGTATAGCACTGTCTTACCAACATTAGTCACGGATGTGACAATCAAGCATCTAAGAACATCTTCACTCGTTGGGCGTTTTTAGGCCGAAATCCGGCGCTATTTAGTGTCGGACGGAGCTAATTTTCGGCTAGAAACACCCAGTTTTCCACTCGCGTTCTCAAGCCGAGTTTTCAGGTCGGCGTGTTTCTGCTCAAATTTGGCTCAAATTCGACCGGTTTTCAGCATTGTTCGGCATAATATGAATACACAACACTATTCGGCATGAATTTAAACATAGTTCGGCATACAATGAAAATACAACATATTTGAGTCTCATGTAACAAAAGACCACCACAATTCAATTTTGTGACAAAAAAATCATCTACGTTAAAAAAAAACACTAACAACCCTTAACAACCCCGCCGAATGTTTTGTTGAACTTAGTGGTAGATCTATGTGTCAATTATTATTATGCAAGTGAACTGAACTTTTGTGAGTACAGTCAGTGTAGTCGTCGTCTTGTCTGAATTCTTGTAATTTTCCTGTGTATTTTGCATCTTGGACAATTCTTTTTAGAATTTGCTGTCATTTTGATGGACAAAACTATCTAGCAATTTTTTGACAAAAACCACCACAATTGGGGTATGTATAGATGGTTGCAGAAAACAACCAGTTCACATGCACAAGTTGCAGACATAAGATTTACTGTCATCGTAAGTTGATAGTGCCACAAAAAGGTCATGGAAAAACAAAACCGACGGTCACACATAAGTTTAGGACACACACAAATTGAGGAACACACAAGTTCACAAAAAAATTCAGTTCAACAGACAAGTTCATGTCATTTTCTTGATAACTACTAGGTTCTTATTGTGAATATTGCTGGCTATTAGGTACCCCTGCTTTCATCCCGGTGCTCTCCTTTCTGCTCCTTGATGGTCTCCCAGTGCCATAACTTGCATGAGCTACTAGATCAATGGTTCTTGGAACTGTGAATGATGTTGTAGTTTTTGAAGCAGATGGAGTACCCCTAGGAGCTGATGGAGCTACTAGAGTAGTTGGCGTTGGTGCAGCTGGAGCTGCTAGAGTAGCCCTAGGTGCCCTAGGTGTTGCTGGAGCTACTAGAGTATCCATAGGTGTTGTTGGAGTTGTTAGACAAGTTGGTGCTGCTGATGTAGCAGAAGCAGTAGCCCGTTGGTGTTGTAGCAGAAGATGCAGAAGTCATTGGTTCAACATGTGTAGAAGATGTGGATGAATCTTCACCTTCTGCTTTTTTTCCTGTCACAAATTATTTTTTCAAGCATGTAAATATTAGTGAACAATAGTACACAATCAATTGTGAACATGTACATTATAATTACCTAGTGTTTGTTTTCATAATACGCATAGAGGGTCTCAGATGTTGATAACATTTGGTGTATCTATGTCCCAAACTACCATAGTTGCTACAAATCATTCTTCCAATTCTAGAAGTTGATTTGGGTTGTGGTCCCTCATATTGTCCCTTCATTCTCTTTGTACAGGCATTGAATGAATCACTCGATCATATGCTTTAAGGTACATTGGCTTTTAAAAGATATCATGGTCAAAATATTTTGGATGCTGCCTTGACATGTAAATGGCATAAATAGCATTATGGCAAGAGATTACACTAACGTCCCATTTCTTACATCCACAAGTCCTAGCAATCAAGTTAACAACATTGCCCACCCCACAAGTCCATGATGTTGCATCTCTCCAATTCCTTGACCATTTCTTAGTATCTTATAGTTTCTATGAGTAGGTGGTGTAATTTCTCACCTATCACTTCTTTCCCCATTTATTTTCCCATTACAACTTATGATCATCATACTTCTAATCCTATACACCATAGTTTTGATAGGTTTTGCTTTGACACCAAGGATCACCCTATTGAAAACCTCACCAGATTGTTAACAAGTAAGTTTGTTTTACAGTTGTAATATATACCATGTCTAGCCCAATACTCAAATGGAATCTCACTAAGCTACTCCTATTCTTCTACACATTCATTTTTCATGCCTTCCATGGCAACATCAAAACATTTTTTGTTTAAGAATTGGCAGTAGAATCAATGAATTTCTTAAGTTGTTCACCTTTGAAACCAGCTATTTGGAAATTTGCATGGATATGCCTAAGGTAGTACATCCGAGGGAAACTTGTAAATACTTGGTTTATTGCATTTAGAAAGCCCTACACATTTTACAAAGCTAGTAAAAATCATGAAAAAAGTAGGAATATATTAAGCTAAGAAATGTCATGGAAAAATACTACAGTAAGCTAGTAAAAATCATAGAAAATTCCACTAATTAATATTCCTACACATTGTAGTAAGCTAGGAAAAATCATAAAAATACTACTCCCTCCGACCCATATTAATTGACTTGGATTTGTCAAAATTTGTATGAATCTAGACACCATTTAGTATATAGGTTCATCCAAAATTTGAAAAATTAAAGTCAATTAATATGGGTCGAAGGGAGTACTAATATTCCTACAGATTTTTGTAAGCTATAAAAATCGTGGTAAATACTACTAACATTCCTACACATTTTTTTATTATTAGATAAATCATGGGAAACACTACTAATATTTCCACATATTTTACTATGCTTGGAAAATTCATTAAAAATACATTACTAATATTCCTACAAATATTAGTAAGGTAGGAAAATTTATCTAAAAAATACTACTCCCTCCGGCCCATATTAATTGACTCAAATTTGTCTAGATTTGAATGAATCTATACACTAGACACTATTTAGTGTATAGATTCATCTAAATTTTGACAAATCAAAGTCAATTAATATGGATCGGAGGGAGTACAAATGTTCCTACACATCTTACTATGCTTGAAAAAATCATGGGAAAATATTACAAATATTCCTGCATATTTTACTACACTTGTAGAAATGGTACAATCATGGATCAATTTTTTTGACAAAGCATGGATCAAAATTTACCATCTACCTATCTAAAATGATGGTATAATTTCCAAACTAACGAGTCTCTCCACCAATTTCATACTTTAATTGTGTCAGAAACATCCATCTAAACCTGGATAGATGTTGTTGTTGCCATCCCTTCCAATGGCAACATGAATATGTTGTATATTGCTAAATTTAATGAAAGATCCATTTAAACCTGAAATATTCAATGCATAACTCACAAAATAATTTGGAGTATAGTCAATGCATAAAACTACAATATTATGTGCTTATCTGTAAAAGTTCTACATTCTTTGAGAAATCCTTCTAGTGATGATCCAAGATAGAAAAAGAGACCATGAAATGGGTTTGGATAAGCGATGCTCTCCTACAATCTTTATAGTGCCAGTGCATCTAATGCGACGACTTCGTATCAATCGCTTTGTGCATATAATCTTTGATCCTTTTGTACTATTGAACATGCTTAACCAAAAGAACTTCTAAGCTTTTCTCATAGCGCTATATGACATTATATTTTTTCACATCTACACCAAACTTCTTAGTTATCCCCATCATGGTATCAAGAGGCCAGTTCTAGGGTAAATTCTCAGACTCTGCCCCCACTGCTTAGCAACCGACTAGCCAGTAACCTAGCACATTTCACTTGATGTGGCACAAGTATGCTTCATGTTTAACTTCCTAAGAAATAAGTTATTTCCAACCTTCATTTGAGAACCTTTCATATAGAATGGTCTAAGCACTATACATGAACCTCAAATGTTTTTTTATTTTTTTTTGTAATTTTCTGCTCGTTCGTCCAGCGCTAGGCGACGCATCGGACGTGGTCCGAGCCAAGCTAGCGCGCTCGACAAGTAGCTCCTGTACTATGTGGTACGTGTATCCTTGTTTTCATCGTCTCCCTTCAGTGGGCAAGCACGCACGGCCGCCCCGGAGCTGGACTCCTCGGTCTTGCCACCATATATATGCGAGCACTGCCCTGTTCAGCCTCCAGGGAAGTTAGCGAGATGGAGACGTCGGAGAGCAGGCGGCTGTTCGCGACGGAGAGTTTCGGGGGCAGGGCGGTGTACAGGCTCCACGCCGTCACGGTGGCCGCCGGGATACTCCTCGTGCTCTACTACCGGGCCACGCACGTACCGGCCGCCGGCGAGGGGAGGGCGGCGTGGCTAGGCATGCTGGCGGCGGAGCTCTGGTACTCGGCGTACTGGGTCCTTACGCAGTCCGTGCGCTGGAGCCCCGTCCGCCGCCGCCCCTTCATAGAGAGGCTCGCCGCCAGGTACGTTCGCTCTCCGTGTCTGAGATGATATATATAGAGATCGATCATGCAGGCGTCGCCTTACACGTTTTGTTCCTCCGTGGCTGAGTGAATTACTTGGCCTTCAAACGTACACGTGTTAAAATGACTTTACCACGGAACTAGTCTAGATCTGACAGTAGCATTGTACATTATCTTTATAGATCGAGAACAGAGAGAGAGACAAGGAACCAAGATGGACTCTACCTGCTCCCTGACTCGACAAACACGAGCCAGAGGGAATCCCCGAGCTGGTGCCGGAGCTAGAACCTCCGTCGTTGGCCATGGGTGAAAGGGGGGTGAGTGTGGCGAGCGTGTGACTAGGGTGGCGGCGGTGGAGCTTCCCGTCGGCGCAGCGCTAGCCTAGATCGGATTGGCTTGTAGGTGGGGCGGCTAGGGCACGGCTAACCTCGTAGTTCGTGCTGCCGTCTCCCCACCACTTTATATAGCGCTGGCGACAGGGGCCCACCGTCCTAGATAAGGACGGGCGCCCGATCGAAGCGCGATTAGAGCGTCTTTGGCCGTTGGGCCCAGTCACGTTGAGATCTATCCAACATTCTCCCCCTAGATCTCGACTTTACTTTTAACCTTGTTCTTTACTTATTTCATCACAAAATGACACATAGAGCATGTTTCATCGTCTCAGCTCAATTGCCGATAGAATCTAACAGCTACTATATACCTTCATGTTCCAAAACAAATTCTGTTACTTTCGGGCCTCTATAGTCCAGGGATCATAGGCCTGCCATTAAACCCATGCCGGCTATGTGCTCCTTGAACACATTGGGTGGTAAGCCTTTCGTTAGCGGATCCGCAAGCATATCCTTTGTCCTTATATGCTCGAGTCTTATAGTTTGATCCTGGACTTTGTCCTTCACAACATAATACTTTATATCTATAGACTTTGAAGCATTACTCGACTTGTTGTGAGCATAGAATACTGCGGGCTCGTTCACAGTACATATTTAGTGGCCTGCTGATGCAGTCAACCACTTTCAAGTCGGGTAAGAATTTCTTTAACCATAACGCCTGTCCCATGGCCTCATAGCATGCTATAAACTCTGCATACATCGTAGATGATGCAACTATCGACTGTTTGGCGCTTCTCCACGAAATAGCACCTCCTGCGAGAGTAAAGACATACCCTGTCGTGGACTTTCGGTCGTCTTTATCTCCCGCAAAATCTGCATCTGAATACCCTTATCTCTAGGACATCATATCTTCTGTATGTTAGCATGAGGCCTTTTGTGCCTTTTGCACATAACATAAAGCTTTCTTTACCATCTTCCAGTGCTCTATGCCTGGATTCTCTTGATATCTGCCGAGTACCCCGGTGATAAATGCTAAGTCAGGGCGAGTGCACACTTGTGCATACTGTAAGCTTCCAACAACCGAAGCATATGGTACTGACTTCATTTGATCGATCTCATATTGGTTCTTTGGACATTGGGATTTCCCAAAACTATCGCCCTTGACTATGGGAGCAGGTGTTGAATTACTCGCATGCATATTGTATTTCTTTAAAATCTTTTCACAATACGCTTTCTGCGACAGTCCTAACACTCCATTCTTTCTGTCTCGGTGAATTTCTATGCCTAAAACATAAGAGGCTTCACCAAGGTCTTTCATGTCAAAGTTAGATGACAAAAACTTCTTTGTTTCTAGTAGTAGACTAACATCACTGCTAGCAAGCAGAATGTCATCCACATATAGAATTAGGAAAATATATTTTTCACTTTTGAACTTTGCATAAATGCAATTGTCCTCAACATTTTCTTTGAATCCAAATCTTTTAATGGTATCATTAAACTTTAAATACCACTGCCTAGAGGCTTGCTTTAACCCATAAATGGATTTCTTTAGGCGGCATCCCATATGTTCCTTCCCCTCCATGAAAAAACCCTTGGGTTGTTTCATGTAAACATTCTCTTCTAAATCTCCATTTAGAAATGCCGTCTTGACATCCATTTGATGTAACTCTAAATCAAAATGTGCAACCAGTGCCATGATGATTCTGAAGGAGTCCTTACATGAGACCGGAGAAAAAGTCTCATTGTAATCTACGCCTTCTCTTTGAGTGAAGCCTTTTGCCACGAGTCTAGCTTTGTACTTTTCTACATTCCCATTGGAGTCATACTTTGTTTTGTAGACCCACTTGCATCCTACTGTTTTGGCTCCTTTGGGAATTTCCTCTAAGTCCCAAACATTGTTGGAACTCATCGATTTCATTTCATATTCCATTGCCTCCACCCACTTGGCTGAGTGAGGGCTACTCATGGCTTCTTCATATGAGGTAGGATCGCCCTCCATATTAACTACATTGTAAACTTTGTAGATTTCTTTGGAAATGGCTGGTCTTCGTTCTCTTTTAGACCGTCTGAGTTCTTCAGACTCTTGCTCATTCCTTGCCTCGGGTTCAGGCATATTTACAGTAGGTGGCTGTTCTGGCTCCCTTTCGTGCTCAACAGTGGGTTCAGGTGGCTCCTGATGGACAGGTTCCGAACTTTCGCCCATTGTTGTCACGTGTGGATTCACAACAGGTGCCGACACCACAACCTCAGGGGTTGTAGATGGTGGCACAACAGGTAGCGAGAAAAATGGCTCCTGGGTCATCGGATTAGGTGCATGCACCCTCTTCTCCTCAAGATCAATTTTCCTAGCTATCGTGCTCCCCCTCATCAATTCGTCCTCCAAGAAGACTGCATGTCTTGTTTCTACAAACTTTGTGTATCTGTCGGGACAGTAGAAACGATAGCCTTTGGACTTATCTGGGTAGCCAATAAAATGGCAAGATACTGTTTTGGGGTCTAACTTTGCAATGTTTGGATTGAAAACTTTTGCCTCAGCTGGGCTCCCCCAGACCCTCAAGTGGTGCAGAGAGGGGACTCTGCCTGTCCACAATTCGTACGGTGTTTTGGGCACCGACTTACTTGGTACTCTGTTGAGAATATGAATGACGGTTTTAAGCGCCTCCATCCACAATCCCAATGGGAGGGTGGAATAGCTCATCATCTTGCACCATATCCATAAGGGCAGTTGCGCCTTTCACTACCCGTTTCTTTGAGGTTCGCATAGAATCTTTGGCGACTATTCCATTTTCTTGCAGAACTGCAAAAGGTCCCAGTACTTGACCATATGGAGTATGCCGACCGTAGTACTTCCCCACGATCGGACCGAACTATTTTGATTCTTTTATCGTGCTGATTTTCTACTTCAGCTTTGAAAATTTTAAATTTATCCAACGCTTCAGATCTTTCTTTGATTGGATAAATATAACCATACCGGGAGTGATCATCCGTGAATGTTATGAATGAATCATAGCCATCCACACTTTTCACCGGAAATGGTCCCAAATATCCGTGTGGATTATTTCTAGTGTAGCTATGCTTCGGTTTGCACCCTTTTTAATCTGTTTGACATACTTTACTTTAATGCAATCTATGCATTGTTCTATGTCGGAGAACTCTAACGGAGGAAGAATGTCATTTTTAACGAGGTTTTTTATTCTTCCCCTCGAAATATGGCCTAGTCTACAGTGCCATAGTTTCTATGAGTCAAGAGTTCGCTTTCTTTTCTTTTGTTCTTTGTTCGACAAGGAAACTTTTTTATTCACATCACACACAGAAAAAACTTTCTCATGCAGGGATAACAAATATAACTTATCAAATAATGTAGCAACACCCACACATTTGTCTTTCAACCAGATGGCACACTTGCCATTACCAAAATAACATTCGTAAGAATCTTTGTCCAAACAGGAAACGCTTATTAAATTCCTATGTAATGAAGGAACGAAAAGCACATCTTTGAGCAAAAGCAAAGAGCCATCACCAGCTCGGAGGGACGCCACCAATGGCCTCCACTTCGCTTCTATTCCATTCGCCACTTCAATGTGTCTTTCTCTTCTTGGCGTGGTCCTTGTCGCATGGCACCCCTGTAAAGAGTTGGCAACATGAACAGTGGCGCCAGAATCAATCCACCAAGTGGATCTAGTAAACTTTTCATACAAAGATTCATTAACAAAAGAAACAATATCTTTACCGTTTTTGGCCATGATATACTTTAGCCAAATCGGGCGCTTTCTTGTAGTGGCCCGGCTTTTACGGTGATGGCCGATCCTTCTCCCGGGTGGACTGGTGATCTTTGGTCTTGGTGCTGCATTGGACCCTTGCCATGGGGCTTGGAGGGTGAGCCACCATGGTTGCCGCCTGTGAAGCCTCTCTTCCTGTTGTCCTTCACGAAGTTCAGAGAACCGCCGTGAAGGGCTTTCAGCCTTTCCTCTTCCTGGGAGCACATCCCAATGGTCTTTTCTATGTCCCACTTTTCAGGGGACATATTATAGTTTATCACAAAGTTTTCAAAAGGCTGTGGAAGTGAGGCCATCACAAGGTGCACCAAGAGTGCTGGCTTTAGCTCGAGGTCCTCATCCATGGGCTTGAGTTTTGCTGCCATGTTTGACATCCTCAAGATGTGCTCTCTTATTCCGTGGGGTCCTCCCGTATACTTTTCAGTAACCAGCTGCTTTAACAGCTGGGTCGCATACATCTTTGAAGAGCCAGTAAACTGGCTCTTTATCTTGGCGAGATACTCGCCCACGGTAGCACACTCTCCAATTGAGCCCACGATCGCGTTCTCAATTGTGTTCTTTACGAATGCCAGACACTTCTTGTTGGCGTTCACCCATTTCTGGTTATCGATAGAGTAAGCCAGCTCCAATGGAGCATGGTCCCTCTTCCTTTTCTCAAAGTCAAAACTTTCCTCGTGGCCTCGACCGGGTCACGGCTTGACTGGTTGCTTGGTGTCAACCACCCAATCCACTTCGGCGCATACAAACGCCAAGTCAACTTTCTTCCTCCATTCGGAGTAGTTGTCCCCCCGAAGGAGCGGGATGTCCTTCAAACATGCCATGAGGTTGAGACCTCCTGAAAATCACAAAAGATGTGAGATCACCAAGTAAAACAACTGTATGCTTTAATTCAACGTTGGTATAAATTAAGCATGCAATCGTTTCGTGCTATTTAAAATTACATCACCGTTGGGCAGAAATAAATTTAAATGCACCTTTAATACTTAATAGGACAAGATTATGGTCATGATTATTAATAACGTTGGTCAATTAATAGCATGAGGCATAATCACTTTAATCACATCTTTATGTCAAGATTTAATCAACTTTTATTGCATTTTGTGCCGTTTTAAACCATACATTTGCAATGTAAAATAACTATTTGCAGCGGAAACTTTCATATAAAACTTATACTTTGCAGAAAAAATCTGCCTTTATAACATTCTCTAGTCACAATATACTTCAAAAAATAAAAGGACTAGAAAAAACTATGCAAAATTTTGCTTAAAAACTAAGCAAAAAGCATTAAAAACAATTATGTAAAATTAAAACAGCAAAAACTGGTTAACTGGGCCAAAACAGAGCCCAATGCCCAAGAAGCGGCCTGGCGCAGCAGCTGGCACTCACCGCCCGCCTCGGCCGCTGAGTGGCAGCCCACTGGCTTGGCCCGCCAGCGTGGCCCACGTGGCTGCCAGCTGGCCAGCCGCCGCTTGACGCCGCCGTCGACTCCATCTGACCGTCCACGCCCGCCAAACCCTACATCGGACGGTCACCGCCTCTCATGAGGTATAAAACCCACCCGGTGCCGCAGCAAACCCTAACCCATAACCCTTCCGTCCGGTAGCGTAGCCGGCCGCGCGTCAGCGTCAGCCGCCCAGCGTCACCTGCCCCGCTTCGCTCCGTCAGCGCGTAGCCATGGCGGCGCCGCGTCAGCCAGCAGCGCCAGCGTGGTCACCGCGACCCCCGCCTCCGTCCGGTAGCGTACCGCGCGGGCCCGCGTCAAGCTGGCCGCCCAGCGTCACCATGGCTACCGCTGCGTCACCGCTGGCGCCCGCGTCCGCCGGGCGGTTGCCCGCGTGGTGGTCGTCGTGTCGCCGCGGCGGCGGCTTCATCGAATCATGGCGGCGCGTCGCGCGAGTCCGGCGAGTTCTCGGGCGTTGGAGGGTTGAGGCGGCCGTCCGTCCGGCTAGCGGCGGTCCTCCTTCTCCTCCATCGCCACCCAACCTCTTCTTCCCCCGTGCATGTGCGAGGTGAGGTGGCCGGTGTTCCGGCGAGCCCCTCCCTCTGTCGACCTTGGCCGAGACCATGGCGCCTCACTGCCCCTTATTTTTTGTGTGTTTCTTTTCGGGGTTGGATCTATGGGGATTTGGGATTCTTTTTGGGGTTAGATCTAGGGTTTTGCTTTGCCCCCGAAGGGTGTGTTCTTCTTCTAGATGTCTCCACAATGGATGCTCATCTAGATCGAGAGGAACGGCGCGGCCCTAAGGCAGGCGCACTTTTGGATCTAATCCTTTCCTTTCACTTTCTACCAAAAAGCATTGTAAAATCTAGCAACTAAAACCTGGTGCTCTGATACCAATGTTAAAATGACTTTACCACGGAACTAGTCTAGATCTGACAGTAGCACTGTACATTATCTTTATAGATCGAGAACAGAGAGAGAGAGAGAGAGAGAGAGAAACAAGGAACCAAGATGGACTCTACCTGCTCCCTGGCTCGACAAACACGAGCCAGAGGGAATCCCCGAGCTGGTGCCGGAGCTAGAACCTCCGTCGTTGGCCATGGGTGAAAGGGGGGTGAGTGTGGCGAGCGTGTGACTAGGGTGGCGGCGGTGGAGCTTCCCGTCGGCGCAGCGCTAGCCTAGATCGGATTGGCTTGTAGGTGGGGCGGCTAGGGCACGGCTAACCTCGTAGTTCGTGCCGCTGCCTCACCACTTTATATAAGCGGCTGCGGCGAGGCCCACCGTCCTAGATAAGACGGCGCCCCGATCAGGGCGATTAAGGCGTCTTTGGCCGTTGGGCCAAGTCACGTTGAGATCTATCCAACAGTTCCAGAGATCACTAAAGAAGGCATTAAGGGTATAAGTTCCAAATGACCAGAGATCACTAACTTAGAAGGTAACAAACGATAGAAGCGCCTCCAGTTGAGTAAATTTTACCACATCTCAACTACTACCACCGTTCCAAATTATAAGATGTTTTTATCATTTTTTTAAACCCATATATCTAGACTTTTTTTGTGTGTAGGTTTAAAATAAGGGTGTCTCTAAGTCACAGTCGACTCTGGGTGACCTCAGGCACAACCGGAACCAGGACATCTCACGCTGCTGTGTCCCCCGATCGACCCTGGCCGGTGTTTTCCTCTTGTCGTAGGGTGTTAGACTTATTATTGGGCCAGTTTTGTTGTATTTTCTTGTTTATTTGTTGGGCCTTTCTTGTTTTTTATACTCTCTCCGTTCTAAATTAGATGTCTTAGATTATTAAAATTTAGATGAATTTATATACTAAATAGTGTCTAGATTTATCCAAATTTTAACAAATCTAAGACATCTATTTTAGAATGGAGGGAGTAGTAAACTTTTTGGGCTGGTTCAGCTGTGGAAAAGAAAAAAAATTATGATCTAGACAGACAAAACTCAACCACTCGTCCAGGACTAACTTTATGATCTAGTTAGGTCGTTTTATTAGGCTACTCTGTTAGCAGGCTGCATGGCAGCACCGAAGGCGTGGAACTTTTTTTTAGAGCGTCGTGCTTGTATGTTGGATAGGTAGTAATTGTACCTACGTACACTGAATTGATCGATCGACTTCCCAGCTCCGCGCATGCATGCATAAACACAGCTCGTTACTTGTGAGTCATATCTTAAATCTCGTGCTTTGTATTCATCAACAAGTTAATGTGTCCCTTCTAGATTCCTACTATATAAATTTGCCTTAAAAAAAACACTCGTATAAAAAGATTACTTCCGCGGCAGAAGCGAAAACGCATGGAGTACTTTTGTTCCATTTTTAAATGTAAAATTTGTCAGAGATCATACATTAAAACTTGAAATATAAAATAAAAATCCAGTCAATTAATTAGTTTGGGTCGAAGGGAGTACTGTAAGCGCGAATCGTCATAATATGATGAAATTCTTAATTTGGTTGCTAGTAAATTTACAACCAAAACAATACATCAGTTATGACTCAAGATGCAACTCACAACAAAGCAATAAATAAAATAAGTTTGTGAAAATAATTAAATAACACATTGTAGCAAAATGCTATATATAAAAAAATACATAATAACTATAAAATACAGGATTTTTGAAAACAAAGGATCATATATGGATTTGCTATAAAGTAGAAATATATAATGTGTGGTCGTAGGAATATTTGGTGAACCATCAGTTAATTGATTATTTAGAACTCTTAGTTAATTGATATCATTTCAATTTTGCAACTAAAAAACACCTAGTTGCAACTACACTTGTAAAGTTTAAAAAATTCCTAGTTGCAAGTCACAATAATTACGAACCAGGATACGGAAAATGACAGTTCAATCCTTAATTGTAAGACTAGTTGCAACTTAAATCCCAGATACAACCCCACTTGCAGCCCACGAGAAATTGCGATCGTGAATCAAAATTGTTAATCAACTTATGTTGTTTCAATCCTCGGTTGCAAGTCTAGTTGCAACTCCATTTACAAAATATAAAAAAATCCTAGTTGCAAGTCCAGTTGCAAGTCCAAATAAACACATACCCACAAAAAAGTATTTTAATCCTTAATTGCAAGTCTAGCTGCAACTTATAATAAGAGATCTTGTTCCAACCCTAGTTGCAACTCCCAAAAAAGTTAGATCACGATTCAAAATTCTCGGTCATTTCAATTCTCAGTTGCAAGTCCAACTGCAACTGAAAAAGATCTTAGTTACAACCGCACTTGCAAAAGTTTAGAAATTTCAAGTTGCAAGTCTAGTTGCAACTCCATTTACAAAATATAAAAATTCCCAGTTGCAAGTCTAACTGCAACTCCCAATAAGCATGGACGCACAAAAAGAATATTTTAATCCTTAATTGCAAGTCTAGATGCAACTTATAATAAAAGATCTTGGTTCCAACCCTAGTTGCAACTCCCAAAAAAATTAGATCATGATTCAAAATTCTCGTTCATTTCAATTCTCAGTTGCAAGTCCAACTGCAAATGGAAAAAATCTTAGTTACAATTGCACTTGCAAAAATTTAAAAATTTCAAGTTGCAAGTCTAGTTGCAACTCACATGAAGCATAGATAGCGATAAAAAAAATGAAATTTCCTCAGTTGCATGTTCTGACAAAAATTCCTAGTTGCAACTCCACTAGCAAAAATAAAGAAAATTTCAGTTACAAGTCCATCTGCAACTTACAATAAGCACGAATCAAGATATAAAATAATGATATTTCAATCCTTATTTGTAAGTATAGTTGCAACTGATAAATATTTTTGCTAGCTAAATCCACACCGTGACGGAGACAAACACGGGCCATACCACGAGGGACATCGCATGTGACAATGCGAGAGTAAACATACCGCACACAGACACTAACCTTGACGCGCACGACAGGTCGATCAGACCACAACCTAACTATGCGCAAAGCTAAATCTCAGCTAGCTATATCCACATTCACGTACTATTTGTGGGAAAACTATATATAGTAGTCAAACCTTCTCACTAAAAAAGCGAGATGTGCGTGACATCAAACACGACCCTAACAAATATGATACCAGATAATAGGCTTGAGCTATTCTAAAAAAAGAATTAAGTGGACCAACAAATAAACAAACCACAACCCAAAATAAAACAAAAAAAAGAAACAACCGCAACCATACAGTCCCAATGGCAGCCCACAAGGCCCAGCAATCCCGCGCCACAGCTGCGATGCCCGAGAACCCCACGCGATGGCCGCGACGCCGAACAACGTGCGCGAAAAAACATAGACCAAGTGCAAACAATTCCGACACCAAGGGCCACAGATCAACGGTCCACGACCTAACTATGCGCTAAGATTATTTTAGCAAATCCCAAATGCAAAAAAAGTCAAATCCGAAAAAAGCCACATCGGTACACTATATTTAGGCAGTCTATATTTTGCTATTCAAGACCGCGAGTTGCGTGGACACCATATACTATCCAAACAAACACAACACAAGAAAAATAAAATAAACAAACAGACAATGATAAAAAGGGACCACAATAATGTCTATTTCTAAAAATAAAGTTTTTCATGAGCCTCTATGAAAAAAGGCGATCACACATGAACACTATTTTATAGCAAGCCTATGTATAGTATGTTGAGTGGACACAAAAAAAACAAAGCCGGTCCCAAAAATAGTCTTTCTAAAAAATAAATTTTCTCATCAACCTCTATGGAAAAAATCAACAACAAAGGAAATACAAAAATAGAAAACCAACTCACATGAGAGCACGAAAACAACAAATAAAACAACACCCTACAAACCACAAGAATGCTGCGGCCCAAGACACTAAAAAGGCCCAACCGAATAAAGCATACGCGAGCCTAAAGCAGCTGGAACGAGTCAACGCGGTTGTCCTAAAGCAGGCCAAAACAACATAAAGCAAAGATCAACACGTATTGAAAAGCCAGGACGATCCAACGGTAGCAGACCTAGCTGTGACATAACCTACGCTCACAGCTAGCTGTGTTTTAGCAAAACTGTTAAAATAAAATGAGTGTACATACACTAAATTAAAGACGCCTACATATATGTATTTTAGGACGGAGGGACTATCACCTAGATCTGTGATTGATAAACCGTGTACTCTACACCTCACAAATGCCACGAAAGACCTCTTTTCATAGTTGAAGGGTGTTAATTGCACGGCTCTATCGTTTTATGGACATGTAAGCAAGCATTCAGTCAAATTTTTGCCGCACCGAGCCTTAAGATGGTTACCGTGTCATTTTGAAGATTCGGAGAAAGGCTACCTTGCGTGGATATCTTGGTATGCACGGCAGACCCAAAATCAGAGCCACCGAGTCTTGTCATCTCCACTATCCTATCGCTCATGGCATACGATTATCCAGCTGAAAAATTAAGCGTGTACCTTTCGGACGACGGTGGCTCGGTTCTCACTTTCTATGCTATGTGGGAGGCCTCCTTGTTTGCAAAGCATTGGATACCATTCTGTAAGAGATATAACATTGAGCCGAGGTCACCAACTGCTTACTTCTTGGAGTCAGATGGGCTTCAAGATTTGTGCACCCCAAAAGAATGGTCATTTATCAAGGTAAGCAGATGTTCCGAGCATCATTTTTTAAGAGTGATGTAATCAAATGACATACTCCCTCCGTCCAAGAATAGATGTCTTACGTTTTTCAAATTTGGGATGAATCTATATACTAAATAGTGTCTATATTTATTCAAATTTTGGCAAATTTGAGACATCTATTTTAGGATGGAGGGATTATATGACTACATTAGATGTTAACAATTCAATATTAAGGATGTTCATTTGGCATAGCCGCTAACGACACGGTTCCATTTTTTTTGGCAGGACACGTACGACGAAATGACTGAGCGAATTGATACGACTGTTATGTTAGAAAAAATTCCGGAAGAAATCAAAGCGAAGCACAAAGGATTTGATGAATGGAATTTAGAAATCAACTCAAAAGATCACCAGCCAATTGTTCAGGTAGCTAGCTTTCCTGCCATCCACGGTTGAGTAAATAATGCTTGCATGATTCTGGAGTAAATAAGGTGCACGGAAGTTGGGAGATTGAAGTTATATGCTTGTTTCTCTTGTTAGATTTTGATAGATGGCAAGGATCAAAATGCAGTTGATAATGAAGGAAATGTGCTACCAACACTTGTGTACGTGGCGCGTGAGAAGAGGCCTCAGCTCAACCATAATTTCAAAGCTGGGGCAATGAATTCTCTGGTGCACTCGCTAACCTTGCCCTGTCATACTAAGTAGAAAATTTATGATCAACTTTTCTTATACTGATTCTTAGCGACTAATTCATAATTTTGAGTTCCCAAGTAAGAGTTCAATAAACAAGAATAACGAAAATGTTGATGTGTTTTCTTTTCCTTAACAATCCATTTCACGTCATCATATCATCAGTTCACATTACAAATTCCCAATTATCTGAGAGTTGAGAAGATGTATGAATATTTCTATCTAAATTAAAACAACTTATTCACCACGGTTAGATAGTGGTACCATTTTACAGGTCTACCTGTAACATATTTGCTATCTAAATTAAGATTTTGTTGCATGAGAAGCTAACGTGTTTTCATCACAATGGATTTGTCCATAGTGTGTTAATTTTTATACTGGAATGCAGATAAGGGTATCATCGGTGATAAGCAACAGCCCTGTCATCATGAATGTGGACTGTGACATGTATTCCAACAACAAAGATACTATCAGAGATGCATTGTGCTTCTTCCTTGATGAAGAAATGGGTCACAAGATCGGATTTGTGCAATACCCTCAGAACTATAACAATATGACCAAGAATGATTTATATGGGAACTCCATGAAAGCCATCAATAAGGTCAGCAGTGTAAAACTGTATCTTCGGTGTTGTTTTTATGTTCTCTCTAATATGAACAATCATTATGCATGTTCTAGAATTAACACAATTACTCAATGAAAAGGTGGAGTTGCGTGGTTTGGATAGTGCGGGTGGCCCTCTGTATATTGGCACCGGATGTTTTCATAGAAGGGAGATCCTTTGCGGAAGGAGGTTCACCGAAGACTACAAGGAAGACTGGAACAAAGGAATCAAGTACATAACACAAGAAAATATATATGACACTGAAGAGAAAGCGAAGTCGTTAGCAACCTGCACATGTGAAAAAGACACACAGTGGGGAGACGAGATTGGGCTAAAATATGGTTCCCCAGTGGAGGATGTAATCACCGGATTGGCAATACATTGCAGAGGATGGGGGTCAGTTTGCCACAATCCCACCAGACCAGCGTTTTTGGGGGTAGGTCCATCAACACTTGCTCAGACATTGTTGCAACACAAGAGATGGAGTGAGGGTAACTTCACAAATTTCCTCTCAAAGTACTGCCCCTTCTTGTTTGGTCATGGAAAAATCAAGTTACATCATCAAATGGGCTACTGTATCTATGGACTATGGGCACCCAATTCACTCGCTACACTATATTATGTAACCATCCCTTCACTATCCCTCCTTAAAGGCACCCTCCTTTTCCCAGAGGTAATGATTCATAATACTATGGAAAACCCACACCTTAGTTAAATATGTTTTCTATTAAAACTAATATGAATATTCATATGTTGTTCAGACTACAAGTCCATGGATCACACCCTTTATATATGTGTTCTGTGTGAAGAACATGTACAGCATGTATGAAGCATTATCATGTGGAGACACGTTGAAAGGATGGTGGAATGGACAGAGGATGTGGTTAATCAAAAGAATAAGCTCGTATCTCTTTGGAGTCATTGACACTCTCCGAAAGTTACTAGGATTGTCAGAAATGACATTTGATGTTTCATCAAAGGTAAGCGATGACGATGTATCCAAGAGGTATGAGCAAGAAATTATGGAGTTTGGGTCGTCAACTCCAGAATATATGATCATTGCAACTATTGCATTACTCAACCTCGTTTGCCTAGTGGGAGGGCTTCTTCATATCATGACAGGTGGCTGGAATGTACTCATGAATGTACTTTCCCCCCAGCTTATTCTCTGTGAGATTCTTGTGATCACCAATATCCCAGTCTATGAAGCAATGTTCTTGAGGAAGGACAAGGGACGAATACCATTCTCACTAACATTAACTTCTATTGGCTTTGTGGTGTTTGCTCTTTTGGTAGAGATTCTAGTACCAATATTTTAGGGTCCTGCAAGAAGCGTTGATGTTAAATAAAGTAGTAGGTGTAATTCATGGTTCTCTACAATGTGATAAATTTCACGTGTACTTGTATGTATAATCTACCTTGAGTTGATCATGTGGTAGTTTACAAAAAATTACATAGTGCGGAAGAATCACACTTTATCAGGCTATTCATTAGACTAGAAATAAAAATAGACACAACTCAGTTGTCCAAGGTACATCAAGCTTGTAGTGCATATTATTGTGGTGTTGTCCTATGGAGCGTAGTCTGCAGTGGCGTGGTGGTGACTATCGGAAGATGCTGCTATGTGGCAGTGTGTAGCCTGCAACCGGTCAAGTGGTGGTGGATATAGTTGCATTATGCTTTCTTCAACGTCCGACGATGGTGGCACAATAGTTTGGAATTTGGGTTGATGGCCCTGGATCATTAAAGATGACAAACATTGTGGTCGTGTGGATGATGAAGCGACCAGATCTTTGTTTTCATGACGGCCTTTTACTATGTATGTTGATGTCGATGGTGGCATGGGACGTCCTATTCTTGGATCATGGATATTTGAGGCCAACAACGGTATGGGACCCTCCCTCCACATAAGGTCCGAGTTCGATCTGACACAACAAGTGCTACACATTATGTCTAATAGGCAGATGCTATGCCAGACATCTTATGAGGAGGCATCAGTTCATGCCACGATGCCTCTCTCGGTGGCATCAAGTCATGCCCCTACCTGCTGTAAGAGAAGACTCATTCCCTTGATATGTCGTTTTGTGCCGCTGCAAGATAAGTACTTCCCAATTAGGAATGAGAATATCATGATTTGGCATGCTAGTGTTGTTATTTGTTTTGTGTCGGTGCATGATAAGGATTGCCCAATTAGGAAGGAGAACATCATGATTTGTCTACCTTGGTAACTACATCAACACCGTATTGGTGGCTAGTTACTTAACACAATGCGGTAACTACATCAACATCGTGTTGGCGGTGACTATTTACTGAACACCTTCATAACTACATCATTACCGTATTGGTGGCTAGTTATTGAACACTTTGTTAACTACATTAGGACCGTGTTGGTGATGACTAGTTATACAAGCGTTGATAACTACATCAACATCATGTTAGTGACTAGTTAATGAACCCCTTGCTAAGTACATCGGCAAGTGTCGGTAACTATGCAAAATAGTTTATTTGAGTTGAAATTGGTAGTTTATTTGAGTTGAAAGTGATATCCCCACCCGTTATTTGCCCCCCTAAAAACCACTTGCCCGAAAAGACGAATTGGATAAAATCTGGTCCAAAAGAACCTAAACTTTTTTAGTTAAATGCTATTTTTCTTATAAAAACGAAATTGCTAAAAGGAAATTGGTAAAAGAGAATTGTTAAAATAATGAGAGAAAAGACTCGGAATAGGTAAAAGAAAAGAAAAAATGGCACATATACATGTCGAATGCATGCTGCATGAGCGTTGCATTGCATGTGGTAATTAGTGAAAAAGGAAAATAGAATTGAGTGCATGTGATGGGCCAGCATGCATGTGAAAGCCTAAAGAAAAGGAGTTGCATGCCCATGCGATTTGTATGCACTGATTAATCAGCCTAATTAAGTCGGAAGGAGCATCGTGGACAGGACTCTGCCGCAGGATTGTAGCTGCCGATCCTAATTATCATCAGGAGTCAGCTCTAGACTGGGATAACGAATACGGGAGAATAATGCATGTTACTCCTACAAACATATGTATCATCGTGTAAACACGGTTATCAAGATCCGCTAGATATGCTCTAATGTGTATATACTGATCTGCTGTTGGATAGCCAACCATGTCATTTTTTACTCTACTCAGTTCCCCTTGATGTATGTATTGTAGATGGCTGATCAACAAGTAGTGCTATATCATGAGAGGAGGAAGAAAAGAAAGAGGGCAGCAGCTGGGTTTTTTGTTAGTATAGTTGCGGTAGCACAACATATGTATTGTAGGAGAAGGATAGTTGAGCTTGGTGATTTCAGTGAGGAAGAGGAAGAGATTAGAATTAGGAGACAGATGCTAAGGAATATTTATATGAGTCCAAATTTATATTGCTATGATACTCTACGGTTTACCAAAAAGTCATTCTTTGACCTATGTGCCATTTTACGTGAAAGGGCTGGATTGAAAGACACATTTTACGTGACTGTTGAAGAAGCTGTGACCATTGTACTGCTTGTTCTTAGCCATGGCATGAAGTTTAGGTTGATCCGTAGCACCTATAGGTTGACACTTGAACCAATTAGTAGACATTTCAATGAGGTGCTAGGAGCCATTCTTTCTTTATCTCATGAAATCATCAAGTTGCCAGACCCTTATACGAACTACCCGTAGATTACAAATGGAAGTGGTTTCCCGATGGGCTTGGAGCATTAGATGGCTCACATGTTGATGTTCGTGTTCCGCTACACAAGCAAGGTAGATATAGGAATAGGAAGAAAGCCATAACAACAAATGTGCTGGGTGTTTGTGACCGCAACATGAAGTTTGTTTATGTGTTGGCTGGCTGGAAAGGTTCAGCATCAGATGGCAAAGTGTTGAGAGATGCAATGTTTAGAGGAGACTCTTTCAAAGTTCCAAATGGTAACTCCTATCTTAGTATGATACAACTTGCCACTAAATTTCTCAACTGAAATCTAATGTGGGCTATTTTCATAAACCTTAGGAAAATACTATCTAGTAGATGATGGATACACAAATGGTCCAGGCTTCTTTGCTCCATTCAGAAATACAAGGTATCACTTGAAAGAATGGGCTGCCAATGGGAATAATCCAGAAACTCCACAAGAGCTCTATAACCTGCGGCATGCAATTGCTAGAAACGTAGTTGATAGGATTTGGGCTCTTTTAAAGATGAGATGGGCTACTCTCAGGGTTAGTTCATTTTTTGGAATAAAAAATCAGGTACCATCTAATTTTGTTAATTCAAACCATCTTGTTCGACGAAGAAAGGTAGAAGTTACCTCAAGTGGACAGATGAGATGGATAAAGCTATGTTGGATGTATTTGTGGAGTACTACATCAAAGGAGATCGTGCTCAAAATGGATGGAAACCCCATGTATACACAGCTGCAGTGAAGAAAGTGAGAGAGAAGTGTCAGATTGAGCTCACAAAGGAGAATATCATCTCTAGGAGCAAGACTTTTAACAAACATTATGCTATCGTCAACAAGATGCTTTCTCAGAGTGGATTTGGTTGGGATGACGAGAAGAATATGGTCACTGTGGAAGATGATGTTTGGAACACTTATGTCAAGGTAACCTACTTGTGCTTAGTACTACTATTTGGATGCCTTTTGTATATTCCTTACTATACCTGGATGCTTTCTGTATATTCCTAGATGTTGCTTTTACACAGTAAATTTCTTTTCTTTGCCATGCTTTGCTTTGATTTGATGTATACTATCAGAGTAAATTTCTATTTGGTTAAAATATTATGGAGAGAAAATATCAGAGTGAATTTCTATTTCCTTTGCTTTGCCATGCTTTTGCTGCTGCTTTTCATATGTTGGTTCACTGGTTAGAAAAATCCTTGGGCTGTTTGTGGACGACAGGGTGACATGTTTTCTGGGTAGCAGTGTAGAGCTAGAAAAATCCTTGGGTCGATATGAGTGGTTTCCTGTCAATATGAGTGCTTTTCTCCTTACTACTTGACAGCTAAAGATTTTATTCAAGAAATGAAATTATAAATTCCATCTGCATTCTATGTTTACATTTTCATAGGGAAACAACTTCAGTGTGCTTGGACTTAGAAGCTGCAACCTCACTTTTACTATGTAGAACAGAGTGTCCCATCTCATTGCCGGCAACTCATATTAGCAGTACCTGTTGAAGAGTTGGACGTTCATAAATGCAAATACTTGACCGAATGTTTTCCTAATTATCATAGGAGGTACCTAAAAATAAAAGAGGAAAATCCTCAACAAATTTGTAATTATTCTATATTTCCTTACAGTAAGACAACTGAAAACAAGTAAGGTTGTACTCACATAATTATTGTTCATAGTTTCCAGTGTATTATTCAGGCACTTAACAATGTTTTGCCAATGCACACTTGATGCTTGCCTTGATAGTGCACTAGAGTGTATGCTTTTCAATGATCCTCGAGATGATCTCACACGACCAGCTCTTGGAGCCTATGAAGATTGACAACTGTTAGATAGATCATATTGCGGTATACACAGATTGGGCATCAAGATGCCTGAGGTACCTGTATGCACATAGTCAATATTGCACTTATTTCCTTCTTCAAGCTATCTCTGATCATGCCATATATCTTCTCGACGTAGGCTGTTAACTGTTGCTTGAAACGTACTGCTGGATACTTAGCCTCTACCATTGGTTTAGTGTCTGTCCTTCCTACCATTCTACTGTAGCCACTTGAAATACCTAATCCTGACGATGATGATCGGGCATTCTGAAAGTGCAGTTTTTGGAACGTAAGCTCATTTTCTTTTCCTGAATGCAAGAGATTCTCAATTTACATCCAGGGACCAGGGCAGGGTACTGGACGGATTCGTAGTATGCATCGCATACAAAGAGGTGGTTTCTACATCCAGAATGCCACGGGAGAAAACAAGGGGGCATGCTTTGACATTAATCTGCTGACTGAAACTAGCTGATGTTTAAAATGATATTGTCTTGTATCTGTAGATTTTATCCTGTTTTATGTACTGATGTTTTCCTAGGTGATTAGAGCTTTCCTGTGATTTATTTGCAGGCCAACAAGGATGCCACTTCATATAGGTACAAGTCAATCAAATTTTGGGACATGATTAGCACACTATACTGTAGAGACCGTGCTACCGGCGCAGGTGCAAGGACAGCTAATGAAAGTGCAGTTGAAATGGCGGAGGAGAATGCTAACACCACTGTCAACAATAAAGATGCCAATTCATCAACTCAAGCGGATGAAGATCGTCCGAAGAAGAGGTATCGATCAGATGACTCAATAGCAACCATGCTTGGTGATAAGTTAGATAATTTTACTGCTGCGTTCAAAGCCGATGTTCTCGAGCCTCCACCAAAGCCAGCATCTCCTGAAGAAATCTGGGCTGTTCTTGATGGCATACCAGATCTGGAAGATGATTAGCAGTTGGCAATATATGATGTTCTTGTAGCTGATGATCGCAAGTTCAAGTCTTTGGTGGCACTGCCTGAACGGATGAAGAAGAAGTGGGTGCTCAAGCAGATAAACGCATAATTTGGATCTTCCTTTGTATTCGGATCTTTCTTTGTGTTGTAGTAGTCTGCCATTTTATCTTGCGTAACTTATTCAAACTCTAGTGTATTTATTATGTCGATCTATCTTTGTTTTATGGACTGAACATGGATTAGAACTTTGAAACTTGGATGATGTGTGTTTTGAGGTCCAAAACTTATGAGAAGTACCGTTGCAATTACTTGATGCATGTGTTTTTATTCTAGTACATGGTAGCTATTTTGAAATTCCATTTTGAATTCCGTCATCATTTTCAAATTCCCGTGACAGCCAAACATGTGGGTGTTTTTGGAATCACAATATAAATGAAATGAATACATGCATTCATTTCATTTCTACCAAATGAAATGAATACCTGGGTGCCAAACGACCTCTAAGATTAATTTACTTAGACCACGCGTGAGACTAACCAGATTCGCCTACTTGGCTGTGCTCGTGGAGACGAGAGGAGATCGGGAGGATCTCCAGATTGTCAACCAATCTCGATCGATCGCCTGCAACAGGCTGGGGCAATCAAGTCAACTTCAGGTTACTTGTAAGTACATCCCATAAGAGCATCTCCACTAGCATTCCCGATTCGGACGTCCAAATTAGGTTTGAACGCCAAAATTCGGTCCAGTTGCGTTCTCATGAACCTCTTTTCGTCCGGATTCGGTTGAACTTTGGTCCGGTCTTTCCAGTCCATTCCCAGAATTTTGGGAACGCCCTGAAAATGCCGGACGAAGCGAAAATGGGCGTGGGCTAGCACTGTCGGCGAGAGAAGGCCGAAATCCCGCCCTTTTCTTGCTCCCCCACTCCCGCCACTTCGCCGAGCTCCCGCCCTCCATGCCGCCTAAGAGCTTCGTCAAACCCAGATCGAATCTTGGCGAGGTTTCAGGGGAGAAGAAGACAAGGAAGCCGAGAGCACCGACGACGAAGCTGGAGGGCATGTCCATCGCCGAGTGGGTGGCCACTACGCAGAGGAGGAAGATCCGTCGGACGAACGAAAGGAGAGGTCGAAGCTCAGGCAAGAACAAGAGCAGGCCGAACAGTAGGCGGCGATGATGGCGGTGAATCAGGCAAAGCAGACGGCGGCGTCACGCGTGGCGATGATGGGAAGCCAGGCAAGCGTCGGCTCGCCGGCCGGATTATCGCCGCTGGCTTCCAGGAGAGCCAGACGAATGCTCGGCAGAGGTACTCCTTGTCCCCTGAGTTCGATGGCGGGTTCAACCTCAACGTGGTCTTCCCCTGCCCCGCGCCTCGCCCTTCTTCGGCCTTCAACGTCGACATGAACATCCCCTACTCCACCTATCCGGCGTACGCGGGTCCTTCGTCGGCGATGCGCTGCGGCCCACTGCCTTTCGGCGGAAGCTCGTCGCAAGTAACCTACGGCGAGGCCGGCGCCCACAACCCGTTTGGCGGAATTTCGGCCGTCATGTCGTCTGATACATACATGCAGGACATGATCGCCCAAGGCTCGGCCGTCCACCCCTCCTTCTTCACTCAAGAACAGTCCCGGGCCTATGCTGAACACGGTATCGAGTCTCAGGATTTCGCTGACCCTGGCACCGAGGAGACGCAGGCACAACCGATGCAGGCCGAGGACGCTGAGGTTGATGCCGTGGTTCCGACGAAGGGCAACAAGGGTAAGAAGAAGCCGGGCACATTGGCGTCGGAGGCACGCATCAAGTGGACGGCGCCCAAGGACCTTTGTCTCGCCGAAGCTTGGAAAACGGTGAGTATGGATCCCTTCACCGGTGCCAACCAAAACTTCAATAACTATTGCAAGCGCGTGAAGCTAGCATTCGACGAGCGTAGCCTTTGCGACCCAATGTATAACAAAATTCATATGGAGCGAGGGAAGAAGGCCATGACCAACCATTGGGGGCTCATCCAACATGCGTGTAGCAAGTGGCACATGTGCGTGGAAGAGGTGGAACGCAAACAAGCCAGCGGGTAAAATATGGACAACAAGGTATTCACGAATACTAGCCGAAGTTATGACAAGCTCAAACATATCTTGACACACTTTGTCTTCCATTTTGCAGCTCCTTCGTGCACTCGCTTTGTACCGGGAGGACATGAAGGCGGAGTTCAAGTTCCACCATATGTTCCACGAGATCGAGCACTGCGAAAAATGGCGGGACACTCGCCTGAGCCTCGCCAAGCCAAGGACGGCGTGTACAACCCAGAGGCCCCTCCCCTGCTGCCGGCGAAGGAAGGCCGGAGATCGGCCAGAAGAAGGCGAAGATGCTCAAAGCCGCCGGACCTCCCGCAGAGCGTCTCCAGGCTTCAATCGAGAAGTGCATCGCCAACACGAGGGCACACGCCGAGAAGAGGGTCAAGAAGATCGACGAGAGGTGGGCGCAACTTCTCCAGAACCAAGGCCAGAAGATGGACCTCCTCAAGGCCACCGCCAAGAAGAGGAACACGGATCTCCAGTTCCTGATGGGCGGCGAGGACACGTCGACGATGAGTTCGCGGTCAAGGTCTGGTACATGGCGCGCCGCAATGCCATTCTCCAGGAGGACAACGCCGAGATCACGCATGTCACTGCGCCGAACGCCCCTGCGCCGAACGCCACTGCTACGCCGAGCTCCGCTTCCACCTCCTCCAACCAGTCGGCCGAGACGCCCGACCCCGCCGCATCGACCACGCCGCAGGAGCCTATACCCTTCGACGACTGATGGCCGAGCCTTTTTACCCAGTTCTGTAATAATTTGTCGTCGGACTTGTTGGGCGTTATTCTGTCAAACACCTTTTGGTCGAGCTATCACCGACGGGAACGATAAAAATTTGAATATGTTACCGTTTTCTCTTCGTCTGGAAACACGGCCTGGGTACACGAATGGAAAACTCGGCGTTCCCAGGACGAAATCTAGTTTCGTCCGGCCAAAAATAGGTTCGGATTTTGGACTGGCAACGTCCAACCAGTGGGGATGCTCTAATCCCAGTGCCTAATGATGTTTATGTGTTCTTAGCTTGCAATCGGTTGATGTTTAAGTTGTTCCAAACGTTCTAACATGGCCGATTAGATTATCGAGATCTGCTAGATATGCTCTATGATTAATTTACTTAGATCATGCGCAACGCGAGGCACTGAGATTGATCGGTCCAGGCGAAAAGGATTCGCCCCAAGAACTAGTTTACACTAGCCAGTTGGCACGTTTGAGATGGCTGAGCGACCAGAGACCCCCGCGAGGCGCCAGCCAATCCTGCAAGAGGTAGGTAGGTGGGGCGAGCTGCGCCTTTGCCACCCACTATATAAGGGAGCTGCGCCTGTGATCGAGCACTATCCCGTCCAGCAGCGAGCTCCGGCCGGAGAAGCTTTGAGAGTTGACAAGAGTCGGAGAGAAACAGAGGCTCGCGAGCGGGATGGAGACGACGCCGGAGAGCAGGCGGCTGTTCGCGACGGAGAGCTTAGGGGGCAGGGGGCCGCACAGGCTCCACGCCGTCACGGTGGCCGCCGGGATACTCCTGGTGCTCTACTACAGGGCCACGCACGTGCCGGCCGCCGGCGAGGGCATGCTGGCGGCGGAGCTCTGGTACTCGGCCTACTGGGTCATCACGCAGTCCGTGCGCTGGAGCCCCGTCCACCGCCGCCCCTTCAAGGACAGGCTCGCCGCCAGGTTTGTCCATCTTCATGAGATATACAGTACCATGCAGCAAGCTAGCTCTGACTTTTTTTTTTTTGCGGGGGAGCGCTGGCTCCGAGTTGCTTACCTTCCATGAATATCTCTCGTCTTGTTAGAACCTGGTAAGATGATTTCCGTGCCGTGTTCTTCTTGGGCATGTTGTAGAGCTGAACGGGCGTCTCAGAAGTCATTAACATGCCTCCGCCTGAAGAGATCACCTAGCTCTATTTGATGTCTGCGTTTTTAAGCAAAAACCTTCTAAAGCTACCCTCTTCGTCTGAAAATAAGTGACTTAGCTTTAAAATATATGTAAGTACACATGCGAATCTAAACAAATATCCCCCTCCCCCCATTCCCCCCCCCCCCCACCCACCCCCACCCCCCACACACACACCACCCACCCCCCATCGGATGGTTTGGTGTTTTGATGATCCCTATTTTATTAACCGCAACTTCTGTATTTATCATTGTCTTCGTCACCGCCCTTCCAGTAGATATTGATGGTATTCGTGCCTTTAACCGGCCACTTGTCCCGCAAGTACCTCTATCCAACTAGTGGTTCTTTTTTATACCCATTTCTTGTAGTCTAATGCTGCTGGTAAGTACTTGTTTACTTCGTTATAAAAGTATAATAATGGGTAGACTGGTACCCACTACTGGTACTCCATCTTCACTAAGGTAAAACATTGTAGTTCTTTTTAGAAATATATGTATCTAGACATGTTTTATTATTAGCAAATTAAACAAAAGTTTGATGCTGTTGTACTACTTGTTATTCCTTGAACTTTTAAACGTAGCACAAGAGTTTCTATTCTGCAAGATGATATTCAAAAGCAAATGGTAAGATCGTTTGGAAGAATGATTGCCTCAAAACATAGGATCCAATACCAAGGCCAAAGTGCATATATAATAAAGTTCAGTTAGACTATCATGGAGTGGTTCCTTGTAATAAGTCCATTTTACCACATCAACTCTTACCTGATTCTGTAATTAATCACCGACCGATAAATCTTGCAGTCTACACCTCACAATTGTCACAATCTTATAAAAACGAAGGGACCTATTTCGACAGCTGAAGGGTGTTTAGTGTACTACTGCGCTGTTATTTTTGGACATATAAGCCAGCACTGCATATGTATGGCGCACTAAGCATTAACACAGTTACTATGTTATTTGCAAGGTATGGGGAAAGACTACCTTGCGTGGACATCTTCGTATGCACTGCAGACCCACAATCAGAGCCACCAAGTCTTGTCATCTCCACCGTCCTATCGCTCATGGCATACGATTACCCAACTGAAAAATTAAGCGTGTACCTTTCTGACGATGGGGGCTCAATTCTCACTTTCTATGCTATGTGGGAAGCCTCGTCATTTGCAAAGCATTGGATACCATTCTGCAAGAGATATACCATTGAGCCGAGGTCACCAGCTATTTACTTCTCAGAGTCAGATGGGCTTCAAGATTTGTGCACTCCAAAAGAGTGGTCACTTATCAAGGTATAAGAACATATTCCAAACATCTTTTTAACATGTGTAATCAAATGTCTAATGAACATGGAATGAATTAGAACACATGACTAGATTGGATATTAATAATTCAATGTCGAGGGTGTGCAACCTACCCAAGGTGCTCAACATATGGCATTGCAACTAACAATATCATTACATTTTTTGGGCAGGACATGTATGACGAAATGACTCAGCGAATTGATACAATTGTTATGTCAGGCAAAATTCCTGAAGAAACCAAAGCAAACCATAAAGGATTTGATGAATGGAATATTGAAATTTACTCAAAAGATCATCAACCAATTGTCCAGGTAGGTTTCCTGCCATCCAAAGTGGAGTACATGTTCGTATGATTTTGTAGTAAATAACTTGCACCGTATTTGGGAGTTTGAAGTTCTGAAGTAGTTTCTTTTGCTAGATTCTGATAGATGGGAAAGACCAAAATGCAGTTGACACAGAAGGAAATGTGCTACCAACACTTGTATATATGGCGCGCGAAAGAGGCCTCAACACCACCATAACTTCAAAGCTGGGGCCATGAATGCTCTGGTGCACTCACTACCCTTTCCCCATCATATATATACTAAGTAGACACTTTATTATAAACTTTAGAGTTTTCATTAGAAAATAGACTCATATTCTTGCTTGGCCGCATACTAGTTATACCGAATTCTAGTTCATTTTTAAGTTCCCAAGAAACATTATTGCTGGACAAGAGTAACAAAATTATATGATGTGCCTTTTCCCTTTGAGAAAGTCATAGCATAAAGTTGACACCCAAATAAGACATTTCACGTCATTATATCATCAGTTCACATTATAATTTCTCCCTTATTTGAAAATGCATGAATCTCAATTTGTCCATCCTTTTGTCAAAGAAATGCATTATTTTTTGTTTAAAACATGTTGGTTTTACACATATACAATAACTTATTCATGATTTTTATATACCTATACCATTTAGTAGGTATGTCTGTATAGCATATACTAGAAATTTTGAATAAAATTTCTATGGCCAAATAAAAATTTATTCCATGAAAGGTTGGAATGCTTTCGTCATAATGGATTTTCTGAAGCGTGCTCATTTTTCTACTCAAATGCGGATAAGGGTATCATCGGTGATAAGCAACAGCCCTATCATCATGAATGCGGACTGCGACATGTATTCCAACAACAAAGATGCAATCCGAGAATCCCTATGCTTCTTCCTTGACGAAGAAATGGGTCACAAGATCGGATTTGTGCAGTACCCTCAAAACTATAACAATATGACCAAGAACAATATATATGGGAACTCCCTACAAGTCATTAATAAGGTTAGCAACATAAAATTGTACCTTCAGTACCCTTTTTTAGATTAATCATTATCGTTCTCATTTTCTCTATAATATGAGGAATGATTATGCATGCTCAAATGTCCAGGAACTAACATAGATACTCAATATAAAGGTGGAGTTGCGTGGTTTGGACAGCGTGGGTGGCCCTCTGTATATTGGCACCGGATGTTTCCATAGAAGGGAGATCCATTGCGGTAGGGGATTCACCAAAGACTACAAGGAAGACTGGAATGGAGGAATCAAGGACCAAACACAAGAAAGTATACATGAGATTGAGGAGAAAGCGAAGTTCTTAGCAACCTGCACATATGAACTTGGCATGAAGTGGGGAGATGAGATTGGGCTAAAATATGGTTGCCCAGTGGAGGATGCAATCACCGGATTGGCAATACATTGCAGAGGATGGGGGTCAATCTGCAACTTACCTACAAGACCAACGTTTTTGGGTGTAGGTCCAATAACACTTGCTCAGACACTGCTGCAACACAAGAGATGGAGCGAGGGTAATTTCTCAATTTTTCTTTCAAAGTACTGCTCATTCTTGTTTGGTCATGGAAAAATCGGATTGCGTCTTCAAATGGGCTACTGTATCTATGGACTATGTGCCCCAAATTCACTCGCGACACTATATTATGTTACCATCCCTTCACTAGCCATCCTCAAAGGCACACCCCTTTTCCCAGAGGTAATGATTCATGATATGAAACCCCTAACCTTAGCTACGTATCTTTTTTTTATCAAAACAAAAACAAATATTCATGTGTCTTCAGATGACAAGTCCATGGATCGCACCCTTCATATATGTCTTCTTTGTGAAGAACTTGTATAGTCTATACGAGGCATTGTCATGTGGAGACACGTTGAAAGGCTGGTGGAATGGACAAAGAATGTGGTTAATTCAAAGAATAACGTCGTATCTCTTTGGTGTCATTGACACACTTCGGAAGTTACTAGGACTGTCACAAATGTCATTCGTGGTTTCATCAAAGGTAAGCGATGAAGATGTATCCAAGAGGTACGAGCAGGAAATTATGGAGTTCGGGTCATCAACTCCAGAACTCGTGATCATTGCAACCATCACGTTACTCAATCTCGTTTGCATGGTGGGAGGGCTTCGTCAAATCACGATAGTTGGCTTGAATGTATTTTCTCCCCAACTCATTATTTGTGGGATGCTAGTGATCACCAGTATCCCGTTCTACGAAGCAATGTTCCTGAGGAAGGACAAGGGCAGCATACCATCCTCGGTGACATTATCTTCTGTTGGCTTTGTGGTGTTGGCCTTGCTGGTAGTGATTCTTGTACCAATAGTCTAGGATCCTATGAGACACACCGATTGTCTAATAAAGTAGTGTGTATAATTCATGGTTCTCTTGACAAAACACTTAACCTGATAAATTTCATGGGTACATGTATGTATGATCAAACTTGAGATCATCAGGTGGCAATTCTCAAAAGAGCGCATAGTGTAGTGAAAGACACTTTATCGGGGTATGCATTAGACTACATATAGCTAAGAATACCTAGCTAGTCCTCTAGCGGGACAATTCCGAATACATATCTAAGAATATTTCGGCGATAAATGTAACAAAGTACTCCAGTATCCTACCAAAAGCCGTCAATTACTCTAACTACCTCCGGGATCGTGGCAATCAAGTATCTAGTCTCTATCTTCCTCTTCAATGCCACAAACAATTTTTTTGAGGGGAACGGCATGTGCTCTGTCTTTACACTATAGGAGAGGAGGGAAAACCCATGGTACAAGAAAAAAATAATTACTAACACCGGTTATATGCGCACATTGCATGTACAACACCGATCTAACTCAAATAGGCCCAGGAGAACGCTTTGCTACCATGTGCTCAACTAGCTTGGCAACAATCACAGTCGGCACAGACTCATTCTAAAAAACCTGTCTGCCAGATTATTGCATAAATCGAGATCGTGATGTCATACTTCTTTTGGTTATCTCTCTTGTCGCGACGAATGTTTGCCCACCATCCATTAACCGTGCACGACAAAGAGATAATTTGAACAACTCTTGGATTCGAGGCCTAGAATTGTGCCCAATAATGCTGGACTTATGGGCTCTGCATGCAGCGAAAACATACAGACTGGCATGTAGTGGGTGGGTTGGTTGAAATTTTTGATCCCTCGCCGAAAACACGGGCCACATTCTCAATTCTTGAACTCGGAATCATCTGTCTGGCTACGTGTTAGGGCTAAGGTTTAGGCGATCCGCGGGCGATCTCGCGCCGCCAACCTTTTCCGCACGGGAGCGTCATGAGTATACGGAGTCATCGTGTCTCGGAAGTCACGAAAGAGTCCAGATCTCTTGGGATGGGGAATCCGGGAAGAGTACGCCGTGGCCTATCGGTGGCGTCGGTGGGAGTTTCGGATATGTTGTTCTCTAATAAGGACTCCGCGATCGTGGAGCCAGCTAGTCAACACGCCGTCTTCGATAATCCTCTGTACGCATACGACCCTGGTCTTGATCGTGATCACGCAATAACTCCTGTGATGGCCACTATTCACAATGGGGGTGATCAAGGGGGAGCCGGTGAGGCACCTTCCCACCCGAAGTTGCTTATGGGGACGTCGCAGGATCCAAGTCGTGGCTGTTAGATGTATATTTGTATATGTGTATTTTCCCCACCTGTTAGGGGGTTTCCTGCATATTCTCGCCTGTACATGTAACTATATGTTGTGGCCTTTGGCCCCAGGGAATACAACTTGTCTATTCCTAACATGGTATCAGAGCCGGTTTTAGGGTTTTCGTGCCTACCTGTCCTCTGCCTATGATCGCCGCCGCCGTCAGCTCGCCCCGGCCACTGCCGGTTCCCGTTCTGACCGCTTGGTCTCGCCGCCGTGGTACTGTGCTTCCAATCCCCGGATCGATCTGCCGCCGTGGTCCTCTGAAAACCATCTACACCCAATTCTGCCTTACCCTCGTGCATAACCGCTCACTTCCGCTCGGGCCCCGCCACTGCTACTCCCTGCCACGCCCTCCTTCTATACTCCCTGCCCCGCGTACTTCTGGCCAGCGCCCCGCTGTCTCCCTGCTGGCTCTTTCCCGTCTCTTTCGTCCGACCTGATCGTTGAAAAAAAATGATGCTGTCTCCGTCTCTTGCTGTTGTTTCTTCCGATGCTCCCGTCATGCGCTCGGGTCTTCCTTCGTTACTTGTCCCTTTCCCGTCGACTTCATATTTGTCGGCGCGCCACTCTACGTCGGTCCTCGCGGATTATTCCTGTGGTTATCCGACCTCGTCTCCGCTGCCTTGTTGCTCTTCACCTGAAAGAACATGTTGGGCCCCCATGTGTGGTTTTGGTAATTAATGACAATCTTCATGGACTAATGTGTGTATTAAGTTATACTTGTAGGATTTGTCCATTGGCATCGCTTGGAGCATGTGTTGGCTTCAAGGTCGATGAAATGCAAAGAAGATATGTTGGGAAAGCTCAATATGCGAAGTCGATGATGAGGAATTAAGAAGGGCGCTCCATCTTGAGAAGGGAAAGATCGTCTACATCGAGCTCAAGTGGATTGCTCAAGGCAAAGGTATAATCTTGATAGGTTTTCCCTTTTGCCGGTCTCTTGTTGTGTGTAGGAGACCGAGTTTAGGATAGATAACCGTACTATCAAGAGGGTCTCTCGTATGAGTAATTTGGTCACATCGTTCGGAGAGAGCTCAAACCTTTGCATACTTGCATCATCGTATTTGGTTGTTATTTGGTTTTATCCATGTGAGGATATAGATCTTGTGGTAATCTCCATAACAAGCTCTTGTTCATCAAAATCGGATCTCCCATTTGTATCTTGTTGCAATTTTGATTTATGCGGCTTTTCGATTTCTCACCAAGTGAGGTATATCACATTATTCTACTTGATACTTTCTCACTTGATGATAATCAATATTTCCACTTTTTATTGGGAAGCCCTTGTCACCCTCTATCCAACGCAATTTGAATCGGGTCAATCGGAGCTTCCAGTCAAAAGTTATTGCCGTTTGAACATTGGCCTATCTGTTCCCCTTGCAAAATCTTCTGTGTCAACCAGTAGTACCGGATCTTCAACCGGTACTACCGCTTGACACCGGTACTACCGGTTGGCACTGATCAAAAGGGAGAAGGGTGAGTACTAGTCAGTACCCACCGGTACCTGAGCCAAGACTACCGCCCAACCGGTAGTACTGGCTAAGCGGTACTACCGCTTGAGGCGGTCGTACCGCTCGTCGGTACCGCTGCATACTGACTAGCACCCTCCCCTCTCCATTTTGGTCAGTCCCAAGCGGTACTTGGGACCGGTACTACCGCCTGGACCGGTAGTACCGCTTACTACCTCCGGTACTACCGCTCGGGGGTAGTACCGCAAGGGCGTACCGCCCAAAGACTGAAGAACCTGAAGAACAAGGTCACCACCGGTACCTGGTCCGGTACTGGACCGGTAGTACCGCTTGCAAGCGGTACTACCGCTTGAGTACCGGTACTACCGCTTCTTTCAGGCTCCAACGGCCATATTTTGCCCAGCCCTATAAATAGCTTTGCCCCTTTGCCTTTTAGGGTTACTTCTTTCTCCTCTTTGGATCTAAAGCTTTGCCCCTATTTGCCTTACTCCTTAAGCTTGATTTCTACTCATCCCTCCATTGATTCTTGGATATATTTGAGGGGGTAGTTGGAGGATATCTAGATCTACGTTTTAACCAAACCAAAACATCTCTTTGTGAGTGTATCTTTGGGGATCTAGATTTTGGGGGATTTTGTGTCTCTCTTTGATTCCTCCTCTCTTGTTCCCCCAATAGCTTTAGTAGCTTTGTTGGAACTTGAGAGTGAGGGATTTGAGCATCTTTGTGGTGTTCTTGCCATTTGCATTTGGTGCATCGGTTTGAGTTCTCTTTGGAGGATTTGATTTGAGTTACTCATTGGAGCTTGTCCCTCTTGGGTTCTTGGAACCCTAGACGGTTTGTGGCCTTGGTGGCATTGTGGCCTTGGTGGCATTTGTTGGGAGCCTCCAATTAAGTTGTGGAGTTGTGCCCCAACCTTGTGAGAGGTTCCGGTTGCCACCGACAAGTGCACCGATAGTGGAAGCGTGGATCGATCCCATTGGGGTGACATTCACCGGAGAATAAGGGAGGCCTTTGTATGCGTTGGTGGTTTGATACCACCCCCTCTCCAAACGAGACGTACTCCATGTTGGGAGGAACTCGGTAAAATATCGGTGTCCCCGCGTGCCTCGGTTATCTCTATACCCGAGCTCTTTACTTATGCACTTTACATTGTGATAGCCTTCGTGCTTGAAGTAATATATATCTTGCTATCACTTTGTTGCTTGTATTGCTTAGCATAAGTTGCTGGTGCACATAGGTGAACCTTAGTTGTTCTAGGTTGTGCTTAACAAAGTAAACACTAGTTTTATTCCGCCTTTGTTGAGCCACTCTAGGAAAAGTTTTAATCGCCTATTCACCCCCCATCTAGGCGACATCCGTATCCTTTCATCACCAACTCTGTCTACGTCGGTCTGCCGCTCTACATCGCTTTTCGCGGCCTTTTCACGTGGTTATGGCCGCGCTTCGCCGTCCCCGTCTATGTCGGCCCGCCGCTCAACATCGACTCTTGCGGTTTCTTCAGGCGGTTGTGACCGTCCTTCGTTGACTCCGTCTTCATCGGTGTATTGCTCTCCGTCGTCACCTTTGGCGGCCTCTGTGTGTGTTGGTGATAGCTCCTCGTCGGCACCTGATTGTACCTCGACCTCTCCAGTCGTGCCCCTTTCTGCGCATGAGATAGCGCAGCTTCGATGCCTGCTTGATGCTTGGGATTCTTCACCGACAGGTTCTGCTGGTTCTGCGACTGAGTTTTCTGGCATTGAGCGACTACCTCCTCCTTCTCCAGGTACATCCCCATGGCTTCTTGATACTGGAGCTTCTTTTCATATGACTCCTGATTCTTCCTCGTTGCATTCTGTTCGACCCTCCTGTTCGTGTTCTTACTGCCGATGGTACCCCTCACCCAGTCATTAGTCGAGGCATTCTTAGTACTTCCTCGTTTTATGTTCCTTCTGTTGCGCATGTTCCTCAACTTTACATGCAACTCTTTTCTGGTAGTCAGATCATTGACTCTCGTTGTACCATCACTCTCGACTTTGATTCCTATTCTGTTCAGGATCGTCGCACCGGCACTATGCTTGGTTCTGGCCCCCGCCGCCATGATGGCCTCTGGGAGCTTCACTGTCTTCGTCTTCCTTCGGATGCCACCGTCGCTAGTTCCTCGGCATCTGTAGCTGTCGCTACTAGCTCTTTTCAGCAGTGGCATCATCGTCTTGGACATTTATGTGGTTCTCGCCTCTCGTCTTTAGTTCATCGTGGTGTTCTGGGGTCTGTCTTCGGAAACGCTTTTTTGGATTGTCAGGGCTGTCAGCTTGGTAAGCAGATTCAGCTACCGTATCCTCACAGTGAGTCTGTGTCCGAGCGTCCTTTTGATCTTGTTCACTCTGATGTTTGGGGTCCAGCTCCTTTCCCCTCGAAAGGAGGTCATCGCTACTATGTTCTCTTTATCGATGATTTTTCTCATCACACTTGGATATATTTCATGCGATCTCGCAGTGAGGTGTTGTCCATTTATCGGCGCTTTGCGGCTATGGTCCGCACTCAGTATTCCTCGCCCATTCGTGTGTTCCGTGCTGATTATGCTGGTGAGTATATCTCTCAGCACCTGCGTGGTGTTCTTGCTGAGCAGGGCACCCTTGCTCTTTCTTGTCCCGGTGCACATGCTCAAAATGGTGTCGCTGAGCGTAAGCATCGTCATATTCTTGAGACCACACGTGCTATGATGATTGCTTCTTCTCTTCCGCCGCATTTACCGAGGCTGCCACGTCGACTTATCTCATTAACATCCAGCCTTCTGCTGCCCTCCAAGGTGGCATCCCTCTCGAGCGTCTCTCTGGTGGTTCTCCAGACTTCTCGGCTCTTCGTACGTTTGGTTGCGTTTGCTATGTTCTTCTCCCTCCTCGTGAACGCACCAAACTGACCGCTTAGTCTGTTGAGTGTGTATTTCTTGGCTACAGTGATGAGCATAAGGGCTATTGCTGTTGGGACCCTGTTGGTCGTCGGATGCGCATCTCTCGTGACGTCATGTTTGATGAGACGCGTCCCTTCTACCCTCGCCCCACCTCTGGTACCTACCCGGTGGATGATATCTCCTTTCTTCTGTTTCCTGATGCACCTCCTTCTGTTCCTATTGTCCCTCCTCCTGGACCTCGTTCTGATGCGCCCTCTTCATCCCCGGCGCCATCCTCTTCGACTCTGTTGTCCTCCTCCCCACCTAGTTCTCCTTTTTCTTCTTCTGATCCTTCGCCCACCTCACCGTTGTCTCCTTTTCCCTTTCATTATTCTCGTCGCACTCATGTTCCAGATCCTCCTCATGATGTCCCTTCTTCTTCTTCTTCTTCTTCTTCTTCTTCTGATATGTCTTCTTCTTCTTCTTCTTCTTCTTCTTCTGATATGTCTTCTTATTCTTCTTCTGACGATCTTCCCTCTCCTCTTCCGGCGACTCGTCCACATCGTGCTCCAGACCGTTACTCTCCTAGTCAGTACGGTCTTTCTGTTGACTCCGAGCCGACTTCTTATCGGGATGCTGAGCGTCATCCTGAATGGCAGCTTGCTATGGCTGAGGAGATTGCTGCGCTTGAGCGCACTGGCACCTGGGATCTTGTCTCTCCCCCTCCCGGTGTTCGTCCTATCACGTGTAAGTGGGTTTATAAAATTAAGACCCGCTCTGATGGATCTCTTGAGCGCTACAAAGCGCGTCTTGTAGCTCGTGGCTTTCAGCAGGAGCACGGCCGTGACTATGATAAGACTTTTGCCCATGTGGCTCATATGACCACTGTGCGTACTCTTCTTGCTGTCGCTTCTGTTTGACACTGGTCTGTGTCTCACCTTGATGTTTAGAACGCTTTTCTTAATGGCGAGTTGAGTGAGGAGGTTTACATGCAGCCTCCTCCCGGGTACTCTGTCCCTGATGGGATGGTCTGTCGCCTTCGGCGTTCTCTTTATGGCCTGAAACAGGCCCCTCGTGCCTGGTTTGAGCGTTTTGCCTCTGTGGTGACTGCTGCTGGTTTCTCTCCCAGCGCTCATGATCCAGCGCTGTTCGTCCACACTTCTCCTCGTGGACGCACTCTTCTCCTTCTTTATGTTGATGATATGATCATTACTGGTGATGATTCTGAGTATATTGCCTTTGTTAAGGCTCATCTTCGTGAGCAGTTTCTTATGACCGATCTTGGTCCTCTCCGCTATTTCCTTGGGATCGAGGTTTCTTCCACTTCTGATGGCTTTTCTATCTCTCAGGAAAAGTATATTCAGTATCTTCTTGCTCGTGCTGCTCTTGGGGATGAGCGCACTGTTGAGACTCCTATGGAGCTTAATGTTAAGCTTCCCCACCGATGGTGATCCTCTTCCTGATCCGACGCGTTATCGCCATCTTGTTGGGAGTCTTGTTTATCTTGCTGTCACTCGTCCTGATATATCTTATCTTGTTCATATTCTGAGTCAGTTTGTCTCAGCTCCTACCACTGTCCACTATAGTCATCTCCTCCGTGTTCTTCGTTATCTTCGTGGCACGATTACTCATCGCCTTTTCTTTCCTCGTTCCAGCTCTCTCCAGCTCCAGTGCTACTCGGATGCTACTTGGGCGAGTGATCCTTCGGATCGTCGTTCACTTTCTGCTTACTGTGTGTTTCTTGGTGGTTCGCTTGTTGCTTGGAAGACGAAGAAACAGGTTGCAGTTTCCCGTTCGAGTGTAGAGGTCGAGTTGCGAGCTATGGCCTTGTTGATTGCTGAGGTGACATGGTTACGGTGGTTGCTTGCAGATTTTGGGGTCTCTGTTACGACACCCACTCCACTTTTGTCTGACAGTACAGGTGCTATCAGTATTGCACGTGATCCGGTCAAGCATGAGCTTACCAAGCATATTGGTGTTGATGCTTTTTATACACGTGCTCAGGTGCAGGCTCAGGTTGTTGCGCTTCAGTATGTGCCTTCAGATTTGTAGTTGGTGGATTTCTTTACAAAGGCACAAACTAGAGTGCAGCATGACTTCTTACTCTCCAAACTCAGTGTTGTGGATCCACCATGAGTTTGTGGGGGGGGGGGGTGTTAGATGTATATTTGTATATGTGTATTTTCCCCACCTGTTAGGGGGTTTCCTGCATATTCTCGCCTGTACATGTAACTATATGTTGTGGCCTTTGGCCCCCAGGGAATACAACTTGTCTATTCCTAACAGTGGCAACGTTCGTCGACTGGTGGGCGCTAGTAGAGGACTGGAAAGCAGCAATTGGCAGTCAGCGAGGAGGGAGGGCTACCAGATCAAGATGAGGTTTTGGAGGGGGAGGTGGATATGGAGGATGACCACGTTGTTGAACTGGAACCGGATGAGGAAGAGCAACCACCAGAGATTCGGCAGCGTTGGCAGATGATGGGCAGATACGTCTGTCAAAGGAGGCCAAACATAGATGATTTGACAGACCACTTGAACAATAAGGTATGGCACTTGCGGACGGGGGTGAATTTTGCACCCTTAGGGAAGAACTGGTTCAGAATTACTCTGTATTCAGAGGGAGATTTTAATTTTGTGGCGAGAGGAGGTCCATGGATTTACAGAGGCTACCCCCTGCTGGTCGCTAAGATCCAAGGAGAGGTAAGACCCTCGGAAACTGAGCTAAATGTAGTTCCGATCTGGGTGCAGATTTACGATATGCCCTAGAATAGGCAGAAGAAGGAAACAGCTGAGATCTTAGGCAATAAGCTGGGGAAGTTCATTGAGGTAGATCTGGATGCTGAGGGGAACAGTCCGTATGATTTCCTGAGAGTGCGTGTGGAGCTGCCAGTGTATAGACGCCTGAGAACTAGTATAACCACGCAGGTGAAAGGGAAATTAGAGAGAACCAATTATCTGCTTCGATATGAGCGTGTACCATATTTCTGCTTCTGGTGTGGATTTATTGGACATGATGATACGGCATGTGAGAAGAAGAGGATTGGGGTTCCCTCGCTGGAGTATGACTCAAACCTTCGTTGTTCACCTGTGCGTAGGTACGAACGTAGGCAAGCATATGCTCCCCCACAGCTGCGCCCCAGTCAGCACCCACAAGCACGCAAGGAGTTAAACTTCTCATCAAGTGGTGATAACTCGGCCACGTTAGGTGTTCCCAATGACAGTAGGAGGAATCGAAATATCATTAGGTATTTGGGACAGCATATCCCAGAGAAAATTGACGTGTGGGATGGTTTTGAGGACCAAGAGAGGGAGGGATCATCAAAAATAGACGCCGAGCTGACAGACAAGATTAATCATTTGAACCTGCCTGTGGTTCAGTCAGAAGGACTAGCTGGGCAGACAGAGAATTCCAAAGAGAACCACTGGGCGCCATGGACGCGGAGTTGGGGCGAGGAAGGAGCAGCCACGAGTTATTGAATCCTCCATTCCGCTTGCCATGTATCCTGCTTATCCTTCTGCAAGCTACCTCACTAGACTGGGGAGCGAGGAAATGATATCACCCCTACATGGTCTCAGTTCGCTGGTATTTAATGGGGATACAATAATGTCTGATGCTGATTCAATACTTGGCAAGAGGGCTGCGACGCAGCAGGAGGAGGAATCAGAGAATCGGGCAATGGCGATCGTCCCCTTGGAGGATTTTCTAGAGGAAGGAAAACTGAAGAAGGGGCGCAGTGACAAGGTGGATGTCGAGTTTACTGGAGTGAGGGGTGTTTTGGAGGCAACCAGCCTTGGGGCCGCTGGTAAACTGACGGGTTCGCAAGGTGCGACCCGTCAGGGGCAATGAATTGCCTCAGTCTGAACTGTCGGGGAGCGGGGAATAAACCGATAGTTCGTGATGTTGTTGGCCTATGTAGGTCAACTTATGCAAAAATCGTTTTCCTCAGTGAGACAAGACAACAAGCAGAAAAAATGAAGAGGCTCCGAGGTCGTTGTAACACCCTCAGAATCGGACCTATGCAAGTTTCAGCGTTTCCCGCCAAACCCGCATAGAAACGATTCAAAGGTGCCCACCAGGCACTTTCGTGCGGGTGGAAAACGAAGTAATAACATTACACAACAGTCATCGATGGGACCCACAGAACAGATATATATATACAACACGACTCCATGAGTCAAGAATACAGATATACGATACAAAGATCCAAATCACCTTGAGAACGATACAGCGTCCGACTACGGACAAGATGCAAATGGGGCTAAGAGCCCTGAAGAATAACCAATGGCGTCCATAACCCCCGCCTGCCAAGCGGAAGGGTAACCTGCTAACGTCGATCCCAAAACCTGCTTAAACAAAAGGGTGCCGACAAAGGGCAAAGGAAAAGAGGAGCGTCGATCGAGGCCAAGACACGGCGAGGCTAGAATTGGCGGTCCTCGCCTACATAGGTATGGTGGATCAAGCGGCGGCAGCATGCACTAAACAACCTATAGAGACTCGATACAACTGGCGACTATTAGAGAGGGGTAAGAAAGACCTATTCGGAGCCAACCTGATGCTATCACCAAACAAAACCCATCCTGGTATTTCCCCCTCGAGACCAAACGAGGAAGTCAACCGAGGAACTTACACAGTTGGCAGTTTTACTTATTCAGTTATAGTTGCAGCAATTACTAGTCAGGTTTAGATAATCATCCTGATAAAATAAGCAGTGGGCCGTTTTAGTTAACCATTCCGTTATAGTTGCAACACTTACTAATCAGATACAGATAGCATGAGATAACCCAAAACCCAGCAGTTGTTGGTACTTTTATTCAGCCATTCCGTTGTAGTTGCAATAATTACTAGTCAGATACAATGGTCGCAAGCGACACTCCAAACAAGCAATTGTGGGCATTATTATTTAGCCATTCCATTATAGTGAAGATGATTACTAGTCATTATAAAGTCAAATTTATAGCAATAAACTTTAGTTATGCTTGTCTATGATCGAGATACTGTGCTCCAAGTCGTCCATAACCGCGGACACGGCTTTCAGAAAGTTTTACCCGGCCGGGGTGCACAAATAGCAACACACACTCGATCAACCTCGGAAAAACCAAATCAAAACCCAACGAGGCCTTCACAACAAAGCAATCACAGGATTCAGAAATATTTCAGGGGGCCACCCCTTGGAGTCTTACCCGCAACGAAGTAAGCTAGCTCCGAGACGGACTCAAGGTTTGGGTGGACGGCTGTGAGCGACTGGGAACCCAAAACTGGGCTTGTCGACACCGCGTAAACGTGTCCCGATCCTAAACAGTACAGTGTGCTATCTGTCGCACAATTGTAAATACAGAAGTAGCATGGCATAAGTACAGGATAGTAAATAAAACCTCAAACTAGTTTGTGGCCCCAAGAAATAAGACTGAATCAAGCTCTGGCTCAGGGGGGTCCCATATACCTCCCGGATGTGGATAGCGCGATAAATCAAGGAACATGTATCAAGTACTCGGGGTCCTACGGGACACAAGTGGGCGTTCGGAAACCAAATATTTTCTATCACCCACCGATGCCTCTGCTTACTTCAATTTTAGTTGTTAAACAGGAATTAAAGTGAACGATAAGTAAAGCCATGATCATCTCCAACATCAAACATGCGGCAAGGCTCCAACAACTGTGGCACTTGACGACACGCAACAGCACTTGAGCAAGCGACTACGACGCGCAAGTCCAAACTATCTACCAAGCAACAGGTAATAGGAAGTGGCCAAGGCAATATAGGGCTGCACGGGATATCACGGATACGGAAACTAGAGCATCGCAACACAGATAGCAATAGATCAACATGAGGGAATAAATACTATAAAAGTAAGATAGGTAGAAAGGGGGAGATGCTCGCCTGAAAACATGGTCGAAGGTTCAACCGAAGATCGGGGCGAAGCTCACATCAACTCAACGGCCTTATCCGCGAAGAAGAAAAACACTAGAATAACACCGGATGCAATATTTAATACTATGGCAAAAGATAGGCATGATGCGTGTATGATGTATGGCATGGCAAAGGTGCGATGCAATTAGGTCATATTAAGCGGAACCGGGGTTCCGACAATTAATTAGGTGGTTCATGTTGTTTATCTACCCCGCAATTTAAATGTTGTTTAACAAGGCAAAATATATCACCGGTTCGCTACACACATTTAAATGAGGCCAATATAAGACTAGATTTGCCCGCATATGGGCCCCATATTTAATTATAAGGTGAATCGGCGGAAGGCCCCCAAACCACACAATATGCATGCGAGATGAACAATTAATATGCGGCAAGTTGTATTATATTGTAAAATAGGGTTTTCGGGAAGGGGTTCACACATTAGGGTTCGACGATCTTGAGGTTCCGGGGTTCGGGGTTCGGTCTCAGGGTTCAGGGTTCGACGGCCTCGGCGGGATCGTTCTCGGATATCTGCGGTCGATCTTGTCGCATCCGGGAGCAGGACTTGGGTCGGTGTCGGGCGCATCGGGTTCGTTTGGTCGGTGCCGTTCTTGTCGTCGCGAAGATCTTGTCGGGTCCACGCTTCGGATTCCGTAAGGCGATCTTGACGCTCCGTGTCGAAGTCCTTGAGGGTTCCTCCTAATTCACCGGTGGCGAACTTGGAAACGGCGTCAGGGTCCTCGGGGTGCGCCAGGTCCATTCTTCAAAACGTCGTGGTCGAGACGATCTTGGCGTCCAAGTAGAAGACCTTCGGCCATCGGATCCATGCTTCAAGGGTCCGCGGCGAGCTTGTCCGATGGCGATAGACCTTGGGGTTCTGGGGGTTCGACGAGGTACGGTCTCGGCGTTCGTGAAGAAAGGCATGGCGTTCCAAGAGGCGGTCATCGGGCCCATGTCGACGATTTACGGTTTTGGTGATTCTTGACCCCATCTCGGTACTTCCTCCACTCGATACCGTACTACACGGTACCGAGGCAGAGGAAACCGAGAGCTCCCAAACGGAGCAGCACTGCATCGGGCGACGACGACTGCGAAGCAACGGCGAGGCACATGCGGGCGCCGGAGACGCTGGCGGCGGCGGACATGGCGTGGATGGCGGAGGGAACGGGCTGGCGAAGCGGCGAGCACGCAGGCTACCGGGCGAGCTCGGCGACGTGGCTCGAGCTGGCGGAGGCCGACGGCGGGAGGGGCGGCGCGAGGCGGAGGTTCAGCGCGGGAGGGTCCGCGAGGTTGACGGGAGGCAGAGGGAGGACGGCCAGCGGCGGTGAGGCGGCAGTGGGGACGGCGCACCGGCCGGGCGGCAGAGGGGCCTCGACGGCGGTTGGCGCCGAGCGGGCGAGGGGAGGCGGCTGGGCGGCGGTCGCGGGGCCGGCCCAGACGGTGGAAGGGCGACCGAGCAAGGGCAGCCGGGATGCGCGGTGGGCTGCGAGGATGGGTCGTGAGGCGCGGCCGAGGCGGCCGTGGCGGGAGGTCGGGTGGCTCGGCGCGGCGACGTGGAAGGAGGAGCCGGTGTGAGCCGAGGCCGGGCTGGAGGCGGCCGGGTCCGGGCGCGACGACGAGGCACTGGTGGCGGGCACAGCCTGAGGAGGAGGCGAGTGGAGGGAAGAGGACGAGGCGAGGAGGGCCGAGGCGGGGTGGAGGCGGGCGCTGAGGCGAGTGGCGTGGCGCGGCCTTGACGGAAGCGAGGAGAAGAAGCCAGGGGAGGGAGGAGGAAGAAGGGGCGGGTCGCGCGGGTGGCCAGGGGAGGCATGGGGATCGGGGCAGGGCGTGGGGGGGGCGCGTGGTGGGGTCCACGCGGGTCCGGGGGACAAGGGGGGGTCGGTGGGGTACAGGTGGCAGGGTGGGCTGTGTGTGTGGGCACGTGGTTGAGTGGGGAGAGAGGGAGAGAGGCCAGGGGGTGGGGTCGGCCTGTAGGTGAGATAGGGTAGAAGGGGACTGGGTGAAAAAGAGAGAGAGGGGTGGTGGATCGGTGAGGTGGCAGCAGGGTAGAGGTTGGGTGAGAGGGTGAGGTGGCGGCCTGCGGTTGGTGGGTAGGATAGATTTGGGTGGGGATAGGATTTAGTGGTGGCTGATTAAGAATTTGTGTTTGTTTGGTTCTGTTTAATTTAAATCAAAGCCACTTTGCAAATAGTTTTTAGGGAAATAAAATATCCAATACGCTCGGGGTTTTGCCTTTGAAATAAAGAGGGTATTTGTACAAAGCAAAACTAGGCTTTTCGAAATAGTTCAGACAAACAATGCATGATGATGACGATGCAATGCACAAAAACAACGCGATTTTCTAGTAGTGGTTTTGCGGGATGCCACAGTCGTCTAGGTCTCAAGGGTTTTATTGGGATGGATAGTGATGGGAGAAGTGGAGGACTTGCATTGTTCTGGCATGAACAACTGATTGTGGATGTCCAGGAAGTCACAGATCGATACATTGACGTGTTCATCCAAATTTCATCGCAGGAACCACGTTGGAGACTGACGTGTATTTACGGGGAACCACGGACTGAACGGAGACAGCTCATGTGGGACAAACTGCGAGATTTAAGGGCCCGGTCAGATCTGGCATGGTGTGTTTTAGGTGACTTCAATGAGGCTATGTGGCCTTTTGAACACTTCTCTGCCACGCCAAGATCTGAGAGTCAAATGAGGAACTTCCGGGAAGTACTAGAATTGTGTGAACTTATTGATCTAGGATTCCCGGGGCTCTCTTACACATATGATAATAAAAGAAGTGGTGTAGCAAATGTTCAGGTCCGGCTAGATCGTGCAGTAGCAAGCAATTCCTGGCGCAATATCTTTGCTGAAGCCCGTGTTGTACACAAGGTGACACCCTGTTCTGATCATTGTGCAATTATTCTAGAGTGTGTTGTGGAAGAGTTTCAGGGGACAAGACCGGCTAGGCGACACTATGAGGTCATGTGGGCGAGAGACCCTAGCTTGTCGGAACGGATCGTGATGGCCTGGGAGGATGCTGGGTTGAAACACAACCTTGGAGATGTTCGGGCGGTCCTAGGAACCGTAATGGGCAGGCTACAAGCATGGAGCAGAGAGAAATTCGGCTCAGTTAACAGGGAGCTCGAACTAGCGCGCAAGAAAGTGGATGAACTGACGCAGTTGAATGTTGACAGAGCGGAAATCAGGAGTGTAACATATAAGATGAATGAACTATTGTACAGGGAAGAGATGATGTGGATGCAGCGATCCCGGATCGATTGGCTAAGAGAAGGGGACCAAAACACTCGGTTCTTTCATAGTAAAGCAATATGGCGAGCTCGAAAAAACAGAATAAAGAAGCTAAGGGATGTAAGTGGATCTTGGCAAACTGACCCTCGCACACTAGGTTCCATGGCCACAGAGTATTTCAAGAACCTTTTTCAAGTGGATAATACCTTAGAGCCAGAGCTAGTCCTTGAGTTATTTGAAGAGATGATCACGCCTGAGATGAATGATAAATTGTGCTCGGAATTTTCAGAAAAGGAAATATCAGACGCGCTCTTCCAAATTGGGCCTCTGAAGGCACCAGGACCTGATGGATTCCCAGCAAGGTTCTTCCAGCGAAACTGAGGAGTTCTGAAGGAGGAGATCATCGTGGGAGTGAAGGAATTCTTCCGGACAGGTATCATGCCAGAAGGAGTTAATGAAACTACCATTGTTTTGATTCCCAAAGTTGATGAACCGGAGGCGCTGTCCCAATTTCGACCAATCAGCCTTTGCAATATAATATATAAGGTAGTTTCTAAATGTTTGGTTAACAGACTGAGGACGCTACTGGATGGTGTCATCTCTGAGACACAGAGTGCGTTTGTCCCCGGCCGTTTAATCACAGACAATGCAATGCTTGCGTTTGAGTGTATTCATCACATACAACAAGATAAAGATCCGAAGAAAAGCTTTTGCGCCTATAAGCTGGACCTTTCAAAGGCGTATGATCGTGTGGATTGGGTATTCTTGGAGCAGATGATGCTCAAGTTGGGTTTTGCTCACCAGTGGGTGCGGTGGATAATGTGTTGTGTCACCTCAGTGAGATATTCAGTCAAACTCAATGGAACCATACTTGAATCGTTTGCACCGAAGCGAGGCCTTCGGCAAGGTGATCCCCTCTCCTCATTTTTATTTCTGTTTGTGGCTGACGGTTTATCTGCTCTCCTGAAAAAAGGCATGGATTTGAACTTTGTGAAACCAATTAAGGTGTGCAGAAGAGCTCCTAGTGTTTCGCATTTGCTGTTCGCGGATGACACCCTCCTTTTCTTCAAGGCCAACCAGATACAAGCACAACACATCAGCGACATCATTGATAGGTATGCGATGGCCACCGGACAACTCATTAACCGAGACAAATGCTCCATTCTGTTTGGTCCTGGTTGTGTGCCAACAATGAGTGCAGCGATCAGACAGATCCTACAAGTACAACCGGATGCCTTTGAGGACAAGTATCTTGGCCTTCCGACTCCACAAGGACGCTTGGACAAGGGGCGATTTGAAAATCTGCAAGCAAAGCAGCTGAAAAGATTGCTAGTTTGGGATGAGGGTCTGTCCTCTCAGGCTGCGAAGGAGACACTAATAAAGTCCATTGCTCAAGCAATTCCAACTTACATAATGAGTGTGTTCAAATTGCCAAGGGCGGTTTGTGATGATCTCGTGAGAATGGTAAGGAATTATTGGTGGGGCTCAAAACAAGGAAAAAGGAAAACCCACTGGATCTCGTGGGATAAACTCTGCATGCCAAAATCTTGTGGCGTCCTTGGTTTCAGGAACATCCGAGTATTCAATCAGGCCTTGCTAGCTCAGCAAGCATGGCGTCTTTTGATTAAGCCTAATAGCTGTAGGGTTTCGTAGCATGGAAAACAAAAAATTTATACCGCATACAAACAAACAAGCCAAGATCTATCTACTAGATTGTAGCAACGAGTCGATGGAATAACTTACCCTCGAAGATTCCAAAGTGTTTAACGAGAGCGGATTCTCATGGGTGATGTAGTTGTACTCTTCCCGATCTCAAGATCGCGTAGACGATCCTTCCGGCGCTGCGTTCCGGCAGCGCTCCCGCAGTCGGTCACACGTTCGGTACTTCACGAAGACCTTCCTCTCCCTTGTTCCAGCGGAGGTTGTAGCACTCCTCGCGATTCCGGCTGACAACGGCGTGGTACCGGAAGTAGAGGAGATCTCGCAGGCTTCGCCTCAAGCCGAGCGAGTATGGTGGAGTATGAGAGTCCTCGGTGTTCTAGGGTTTAGACACACCAAGGAGGGATGCTAGAGCCGGCTAGGGTTTGGGGCACCCCAAGTAGTTGGCTAGGGCAAAACCCTAGGCGGGCGGCGGCTATGGTGGTGGCGCCAAGCTAGGGTTTGAGGAGAGGTACTTGTGTGTGCTAGGAGGGAGCCCTGCCTCTCCTTATATAGGTGGAGGGGCCGGCGGCCAAGGGGAGGGAGGGGAGTCCCTCCCCAACTCGGCTTGGGTGGTGCGCCGGCTTGGGGAGGAGGACTCCCTCCCCAACTCGGTTTCACCTTCCTCCTCTTTTCCTCTTTCCAAAACTTGCCGTTTGACTTTCAAACTAGCCGTTTGACTTTTCAATTTAGGATTTGAATAAACCCTTTATTTTGGACAGCGAAGACACTTAGTACATGATGCAATCATTCCAACTTGCAATGACACATTCATGTACCCCTTCCCCTCCGAAGTGCCGGACATTCCGGAACCTTCTAGAACATTTCCGATGAAAACACCGGAATCATTCCTAAACTCGAAACGAGACTTTCCTTATATGAATCTTATTCTCCAGACCATTCCGGATCTCCTCGTGATATCCCGGATCCCATCCGAGACTCCGAACAACATTCGGTCTCTTTCTCATTCATTCCATAACTACTCAAACAACGTCGAATCCTTAAGTGTGTCTCCCTACGGTTCGTGAATTATGCGGACATGATCGAGACACTTCTCCGAACAATAACCAATAGAGGAATCTGGAAATTCATATGGCTCCCACATATTTCTACGATTACTTTACGATCGAATGAACCACTTACATACGATACTAATTTCCCTTTGTCTCACGATAGTTTACTTATCCGAGGTTATGATCGTCGGTATCTCTGCATACCTAGTTCAACCTCGTTACCGATAAGTACTCTTTTCACATTCCCGTGATATGTGATCCCTTGTGAGCCAGTCACATGCTTGCAAGCTAATTGGATGACATTCCACCGAGAGGGCCCAGAGTATATCTATCCGTCATATGGATGGACAAATCCCACTCTTGATCCATGTGTTTCAACCAATACTTTCCGAACACTCAATGCCACCTTTATAGCCACCCAGTTACGGTGTGGTGTTTGATGTCATCAAAGCATCCATCCGGTAAAGGTGATATGCATGATCTCATGGTCGAAGGAATTAGGTTACTATGTATCAGAAAGCATATAGCAATTAAACTATCAAAATGACTTGATCTTTATGCTACGCTTATCTATAGGAGTATGTCCACCATATAATTCTCCTAATGATATGATCTTGTTGTTGATAACATCTCAATGTTCATGATAGGGAAACCACAATCATTTATCAACCAACAGGCTAGTGATGTATAGAGGCTTTACTAGGGACTTCAAATTGAGTTTACAAATCACACAAGTATTAATGTTTCCTTGTTAATACTATTATAGCATGAATGCAAACATTTATCATAAACACAAAGATATAATAATAACTACATTTATTATTGCCTCTAGGGCATATCTCCAACAGTCTCCCACTTGAACTAGAGTCATCTAATCTAGATTACATGGTAATATACCGAACACCCATGGAAGTTTGGTGCTGGTCATGTTTTGCCCTCGGGAGAGGTTTAGTCAACGGATCCGCCACATTCAGATTTGTGTGTACTTTGCAAATCTTTATATCCCCATCTTGGATATGTTCTCGAATAGCGTGAAAACGTAGCTTGATATGCTTCAGCTTCTTGTGTGACCTTGGTTCTTGTGCATTGGCTATGGCGCCCATGTTATCACAGTAGATAGACATTGGGTCCAGCGCACTAGGAACCACACCCAGCTCTGTAATGAACTCTTTCATCCATATCGCTTCTTGCGAAGCCTCCAAAGCATCCATGTATTCCGATTCAGTTGAAGATCTCGCCACAATGCTTTGCTTTGCACTCCTCCAGCTAACTGCTGCACCATTCAAAATAAATACGTATCCATATTGTGATTTAGAATCATCCGGATCGGTGTTCCAACTAGCATCGGTGTAACCATTAACAACGAGCTGTTCATCACCTCCATAAGAACGAACCATATCCTTAGTTCTTCTCAAGTACTTAAGGATGTTTTTGACCGCTGTCCAATGATCCACTCCTGGATCACTTTGATATCTGCTAGTCAAACTAACAACATATGCAATGTCGGGTATAGTACATAGCATGGCATACATTAGAGATCCTATGGCTGAGGCATCGGGAGTCTTACTCATCCTTTCTCTATCTTCTGCCGATGTCGGACTTTGAGTTTTACTCAAGGTCGTATTGGGCAACATGGGCAAGAACCCTTTCTTGCTATCTTCCATTCCAAACCTCTTTAGAACTTTGTCCAAATATGTACTCTGTGACAATGATATTTGGTGTTTCGATCTATCTCTGTAAATCTTTATGCCTAATATGTAAGCTGCTTCGCCAAGATCCTTCATTGAAAAACTATTATTCAAATATTCCTTGACACTATTAAGAAGGTCTACATCATTCCCAATCAACAATATGTCATCTACATATAGTATTAAGAATGCTACAGAGCTCCCACTCACTTTCTTGTAAATACAAGCTTCTCCATAAGTTTGTATAAAACCAAAACTTTTGATCACCTTATCAAAACGTTGATTCCAACTTCGGGATGCTTGCTTCAATCAATAAATGGACCATTGAAGTTTGCATACCTTGTTAGCATCTTTAGGATCGACAAAACCTTTGGGTTGCATCATATACAACTCTTCATCAATGTCTCCATTGAGGAATGCTGTTTTGACATCCATCTGCCATATCTCATAATCATAATATGCAGCGATTGCTAACATAATCCTCACAGACTTTAGCTTCGCTACTGGTGAGAAAGTCTCATCGTAGTCAACTCCTTGAATTTGTCGAAACCCTTTTGCGACAAGTCGAGCTTTATAGACAGTAACATTACCATCAGCATATGTTTTCTTCTTGAAGATCCATCTGTTCTCGACAGCCTTCCGGCCATCCGGTAAGTCCACCAAAGTCCATACTTGGTTTTCGTACATGGATCCAATCTCGGATTTCATGGCTTCTTGCCATTTATTGGAATCTAGGCTCATCATTGCTTCCTCATATGTCTCAAGGTCATCGGTGTTGTCCACCAACATGACACTCATAACGGGATAATACCAATCTGGAGTGGTACGAGTTCTCGTTGACCTCCGAGGTTCTGTAGCAACTTCAACCGAAGTTTCATGATCACCATCATTAGTTTCCTCTCTAATTGGTGCAAGCACCACAGGAACTTCTTCCGGCGCTGCGCTACTCACAATTTCGAGAGAAGGTTCGACAACCTCGTCGAGTTCTACTTTCCTTCCAGTCACTTCTTTCGAGAGAAATTCCTTCTCTAGAAAGGATCCATTCTTAGCAACGAAGATTTTGCCTTCGGATCTATGATAGAAGGTATACCCAATAGTTTCCTTTGGGTATCCTATGAAGACGCATTTTTCCGCTTTGGGTTCAAGCTTGTCCGGCTGTAACTTCTTTACATAGGCTTCGCAACCCCAAACTTTAAGGAACGACAATTTAGGTTTCTTCCCAAACCATAATTCATACGGTGTCGTTTCAACGGATTTAGACGGTGCCCTATTTAAAGTGAATGCGGCTGTTTCTAATGCATAACCCCAAAATGATAGCGGTAAATCTGTAAGTGACATCATAGAACGAACCATATCTAAAAGAGTTCGATTACGACGTTCGTACACACCATTACGCTGTGGTGTTCCCGGGTGTCAATCAGTGAAAGTATTCCGCATTTCTTCAAATGCTCGCCAAACTCGTAACTTAGATATTCACCTCCACGATCAGAACGTAGAAATTTAATCTTCTTGTTACGTTGATTCTCTACCTCACTTTGAAACTCCTTAAACTTCTCGAAAGTTTTGGACTTATGTTTCATGAAATAGATATACCCATATCTACTCAAGTCATCCGTGAAGGTAAGAACATAACGATAACCACCACGCGATGCTACACTCATTGGACCACACACATCAGTATGTATGATTTCTATTAAGTCCGTAGCTCGCTCCATCATACCAGAAAATGGAGTCTTAGTCATTTTACCCATCAGACATGCTTGGCATCTTTCAAGTGATTCAAAATCAAGTGATTCAAGAAGTCCATCGGAATGGAGTTTCTTCATACGTTTCACTCCAATGTGACCAAGACGATAGTGCCACATATAGGTCGAATTATCGCTTGATTTCAAACGTTTAGCCTCAATGTTGTTGATATGTGTATTTCCACTATCGAGATTCAATAAGAATAGACCATCTATCAAAGGTGCATGTGCATAAAACATATTACTCATATAAATCGAACAACCATTATTCTCGGACTTAAACAAGTAACCGTCTCGCAATAAACAAGATCCCGATATAATGTTCATGCTCAACGCAGGCACCAAATAACAATTATTTAAGTATAAAACTAATCCCGATGGTAGATGAAGGGGTAGCGTGCCGACCGCGATCACATCAACCTTTGATCCGTTTCCCACGCGCATCGTCACCTCGTTCTTCGCTAGCTTCCGTTTATTCTGCAGCATCTGTTTCGAGTTACAAATATGAGCAACCGAACCGGTATCAAATACCCAGGCACTACTACGAGTACTAGCGAGATACACATCAATAACATGTATATCAGATATACCTTTCTTCTTGATGTTGCCGTTCTTCAAATCCGCCAAGTACTTTGGGCAATTCCGCTTCCAGTGACCTTCTCCCTTGCAGTAAAAGCACTCAGTATCTGTAGCATCCCAGTTGTCTAACACCTGTAATGCTACTTGATCTAATAATAAAATGACCACTTCCTACAAATAATTGTTGCATCATCATCATATCATGCTCATGTCATCATGTCACCTTGCATTTGAGCACCATACAAAAACCCTTTTGTTTTGGTTCTTATCTCATATGCATTAATATTTGTATTTGCCTCTTGATATTGTATTTGGTTCTTGATATATTGTTAAGTGCCCAAGTTGAGTTGGGGGCATATCTCTTATTGACTCCACCACCTTTTCTTCACCACCTTATAATTCCACCATCCAACTAATATGAGCTGGGCATTTTTAATTGAGTTTACCTCTAGCTCATGTGGGTTGGGTGGATTCCACTCATAATCTTATGCTTGGCCTTTTGGGAATGCATGGAAGAATGCCACATGATTTTATGTTGTTTTCACAATATAAAGACATGGCATTTATTGTTTGCATGGGCCATGCAAGTGTCACCTCTTGCTGACAATTGAAGGTTATTTTGATTTGCTTGCTTGGATCACTCCTTCCCTTTGCTTGATCTTGTTTTGACTTGTTTAAAACCCTAGCTCTCACCCCTCTCTCTACCTCTCTAGCTAATCTTTAAACCTAATCCCCTTTTCCCTTCCATGCATGATCATGTGATCATGTGTGCTTTCTCTTATGTATCTTGGCCTCTTTTGCCTCTCCTCTTAGTCAACCCCCTATTCAAAACCTCATGGTAAAATGCTCCAAATATTTTTGAAATTATAAAACTAGTTTGAAAATTGAAATAGAATAAAATAACAAACAAATGTCTAAAAGACAAATAAATAAAAGGAGAAACCTTACAGTAGCAGCCATTTTGGCCAGTGCCTCAACCGATCGAGTAGCAGCCCATCGACAAACCTCCCGCCCAACTCGCCTCCCGGCCCTGCCCCTTCACTCACGGCGTCGTCGCCACTCCTCTTCTCCGTCGCCTCCTCTCCTGCAGGCACTTGAGGCAGCAGAGGAGCAGTGGCGCCGTCACCACCGCGTCATCCCCCTCCCCTTCTTATCCCCTAGCCGCGGAGGCCCTCTGGAACCCTAGCTACTTCCTCTTCCCCCTCTCGAGCCGCCACTCCCTCCATCTCTGTTTTCCCCTCTGAACGAAAATCCCCTGGGAGAGAGACAGGGAGATCGTCGCGGCTTCAGGTGGCCAACGCCGGCAGGACCGCGAGGGGACCTCCGAGAAGAACCTGGGAACGGAACCGCCGCTACCTCACGGAGCAGCCCGCACGAAGGAGGAGGCTGGAGTAGTCTCAGATCGTCGTCAAGGCTGAGTCTTCTTCTGGGAGCGACAGGAAACATGACCAAGTTCGTCTGCTGAGTCGCCACCTCGATCCTCTCCCAGCCGTCTCCCTCGATCTCAGGCACCGCGTCTACGCCAGCACCCTGTCGGTGAGCTGCCGCCCCGACCCTCCTCCCTCTAGCTCACGCCGCCTCTGCCTCGCTAGCCTCACCCGCTCTGGCGCTCGCGCGCGAACGGCAGCGGTAGCAGGAAACCGCCCGAGCGCACCCCTGTTCTTCACCTCGCCCCGTCTGCTACAGCCCTCCTCCGCAAAAATCCCCAACATGAAAGTCGTAGCCCTTTCGTCCCTCTGCAAGTTTTCTTTTTGCGGCATCGTGAGATCTGCCCTAGTTCGATCGCCATCGTCGCCCGAAGATGGAACCAGCTAGGCGTTTTTGCGAACACAAATTCAGTTTCCCCCGAGCGAGTTTTGCCTCTGTTCATCCCTTCGCCCCGTCCGCTGCAGACCTCCGTTGGCGAAACTCCAAACATAAAACTTGTAGCCTGGTATCCCCTCTTCATCTTTGCTTTTTGTGTCTTGTGCAAAATCTCCACCGTTTCCTCGCCATCTTCATCCAAAGTTCTAGCCAGCTAGCTGTTTCCGCGTGTAAAGTTCAGTTTCGTCAGACTAACCAACCAGCCCTGGACGCTTTTCTATTTAGGCCCCTCCATCTTCTGGCAGCTCCACCCGCAGTCCCACCAGACCCCACCGTCAGCCTCTTTGACGTTTTATACAAAACCCCCCAGCTAACATCCCCCCTCAACCCGCGGTCCCAAACCCACCAGGCCATGCCCAGTCAGTACCAGGCCCACTCGGCAGAGACCGTGGCTAGGTCTGGACTGGGTGGAAAAAGTTTTCTGTTTTTTTTTATTTTCGAATAAAATCTTTTCAAATTGTTTTAAATTCAAATTCGAATCAGTTTTTAATAACTTTTAAATTATAAATCCAAATTTAGCAAATAATATATGTTTTTGGATCAGAAAAATGTGAGGATTTCAAATATGCTATTTAAATTACCTTTTGCACATTTAAAATTCCAAGTTGAGTAAATTACAACAAATGCCACTGGAACTTAAATAATTAATAACTTTTGATTTATAATTCCAAATTTAACAAATGATATGTCTAAAATGATCAGCTCGACGAGACCTTCCTGTTTATGCTATCCATGACTCCAATTGCAGCATGCATCATATAAAAATATAGTGTACAACAACTAATATGACAACAAATGTGATCCAGAACCCCTTTAAAATGTTATTTCTTGTCCTCCACACCTCATCCATGCCATGCTACTTTATTGCCATGCAACTTGTGCATCATTCATCATGGCATGATTGTTTGCTTGACGCATTTTATTCCTATGCTTGTGCACTTTATTTATGTGGCCCTTGCTTGTTTGGTTCTTCTTTCGAATAGACGCTGAGCAGGGGATATATCAAGAGAACCAGGAGCACTACCCAGATCCGTCTCTCGCTTCAACTGAGTTGCCAGGCAAGCACTTCCACATGCTTGCATACATACAATACCTATTGCCTCTATCTTATTCTTGCATCATTGAGTCACGATTGCATTAAATTGAATCCCAAGTATTGCATAGCCTTTACTTTAAACCCCACCAAGCTTGTTCCTCCATCCCATGAGCCATCACTACAAGAGTTGTTTGAGCCATGCGAGTCGTAGAACAGCATGTGTAGGGTATGTGAGAGTCTGATGGATAACGAGGTACCTAAACAACTTAACCTGAATAGTAATGGGATAACTAATGAAAGCGGCACCGGTGAGCAACATCTGCTATTTGGTTTTTCATGCTCACTTGTGTCCCGTAAGACCCCGAGTACTTGATTCATGTTCCTTGATTTATCGTGCTATCCACATCCGGGAGGTATATGGGATCCCCCCTGAGCCAGAGCTTGATTCCGTCTTATTTCTTGGGGCCACAAACTAGTTTGAGGTTTTATTTATTATCCTGTACTTATGCCATGCTTTACTGCTTTATTTAAATTGTGCGACAGATAGCACACTGTACTGTTTAGGTAAGCGGAGTGATTTCGCGGTATCGACAAGCCCAGTTTTGGGTTCCCAGTCGCTTACAGCCATTGTCGCAAACCTTGAGTCCGCCTCGAAGTAAGCTAACTTCGTTGCGGGTCTACTCAATGGGGTGGCCCCCTGAAATAATTCTGAATCCTGTGATTGCTTTGTCGTGAAGGCCTCGTTGGGTTTTGATTTGGTTTTTCCAAGGTTGATCGAGCGTGTGTTGCTATTGGTGCACCCGGGTAAAACTTTCTGAAAGCCGTGTCCGCGGTTATGGACGACTTGGAGCACAGTTTCTCGATCATAGACAAGCATAACTAAAGTACCGCTTTAATCTGACTAAGTAATTTGACTAGTAAATAGTGCAACACTCATGGAATGGTTAATAAAATTGCCAACGGATGGGGGTTGTTCGTCCGCTTCCTCGTTGGTAAGCGAGGAGGAGGATGGATCTGATGAAATTACTGTTATAACTGTTGTCATTAATTCACGGACATCCGTCTATCATTGGTTAGGCGGATGGTTAGCGAGTATCTGTAGAACTGCTAGGGTTTTATCTTTTGCTGCAATTGCGTCACCCCAGGTTGTGTCCCCTTTAGAGGCATTAAGACTTGCTGAGTACCCTTAGGGTCTCACACGATAAATTATTGGTTCAGATGAACAGGTACCCTCGCAGGACGGATACTGGGTGGAAGAGGCTGATGTGGGCAACGATCGCTCAAAGATGTAGAGAATCCGGAACGGGATCCGTGAGATCTGGGGCGGATGTGCTTATTTCTATGGCATCTTATGCCGATTTGCTTCTTATCCGCATCGGACTTTGTTTGCCGCCCGCATGATACTCGATGTGTCTTGTATGAGAAAGTATCCTAAAATATTAGATCTATCTAGGTCATTTGAATCTTGCCGTATGGCGTTGCTATATATTTCCTTTCTTTCTAGATGGAATGGCTCGATGTACTCTTGTATGGTGGCTTGCATACATACTCATTTGTGTATGTATTTGATCCTTCATTGTCGATTACGCCGTGACAGTCCCGATGAATTGGAAGTGGTTGGGACGGCCGAAAGGTCTACCCGTGAGTGGCTTTTGGGGCCCCACCGTACTATTTCAACCACTACCGTTCATCCAGTCTTGTAGCTAGGAGCGTAATTCACCGAGGTAGTTACAATTGGTATCAGAGCCATCCCGACCTTCGTGGTCTCAAACCAAACGGTCGTTTCAGTCTAGCAAATATTTTGGTAGTTATGTATACTAGGGAAAACAAAACGCGAGTAGGACTGCTTCCATTTTTTTCTTCTTACCCACCCACCCACCCTTTTCGGTAAGGAAGTGCTACGCTTTCAATCCTCTTCTCAAAATTCAAACTAGGATTCACGTGTTCGGCTCGTAGTACCATAGGTTGTGTGTGTGTGTGTGTAATTCTTTGTCTATCTGTTGCATCCAAGTTGTTATCTAATCAGCCTTTGGTTATCAACTGTTGGTACATTCCATACCGACAGGCTTTTGTGAACCGACGCGATCTATCTGATTCGTTGTAAACCGACGCAATCTGTCTTAGTATTTGTATCCGACGCTATCTTGTTTGGGGTGTTCGTTTCCGTAGTTACCAATCTTTAGGTTCAACGTGAGAAGAAGGGTTTAGGATATGTGTTCCACTTGTTCATGTGCGGAGTAATGATTTGAGTGCGGGATGGAGTCGCGACCATACCACTACTCTTATCATTCGCTTTTGTATATTGAATCGGTAGAGTCACTAATCTTGATTCGTTAAGTAATTTTGCGCATCTATTGGTATTTTAATGCCGAAATTTGTGGAAAATTTTTCTTTGATATATTTGTGTACCACACTCCTTTTCAGTCGTGTGCGATATGCTTAATATCTTTTAGGTGCTTTGAACTTTGTTGATATTTTAATATCATCTCAGTAAATTGTATCCTTTAATCTTGGTTAATTCCATCTTGGAACTATTTTGGATTATTATCATTCTCCATTATAGTACTGACTTGAGTTTTATATCAATGACAGGATGGCTCCACCACGTCGTTCTGATGAGGACATACCACCTGAACTGGGCTCCGCGCTGTCAAACATCGCTAATGCTTTGGCAGCAATGCAGCAGAACCAACAGCGCTTTGAGGAGAGTGTTCGGAGGAACGAGTTTGCTCCACTACCTCCACCTCCCAAGCGAGGAGACATCAAGAGCGTCCTGAAATTCAACCCTCGTCAGTTTGATGTTTTTGACCGACCTCTGGACGCGGATGATTGGCTGCGTGAGATGTCAAGGTTGCTCGAGACTGCTGATGTTCCGGAGGAGTGGGTCAAGTGTGCTACTCACCTTCAAGGGAGATGCAGCTCTCGGTGGGAGAACTACTTGAAGGCAAGTCGACCTTTGGTTTCACCTACTTGGGAAAGGTTCACCGGAGCGTTCAAGGAGCAGTTTCATCGAGATTGTAATGGAAAGGATGAAGGAGGCTTTTCTCAACTCAAGCAAGGAAATGATAACGCCAACACCTACATCAGAACTTCATGAATCTCTCGTTATGGTGGCGATGAGGTATCTGATGACAAGAAGAAGAAGAGGTTCGTGCAAGGGCTCAATGCATCGATCAAGTATGCAATCACACATGCAAGGATTACATCTTTCCCGAACTCCAACACACAGCTGCAAGAGGAAGCAAGTCGGCAAGTGTTTGAGGAGTCCAAGAAACACAACAGGATGCATCAAGCTCTTCAGCTATGGCAGCTCCTTCTAAGCGGCGTGTCTGGGTTCCTAACACCCCACCGTCGCCCCCGGCTCCACCAAGACCTGCAAGCTACGCGTCAAGGCCACCAAACTTCACCATCATGCTCCTGGGGCTACAACAACCACTACCCGGAGCGCTGGCGGAGTCCTCTACGCCGCTCCACGCCCACCGGTGCTCGCTTCACGTGTGGAGATCCTGGACATCCCCACTGGAACTGTCCGTTGAAGAACAAAGCTCTCCCTCCACCCCCGCCAAGATCTGCAGCAAGCTCTCCTATGGTTCGTGCACCACCACCTCGGGCTCTCAACATCAACACCAAGCCCGGGTCTGCGGTTGTTCGTGCCAACTGTGTCAACGCCACTCAAGCTGAGCATGCACCTGGAGTCGTGATGGGTATGCTTTCCGTTAACTCAGTCCCTGCACGAGTTTTGTTTGATTCTGGTGCATCGCATTCTTTTGTTTCTATAAAGTTTGCAAGCGAGAATGGGTTAGCGTCGGATCCTCTTCTCAAGCGGTTAATGGTTCTTTCTCCTGGAGCAACAATGGCAGCTTCTAAGATCAGCCATGGCAATCAAATTGAGATTGGTGGTTCTTCGTTCTTGGCTTCTTTAATTGTTCTGGGCAATTCTGACATTGATGTCATCTTGGGCATGGATTGGTTAACAACAAATGCAGCTGTGATTGATTGTCTTTGAACGCCGGTTTCTCAAGATTCTCAAGGCCATATAGTCTTTTCTCCAAGTCCGACTCCTGTCCGGCTCTTCTCTTTGGCGGCTCGAATGATGATGCTATGGAAGCTATTCAGTGTACCAGGGTCCGTGAGTTCCCAGATGTCTTTCCAAGAGTTGCGGGTATGCCTCCGGATCGTGAGGTTGAGTTTGTGATTGAGCTTGATCCCGAACGGCTCCTATCTCCAAGCGGCCTTATAAAATGGGTCCTTCCGAGTTGGTGAACTCAAACGACAACTCGATGAACAAGAGAAGTTGGGTTTCATTCAACACAAGATTCGTCTTGGGGTAGCCCAACAATCTTTGTGAAGAAGCGTGACAGACCGATAGACTCTGTGTTGACTACGGGCTCTCAATGCTAAGACCATCAAGAACAAATATCCTCCCGGATTAATGACCTCTTGATCAGCTAGCTCGAGCTGTGGTATTCTCTAAGCTGGACTTGAGAAGTGGGTATCACCAAATCAAGATTCGCAAGGAAGATGTGCCCAAAACAGCTTTCACCACCCGCTATGGCCTGTGATGAGTACGGTCATGTCTTCGGACTCACCAACGCACTGCTACCTTCTCGAGGTGATGAACTCCGTTTTCATGGAGTACCTTGATAAGTTCGTTGTGGTATATCTAGATGACATTCGGTCTATTCTAAGTCCAAGGAAGAGCATGAAGAACACTGCGGTGTGTCTTAAACAAGCTTCGTGAGAACCGCTTGTATGCAAAGTTCTCAAAGTGTGAGTTTTGGTACTGAAGTAACCTATCTTGGTCATGTCATCTCGCCAAGGGCATTGCGTCAACCCGAAACTATGAAGACAATTGTTGAATGGCTTCCTCCTTAATGTCAAAGAAGTGCGGAGTTTTCTTGGTTTGGCTAGTTATTGCCGTCGCGTTCGAACTTCTCAAGATAGCGAAGCCTCTTACCGATCTCCTAAAGAAAGGCAAGAAATACCTGTGGACTCCGGAGTGTCAAGCAAGTTTTGAGACACTCAAAGAGAAGCTCACTTCCACACCAGTCTTGGTTCCTCCGGATACATCTAAGCCTTTCCAGATATTCTGCGACGCTTCTTTGCAAGGATTGGGTGCGGTCCTGATGCAAGAGAAACAGGTGGTTGCTTATGCCTCTCGTCAGTTGAAGACGCATGAGATCAACTATCCCACACATGACCTTGAGCTCGCAGCAGTTGTCTTTGCTTTGAAGCTATGGAGGCACTACCTGCTTGGTAACCGTTGTGAGATCTTTTCTGACCACAAGAGTTTGAAGTATATCTTCACTCAGCCTGATCTCAACCTTCGGCAGAGGATATGGATTGAAGCAATCAACGACTTTGATGTGACCATCAACTACACTCCGGGAAAAGCTAATGTCATGGCCGATGCTCTCAGCCGTAAAGCTTATGTCAACAACCTCATGATGGAAGAGCAACAGCCTCTCTTGTGCGAGGAATTCCGTCAGCTCAACCTTGAAGTTGTGGAACAAGGGCATCTCCTGAACCTTCTGGCTACTCCTCTCTTGGAAGAAAAGATTCGCTCTCGTCAGCTGGGTGATCCGCACACCAAAAAGATCATCTCTAAACTTGAGCTTCCGAAGTATGAGTCCTTCCACGTTGATGATCAAGGCACGCTTTTCTTTGAACACCGGATGTTTGTTCCAAACTATCCGGGTTTGAGAGAGCAAGTTCTCAAGGAGGCGCATGATTCGGTTCTTTCTATCCATCCCGGCACAAAGATGTACATGGACTTGAAAACACAATATTGGTGGCCTGGTTTGAAACGGTATTGTGCCAAGTATGTCTCGAGTGTGATGTCCGCCGCAGAGTGAAAGCTGTCCATCGAAACCTTCGGTCTTCTACAGCCATTGAAACCTCCGAATGGAAATGGGAGAAAGTAGAGATGGATTTCATCACCGGCTTTCCAAGGTCGCAGAAGCAACAATGCAATTTTGTTGTCATCGGAGGCTCTCTAAAGTGGCTCATTTCTTCCCAATCAAGGAAACAATTTACGGAATTCATTGGTGAGCTCTATATCAACAATTGTCTCTCTATATGGGGTTCCGCTTGAGATCAGTTCAGACCGTGGGAGCATCTTTACTTCAAAGTTCTGGGAAAGCTTCCAAAATGCTTTGGGAACAAAGTTGAACTTCAGCACTGCTTACCACCCGCAGTCGCAAGGACAAGTCGAAAGGATCAATCAGATTCTAGAGGACATGCTTCGTGCTTGCGTCATCTCTTTTGGCATAAAGTGGGAGGAATGTCTTCCTTATGCTGAATTCTCTTACAACAACAGCTTCCAGAAGAGTCTGAAGATGGCACCATTTGAGGCTCTCTATGGTCGCAAGTGCAGAACTCCGATTGGTTGGTCAGGTGCAGGAGAAAGAATCTGGTTTGGCCCTGACATTGTAACACAAGCAGAGGAGAAGGTGCATATCATTCTCGAGAACCTGAAAATTGCTCAAAGTCGCCAGAAGAGCAATTATGACAGGAAGCACACGGATATGGTGTATGCCCCTGGTGATCTCGTCTACCTTCGTGTCACTCCCATGAGAGGTACACACCGCTTCGGTATCAAAGGAAAGTTGGCTCCTAGATACATCGGTCCTTTCAAGATACGTGGTAGAAGAGGAGAAGTTGCTTATGCACTTGAGCTTCCGGAAAAACTCAAAGTCCATGATGTTTTCCACATCTCTCAGCTCAAGAAGTGCTTCAAAGATCCCGGCAGGACCGTGGATCATGAGCTAATCGATCTCCAAGAAGACCTGTCTTATCAAGAACACCCCACAAAAATCCTTGAGACCGCAGAAAGAAGGACTCGCAACAAGTCCATCAAGTTACGCAAGGTGCGATGGTCACACCATTCATTGATGAAGCCACTTGGGAACGTGAAGATGAACTCCGTGCCAACTATCCTACCCTCTTTGTGTCTTCTTCTTCCTAGAATCTCGGGGCGAGATTCCTGTTTAGTGGGGGAGAGTTGTAGCATCCCAGTTGTCTAACACCTGTAATGCTACTTGATCTAATAATAAAATGACCACTTCCTACAAATAATTGTTGCATCATCATCATATCATGCTCATGTCATCATGTCACCTTGCATTTGAGCACCATACAAAAACCCTTTTGTTTTGGTTCTTATCTCATATGCATTAATATTTGTATTTGCCTCTTGATATTGTATTTGGTTCTTGATATATTGTTAAGTGCCCAAGTTGAGTTGGGGGCATATCTCTTATTGACTCCACCACCTTTTTCTTCACCACCTTATAATTCCACCATCCAACTAATATGAGCTGGGCATTTTTTTTAATTGAGTTTACCTCTAGCTCATGTGGGTTGGGTGGATTCCACTAATAATCTTATGCTTGGCCTTTTGGGAATGCATGGAAGAATGCCACATGATTTTATGTTGTTTTCACAATATAAAGACATGGCATTTATTGTTTGCATGGGCCATGCAAGTGTCACCTCTTGCTGACAATTGAAGGTTATTTTGATTTGCTTGCTTGGATCACTCCTTCCCTTTGCTTGATCTTGTTTTGACTTGTTTAAAACCCTAGCTCTCACCCCTCTCTCTACCTCTCTAGCTAATCTTTAAACCTAATCCCCTAATCCCCTTTTCCCTTCCATGCATGATCATGTGATCATGTGTGCTTTCTCTTATGTATCTTGGCCTCTTTTTGCCTCTCCTCTTAGTCACCCCCCCCCTATTCAAAACCTCCTGGTAAAAATGCTCCAAATATTTTTGAAATTATAAAACTAGTTTGAAAATTGAAATAGAATAAAATAACAAACAAATGTCTAAAAGACAAATAAATAAAAAGGGAGAAACCTTACCTGGTAGCAGCCATTTTGGCCCAGGTGCCTCAGCCGATCGAGAGTAGCAGCCCATCAGACAAACCTCCCCCGGCCCAACTCGCCTCCCTGGCCCGGTACCCCTTCACTCACGGCGTCGTCGCCCTGTACCTCTTCTCCGTCGCCCTCCTCTCTGCAGGCACGCAGACGGAAAGCAGCAGAGGAGCAGGTAGCCGTCGCCCCGTCAGCCGCGTCATCCCCCTCCCCTTCTTATCCCCTAGCCGCGGAGGCCCTCTGGAACCCTAGCTACTTCCTCTTCCCCCTCTCGAGCCGCCACTCCCTCCATCTCTGTTTTCCCCTCTGAACGAAAATCCCCTGGGAGAGAGACAGGGAGATCGTCATGCTTGGTGTGCTAACGCCGGGGACCGAGGGGACCTCCGAGAAGAACCTGGGAACGGAACCGCCGCTACCTCACGGAGCAGCCCGCACGAAGGAGGAGGCTGGAGTAGTCTCAGATCGTCGTCAAGGCTGAGTCTTCTTCTGGGAGCGACAGGAAACATGACCAAGTTAAATCTGAGTCGCCACCTCGATCCTCTCCCACTGCCTCCTCGATCTCGGCACCGCGTCTCACGCCAAAGACTGCTGGGTGAGCTGCCGCCCGACCTCCTCCCTCTAGCTCACGCCGCCTCGCTTAGCCTCGCTCTGGCTCGCCTGGCCGCCTTCATGCTGCTGAACGCAACGTGTAGCAGTGAAACCGCCTGAGCGCACCCTGTTCTTCTCGCCCGTCTGCTCAGCCCTCCTCATAAAAATCCCCAACATGAAAGTCGTAGCCCTTTCGTCCCTCTGCAAGTTTTCTTTTTGCGGCATCGTGAGATCTGCCCTAGTTCGATCGCCATCGTCGCCCGAAGATGGAACCAGCTAGGCGTTTTTGCGAACACAAATTCAGTTTCCCCCGAGCGAGTTTTGCCTCTGTTCATCCCTTCGCCCCGTCCGCTGCAGACCTCCGTTGGCGAAACTCCAAACATAAAACTTGTAGCCTGGTATCCCCTCTTCATCTTTGCTTTTTGTGTCTTGTGCAAAATCTCCACCGTTTCCTCGCCATCTTCATCCAAAGTTCGAGCCAGCTAGCTGTTTCCGCGTGTAAAGTTCAGTTTCGTCAGACTAACCAACCAGCCCTGGACGCTTTTCTATTTAGGCCCCTCCATCTTCTGGCAGCTCCACCCGCAGTCCCACCAGACCCCACCGTCAGCCTCTTTGACGTTTTATACAAAACCCCAAATAACATCCCTCAATCCGCGGTCCCAAACCCACCAGGCCATGCCCAGTCAGTACCAGGCCCACTCGGCAGAGACCGTGGCTAGGTCTGGACTGGGTGGAAAAAGTTTTCTGTTTTTTTTATTTTCGAATAAAATCTTTTCAAATTGTTTTAAATTCAAATTCGAATCAGTTTTTAATAACTTTTAAATTATAAATCCAAATTTAGCAAATAATATATGTTTTTGGATCAGAAAAATGTGAGGATTTCAAATATGCTATTTAAATTACCTTTTGCACATTTAAAATTCCAAGTTGAGTAAATTACAACAAATGCCACTGGAACTTAAATAATTAATAACTTTTGATTTATAATTCCAAATTTAACAAATGATATGTCTAAAATGATCAGCTCGACGAGACCTTCCTGTTTATGCTATCCATGACTCCAATTGCAGCATGCATCATATAAAAATATAGTGTACAACAACTAATATGACAACAAATATGATCCAAAACCCCTTTAAAATGTTATTTCTTGTCCTCCACACCTCATCCATGCCATGCTACTTTATTGCCATGCAACTTGTGCATCATTCATCATGGCATGATTGTTTGCTTGACGCATTTTATTCCTATGCTTGTGCACTTTATTTATGTGGCCCTTGCTTGTTTGGTTCTTCTTTCGAATAGGCTGACGGGGATATATCAAGAGAACCAGGAGCACTACCCAGATCCGTCTCTCGCTTCAACTGAGTTGCCAGGCAAGCACTTCCACATGCTTGCATACATACAATACCTATTGCCTCTATCTTATTCTTGCATCATTGAGTCGCGATTGCATTAAATTGAATCCCAAGTATTGCATAGCCTTTACTTTAAACCCCACCAAGCTTGTTCCTCCATCCCATGAGCCATCACTACAAGAGTTGTTTGAGCCATGCGAGTCGTAGAACAGCATGTGTAGGGTATGTGAGAGTCTGATGGATAACGAGGTACCTAAAAAACTTAACCTGAGTAGTAATGGGATAACTAATGAAAGCGGCACCGGTGAGCAACATCTGCTATTTGGTTTTTCATGCTCACTTGTGTCCCGTAAGACCCCGAGTACTTGATTCATGTTCCTTGATTTATCGTGCTATCCACATCCGGGAGGTATATGGGATCCCCCCTGAGCCAGAGCTTGATTCCGTCTTATTTCTTGGGGCCACAAACTAGTTTGAGGTTTTATTTATTATCCTGTACTTATGCCATGCTTTACTGCTTTATTTAAATTGTGCGACAGATAGCACACTGTACTGTTTAGGTAAGCGGAGTGATTTCGCGGTATCGACAAGCCCAGGTTTGGGTTCCCGATGCTTCTGACCATTGTCAAACCTTGAGTCCGCCTCAAGTAAGCTAACCGTTCTGGGTCTACTCAATGGGGTGGCCCCCTGAAATAATTCGAATCTGTGATTGCTTTGTCGTGAAGGCCTCGTTGGGTTTTGATTTGGTTTTCCAAGGTTGATCGAGCGTGTGTTGCTATTGGTGCACCCTGGGTAAAACTTTCAAAGCCGTGTCCATGATTATGGACGACTTGGAGCAGTTCTCGATCATAGACAAGCATAACTAAAGTACCGCTTTAATCGACTAAGTAATTTGACTAGTAAATAGTGCAACACTCATGGAATGGTTAATAAAATTGCCAACGGATGGGGGTTGTTATCCGCTTCCTGGTTAGTAGCGAGGAGGATGGATCTGATGAAATTATTATAACTGCTGTCATTAATTCACGGACATCCGCCTATCATTGGTTAGGCGGATGGTTAGCGAGTATCTGTAGAACTGCTAGGGTTTTATCTTTTGCTGCAATTCGTCACCCGTGTTGTGTCCCTTTAGAGGCATTAAGACTTCTTGAGTACCCTTAGGGTCTCACGATAAATTATTGGTTCGGATGAACAGTACCCTCGCAGGACGGATCTTGGGTGGAAGAGGCGATGATGTGGGCAACGATCGTTGTGTAGAGATTCCGGAACGGGATCCGTGAGATCTGTGGCGGGATGTGCTTATTTCTATGGCATCTTATGCCGATTTGCTTCTTATCCGTACTCGGACTTTGTTTGCCTTCGCATGATACTCGATGTGTCTTGTAGGAAGTATCCTAAAATATTAGATCTATCTAGGTCATTTGAATCTTGTCGTATGGCGTTTCTATATTTTCCTTTCTTTCTAGATGGAATGGCTCTGATGTACTCTTGTATGGTGGCTTGCATACATACTCATTTGTGTATGTATTTGATCCCTTCGCCTGCCGATTACGCCGCCCGTATAGGTCCCGATGAATTGGAAGTGGTTGGGACGGCCGAAAGGTCTACCCGTGAGTGGCTTTTGGGGCCCCACCGTACTATTTCAACCACTACCGTTCATCCAGGCTTGTAGCTAGGAGCGTAATTCACCGAGGTAGTTACAGTATCAGGCTTAGGTCCATCCTTGGTCTTCTTCGCCGGCGTGGTAACTTTCTTACCACCCTTCTTGAAGTGTCCCTTCTGCTTAGACTTGCCTTTCTTGAATTTGGTGGTCTTATTGACCAACAACACTTGGTGTTTTTTCTTGACCTCCACTTCTGCAGACTTTAACATAGCAAACAGTTCTGGCAACTGCTTGTTCATGTTCTGCATGTTGTAGTTCATCACAAAATTCTTGTAACTTGGTGGTAGTGATTGGAGGACACGGTAAATCCCCAAAGCATTAGGAATCACTATACCCAAGCTTTGAAGTTTGTTTATGCCCTGCACATCTTAAGCACATGCTCACTGACGGAGCTGCCCTCTTCCATCTTGCAGTTAAAGAACTTTTCAGAAGCCTCATAACTTTCAATTGTCGCATGAGTCTCAAAGATCAATTTGAGATCCTCGACAATATCATATGGGTCTGAATTCTCAAACCTTTTCTGAAGCTCCGATTCCAAACCATACAAGATAGCACATCGAACTATGGAGTACGATTCTTCCGAGCAAGGTAAACATTCTTTACTTCATCGGAAGCATCACCGCAGTGGGTCACCCACCGTGCATCCAAAGACATAGGTCAAATTACCACCGTGAGGACGATCCTCAAATTGCGGAACCAATCCGAAGTTGCTTCCATTGTTTTTCAACTTTTCTTTCTCTAGGAACGCATTAAAATTGATGGTAGGGCTGCCATTGATCTACAACATATTTGCAATAGTTTAGACTAAGTTTATGACAAATTGAGTTCAAATTAATAATAAAGTTAATCTAGGTGAACTCCCACTCAAAACAATATCCCTCACATTGTTTTAGTGATCACACGAACCAGATTCACCACATCAACACCGATCATCACGAGAGTTGATATAGTTTCAATGGCGAACAATCGACATGTTCATCATATCTACTATATGATTCATGCTTTACCTTTCGGTGATCCGTGTTCCGAGACCATGTCTGTACATGCTAGGCTCGTCAAGATCAAACCTTAGTTTCCGCATGAGCAAATCTGGCTTGCTCACGTTGTATACACTTGCGGAATCTAACACACCCGATCATCACGTGGTGCTTCGAAACAACAAGCTTTAGCAACGGTGCTAATTAAGGGTGAACACTTTATGACTTAAAATTCATGTGCATGAGGGATCATCTTATAATGCATAAAGGATTAACATCACATGCAATACAAGATGCATAAAGGATTAACATCACATGCAATTCATAATATGTGATATGATATGGCCTTTCTTCTTTGTGCTTCCAATCTCCATTTTCAAGCACGAACATGATCTCCATCATCACCGGCATTGCATCAAGGTCAATGACGCTTCTCCATGGTTGTCGTCCACCGGCTTCAACTATTACAACTACTTTGAATAGACACGCGGGTCTTAACATAAATTAAAGACAACCATATGGCTCCTGCCGGTTGACAACTTACAATAAGGAACATTGCATACATCAAATATAATCACAATCATGGCCATATCACATCACAGCACACCCCTGCAAAACAAAGTTAGACGCCTCTACTTTCTTTGCATGTTTTACGTGGTTTGGGGCTTTCAATAAGTGTCGTTCTAACTTACGAACAAGAACCACAACATTGATACTAGTATTGTTAATCACCCGTTGTAAATTGGATCTTAACTATGCTAGGAGAAACAGCACCATAAAGCCACTTATGCAATACAAGTTGCATGTCAAGCGTGGAGCAAGTCTCATGAACGATGTCATGTAAGGTTAGCCCGGGCCGCTTCATCCCAACATACCGCAAGATGCAAAGTACACAAGAAGCAATCGACAACAAATGCATCAATGCCCACAATGAACATTGTGTTCTACTCGTGCAACAGATCTACATATAGACACAGCTCTGATACCACTATAGGGTTTCGTAGCATGGAAAACAAAAAATTTCTACCGCATACAAACAAACAAGCCAAGATCTATCTACTAGATTGTAGCAACGAGTTGATGGAATAACTTACCATCGAAGATTCCAAAGTGTTTAACGAGAGCGGATTCTCGTGGGTGATGTAGTCGTACTCTTCCCGATCTCAAGATCGCGTAGACGATCCTTCCGTGCCATGCTCCTAAGCGCTCCCATAATCGGTCACACGTTCGACTCGACGAAGACCTTCCTCTCCCTTGTTCCAAAGAAAGGCCGGAGGTTGTAGCACTCTCCTCGCGATTCCGGCAGCACAACGGCGTGGTACCGGAAGTAGAGGGGAGATCTCGCAGGGCTTCGCCTCAAGCCGAAGCGAGTATGGTGGAGTATGAGAGAGTCCTCGGTGTTCTAGGGTTTAGATACACCAAGGAGGGGATGCTAGAGCCGGCGGCTAGGGTTTGGGGCACCCCAAGTCGGCGGCTAGGGAAAAACCCTAGGGGGGCGGCGGCGGCTATGGTGGTGGCGCCAAGCTAGGGTTTGAGGAGAGGTTCTTGTGTGTGCTAGGAGGGAGCCCTGCCCCTCCTTATATAGGTGGAGGGGCCGGCCAGGGAGGGGAGTCCCTCCCCAACTCGTCTTGGGTGGTGCGCCGGCTTGGGGAGGAGGACTCCCTCCCCAACTCGGTTTCACCTTCCTCCTCTTTTCCTCTTTCCAAAACTTGCCGTTTGACTTTTCAATTTAGGATTTGAATAAACCCTTTATTTTGGACAACAAAGACACTTAGTACATGATGCAATCATTCCAACTTGCAATGACACATTCATGTACCCCTTCCCCTCCGGAGTGCCGGACATTCCGGAACCTTCTAGAACATTCCCGATGAAAACACCGGAATCATTCCTAAACTCCGAAACGGGAGTTTCCTTATATGAATCTTATTCTCCGGACCATCACTACAAGGAATTTGTCTATATATGACCCTCCATTTTCATCACAAAATCGTCATAGTAGTCTGTTTATGACGATTCTATGACGATTTTGAGATCGTCAAAAGCTGGGCGTCGCAAATGAACTATAACGACGATTTTGGTAAAATCGTCATAACCGTCTATGACGATATTGGATCGTCATAAGGTCTATGACGATCCAATATCATCATGAGCCATCTGGCCTGGCCATGTCAGATCCTACGTGGCCAATCCTACGTGGCAAAATTGTGACGAAACTAAATCGTCTTGAAGCGAAATCAGCCCAGTCCATTTTAGTTTGTTCCTTGGGCCGAGCCCAATAATTCTAGCCTTTTACTTCCTCTACCATTGTTCGTTACTGTTATGGGCTCTAGCCATTGTGTTTCATATTTCAGTTTTGGGCCTCTTGGCCTTTTTACTGTCCAATTAGTTCTTAGCTTTTTCTGTTTTCTGAAACATTTTTGTCAATACAATTTGGACCAGGGCCTATTTAGAGCCCAATTAATATTTGGTCCAGAACAATTTTCAGCCCTTTTTTCATATTTCTTCTGCGCGAAAATCACAGTACATAATTTCGTAAGATGATTCTGCTCATCAAATTTTTATTCATCATCACATAACATTTATTTAACTGGAACACGAAAGATATGGAAAATTTCAAACAACAGGCAAAAACAGTCTATTAGTCTATTACAGTCATTACAACTAGCTCTAAAATTATAGGGTCTTCAAGCTTTTCTCGAATTTCTTTGGCTGGGACTCCTGGAAATAGCAAATCCAGACAGTTTTTAGAGTCAGAATATAGTAAATAATTGGCAACTATTACGAAACAGTAGAATCATAAAATAAGCAACAATAGTAGAGTAATAACACGGAGTGACATCTGTTGATAAATTCTCCAACGATTTCGAATATTGTCAGGTCATCTTACTAAGTACACTATGATACCAAAATGATTTCCTTAATCTTAAGATGCTTCTTAGCAAATCCTGTTGTTTGTTGCATATCAGTGAAGTAGCTTAGATCTACAAGTTACTGTAATTATCATGTTTATTTATTCTAGTCTTCTGTTAAAAAACAATTTGCTCTTAGACCTATGATTTTACTGATAGTGTTGACAGAAAGCATAATCACATGCAAGAAGTATTATGAAAACAACCAAACGAGGGGGATACCAGAGAATATTCATGGAGAGAACAGGAAACTTACCCAACTCGCATTCCTTCCTCAATATCAGTATGTCACGGTTAAGAACATCTGCTGAAAACAGATGGTTTCAGAATGACATTGATACAGAAATCGAGACATAACTTAGTGGATTCATTATTATTTGAAATAGTACTCTTCACTGAGTTTGCATACTTAAATAGTACTCTTATACTCGAAGCTGGGGTGACTGAGATTTAAGCCTTGCAAGCATTTCTGCTCATTAGATCTTGCAAAGAAAAAAAAATATTTCTGCAGGCATCTCCTTTTCAGTAGCAAGTTCTACCTCGAGTAAGCTCTTCTGCATCTATATGCTCAAGAACACTTCTGAATGAAGCCATACAGACTCAAAGACCAAATTAAGAAGATAAAAATATAGGATGAGTCATGTATTTACAGATTAAGTCCAGGGTTTTTTGGAAAATAGTTAAACATACCGACAATAGCGACTTCTTCAGGGGGCACTCCAGATGCATTACACACACCATACTTCCAGGTCACCAGAATGTAAGTTCAGACCCTAAGCTGCATGTTGCACACAGTGTCCATGTTAAGAACAAGAAGAATGGTCAAATTAAAAAATTCTACAATATCATGCCGGGCAAGAAAGGAGCACCAAGGCAGGGTGAAGATAATTAGAAACCTGCCTGCTAACTTTCCTAGGTATTCGGATGATGGTATTCATAGCTCATTAGTCTCCACAGATGGATCTCTCCATGCCTAGAGCTTCAGTACACTACTAGGCCATGATCACAAATCTAGCTTGGCTGCGCATGACCTGTAGACCCCCTGAAAACGAGGCATCGTTACCCGAATGGTGGACAAAAGCACAGCTTGACACAACCGCGGCCATGCATAAGGGACTTGCTTCTGCCGCTCTGCTGATACCATGGATTCTCTGGAAACATCGAAGCAACTGTGTATTCGACAGAGCCAGGCCTTCCATCTCAGGTCTGATTGCAAAGATCAAGGACGAGGCAGCAGCCCGGGTCAGCTAGGGCAAAAGGGCTCCGAGATGTAATACCCACGACTTGAGATATACACTAGGATTTTGTAATAGCTGATGGTTCGAGAACCTCTTAGGAGGCGTGTAACAACAACTCTATCATTTCAATGAAACAAAACGCAAAGAGCTTCTTTTATCTCCTTCTCGACCTTCTTGATGGTGTTCGAGTATGACCCAAGCCCCGGTTGAACAGAAAGTCGTCCAGAAAATTAGAAAATTTCACCCAAATTGGCGAACCAAAATTCAGCCGAAGCTACATATTTCACAACACGAGAATCCAAGCCAAACATTCTTTTGTCATGTGAAAACACACCATGTGAATCTACTTCAGCAACTAATACTCAGATTCATGGAATGAAGCACATCAGGATATAAAGCTACATGTGTACATATAATTACTACACATCATGATATAAAGCTACAGAACTTTAAAACTGCAGGCGCACGTTGCACAAATAAATAACAAGGCGGATGCAAAAAAAATGTGTAGGTGATCCTACAGGACAAGACACTCCATTTTTCTGTACTATGTTAATGGTACTTTATATTTGCTAAAAAGGGAGAAAACACCATCAGTTGTTACATCTATTTTGCACTAAAAAGGATTAGTGGATAAAAAAGAAGCATAACTGTGGCTAGCCATGGATAAACTTGAATGCATTCGATGCACCTAGTTAGATTGCTAGCCAATAGGAGAGCTACCACACATAGATTCATGCTTATTGTTCACTCTTTGACAATGTACTTGTTGCAAACCTAACTACTCTTTGTCAACAACATAATGACATGATGCAGTAACCTAAGAAGGCGATTCATGCTTATTGTTCACACATACATGCCCTCAACAGTTGACTCATTCTTCATATGTTCGACTAATGTCAAAAAGCAAGCAAGCAATCCGTTGAATAATTATATGTACCACCATATAGGTCAATATTATATTTATTTTGAACTGGATAAATAGGCCCACTAATTAGAAGCAGAATAAACAAATCTTCATAAAAAAAATAAAGGATGCACAAACAACACCCAACAAGAAAGCACTATTGGACAAAAATACATAAATATATGGACTATATATATGGTCTTGTAAGAATAAGTTTAGTACTAATATTGAATGGTCAATGAGATGCATACTGCAGTTCTTGTTTCCTGAAATATTGCATACTGCAGTTCTTGTAAGAATAAGTTTAGTACTAATATTGAATGGTCAATGAGATGCATATGAAATTCTCCTCCATAATCTAAGATAAATACCTTGGGGACTAAGGTTTGACTTGCAGTAGGCTTACAATCCACCTCCTATGACATATATATAATCCACCATCTTATTTATGCATCTACAACATGAAAAGAACAGTCAAAAATCAACAAAGGTATCAGGAAAAAGGATAAGCAACAAAGTTCATGAAATTTCTCACATTCTTGCTATATAAGAAGTGGAGCTCCCAAGTAGAGTCCACTGTTGCACAACTTAGCTTCATGATCATCATTGCAATTTGCAACACATGCTTGGTCTGTCTTTAGTGATTGCCTAAACCAAAGAAATAATAGGTTACTCCATAGTGTTTATAGAACATATAAAAGTTGAAGGCAATAGCTGCACACATTAAGATCAGAGAAGAATTCCTTATCTGCTTTTTAAAGAACCAAGAAAGAATTATAAGAACCAAGTAACATAGTCTGAAGATCACGGGCACTCGATGATGCTCACAAGTCTGCATGATCCTCTGCTATAAGTGCATGCTTTCTACTGGCCATGGATGGTGAGGGACTAGGTAAAGATCCCACGATAAGGATAACCTATTCTAACCAGGTCTGAATCAACAACATTGTATCAAAAATTCTCAGAATTTTTTTAATATGAGAACAGAGACAACTGGGACATGCATGAATCAATACTTAATAGGGGATGTCTCTTTTCTTATTCTATTAATTCTCTGAATTATAATCTAGCAAACAATGATTAATGAGTATCAAATCATATGAGATGGCCATGTTTTTTTTGGTCCGAAGGCTATGGACTCATGGGAAGAGGATCGATGCCCTTGCCCTTGCCGTCCTTCTTGGTAGCAAGATGGTGTGGATCTTTGGGGGAGAATGAAATGAGGGAGATGAGATGGGGTTTACCTCCACGGCGAGGTACTTGAGGATGGCGGTGGTAGATGTTGTCCAAATGAAGGGAGCGGACGGTGAGCTTGGGATGGCTTGTGTCGATGTAGAACTGGGTAGCGGATCAAGACTTCAAGGCCGTTCCACCAACCCCACCCTCAGCCCTGTCGCCTCACAGAGCAGGCGAGATCCTCGAAACCCTTCCTGAAGGCCTTCACAGACGAGATCTTGGTCGCCATGGGTGAGGAAAGTGGAGAGGGAGATATGTTGTGGTTCTGGGGAGTGATATGGGTGGTGGGGGTGGCGGCGGAGAGATGAGGGAGGGAGGGGTGAACCACCGCTCCCAGATCCCATGCTGTCGCCGTCCAATCCAACACCGCCAAGCTCGGTCTCCTTGGCCGCGACTGCGCCGACGAGGCGGGTGCTGGGGGTACCAGAGCGGAGCGAGAGGAGGTCTGGAGCGAGTGGGGAGGGCGGCGACAGCATGCGGATCTCGCTGGAGAAGGAGGGTCGGCGGCGATAGGATTAGGGTTGGGGAAGAGAGAATCGACACCAGACTGGATTGGATCTGGCGAGCCGAGATGGGCGCGTCGTGGTGGCGGGGAGAGATGGTGCGCACGATGGGTTAGGGTTAGATAAGGGTTCCAGGTGTGCGCATGATGGGTGCCAGGTCATCGATCCACAACAGGTTTCCACAAATCATCATCTGATCCGTTCATTTTGATCACATCCAACGGTCGATATTGCCCTTCGCTTTTATCTCTATCTGTCTAGCACTTATGACGATTTTGTCCACAGAAATAACGACGTTTTTTAGTTACATCGTCATAGTTTAATAAGGTTTTCGCCCTACCAAATGGCTCATGACGATCTGGTACAGAATCGTCATAACTCTATGACGATTTTGTCCACAGTCACTATCAAAAGGTCATAGGTTGACACATTTCTTGTAGTGCATTCCGGATCTCCTCGTGATATCCCGGATCCCATCCGAGACTCCGAACAACATTCGGTCTCTTTCTCATTCATTCCATAACTACTCAAACAACGTCGAATCCTTAAGTGTGTCTCCCTACGGTTCGTGAATTATGCGGACATGATCGAGACACTTCTCCGAACAATAACCAATAGAGGAATCTGGAAATTCATATGGCTCCCACATATTTCTACGATTACTTTGCGATCGAATGAACCACTTACATACGATACCAATTTCCCTTTGTCTCACGATAGTTTACTTATCCGAGGTTATGATCGCCGGTATCTCTGTATACCTAGTTCAACCTCGTTACCGATAAGTACTCTTTTCTCGTTCCCGTGATATGTGATCCCTTGTGAGCCAGTCACATGCTTGCAAGCTAATTGGATGACATTCCACCGAGAGGGCCCAGAGTATATCTATCCGTCATATGGATGGACAAATCCCACTCTTGATCCATGTGTTTCAACCAATACTTTCCGAACACTCAATGCCACCTTTATAGCCACCCAGTTATGGTGTGGTGTTTGATGTCATCAAAGCATCCACCGGTAAAGGTGATATGCATGATCTCATGGTCGAAGGAATTAGGTTACTATGTATCAGAAAGCATATAGCAATTGAATTATTAAAATGACTTGATCTTTATGCTACGCTTATCTATAGGAGTATGTCCACCATATCATTCTCCTAATGATATGATCTTGTTGTTGATAACATCTCAATGTTCATGATAGGGAAACCACAATCATTTATCAACCAACAGGCTAGTGATGTATAGAGGCTTTACTAGGGACTTCAAATTGAGTTTACAAATCACACAAGTATTAATGTTTCCTTGTTAATACTATTATAGCATGAATGCAAACATTTATCATAAACACAAAGATATAATAATAACTACATTTATTATTGTCTCTAGGGCATATCTCCAACAATAGCTTATGTGCACGGGTTTTAAAAGCGAAGTACTACCCCAACGGTGCTCTGCAAGATACAGTTCTCTCGTCTAATGCGTCACAAACGTGGCAAGGAGTACAACATGGCCTGGAATTACTGAAGGAGGGGTTAGTTTGGAGAGTTGGAAAGGGCACAAGTATCCGCATCTGGCGCGATCCATGGATCCCCAGACCACATTCCTTCTGACCCATATCATCTCGTGAGGACTGTCGCCTGCGGCGTGTATCAACATTGATTACCGAGCAGGGCACATGGAATATGCAACTTCTTCGTCGTCATTTCATGCAGGCGGATGTGGAGGCAATCTTGAAAACCAAGATAAATCCTCGAGGCGCGGAAGACGTACTTGCATGGGCTCCAACGCCGAATGGTATCTTCACTGTGAAGAATGCATATTGGCTCGGCATGGAAGAGCTGAGTCTTCCTAGTTATGGCGCCACGAGCAGGGCACCGAATGGCCGTAGGGACATTTGGAAGGACCTAAGGGGGTGCCCTGCCCCCCCTAAGGTACGCACCTTTGCATGGTAATTAGCCACCGACTCCCTTGCTACTTGGGAAAATAAAAAGAAAAGAAATCTCACTAGTAGAAAAAGAGGCTTCGGTTTGATTTAGAGTCTGACACTAGTCCCGATTTATTACCGGTCGGGACTAGTATGAGCACTAGTCCCGGTTCGTACCGTTTTTAGTGACCAGGAGACCAAGAAAACTCTAGTCCTGGGTCATTTCGGACCTTTAGTCCCGGGTCGTGATACGGTCCGGGACTAAAGGTGGGCAGGCATGGGCAACACCCTTTAGTCCCGGGCCATGATACAACTTTAGTTCTGGGTCGTGATATGGCCCTGGACTAATGGGGTGTGACGCGGGCAACTTAAAATTGCTATAACTTTTGCGTACGATGTCGAAAAAAAATATACAACCTATCAAAATGTGTGGAAAAATAATTTGAGTTTGATTTTAACAGCCTTATTTGGATTCCTCACATTTTTAGATTTTTAAAATTATAAATAATGGATTCCTCACATTTTTCTGATTCTTTTACATTTTTAAAATTTGAAAAGGGAAAAAGTTATTTTTTTATTTAGCAAGTTTTTATTCCATATTTTGATTCCTCACATTTTTCTGATAGTAATGAATATATTATTTGTCAAATTTCGATTTGCAGATTTAAAAATATTATTTATACCATATTAAATGAATAATGGCAAAAAATGAATAAAATATTATTTTATTTAGTTTTTTACTTTCATTATATTAAAATATTATTATTACTTATTTATTATTGTTTACTAAAATAGTTGTTTGTAGTTTCAATAAATAAAGATGTATGACATATTGATATGGGCTAATAGGATTGATATGATAGTGTTGACAACAAGGTACAAAAGGGCTTCGCGCAAGGACATCCGGATGGAACAGAGAAGTTAAGCGTGATGAGGGTGGAGTAGTGTTAGGATGGGTGACTGAATGGGAAGTTTGACCATAAGTATAATTTGACCTAATATTAAATATACTTAGTGCTAAAAATGTTTCAAGTGAGATGATTACGAGTCAAACAATTCAAAAGTTTAAGAAAAAATTCGAAAAAATAAAATAAAAATCTTTAGTCCAAGGCCGTATTACGACCCGGGACTAAAGGTCCTTCATCCCCTGTAGCAAAAACGCCCATGCGGTGGCCCTCTAGTCCCGGGTTGTAACAAACCGGGACTAGAAATAGGGGCCTTTAGTCCCGATTTCGCAATCCCGGGTACAAAACCGGGACTAAAGGCCCTTGCAAACCGGGACTAAAAGCCCTTTTTCCACTAGTGTCTTGAAATAACTGACACCTGTGTAATCTGTGGTGTGGAACGTGAGAACACATATCACACTTTCTGCAGATGCCCCATGGCGAGGACACTGTGGCAGGCGATGGCGGAGGTCTGGCCGCTCCCGACGATCGAAGAGTTGACAAACAGCAACACTGAATGGCTCCTGCATCTCCTGGATGGGAAGTCAGAGACAATCAGATCAATGATTCTGATGACCCTTTGGCGCATATGGCACTGTCGCAATGAGGTGATCCACAACAAACCGGCGCCGTCGATAGAGAGCTCCAAGAACTTCCTCTGTAGTTATATACAGTCTATCCTGATGATCAAGAATTTTCCTAATGCTGATCCAGTGAAGGGAAAAACTGTGATCGGTGTGGATCCTGCTGGAGAACTAGAGAAGAAGAGCTCAAGGAAGCAACCTGGTTCACATCGCCCCTGGAGGAAGCCACCTGAAGGGGCAGTGAAACTCAATGTCGATGGCTCTTTCTGCGCATCCACGGGCTCAGGAGGAACCGGTATGATCGTCCACAACGCTGCAGGCGAGATTATCGTATCAGCTTACCGCCACCTATGGAGTTGCCAGTGCCCCTTGGAAGCGGAGTTGGAGGCATGTCGGGAGGGCATTGCTATGGCCTTGGAATGGTCCAATTTACCATGCACGGTGGAAATGGATAGCTCAGTTGCCGTAAAGATGATCCAAATTGACGGCCTTGATCGTCGATGCATTCAGCCATAGTCCAGGAAATTAAGCAACTGTTGGCTTCTATAGATGGCATGATCATCGTTACTATAGTCAGGGAGCAGAATAATGTTAGCCATGTATTAGCAAACATGGGTCGCCTGAATAAAGGTACTCAGACCTGGCCAAGATCTGGCCCCGATAACATCCCGGCACTATGTCGCAATGAATGTAACCTGGCTCCTTGAGTAATACATATTTCAATTCGCAAAAAAAAAACTAAATCTAGTTTATTTTAAAATATTTAAAATGTCTTATATTGATGAACCGAAAGATCGAGCAATAGCGATGAGGTCGCACAGAACACACAATGGTACTGCTGTGCCACCATGACACTGCGAGCCTTGCAAGTGCTAACCACTTGCCCGGGACCCCGGATAAAGCCGGCCTCATGCAACACGCTGAGGCGACGCACGTCCGAATGGAATTGAAACATAATTATTTATATATACCGACGACACAACACCCACGAGAAGTGACATCTCTCATTCTCATCCATTTCCATGTAAAGTCAAGATACTGCCACATGCATGGGAACAAGAGTACTTTTCGATAAAAGGATTTACAAATCCAGCACGAGGGTACAGTTGGTGAGATTGCGAGGATATAGGCCAGGGACTTCTTTCCAGGCAGACAGACGAAAAAAAAACTTTTTAGATAGACAGACAAGAAATAAATTAATTTTGACGGCCTACGTAGTAGCACACAAGAGATGCACAGTGGCGTATATATGGCCAACACAAACACAATCTGTACACGGCAAATTCCTTTCCGAAATTTCAGATGTACCTGCCGTGTATTTGTTGGTGACAAAGATTGCCTTAAACACAGAATCAATCCTGTCAAACTGATGGAGTCGATGGTGAGTGATGACAAAGATTGCCTTAAACACAGAATCAATCGTGTCAATCTGTACACTATACAGGGGCGCAGCCACGAAAAACGTTCTGTGGCCGTGGGACATCGTACTAGTCATCACAACGTAGTAGTCTCACAACAAATATTGCTTGTTGGGGAAGAATCGACAACCATGGACTTTTTTAAGTGCAACGCAAGAAAGCTTCATGTCAGCTGACACCGATTGCTCTACCCCGGCAGGTCAACGTCAAGGATGAACACGCTGCAGATTTTATATTTCGGTAGGCTGCTAAGCTCCCTGGACTTAGATTGGATAGGTACCCTGCTGATCCCATCGTCAAAATACTGAAACAACACATGATGGCATGTGAGACTAGCTAGAAATGTACCTATAAGGGCAGCCACAATGCTGCTATAGCTAAATCTGACAAAAAAGCTAAATTTGGTTTCATCATGCAATTTGGCTAGAGCTCCACAATGTACTTATTCTAAATTTCTGCATCATGCGGTTCTACCGCTGACAAAAATAGCTTCATTTTTTGTCTAAGATATGAGAGCAGAGTACACATGTCACACGCAGGTTGGTTAAGAAATTTGGAACCACATTTGGCATAGAAGCACCCTCTCCCACCTCCGCAGCGTAGGAAACTAGTCCAAAAGCCATAAAACAAATATAGGATCACTTTTGGCTACACATTGTGGACGGGTGCCCTAACAGACCCAACAACGAGAACCGTTCGAACGAGAACAGTTCGAGTGTCCGAGAGCACCCTAAAAAATTCTCTTAGCAAATTAAACAAAAGTTTGATGTTGTTGTACTACTTGTTATTCCTTGAACTTTTAAACGTAGCACAAGAGTTTCTATTCTGCAAGATGATATTCAAAAGCAAATGGTAAGATCGTTTGGAAGAATGATTGCCTCAAAACATAGGATCCAATACCAAGGCCAAAGTGCATATATATATATATAATTAAGTTCAGTTAGACTATCATGGAGTGGTTCCTTGTAATAAGTCCATTTTACCACATCAACTCTTACCTGATTCTGTAATTAATCACCGACCGATAAATCTTGCAGTCTACACCTCACAATTGTCACAATCTCATAAAAACGAAGGGACCTATTTCGACAGCTGAAGGGTGTTTAGTGTACTACTGCGCTGTTATTTTTGGACATATAAGCCAACACTGCATATGTATGGCACACTAAGCATTAACACAGTTACTATGTTATTTGCAAGGTATGGGGAAAGGCTACCTTGTGTGGACATCTTCGTATGCACTGCAGACCCACAATCAGAGCCACCAAGTCTTGTCATCTCCACCGTCCTATCGCTCATGGCATACGATTACCCAACTGAGAAATTAAGCGTGTACCTTTCTGACGATGGAGGCTCAATTCTCACTTTCTATGCTATGTGGGAGGCCTCGTCATTTGCAAAGCATTGGATACCATTCTGCAAGAGATATAGCGTTGAGCCGAGGTCACCGGCTATTTACTTCTCAGAGTCAGATGGGCTTCAAGATTTGTGCACTCCAAAAGAGTGGTCACTTATCAATGTAAGAACATATTCCAAACATCTTTTTAACATGTGTAATCAAATGTCTAATGAACATGGAATGAATTAGAACACATGACTAGAATTGATATTAATAATTCAATGTCGAGGGTGTGCAGCCTACCCAAGGTGCTCAACATATGGCATTGCAACTAACAATATCATTACATTTTTTGGGCAGGACATGTATGACGAAATGACTCAGCGAATTGATACAATTGTTATGTCAGGCAAAATTCCTGAAGAAACCAAAGCAAACCATAAAGGATTTGATGAATGGAATATTGAAATTTACTCAAAAAATCATCAACCAATTGTCCAGGTAGGTTTCTTGCCATCCAAAGTGGAGTACATGTTTGTATGATTTTGTAGTAAATAACTTGCACCGTATTTGGGAGTTTGAAGTTCTGAAGTAGTTTCTTTTGCTAGATTCTGATAGATGGGAAAGATCAAAATGCAGTTGACACAGAAGGAAATGTGCTACCAACACTTGTATATATGGCGCGCGAGAAGAGGCCTCAACACCACCATAACTTCAAAGCTGGGGCCATGAATGCTCTGGTGCACTCACTACCCTTTCCCCATCATATATATACTAAGTAGACACTTTATTATAAACTTTAGAGTTTTCATTAGAAAATAGACTCATATTCTTGCTTGGCGGCATACTAGTTATACCGAATTCTAGTTCATTTTTTAAGTTCCCAAGAAACATTATTGCTGGACAAGAGTAACAAAATTATATGATGTGCTCCTTTTCCCTTTGAGAAAGTCATAGCATAAAGTTGACACCCAAATAAGACATTTCACGTCATTATATCATCAGTCACATTATAATTTCTCCCTTATTTGAAAATGCATGAATCTCAATTTGTCCATCCTTTTGTCAAAGAAATGCATTATTTTTTTGTTTAAAACATGTTGGTTTTACACATATACAATAACTTATTCATGATTTTTATATACCTATACTATTTAGTAGGTATGTCTGTATAGCATATACTAGAAATTCTATGGCCAAATAAAAATTTATTCTATGAAAGGTTGGAATGCTTTTGTCATAATGGATTTTCTGAAGCGTGCTCATTTTTCTACTCAAATGCAGATAAGGGTATCATCGGTGATAAGCAACAGCCCTATCATCATGAATGCGGACTGCGACATATATTCCAACAACAAAGATGCAATCCGAGAATCCCTATGCTTCTTCCTTGACGAAGAAATGGGTCACAAGATCGGATTTGTGCAGTACCCTCAAAACTATAACAATATGACCAAGAACAATATATATGGGAATTCCCTACAAGTCATCAATAAGGTTAGCAACATAAAATTGTACCTTCGGTACCCTTTTTTAGATAAATCATTATCGTTCTCATTTTCTCTATAGTATGAGGAATGATTATGCATGCTCAAATGTCCCGGAACTAACATAACTACTCAATATAAAGGTGGAGTTGCGTGGTTTGGACAGCGTGGGTGGCCCTCTGTATATTGGCACCGGATGTTTCCATAGAAGGGAGATCCTTTGCGGTAGGAGATTCACCAAAGACTACAAGGAAGACTGGAATGGAGGAATCAAGGACCAAACACAAGAAAGTATACATGAGATTGAGGAGAAAGCGAAGTTCTTAGCAACCTGCACATATGAACTTGGCACGCAGTGGGGAGATGAGATTGGGCTAAAATATGGTTGCCCAGTGGAGGATGCAATCACCGGATTGGCAATACATTGCAGAGGATGGGGGTCAATCTGCAACTTACCTACAAGACCAGCGTTTTTGGGTGTAGGTCCAACAACACTTGCTCAGACACTGCTGCAACACAAGAGATGGACCGAGGGTAATTTCTCAATTTTTCTTTCAAAGTACTGCTCATTCTTGTTTGGGCATGGAAAAATCGGATTGCGTCTTCAAATGGGCTACTGTATCTATGGACTATGGGCCCCAAATTCACTCGCGACACTATATTATGTTACCATCCCTTCACTAGCCCTCCTCAAAGGCACACCCATTTTCCCAGAGGTAATGATTCATGATATGAAACCCCTAACCTTAGCTACGTATCTTTTTTTTATCAAAACTAAAACAAATATTCATGTGTCTTCAGATGACAAGTCCATGGATCGCACCCTTCATATATGTCTTCTTTGTGAAGAACTTGTATAGTCTATACGAGGCATTGTCATGTGGAGACACGTTGAAAGGATAGTGGAATGGACAAAGAATGTGGTTAGTTCAAAGAATAACGTCGTATCTCTTTGGTGTCATTGACACACTTCGGAAGTTACTAGGACTGTCACAGATGTCATTTGTGGTTTCATCAAAGGTAAGCGATGAAGATGTATCCAAGAGGTACGAGCAGGAAATTATGGAGTTCGGGTCATCAACTCCAGAACTCGTGATCATTGCAACCATCACGTTACTCAACCTCGTTTGCATGCTGGGAGGGCTTCGTCAAATCACGATAGTTGGCTTGAATGTATTTTCTCCCCAACTCATAATTTGTGGTATGCTAGTGATCACCAGTATCCCGTTCTATGAAGCAATGTTCCTGAGGAAGGACAAGGGCATCATACCATCCTCGGTGACATTATCTTCTGTTGGCTTTATGGTGTTAGCCTTGCTGGTAGTGATTCTTGTACCAATAGTCTAGGATCCTATGAGACACACCGATTGTCTAATAAAGTAGTGTGTATAATTCATGGTTCTCTTGACAAAACACTTAACCTGATAAATTTCATGGGTACATGTATGTATGATCAAACTTGAGATCATCAGGTGGCAATTCTCAAAAGAGAGCATAGTGTAGTGAAAGCACACTTTATCGGGGTATGCATTAGACTACATATAGCTAAGAATACCTAGCTAGTCCTCCAACGTGACAATTCCGAATACATATCTAAGAATATTTTGGCGATAAATGTAACAAAGTACTCCAGTATCCTACCAAAAGTCGTCAATTACTCTAACTACCTCCGGGACCGTGGCAATCAAGTATCTAGTCTCTATCTTCCTCGTCAATGCCACAAACAATTTTTTTGACGGGGAACGGCATGTGCTCTGTCTTTACACTATAGGAGAGGAGGAAAAACCCATGGTACAAGAAAAAAAATTACTAACTCCGGTTATATGCGCACATTGCATATACAACACCGATCTAACTCAAATAGGCCCAGGAGAACGCTTTGCTACCATGAGCAACTCAACGTCGGCCTCAACTAGCTTGGCAACCATCACAGTCGGCACAGACTCATTCTGAAAAACCTATCTGCCAGATTATTGCATAAATCGAGATCGTGATGTCCTGCTTCTTTTGGTTATCTCTTGTCGCGACGAATGTTTGCCCACCATCCATTAACCGTGCACGACAAAGAGATAATTTGAACAACTCTTGGATTCGAGGCCTAGAATTGTGTCCAATAATGTTAGACTTATGGGCTCTGCATGCAGCGAAAACATACATACTGGCATGTAGTGGATGGGTTGGTTGAAATTTTTGATCCCTCGCCGAAAACACGGGCCACATTCTCAATTCTTGAACCGAGTGTTGAGTCCGTAAGACCTTTTTGTAAAATATGTCCGTAAGACAGCGGGTGGGCAGCCATCTCGAACTGCTGGTCATATAGGCTGCAAAGAGCGTCGGCCGTGCAGGTTCTGCTCTAGAGTAGAAGCCATACGAAACCTTCTTTTCTTTTGCAAAATGCTTACAGTTTATTAATAATCATTAACGGTAGTACAAAGAATTCAAAAGATAGTTAAAATTACGAATAGATAATTGGACCACCTAGTGACAACTAAAGACACTAGCACCGGCCTAAGAAGAACTTGGCTTTCCCTTGTCCCTTGTGTACGAACGTGCCACGCTTTTTCAAGGCATGGTTAGTGAATGCGACAAACAATTTGATACTCCTGATTATAGACCATTTCAAAATTCCAATACTACTATACTAGTGCTACCCAAGTCTCCAGGCCGGCCCCACGCACGGCTGCTAACAACACCGGCCTAGTCACTAGCAGGGCCGGTGATACCCCAGGCAACCATGTGCAACCGCCTAGGGCCCATGGCTACAAGGGGCCCATTATCTATACTCATGTTCACGTATTTTATTATTTTAAGCATAAGAAAATTCAGTTATGGGCCTGTCGGGGAAAGAGAGAGGAAAAAATATACGCACGCAGCTGAAGCTGCTGCGATTGAACTCCTCTTCAGCTCTTTTTATGCCTCCGTGTGACCCTTCCTCGGCCGCCTGGACATGTAGAACTGCAGATCGTCCTCAAAATGGTGAATTTCAATTAAACGACAAATTAATCCAATCCTCTGCTGCGCTTTTTCTCTAGTCGCCTTGCCACTAAATTCCTCTTGGGCCCCTGCTCCTCGCTGCCCTTGTATGTGTTCAATCGTCCACAAATGATGAATTCATGATGGTCTTCAATCGAACCATTCATTTAACTTTCCACTCTTTGGAAAATCAACAAATCATCAAGTTTACATGTTAGATTAGGGTTCTAGCTTAAGGTATAATGTATACAATTCCTTCGTACTTTTAGGTGTTACTGTAGGGGTTCGTAGCATGGAAAACAAAACTTTTCTACCGCATGCAAACAAACAAGGCAAGATCTATCTACTAGATTGTAGCAACGAGTCGATAGAGGAACTCACCCTCGAAGATTCCAAAGCGGTTAATGAGAGCAGATTCTCGTGGGTGATGTAGTCGTACTCTTGCAGATCTCAAGATCGCGTAGACGATCCTTCCGGCGCTGCGTTCCGGCAGCGCTTCCGCAGTCGGTCACACGTTCGGTACTCGATGAAGACCTTCCTCTCCCTTGTTCCAGCAGGAAGCGGAGGTTGTAGCACTCTCCTCGCGATTCCCAAGCACGACAGTGCAGGAAGTAGAGGGGAGATCTCGCAGGGCTTCGCCTTAAGCCGGAGCGAGTATGGTAGACTATGAGAGAGGCCTTGGTGATCTAGGGTTTAGAAGGCACCAAGGGGCGGAGCTTGGCCGGCGGCTAGGGCTTGGGGAAGCCCCAAGTCGGCGGCTAGGAGAAACCCTAGGGGCGGCGGCGACTTGTAGGAGGCCGGCGGCTAGGGTTAGGGTTTGGGTGGTGTTGGGTGTAGGGAAGAGGGGCAGCCTTGCCCCTCCTTTTATAGGTGGGAGGGCGCCGGTTGGGAGGAGGGAGTCCTCCCCCAACTCGGCCTCCTTGGCCGGCGGGTGGAGGGAGGAGGACTTCCTCCCCAAGTAGGTTTCCTACTCTCCCTCCACCAAGCAAACTTGCCGTTTGACTTTTCAAATTGGCGTTTGACTTTTCAAACTAGGATTTGATTTCTCCCTTTATTTTGCCCAGCCATGATACCTAGTACATGATGCAACCATTCCACATTGTCATGACACATTCATGTACCCTTCCCCTCCGGAGTGCCGGACCTTCCGGAACCTTCTAGAACATTCCCGGTGAAAACACCGGAATCATTCCCCAACTCCGAAACAGGACTTTCCTTATATGAATCTTATTCTCCGAACCATTCCGGATCTCCTCGTGATATCCCGGATCCCATCCTAGACTCCAAACAACATTCGATCACTTACTCATCATTCCATAACTACTCAACAACATCGAATCCTTAAGTGTGTCTCCCTACGGTTCGTGAATTATGCGGACATGATCGAGACACTTCTTCGATCAATAACCAATAGAGGAATCTAGAAATTCATATGGCTCCCACATATTTCTATGATTACTTTGCGATCGAATGAACCACTTACATACGATACCAATTTTCCTTTGTCTCACGATAGTTTACTTATCCGAGGTTTTGATCGTCGGTATCTCTGCATACCTAGTTCAACCTCGTTACCGATAAGTACTATTTTCTCATTCCCGTGGTATGTGATCCCTTGTGATCCAGTCACATGATTGCAAGCTAATTGGATGACATTCCACTGAGAGGGCCCAAAGTATATCTATCCGTCATATGGATGGACAAATCCCACTCTTGATCCATGTGTCTCAACCCATACTTTCTGAACACTCAATGCCACCTTCATAGCCACCCAGTTACGCTGTGGTGTTTGATGTCATCAAAGCATCCTTCTGGTGATGGTGATAAGCATGATCTCATGGTCGAAGGAATTAGGTTACTATGTATCAGAAAGCTTATAGCAATGGAACTATTAAAATGACTTGATCTTTATGCTACGCTTATCTATAGGAGTATGTCCATCATATCATTCTCCTAATGACATGACCTTGTTATTAACAACATCTCAAATGTTCATGATCAAGAAACCATGATCATCTATTAATCAACAAGCTAGTATTATAAAGAGGCTTTACTAGGGACTCTAATTTAGTATACAAATCACACAAGTATTAATGTTTCTGGTTATACTGTTATAGCATGAATGTAAACATTTATCATAAACACAAAGATATAATAATAACTACATTTATTATTGCCTCTAGGGCATATCTCCAACAGTCTCCCACTTGCACTAGAGTCAACTAATCTAGATTACATGGTAATATACCGAACACCAATGGCAGTTTGGTGTTGGTCATGTTTTTCCCTCGGGAGAGGTTTAGTCAACGGATCCGCCACATTCAGATCTGTGTGTACTTTGCAAATCTTTATGTCACCATCTTGGACATGTTCTCGAATAGCGTGAAAACGTAGCTTGATGTGCTTCAGCTTCTTGTGTGACCTTCGTTCTTGCGCATTGGCTATGGCGCCCATGTTATCACAGTAGATAGACATTGGGTCCAGCGCACTTAGAACCACACCGAGCTCTGCAATTAACTCCTTCATCCATATCGCTTCTTGTGAAGCCTCCGAAGCAGCTATGTATTCCGATTCAGTTGAAGATCTCGCCACAACGCTTTGCTTTGCACTCCTCCAGCTAACTGCTGCACCATTCAAAGTAAATACGTATCCATATTGAGATTTAGAATCATCCGGATCGGTGTTCCAACTAGCATCGGTGTAACCATTAACAATGAGTTGTTCATCACCTCCATAAGAAAGAACCATATCCTTAGTTCTTCTCAAGTACTTAAGGATGTTTTTGACCGCTGTCCAATGATCCACTCTTGGATCACTTTGATATCTGCTTGTTAAACTAACAGCATATGCAATGTCGGGTCTAGTACATAGCATGGCATATATTAGAGATCCTATGGCTGAGGCATAGGGAGTCTTACTCATCCTTTCTCTATCTTCTGCCGTTGCAGGACTTTGAGTTTTACTCAAGGTCGTATTAGGCAACATGGGCAAGAACCCTTTCTTGCTATCTGCCATTCCAAACCTCTTTAAAACTTTTTCCAAATATGTACTTTGTGACAATGATATTAGGCGTCTTGATCTATCTCTATAAATCTTTATGCCTAATATGTAAGCTGCTTCGCCAAGATCTTTCATTGAAAAACTATTATTCAAATATTCCTTGACACTACTAAGAAGGTGTACATCATTCCCAATCAACAATATGTCATCTACATATAGTATTAAGAATGCTACAGAGCTCCCACTCACTTTCTTGTAAATACAAGCTTCTCCATAAGTTTGTATAAAACCAAAGCTTTTGATTACCTTATCAAAATGTTGATTCCAACTTCGGGATGCTTGCTTCAATCCATATATGGACTGTTGAAGTTTGCACACCTTGTTAGCATCTTTAGGATCGACAAAACCTTTGGGTTCCATCATATACAACTCTTCATCAATGTCTCCATTGAGGAATGCTGTTTTGACATCCATCTGCCATATCTCATAATCATAATATGCAGCGATTGCTAACATAATCCTCACAGACTTTAGCTTCTCTACTGGTGAGAAAGTCTCATCGTAGTCAACTCCTTGAATTTGTCGAAATCCTTTTGTGACAAGTCGAGCTTTATAGACAGTAACATTACCATCAGCATCTGTATTCTTATTGAAAATCCATTTGTTCTCGACAGCCTTCCGTCCATCCGGTAAGTCCACCAAAGTCCATACTTGGTTTTCGTACATGGATCCAATTTCGGATTTCATGGCTTCTTGCCATTTATTGGAATATGGGCTCATAATCGCTTCCTCATATGTCGCAGAGTCATCGGTGTTGTCCACCAACATGACACTCATAACGGGATCGTACCAATCAGGAGTGGTACGATTTCTCGTTGACCTGCGAGGTTCTGTAGCAACTTCAACCGAAGTTTCATGATCATCATCATTAGCTTCCTCTCTTATTGGTGTAGGCTCCACAGGAACTACTTCGGGTGTTGCGCTACTCGCAAGTTCAAGAGAAGGTTCGACAACCTCGTCGAGTTCTACTTTCCTTTCAGTCACTTCTTTCGAGAGAAATTCTTTCTTTAGAAAGGATCCATTCTTAACAACGAAGATTTTTCCCTCGGATCTATGATAGAAGGTATACCTAATAGTTTCCTTCGGGTATCCTACGAAGACGCATTTTTCCGCTTTGGGTTCAAGCTTGTCCGGCTGTAACTTCTTTACATAGGCTTCGCAACCCCAAACTTTAAGGAACGACAATCTAGGTTTCTACCCAAACCATAATTCATACGGTGTCGTTTCAACGGATTTAGATGGTGCCCTATTTAAAGTGAATACGGTTGTTTCTAATGCATAACCCCAAAACGATAGCGGTAAATCTGTAAGTGACATCATAGAACGAACCATATCTAAGAGAGTTCGATTACGACGTTCGGACACACCATCACGCTGTGGTGTTCCCGGCGGTGTCAATTGTGAAAGTATTCCGCATTTCTTCAAATGCTCGCCAAACTCGTAACTTAGATATTCACCTCCACGATCAGAACGTAGAAATTTAATCTTCTTGTTACGTTGATTCTCTACCTCACTTTAAAATTCCTTAAACTTCTCGAAAGTTTCGGACTTATGTTTCATGAAATAGATATACCCATATCTACTCAAGTCATCCATGAAGGTAAGAACTTAACGATAACCACCGCGCGATGCTACACTCATTGGACCACACACATTGGTACGTATGATTTCCAACAAGTTCGTAGCTCGCTCCATCATACCAGAAAATGGAGTCTTAGTCATTTTACCCATCAGACATGCTTCGCATCTTTCAAGTGATTCGAAATCAAGTGATTCAATAAGCCCATCGGAATGGAGTTTCTTCATACGCTTTACTCCAATGTGACCAAGACGACAGTGCCACATATAGGTCGAGTTATCGCTCAATTTCAAACGTTTAGCTTCAATGTTATTAATATGTGTATTTCCACTATCGAGATTCAATAAGAATAGACCATCTATCAAAGGTGCATGTGCATAAAACATATTACTAATATAAATCGAACAACCATTATTCTCAGACTTAAACAAGTAACCGTCTCGCAATAAACATGATCCCGATATAATGTTCATGCTCAACGCAGGCACCAAATAACAATTATTTAAGTATAAAACTAATCCCGATGGTAGATGAAGAGGTAGCGTGCCGACCGCGATCACATCAACCTTTGATCCATTTCCAACGTGCATCGTCACCTCGTTCTTCGCTAGCTTCTGTTTATTCTGCAGCACCTGTTTCGAGTTACAAATATGAGCACCAAACCAGTATCAAATACCCAGGCACTACTACGAGTACTAGTGAGATACACATCAATAACATGTATATCGGATATACCTTTCTTCTTGATGTTGCCGTTCTTCAAATCCGCCAAGTACTTTGGGCAATTCCGCTTCCAGTGACCCTCTCCCTTGCAGTAAAAGCACTCAGTATCAGGCTTAGGTCCAGCCTTGGTTTTCTTCGCCGGTGCGGCAACTTTCTTACCACCCTTCTTGAAGTTTCCCTTTTGCTTAGACTTGCCTTTCTTGAATTTGGTGGTATTATTGACCAACAACACTTGATGCTCTTTCTTGATCTCCACTTCTGCATATTTCAACATGGAGAAGAGTTCTGGCAATGTCTTGTTCATGTTTTGCATATTGTAGTTCATCACAAAGTTCTTGTAACTTGGTGGTAGTGATTGGAGGACACGGTAAATCCCCAAAGCATTAGGAATCACTATACCCAAGCTTTGGAGTTTGTTTGCGTGCCCAGACATCTTAAGCACGTGCTCACTGATGGAGTTGCCCTCTTCCATCTTGCAGTTAAAGAACTTTTCAGAAGCCTCATAACTCTCAACTGTCGTGTGAGCCTCAAATATCATTTTGAGTTCACGGACAATATCATGTGGGTCATGGTTCTCAAACCTTTTCTAAAGCTCCGATTCCAAACCATACAAGATAGCACACTGAACCGTGGAGTACTGATTCTTTCGAGTGAGGTAAACATTCTTTACTTCATCGGTAGCATCAGCTGCAGGCGGGTCACCCAGCGGTGCATCTAGCACATATGTCAAATTACCAGCATTGAGGACAATCCTCAAATTGCAGAACCAATCCGCGAAGTTGCTTCCATTGTTTTTCAACTTTTCTTTCTCTAGGAACGCATTAAAATTGATGGTAGAGGCCGCCATTGATCTACAACATATTTGCAATAGTTTGGACTAAGTTTATGACAAATTGAGTTCTAATTAATAGTTAAATTAATCTAGGTGAACTCCCACTCAAAACAATATCCCTCACATTGTTTTAGTGATCACACGAACCAAATCCACCACATCAAAACCGATCATCACGAGAGTTGATGCAACTTCAATGGCGAACAATCGACATGTTCATCATATCTACTATATGACTCATGCTTTACCTTTCAGTGATCTGTGTTCCGAGACCATGTCTGTACATGCTAGGCTCGTCAAGATCAAACCTTAGCTTTTGCATTAGAAAATCTGGCTTGCTCATGTTGTATACACTTGCAGAATCTAACACACCCGATCATCACGTGGTGCTTCGAAACAACAAGCTTTAGCAACGGTGCTTACTAAGGATGAACACTTTAAAACTTGAAATTTATGTGCATGAGGGATCATCTTATAATGCTACCGTCGTTAACTAAGCAATACAAGATGCATAAAGGATTAACATCACATGCAATTCATAATATGTGATATGATATTGCCTTTCTTCTTGTGCTTCCGATCTCCAGCTTCAAGCACGAACATGATCTCCATCATCACCGGTATAGCGTCAAGGTCAATGACGCCGTTTCATGGTTGTCGTCCACCAGCTTCAACTATTACAACTACTTTGAATAGACACGCGGGTCTTAACAGAATTTAAAGACAACCATATGGCTCCTGCCGGTTGCCATATTACAATAAGGAACATTGCATACATCAAATATAATCACAATCATGGCCATATCGCATCACAGCACACCCCTGTAGAACAAAGTTAGACGCCTCTAATTTCTTTGCATATTTTACGTGGTTTGGGGATTTCAATAAGTGTCGCTCTAACTTAAGAACAAAAAGCACAACGTTGATGCTTGAACTATCAGGTGCCTGTTGTAAATAGGATCTATACTATGATGGGAGAGACATGCACCCGCAAAGCCACTTATGCAATACAAGTTGCATGTTGAGCGTGGAGCAAGTCTCATGAATGATTTCATGTAAGGTTAGCCCGGGCCACTTCATCCCATCATACCGCAAGATGCAAAGTACACAAGAAGCAATTGATAATAAAAGCACCACCGCCCACAATGACCATTGTGTTCTACTCGTGCAACCGATCTACATATAGACACCGCTCTGATACCACTGTAGGGGTTCGTAGCATGGAAAACAAAAAAATTCTACCGCATGCAAACAAACAAGCCAAGATCTATCTACTAGATTGTAGCAACGAGTCGATAGAGGAACTCACCCTCGAAGATTCCAAAGCGGCTAACGAGAGCAGATTCTCGTGGGTGATGTAGTCGCATTTTGTCGATCTCAAGATCACAGCCAGACGATCCTTCCTGGCTGCGTTCGGCGCTCCGCAGCTTGGTCACACGCTCGATACTGATGAAGAACTTCCTCTCCTTGTTCCAAAGAAAATGGAGGTTGTAGCACTCTCCTCGCGATTCCGGCAGCACGACGGCGTGGTACCGAAAGTAGAGGGGAGATCTCGCAGGGCTTCGCCTTAATCCGGAGCGAGTATGGTGGACTATGAGAGAGGCCTTGGCGATCTAGGTTTTAGAAGGCACCAAGGGGAGGAGCTTGGCCGGCGGCTAGGGCTTGGGGAAGCCCCAAGTCGGCGGCTAGGAGAAACCCTAGGGGCGGCGGCGACTTGTAGGAGGCCGGCGGCTAGGGTTAGGGTTTGGGTGTTGTTGGGTGTAGGGAAGAGGGACAGCCCTGCCCCTCCTTTTATAGGTGGGAGGGCGCCGGTTGGTAGGAGGGAGTCCTCCCCCAACTCGGCCTCCTTGGCCGGCGGGTGGAGGGAGGAGGACTTCCTCCCCAAGTAGGTTTCCTACTCTCCCTCCACCAAGCAAACTTGCCGTTTAACTTTTCAAATTGGCGTTTGACTTTTCAAACTAGGATTTGATTTCTCTCTTTATTTTGCCCAGCCATGATACCTAGTACATGATGCAACCATTCCACATTGTCATGACACATTCATGTACCCTTCCCCTCCGGAGTGCCGGACCTTCCGGAACCTTCTAGAACATTCCCGGTGAAAACACCGGAATCATTCCCCAACTCCGAAACAGGACTTTCCTTATATGAATCTTATTCTCCGGACCATTCCGGATCTCCTCGTGATATCCCGGATCCCATCCGAGACTCCGAACAACATTCGGTCTCTTACTCATCATTCCATAACTACTCAACAACATCGAATCCTTAAGTGTGTCTCCCTACGGTTCGTGAATTATGCGGACATGATCGAGACACTTCTCCGATCAATAACCAATAGAGGAATCTGGAAATTCATATGGCTCTCACATATTTCTACGATTACTTTGCAATCGAATGAACCACTTACATACGATACCAATTTCCCTTTGTCTCAGATAGTTTACTTATCCGAGGTTTTGATCATCGGTATCTCTGCATACCTAGTTCAACCTCGTTACCGGTAAGTACTCTTTTCTCGTTCCCGTGGTATGTGATCCCTTGTGATCCAGTCACATGCTTGCAAGCTAATTGGATGACATTTCACCGAGAGGGCCCAGAGTATATCTATCCGTCATATGGATGGACAAATCCCACTCTTGATCCATGTGTCTCAATCCATACTTTCCGAACACTCAATGCCACCTTTATAGCCACCCAGTTACGGTGTGGTGTTTGATGTCATCAAAGCATCCTTCCGGTAATGGTGATAAGCATGATCTCATGGTCGAAGGAATTAGGTTACTATGTATCAGAAAGCTTATAGCAATTAAACTATTAAAATGACTTGATCTTTATGCTACGCTTATCTGTAGGAGTATGTCTATCATATCATTCTCCTAATGACATGACCTTGTTATTAACAACATCTCAAATGTTCATGATCAAGAAACCATGATTATCTATTAATCAACAAGCTAGTATTATAAAGAGGCTTTACTAGGGACTCTAATTTAGTATACAAATCACACAAGTATTAATGTTTCTGGTTAATACTGTTATAGCATGAATGTAAACATTTATCATAAACACAAATATATAATAATAACTACATTTATTATTGCCTCTAGGGCATATCTCCAACGGTTACAATACCGATGCATAAGTCCGGTGTTGCCGAAAGATAATTGTTGATGAACTCATTGGAATTTGATTTTTATTTGAGATAGTCAAACAAGCGGGAAATACTACTTGTTATATTTTGCTACTCCCTCCGACCCAAATTAGTTGACTCAAATTTGTTAAGGTACGGATAAATCTAATACTAAATCATATCTAGATACAATCGAATCTAGACAAATCCAAGATACCTAGTTTGCGTCGGAGAGAGTACTATTTTAATCTTTGGTATTATATGACTCAAGTGTTTAACAAATATTTATAGACCTCTCGGACTTGTGGTTAGATGTTAACATTTGATATTTTGCAGGTGCAAAACGCACATATGTCTACGTGCATATATATACCGCCTCTATTAAAAAATATAAGACGTTTTAGCTTTGTGAATCGAATGTATCTAAACATCTTTTGGCGTATATATTTATAAAGGTTTTTGGAATAATCTATATACTAAAAGACGTATAGATACATTCATTTTACAAATCTAAAATGTCTTATATTTTGGAAGGGAGTATTACTCTTAGAGGGCCTTGCTGTTAACTCGGCCTAGGGGCCCGCAAAATATAGAGCCGGCCCCTGTAGTCACGTTTTCTTTTTCTGAGACAAATCAAACCTGGGGGGCCTAATCACGTGTCCGGCCATGCATTCAAAAGTCAAGATCCTGATAGTGGAGTGCAATGTAAGCTGGCCCAGCAGTTGACTCGGCATCGACCGATGATATACTGACGCAGAGTTGACTCAGTGCTCGCTTGCTCAATTATCGGTGAGAGTCCAGCCGTGACGGCGGCGCTTACCTCAGGCAAATGGGTAGAACTGAAGCGATATGGTTAGCTAGCTTTCTCCCGTGGAAAGAGGTGGCCGACGACGACGATGACGACATGGTTCGTCCACCGCCAGCTAGGCGACGACGACTCTCGTCGTATTCGTACGTGGAGGGAGCCAGCCGCTTGACCATTATTAGCTATAGCTCCAGTACTACCTGATATACGTAGCCTCCTTTTCTTCGTCTCGACGCACGTAGTATTCTTTCGTGCGCGCCGCACACACTCTATCGTTGCGCCGGGCTTTCACGGCCTTCAGGGCGCGTGTGCTCAATCGTCCACACAGTTAAGCTGCCAAGAGTTCTCAAAAAATAAAGTTAAGCTGTCAAGTGGCATCTCGCTGATATCTCTCAATTCTAGTTTATTTGTCAAATTTTAGTCTAAATTTTGATTTTGGCAAATGAGCTAGAGATGAATTCTCCCACTTGACACTTACACACAGTGCATGCACGCACTACAAGAATAGCCAGATGCGCCGGCCCGCCGACGGCCGACAAAAGTCGGGGCCATCGGCGTAGGACCGAGCCAGGCTAGCCCCCGTCGCCAGCCCTCGGCGTAGCCGTCCGTACGCCGACGGTCACCCTCGGCATCCCGTAGCCCTCGGCGTAGGTGTAGGAAGCGTGGCAGATACCGGCCACGGCGGACGGCACACTAACGGTGTTGGCCAGTATGCCGAGGGCCACCCTCGGCATAGCGTCCACCCCAGTACGCCGGCGGTCACCCTCGGCGTACCAACCACGTACGCCGACGGCCACCCTCGGCGTAGCGTCTGCATTTTTTTCCTCCCTACTTATAAAATTATTTTATATTTGTAACAATTATTTATGTTCTATTTTTATCAATTGGATGGATTCGTACCCTCTGGATAGCAGTCTCCACGCCCACATGAAATATCGTTGCGAATCTTCTCACACCCCGAGAAATATCCATATGTTTGTAAGTGTTATTATCGCATGTGTTTGAATTTTATCTATCACACATTTTGGAGAAGTTGTTCAGAGATTCAATGTTTTTTCTACGACAACCCATTTTTACACGGTCGTTTCTCACCAACCATTGGAAAACTACCGGATAGTGTCGCACCTTGTGAACCACATTGGTTTTACATCACCATATGACCTTAACAAACACGAAACGAGGGACAGATACGCCGGGCTACCCCTGTCAGAGGAACGTCTAGGAGGGTAGACGATCCGAGACCCATAGATCAGGGTTCCACGGCAAACCGTGCTTCGGGGCGTAGGAATACCTCAAGAACTTGCATGTGGCCCTAGCACATGCATGGAGGTGCGGTGTTGTGTTGAAACATGCAAAACCTAGTCCCCGGGTGGATGTGTCCCCCTTCTCGGACATGCGCTGTAACCTAAAGGGGAAGGTTCTGTACTTGTATAAGGGGGAAACTCCCCGTTCAGGTGAAACCGGGTAGGATAGTGTCGCACCTTGTGAACCAACATGGTTTTACATCATCATATGACCTTAACAAACACAAAACGAGGGAGAGCTACGTCGGGCTACCCCTGTCAGAGGAACATCTAGGGGGTTAGACGATCCGAGGCCCACAGATCAGGGTTCCACGGCAAACCGCGCTCCGGGGCATAGGAATACCTCAAGCACTTGCATGTGGCCCTAGCACATGAATGGAGGTGTGGTGTGTGTTGTGTTGAAAAATGCAAAACCTAGTCCCTGGGTGGATGTGTCCCCCTTCTTGGACATGCGCTGTAACCTAAAGGGGGAGGTTATGGACTTGTATAAGGGGGAAACTCGTCGTTCAGGTGAAACCGGGTATGATAGTGCCGCACCTTGTGAACCAACATGGTTTTACATCATCATATGACCTTAACAAGCACAAAACGAGGGAGAGCTACGCCTGGCTACCCCTGTCAGAGGAACATCTAGGGGGGGTAGATGATCTGAAGCCCACATATCAAGGTTCCACGGCAAACCGCGCTCTGGGCGTAGGAATACCTCAAGAACTTGCATGTTGCCCTAGCACATCCATGGAGGTGTGGTGTTGTGTTGAAACATGCAAAACCTAGTCCCTGGTGGATGTGTTCCCCTTCTCGGACATGCGCTGTAACCTAAAGGGGAAGGTTCTAGACTTGTATGCGGGGGAACTCCCCGTTCAGGTGAAACGGGGTAGGATAGTGCCGCACCTTGTGAACCAACATGGTTTTACATCATCATATGACCTTAACAAACACAAAACGAGGGAGAGCTATGCCGGGCTACCCCTGTTAGCGGAATGTCTAGGGGGGTAGATGATCCGAGGCCCAGAGGTCAGGGTTCCACGACAAACCGCACTCTGGGGCGTAGGAATACCTCAAGAACTTGCATGTGGCCCTAGCACATGCATGGAGGTGTGGTGTGTTGTGTTGAAACATGCAAAACCTAGTCCTCAGGTGGATGTGTCCCCCTTCTCGGACATGCGTTGTAACCTAAAGGGGTTCTAGACTGGTATAAGGGGGAAACTCCCCGTTCAGGTGAAACCGGGTAGGATAGTGCCGCACCTTATGAACCAACATGGTTTTACATCATTATATGACCTTAATAAACACAAAACGAGGGAGAGCTACGGCGGGCTACCCCTGTCAGAGGAACGTCTAGGGGGTAGACAATCTGAGGCCCACAGATGTGGGTTCCACGACAAACTGTGCTTCGGGGCGTAGGAATACCTCAAGAACTTGCATGTGGCCCTAGAACATGCATGGAGGTGTGGTGTTGTGTTGAAACATGCAAAACCTAGTCCCCGGGTGGATGTGTCCCCCTTCTCGGACATGCACTGTAACCTAAAGGGGAAGGTCTGGACTTGTATAAGGGGGAAACTCCCCGTTCAGGTGAAACTGGGTAGGATAGTGCCGCACCTTGTGAACAAACATGGTTTTACATCATCATATGACCTTAACAAACACAAAAGGAGGGAGAGCTATGCCGGGCTACTCCTGTCAGAGGAACGTCTAGGGGGGTAGACGATCTGAGGCCCACATATCAGGGTTCCACGGCAAACCGCGCTCTGGGGCGTAGGAATACCTCAAGAACTTGCATGTGGCCCTAGCAGATGCATGGACGTGTGGTGTGTTGTGTTGAAACATGAAAAACCTAGTCCTCGGGTGGATGTGTCCCCCTTCTCGGACATGCGTTGTAACATAAAGGGGAAGGTTCTAGACTTGTATAAGGGGGAACTCCCCGTTCAGGTGAAACCGGGTAGGATAGTACCGCACCTTGTGAACCAACATGGTTTTACATCATCATATGAACTTAACAAACACAAAACGAGGGAGAGATACGCCGGGCTACCCTTGTCAGAGGAACGTCTAGGGGGTAGAAGATCCGAGGCCCACAGATCAGGGTTCCACGACAAACCGCGCTCTGGGGCGTAGGAATACCTCAAGAACTTGCATGTGGCCCTAACACATCCATGGACGTGTGTTGTGTTGAATAATGCCAAACCTAGTCCCCGGGTGGATGTGTCCCCCTTCTCGGACATGCGTTGTAACCTAAAGGGGAAGGTTCTGGACTTGTATAAGGGGGAAACTCCCCGTTCAGGTGAAACCGGGTAGGATAGTGTCACACCTTGTGAACCAACATGGTTTTACATCATAATATGGCCTTAACAAACACAAAACGAGGGAGAGCTATGTCGGGATACCCCTGTCATAGGAACATCTAGGGGGGTAGACGATCCGAGGCCCACAGATCAGGGTTCCATGGCAAAACGCGCTTCGGGCGTAGGAATACCTCAAGAACTTGCATGTGGCCCTAGCACATGCATGGAGGTGTGGTGTGTTGTGTTGAAACATGCAAAACCTAGTCCCCGGGTGGATGTGCCTCCCTTCTAGGACATGCGTTGTAACCTAAAGGGGAAGGTTCTAGACTTGTATAAGGGGGAAACTCCCTGTTCAGGTGAAACCGGGTAGGATAGTGCCACACCTTGTGAACCAACATGGTTTTACATCATCATATGACCTTAACAAACACAAAACGAGGGAGAGCTACGTCGGGCTACCCCTGTCAGAGGAACGTCTAGGGGGTACACGATCCAAGGCCCATAGATCAGGGTTCCACGGCAAACCGTGCTCCGGGACGTAGGAATACCTCAAGAACTTGCATGTCGCCCTAGCACATGCATGGAGGTATGGTGTGTTGTGTTGAAACATGCAAAACCTAATCCCCGGGTGGATGTGTCCCCCTTCTCGGACATGCACTATAACCTAAAGGGGAAGGTTCTGGACTTTTATAAGGGGGAAACTCCCCGTTCAGGTGAAACCGGGTAGGACAGTGCCGCACCTTGTGAACCAACATGGTTTTACATCATCATATGACCTTAACAAACACAAAACGAGGGAGAGCTACGCTGGGCTACCCCTGTCAGAGGAATGTCTAGGGGGTAGACGATCTGAGGCCCACAGATCAGGGTTCCACGGCAAACTGCACTCCGGGGCGTAGGAATACCTCAAGAACTTGCATGTGGCCCTAGCACATGCATGGAGGTGTGGTGTGTTGTGTTGAAACATGCAAAACCTAGTCCCTGGCTGGATGTGTCCCCCTTCTCGGACATGCGATGTAACCTAATGGGGAAGGTTCTGGACTTGTATAAGGGGGAAATTCTCCGTTCAGGTGAAACCGAGTAGGATAGTGCCGCACCTTGTGAACCAACATGGTTTTACATCATAATATGACCTTAACAAACATAAAACGAGGGAGAGCTACGCTGGGCTACCCCTGTCAGAGGAACGTCTAGGGGGGTAGACGATCTGAGGCCCATAGATCAGGGTTCCACGGCAAACCGCGCTCCGGGGCGTAGGAATACCTCAAGAACTTGCATGTGGCCCTACCACATGCATGGAGGTGTGGTGTGTTGTGTTGAAACATGCAAAACCTAGTCCCCAGGTGGATGTGTCCCCCTTTTCGGACATGCTCTTTAACCTAAAGGGGAAGGTTCTGGACTTGTATAAGGGGGAAACTCCCCGTTCAGGTGAAACCAGGTAGGATAGTGCCGCACCTTGTGAACCAACATGGTTTTACATCAGCATATAACATTAACAAACACAAAACGAGGGAGAGCTACGCGGGCAATCCCTGTCAGAGGAACGTCTAGGGGTGTAGACGATCCGAGTCCCACATATCAGGGTTCCATGGCAAACCGCGCTCCGGGGCGTAGGAATACCTCAAGAACTTGCATGTGGCCCTACCACATGCATGGAGGTGTGGTGTGTTGTGTTGAAACATGCAAAACCTAGTCCTCGGGTGGATGTGTCCCCCTTCTCGGACATGCTCTTTAACCTAAAGGGGAAGGTTCTGGACTTGTATAAGGGGGAAACTCCCCGTTCAGGTGAAACCGGGTTGGATGGTGCCACACCTTGTGAACCATCATGGTTTTACATCATCATATGACCTTAACAAACACAAAACGAGGGAGAGCTACGCCGGGATACCCCTGTCAGAGAAACGTCTAGGGGAGTAGACGATCCGAGTGTGCCCCCTTCTCGAACATGCGTTAACACTTAGTAAAATCTGGATCTTTACGTGAAAACTCCCATCGCAGGACAACCGGAGCCTATTTTATGGAAAAGTCGGCCCAACCTTTGCTTTACATGTATATATGTCCTAAACAAATGGAAAAGTCCATCGGGCTACCCCGTACGGAGGAAAGCTATAGGGGTAGACCACTCGGGTCCTCGGATTAGGGATAGACCACTAGGAAACCGGTGGAACCATAGTCCAAACCTTGGTTTTCAATGTAGGTATGGCCTAAACAACACTAAACCAACAGTAGAGTCCATTGGTCAACCCTCGTATGGAGAAGTATATAGAGGGTAGATTCGCGGGGCCCACTTCTAGGATTTGCTTGGAAAACGAGCACAAGCCGAAATAAAATAGTAATAATATATTATAGTTTATTCATAATAGTAGACACCAAATAATATATTATAATTTGTTATATTAGTAGACACCAAATAAAGTTTCTTGTATACTTTGTTATTAATAAGAAGAAAAAAACTAGCTACGCCGACGGCTGCCCTCGGCGTATGCTTGGCCGACGGCGTAGCCTTATCCCATTAGTCTGCTCGCGGCCCACCCCGGGCCACTCACCCCACCCCTTCCCCTAGCTACCCAATCTTCCCCGATCCCGCCCAAGACCCCGCGCCGCACCAGACGCCACCATCCGCTGCTCCCCGAGCCCGACCCCGCCTCCTCCCCGAGCCTCCCTCCTCCCTCCTCTAGCGTTGCTGCCTCCTCCCCGAGCCTCCCTCCTCCTTCCTCCAGCGTCACCGCCTCCCTCCTCCTCCCCGAGCTGACCTCCTCCCCGCCGCCACCACCATCACCGCCTCTTCCCCAAGCGCCGCTGCCTCCCCTTCCCCTCCCCGAGCGCTGCCACCAGCCTCCTCCCCAGCGCCACGCCTCCACTAGCCTCCTCCCCGCCGCCACGACCTGCTCCTCCCCGAGCTCGCCCCTGCCTACCCGAGCTCGGCCCCTCCTCCCCGAGCTCGCCCCCGCCTCCCAGCGCACCTCTCCCCGTGTAGCAGCAACCGAACTCGTCGCCTCCTCCTCACTGCGTCGCGCCTCACTGTCCCGCCAATTGGAGGTAATAAGCCATTTTCCTTTTTTTCAATGCTAGTGTAAATAGTTTAATTTAGTAATTTAGTAATTGTTAGTAATTGTTAGGTGAGTGTAGAAGTAGGAGTTTGTTGAAATAGGAGTAGAAATTGTTTTAGATTTAGAATTGCTAGTAGTTTGTAGAAATAGAAGTTTGTACTATTTGAGTAGAAATAGGAGTTTGCTAGTAGAAATAGGAGTTTGCTAGTAGTTTGCTCGAAATAGAATTAGAATTATAAATTGAAATATAAATATAATTAGAAAGTGAAATATAAATACAATTTAGTAAAATAGATGAAATTTGCTAAATAGATGTTGCATATGTAACCATCTTTTCATGTTTTTTGCAGATACCGGAGGGTGAGCGGGGGGAGTGTTTCGACGGTGGGGTCCCGGATCATCTTCGATGATTTGATCACGCTTCGAGGGTGAGAATCCGTTCGCCTCTTTTGTACCTAGGTTTATTTTGGTGTCTAGATCACCAAGTCTATCGCGTCACGTAGGTGTCATTGATGACGCCCAGCACTGTCGTGAGACGCTTCGTTGGAAACCCCAAGAGGAAGGTGTGATGAGCACAACAGCAAGTTTCCCCTTAGTAAGAAACCGAGGTTATCGAACCAGTAGGAGGAAGGAAATGTCTCAAAGGTGTTGCAAGCAACGTGGAAACCTATACAACACAAACTCAAGACTTTGCGCCAACAAATCAGTGAGTTGTCAAGCTCACCGGTTTGTTGTAACAAAGGATTAAACATATGGTGTGGAAGGTAATGGTTTGCAGCAAGTAAACAAGTAACAGTGGAAGATGTATCAATGGTAAAGATTGGACCCGGGTCCATAGTTCACTAGAGGTGCTCTTCTTAGATAAACAACATGGCATGAAGGGTAAACAAATTACAGCAGGGCAATTGACAGGAACTGAGCAAGGCATAACAATGCAATACCAGACAAAAAGATCCTATGAGATTCGATTGGGAAATACAACAATATACATAGACCACCAGCCAACTGCATCTATGACTAGAAGTCCACCTTCAGGTTATCATCCGAACCCCCTCCAGTATTAAGTTGCAAGCAACAAACAACTACTTTAAGCAAAGTGTGTAAGGTAAACAATCCACTTGTTCCATGAACAAGAGACTGTTGTTTTCTCCCTAGTAGCAACAGCACATCTACAACCGAAGAGATTTATGTCACTTACCTTGGAAACTAGAGTCATGAACCCACTATCGAGCATAAATACTCTCTCTTGGAGTCACTAGTAACTACTTGGCCAAGATAGCTACTAACAACGTAGAACATGCAAGATCAAAAACAACACAGACATGATAGAATCATAAAGACAAAACCATTAATCAATCTGACATAGTAATCTCAATATCCATCGGATCCCCACAAACATAACATGCATGATTACAAATAGATTAGATCTTGATTATGAACGGAGCTCACAAGATCTATACATGAAAGCACAAGGACGAGATACAACATGGACCCATAGTCCAAGGTGGAACTACTCACGCATCATACCGGAGAAGAAGGCCTCCAGGATGATCTCCCCACCGGCAGGGTGCCGAGAAGAACTTCAGATCCCCCTGATCTAGGGACGATGGTGGCGGCGGCGGCCACAGACGGTTTCGTGGAGTTTTGATCGGGTGCCTAGGGTTTCTGCATGGGGGGCTTCTTATAGGATAAGAGGCGAGGCTGGGAGGCGACCAGGGGGGCACACCCTTCCTAGGCATGGGCCCACCCCTGGACGCGCCTAAGAGGGTTTGGCCGCCTTGGCCTGCCTCTCCGTCTCTCCTCTGGACTTCGTGTCGCCCACAGTAAAATATTAACTTTGGCTTTTGTCCCGTCCAATTCCAAGAATATTGATTTTCTGCCTTTCTAGAACCAAAAACAGAAGAAAACAGGCAACTGGCACTGTGGCAACTTGTTAATAGGTTAGTTCCAGAAAAGATATAAAAACACCTCAAAGTGTAGATAAAGCAAAGCAACGTAGATAATAAACAAGCATGGAACATCAAAAATTATAGATACGTTTCCCACGTATCAAGCATCCCCAAGCTTAACTCCTGCTCGTCCTCGAGTAGGTAAGTGATAAAAGAATAATTTTTGAGGTGACATGCACCTTCACAATAAATATCAAACCATTTGCAGGCTTTGAAAGCTGGGATAAAAGAACTCTAAACATGTGCATGAAAATGTAGGGTTCGCAGCATAGAAAACAAAAAAATTCCTACGATGTGAACTATGTACCAAGATCTATCTATTAGATACAAACAACAGGCGGATGTATATCCATAGAGAACATACCCTTGAAGACTGAAAAAGCTTAACGAGTTCAACTCGTGGTTGATGTAGACGATCTCTTGCCGATCTCAAGATCGAGAGGAAGTCCTAGCGTCGCAAATCAGCAGCGCATCCGTGCTCGCACACACGTTCGAGGCACCGAGCAACCTCCGCCTCCTCGCTCCAGCGATGTAGCGGAAGCACAACTTTTTCTTGCCGAATAGCCACCGGGAACATGTATCTCGCTAGTCCGAGACCATGGGGGATAAAATCTAGAGGGGGAGAGAGATCCTTCACGAGGAGGTGTGGGTGAGAAGTGAGGAGAGGGGTGCCTTTTATAGGAGGAGGGGGCACCCAAGGGGGTGGCCGCCGGCCATGGGGGCTGCCCCCTCCCCTCCTTCATTCATGTGGGTGGACACTCCACTCACAAAAATCCATTCATATTCCTCCACTCAAAATCCCACTCAAACATGCCATTAAATTTCCACCAAATTAAATGCAAACTCTCAGTAAATAAAACTCTTTTATTTTATTCAGAATTTTGTCAATTACTTTAATGACAAACATTCACAAATAACCCCTTGCTAGAATTCTATTTCACATGCATAACCACTTTATGCAATTTCACCCGAAAACCTGTTTTGGTATCTAGTGAAATAAATTCTTGCGCTTGTTCATTCTTTTGGCATGAAACTTTTGCTCCAATTGGATGTCGGTGTCTCTTAAGTGTGTCACCCTACGGTTTGTGAATAATGCGGACATGATCGAGACCCCTCTCGGATCAATAATCAGAAGCGGGATCTGGAGACCCATACTGACTCCCACACATTCAACGATGACTTTGTTGTGATCGTCGGAACCTTTTTACGCTAGTATCTTAATCTCTTTTTTTTCACGATATATTACATGTCCGAGATTCGATCATCGGTATCTCCATACCTAGTTTGATCTCTTTACTGACATGCACTCTTTTCTCGTTCCCGTGATATAACATTCTAGTGATCAAATCACTTGCTTGCAAGCTAATCAATGTGGTATCACCGAGAGGGCCCAGAGTATATCTATCCGTCATCAGGATGAACAAATTCCACTCTCGATCCATGAGCCTCAACATAAAACTTTATTAGTTCTAAATCCATCTTTATAATGACCCTGTTATGGTGTGACGTTTGATGTTATCAAGAAACTCTTCTGGTGTTAGTGATTGACATGATCTCATGGTCTAAGGATTAGGATCACTTCGTAAGTTGTTATAGCAATATAAACTCAATGACTTTGATCGTAATGTTATACTTCGGATGAATGTTCATCACACCATTACACTAATGTTGTGATCCTGTTATTAACAACATCCAATGTCCATGATCAGGAAACCTTGATCATCTTGTTAATCAACGAGCTAGTTTATGAGAGAGGCATAACTAGGAACTTTCTGTTTGTTTATTAAACACACATGTATTAATGTTTCCGTATTAATACAATTATAGCATGCAAAATAAACATCTATCATATACTTGGAATACACATAATAAACACTTTATTATTGCCTCTCAGGGCATATTCCCTTCAGTCTCCCACTTGCACTAGAGACAATAATCTAGTTACATAGTGATAAATCTAACACCCATCGAGTTCTGGTGTTGATCATGTTTTGCTCTAGGGAGAGTTTTAGTCAATGGATATGCTACATTGAGATCCATATGTACTTTACAAATCTTTATATCTCCATCCTTAACATGCTTGCGGATGGAGTGAAACCGGCGCTTAATATGCATGGAATGCTTGCGAGACCTTGGCTCTTTGGCATTGGCAATGGCACCATTGTTGTCACAATAGATCAACATTGGGTCCAACGCATTTGCAACCACTCCTAGTTCGGATATAAACTCTTTCATCCAAACTGCTTCCTGAGCCGCTACTGAAGCAGCAACATATTCGGCCTCCGTTGTTGATCCCGCCACCACAGGTTGTTTGGAGCTCCTCCAACTAACCGCTCCACCATTCATGAGAAATACGTATCCGGATTGAGACTTAGAGTCATCCAGATCGGTGTCAAAGATAGCGTCAACATAACACTTAGCGACGAGCTCTTCTTCACCTCCGTATACAGGAAACATAGCCTTAGTTCTTCGTAAGTACTTAAGGATATTCTTGACCGCAATCCAGTGTTCCGAACCTGGATCCGATTAGTACCTACTAGTCAAAGTAATAGCATGTGCCACATCCGGTCTTGTACATAGCATGGCGTACATTATAGAGCCTATGGCTGAAGCATAGGGGACTTTGTCCATTATCTCTCTTTCTTCTGCCGAAGCCGGACTTTGAGTCTTACTCGATGTATTGCCTTGCAACATAGGTAAGAACCCCTTCTTACTTCCGTCCATTTTAAACTTTTTTAAAATCTTATCAAGGTATGTAATTTGCGATAGCCCTATTAGGCGTCTAGATCTATCTCTATAGATCTTTATGCCTAATATGTATGACGCTTCACCTAGGTCCTTCATTGAAAATTTGCTGTTTAGATAACTTTTAACACTGTTTAAAAGATCTATATCATTTCCGATCAATAATATGTCATCCACATATAATATCAGAAATGCCACATTTCTCCCACTCACTTTCTTGTAAATACAAGCTTCTCCATAAGTTTGGACAAATCCAAACTCTTTGATCACCTCATCAAAGCGGAGATTCCAACTTCGTGATGCTTGCTTCAATCCATAGATGGATCGCTGAAGCTTGCACACCTTGTTAGCATCCTTAGGATCGACAAAACCCTTTGGTTGTATCATATACAACTCTTCTTCAATATTACCATTGAGAAACGCGGTTTTGACATCCATCTGCCATATCTCATAATCGAAATATGCAGCAATTGCTAACATAATCCTAACTGACTTTAGCATCGCTACGGGAGAGAATGTCTCATCGTAGTCAACTCCTTGAATTTATCGAAACCCCTTTGCGACAAGTCGAGCTTTATAGACGGTCACATTACCATCAACATCAGTTTTCCTTTTGAAAATCCATTTGTTATCCACGGCCTTTCAGTCATCATCGCTTCTTCATACGTCGCAGGGTCATAATTTTCATCAACCATGAAATTCATGACAGGATTTCCGTACAGCTCGGGAGCTGCACGTGTCTTGCTAGACCTGCGAGGTTCGGTAGTACTCTCTTTCGGAGTTTCATGATCATTATCATTAGTTCCCTCTTCAACAGGTGAAGCCAACTCCGGAACAACTTCCGGTGCTGCGCTACTCGCCCTACTTTGAAGAGAAGGTTCAATAACCTCTTCGAGTTCTACCTTCCGACTACTCACACCTTTCGCGAGAAACTCTTTCTCTAGAAAGGATCCATTCTTGGCATCAAAAACCTTGCCCTCGGATCTGTGATAGAAGGAATACCCAATAGTTTGCTTAGGCTATCCTATGAAGACGCATTTTTCCGCTTTGGGTTCGAGTTTATCCGGTTGAAGTTTCTTCAGATAAACATCGCATCCCCAAACTTTAAGAAATGACAACTTAGGTTTCTTTCCAAACCACAATTCATACGGTGTCTTTTCAATGGATTTAGATGGTGACCTATTTAAAGTGAATGCAGCAGTTTCTAGTGCATAACCCCAAAATGACAACGGAAAGTCCGTCAGAGACATCATAGATCGAACCATATCTAATGAAGTACGATTACGACGTTCCGACACACCATTTCGCTATGGTGTTCCGGCAGGCGTGAGTTGTGAAACAATTCCACACTCTTTCATGTGAGTGCTAAACTCGTAACTTAGATACTCACCTCCATGGTCGGACCGTAGAAATTTGATCTTTCTATTACGATGATTTTCCACTTCATTCTGAAATTCCTTGAACTTTTCAAAGGTTTCAGACTTGTGTTTCATCAAGTAGATATAACCGTATCTACTCAAATCATCTGTGAAAGTAACAAAATAACGACATCCACCTCGCGCCGACACACTCATTGGACCGCATACATCAGAATGTATGATTTCCAATAAATCTGTCGCCCGTTCCATTGAACCGGAAAACGGTGTTCTAGTCATGTTGCCCATAAGGCATGGATCACATGTATCAAATGATTCAAAATCAAGTGATTCCAAAAGTCCATCTGAATGGAGCTTCTTCATGCGTTTAACGCCAATATGACCTAGACGGCAGTGCCACATATATGCGGATATATCATCATTAAGTTTAATCCTTTTAGCATCAACATTATGAATATGTGTAACATTGTTATCGAGATCTAATAGAAATAAACCATTCATCATCTGTGCATGACCATAAAAGATTTCATTCATATAAATAGAACAACCATTGTTCTCGGATTTAAATGAATAACCACTTCGCATCAAACATGATCCAGATACAATGTTCATGCTCAGTGCAGGCACCAGATAACAACTATTCAAGTTTATAACTAATCCCGACGGCAAATGGAGAGTCACTGTTCCGACGGCTATCACATCAACGCTTGATCCATTGCCGACACGCATCTTGACCTCACCCCTTGCTAGCGGTCGCTTGTTCCGCAACCCCTGATTCAAGTTACAAATATTAGCAACTGAACCGGTATCAAATACCCAGGTGCTACTGCGAGCACTAGTCAAGTACACATCAATAACATGTATATCATATATACCTTTGTTTGCCTTGTCGGACTTCTTGTATGCCAAATACTGTTGGAGATATGCCCAAGAGGCAATAATAAAGTGGTTTTTATCATATATTCACACTTATGATAAATGTTTACATACCATGCTATAATTGTATTAACCGGAAACATTAATACTTGTGTGATTTGTAAACTAAAATAAGAGTCCCTAGTAAAGCCTCTTGTTAAACTAGCTTGTTGGTTAATATATGATCATGGTTTCCTGATCATGAACATAGAGATGTTATTAACAACAGGATCATATCATTAGGAGAATGATGTGATGGACATACTCCTATAGATAAGCGTAGCATAAAGATCAAGTCATTTCAATAGTTCAATTGCTATATGCTTTCTGATACATAGTAACCTAATTCCTTCGACCATGAGATCATGCATATCACCTTTTCCGGATGGATGCTTTGATGTCATCAAACACCACACCGTAGAGGTGGCTATAAAGGTGGCATTGAGTGTTCGTAAAGTATTGGTTGAAACACATGGATCAAGAGTGGGATTTGTCCATCCATATGACGGATAGATATACTCTGGGCCCTCTCGGTGAAATGTCATCCAATTAGCTTGCAAGCATGTGACCGCTCACAAGGGATCACATATCACGAACGAGAAAAGAGTACTTATCGAACGAGGTTGAACTAGGTATGCGAGATACCAGCGATCATAACCTCGGATAAGTAAACTATCGTGAGACAAAGGGAAATTGGTATCGTATGTAAGTGGTTCATTCGATCATAAAGTAATCGTAGAAATATGTGGGAGCCATATGAATTTCCATTCCTCTATTGGTTATTGTTTGGAGAAGTGTCTCGATCATGTCCGCATAATTCACGAACCGTAGGGAGACACACTTAAGGATTCGACGTTGTTTGAGTAGTTATGGTATTATGAGAAAGAGACCGAATGTTGTTCGAGTCTCGGATGGGATCCGGATATCACGAGGTGATCCGTAATGGTCCGGAGAATAATATTCATATAAGGAAAGTCCGTTTGAGTTCGGGAATGATTCCGGTGTTTTCATCGGGAATGTTCTAGAAGGTTCCGGATTGTCCGGCACTCCGGGGGGAGGGTACATGAATGTGTCATTACATATTGAATGATTGCATCATGTACTAAGTGTTCTTGCTGTTCCAAAACTGAAAAGTCAAACTGCCAGTTTGAAAGTCAAACGGCTAAAACAGGAAACTGTGGAAAACAGGAAACTGTGGGAAACAGGAAACTGTGGGAAACAAGCAAGAGGTGGTTGGAACCGACTTGGGGGAGGAGTCCCTCCAAGCCGGCGCGCCAACCAAGGCCGACTTGGGAGGACTCCTCCCTTGGCCGCCCTCCCACCTATAAAAGGAGGGCAGGCCTCCTCCTCTAGACACACAAGTTCCTATCCTCTAATCTCCCGTTTAGAGCCGTTTTGGTTTAGAGCTTCTAATTGCTCTAGCCTGCGGTTTAGAGCCTTCTAATTGGTGTGTCTAATCCATAGCCCACTAATAGCTCTCTCTCATACTCCACCATACTCGCTCCGGCTTAAGCGAGCTCCTGGGATCTCCCCTCTACTTAGGTACCACGCCAGTTGTCTTTGGAATCGCGAGAGAGTGCTACAACCTCCATTTTCTTTGGAACAAGGAGAGGAAGGTCTTCGTCAATCTTGAATGTGTGACCGATCATGAAGCGTTGCGGAGCAGCTGCAGGAAGGATCGTCTACACGATCTTGAGATCGGAAAGAGTACGACTACATCACCCACGAGAATCCGCTCTCGTTAGACACTTTGGAATCTTTGATGGTAAGTTATTCCATCGACTCGTTGCTACAATCTAGTAGATAGATCTTGGCTTGTTTGTTTGTATGCGATAGAAAATTTTGTTTTCCATGCTACGAACCCCTACAAATACTTGGGGAAGTTGCGCTTCCAGTGGCCAGTCCCCTTACAATAGTAGCACTCGGTATCAGACTTAGGTCCAACTCGGGGTTTCTTTTCAGGCACGGCAACCGGCTTGCCGTCCTTACTTCCCTTTCGTTTTCCCTTCTTGTCTTTCTTGAAACCAGTGTTCCTATTGATCATCAACACTTGATGTTACTTTTTGATCTCCACTTCTACAGTTTTAAGCATTGACAGAAGCTCGAGGAGAGACTTCTTCATGCCTTGCATATTATAGTTCATCACGAAGCTCTTATAGCTAGGTGGCAGAGACTTCAGAACACAATGGATGCCTAAGTCAATGGGAATCGTTATTCCCAAGGACACAAGCTTATCGGCGTAACCCGACATCTTGAGTACATGTTCACTAACGGAGCTGTGCTCTTCCATCATGCAGCTAAAGAACTTTTCTGAAGCGTTATAGCTCTCTACAACAGCATGTGTGTCGAAAATCATTTTCAACTCACCCATTGTATCAAAAGCATTGCCGTTTTCGAAACGCTTTCGAAGTTCCGGCTCTAGCCCATACAATATGCCGCAATGAACTAAGTTGTGGTCCTCCTGACGAGTCTGATAGACATTATTCTCCTCGTCAGGGGCATCCTCAAAAGGTGGGGGGCCTAGTGGAGCTTCTAGCACGTATTGCTTTTGTGCAGCAGAGAGGAGAATCCTCAAATTCATGGCCCATTCGGTAAAGTTGCTACCGTTCGTTGCAAGTTTCTCTTTCTCCATGAACACATTGAAATTAAAAGCAGGTGGTGCCATCTACAACAGAATTTGTAAAGTTTAGACTAAGTGTATGATAGATTGAGTTCAACTAATCCATATTACGAATGAACTCCCACTCAAAAACGACATCCCTCGTCCCTTTTTGGTGATTACATGAACCAAATCCACTATACCAAGTCCGATCATCACGTGAGTCGATATAGCTTCAAAGGCGAACATCAAATGGGCATCATATCTACTATATGACTCATGCTTAACCTTTCGGTCCGTGTTCCGAGGCCATGTCTGTACATGCTAGGCTCGCCAAGTTAGAACCTTAGTATTCGCGTGTAAGCTTTTACACCGAAATATGGTCGTGGATCCAAGAACACCCGATCATCACGTGATGTCTTGGAGCGACGAAAACATAATCGGTGCATACTAAAGGAAGAACACATTCTTATCTTGATATTTAAATGAGGGATCATCTTATTATGCTAACAAAGCGCTAAACAAGCAATATAAGATGCTATCAAACATCACACGTTTATTAGTGAAATGATATGGTTCCCGCATATAATCTCTATCATGTGCATCGTGGTATGATCACTATCATACCTATATGTGTAAGTCCAAGGTCTATGGAGATTACACGTTATGTATGTTGTAAGAGTATCATCTCATACTTCTACTTACAACATCACCATATCATAACACTAGCTCAGCAACAATCTAAACTAGACGCCTCTAATTTATCCATTGCAAGTTTTATGTGGCTTAGGGCTTTCGAGATAGAACCGTTCTTACCTACGAACATGAACCACAACGAGGATAACCAAATTGTTGACAACTCGTTGCAAAATAGATATTGACTATAGTAGGAGAGACAGACACCCGCTAGCCACTTATGCAAACTAGTTGCATGTGAAGCGTGGAACATGTCTCATGTGCGAGGACATGTAAAGTTTGTCCGGGCCGCTTCATCCCACTATGCCACCAATATCAAAAATTACAACTAAGGAGTAACAACATGATCATCATCGCCCACATACTCATATGTGTACTACCCGTGTAAAGCATCTACGCATAGATCCGGCTCTGATACCACTGTAGGGTTCGCAGCATAGAAAACAAAAAAATTCCTACGATATGAACTATGTACCAAGATCTATCTATTAGATACAAGCAACGAGCGGATGTATATCCGTAGAGAACATACCCTTGAAGACCGACAAAGCTTAACGAGTTCAACTCGTGGTTGATGTAGACGATCTCTTGCCGATCTCAAGATCGAGAGGAAGTCCTAGCGCCGCAAATCAGCAGCGCACCTGTGCTCGCACACACGTTCGAGGCACCGAGAAACCTCCGCCTCCTCGCTCCAGCGATGCAGCGGAAGCACAACTCTTTCTTGCCGAATAGCCACCGGGAACATGTATCTCGCTAGTCCGAGACCATGGGGGATAAATTCTAGAGGGGGAGAGAGATCCTTCACGAGGAGGTGTGAGTGAGAAGTGAGGAGAGGGGTGCCTTTTATAGGAGGAGGGGGGCACCCAAGGGGGTGGCCGCCAGCCATGGGGGCTTCCCCCTCCCCTCCTTCATTCATGTGGGTGGACACTCCACTCACAAAAATCCATTCACATCCCTCCACTCAAAATCCCACTCAAACATGCCATTAAATTTCCACCAAATTTAATGCAAACTCTCATTAAATAAAACTCTTTTATTTTATTCAGAATTTTGTCAATTACTTTAATGACAAACATTCACAAATAACCCCTTGCTAGAATTCTATTTCACATGCATAACCACTTTATGCAATTTCACCCGAAAACCTGTTTCGGTATCTAGTGAAATAAATTCCTGCGCTTGTTCATTCTTTCGGCATGAAACTTTTGCTCCAATTGGATGTCGGTGTCTCTTAAGTATGTCACCCTACGGTTTGTGAATAATGTGGACATGATCGAGACCCCTCTTGGATCAATAATCAGAAGCGGGATCTGGAGACCCATACTGACTCCCACACATTCAACGATGACTTTCTTGTGATCGTCGGAACCTTTTTACGCTAGTACCTTAATCCCTTTGTTTCACGATATATTACATGTCCGATATTCGATCATAGGTATCTCCATACCTAGTTTGATCTTGTTACTGACATGCACTCTTTTCTCGTTCCCGTGATATAACATTCTAGTGATCAAATCACTTGCTTGCAAGCTAATCAATGTGATATCACCGAGAGGGCCCAGAGTATATCTATCTGTCATCGGGATGAACAAATTCCTCTCTCGATCCATGAGCCTCAACATAACACTTTATTAGTTCTGAATCCATCTTTATAATCACCCTGTTACGGTGTGACGTTTGATGTTATCAAGAAACTCTTTGGTGTTAGTGATTGACATGATCTCATGGTCTATGGATTAAGATCACTTCGTAAGTTGTTATAGCAATATAAACTCAATGACTTTGATCGTAATGCTATACTTCGGGTGAATGTTCATCACACCATTACACTAATGTTGTGATCCCGTTATTAACAACATCCAATGTCCATGATCAGGAAACCTTGATCATCTTGTTAATCAACGAGCTAGTTTATGAGAGAGGCATAACTAGGAACTTTCTGTTTGTTTATTAAATACACATGTATTAATGTTTCCGTATTAATACAATTATAGCATGAAAAATAAACATCTATCATATACTTGGAATACACATAATAAACACTTTATTATTGCCTCTCAGGGCATATTCCCTTCAGAAAAATGGAGTTATAACAATAAGACAAATTAACTATGCATGCAACATGAAAGGCTACAAATAAAGATCATGAATAACATGCATTGAAAAACGTTTGTTTGTTTCACATACAGAAAACATGGCATAGTGGCAATCAACTTGTCCCTCATAGAGTGGCAAATAGATGCATAGGACACCTTCAAAGTTCACAAGGGTGACTAGAAACAAATAGCACAAGAACAAGTAATATCACAATATGCATCAATCAATAATTTTTGGGACACTGCACACAGGATGGCAACTATGCTCTCTTAATGGTGCCTAAAGGTAGAAGGTGGAGACTCAATAGTAGTGGAAGAAATACCTTTTTTAAAGGAAGCAGGGATTTCAAGTTTCAAAAAGAGCTTTCAAAAATTATGGTACTTGTTAGCTTTCAGCCCTCATTGCCCCTATCATAAACATCTTGAAGTGATTAAGGTTAAAGTGAAACAACTAGGGAGTATATGCTTGACAAAGTATAAGCTGGCAATCTCAAGTCCCTTGAATATGAGGGTCACACCTCATGCTACTCAACTTCCGGCCTAGGTAAGTTCTTGTCATTGTAAGTATTTGCATCTCATAGAGAATCGCCAACAGGGTACCCCTTGCACATGGTACAGGAGCTATCCCATAACCAAAATGACAAGGCAAGATGACAATGAGCATCTCAGCGATCTTTTTATTTACTATGTGCATAGCTTTTTATTGAGGATGCTTCATAGATAGCTCACTATGGTGATGCTGCAAGTTTCCATCATGATTAGGCATAGCTTAGGCTAGCGGCCCAGGCGTTTTTCTAACACAAAATACAAACTCCATGGACTTACAAGTTCCCTCTTTATTTCATACCGGTGACATCCATAGACAAAAGAGCATGATATCAACTGACTACAAAGTACAAGTGCAATGTTGAAAACGTTCCCCATGACAGCATGGTTCTGCTAATTCCAACGTATAAGTGCAAGCATATACAACATAGACGACACAATGGTTCAAGTTTATTAGGGGCAAAGAATATAAAATGTGCCATTAAGTTTGTGAGGGCTATAATCACTAAGTTTTCACATAACAAAATAGTTATTAATTGGAAGATAGCTGAAAACAAGAATATACTTAGAATGGTGTAACACATCATGCATAGGAGCTTATAGTGGACACTTTGGAAAAAACTTGGTTACTTGGGAGTTCGAAGCATGAGTAGAGCTTACTCATACAAGTAGAGGCTAGCAAAAGACTGGGAGCAACCAACTAAGAGAGCAATAGTGGCCATAATAATGCAGAGCGACAAAACATTACTAATCGAAGCATAGAGTGGTACTACAAGTCAAGGACTAAATGACCATAGAGGCTATGGTGACTTGTCATAGTCATAACATGGTGTGAGCATGTGCCAAGTCAACCCAAACAAAGCATCAAAGGAGAATACCACAATACTATGCTTTTGCATGCTAAAACAACGCATAATTTCTTCAAGGCACACTAAGCAATCCCAATTGTTGGGAACAATACATGCTACAACAATAATCACTCAGCATAAGGTCAAAAAAACACCTAGCATGTCATGCTAAAGTCTAAGTCACAGCCAATGCAAGCTCCTCTTGCACTTTCAAGAAGGAACTTCCTACTCATGTCCAACACCAAGCAACTTATTTGAAACAACACGGCGAGAACGGGGGTCCAAACTACTTTATTCAAGCAAACTAAACAACCTAAGCAAAGCAAACGAAAACTAAAACGCTCCAAGAACAACACAACTGTGCATGAAACAAATAAAACAAAGTGTTTAGACAAACCTGAGTTTTTTATTGATGAAGAAGGGGATGCCCAAGGCATCCCCAAGCTTTGACGCTTGTACCTCTTGGATATTTTTTAGGGTGACACCATGGTGGCATTCCCAAGCTTGAACTTTTGTCCATTCTTCATCTCATTACATCATTCTCTCTCTACACCTGAAATTTTTCCTTCATACCAAGCGTAAGACACACGGCATAGTCTTTGCCGTGTCTTATTTAGAAAACACATGGCAGAGGGACTTTGCCATGGCGAATGTTGTTGTATGGCATTTGCCGTGTGTATACACACGACAAAGCCTTCGCCGTGTTCCGAAAGACCTTTGCCGTGTCTTTTGCCCACACGGCAAAGAGCATGTGTGGCGTAGTGTATATCAACACCATATTGGTGGCTAGTTACTGAACACAATGGTAACTACATCAACATCGTGTTGGCGGTGACTATTTATTTAACACCTTCATAAGGACAGTTTATTAACTATATTAGGACCGTGTTGGTGATGACTAGTTACACAAGCGCTGATAACTACATCAACATCGTGTAAGTGACTAGTTATTGAACGCCTTGCTAAGTACATCAGCAAGTGTCGGTAACTACGCAAAATTAGTTTATTTGAGTTGAAATTGGTGGTTCATTTGAGTTGGAAGTGATTTTCCCACCCGTTGTTTCCCCCCTAAAAACCACTTGCCCAAAAACTGAAAAGGCGCGATACAACACTGCACTTCATGACAAAAAAGAAAAGAAAATAGTCTGCCGCGCAAAACTGACCACGCCGCCGCACGGTCGAGTGCCATTAAGGAAATCAGATATACAGAGAGGGAATCGTGGGCAGGACTCTGCCGCACGATTGTAGCTGCCGATCCTAATTATGATCAGGAGTAAGCTCTAGACTGGGATAACGGATACGGGAGAATAACACGATTATCAAGATCCTCTAGATATGCTCTAAGATTAATTTACTTAGACCACGCGTGAGACTAACCAAATTCGCCTACTGAAACCAGAATGCCCAGACTCCAACCACCTTAACCCATATGGGGGGAAGACGTTGCAGCGACGTGCCTAGACTAGGCATTGTCATCGTACTTGGCTGTGCTCGTGGAGACGAGAGGAGACGATCGGGAGGATCTCCAGATTGTCAACCAATCTGGATCGATCGCCTGCAACAAGCTGGGGCAATCAAGTTGCAACTTCAGGTAGTACTTGTAAGTACATCCCATAATCCCAGTGCTCAATAATGTTTATGTGTTCTTAGCTTGCAGTTCGGTTGATGTTTAAGTTGTTCCTAACGTTGTTTAAGATCCACCATGGCCGATTATTGAGATCTGCTAGATATGCTCAATGATTAATTTACTTAGATCATGCGCAACGCGAGGCACTAAGATTGATCGGTCCAGGCGAAAAGGATTCGCCCCGAGACCTAGTTTTACACCAGCGAGTTGGCACGTTTGAGGTAGGTAGGTAGTAGTACGTGGGGCGAGCTGCGCCTTTGCCACCCACTATATAAGCGAGCTGCGCCTGTGATCGAGCACTATCCCGTCCAGCAGCTAGCTCCGCCCGGGGAAGCTTTGAGAGTTGACGAGAGTCGGAGAGAAACAGAGGCTCGCCAGCGAGATGGAGACGACGCCGGAGAGCAGGCGGCTGTTCGCGACGGAGAGCTTAGGGGGCAGGGCGGTGTACAGGCTCCACGCCGTCACGGTGGCCGCCGGGATACTCCTGGTGCTCTACTACAGGGCCACGCACGTGCCGGCCGCCGGCGAGGGCAGGGCGGCGTGGCTGGGCATGCTGGCGGCGGAGCTCTGGTACTCGGCCTACTGGGTCATCACGCAGTCCGTGCGCTGGAGCCCCGTCCACCGCCGCCCCTTCAAGGACAGGCTCGCCGCCAGGTTTGTCCATCTTCATGAGATACAGTACCATGCAGCTAGTTAGCTCCGAGTTTTTTTTTTTTTCGGGGGAGCTGGCTCTGAGTTGCTTACCTCTTCTTGGGCATGTTGTGTAGAGCTGAACGGGCGTCTCAGAAGTCATTAACATGCCTCCGCCTGAAGAGATCACCTAGCTCTATTTGATATATGCGTTTTAAGCCAAAACCTTCTAAAAAACTACTCTAAAATTGTCTAGATCTACAAGCATATATATACTAAAACATGTATAAATACATACGAATCTAAAAAAATCTAAGTCATTTATTTCTGAACGAGGGACGGAGTAGTATACCGTTGCCCCCACACACACACACACACCACCACACACACACACACACAAAACTCTTTAACCGGCCACTTTCCCGCTACCTCTATCAAATTAGTACTACTTCCATTTCAAAATAGATGTCATAGACTTGTATAGATTCATTCAAATTTTAACAAATCTGCGACATCTATTTTGAGACCGAGAGTAGTTTTTTCCGTACACATTTCTTGTAGTCTAATGCTGCTGGTAAGAATTTGCTTACTTGTTTACTTCCTTTATAAAAGTACAATAATATGTAGACTGGTGCCCACTTATTGTACTCCCTCCGTTCACTTAAGACGTTATAGCATTTTTTAGAAATGCATGTTTCTAGATATATTTTATTGTTTAGGTTTATCTATATTAGCATGAATCTAATCTATTTTAAAATATTTAGAAGGTCTTAGGTTAATGAACGGATAAAGTAGCAACAATAGGGGCAGAGAACACACAATGGTACTGGTGTGCTCAGGGCCCGGGATACAGCCGGCCTTATGCAACACGTACGCTGAGGCGACGCACATCCAAATGGAATTGGAACATAATTACGTATACCCACACAGCACCCACGAGAAGTGACATCTCATCCACTTCTTTGTACAGTCAAGATACTGCTACTACATGCATGGGAATGAGAGTAGTTGGTCTGGTTGTAAACTAAGTTGGATTTCTTATAAGAGTAGTTGTTTTGGTTGTAAACTAAGTTGGATTTCTTCTTTTGGATTTACAAATCCAGCACGAGGGTACAGTTGGTGAGATTGCTAGGATATAGGCCAGGGACTTGCTTTCCATGCACACATACAGACAAAAAAAAAACCTTTTTAGGCACATAGATAAAAAATAAATTAATATTTTTGACCTATATTTGGCTAGTAGTAGCACACAAGAGATACACGGTGGCGTATAGCCAACACGAACACAATCTCGACACGGAAAATACCCCTTTCCAAACTTTCAAGACCGTGTATTTGTTGGTGACAAAGATTGCCTTAAACACAGAATCAATCATGCGAAACTGATGCCTCGAAACATACTTCCTCCGTTTTGTACCCACAATGTGGGTGCAATTAGAAACATATATCTTGCAAATTTGTTGGTGACAAAGATTGCCTCGAAACATACTTCCTCCGTTTTAAAATATAGAGTAAATTCCAGTTTTTACCTCCTAGTTTGATATTTTTTACACCAATTACCCCATTTAACATTTTTTCATCCGTATTACCCCATTTAGCCAAAAAAAATGCCAGTTTTTACCCCTTTTAAAAAACTGAGAGCCATTTGCTAGGTGAGTTCGGCTGTTAGATATACTTGGCCAAAAAAGTCTGATAGCTGAGCCGCGCTCAATTTTTACACACCGTCGTTAGGATGTACATATGCACTATTTTGGTGCAGCAATCGATGGAAGTGGATTGGTCAAGGTGATGGTTGGCGACCTTAGAACTAGAGGAAGCGACCCCGAGACTAAGTGATGATTTTTTTATGTTGGAGTTGTGCGTTTAGCCAATGTCAACATGTACTTAACTAAAATCTACTCCTATGTATAGCTAGCAAAATTAGCCACTTAAAACGTAAACATGTGTGCCTCTTACTTTGTATTTTTTGCGGGTAGAGTAGCATATGCGATTAAATACCTACACGACAAGACCAAGGTACAATACTACTACTCGGTATGTAATCTAATGATACACAATTACACGTACATTGATATGCGACATAGTGGGTGTCGTGATTATTTCTACTCGAGGGTTGTGATGGTCATATTTTTTCTGCGTTCAGAGTTTCTAGGGTAAATAAAAAATGGAGAAATATTTCTAATTGCACCCACATTGACAAATCACGTGTAAAAATCTTAGGAAGGGTAAAGATTGGCAAAACTCTCGCTAAATGGGGTAATACGGATAAAAAATATTAAATAGGGTAATTTGTGTCAAAAATATCAAACTAGAGGGTAAAAATTGGAATTTACTCTAAAATATAAGATGTTTTAGATTTGTGAAGCAAATGTATCTAGACTTCTTTTACTATATTGGTTTACTCAGGTTTAGAGTGAATCTACACACTAAAACAAGTCTAGATACATTTTTTTCATAAATCTAAAACATCATATATTTTGAAACGGAGGGAGTAGAATCCAATACCAAGGCCAAAGGGCATAATTAAGTTCAGTTAGACTATCACGGAGTGGTTCCGTGTAATAAGTCCATTTTACCACATAAACTCTTACTTGATTCTGTAATTAATCACCTACCGATAAATCTTGCACTCTACACCTCACAATTGTCACAATCTGATAAAAACGAAGGGACCTATTTCGACAGTTGAAGGGTGTTCAATGCACTACTGCTCTATAGTTTTTGGACATATACGCCAACACTACATATGTATGGCGCACTGAGCATTAACATGGTTAGTATGTTATTTGCAAGGTATGGGGAAAGGCTACCTTCCGTGGATATCTTCGTATGCACTGCAGACCCACAATCAGAGCCACCAAGTCTTGTCATCTCTACCGTCCTATCGCTCATGGCATACGATTACCCAGCTGAGAAATTAAGTGTGTACCTTTCTGACGATGGAGGCTCAATTCTCACTTTCTATGCTATGTGGGAGGCCTCATCATTTGCAAAGCATTGGATACCATTCTGCAAGAGATATAACATTGAGCCAAGGTCACCGGCTGTTTACTTCTCAGAGTCAGATGGGCTTGAAGATTTGTGCACTCCAAAAGAGTGGTCACTTATCAAGGTAAGAACATACTCTAGACAGCTTTTTAACATGTGTAATCAAATGTCTACTGAACATGGAATGAATTGCAACAATAGATCGGATATTAATAATTCGATATTGAGGGTGTGCAGCTACCCAAGGTGCTCAACATATGGCATTGCAAATGACAACATCGTTACATTTTTTTGGGCAGGACATGTATGATGAAATGACTCAGAGAATTGATGCAGTTGTTATGTCAGGCAAAATTCCTGAAGAAATCAAAGCAAACCATAAAGGATTTGATGAATGGAATCTAGAAATTAATTCAAAAGATCACCAGCCAATTGTTAAGGTAGCTTTCCTGCAATCCAAACTAGATTACATGTTTGTATGATTTTGTAGTAAATAACTTGCACCGTATTTGGGAGATTGAAGTTCTAAAATAGTTTCTTTTGCTAGATTCTGATAGATGGGAAAGATCAAAATGCAGTTGACAAAGAAGGAAATGTGCTACCAACACTTGTATACATGGCACGCGAGAAGAGGCCTCAACACCACCATAACTTTAAAGCTGGGGCCATGAATGCTTTGGTGCACTCACTAACCTTTCCCTATTATATATACTATGTAGACACTTTAGAGTTTTCATTAGTAAATATACTCACATTCTTAAAAATATTCTTGGCGATAGTTGTACCAAATTCTAATTCGTTTCTTAAGTTCCCAAGAAACATTATTGATGGACAAGAGTAACAAAATGTTATGGATTGCCTTTTCCTCTGAGAAAATCATAGAGTAAAGTTGACACCCAAGTAAGAAATTTCACATCATTATACCATCGGTTCACATTATAATTTGTCCCTTATTTGAAAATGCATGAATCTCCATTTGTCTAACCTTCTATCAAAGTAATGCATCATTTTCTGTTTAAAATATGTCAATTTTACACATACACAGTAACTTATTCATGACTGTTATATAGTGGAAATAAATCCTATGAGACCGGGTCTATTGATAGAACCTCCCCTATGCCTAACATGTGTCTATTTTTTCTAGTTTTCTAGTTTTTTAGTCGGTTTATTAGCTTTAAACCCACTGAGATGGGTCTATCCTGCAGGATGATAGACCGGATGTCATAGGATTTATTTCCGTTATATAGTGGCACCATTTAGTAGGTATGTATGTATAGCATAGACTAGAAATTCCAATAATATTTGTCTATCCAAATAAAAAAACCATGACAGGTTGGAAAGCTTTCGTCATAATGGATTTTCTGAAGTGTGTTAATTTTTCTACTAAAATGCAGATAAGGGTATCATCAGTTATAAGCAATAGCCCTATCATCATGAATGTGGATTGCGACATGTATTCCAACAATAAAGATACGATCATAGAATCTCTATGCTTCTTCCTCGATGAAGAAACGGGTCACAAGATCGGATTTGTGCAATACCCTCAAAACTATAACAATATGACCAAGAACGATATATACGGGAACTCCCTACAAGTCATCAATAAGGTTAGCAATGTAAAATTGTACCTTCGATACCATTTTTAGATTAATCATTACCATTCTCATTTTCTCTATAATATGAGGAATCATTATAAATGGTAAAATGTTATGAAACTAACATAGCTACTAAATATGAAGGTGGAGTTGCCTGGTTTGGACAGTGTGGGTGGCGCTCTGTATATTGGCACTGGATGTTTCCATAGAAGGGAGATCCTTTGCGGTAGGAAATTCACCAAAGACTACAAGGAAGACTGGAATGGAGGAATCAAGGACAAAACACAAGAAACTATGCATGAGATTGAGGAGAAAGCAAAGTCCTTAGCAACCTGCACATATGAACATGGCACACAGTGGGGAGATGAGATTGGGCTAAAATATGGTTGCCCGGTGGAGGATATAATCACTGGATTGGCAATACATTGCAGAGGATGGGGATCAATTTGCAGCAGTCCTACAAGACCAGCGTTTTTGGGCGTAGGTCCAACAACACTTGCTCAAACATTGCTGCAACACAAGAGATGGAGTGAGGGTAATTTCTCGATTTTTCTTTCAAAGTACTGCTCCTTCTTATTTGGGCATGGAAAAATAGGGTTATGTCTTCAAATGGGCTACTCTATCTATGGATTATGGGCCCCCAATTCACTCGCGACACTATATTATGTTATCATCCCTTCACTGGCCCTCCTCAAAGGCACTCCCCTTTTCCCAGAGGTAATGATTGATCGTACAAAAACTCCTAACCTTAGCTAAGTATGTTTTGTATTAAACTAACACAACTATTCATGTGACGTTCAGATGACAAGTCCATGGATCGCACCCTTCATATATGTCTTCTTTGTGAAGAACTTGTATAGTCTATACGAGGCATTATCATGCGGAGACACGTTGAAAGGATGGTGGAATGGACAAAGGATGTGGTTGGTTAAAAGAATAACCTCGTACCTCTTCGGAGTCATTGACACACTCCGGAAGTTACTGGGACTTTCACAAATGTCATTCGCGGTTTCATCAAAGGTAAGCGATGAAGACGTATCCAAGAGGTACAAGCAGGAAATTATGGAGTTCGGGTCATCAAATCCAGAATACGTGATCATTGCAACCATCGTGTTACTCAACCTCGTTTGCCTAGTGGGAGGGCTTCATCAAATCACGACATGTGGCTGGAATGTACTCTTGAAAGTATTTTCTCCCCAGCTCATTCTCTGCGGGATGGTAGTGATCACCAGTATCCCGTTCTACGAAGCAATGTTCCTGAGGAAGGACAAGGGCAGCATACCGTTCTCAGTAACATTAACTTCTATTGGCTTTGTGGTGTTGGCCCTTCTGGTAGAGATTCTTGTACCAATAGTTTAGGGTCCTATGAGACACGGTGATGTCTAATAAAGTAGTAGGTATGATTTATGGTTCTATTGAGAAACACTCGTTCTCTGATAAATTTCATATGTACGTGTATGTATGATCTACCTTGAGATGATCATGTGGCAATTGGCAAATGGTCGCATAGTGTAGAGATATCGATACTTTATAGGATATGCGTTAGACTATAGCTAAGAATAATACCTATTCCTCCAGCAGGCACAATTCCGGATACATATTATGTTTTGGTGATAAATGTAACAAAGTACTCCCCCCTCCGATAGAGCATCTCTAATAGATGTCGTATTTTAGAGCTGTAGTTTTTGGGTGTAGGGCACCAGTTTTAGTGTTTTAGGGCACCGGTGCAAAATTTGCTTTCGCAAATGCCCTATTGTAGGACACGCCCGCTCCAATAGTTTCCCTAAAATAGGGCAGTAGAGAGACAAAGCTTGAAATTAAAACTTCAAAAGTTCATAGAAACTTCGAAATTAAACTTAGATTCGAACAAAATTTACAAAAACCAACACTAATTCGAGCCTAATCATCCCATTCAAACTTGTTGATGTCACTGTTGTCAGCATCGATGTTCACTATTGCCTCCTTCCCCTTTGTCGATGGCCCGGCCTCCTCCTTCACCGCCGTGGACGGCCCCGCCTCCTCCTTTACCACTGTCGATGGCCCTACCCCGTCCCCCACCGTGAAGAAGACTCGCTCCACCTCCACAAGCTCCGGTTAGGCGGCGGCTAAGCGGGCCATATATGAAGGGTTTCGCGGCATAGTAAATCAAAATTTTCTACTGATGCGAACAGAGGGAAAGCCAAGATCTAATCTATGAGATGCAATCAACGAGAGAGATTGGATTAGATCTTCATACCCTTGAAGATTCAAGACAATGAGCGTTAATCGGGCGTGGGTGATGTAGTCGTACTCGCTTCTCCTCCTCGCGATCTGATCCGATCTAGCACCACAAGTGGCGGTGCCTCCGTGAGATGCACACGTGCAGCACCTCGATGTCTCCTCCTTCCTCGGACCAGCAAGTATGGTGGAGAGATAGATTGGATCTACAATACGATGGCGTGGTGTATATGGTGGAGAATTTCTGCAGGCTTCGCCTACAAACAATGGGAGGAGAGAGGAAAGCTAGCAAGGCGGCTAGGGTTTGGAGGAGAGGTGTGGGGGTTGGTGCGCCTCACCCTCTTTATATAGAGGGGGCGCAGCCCCAGCCCCTCCCAAGCCCAAAGGATAAGGAGTGGGGGCATGGACTCTCCCTCTTCTAGAAACCCTATCTCTAGTTTAAAGCATTTAAACTCTCTAGGATCGGCTGGGCCCTATAGGGCCTTGTGCCCCTGCCCAATGCGCCAGGACACTCCCTCATAGGCCCATGCCCCTCCCGGAAGGTGGGGCCACGTTGGTCCCTTCCGAAGGTTCTAGAAGCTTCGTACAATACCGATTAACCCTAACAATTCAACTCCAAAACTGCCGCCTTATATGAATCTTATTCTCGGACCATTCCGAACTCTCGTGATGTCCCGGATCCCATCCGAGACTCGAACAAAAATTCATAAACCAATTATCCAATCTATCCTAGCGTCGAGACACGTTAGTGTGTGACCTGCGGTTCGAGAATATGCATGATCTTCTATCAATAATCAAGCAGTGCAGGCACCCATATTGACTCCCACACATTCATCGATGATCATATCGGATGAACCACGATGCCAGATTCAATCAATCCCATATATATATTCCCTTCGTCTCGCGATATTTTACTTGCCCGAGATTCGATCGTCGGTCGCCATACCTAGTTCAATCTCGCTCACGGCAAAGTACTTTACTGCTCAGAATCCGATATCACTTTGTGATTAACTCCTTAACCACATGCTTGCAAGAGGTGTTGATATCGATTACCGAGTGGGACCGAAGTATATCTCTCCGACTTGGGAGGGACAAATCCCATCTCGATACATACAACCCAACAGATACTTTTCGATCACCTGAGAGACACCTTTATGATCACCCTCTCATAGGATGACGTTTCATGACCTCAAAGCTTTCTTCCGATACCAGGGAGTTGTATTATCTCATGGTCTAAGGAATACAATACTTGACATAGGAAAAGCTTCGCAAAGATGAACACGATGAAACGATCTAATTGCTTCGCTTAGTTTGGGTTTGTCCATCATATCATTCTCCCAATGATATGATCTCATTATCAATTGACAACTCATGTCTATGGTTAGGAAACCTTAACCATCATTGATCAATGAGCTAGTCCTTAGAGGCGTACCAGGGACACGGTGTTGTTCACAAACCACACAAGTATTAATGTTTCCGCTTAATACAATTCTAGCATGGAATATAAACTTTATCATGAACAAGAATTATAATAATAACATCTTTATTATTGCCTCTAGGGCATAATTCCAACAGTCTCCCACTTGCACTAGAGTCAATAATCTAGTTTACATCTGGGCACAAATCTCACACCCATGGCACTGAGGTGTTGATCATGTTTTACACGTGGAAGAGGTTTAGTCAATGGATCTGCGACATTCAGATCTGTATGTACTTTGCTAATCTTCAGATCTCCATCTGCTATATAATCTCGGATTATATGAAACTTATGTTGATATGCTTGGTCTTTGGATGATATCTTGGTTCCTTAGCGAGTGCTATGGCGCCATGTTGTCACACAATATCTCCAGTGGGTCCAATGCACTTGGAACCACGCCAAGCTCGATGATGAAGTTTCGATCCAAACTCCTTCACTTGACGCTTATGCAAGAGCCATGTATTCCGCTTCCCTGTAGATCCGCGATCACGCTTTGCTTGCGCTTCTCCAACTCACTCCTCCATTCAAAATATAAACGTATCCGTCGAGATTTGGAATCATCCTTGTCGGTGTTGAAACTAGCATCGACGTAACCTTTACGACAAGTCGTTCATCACCCCCATAGACTAAGAACATTTCTTTAGTTCTATTTAGGTACTTTAGGATGTTCTTCACGGCTGTCCAAAGGTTCCACTCTGGATCACTTTGATATCTCGTCAAACTAAGAGCATTGGACACATCCGGTCTAGTACACAGATGGCATACATGATGGAACCTATGGCCGAGGCATAAGGCACTTTGCTCATAGCTTCCTATCATTTACCATAGTGGACACCGAGCCTTGCTCAATATCTTACCCGACAACGTAGGCCTTGAACCTTTCTTTGCCTTATCCATTACGAACCTTTTGAACTTTGTCTAGGTATGTACTCGCTTAAAGCTATCGGCGTCTTTGTCTATCTCTATAGATCTTGATGCCCAATATATAAGCAGCTTCACCTAGGTCTTTCATTGAAAACACTTGTTCAAATAACTCTTCACATCGTTAAGCATGTTGATGTCATTTCCGATAATCAATATGTCATCCACATATAGTACCGTAAAGCGTCGAGCTCCCACTCACTTTCTTGTAGATACAAGCTTCAGAGCAATTTGGAACAAATCCAAAACTCTTGATCACTTGATCAAAACGAAGGTTCCAACTCCGAGATGCTTGCTTCATCCATAAATGGAACGAAGTTTGCATACTTTACTAGCATCCTTAGGATCGACAAAACCTTCGGTTGCATCATATACAACTCTTCATCAATGTTCCCATTGAGGAAAGCGATCTTGACATCCATCGCCATATTTCATAATCATGAAACGCAGCAATTGCTAATAAAATCCGAATGGACTTAAACATCGCTACGGAGAGAAAGTCTCATCGTAGTCAACACCTTGAACTTGTCGAAAACCTTTTGCGACAAGCCGTGCTTTATAGACGGTAACATTACCATCCGTCCGCTTTCTTCTTGAATATCCATTTGCACTCAACGGCCTTTCGGTCGCTAGGAGGATCCACCAAAGTCCATACTTGGTTTTCGCTCATGGATCCCAATTGATTTCATGGCTTCCACCATTTCTCGAGTCCGGCTCATCATCGCTTCCTCATAGTTGGTAGGTTCACCGCCTTCTACCAACAAGACAGTCAAGACAGGTTGCATTCACTCAGAGGGGCACGCGACCTTGTCGACCCTGCGACGCTCAAGAGCAAGATCGTCCAAGCATCATGATCCTTGTCATTAGCTTCCTCTATTGTTGGTGCAAAGCGTGATCGAACAATTTGTGCCGCGCTACTCTCCAATTCAAGAGAAGGTTCAATAACCTCATCTAGCTCTACTTTCCTCCCACTCACTTCTTCGAGAGAAACTCCTTCTCAAGAAAGGAACCGCTTTACATAAACACTTTGCCTTCTCGGTGATAGAAGGTATACCCAATAGTTTCCTTAGGGTATCCTATGAAGACGCATTTCTCCGCTTTGGGTTCGAGCTTGTCCAAGATCAACTTCTTGACGAAGCTTCAGATCCCCAAACTTTAAGAAACGACAACTTAGGTTTAGCACCAAACCACGCTCATACGGTGTCGTCTCAACGGATTTAGATGGAGCCCTATTTAAAGTGAATGCAGTTTCTAATGCATAACCCCAAAATGATAACGCAAATCAAGAAGAGACATCATTGATCGGACCATATCTAATAGGGTTCGATTCCTCGTATCGAACACACCATTGCTACTGGTGTTCCGTGGCGTGAGTTGTGAAACGATTCCACTTGCTTTAAGATGTGAGAAAATCATAACTCAAATATTCACCTCCACGATCGGATCGTAGAAACTTAATCTTCTGTTACGATGGTTCTCCACTTCATTCAAATTCCTTGAACTTTTCAAATGTTTCAGATTTATGTTTCATTAAATAGATATACCCATATCTACTTAAGTCATCGGTAAAAGTGAGAAAATAGCGATATCCACCGCGTCGAAACACTCATCGTCCGCATACATCGGTATGTATGATTTCCAACAAGTCCGTTGCTCGCTCCATCATACCGGAGAACGGGGTTTTGATCATCTTGCCCATGAGGCATGGTTCGCATGTGTCAAATGATTCAAAATCAAGAGACTCCAAAAGTCCATCAGAATGGAGTTTCTTCATGCGCTTTACACCAATATGACCTAGACGACAGTGCCATAAATAAGTAGAGTTATCACTATCTACTTTGCATCTCTTAGCCTCAATGTTATGGATGTGTGTTTCATCCCTTTCGAGATTTAGAAGAAATAAACCATTTACAAGAGGTGCATGACCATAAAAGATGTTACTCATATAAATAGAACAACCATTATTCTCCGATTTAAATGAATAACCGTCTTGCAATAAACACGATCCGAAATAATGTTCATGCTTAACGCAGTACATAATAACACTTATTAAGGTTTAAAACTAATCCCGAAGGTAAAACTAAGGAGAGGCGTCTTGACGGCCATCACATCAACTCTTGATCCGCTGCCAACGCCATCGTCACCTCATCCTCGCAAGTCTATTCCGTAGCTCTGCTTCGAGTTACAAATATTAGCAACCGAACGGTATCAAATACCCGTGCACTACAATGAGGGCTAGTAAGGAAAACATCAATAACATGTATATCAAATATACCTTTGATGGTGCCAGCCTTCTTGTCCGCTAAGTACTTCGGACGATTAACGATGACCCTTGTCCTTGCAATAGAAGCACTCGATTAATAAACTTAGGGCGGACTTGAGCTTCTTCTCGGAGGAGCATTAAGCTTGCCGCCCTTCTTGAAGGGCTTCTTTGCTCCTTACCTTTCTTAAAGGAGGGCTTGTTGACCGTCAACACATGATTATCCTTCTTGATGTCCACCTCCGCAGCCTTGACTTTCGAAGAGCTCGGTGATCGTATCAGTGGAGCCAATCTTATTATGAGTCACGACAAAACTTTTGTAGCTGGGAGGGAGTGATTGCCAAACCCTGTCAATCTTGAGCTCCTCTGAAATCGTGCATTCCAGTTGCTCAAGGCGTTGAGTGTAGCCCGACATCTTTATGGCGTGCTCACTAACGAACTCCCTTCCTCCATCTTGCGGTTAAAGAACTTCTCGGAGATCTCATATCTCTCGAGCAGGCTTGAGTCGAAACATGGTTTTAGCTCCTCGAGAATCTCAAAGGGCCGGATAGGTTTCAAAAGCGATTTTGAAGTTCGGTTCCATAGCAAACAACATGGTGCTCTTAATCACACCATAATCATCTTTGCGCCGATCGACAGATGCTTCCTCATCACCGTAGCGATTGCAAGTAGAGGGTCACCTAACGCTTTCCCAAGGACATAGTCCTTTTGTCCTTGAACGTAATGATTCTTAGATTGTGGAACCAATTGGTGAAGTTAGACCCATTGTTTCTAAGCTTTTCCTTCTCAAAAAAACGTTGAAGTTGAAGTTGGATTTGGCCATGTGATCTACAAGATTTGCAAGTACAATTTAGACTATGTTCATGATAAGTAGTTCAACTTAATCAAATTACTAGATGAACTCCCACTAAATTCAACATCCCTCAAGTTGTTTAGTGAACACGATCCAAATTCACCACACCTAATCCGATCATCACGAGAAGAGATGTGGTTTCAATGGTGGACAACAAAGTGTCGATCATATCACTCATATGACTCATGCTTAACCTTTCGGTTCTTGTGTTCGAGGCCATGTGCATACATGCTAGGCTCGTCAAGCTAGACCCAAGTATTTCTCGTGTGCAAAACTGGCTTGCACCCGTTGTATGTGAGCGTAGAGTCTATAGCACCCGATCATCACGTGATGCTTGGACACGAACTTTTATAGCGGTGCATACATGGGGAGAACACGGTTTTAATCTTGATCTTTAAGTGAGGAATCATCTTATAATGCTACCGTCGCGATCTAAGCATAATAAGATACATAAAAGGATAAACATCACATGCATATAACTTTATGTGACATGGTATAGCCAATCCTCGCGCAATGATCTCCATCTTGTATGTTCCGGCATGATCTCCATCACTCCACCATGATTGCCTCCACCACGAATAGCAACTACAACTATTGCTAACTACTTAGCGATAAAGTAAAGCTATTACATGGATAAGAAGTTGACTCGCATGGTCATACACAATTATAAAGACAACCATATGGCTCCTGGCCAGTGTACTCATCGACATGCAAGTCGTGAAACATTACAAAACAGTCATCATATACAATATACACATCACATCTTGGGCCATACCATATCACAGAAAACACTCAAAAAAAAAACAACGCCTACTTTGTTGTTTGTTGTTTTGCATGTTTTATGGCTTATGGGAGTAGATGCTAAGAACGATTCTTACCTACGGAAAGCCACAACGGTGATATTATGGTTGCCAAACTCCGTGTTAATCCCATGACAACTATAGTGAGAGAAACCGACATCCACCGGGCATGTGGAACAAGCCACCGCGTCAAGTGCGGGCCGGTCTCATGACGATGTCGTAAGGTTGGCCTGGACCGCTTCAATCTCACTATCCCGTCATAAGAAGAACACAAACAAGAGGCTTGCAACAGAAAACATCAATGCTCGCAACAACCATGTTGCGTCTACTCGTGAAACACATCTACGCATAGATCTAGCTCGATACCATGAAGGGTTTCGCGGCACAGTAAATCAAAATTTTCTACGGATGCGAACAGAAGGAAAGCCAAGATCTAATCTAGGAGATGCAATCAACGAGAGATATTGGATTAGATCTTCATACCCTTGAAGATTCGCACATCGGAACGTTTGTCGGGCGTGGGTGATGTAGTCGCATCGCTTCTCCTCCTCGCGATCCGATCCGATCTAGCACCACAAGTGGCGGTGCCTCCGTGAGATGCACACGTGCAGCACCTCGACGTCTCCTCCTTCCTCGGACCAGCAAGTATGGTGGAGAGATAGATTGGATCTACAACACGGCGTGGTGTATATGGTGGAGAATTTCTGCTGCAGGCTTCGCCTACAAACAATCGGGAGGAGAGGAAAGCTAGCAAGGCGGCTAGGGTTTGGAGGAGAGGTGTGGGGGTTGGTGCCTCACCCTCTTTATATAGAGGGGGCGCAGCCTAGCCCCTCCCAAGCCCAAAGGATAAGGAGTGGGGGCATGGACTCTCCTTCTAGAAACCCTATCTCTAGTTTAAACGATTTAAACTCTCTAGGATCGGCTGGGCCCTATGGGGCCTTGTGCCCTGGCCCAATGCGTCAGGACACTCCCTCATAGGCCCATGCCCCTCCCGGAAGGTGGGGCCACGTTGGTCCCCTTCGGAAGGTTCTAGAAGCTTCGCACAATACCGATTAACCTAACAATTCGAACTCCAAAACTGCACGCCTTATATGAATCTTATTCTCCGGACCATTCGGAACCTCTCGTGATGTCCGGATCCCATCCGAGACTCGAACAAAAATTCATAAACCAATTATCCAATCTATCCTAGCGTCGAGACACGTTAAGTGTGTGACCTGCGGGTTCGAGAATATGCGTACATGATCTTCTATCAATAATCAACAATGGGTGCAGGCACCCATATTGACTCCCACATTCATCGATGATCATATAGGATGAACCACGATGCCGATTCAATCAATCCCATATATATATATATTCCCTTCGTCTCGCGATATTTTACTTGCGAGATTCGATCGTCGATGCATCACATACCTAGTTCAATCTCGTTCACAGCAAGTACTTTACTCGTTCCGTAATCCGATATCACTTTGTGATTAACTCCTTAACCACATGCTTGCAAGCGGTGTTGATATCAATTACCGAGTGGGCCCGAAGTATATCTCTCCGACTTGGGAGGGACAAATCCCATCTCGATACATACAACCCAACAGATACTTTCCGATCACCTGAGAGACACCTTTATGATCACCCTCTCATAGGATGACATTTGATGACCTCAAAACTTTATTCCGATACCAGGGAGTTGTATTATCTTATGGTCTAAGGAATACAATATTTGACATAGGAAAAGCTTCGCAAAGATGAACACGATGAAACGATCTAATCGCTTCGCTTAGTTTGGGTCTGTCCATCATATCATTCTCCCAATGATATGATCTCATTATCAGTTGACAACTCATGTCTATGGTTAGGAAACCTTAACCATCATTGATCAATGAGCTAGTCCTTAGAGGCGTACCAGGGACACGGTGTTGTTCACAAACCACACAAGTATTAATGTTTCCGCTTAATACAATTCTAGCATGGAATATAAACTTTATCATGAACAAGAATTATAATAATAACATCTTTATTATTGCCTCTAGGGCATAATTCCAACAATATAGGCCTCGACCGCCTACTTGTCGCGGATCTGCTACTCCGCCAGCCGTCTCTCCTTCTCGTCTCTATCGATACGAAATAAATGTTGTCCAGCGCGAGAAACTCCGCCTCCACCTCGTTGACCGTGCCGAGAGGAAGTTGAGGTGGTTGCAATCGAGGTCGAAGCAGAATACAACAAGGTCGTATGCACGCGTAGCCTCCTCCGTGTGCTTGAATATCCCCATCCACCACCAGTCGCCGTGGTAGGTGATTTCGGTCGCGTACTGGCCCGACGACTACCGCAGAATCGGGTCGAGCTTTGTGGGCGGCGGCGCGGCGGCACGCGGAAGCTAGGGCTTCCAGGGAGGTGGCCCTTAGGCAAGGCAAAGTGATATGTCCAATTTGAATCATTATTCTATATCATAATTTGCCTCTATTCATCGATATATGTCTTATTACGAGGTATTACTTATGCCTTTTCCACTGTTTTTGCATGTTGGATGATTCTTCGAGGATGGATTGCCGGAGTCTGGATTCTGATGGAAAAAGAGGTGTTTTGATGCAATTTCATGAAGATCAGAAAATACCAGAAAAATATGGGAAAATTATATTTTCCCAGAAGACGAAGGAAGCCAGAAGGGGAGGTGTAGAAGGGCCACAGGGGGCGCACACCCCCTAGGCGCGGGTCCCCCTGGGTCGCGCCTAGGGCAGGTGTGGCCCACCTTCTCTACTCCCGACTCCGCCCTCTCGCCTATATCTTCCTTACGGAACCCTAAAACCAGGAGAGAAACCACAGATAGATTTCCGCCTCCTCCGTGGGGCGGAAAACACCGAGAGATAAAGATCTCTCCGGCAGACAGATTTCTGCCGGGGAAAATCCTTCCTGGAGAGGGGAGATCATCGCCATCAACACCGTCATCAAGCTAGGCTTCATCGGGATCATCATCATCATCCACACCATCATCTTCACCATCACCATCATCACCACTCCGTCCCGCTGTAACAATCGTGTTGGATCTTGCAGTAGTTCATAGGGGAAACTTTCCCGGTGTTAATTACTATTGCAGTTGATGCTTGTGAGTGGAACCATCGAATTATTGTTTATGTTCAGATTGTTATCCATTACCATATCATCTTTGATCTTGATCCATATGATGTCTTGTGAGTAGTTTGTTTAGTTCTTGAGGACATGGGAGAAGTTATGTTGTTAGTAGTGGGTTTGTGTTGAGTTATTATTCAATGGTTTAATATTTAAGTTGTGGTGCTATTCTTCTAGTGGTGTCATGTGAACACCGACTACATGATACTTCACCATTTATGGGCCTAGGGGAATGCATTGTGTATTTGTCTACTAATCATGGGGTTGCCGGAGTGACAGAAACCTGAACCCCTGTTAGGACACCATTGCATAAGGGGGAGTAGGATCTCAGAGTTTAAGGTTGTGGTTAGGTTTATATCTTAATTAATTTCCTATAGTTGCGAATGCTTGCATGGGGTTTAATCACAAGTATGTATTAGTCCAAGTAAGGTCGGTACATTAGCACGGGTTCACCCACACAACACTTACAACACCAAAGAAGAGTACTCAGCTATCTGAAGCGAAAGCACTTGATAGAATTCCCATGTGTCCTCGAGAATGTTTGGTCCTTATAAGTATTTCCACCGGCTTGTCCTTTGCTAAGAAAGGATTGGGCCACTTGCTGTAGTTGTTCGTTGTCTTTATTACTTGCACATTGTTTTGTTTCTTTATCAAAAACCACTAAAAATCCGTTTGCTAAGTATTTATAGAGAGTTCCTGCTAGTTCCTGCTACATACCACTAGTCAACACCTTCTGCTCCTCGTTGGGATCAACACTCCTATTTATCGAAAGTACTACGATACAGCCCCTATACTTGTGGGTCATCAAGACTATTTTCTGGCGCCGTTGCCGGAGAGTGAAGCGCTATTGAAGAGTGGAACTGGTAAGGAAACTTCTACTGCGAGTATTTCTTTTTGTTTCTGTTTGTTACTTTGTTTCCAATATGGATAACTGATACGTCAGAAATGTATCTATAATTTTTTATGCTCCATGCTTGTTTACTATCTACTTTGCTTTGCTTTGTCTTCACTTTGAGGTGTTTTTATATATTTTCTGGAACTAACCTATTAACAAGTTTCCACAAAGGCTGCCATTCTGCTTTCTTACATTTTGGTTCCAGAAAGGCAGAAAATCAATATTCTCGGAATTGGACGGGACAAAAGCAAAATTCAATATTTTACCGTCGGCGTCACGAAGTCCAAAGGGGAGACGGAGAGGAGAACCAGGGCCACCACACCCCCCATAGGCGCGGGTGGGCCCACCCCGCGCCTGGGCAGGGTGTGGGTCCCCTGGCAGCCTCCTAGCCTCGCCTCTTCACCTATAAGAAGCCCCCGATGCAGAAACCCTAGGCACCCGATCAAAACTCCACGTAACCTTCTATAGCCGCCGCCACCGTCGTCCCTAGATCGGCGGGGATCTAAAGTTCTTCCCGGCACCCTGCCAGAGGGGAAATCATCCCGGAGGCCTTCTCTCCGGTATGAAGCGTGAGTAGTTCCACCTTGGACTATGGGTCCATGTAGTAGCTAGATGGTTGTATCTCCTCCTTGTGCTTTCATATATAGATCTTGTGAGCTCCGTTCATGATCAAGATCTAATCTATTTGTAATCATGCATGTTATGTTTGCGGGGATCTGATGGATATTGAGATTACTATGTCAGGTTGATTAATGGTTTTGTCTATTTGATACTATCATGTCTTTGTTATTTGTGATCTTGCATGCTCTCCGTTGTTAGTAGCTATCTTGGCCAAGAAGTTGCTAGTGACTCCGAGAGGGGGTATTTATGCTCGATAGTGGGTTCAAACCTCTAGTTTCCAAGGGAAGTGACAAAAATCTCTTCGGTTGTAGATGTGTTGTTGCTACTAGGGAGAAAACAACGGTCTCTTGTTCATAGAACAAGTGGATTGTTTACCTTACACACTTTGCTTAAACCAGTTGTCTGTTGCTTGCAACTTAATACTGGAGGGGGTTCGGATGATAATCTCAAGGTGGACTTCTAGTCATAGATGCAGTTGGATGGCGGTCTATGTATACTGTTGCATTGCCCAATCGAATCTCATAGGATCTTTTTGTCTGGCATTGAATTGTTATGCCTTGCTCAGTTCCTGTTAATTGCCTTGCTATAATTTGTTTACCCTTCATGTGATCTTGTTTATCTAAGGAGAGAACCTCTAGTGAACTATGGACCCCAGTCCAATCTTTACCATTGATACATCTTCCACTGTTACTTGTTTACTTGATGCAAACCATTACCTTCAACACTATATGTTTAATCCTTTATTACAACAAACCGGTGAGCTTGACAACCTCATTGATTCGTTGGGGCAAAGTCTTGAGTTTCTATTGTGCAGGTTTCCATGTTGCTTGCAACACCTATGTGATGTTTCCTTCCTCCTTATGGTTCGATAACCTCGGTCTCTACTTAGGGGAAGACTTGTTGTTGTGCTCATCACACCTTGCTCTTGGGGTTTCCTGATGAAGTGGTCAAGCACCACACATCAAGATTTTCTGGCGTCGTTGCCAGGGAGGCTAAGGATGTCTTCATAAGGGGAGTCCTCCACTTCCTTTATCTTTACTTTGTTTTTAGTTTGCTTAGTTTCTTTTTCTTGGTTTTTTTGCCTCGTTTCAAAAACTCCAAAAAATTAGTTTAGTTTGGTTTGCTTTTTCTTATCAAAAACACAAAAAATAGTTCCTGCTCTAGCTGCTGCTGTTTTTGGCTTGCCCACCTTTGCCAAAATGAACTCCGCTGAGAACACCATGTTGCTCCCCAAGTTCACCCTGAAAAAACTTTCAATAGGTAGTGGCTCCATAATTGGAAAATATAATATTGAATAATTCTTTAATTATGTTAGCAAGCATGAGGATATTGAGGATAAATCTATAGCAAAGCTTGCTCCTAATTATGAGATTGTTGCAGCTTCTTTAGTTCATATGTTGGAGTCTAGGTTTGTTAGCCTTAACCCCATGATGCAAATTTTGTTCCTAAAACTAAAGAAAGAAAAGAATGCTGAAAAGAGAGAATTTATTCTTGAAACTTTACTAAAAGAGTTCCATGATGTTGCTAGGGAAGCCAAAAAGGTCTTTGAGCATTTTAATATGCTAGGCTCTTGTGTAGATGTTGTGGGTACTTCAGATAAAACCAAGCATATAGAGGAATTTAAGATACCCATACCCTTTAAACTTGTTGGAATGCATGAGGCATTTGAAAAGAATTTTGGTTGGATTATTCCTAAAAATACTTTTGATGAAAGTAGTAAACCAAAAATAAATGAGAAGGGATCCTCCAAGGCTCATTTGGATGAGATACCTCTCATAGTTGAAGACTTTGCAAGTATTGATCTAAATTCTTCATTTGAAAATACTTGATTCTTCTTGCTTCTTGTGCCTAACTTAAAGGCGTTAAAGAAAAATACTTGTTAGGACATAACCCAATAGTTTCCTTGAGTCTTGGAAGTTATTACTTCAGTAATGACCTCTCCTTATCCCTTTTGTTTACTTTTTGTGCCAAGAATGACCTCCAATGAGAGGGAAGTAAGATTTGGGGAGTTGCTGTCCCGAAACAGATTTTTGTCCTCCACCATAAACATTCGCGAGGAGTCTCTGTAACTCGGATTGATCTGAAAATTTACGAATAAATCCCTCAGTATGTTAGATAACTTTAGTTAGTTCAACACTTTTTTATTTGAGCAATAGAATATTTTCGAAAAAATCGGTTTCTACCTGCTGGTCTGTTTTGACGGATTTCTGCCATTATTTGCATTTGCTTCTTATTGGTTTCTTTTTTAGTTCTCTTTTGGGGAATTGAGCTTTTTGAAGGAGTTACTACAGTATCTTGTGTTTTTAGTGAAAAGTATTGCTGTTCTAAAGCTTTGCCTAAAGGTCTATTATTTTTTGAAAACACTAATGTTTATAATGAAGATTGTGTGAAGTTTTGTATGAAAGAAAAATTTCAGGTGTAGAGAGAGAATGATGTAATGAGATGAAGAATGGACAAAATATCAAGCTTGGGGATGACACCCCGGTGTCACCCCAAGAAATATCCAAGAGGTACAAGCGTCAAAGCTTGGGTATGCCCAAGGCATCCCCTTCTTCATCAATAAAAAGCTCAGGTCTGTCTAGACACTTCCTTTTTATTGTTTCATGCATAGTTGTGTTGTTCTTGGAGCGTCTTAGTTTTCGTTTAGTTTGCTTAGTTTGTTTAGTTTTCTTGAATAAAGTAGTTTGGACCCCCGTTCTCGATGTGTTGTTTCAAATAAGTTACTTGGTGTTGGAAAGGAGTAGGAAGTTCCTACTTGAAAGTGCAAGAGGAGCTTGCATTGACTGTGACTTAGACTTTAGAATGATATGCTAGGTATTGTTTTGACCTTATGCTTAGTTATTATTGTTGTAGCATGTCTTGTTCCAAACAATTCGGATTTCTTAGTATGCCTTGAAAGAAATTATGTGTTGTTTTAGCATACAAAAGCATAGTATTGTGGTATTCTCCTTTGATGCATTGTTTGGGTTGACTTGGAACATGCTCACATCATGTTATGACTATGACAAGTCACCATAGCCTCTATGATCATTTAGTCCTTGACTTGTAGCACCACTCTATGCTTTGATTAGTAATGCTTTGTTGCTCTACATGATTATGGCCATTATTGCTCTCTTAGTTGGTTGCTCCCAGTCTTTTGCTAGCCTCCACTTGTATGAGTAAGCTCTACTCATTCTTCCAACTCCCAAGAAACCAAGTTATTCCAAAGTGTCCACTATAAACTCCTATACATGGTGTGTTACACCATTCCAAGTATATTCTTGTTTTCAGCTATCTTCTAATTAAAAACTATTTTGTTATGTGAAAACTTAGTGATTAAAGCCCTCACGAACTTGATGGCACACTTTATATTTCTTTGCCCCTAATAAACTTGAACCATTGTGTCATCTATGTTGTATATGCTTGCACTTATACGTTGGAATTAGCAGAACCGTGTTGTCACGGGGAACGTTTTCAACATTGCACTTGTACTTTGTACTCAGTTGATATCATGTTCTTTTGTCTTTGGATGTCACCGGTGTGAAATAAAGAGAGAACTTGTAAGTCCATGGAGTTTGTATTTTGTGTTAGAGAAACTCCTGGGCCGCTAGCCTAAGCCATGCCTAATCATGGTGGAAACTTGCAGCATCACCATAGTGAGCTATCTATGAAGCATCCTCAATAAAAAGCTATGCATATAGTAAATAAAAAGATCGTTGAGATGCTCATTGTCTGCTTGCCTTGTCATTTTGGTTATGGGATAGCTCAGGTACAATGTGCAAGGTGTACCCCATTGGCGGCTCTCTATGATATGCATGTACTTACAATGACAAGAACTTACAGGTGACTGAAGTTGAGTAGCATGAGGTGTGGCCCTCGTATTCAAGGGACTTAAGATTGCCATCTTATACTTTGTCAAGCATGTACTCCATCTTTGTTCACTTTAACCTTAACCACTTCAAGATGCTTATGATAGGGGCAATGAGGGCTGAAAGCTAACAAGTACCATAATTTTTGGAAGATCTTTTTGAAACTTGAAATCCCTGCTTACCTTTATGAAAGGCCTTTCTTCCACCACTATTTGAGTCTCCACCTTCTACCTTTAGGCACCATTAAGAGAGCATAGTTGTCATTCTGTGTGTAGTGTCCCAAAATTTATTAATTGATGCATATTGTGATATTATTTGTTCTTGTGCCATTTGTTTATAGTCGCCCTTGTGAACTTTGAAGGTGTCCTATGCATCTATTTTCTAATCTATGAGGGATAAGCTGAGTGCCACTATGCCATGTTTTCTGTATGTGAAACAAGCAAACGTTTTTCAATGCATGTTATTCATGATCTTTGTTTGTAGCCTTTCATGTTGCATGCATAGTTACTATGTCCTATTGTTAGAACTCCATCTTTCATGCACATGTTTAGAGTTCTTTGATCCTAGCTTTTAATGCTTGAAAATGGTCTGATCATGGTTTTGATGATGCATGTCACCTCAAAAATTATTCTTTTTATCACTTACTTACTCGAGGACAAGCAGGAGTAAAGAGAGAGGAAGTGAAGGACTCCCCTTGTGAAGACGTCCTTAGCCTCCCCGGCAATGGCGCTAGAAAAGCTTGATGATGGCTAGCACGTGATTGACGTGGAGACTGTTAGGAACCCCAAGAGCAATGTGTGAAGTAGCACATCAGCAAGTTTTCCCTCAGTAAGAAACCGAGGTTATCGAACCAGTAGGAGGAAGGAAACGTCACACAGGTGTTGCTAACAACGTGGAGACCTACACAACACAAACTCAATACTTTGCCCCAACTAACAGTGAGGTTGTCAATCTCACCGGTTGCTGTAAAAAAGGATTAAACGTATGGTGTGGAAGGTAATGGTTTGCAGCAAGTAAACAAGTAACAGTGGAAGATGTATCAATGGTAAAGATTGGACCGCGGTCCATAGTTCACTAGAGGTGCTCTCCTTAGATAAACAACATGGCATGAAGGGTAAACAAATAACAGCAGGGCAATTGACGGGAACTGAGCAAGGCATAACAATGCAATACTAGTCAGAAAGATATGAGATTCGATTGGGAAATACAACAAGATACATAGACCGCCATCCAACTGCATCTATGACTAGAAGTCGACCTTCAGGTTATCATCCGAACCCCCTCTAGTATTAAGTTGCAAGCAACAGACAACTTTTTTAAGCGAAGTGTGTAAGGTAAACAGTCCACATGTTCCATGAACAAGAGACCATTGTTTTCTCCCTAGTGGCAATAGCACATCTACAACCGAAGAGATTTCTGTCACTTCCCTTGGAAACTAGAGGCATGAAACCCACTATCGAGCATAAATACTCCCTCTTGGAGCCACTAGCAACTACTTGGCCAAGATAGCTAATAATAACAGAGAGCATGCAAGATCACAAACAACACAGACATGATATAATCATAAAAACAAAATCATTAATCAAACCAACATAATAATCTCAATATCCATCGGATCCCTAGAAACACAACATGGATGATTACAAATAGATTAGATCTTGATCATGAACAGAGCTCACAAGATCTATACATAACAGCACAAAGGAGGAGATACAACCATCTAGCTACTACATGGACCCATAGTCCTAGGTGGAACTACTCACGCATCATACCGGAGAGAAGGCCTCCGGGATGATCTCCCCTCCGGCAGGGTTCCAGGAAGAACTTCAGATCCTCCCGATCTAGGGACGACGGTGGCGGCGACTACAGAAGGTTTCATGTAATATTGATCGGGTGCTTAGAGTTTATGCATCGGGGGCTTCTTATAGGAGAAGGGGGAGGCCGAGGAGGCGACCAGGGGGCCACACCCTGCCTAGGCGCGGGCCCACCCCTGGCTATGCCTAGGGGGCGGGGGGTTGGACGCCCTGGCACGCTTCTCCGTCTCCCCTCTGGACTTCTTGTTACCCACGGAAAGTTATTGACTTTGACGTTTGTCCCGTCCAATTCCGAGAATATTTCCTTACTAGATTTTCTGGAACCAAAAACAGCAGAAAACAAGCAACTGGCACTGTGGCAACTTGTTAATAGGTTAGTACCAGAAAACATGTAAAAATCACTTCAAAGTGTAGACAAAGCAAAGCAAAGTAGATACTAAACAAGCATGTAACATCAAAAATTATAGATACGTTTCCGACGTATCAGGATGATGTAGACGAACACTTGCCGATCTCAAGATCATGATGAAGTCCATCTGGTCCATCTGGTTCAGCCGGTCCAGCACCATCAAGTCCAGCACTACAAAGCAGTGGTGCATCCGTGATCACACACATGTTCGGGTACCCCGACAACCTCCGTGCCCTCGCTCCAGCGAAGCATCAGAAGCAACAAATCCTTCCAGAAAAAGCCACCGGGAACATGTATCTCGCTGATCCGAGACCATGGGGGAATTCTAAAGGGGGAGAGAGATCCTTCGCGAGGAGGTGTGACATGAGAGGAGAGAGTGGGGTGCCTTTTATAGGGAGAGGGGGTATCCCCCTCACATGGCGTGGCAGCCATGGAGGTGCCCCCACCTCTTCCACATTCATGTGGGTGGAGCTCCCACTCACATAAATAGCCACCAACTCAAAATTCCACTCACCTCCATTAAATTTCCACCAAATTTAATGTAATATCTCATTAAATAAAACTCTTTTATTTATTTATTTATTCAGAATTTTGTTAATTACTCTAATTAACAAACATTCACATAAAACCCCTTACAACATTTCAATTTCACATGCAGAACCAGTTTCAGCAATTTCAACCGAAACAGTTTCAGTGTCTAGTGAAATAAATTCCCGCGCTTTCATTTTTCTTTCTATGGCATATTATTTGCTCCAAATGGTGTCGGTATCCCTTAAGTGTGTCACCCTACAGTTCGCGAATAATGTAGACATGATCGAGACCCCTCTCCGATCAATAATCAGCAGCGAGACCTGGAGATCCGTACTGACTCCCACATATTCAATGATGACTTCTGTGATCTTGTGAACCTTATACGCATGTAACTCAATCCCTTTGTCTCGCGATATATTACATGTCCGACATTCGATCATCGGTGATCTCATTTACGTGATATAAAATTCTAGTGATCAGATCACTTGCTTGCAAGCTAACCAATGTGATATCACCGAGAGGGCCCAGAGTATATCTCTCCGTCATCGGGATGGACAAATTCCACTCTTGATCCATGAGCCTCAACATAACACCTTCGTAGCATTGAACCCATTTTTATAATTACCCTGTTACGGTGTGACGTTTGATGTTATCAAGATACTCTTCCGGTGTTAGTGATTGACATGATCTCATGGTCTAAGTGTAGGGGTTCGTAGCATGGAAAACAAAAAATTTCTATCGCATACAAACAAACAAGCCAAGATCTATCTACTAGATTGTAGCAACGAGTCGATGGAATAACTTACCCTCAAAGATTCCAAAGTGTTTAACGAGAGCGGATTCTCGTGGGTGATGTAGTCGTACTCTTTCCGATCTCAAGATCGTGTGGACGATCCTTCCGGCGCTGCGTTACGGCAGCGCTTCCGCAGTCGGTCACACGTTCGGTACTCGACGAAGACCTTCCTCTCCCTTGTTCCAAAGAAAATGGAGGTTGTAGCACTCTCCTCGCGATTCCAAAGACAACGGCGTGGTACCTAAGTAGAGGGAAATCCGAGGCTTCGCCTTAAGCCGGAGCGAGTATGGTGGATTATGATAGAGGGCTATTAGTGGTCTAGAGATTAGACACACCAATTAGAAGGCTCTAAACCGCAGGCTAAAGCAATTAGAAGCTCTAAACCAAACGGCTCTAAACCTGAGATTAGAGGTAGAAACTTGTGTGTCTCAGGAGGAGCCCCGCCTCCTTTTATAGGTGGAGGGCTAGGCGCGCCAGGGGAGGAGTCCCTCCCAACTCGGACTAGGCTGGGCGCCGCCAAGGAGGAGAGGAACTCCTCCTCCAAGTTGGTTTCAACCTCCTCTTGCTTGTTTCCCAGTTCCTGTTTTCCATAGTTTCTGTTTTAGAACAAGAAGAACACTTAGTACATGATGCAATCATTCAATGACACACTCATGTACCCTCCTCGGAGTGCCGGACAATCCGACCCTTCTAGAACATTCCGATGAAAACACCTAATCATTCCGAACTCCAAACGGGACTTTCCTTATATGAATCTTATTCTCCTGACCATTCCGAATCACCTCGTGATATCCCGGATCCCATCCGAGACTCGAACAACATTCAAGATCTTTCTCATAATACCATAACTACTCAAACAACGTCAATCCTTATGTGTCTCCCTACGGTTCGTGAATTATGCGGACATGATCGAGACACTTCTCCTAACAATAACCAATAGAGGAATCTGAAATTCATATGGCTCCACATATTTCTACGTTTACTTTGCGATCGAATGAACCACTTACATACGATACCAATTTCCCTTTGTCTCACGATAGTTTACTTATCCGAGGTTATGATCGCTTCGGATCTCTGCATACCTAGTTCAACCTCGCATCGATAAGTACTCTTTTTCTCGCTCGTGATATGTGATCCCTTGTGACCAGTCACATGCTTGCAAGCTAATTGGATGACATTCCACCGAGAGGGCCCAGAGTATATATATCCGTCATATGGATGGACAAATCCCACTCTTGATCCATGTGTTTCAACCAATACTTTCCGAACACTCAATGCCACCTTTATAGCCACCGCCACGGTGTGGTGTTTGATGTCATCAAAGCATCCATCTGGTAAAGGTGATATGCATGATCTCATGGTCGAAGGAATTAGGTTACTATGTATCAGAAAGCATATAGCAATTGAACTATTGAAATGACTTGATCTTTATGCTATGCTTATCTATAGGAGTATGTCCACCATATCATTCTCCTAACGATATGATCTTGTTGTTGATAACATCTCAATGTTCATGATAGGGAAACCACAATCATTAATCGACCAACAAGCTAGTGAAGTATAGAGGCTATACTAGGTACTTCAAATTAAGTTTACAAATCACACAAGTATTAATGTTTCCTTGTTAATACTATTATAGCATGAATGTAAACATTTATCATAAACACAAAGATATAATAATAACTACATTTATTATTGCCTCTAGGGCATATCTCCAATAGTGTCCCACTTGCACTAGAGTCATCTAATCTAGATTACATGGTAATATACCGAACATCCATGGCAGTTTGGTGTTGGTCATGTTTTTCCCTCGGGAGAGGTTTAGTCAACGGATCCGCCACATTCAGATCTGTGTGTACTTTGCAAATCTTTATATCCCCATCCTGGATATGTTCTCGAATAGCGTGAAAACGTAGCTTGATATGCTTCAGCTTCTTGTGTGACCTTGGTTCTTGCGCATTGGCTATGGCGCCCATGTTATCACAAGATGATAGACATTGGGTCCAGCGCTAGGAACCACACCCAGCTCTGTAATGAACTCTTTCATCCATATCGCTTCTTGTGAAGCCTCAAAGCGACCATGTATTCCGATTCAGTTGAAGATCTCGCCACAACGCTTTGCTTTGCACTCCTCCGATTAACTGCTGCACCATTCAAAATAAATACGTATCCAGATTGTGATTTAGAATCATCCGGATCGGTGTTCCAACTAGCATCGGTGTAACCATTAACAACGAGCTGTTCATCACCTCCATAAGAAAGAACCATATCCTTAGTTCTTCTCAAGTACTTAAGGATGTTTTTGACCGCTGTCCAATGATCCACTCCTGGATCACTTTGATATCTTCTAGTTAAACTAACAGCATATGCAATGTCGGGTCTAGTACATAGCATGGCATACATTAGAGATCCTATGGCTGAGGCATAGGGAGTCTTACTCATCCTTTCTCTATCTTCTGCCGATGTCGGACTTTGAGTTTTACTCAAGATCGTATTGGGCAACATGGGCAAGAACCCTTTCTTGCTTTCTTCAATTCCAAACCTCTTTAGAACTTTGTCCAAATATGTACTCTGTGACAATGATATTTAGCGTTTCGATCTATCTCTATAAATCTTTATGCCTAATATGTAAGCTGCTTCGCCAAGATCCTTCATTGAAAAACTATTATTCAAATATTCCTTGACACTATTAAGAAGGTATACATCATTCCCAATCAACAATATGTCATCCACATATAGTATTAAGAATGCTACAGAGCTCCCACTCACTTTCTTGTAAATACAAGGTTCTCCATAAGTTTGTATAAAACCAAAACTTTTGATCACCTTATCAAAACGTTGATTCCAACTTCGGGATGCTTGCTTCAATCCATAGATGGACCTTTGAAGTTTGCATACCTTGTTAGCATCTTTAGGATCGACAAAACCTTTCGGTTGCATCATATACAACTCTTCATCAATATCTCCATTGAGGAATGCTGTTTTGACATCCATCTGCCATATCTCATAATCATAATATGCATCGATTGCTAACATAATCCTCACAGACTTTAGCTTCGCTACTGGTGAGAAAGTCTCATCGTAGTCAACTCCTTGAATTTGTCGAAACCCTTTTGCGACAAGTCGAGCTTTATAGACAGTAACATTACCATCATCATCTGTTTTCTTCTTGAAAATCCATTTGTTCTCGACAGCCTTCCGGCCATCCGGTAAGTCCACCAAAGTCCATACTTGGTTTTCGTACATGGATCCAATCTCGGATTTCATGGAATCTTGCCATTTATTGGAATCTGGGCTCATCATCGCTTCCTCATATGTCTCGGGGTCATCAGTGTTGTCCACCAACATGACACTCATAACGGAATCATACCAATCTGGAGTGGTACGAGTTCTCGTTGACCTCCGAGGCTCTGTAGCAACTTCAACCGAAGTTTCATGATCATCATCATTAGCTTCCTCTCTAATTGGTGCAGGCACCACATGAACTTCTTCCGGTGCTGCGCTACTCGCAATTTTGAGAGAAGGTTCGACAACCTCATCGAGTTCTACTTTCCTTCTAGTCACTTCTTTCGAGAGAAATTCCTTCTCTAGAAAGGATCCATTCTTGGCAACGAAGATTTTGCCTTCGGATCTATGATAGAAGGTATACCGAATAGTTTCCTTCGGGTATCCTATGAAGACGCATTTTTCCGCTTTGGGTTCAAGCTTGTCCGGCTGTAACTTCTTTACATAGGCTTCGCATCCCCAAACTTTAAGGAACGACAATTTAGGTTTCTTCCCAAACCATAATTCATACGGTGTCGTTTCAATGGATTTAGACGGTGCCCTATTTAAAGTGAATGCGGCTGTTTCTAATGCATAACCCCAAAATGATAGCGGTAAATCTGTAAGTGACATCATAGAACGAACCATATCTAAGAGAGTTCGATTACGACGTTCGGACACACCATTACGCTGTTGTGGTGTTCCCAGGTGTCAATTGTGAAAGTATTCCGCATTTCTTTAAATGCTCGCCAAACTCGTAACTTAGATATTCACCTCCACGATCAGAACGTAGAAATTTAATCTTCTTGTTACGTTGATTCTCTACCTCACTTTGAAACTCCTTAAACTTCTCGAAAGTTTCGGACTTATGTTTCATGAAATAGATATACCCATATCTACTCAAGTCATCTGTGAAGGTAAGAACATAACGATAACCATCACGATGCTACACTCATTGGACCACACACATCGGTATGTATGATTTCCAATAAGTCTGTAGCTCGCTCCATCATACCAGAAAATGGAGTCTTAGTCATTTTTCCCATCAGACATGCTTCGCATCTTTCAAGTGATTCAAGAAGTCCATCGGAATGGAGTTTCTTCATACGCTTCACTCCAATGTGACCAAGACGACAGTGCCACATATAGGTCAAATTATCACTTGATTTCAAACGTTTAGCCTCAATATTGTTGATATGTGTATTTCCACTATCGAGATTCAATAAGAATAGACCATCTATCAAAGGTGCATGTGCACAAAACATATTACTCATACAAATCGAACAACCATTATTCTCTGACTTAAACAAGTAACCGTCTCGCAATAAACAAGATCCCGATATAATGTTCATGCTCAACGCAGGCACCAAATAACAATTATTTAAGTATAAAACTAATCCCGATGGTAGATGAAGGGTAGCGTGCGACCGCGATCACATCAACCTTTGATCCGCTTTCCACGCGCGCGTCACCTCGTTCTTCGCTAGCTTCCGCTTATTCTGCAGACTGTTTGAGTTACAAATATGAGCAACCGAACCAAGATTCAAATACCCGTGCACTACTACGAGTACTAGTGAGATACACATCAATAACATGTATATCGGATATACCTTTCTTCTTGATGTTGCCGTTCTTGAATCCGCCAAGTACTTTGGGCAATTCCGCTTCGAGGACCTTCTCCCTTGCGGTAAAGCACTCGGTTTCGTGCTTGGGTCCAGCCTTGGTCTTCTTCGCGTGGTAACTTTCTTACCACCCTTCTTGAAGTGTCCCTTTTGCTTAGACTTGCCTTTCTTGAGTTTGGTGGTCTTATTGACCATCAACACTTGGTGCTCTTTCTTGATCTCCACTTACAGACTTTAACATAGCAGTTACAGCAACTCTTTGTTCATGTTCGCATGTTGTAGTTCATCACAAAGTTCCTGTAAATTGGTGGCGTTGATCGAGGACGGTAAATCCCCAAAGCATTAGGAATCACTATACCCAAGCTTTGAAGTTTGTTTGCGTGCCCAGACATCTTAAGCACATGCTCACTGACGGAGCTGCCCACTTCCATCTTGCAGTTAAAGAACTTGTCAGAAGCCTCAGAGATTTCAAGTGCCGCATTAGTCTCAAAAATCAATTTGAGATCCTCGACAATATCATATGGGTCGACTCTTCAAACCTTTTACAAGCTCCGATTCTAAACCATACAAGATAGCACCTTTGAACTATGGAGTACCGATTCTTCCGAGCGAGGTAAACATTATTTACTTCATCGAAGCATCAGTGCGGTGGGTCACCCAATGTGCATCCAAAGACATAGGTCAAATTACCAGTGTGAGGACAATCCTCAAATTGCGGAACCAATCCATGAGTTGCTTCCATTGTTTTTCAACTTTTCTTTCTCTAGGAACGCATTAAAATTGATGGTAGGGCTGCCATTGATCTACAACATATTTGCAATAGTTTAGACTAAGTTTATGATAAATTGAGTTCAAATTAATTAATGAAATTAAACTAGGTGAACTCCCACTCAAAACAACATCCCTCACATTGTTTTAGTGATCACACGAACCAAATCCACTACATCAACACCGATCATCACGAGAGTTGATATAGTTTCAATGGCGAACAATCGTCATGTTCATCATATCTACTATACGATTCATGCTTTACCTTTTGGTAATCCGTGTTCCGAGACCATGTCTGTACATGCTAGGCTCGTCAAGATCAAACCTTAGTTTCTGCATGAGCAAATCTGGCTTGCTCACGTTGTATACACTTGCAGAATCTAACACACCCGATCATCACGTGGTGCTTCGAAACAACAAGCTTTAGCAACGGTGCTAACTAAGGGTGAACACTTTTATGATTTGAAATTAATGTGCATGAGGGATCATCTTATAATGCTACCGTCGTCTACTAAGCAATCAAGATGCATAAAGGATTAACATCACATGCAATTCATAATATGTGATATGATATGGCCTTTCTTCTTTGTGCTTCCGATCTCCATCTTCAAGCACGAACATGATCTCCATCATCACCGGCATTGCATCAAGGTCAATGACGCTTCACCATGGTTGTCGCCCACGGCTTCAACTATTACAACTACTTTGAATAGACACGCGGTCTTAACATAAATTAAAGACAACCATATGGCTCCTGGGTTGCCAACTTACAATAAGGAACATTGCATACATCAAATATAATCACAATCATGGCCATATCACATCATTTGCACCCCTGCAAAACAAAGTTAGACGCCTCTACTTTCTTTGAATATTTTACGTGGTTTGGGGCTTTCAATAAGTGTCATTCTAACTTACGAACAAGAACCACAACATTGATACTAGCATTGTTGATTACCCGTTGTAAATTGGATCTTAACTATGCTAGGAGAAAGCAGGCACCATAAAGCCACTTATGCAATACAAGTTGCATGTTAAGCATGGAGAAAGTCTCATGAACGATGTCATGTAAGGTTAGCCGGCCGCTTCATCCCAACATACCGCAAGATGCAAAGTACACAAAAGCAATCGACAATAAAGCATCAACGCCCACAATGACCATTGTGTTCTACTCGTCTGCAAGATCTACATATAGACACGGCTCGATACCCTTGTGGGGTTCGTAGCATGGAAAACAAAAATTTCTATCGCATACAAACAAACAAGCCAACATCTATCTACTATATTGTAGCAACGAGTCGATGGAATAACACCCTCGAAGATTCCAAAGTGTTTAACGAGGCGGATTCTCGTGGGTGATGTAGTCGTACTCTTTCCGATCTCAAGATCGTGTGGACGATCCTTCCGTGCTGCGTTAAATCGGTAGCTTCATGATCGGTCACACGTTCGTACTCGACGAAGACCTTCCTATCCCTTGTTCCAAAGAAACGGAGGTTGTAGCACTCCTCACGATTCGGCAGACAATGGCGTGGTACAGGAAGTAGAGGAAATCTGCAGGCTTCGCTTAAGCCGGAGCGAGTATGGTGGATTATGAGAGAGGGCTATTAGTGGTCTAGAGATTAGACACACCAATTAGAAGGCTCTAAACCGCAGGCTAAAGCAATTAGAAGCTCTAAACCAGACGGCTCTAAACCTGAGATTAGAGGTAGAAACTTGTGTGTCTCAAGGAGGCCCTGCCCTCCTTTTATAGGTGGAGGGCTAGGCGCCAGGAGGAGGAGTCCCTCCCCAACTCGGACTAGGGCTGGGCGCCGGCCAAGGAGGAGAGGAACTCCTCCTCCAAGTTGGTTTCAACCTCCTCTTGCTTGTTTCCCACAGTTTCCTGTTTTCCATAGTTTCCTGTTTTAGGAACAGCAAGAACACTTAGTACATGATGCAATCATTCAATGACACACTCATGTACCCTCCCCGGTCTTGGGACAATCCGAACCCTTCTAGAACATTCCCGATGAAAACACCGGAATCATTCCCGAACTCCGAAACGGGACTTTCCTTATATGAATCTTATTCTCCGGACCATTCAGGATCACCTCGTGATATCCCGGATCCCATCCGAGACTCCGAAAAACATTCAGTCTCTTCCTCATAATACCATAACTACTCAAACAACGTCGAATCCTTAAGTGTGTCTCCCTACGGTTCGTGAATTATGCGGACATGATCGAGACACTTCTCCGAACAATAACCAATAGAGGAATCTGGAAATTCATATGGCTCCCACATATTTCTACGATTACTTTGCGATCGAATGAACCACTTACATACGATACCAATTTCCCTTTGTCTCACGATAGTTTACTTATCCGAGGTTATGATCGTCGGTATCTCTACATACCTAGTTCAACCTCGTTACCGATAAGTACTCTTTTCTCGTTCCCGTGATATGTGATCCCTTGTGACCCAGTCACATGCTTGCAAGCTAATTGGATGACATTCCACCGAGAGGGCCTAGAGTATATCTATCCGTCATATGGATGGACAAATCCCACTCTTGATCCATGTGTTTCAACCAATACTTTCCAAACACTCAATGCCACCTTTATAGCCACCCAGTTACGGTGTGATGTTTGATGTCATCAAAGCATCCATCTGGTAAAGGTGATATGCATGATCTCATGGTCGAAGGAATTAGGTTACTATGTATCAGAAAGCATATAGCAATTGAACTATTGAAATGACTTGATCTTTATGCTATGCTTATCTATAGGAGTATGTCCACCATATCATTCTCCTAACGATATGATCTTGTTGTTGGTAACATCTCAATGTTCATGATAGGGAAACCACAATCATTAATCAACCAACAAGCTAGTGAAGTATAGAGGCTATACTAGGGACTTCAAATTAAGTTTACAAACCACACAAGTATTAATGTTTCCTTGTTAATACTATTATAGAATGAATGTAAACATTTATCATAAACACAAAGATATAATAATAACTACATTTATTATTGCCTCTAGGGCATATCTCCAACACTAAGGACTAAGATTACTTCGTATGATGTTATATAAATATAAACACAATGACCTTGTTCGTAATGCTATACTTCGGATGACTGTTCATCACATCATTCCAACAATATTGTGACCTCGTTATTAACAACATCCAATGTCCATGATCAGGAAACCTTTGATCATCTTGTTAATCAACAAGCTAGTTTATAAGAGAGGCATAACTAGGAACTTACTTTTTGTTTATTAAACACACATGTATTAACGTTTCCGTATTAATACAATTATAGCATGCAAAATAAACATTTATCATAAATAAGGAATATGATAATAACCACTTTATTATTGCCTCTCGGGAATATTCCCTTCAGTCTCCCACTTGCACTAGAGACAATAATCTAGTTAGAAAAATTTGCGTATTGAACACCTATGGCTTTATGGTGTTCCATATATGCAACTGCAAGTGGTTAACATAATCTATGTATCTGACGCTTTCAGTTCCTTATGTATTTGCATGTCTTTGCATCTTCACGCATCACTCATTCTCCAATGAGATGACATTGTATAAATTTGGTCTTATGGTGAGACCTTTAGTTCCTTGGGGTTAAATCATATCGATACTATTATCGTACAATATATATCTAGTGTTAGCCCGTTGCGAACCACACCTTAGTTTGATAACAAACTACTTGACACAAATGCCCTCCTTTGCTGCTACTATAGCAGTCATATACTTAGCCTTTTGTTGTAGTATCCGTCACAATGTCTTAACTTTGGAATTCATCCAAATCAATCATGGAATCTCCTTTCCATTACATTGTTCCATCCATAGTTTAAATTGAGATAAAATTAATTTGTATCTTGTGATAAAACTAATATCAATATAACACTTTACAATGAACTATTTGTAATTGTTTGTCACCTCTACACAAATATATCCTTAGTTCTTCCAAAATATCATAAGAATATACTTACTATCGTCCAATGATCATTTTATGATTCATTCTGGTATATCATAACACTTAGATCATAGGACATATCTGGATGTGTACATATCATGGTATGATTGATCAAAACATTCTTGTGATTTCACACATCAAGTGTCAAAGCACTTGAATCTTGTTTCACTTATCAAGTGTCGATACACTTGAATCTTGATTCAATTTTTTTCCATGCGACAAGAACCTTTTATTGTCGTTTTTATATTAAACTCCTTCAATATCTCATATATGTACGTTTGGCATAACCATATTAGCGTCACAGTATCTCCATGTAGACATTCATGCTAAATATTCAGGTTTTGCCTAAGTATTTTATCGAAATGAAATTCTTAACATTTGTCAATAAAAGATACATTATTTCCAATTAACAAGATGTCCTCCACATAATGTATTAAAAATATGTCTTTGCGCTCCCACTTAATTTCTTGCAAATACAAGCATCTTCATCGTCTCCTGATGAAAACTCCTTTTTCATCACGGTGAACATTCCAACTCCGCGATGCTTACTTCAACCATTGAAGTTTACATGCCATTTTAGCATCCTTTGAATTAACAAAACTCTTTGGATAATATCATGCACACGTCCTAGGTAACCATTATTTTAGAAGAATTTTGTTTTGTTTATTCATCTATCATATAACAAATTATATGTAGTGGTTGCTACTTTAATCCGTCCAGACTAAATATCACTATGAAAGATCAAATCTTGTCATAGTCAACTCCTTGAACACTGTCGTAAAATACTTTACCGACATGTCGACTATTTCATAGATGTGAAACATCCATGTCTATTTTTTTATAGATCCAAATACGACCGATAGGTTTTTACACCTTTACGGAGGGTCTTCCAAGTTAAAAACTTGATTTGTCGTGTATGGAACTATCACGGATTTTATGGCTTCAACCCATTTGACGGATCCAGAACCCATCATTGCTTCTTTGCATGTAGTCAGTTCATCATTGTCAAACAATAATGATTTACTCTCAAATCTCAGCATTTGATTGTTTATTCGACCTACTTGGTTCAATAAAAACTTAGACCTCCGTGAACACAACCTTTGAGGCATAGGAGCCATGAGCATTGTGGCTTCCTCCGGAACGTTTTACGGCGCTGCGCAACTCAGCACATATAGCTAAGGTTCGTTAACCTTATCAAAGTTCTATTGTACTCCCACTTAACTTTTACGAAAAAATCCTTTTTCAAGAAACTTACGTTTCAAGTGACAAACCCTTTTGTCCTCGGTGTTATGGAGGAATACCCGATGGTTATTCGAAATAACCTACAAATACATGCTCATCCGACTTTGGTTGTAAACATCTTACTATGCTTAACATACCAAAATTTAAGAAAGGATAACTTGGATTTTACCCCAAACCATAACTTACATGGTGTCATTTTAACGGATCAATATGGAGCTCTTTTCAGTATAAAAGCGGTAGTCTCTAAAGCTTTTAATCTTTTAAAATATAATGGCAGTTTTATAAATAACACCTTTGATCCAACCATGTCACACAAGGTTTCATTACAAATATCAAACACTCCATATTCCTATGGTGTTTCGGGAGATGCAAATCTAGGTGTTTTTGCTCAACTTGTAACTCAAATAAATCCCTTTATGATAAAATCATAAATTATCTATTTTCTTGTTACACTTGCAACTCAAATAAATCCCTTATGATAAAATCATAAATAATTTATTTTCTTATTACAATGATTTTCCACTTCATCTTGAAAGTCTTTGAACGTTTATAAATATTTCATACTTCTTTCTCATTAAGTGAACATTCACTCAAAATTTCGGAGAAAGCATATGACGTTGAAATCCTTCGCTTACGACTATACATAATGGACTACATACATCGATATGTATAAATTCTAATATTTTAGTCGTTCGTTCTTCTTTGACCTTTGAACGAAGTTTTAATTATCCCGAGGAAAGTCTGACAAGCGTCACTTGATCAAATCAAAGACTCCAAAAATCCATGAATATGGAGATTATTCATGTTTTCTTTCTATTATAATTTAAACGACGATGTCACTTCGTAAGTGATCTTTCAATCATTTGTCTTGCTACATTTTAGCATTAGTTTTTATGGATGTGATTTCTCCAACTAGATTTGTAAATCATCCATCTTATATGGAATACGGTAATTATTTGAACAATCTTTGTTCTCATAATACCTGATTTAAATAACTATTATTAAAACAAATCATGAAGGCAAGCTTCAATGTCAATGAGAAATACAAACAACGGTTTGTTTGTTTTCGATGAACATCATCACATATTCTCTTGCTAGTTACTTAGGCCATTGTGGTTCATGAATTGCGTCGTGCTATATAAAATTTCATACCAACCAATTCGGTATCCAATACCCAAGAACCACATTGTTTAACAAGCAAAGAATACAACCATAACATGTATATCATCTATATACCTAAACTGGATATTTCCAGTTTTTTCTTTTCTGCCAAATATATTTTATAGATTCTCTTTCAGCATTTCCTTTTCCTTTTTAAAAGAATCTATCAACATCAACAGTGGCTCCATATACATGACACATGGTCCAAAGCATGTATATTCAAATACTAATACCTTTGGATTTGCACTTTGAAGTAGATCACCATCATCAAATAATCGGTGTTCTTTCAAAATCCATTCTTTAGTAATATTTTAGTGTAGTAAACACTTTACATACATCTTTTATTCTTCATTATCATGAAGACTTTCATGATCAAGCTAATGTAGCTTATAAAGACGAATCGTGAGTATAATGTTACTTTCCAAAACCCTTTTGGATGATTAGGATGTCTAGCATCTCCAACCTTTGCAAATTATCATCCAATATGAGAACATATATTATACTGTATCATATTGCAACCAAAACATTGTTTCAGATATCGTTATATCTGCCACACATGATGGTTTCTAAAACAATTCTTTCAGCTTCTAGATAATCTTGATATTTAAATCAAGAATCATGGAGGCAAACATGATACTTAAGATACTAACACTGGAATTGTTACTCTCGATTTAATTCTAATTATCAAATTTCACGGAATAAACAGATCTTGCTGAAATTTTGCAATAGAACTTTAAACTTTAGACTGACACTCAACACAATACGATACCAGTTCGTAAAGTAAATATCCAGAATTCTATAGTTCTATTATCTCAATTACAACTATGCATAAGGTGGTGAACGAATGCCAATGACTATAACAAATTATGCAAATTCATTTGTGATTTAATTTATGATAAATTGAGTTCTTCTAATCCAAATTAGAAATAAACTCCCACTCAAAAACGACATCCCTCATGTATTTTTGGTGATTACATGAACCAAATCCACTACACCAAGTACGATCATCACGTGAGTCGGTGTAGCTTCAAAGGCGAGCATCAAATGGGCATCATATCTTCCATATGACTCATGCTTAACCTTTCGGTCCGTGTTCCGAGGCCATGTATGTACATGCTAGGCTCGCCAAATAAGAACCTTAGTATTCGCGTGTGTAACTATCTTACACCCGAAATATGACCATGGATCCAAGAACACACGATCATCACGTGATGTCTTGGAGCGACAAAACATAATCGGTGTATACTTAAGGGAGAACACATTTTTATCTTGAGATCTACGATCATCTTATTATGCTAATAAAATGCCAAACAAGCAATATAAGATGCAATAAACATCACATGTTAATAAGTGAAATGATATGGTTCTTGCACTTGATATCCATCATGTGTATCATGTTATGATCGTCATCATACCTCTATGTGTAAGGCCAAGGTCTATATAACTTACACGTTATGTGTGCTGTAAGACTATCGACTTATACTTTTACTTACAACATCACCATATCATGACACTAGCCCAACAAAAATCTAAACTAGACACCTCTAATTTATCCATTGCAAGTTTTACGTGGCTTAGGGCTTTCGAAGATAGAACTGTTCTTACCTACGAACATGAACCACAACGAGGATAACCAAATTTTTGACAACTCGTTGCAAATTAGATATTGACTATAGTAGGAGAGACAGACACCCGCTAGCCACTTATGCAAAACTAGTTGCATGTCAAGCGTGGAACAAGTCTCATGTGCGAGGACATGTAAAGTTTGTCCGGGCCGCTTTATCCCACTATGCCACCAATATCCAAAGTACAACTAAGAAGCAATAAAATGATCATCATCGCCCACATACTCATATATGTACTACCCGTGCAAAGAATCTACGCATATATCCTGCTCTGATACCACTGTAGGGTTCGCAGCATAAAAAACAAAAAATTCCTACAATGGGAACAACTAAGTACCAAGATCTATCTACTAGATACAAGCAACGGGTGGATATACATCCATATAATACATACCCTCTAAGACCAAATAGCGTTAACGAGGTTGTACTTGTGGATGATGTAGACGAACGCTTGTCGATCTCAAGATCGTGATGAAGTCCATCTGGTCCAGCCGGTCCAGCACCATCAAGTCCAGCACCGCAAAGCAGTGGTGCATCCGTGATCGCACACACGTCCAGGTACCCCGACAACCTCCGTGCCCTTGCTCCAGTGAAGAAGTGGAAGCAACAAATCCTTCCAGAAAAAGCCAACGGGAACATGTATCTCGCTAATCCGAGACCATGGGGGAATTCTAAAGGGGGAGAGAGATCCTTCCCGAGGAGGTGTGAAATGAGAGGAGAGAGTGGGGTGCCGTTTATAGGGAGAGGGGGCAGCCCCCTCCCATGGCGTGGCAGCCATGGAGGTGCCCCCACCTCTTCCACATTCATGTGGGTGGAGCTCCCACTCACATAAATAGCCACCCACTCAAAATTCCACTCACCTCCATTAAATTTTCACCAAATTTAATGCAATCTCTCATTAAATAAAAATCTTTTATTTATTTATTCAGAATTTTGTTAATTAATCTAATTAACAATAAATCACATAAAACCCCTTACAACATTCGAATTTCACATGCAGAACCACTTTCAGCAATTTCAACCGAAACAGTTTCGGTGTCTAGTCAAATAAATTCCCGCGCTTTCCTTTTTTTCTCTGGCATATTATTTGCTCCAAATAGTGTCGGTATCCCTTAAGTGTGTCATCCTACGGTTCTCGAATAATGTATACATGATCGAGACCCCTCTTCGATCAATAGTCAGCAGCGGGACCTAGAGATCCGTACTGACTCCCACATATTTAATGATGACTTCTGTGATCGTGTGAACCTTATACGCATGTAACTAAATCCCTTTGTATGGCGATATATTACATGTCCGGGATTCAATCATCGGTATCCCCATACCTAGTTTGATCTCGTTACCGACATGTACTCTTTTCTCGTTTCCGTGATATAACATTCTAGTGATCAAATCACTTGCTTGCAAGCTAACCAATATGATATCACTGAGAGGGCCCAGAGTATATCTGTCCGTCATCAGGATGGACAAATTCCACTCTTGATCGATGAGCCTCAACATAACACCTTCGTAGCACTGAACCCATCTTTATAATCACCCTGTTACTGTGTGACGTTTGATGTTATCAAAGATACTCTTTCGGTGTTAGTGATTGACTTGATCTCATGGTATAAGTACTAAGATTATTTCGTATGATGTTATAGCAATATAAACACAATGACCTTGATCGTAATGCTATAATTTGGATGAATGTTCATCACATCATTCCAACAATGTTGTGACCTCGTTATTAACAACATCCAATGTCCATGATCGGGAAACCTTTGATCATCTTGTTAATCAACGAGCTAGTTTATAAGAGAGGCATAACTAGGAACTTCATTTTTGTTTATTAAACACACATGTATTAATGTTTCTGTATTAATACAATTATAGCATGCAAAATAAACATTTATCATAAATAAGGAATACGATAATAACCACTTTATTATTGCCTCTCGGGCATATTCCCTTCAACATGTTTTTCACGGACACACAGTTGGCACACCCAAGCATTGGGAGCCCCACCCGAAGTCGGTGCAGGGGCGGGGAGGTTTTCCCAGCGGACAGGGGCGCCGGCGGGCGCTGCCCACGCGCAGCCCAGTAGGCAGTCGGCTGCTCGGTGATGATGGAGGAGGAGCGGCGAGCCTCGACACGCTGCTCGGTGAAGAGTAGGTGTGAGTAGAGCTCATGAGGGGTCATCGGCGGCTTGGCGTTGTGGACGGCCTCCGCGAGATTGTCATACTCGGAGTCAAGGCCCTTGATGATGAAGCCGACAAACTCCTCATCATGAAGCGGCTGACCGATGGAGGCCAGTGTGTCCGCCAACACCTTCATCTTGTTGAAGTAGGTTGTGGCGGAGGAGTCGAGCTTCTTGACGTTAGCGAGCTCGCTGCAAAGAGCCATCGAGCGGGAGGTGAATACCTGGGAAAAGGCGTGCTCCAGGGTCATCCAGGCGAACATGGAGGTGGCAGGGAAGAGGCAGAGGCCGGCGACCCCGTCGCCCAGGGACCCGTGGATAGTGGAGAGGATCGCCTGATTCTGCTGCACCCACACACGGTGCTCTGGGTTGATGGCCGGACTGTGGATGGTGATGATGACCTGCGGAGGGAATGGCAAGGAACCATGGACGTACCCAAGGAGAGAGCGGCTGCGAAGAAGCGGTAAAACCTTGACACGCCAGAACAAGTAGTTGTCGGACGTGAGTCGGATGGTGATCAGATTGTCGAGGTGGAACGGCCCGGACGGTGCAACGGTGGCGGGGGCCGTGACCGCGGGCGGGGCAATGGCGACAGGATCTGTGGCCGCGTGCGGAGCAACGGCGAAGGGGGCCGGGGCCGCGTGGGAGGCATCGTGAACCCCCGAGGCCGCCTGTTGGATGGCGAGTGTCGGGGACGAGCCAGGAAAAGCCGCGGGGGGCGCCGCGGACGGGGTTGCCGACGTGGTGTCGGAGAGCGCGTGCATGGCGGTCGACGTTGTTGGCGGGATCGGTCCGGATAACATCGAGCCCACGACGGTGGTGCCAAAAAAACTAGGGCACTGAGGGAGCCAGATCACGTGGCGGGAGGTTGAGGAGGGCGGCAAGCGAGGCGGGGAGAGCCCCGGAGCTGGCGACGCCCGAGGCGGAAGCGGTCATGGCGGCTGCGGCGACAGCGCTAGGGTTAGTAGCGGCGGCGGGTGGGGTGGGGAGGATCTAGGGTTAGGATGATACCATGTAAAACAAAGAGTTTTGGGGAACTGACTCAACCCTCTATGGGGTGACCTATCTCATATATATAATGGTGTACAATACCGGTATACACAATTGGACTACGATACAAAGTCTAACACCCATAATCCCAGTGCTCAATGATGTTTACGTGTTCTTAGCTTGCAGTCGATCGGTTGATGTTTAAGTTGTTCCTAACGGTTGTTTAAGATCTAACAAGGGCTGATTATCGAGATCTGCTAGATATGCTCAATGATTAATTTACTTAGATTATGCGCAACGCGAGGCATTGAGATTGATCGGTCCAGGCGAAAAGGATTCGCCCCGAGAGAGAGACCTAGTAGTTTACACTAGCCAGTTGGCACGTTTGAGATGGCTGAGCGACCGGACCCCCGCGAGGCGCCAGCCAATCCTGCAAGAGGTAGGTACGTGGGGCGAGCTGCGCCTTTGCCACCCACTATATAAGCGAGCTGCGCCTGTGATCGAGCACTATCCCGTCCAGCAGCTAGCTCCGCCCGGGGAAGCTTTGAGAGTTGACGAGAGTCGGAGAGAAACAGAGGCTCGCCAGCGAGATGGAGACGACGCCGGAGAGCAGGCGGCTGTTCGCGACGGAGAGCTTAGGGGGCAGGGCGGTGTACAGGCTCCACGCCGTCACGGTGGCCGCCGGGATACTCCTGGTGCTCTACTACAGGGCCACGCACGTGCCGGCCGCCGGCGAGGGCAGGGCGGCGTGGCTGGGCATGCTGGCGGCGGAGCTCTGGTACTCGGCCTACTGGGTCGTCACGCAGTCCGTGCGCTGGAGCCCCGTCCACCGCCGCCCCTTCAAGGACAGGCTCGCCGCCAGGTTTGTCCATCTTCATGAGATATACAGTACCATGCAGCAAGCTAGCTCTGACTTTTTTTTTTTTGCGGGGGAGCGCTGGCTCCGAGTTGCTTACCTTCCATGAATATCTCTCGTCTTGTTAGAACCTGGTAAGATGATTTCCGTGCCGTGTTCTTCTTGGGCATGTTGTAGAGCTGAGCGGGCGTATCAGAAGTCATTAACATGCCTCCGCCTGAAGAGATCACCTAGCTAGCTCTATTTGATATCTGCGTTTTTAAGCAAAAACCTTCTAAAAAACTACTCTCTCCGTCCATCTGAAAATTGTCTAGATTTACAAGTATCTACTGTATATACTAAAACATGTATAAATACATACGAATCTAAAAAAAATCTAAATCATTTATTTCTGAACGAGGAACGGATAAAGTAGCAGCAATAGGGGCAGAGAACACACAATGGTACTACTGGTGTGCCCAGGGCCCGCGCGGGATACAGCCGGCCTCATGCAACACGCGTGCTGAGGCGACGCACATCCAAATGGAATTGGAACATAATTACATATACCGACACAGCACCCACGAGAAGTGACATCTCATCCACTTCTTTGTACAGTCAAGATACTGCTACTACATGCATGGGAATAAGAGTAGTTGGTTTGATTGTAAACTAAGTTGGATTTCTTCATGTAGATTACAAATCCAGCACGAGGGTACAGTTGGTGAGATTGCTAGGATAGGCCAGGGACTTGCTTTCCATGCACACAGACAGACAAAAAAAAAACCTTTTTAGGCACATAGACAAAAAATAAATCAATAATTTTGATCTATATTTGGCTAGTACTCCTCCGTTTTATAATATAAGATGTTTTAGCTTTGTGAAAAAAATGTACTAGACTATTTTTAGTGTGTAGGTTCTTCTTCACAAAATAAAACATTTTATATTTTAAAACTGAGGGAGTAGAGATACACAGTGGAGTATAGCCAACATGAACACAATCTCGACACGGAAAATCCCCCTTTCCAAACTTTCAGGACCGTGTATTTGTTGGTGACAAAGATTGCCTTAAACACTGAATCAATCATGCGAAACTGATGGAGAGTCGATGGTGACGCCTATACAGGGGCGTAGCCACAGAAAACGTTCCGTGCGACATCATACATCACAACATACTAGTCTCACAACAAATCTCTTGTTGGGAAGAAACGACATCGATGGACATTTTTAAGAGCAAAATTTTAAGCTAGCGAGAAAGCTTTGTGTCGATGGTTCTACCCTTGGCTCTATCCTCGCGGCCATTTCGCCTACTGTACATCTTAATTTGCCACACATCATAATATTGCAAACGCTTTTAACTAGTTGGAAGTATGACTATATGGCGCATACAACACATGATGGCATATATTTCGGTAGGCTGCTAATATAATAAGCTCCTGGACTTAGATTGGATAGGTACCCTGATCCCATTGTCAAATTAGTGAAACAGCACATGATGGCATGTGAGACTATAGCTAGAGATGTACCAGTCTATAACAGGCTCAGCAACGAGAACCGTTCGTGATCTAATATAATTGTTATCTACTCTACTTACAATTAGGAATCTTCTACTTTATGCCTACTTTTTTGTATGGCTACCTTTGAGGTAAAATTTTTGAAGCCACTGGATTTTAAAATGTAATAGAAGGGTTTTATTCTCACTGAGAACCTACATTAACTAAAACATCCAACATTTTGTATGGTTAGCTCCGAGTGGCATAGAGCACACACACACACACAAAAAAAATCTCTTAACCCCCCCCCCCCCCCCCCCAAACTTAAGTTTGAACGGGCCAGCTTTATTTTGACCCGCGGAAACTCGTATCTGTATACCTCTGTAGAGGTGTACTCGGTCGAGGTGGGTATACTCCATGTTCTTACCTGTTCTTACCGGCTGATCCCACCTCTTGTTATCTGATCTACGTCTTTGCATGTCATGTTTTAATTTTTTTTTTTGCTTCTGCTATATAACTTCCGATTTCCGTCTCCCGTAGGCGCATGAGTATACGTGTACGGTGAGTATACATCTAAGAGGACCATACCGGCTTCAGATGTGTTCGTACGGTCTTCAAAACGAATCGGTATCAAATTTTTATTGTCATAGTTTGAGAAGGGGGGAGGGGGGAGTTGATAGCATAAAACTACCACTTTACATGTCAATTTTTCCAAATGATACCAGTCGACCTTCAAATCGCAAAAAACTACCAAATTGAGAACGAGTTGTTGCAAAATGCACTGATTTGTGTTTAATCACGAAATTGACACCGTTTCTGACATGTGGGTCCATTTGTTAGGGCTAAACCGATGACGTGGCGTGGGACCCACCTATCAGCAAAATTAAAAAAAATCAAAATATATGTTTTACACGACGGCCCCCTTCACCCCCCTTAATAAAAAAAGAAAAAAAAGTGGAGCAGCGTTGACCCATATTCTCCATCCCTGTTGTGAGGCACCGTCGCCCTCCACTCCCTCTCTCATGGACGCCGCCGTCCTCCACCCTCTCTCCCATGGACGTCGTCGCCCTCCCCTCCTTCTCTCCCCATCGTGAGGCACTGCCTCCATCGCCGCCGCCCTCCACCCTCTCTCCCATGGCTGCCGTCGACCTCCCCTCCCTCTCTCCCATGGCCTCCACCATACTCTGGCGACCCCCTCCCGCCGTCGCCTCCCCTCTCTTCCCTACCTCTCGTGGGCGGCAGAGGCGACGCATCGACGGGCGGGCACCTTGTCTTCGCGATCGAGCAGTGGGAACACCTCGTCTCGCCTCCTCGCCCGATTGCCATCTCCCCATCCGACGTTCCACCCCAAGAGCTGTGGTCGTGCGACCTGCCCCCGTCCCCGCCCTTCGCCGCCTGGGGCTGCGGTTAGGGCCCTCCGGTGGAACCCTCCACCGACCGTCGCCCGGACGAATAGGAAGCTTGCCCACCGCGGGAGAGAGGAAGGGGAGAGCGGCGGCGATGGAGGCAGTAGTGCTGCCTCAACCGCAGCGGGGAGGCGGTTGGCGAGGGGATGCGCGATGGTGCGCCGGGGTTTGGGAGGCAAGCGCAGGCGGCGGCGGACGGGAGTGCGGAACGGGCGACGGCGGTGGGGACTCCTGGGCGGCGGCGGGATCGTGTCACGACGGGGATGGGGGATATGGGTCAACGGGTCCCTTTTTTATTTTCTTTTGATTATTTGAGTATTTTTAATAGAGCTGACAGGTGGGGCCAGTCCACCTCAGCAAATTTTCTCCTTACATGTGGGTCCCGCTGTCAGAATCGGTGATTAAACACGAATCAGTGCATTTTGCGACAACTCGTTTTCAATTTGGTAGTTTTTTGCGATTTGAAGGTCGACTGGTATCATTTGGGAAAATTGGCATGTAAAGTGGTAGTATTATGCTATCAACTCGGAAGAGGGGGGGGGGAGGGGGGACCGAAGCAAAAGTGCTTATCAGATTAAACAAAAGTTTGATGCTGTTGTACTTGGTAGAGAGAGAGAACTTCAAATGCGGCACAAAGGTTTCTATTCTGCAAGCTAGTATTCAACACGCTCGCTGAGGTGAGGCACATCGAAATGGAATTGGAACATAATTATATATACCGACACACACAACATCCACGAGAAGTGACATCTCATCCATTTCCTTGTACGGTCAAGATACTGCTACTACATGGGAATACCAGACTAGTTGGTTTAATTTGGTTGTGAACTAATCTGGATTTCATTAGATATGTGGAAGGATTTACAAATCCAGCACGAGGATACGGTTGGTGAGATAGCTAGGATAAGCCAGGGACTTGCTTTCCAGGAAGATAGACAAAAAAAACTTTTTTAGGCAGATAGACAAAAAATAAATTAATCTTGACCTATATTTGGCTGGGAGCACACAAGGGATACACGGTGGCGTATATATGGCCAACACAAACACAATCTGTACACGGCAATTCCCTTTACCAAATTTCAGATGTACCTATCGTGTATTTGTTGGTGACAAAGATTGCCTTAAACTCCGAATCAATTATGTCGAACTGATGGAGTCGATGGTGACGCCTACATAGGGACGGAGCCATATAAAAAGTTCCGTGCGATATCGTACATCACAACGTAGTAGTCTCACAATAAATTGCTTGTTGGGAAGAATCGACGCCCATGGACTTTTTTTAAGAATCTCAAAACGTAGTAATCTCACAACAAATTGTTCTACCCTAGCTCTGTCCTAGCGGCCATTTCGCCTACTGTATATACTATCTTAATTTGCGACACATATCGTAATAGTGCAAACACATTTAACTGGTCGAGAGTATATGACTATATGGCGCATACGTACAACCCGGCAGGTCAACGTGGAGAATGAACACGCTGTAGAATTTATATTTCGGTAGGCTGCTCAGCTCCTGGACTTAGATAGGTACCCTGCTGATCTCATCCTCAAAATAGTGAAACAACACATGATGGCATGTGAGACTAGCTAGAGATGTACCAATCTATAACAGGTCCAACAACGAGAATTCCCGTTCGTGATCTAATATAATTGTTATCTACTCTACTGAGAACCTACATTAACTTAAGTATCTACTCTATAACAGGTCCAACAACGAGAACAACGTTCGTGATCTAATATAATTGTTATCTACTCTACTGGCTACCTTTGAGGTAAAATTGATGCCACTGAATTTTAAAATGTAACAGAAGGGTTCGATTCTCACTGAGAACCTACATTAACTTAAGTATCCACCATTTTGTATGGTTAGCTTCGAGTGCTGCAGAGCAAAGAACCAGAACTTTCTCTTAGCAAATTAAACAAAAGTTTGATGTTGTTGTACTTGTTATTCGTTGAACTTTTAAACGCGGCACAAGAGTTTCTATTTTACAAGATATATGATATTCAAAATCAAATGGTAAGATCGTTTAGAACAATGATTGCCTCGAAACATAGAATCCAATACCAAGGCCAAAGGGCATAATTAAGTTCAGTTAGACTATCACGGAGTGGTTCCTTGTAATAAGTCCATTTTACCACATCAACTCTTACCCGATTCTGTAATTAATCACCTACCGATAAATCTTGCGTGGATATCTTCGTATTAACACGGTTACTATGTTATTTGCCAAAACTACATATGTATGGCGCACTGGGTATTAACACGGTTATTGTGTTATTTGCAAGGTATGGGGAAAGGCTACCTTGCGTGGATATCTTCGTATGCACTGCAGACCCACAATCAGAGCCACCAAGTCTTGTCATCTCCACCGTCCTATCACTCATGGCATACGATTACCCAGCTGAGAAATTAAGCGTGTACCTTTCTGACGATGGAGGCTCGGTTCTCACTTTCTATGCTATGTGGGAGGCCTCGTTATTTGCAAAGCATTGGATACCATTGTGCAAGAGGTATAACATTGAGCCAAGGTCACCGGCTGTTTACTTCTCAGAGTCAGATGGGCTTGAAGATTTGTGCACTCCAAAAGAGTGGTCACTTATCAAGGTAAGAACATATTCCAAACAGCTTTTTAACATGTGTAATCAAATGTCTGCTGAACATGGAATGAATTGCAACACTAGATCGGATATTAATAATTCGATATTGAGGGTGTGCAGCCTACCCAATGTGCTCAACATATGGCATTGCAACTGACGACATCGTTACATTTTTTTGGGCAGGACATGTATGACGAAATGACTCAACGGATTGATACGGTTGTTATGTCAGGGAAAATTCCTGAAGAAACCAAAGCAAACCATAAAGGATTTGATGAATGGAATCTAGAAATTAACTCAAAAGATCACCAGCCAATTGTTAAGGTAGCTTTCCTGCAATCCAAACTGGAGTACATGTTTGTATGATTTTGTAGTAAATAACTTGCACCGTATTTGGGAGTTTGAAGTTCTAAAATAGTTTCTTTTGCTAGATTCTGATAGATGGGAAAGATCAAAATGCAGTTGACACAGAAGGAAATGTGCTACCAACACTTGTGTACATGGCTCGCGAGAAGAGGCCTCAACACCACCATAACTTCAAAGCTGGGGCCATGAATGCTCTGGTACACTCACTACCCTTTCCCCATCATATATACTAAGTAGACACTTTATTATAAACTTTAGAGTTTTCATTAGAAAATATCTCACATTCTTACTTCGCGACATACTAGTTATAGCAAATTATGGTTCATTTTTTAAGTTCCCAAGAAACATTATTGATGGACAAGAGTAACAAAATTTTATGATGTGCTTTTCCCTTTTGAGAAAATCATAGTGTAAAGTTGACACCCAAATAAGACATTTCACGTCATTATATCATCAGTTCACATTACAATTTCTCCCTTATTTGAAAATGCATGAATCTCCATATGTCCATCCTTTTGTAAAGAAATGCATTATTTTTTGTTTAAAATATGTCGGTTTTACGCATATACAATAACTTATTCATGATTGTTATATACCCGTACCATTTAGTAGGTATGTTTGTATAGCATATACAAGAAATTCCAAATTAAATTTCTATGGCCAAATAAAAATTTATCCCATGACAGGTTAGAATGCTTTCATCATAATGGATTTTCTAAAGCGTGCTTATTTTCCTATTCAAATACAGATAAGGGTATCATCAGTGATAAGCAACAGCCCTATCATCATGAATGTGGATTGCGACATGTATTCCAACAACAAAGATGCGATTAGAGAATCACTATGCTTCTTCCTTGATGAAGAAATGGGTCGCAAGATCGGATTTGTGCAGTACCCTCAAAACTATAACAATATGACCAAGAACAATATATATGGGAACTCCCTCCAAGTCATCAATAAGGTTAGCAACGTCAAATTGTACCTCCAGTACCATTTTTTAGATTAATCATTATCGTTCTCATTTTCTCTATAATATGAGGAATGATTATGCATGCTCAAATATCCTAGAACTAACATAGCTACTCAATATAAAGGTGGAGCTACGAGGTTTGGACAGTGTGGGTGGCCCTCTGTATATTGGCACCGGATGTTTCCATAGAAGGGAGATCCTTTGCGGTAGGAGATTCACCAAAGACTACAAGGAAGACTGGAATGGAGGAATCAAGGACCAAACACAAGAAAGTATACATGAGATTGAGGAGAAAGCAAAGTCACTAGCAACCTGTACATATGAACTTGGCACACAATGGGGAGATGAGATTGGGATAAAATATGGTTGCCCAGTGGAGGATGTAATCACCGGATTGGCAATACATTGCAGAGGATGGGGGTCAATATGCAACTTACCTACAAGACCAGCATTTTTGGGCGTATGTCCAGCAACACTTGCTCAGACACTGCTGCAACACAAGAGATGGAGCGAGGGCAATTTCTCAATTTTTCTTTCAAAGTACTGTGCTTTCTTGTTTGGGCATGGAAAAATAGGTTTACGTCTTCAAATGGGCTACTGTATCTACGGACTATGGGCCCCGAATTCACTTGCGACACTATATTATGTTACCATCCCTTCACTAGCCCTCCTCAAAGGCACGCCCCTTTTCCCAGAGGTAATGATTCATAATATGAAACCCCTAACCTTAGCTAATTATGTTTTGTATTAAAACTAACGCATATATTCATGTGTCATTCAGATGACAAGTCCATGGATCACACCCTTCATATATGTCTTCTTTGTGAAGAACTTGTATAGTCTATACGAGGCATTGTCATGTGGAGACACGTTGAAAGGATGGTGGAATGGACAAAGGATGTGGTTAGTTAAAAGAATAACATCGTATCTCTTTGGTGTCATTGACACACTTCGGAAGTTACTAGGACTGTCACAGATGTCATTCGCGGTTTCATCAAAGGTAAGCGATGAAGACGTATCCAAGAGGTACGAGCAGGAAATTATGGAGTTCGGGTCATCAACTCCAGAAATCGTGATCATTGCAACCACCACGTTACTCAACCTCGTTTGCATGGTGGGAGGGCTTCGTCAAATCACGATAGTTGGCTTGAATATATTTTCTCCCCAGCTCATTATTTGTGGGATGCTAGTGATCACCAGTATCCCGTTCTACGAAGCAATGTTCATGAGGAAGGACAAGGGCAGCATACCATCCTCGGTGACATTATCTTCTGTTGGCTTTGTGGTGTTGGCCTTGCTGGTAGTGATTCTTGTACCAATAGTCTAGGATCCTATGAGACACACCGATTGTCTAATAAAGTAGTGTGTATAATTCATGGTTCTCTTGACAAAACACTTAACCTGATAAATATCATGGGTACGTGTATGTATGATCTACCTTTTTTTTTTTGAACTGTATGTATGATCTACCTTGAGATCATCATGTGGCAATTCTCAAAAGAGCGCATAGTATAGTGAAAGCACACTTTATCGGGGTATGCATTAGACTACATATAGCTAAGAATACCTAGCTAGTCCTCCAGCGGAACAATTCCGAATACATATCTAAGAATGTTTCGGCGTTAACAAAGTACTCCAGTATCCTATCAAAAGCCGTCAATTACTCTAGCTACTCCGGGATCGTGACAATCAAGTATCTAGTTTCTATCTTTCTCGTTAATGCGACAAACAATTTTTTTTACAGGGAACGGCATGTGCTCTGTCTTTGCACTATAGGAGAGGAGGGAAACCCCATGGTACAAGAAAAAAAAGTTACAGCTCCGGTTATATGCCTAGTTACATGCACATTGCATGTTCAACACCGATCTAACTCAAACATGCCCAGGAGAACGCTTTGCTACCATGAGCAACTCAAGGTCGGCCTTTTTTTTCGAGAGTACGCGAAAGCGTACCTTAATTTTATAAAAGGCAGAACTCAACGTCGGCCTCAACAACTAACTTGGCAGCCATATCACAGCCGGCACGGACTCGTTCCGAAAAATCCGTCCGCCCGCGCTCCTTGCAGATGTGCCAGATTGCATAAATCGGGACGAAGTTTTGCCCCATCATCCATCTGAAAGAGCGCCGTGCGGCAAGTGCGGCAACCTTCGGGCGCGCAGCCGCTCGGCCGAGCAGAAGCCATAAGAAGAACTTGGCTTTCCCTTCGATCTGTACGAACGTGCCACGCTTGCTCAAGGCGTGGTTGGTGAATGCGACAAACAATTTGATACTCCTGCTTACTTAATTATATAGACCATTTCAAACAAATAATGGTGCTACCCAAGTCTCCAGGCCGGCCCCACCCACGTCTGCTAACAACACCGGCGTAGTCACGTTTTCTTCTGGGACAAATATAATCAAACCTGGCCTAATCACGTGTCCGGCGGCCATGCATGCAAAAGTCGGGACCCTGACAGTGGAGTGCGCATTGTATATGCAGTGTAATAAGCTGGCCCAGCTAGCGGTGGACTCGGCGTACGTCGATCGTCGCTAGTGACGCAGAGTGGAGTGTCGTGCTGAACCTGACGAGGCGGCGGCGACTCAGCTCAGTGCTCGCTCGCTCGCTCGCTCAATTATAGGTATAGCCGTGACGGCGGCGCTTACCTCAGGCAAATGGGTAGAACTGAAGCGATATGGTTTAGCCATCTTTCTCCCGTGGAAATTAAAGGGGTGGCCGACGACGACGACGATGACGACATGCATGGTTCGTCCACCCTCCACCGCTAGCAAGGCGACGACGAGGCGTCGTATTCGTACGTGGACGGAGCCAGCCGCTTGACCATTATTAGCTAGCTCCAGTACTAGTACCTGATAATATACGTATATATCCTCCTTTTCTTCGCCTCGACGCACGCGCGTAGTATTCTTTCGTGGACAAGGATGATGGACGAGATAGATAGCAGTAGGATTTGCTTGTACACATGCGGGTTCACGCGCGCCGCACACATTCTATCGTCGCGCCGGGGCCCTTCAGGGCGCGCGTGCTCAATCGTCCACACAGCTAATAAGGTGTCGAGTGAGATCCCGCTAATATTCCACTTCTAGTTTATTTTAGTCTAAATTTTGTTCAAATTTTGATTTTGGCTAATGAGCTAGAGAGGAATTATCCCACTTGACACTCTACACACAGCTGCAGTGCACGTGTCATCGACCTGAGACCTCGACGAGACGCATCCAATCCAACACGGCTCGATCGATCACTGCGTACATAGGGCATGCACGTAAAACCTGGCTAGTTGGCACGTTTGAGATCTGTCGGGGGCGGCTAGAAGCGCGAGCCAATCCCGTGAGAGGTTGGTACATAGTAGCTGCACTCGTCACTGGACTGGAGAGTACCCCACTGACTGACTCAAGTGTCGCCGTCTTGCCTTTCCTGCTTACGGACTACATATGCGACCTGCGCCCGCGATCGAGAACTATCCTGTCCACCAGCTTCCAGCCTCCAGCCTCCAGCCTCCACGGAAGGTCGAGACTGAGAGAAGATGGAGACGGAGAGCAGGCGGCTTTTCGCGACGGAGAGCATCGGCGGCAGCAGGGCGGTGTACAAGGTCCACGCCATCACGGTGGCCGCCGGAATACTCCTCGTCCTCTACTACAGGGCCACGCACATTCCGGCTGCAGGCGAGGGCAGGGCGGCCTGGCTGGGCATGTTCGCCGCAGAGCTCTGGTACTCGGCCTACTGGGTCATCACGCAGTCCGTGCGCTGGAACCCCGTCCGCCGCCGCCCCTTCAGGGACAGGCTCGCCGCCAGGTACGTTATTTTCTTCTCCGTGTCCGATGATGAACGTAACGTGCGGCCGTACGATGCGCTTTCCTTGATTAATTCTTCTTGTTGCTCCGTAGCAGTTTTGAGCTTCTCGGCCCTTCTGACGTGCTGATCGATCGTGATGGCACAGAAGAGTACTATTCCCTCTGACCCAAATTAGTTGACTCAAAAATAAATCTAATACGAAATCATATCTAGATACAATTAAATTTAGACAAATCCAAATCAACTAATTTGGGTCCAAGGGAGTACCGGTGGCTAATTTCTGTTCCGACACACGTACGTGCTCCTGCTTTAATTCTGTACCAACGGCAGTCCCCCGACAAGGCTTGTCAGTGATCAATTGATCATGTCCTTCCTTTCATTCTTCCTCTGAGTAACGGAGCACGTACCTCCTCTGCCAAAACAAAAAGAGCACCTCGTTTCCTTCCATAAGACTAGCTAGCAGCGCCCATGTTCGCTTCCAGCAGTGTCATCAGAGACCTATTCAAAACATGTAGCAGTAGCAATGAAAGCACATATCTGATGGCCGTACCACGGCAATCGGGCATCTAGCTAGTCACGACGCGGAGCGAAACTTAACGTTGAGTGGTAAGTAGCCCGACACGAGAATATGACGCCTAACCCATTCCATGTCCATGTACAGATCAGTTGGCTACGAACTTGCTTTCTACTTCCTCTGTCCCATTTACAAAACATTTTGGAAAGATAATTAATAATAAGCTTGCATACGAATAAAGGGAGTATTTAATACTCCCTCCGTTCCACAATAAAGCCTTTTTGTGGAACAGAGGTAGTATTGTAAACTTTGCCCCCTAGGAAGTAATTGACATCATCCATAGACATTGGTAAGACCAACGCAAGTTTTCGTGACAAATGACCACGATGGTTCAGTCCCTACGGCCATTTAACCTGCATCTTCCCAACTAGTAGTAATATTATAGACCAAATATGCATTTAACAAGTGGGGAGTATGACGACATGGCACATACTACCCAGCAGGTCAGGATCAGCGATGAACACGCTGCAGTATATTTCAGTAAGTAGGTTGATTGATTTTGTCGAAGCCCCGGGACCCAGATAGGTACATGACCCCGTCGTCAAATAGTGAACTCACATGTTGACATGTAGAAAGAATATCTCTAAGAGATGTTCTGTATACAGTAGATCCCTTCATGCTATAATCGTTGGTCATCTGCATAGAGTAGATCCCTTCATGCATACAGCCGATGGTGACGCCTATTTAGTGGGGTCACCATCTATCACAACGTATTAATTTCACTATAAATCAATAATGAGAAAGAACAGATATCATCCATGGGCATTCGTAAGAGCAACGCAAGAAAAGCTTTGGTGACGGATGACACCGATGGTTTCTGCCCCAGTTCCGTCCCTGCACGCACAGCCAAACTTAACGATGAGTGGCAAGTCCAGACACGAGAATATGACGCCTAACCAATTCCATATGTTTTAAGTTTAGTTGGTGAGATGGCTAGGAACTTGCTTTCTATACAGATAGACAGAAATAAGTTATAAACCCTGGCTAGTAGCAGAAGATGACAAACTCAAAACTAGACGCGGCAACTTCCTTTGGTTATTTCCAATTTTTCATATCTGTATGTGTATTCGTCAGTGACAAAGATTGCCTTAAACACAAAATCAATGATGGGGCCGATGGGGACGCCTACCAGTAAAATGATCACCGGGGTCACCATACATCACAACGTACCTAGCACTCTCACAACATTGCCCCTGAGAAATAAATTGACATCATCCATGGACATTCGTAAGAGCAACGCAAGAAAGCTTTGGTGACCGCTGATACAGATGGTTCTGCCCCGGTCCCTGCGGCCATTTAACCTGCATCTTCACGACTAATATTATAGTAGACCAAATGCATTTAACAAGTCAGGAGTATGACTGGTCACATGGCGCATACTATACCCAGCAGGTCCCGATCAACATGAATACGCTGCAGTATATTTCAGTAGGTTGATCGATTTTGTCGAAGGCCCGGGAGTCCGAGACCCAGATAGGTACATGATCCTGTCATCATGTAGAAAGACAATTTCTAAGGGATGTTCTGCAGACAGTAGATCCCTTCATGCTATAATCATGGGTCATCTAGTATTATACCTAAATCACTTATCTTCGACTCTATCCTAGTGTTATGTACTTCAATAAGATCATAGGCTATGAGTTCAAGGCCGAAACTTCGTGTCCCGTGAAGTGAGAATCTAGATTCGGAAAAAAGTCTAACATGTTCTATGGCCACCTCTGAGATGGCGCATGACAAAGAACAGAGCTGTTTTTCTTTTAATAACAGAAAGAAGTTTGATGCTACTGAACTTTGAAATGTAGCAGAAGAGTTCTATTATAGTAACTAAGAATCTAGATTACCAAGAAGATCCAGCATTTTCTGTGGGTAGGGTTGAAGTGGTGCGGGCCAAAGAACAAAACTATATTTGTTTCAGAAAATTAACCAAAAGTTCAATGCTTCAAACTCTGAATGCAGGCAGGAAAAGGGTTCCTCTTCTGTAAAATACTACTCAGAAAAATAGTCAGTTTGTTAGGGATGATGATTGTCCTGAAGTCTGAAGATAATATTATGGCCAAAGGGCATTAATTCCAAAATGGTCGGAAATCACTAACTTAATTACTTCCTCCCGTTCCAAATTATAAGATGTTTTAGTATTTTTCTGAAATACATGTATCTAGACGTCTTTTAGTGTGTAGGTTCAGAGCAAAATGAGGGAACCTACATACTAAAAGACGTCTAGATACATGTGTTCCAGAAAAGGACTAAAACATCTTATATTTTGAAACAGAGGAAATAGAAGATAATCAAATGATGAAAGTGGACCAGTTACTAAATCACGGGATGGTTTGTTGTAACGAGTAAGCCCATTACCACCTCAACCCTTGCCTCACTATGGAATGAACACTCAGCCGATAAACATGGACCTATTTTTTATAGTTGCAGAGTGTAGAATCCTAGCTTCAATTGCTTTTAAGAGTTCCTTTTATGTTTGGACATATGCACCAACATTTAAACATACATTTGCCTCACCGAGCATTAACACAGTTATTATGCCAATTGGAAGGTACGGAGAAAGGCTACCTTGTGTGGATATCTTTGTATGCACTGCAGACCCACAATCAGAGCCACCAAGTCTTGTCATCTCCACCATCCTCTCGATCATGGCATACGATTATCCAGCTGAAAAATTAAGTGTGTATCTTTCTGACGACGGAGGCTCAATTCTCACTTTCTATGCTATGTGGGAGGCCTCCTCATTTGCAAAGCACTGGCTGCCATTCTGCAAGAGATATAACATTGAGCCAAGGTCACCAGCTGCTTACTTTTCAGAGTCACATGGGCTTCAAGATTTGTGCAATAAAAAAGAATGGTCACTTATCAAGGTAAGCAGATATTCCGATCATCTTTTTAACACATGTAATCAAATGTCTACTGAACAGGGAATGATTGGCACATATTACTAGATTATATACTAATAATTAAATATCAAGAGTGTGCAGCCTATCCAAGGTGCTCAACATTTGGAATTGCAACCGATGATACCGTTTCATTTTTTGGCCAGGACATGTATGAGGAAATGACTGAGCGAATTGATACAGCTGTCATGTCAGGAAAAATTCCTGAAGAAATCAAAGCAAATCATAAAGGATTTGATGAATGGGATTTAGAAATTAACTCAAAAGATCACCAGCCAATTATCCAGGTAGCTTCCCTACCACCCAAACTTAAGGTTTGCATGATTGTAGTGTAAATAACCTGCATGGTATTTTTGAGTTTGAAGTTCTAAAGTTATTTCTTTTGCTAGATTCTGATAGATGGCAAAGATGAAAATGCAGTTGATAATGAAGGAAATGTGATACCAACACTTGTGTACATGGCTCGCGAGAAGAGGCCTCAGCACCACCATAACTTCAAAGCTGGGGCAATGAATGCTCTGGTGCACTCACTAACCTTGCCCTGTCATACTAAGTAGTAGACAATTTGTTATGAACTTCATAGATTTCATTAGTAAATATATGCATTTTATTATACTGATTACACCATATTCTAATTCATGATTTTCGAGTTCCCAAGAAACAATATTGTGAAACAAGAGTAACCAAATGTCACTATGTCCTTTCTTCCCCTTCAAAAAAATCAAAGCATAGAGTTGACACACTAATAATCCATTCCGCATATTATATCATCAGTTCACATTAGAATCTCCCAATTATTTAAGAGCTGAGAAAATGTATGAATCTCCATTAGCCCAGCCTTTTGTGAAAGAAATGAAAAGAATAAGTCAGTTTTCAAAAAGAGAATAACTTATTCCATTAGTCGAGCCTTTTGGAACACTTTCATCATAATAGACTTTTCCTAAGTGTGTTAATTTTTCTATTGAAATGCAGATAAGGGTATCATCAGTGATAAGCAACAGCCCTATCATCATGAATGTGGACTGTGACATGTATTCCAACAACAAAGATACGATCAGAGATGCACTATGCTTCTTCCTTGATGAGGAAATGGGTCACAGGATCGGATTTGTCCAGTACCCTCAGACCTATAACAATATGACCAAGAACGATATATATGGGAACTCTATGCATGTCATCAGCAAGGTCAGCAGTGTCAAATTGTACCTTCATTACCATTCTCATGTTTTCTATAAGATGAACAATCATTATGCATGTTCTGCAACTAACATTGGCTACTCAATCTAAAGGTGGAGTTGCGTGGTTTCGATAGTGTGGGTGGCCCTCTGTATATTGGAACTGGATGTTTCCACAGAAGGGAGATCCTTTGCGGTAGGAGATTCACCGAAGAATACAAGGAAGACTGGGACGGAGGAATCAAGGAGAAAAAACAAGAACACGTATATGAAGTTGAAAAGAAAGCAAAGTCATTAGCAACCTGCACATATGAACATGATACGCAGTGGGGAGATGAAATTGGACTAAAATATGGCTGCCCAGTGGAGGATGTTATCACCGGATTGGCCATACATTGTAGAGGATGGGAGTCAGTCTTGAACAGTCCTACAAGACCAGCGTTTGTGGGCGTGGGTCCGACAACACTTGCACAGACATTGCTGCAACACAAGAGATGGAGCGAGGGTAATCTCATAATTTTTCTTTCAAAGTACTGCCCCTTCTTGTTTGGACATGGAAAAATTAAGTTACGACATCAAATGGGCTACTGTATCTATGGACTATGGGCACCCAATTCACTTGCTACACTATATTATGTTACCATCCCTTCAGTAGCCCTTCTCAAAGGCACCCCACTTTTTCCAGAGGTAATGGTTCGTAATACTATGGAAAACCTACACCTCAGTTAAATAAGTTTTGTATTGAAACTAATGCAGATACTCATATGTTATTCAGATTACAAGTCCATGGATCACACCCTTCATATATGTCTTCTGTGTGAAGAACATTTACAGCCTATATGAGGCATTATCATGTGGAGACACGTTGAAAGGATGGTGGAATGGACAAAGGATGTGGATAGTCAAGAGAATAACCTCGTATCTCTTTGGAGTCATTGACACTCTCCGGAAGTTACTAGGACTGTCACAGATGACATTTGCAGTTTCATCAAAGGTAAGTGATGAAGACGTGTCCAAGAGGTATGAGCTGGAAATTATGGAATTCGGGTCATCAACTCCAGAATATGTGATCATTTCGACTATCGCATTACTCAACCTCGTCTGCCTGGTGGGAGGGCTTCGCCATTTCATGACAGGTGGCTGGAATGCACTCTTGAATGCATTTTCCCCCCAGCTCATTCTCTGTGGCATGCTAGTTATCATCAATATCCCATTATATGAAGCAATGTTTCTGAGGAAGGACAAGGGCAGTATACCATTTTCAGTAACACTAGCTTCTATTGGCTTTGTGGTGTCGGCCTTTCTGGTAGACATTCTGGCACCAATAGTTTAGGGTCATGCAAGAGGAATATATGGGCAACAAAGTAGTTGTATCATTCATCATTCTCTCGGTGCACAAACGCTGATAAATTTCACATGCACTTGTATGTAAATCTACCTTGAAGTGATCATGTGGAAATTTACAAAAGAGCGCATAGTGCAGAAGAATCACACTTTGTAAGGCTATTTATTAGACTGCAGCTAAGAATAGACACGCACGGTTAATTCTCCAGCAGGCACACTTCCAGGTACATCTAATTTGTAATAGTACTAGTACATAACTACATATTACTGTGGTAGTCCGCATCTATATGGTGGAGACTACCTGCAAAGACGACCTCAGCACTATTGTCTATGATACAGCTTACTGCATGCAGTGTAAGAAGCGATACAGATCGCAGAATGCAAATAGCAGAAGCTCGAGTGTGCTAGTTGCGTGGAATGCCGATTGATTGCTCTTGGCAGAAACTCAAGAATGTACATCTTGTTGTAGGTTGCTAGTTGATCGATGTGGGCGAAAACAAATTTCTCACGGAGCTGGTTATTTACCGGACAGGTAGTCCGTGTGTATCATGATTCGAGCCACATCCCTTTCGTCATGTTTGACCAATTTCAATTCGATATGATATATAGTTGAAATCCAATTGAAACCATGACGAAATCTCGTAGAATTTAATTGTTTTAGAAGCATAACACATAAATTTCACACATATTTAGACTGTTCCTGGAATTTTTCAATCAGATCACAATTCACAACGAAATACCACAAATTTGATTCAGTTTCAAATTTATATCATATCCAAACTGGAATTGGTCAACGATGGCAAAAAGTCGCAGCACGAATCGCGATGCACGTGGGCGGTTGACACCTGACCAGTAAACACCAGCTCCCTGAGAAAAATCGGGTTATCAATGTGGGTTTATTCCATTACGAAATCTTCAGCAAAACCAACTGGAAAGTATTTTCTCCAAGAAGATCTAACCAGTAGCCCAAGACGCGAAGAATGAAAAAAAAAACCTTAAATGTGTCATTTAGTCCAATTGCCACTCAACCATGTCAGTTTGGCAAAAGACAAAGCACTACGTGCTTCTGGGGTAAAGGCCAAAGGAAAGGCGTGCTATTTTGTCATTGCTTGAGACAGCACATGTCATTTTGAGCAAGAGTTCACCTGCTCTGGTAGCAGAGTTTTTTATTCAGGGAGAATCTATACAGGAGTTGATGCTAGGAGCCGTCCAAGACATTGTGCACTCCTGTCCAGCGGCTCCAGGGAAGGGAAAGTTTGAGGCAGACAAGCAACTGAGAGAATGGGGGGAGAGCGTGCACAGGAGAGAGAGATGATGGAGAGCAGGCAGCTGTTCGCGACGGAGAGGGTGGCGGGCAGGGCGGTGTACAGGCTCCACGCCATCACGGTGGCCGTCGGGATACTCCTGGTGCTCTACTACAGGGCGACGCACGCGCCGGCCGCAGGCGAGGGCAGGGCGGCGTGGCTGGGGATGCTGGCGGCGGAGCTCTGGTACGCGGCCTACTGGGTCGTCACGCAGTCCGTGCGCTGGAGCCCTCTCCGCCACCGCCCCTTCAGAGACAGGCTCGCCGCAAGGTCAGCACGACTTCTGACTGGACCGTGTACGGGTTGTTATTTTCAAACTTCAGATTCGTATATATGCCTATCTCTCGTACTCCTATATTTGATAGAGATCAAATTTACCCATGTTTTAAATTTATGCCAAATTTGTCCTGCGAAAATGATGGAGCTGATGGTGACGCCTATTTAGCATGTTGGATGTTCACGTCAAATATCTGGAAACAGAGCGAAATCAATTAGCAAGTCAGGAGTGTGAATTCAAGGAAAAAGATAACCAGATCCAACAAAGAAATAACATACAATTTCTAAGCGGTGATTTGCATAGATAGTTCTTCTATCCTAATTTTCGTAATTTTGTAGTACTATATAGTCCTAATAATCGTCAGCTTTATTACTAATTACTTGTACTTTAACGAGATGGTGCCAATACTTAAGTGCACTGAGAATCTACATTAGGCTACCTTTTAAGTGGCAGGGTGGCGCAGGCCAAAAAACTATAATATCCCCTGTTAATAAATTAAGAAAAAGTTTGATGCTTTTATTCTTTAGGTGCAGCATAGGGGTTTCTATTATGTGATGCAATACTCAAAAGCAAATGGTCAGATTGTTCAGAATAATTATTGTTAAAGATAGAAGGCAATATTAAGGCCAAAGGGCATAAATTCCAAATTGTCAGAGATCAGTAACTTAGAACGGAAATAAGGCGGTCGAGAGGCCTTTTCTCTTAGAAAAGAAGGTAAATACTCCCTCTATTCCAAAATATAAGATGTTTTAGTCTTTTTCTGAAACACGTGTATCTAGACCTTTTAGTGTGCAGGTTCACTCATTTTGCTCCGAACCTACACACCAAAAGGCATCTAGATACATGCGCTTCTGAAAAAGGCTAAAACATACTCCCTCCGACCCATATTAGTTGACTCAAATTTGTCTAGATTTGGATGAATCTAGACACTATTTAGTATATAGGTTCATCCAAATTTTGACAAATCCAAGTCAACTAATATGGATCAGAGGGAGTATTATATTTTGGAACAGAGTGAGTAGATGATAAAAGTAGGGACTAGATCACGGGGTGGTTTGTTGTAAGAATAAGTCCATTTTAACACCTCAACTCTTGCCTGGTCCTGGAATACATCCTCAACTGATAAATCAGGCACTTCACAATTCTACCATCCCAAAACCAGATCAAAAAGTAGGGGCAGGTTTTGATAGTTGAAGGGTCCAAGTGTATGGTTCTACCGGTTTCCGTACATGTACGCCAGATTCAAACATGTATTTCCCTCTTGCTGAGCATTAACACACTTACTATGTCATTTGGAGAAGGTACGGAGAAAGGCTACCTTGTGTGGATATCTTTATCTGCACCGCGGACCCAGAATCAGAGCCACCAAGTCTTGTCATCTCCACCGTCCTATCCGTCATGGCATATAATTACCCAACAGAAAAAATAAGTGTGTATCTTTCTGATGACGGAGGTTCAGTTCTCACTTTCTATGCTTTGTGGGAGGCCTCCTTATTTGCAAAGCATTGGCTACCATTCTGCAAGAGATATAATATTGAGCCAAGGTCACCAGCTGCTTACTTCTCAGAGTCAGATGGGCATAAAGCTTTGTGCACCCCAAAAGAATGGTCATTTATCAGGGTAAGCACATTTCCCAAAACATATTTTTTTTCAAATATGTGTAATCAGATGTCTACTTAACATGGAAAACATGTCGCACAAAGGTAACTAGATTAGATATTAATATTAGGGAGAGTATGCAGCCTACCCATAGTTTTTAACTTTTGGCATGTCAACTGATGCCTTTTCATTTTTTGGACAGGACATGTATGAAGAAATGACTGAGCGGACAGATACAGCTGCCATATCAGGTAAAATTCCTGAAGAAATCAAAGAAAATCATAAAGGTTTTCATGAATGGAATCAAAAAATTACCTCCAAAAATCACCAGCCGATTGTTAAGGTACCTTTCCTGCCCTCCAAACCTGAGTAAAGGTTTGCATGATTATTGAGTAAATAACTTACATGGTGTTTCGGAGTTTTAAGTTCTAAAGTTCTTTGTTTTGCTAGCTCCTGATAGATGGCAAAAGCGGAAATGCAGTTGATAATGAAGGAAATGTGCTACCAACACTTGTGTACATGTCCCGTGAGAAGCGGCCTCAGTACCACCATAACTTCAAAGCTGGGGCAATGAATGCTCTGGTGCACTCACTAACCTTGCCCCATCATAATAAGTATACAACTTATTGGTAACTCCATTGTTTTCATTAGTAAATGTCTGTTTTCCTATACTGATTCTTAGGAACATACTAGCTGGACCATTTTTGAATTCATATTTTTTTCTAGTAAACAGTTATGTTAGACAAGAGTTACCAAACTACACAAATGATGTGGCGTGCTTTCTTGTACTTCAGAAAATCGTAGCATAGAGTTCACACCCTTACAATACATTTCGTGTCATTGGATCATCAGTTAACAGAGAGTCCAGGAAACACAAAAATCTTCACCTTTCCAGCATGTTGTGGAACAAATGCAATGAATGTACGCTTAAAAATGTTGGTTTTGCATCTAAACATTTATTCACCACTGCTAGACACTAGTACAACCTACCAGATCTTTCTTCATGGTACCCCAAAATTATTAACATCATGCCAGTTAAATTAAAAATGTTCCATGAAAGGTTGAAATTCTTTGACCATAATGAATACTTCTAAAGTGTGTTAAATTTTCTACTGAAATGCAGATAAGAGTATCATCAGTAGTAAGCAACAGCCCTATCATCATGAATGTGGACTGTGATATGTATTCCAACAATTGCAATACGATCAGAGATGCATTGTGCTTCTTCCTTGACGAAGAAATGGGTCACAAGATTGGATTTGTGCAATACCCTCAGAACTTTAACAATTTGACCAAGAATAACATATACGGGAACTCCCACCAAGTCACCAATCAGGTCAGCGGTATTAAATTATAGCTTCAGTTATGTTCTCCTGTTCTCCATAATACAAGCAACCATTATCCAGCTTTGATCATTATGCATGTTCTGACACTAAACATAACTACTCAATCTAAAGGTGCTAATGGGTGGCATGGACAGTGTGGGTGGCCCTATGTATGTTGGCACTGGATGTTTCCACAGAAGGGAGATCCTTTGTGGAAGGAGATTCACCGAAGACTACAAGGAAGACTGGAAGAGAGGAATCAAGGAGAAAACACAAGAGAGCATAGATGAGATCGAAGAGAAAGCGATGTCTTTAGCAGCCTGCATGTATGAACATGGAACGCAGTGGGGAGATGATATTGGGTTAAAATATGGTTACCCAGCGGAGGATATAATCACCGGATTGGCAATACATTGCAGAGGATGGATGTCAGTCCACAACAATCCTCCAAGGGCAGCATTTCTGGGTGTAGCTCCAACAACACTTGCTCAGACACTACTGCAACACAAACGATGGAGTGATGGTGCTTTCTCGATTTTTCTTTCAAAGTACTGTTCCTTCTTGTTTGGGCACGGAAAAATCAAGTTACGGCATCAAATGGGCTACTCAATCTATGGATTATGGGCACCCAATTCGCTCCCAACACTATATTATGTTATCATCCCTTCACTAGCTCTCCTCAAAGGCACCTCTTTGTTCCCGGAGGTAATGATCCACAGTATGAAAAGTCTCATTTTATTTCCTATGCTTTCTATTAAAACTTCCTGTGTCATTCAGATTACGAATCCATGGATCACACCCTTCATGTATGTCTTTTGCGTGAAGAACATGTACAGTCTATATGAGGCATTATCATGCGGAGACACATTAAAGGGATGGTGGAATGAACAAAGAATGTGGTTGGTTAGGAGAATAACCTCATATCTCTATGGCTTCATTGACACTGCCAGGAAGTTACTTGGACTGTCAAAGATGGCATTTGCAGTTACATCAAAGGTAAGCGAAGAAGATGAATCTAAAAGGTACGAGCAAGAAATCATGGAATTTGGGTCGGCAAGTCCAGAATATGTGATCATTGCAACTGTCGCATTACTCAACCTTATTTGTCTGGTCGGAGGGCTTAGTCAAATCATGACAGGTGGCTGGAATATAATCTTGAATTCCTTTTTTCCCCAGCTCATTCTCTGTGGAATGCTAGTGATCACCAATATTCCATTCTATGAAGCAATGTTCGTGAGGAAGGACAAAGGCAGAATACCATTATCAGTTACATTAGCTTCTATTGGATTTGCGGTGTTGGCCCTCCTGGCACCAATAGTTTAAGGTCCTACAAGAGGCATCAGTGTCTAGTAAAGTACTCCTTCTGTCTCGAAATAGATGTCGCGGATTTGTCAAATTTTGGATGAATCTATATACTAAATAGTGTCTAGATTCATCCAAATTTTGACAAATCTGAGACATCTATTTTGAGACGGAGGGAGTAGTATATATTATGGAATTATGGTTCTCTTCAAATACACTTCATCTGATAAATTTCTAGACGTACTTCTATATATGATCATCTACCTTGAGATTATCACTTGGTACTGCACAAGAAGAGACATAATACATAACAAACATACCTTATCAGGTAATATTCACTAGGGCCTGACTTGGAACATACACGCTCAGGTATCTGGCAGGCACAACTCCAGTTACACCTAGCTCACAGACTCAACATCAAAATGATAGAATGTACCTATAAGGATGGCCTCAGCACTATTGTCTATGCTACAACTTACTGCATGCAGTCTAAGATGCAATACGGACCGCAGAGCGCAGAAGACTACCTCCTCTAAGAGACTGTAAGAAGCAAGAGAATTTTTAAAGCATGTGTCAGGTAAACATCTTCAAGGAGCAATTCAGTTCATATAAATGTTAGGAAATATATTTGGTTTTTTGGTTCTGCTTATCATATTCTCACCTAGTTGTAGGAGTCCTAGTGTATTGACCGGACAAGACGAGCAGCAAATGCCCCATCCAGAGAGTGCTTAGTTGGACTTGAGGAATAGAAACCTTCATCTGTGATAAATTCTGCAGGAACATATCCATGTACACCCTCCAGGGTAAACTCCTGTAGGATATCACAGTAGAATGAATATACTTTGGAGAGTTAAACTGCAATAATCTCTTTGTAACAAAAGAATAAAAAATGTTTCGTTGTGGTTCTTTTGGTTGCATGTTTGTGTATTGATTTGAAGGATAGTGAACATAACCAACTGACAAGCTAGCGTACATGATACAGACTTTTCAATCAGATAAAATGGGTGCTACAGAAAAGCTAAATGTGTAAACATTTTGGAGTTAAATGTGCATGAAAAGATATATCATTGTTAAACATGAACTAGTAAAACTAACATTTAGTGGAAATGACAGAAAACTTCCAGTTGCTGGATAAGGACTGAAATTCAGCTCATCCTATGTCTAAAAGATGACCAGAAGTTTGGTGATACTAAATCAATAATACTTGGGGAGAAACAATGTATGCATGCTTAATAGTAGCAAGGTACCAACAGGGCCTCGAATTGTAAGGACAGGCATACTGCTTAGATCAACTGAACATATCTTTTGTGAAAGATCAATGATTAGTTTAAATATGAACTAGTACCGGATGCCGCTGAACAAAAGCAGTAATCCGGTTCTCATTTTCTTCATGATCAATGGAACATGTACTGTAGATTAGCACACCGCCCGGTTTTACCAGCCTGCAAGTGAAGTCATTGAAAGTAATCTTAGATGCTGTCAAGATGGATTTGCTTTTATAAAGTTTAAACTTGCAACAGAAAGAATCTCACGATGATGCTGAATAAAGGAGCTCATCTTGCAAACATGTCAACTCCTCCAAATCTTCAAATTGTCGATTCCAACGCAAGTCTGCCCTCTGGGAGCACAAAAGGGTGACTTTAATTCATCACAAAATGTGCCAAATTCCAGTAGATTACAATGCTCTGTGACGGTGAAATTCTCGAAATAATTGAACATAATAAGAGAGCTACCTTCGAAAGGACACCCAGCCCAGAACATGGAGCATCCAACAAAACCTTGTCATACTTGGCAGTGCTTTCCTTCTGCAATATAATTCTACATGTGTGTAAGCCTCCTTATCATACGTGTGGATATATCATTGGAACATAAGTCCATAACAGTCACTAGCCATATCCTGACGAATATTTCCAGTGGAGATGCATTATTCTTGGAAATACAGGACTTTCTCTTGCTTTTCCAACCTTTTCATGGATTAGTAACTATGAACTGTCTTGGAATCTTACAGCATATAGTCGAAGATCACCATGGACATCAGTGATTATATCATCAAGATTGTGGCACTTTGCTGCCTCCATGAGAATTCTCAGGCGACCTTTGTTTATGTCAAGAGCCCATATCTTCCCTGTATCAGAGTACATCATCATGTCAAGTTCAATAGTAGTATTCCAGACTTAGAAGCTCGCTCCACATCAATGACACACTGTGTTAACAAGATCAGATCTAGTAAAACTAAACTATTTTGGACCTGTGAGCATTATTTGCTTGTCATTGTTGAATATAAGCCTTCACAAATGCTAGCTTTCAATGGCAATGAAAGGATGAAGAACGTCTAACACTTTAAACATTAAATAGCCATCAGATGCTAGATTTAAAAGGCATGGATATACTACATTCACTGATTTATATCTGACAAATAAAGCTAGACATAATAGCCACTGGCACACGTTACCAGGTCATAACAAGCAAGTGTCTGCCGGCGGCCCGACACCCCAATCAGGCCATTAAGAAATAACATGTGAAAGGTGATTCATCCGAGCATGTACTCACATTTTTATAAGAATCATAACATGCTAACATAACACGTTACAGAAGATAGTGGCATGGCCAGAAAGGAAAAGATAAGACACTAGCGGAAGAAGCTCCTACAGTTCTCCAGTTGCAATATTTACACCCCCTCAGTCCAATCTCTCACCTTGTCCTGCCAGCCGGGATGCCATGAACAAAGTCTTCCCGCCAGGTGCAGCACAACAATCCATGATTGATTCCCCGGGTTGTGGATCGACCACAGACACAACAAAACCTGTAATAGGTTCCGTAAATCTTAGTATAAGCAATCAAAAGCTTTGTTCAATGAAGCTTTCTGTTGTAAACAAGACTTGGAACCATTTAAGGAAAAGGTATACGGTTAACTTAATGAAGTGTAAAGCATAAGAGAGCCATCAACGTGCAGTCGTAGTGAAAATCATTTCAGTCTCATGATCCCATTTATGATAAATAAAAGGATATGCTTGATGGTTAACAAATAACGTTCATAACTTACCTGCACTCTCATCCTGCACAGCACACATGCCTTCTTTCAGCAATCCAGCTTGTAAGACTGCCTGCATGGAAGAAATTAAGATATCAAGATACCAGCCAGTATCTCGAGAAGCATTAAAAAAAGTGCACACCATATGCAGTTAGAAAAAATCACTAGATTTTCTTATGGATAAAAGGAAAAATGAGGAAACGGTGGACCCACAAATGCTGCACATGTTACTTCTTGAATATAAAGGAACTTGTATGATACACAGCCAAATTGTCTAAAATAAAATGCATGGTGGGTTAAAGTGCTCCTTAGTAATAGCACCAAAATAGTATCTAAAGACATGATTAGTATATAATTGTTCTTTCCTTTCTTGCTAATAGTATCAAAATGCAGTATTTCAGGTTAATTTTCTTAACGTTCATTTTTACTAGTTTTCAGCGTCTCACTTCCTTGGACTGAAATTAAGTTTGGTATCTTATTGTCAATGTTCAATTTAGTAGGCTTTGAAATGTCATTTTGTAAGCATCCTGAGCAGAGTGTATCAACCAAGCACCAGTTCAGCAGTGACCACAGAGCTATTCAGCTTTCATACCTGCATGCCCTCACGAATTCGGACAAATTCATCCATAATTGACTTTTCGTAGTGAACCTACAGAAAAGGAAATCGAGTGAGAAACTCAATGCAAATAATCAAGGCAGAGTCCTTCTGACGTTAATGGGCATTGCTTATGTCATCTCAGTCCACGAAGACTCTACCTACTGTAATTCCTGACCGAACCAACACGCTCAAACAAATACATCGTCAATGTCATATTCAAACAACCAACATGTCTTTATCATGAATACGCATTCATGGATCATGGCTCCCAAGACAGTAGTAAAAAATTACGAATGAATAGGATGAAACTGAGGTACTGAAAATTAACGGAAGTACCTGCAAATCTTCCAATCTGTTAACAAGATCATCCCTTGTATAGCCATTTGCTGTGTTCACCCTACAGCACAAAGATCAGTCAGCCAGGAACACAAGCATAAACAGCGCAGGTAATTTGCATTTCGCAGAAGAGCATTCGCTTAGTTAAAACCTTAGACTGAAATAAGGGTCACTGTTATTCCAATTCATCAATTTTAGAGCTTCTTCTTTTCCATGAAATCGAATCCATCTTCTCACCATCCACTGTAGAGACGAAAACACATTACAGTTTACAAAGCATATCTACTACCAATCTTATATAGTATTCTTTTAAGAATCGCCAGACAGAGCAAGTACACTGAACTGTCATAGGTATATTACCCCAGTTAACAAGGACAATGGTTAATAATAGGAATGAGTTCAAGTGGAATGTTACCGATGCTGCACTAAGTGTATTAATTGTTTGGACAAAGAATTTGACATTAAAAACTAAGAAACAGAAGTCAACTAAGACTCAGGAAGATAAAGCAAACTTGCAACAGGATGAGAATTGAAGTTTAGGAAGTAAAGCAAACTTACAACAGGATGAGAATAAATTATGGAAAGTGCACGAGCTTGGGCACGGTCATCACCTTCTACCTTTGGAAGAGGAAGAGAGTCTGTCTCCTAATTATAAAAGCAACACAATGACGTTAAAGGCTTACAGCATAATCCTATTGACTAGTCTGAGTAGACCAGGTTTTACCTTCAGTGATAGAAGTTTGCGCAGAATTGCATTCACCATGTTCCCGGCACCGGGCCTTAAAGCTACTTTCGCAAGTCTTACATTCTAAAATTGGTTTTGCAAGGACACATATCAGGTCCATTTTTTAAACAAAGATAAACAAATAAGTTGCCTGGTAACATAACTTTAGTAGAACTGACAACAAAGGTGAAATGCTACATCGACACGCCAAGTTTGAAAACTACCATAAAACAAAGATCAGTACACAAAGTACATCTTCGGAATTAAAACAGGAATATAACCACAACATCTTTTTGGGGTTCGCGTGTAGCATCTGGCTATTATCATAATAATTTACATCTAACATACTAGTAACTCACAGAGAACAGAAACATAGCCATCTACATCATTTAACTATGTTATGGAATGATCACAAAATAGGCGCATTATTAGCTCATTATTACATCTCCTTTTTTTAAAAAAAACTCCTCATTACATCTCCTTGTTATTTGGAACATAACAAAACAAGATCTCTTTTTCAATTAAGAGACACCGGTTGCCACATTTAATATTCTGGTCAACCAAAACCCAAGCAAAGGGGTACCTTAATTTCAGTACATGTTAAATACTATCAACATACCTCATCAACGACAGCATAAGCTGGTACGTTGAGTTTGAGAATTTCAAAGAAGCCAATTCGCAATATCTGAAATCAGAAGTGCTAACCTTCAAATATTTGACAAGCACAAGTTAACTTTTATAATAGGTATTCAACAAGATTATATGCTATATAAGAAATATAAGAGAAACCTGCAGCAGCAGTGGTTCCATTTTGCTGAACACCTTCTCGTCGCTACAGAGTGACATGATAAGATAATCAATGTAGCGTCTCCAACGTACAGTTCCAGCTACTATGACAGTAACCTAACAATCCAAGCATAAGAGAGTCAGAAGTTTTGAATTCCTACGCAGGCATATATACAGGCCGTCTTAGCCTCTTAGGTGTGTTATACTGCTACAGTGTTACAAAGCCATTGGTATAATATGTTCATCATGACACCCTATATCACAAGTAGTGATAAAAGAAAATCAAGAAACAAAGTTGACAGCTACTTAGCTATATGCTCATCAAATACAGATAACATCATTATGCCACTGAACAGAAGAGTTATTTTTCAATATGTGCAATAAACGAACATAGCGTTCAGCCCTGAACAAATTGGAAGTCATAGACAGAACAACCATTTCAATATGTGCAATATGTAAAATTTACCAGTCTTATATCCCTGTCATCCAAATGCCGTGTACTGAACCCTAACGTCCTTTCTACATAGCCCATCTCATTCTCCCCGGAATCGTTTGCTGTCTCATTTAAAAGATCAACAAATGCCTTCCCCTTCTCAGCTCTTAGCAACCTCACTGCTGCAACTGCACCGACAAGGCAAGAATGCAACCATTATGAATGGTTAAGAAGATCCCAAAAAATTAGATCATCTCTAGAGATTCATACAAGTAAACCAAATACGATTAGCAAAATGAAAAAATCATAACATTAACACTTTACCTGCTCTGTGATGAGAAACCTCGAAATTAACAACCGGAACCTTATTCGTCCCTATGAAAACATGGAAAATTGGTTAAACAGAGCAACCAAGCCATGGTATTTCAAGCAGTGCGTGCTATGTACCTGCTCCTTTATTAGAGACTTTGGGATTAAGCTTTGGAACTCCAGTAATCCCTACATAGAATAGGATATTTGCATCACTCAATCAGACAAACATAGAGATGGATTGAGATAATATTGCATTGCACTAGGGAGGATCGCGTTGTCGACGGGCTCATCTCTAGCTTCACTACTTTGCTCGACCTTATATTAATTTACTGTTGGGTTTTCACAAAAGCAAAAAAAAGAAGAAGACATTTGGCACGTGTATGTCGAGTAGGAATACAGGTGAGAAGCTACATTACGTGAGGCCTTGGTCATATTACTAATCTGCTGCACATATAAAGTAATCTGAATACATATAAGAGCCAGTGCCACAGATGAATGACAAAAAAAAAACATCCTAGTAGCATTTTGTACCTGCTCGGCGAGATGAAGCCTCCGGATCATCACGCTTCCAAACCCGACCCCTCCCTACAGAAAAGGAGAAAATGTAGAGCGGTTCATCAGATAAACAAACCTGCGAAGCTACGGACCAATCGAACAGCACGATTAGGCTGCAGCATCGATTCCCCCACTGTACCTGCTCTGCTCGGAGGCGCTCCCGTGTCGTACCTCGAAGCCCTGCTCCTCCCTTCCAAAAACAAACAGAGAAACAGGCGGGGCCCATTAATTAGAACAAGCTAGGCAAGCAGGCTGCGGCAACCTGCAGCAGCCCCATGAGAAAATGCGGAGGCGAGTGACGCACCGGAGCTCTTGCGCGCGGCGGAGCTGGCGTCCGCGGAGAGGAGGAGCGGCGAGCCGACCGGCGTGCGGAAGTGCGACAGGGCAAGCGCGTTTCCCTCCATTCTGCTGGGGTTTTGGAGGGAGCCGGGGCGTAGCGGGGAGAGAGGGGAGATGGCGACGAGGAAGAAGAAAGGCGACGGTACAAGTAGAAGAGGATAATATGAAGATGGGCCTGGGCCGGGCTTGTCTTCGTGGAGGCCCTGGTTAGCTTGGTGGCACATAGTGTTACTTAAGATGTGGTACCCCTCGGGCAAGCCGTACGCGTCCCCGGACAATGGCCCCATCCTGCTGTCACATCTATCTATATATCTACTAATTTACAGACAGGTAGGTTCGTCCGCACCAGTTTTTTTGGTTCCGATTTTTTATTGGACAATTTTACCCCTGCGTGTTTGGAGATTTTACCTGTGGTGCCACCGCCAAGTTACCTGGGTGGCAACCGTCGGTCCCGAACTCCCGATCCCTCCGCCTGCCTTTCCCCTTGATACCTCCGCCTCTTTCCCTTCCTCCTTGCTTTCCTGCCGGTAGGCCCACCTGATGCTCCTCCCCTCCCCTGATTCATGCCGTTGAGTGCCCACCCATCCGTCCTGCTACTCTACCTCCCTGGTCATCATCCCCTCTGTGCACCGGAGCTCCTCGGGAGCGCACCTCAACCGCTGGGGAGCGAGAGTAGAGAGCAGCGATCTTTGGTGAGCTGAAGCCGCCTTCGCCGGTCCGCTCGCCAAAATCAAAGCTCCTGATAAGCCATGACCGCCTCCTTCAGCGCTCTCCTCACCTTGCACGCGCGCTCTGGCCATACCTTCCACGACATGCTCGCGCAAGGCTTAATCCCACTAGACCACTTCACCCTTCCCCCTATTCTCAGCTAGCTCTTGTGAGCTCACCGGCTCCCTAGCATCTCACCGCCTCCTCGCACTCCCCGTGAAGCTACATGCCCAGGAAAACATTTTCGTGGCATCTACGCTGGTCCAGTACTACATAGGCATGTCAAACCTCCCCACACGCAGAGGTCGCTCGAGAATCGCGTAGTAGGGATGCCGCTTATGACATCCATATTATTCTGCACGCTGCAAATTGGGCGCTAGGCGAGGTACGAGGTTCTTCAAAGGGTGGTGGTGAGGTGCTTGGACACAAAGCCTTGCATCCTTCTCCCATCGGTGATACAACCTTCTTGGTACTCAAGGCGTTGGTTGCCAAGGACACCAACGAGGCAACATCTGAGTTTGACTTCATAGTACACCGCCCTTAAGTTTGCACTTCATAGTACATATCTTGGCTGCAGTGAAGGCGATCGTCCCAGTTGAGGGCGTGGTCTTCGGACTCTTGTCAAAATAATTCTATGCTCTTTCATCTCTCACGGTCGGGTATGGCGTGGTTTTTGTTCCACAACTGAGAGGTTGCTTGTCGCTATTTTTGGATGTTGCAGCGCTTCCTCGTCATGAATTTCACCAACTGCTATAGATTGGTTCAGAAATGGTCCAATCTACCTTATAGTGAGCTTGCCTGTGTAAAGAACTTGTTATATCAGAAGGCTTTCAAATTACTATCGCTGGCTCTGGGTGTTAAACCGAGTAGACAATCTTTATCCAACACGAATGGAAGGCTTGACAGATTTATAATTTCCATACTTCTTACGTTCTTCTGCAAATTTGTGTATGTTGCATTGTTGTTCCTCTTTTATGTACCAACATCGTGATTTTATTATCTAACTTTCATCCATGGATCATTTGTTATTGTACAAAACAAAACAAAAATATTTTTTTCTTGTCCTAGAAACTAGCAAGATAGTAATTTAATGGCTCTTGGCAGGATTTGGTTAACTCTGAGCAAGCACATGAATATATGAGGTTTGACCTGATAGGTCATTTTTGTGTGCAAAGATGATGGCATATCATGCTAGCTGGCTTGTGTGTGCTCGAGTAAACGTGTTTATAAGATTTATTTGCTACATTCAACATTGTTGCTACTTTTCAGATTGGTCTGTATTAGATTTATTATATGTTGTGCGAGACTACAACAAATAATAAAGATGCAGCAAAGATACGCTCTAGGTTTAGCTTCGTGACATCTAACCTGTTGAGCTAATATTTGGGGTGATTTAGAAATTTGTTTAATTTAGTGATTTACTATGTTATCTGGTCATAATAAGTGATTATGATGTAAACTTATAGGCTTATGTATATGACTTCATATTTTGGATATTCATGATGTAAACTGAAAACAAACAAAATTTAAAAGCAGGAGACATATTTTTTTATTTTTATTTTGAGAGGATTGCCACGTCGTGGACCAAGTGGACTAAAACTGGGTTGAGACTTGGAACCGGGTTGATCTAATATTTCAATTGTGTACAAACACAATTAGGATTAAACCTAACATCTACATAGTATACAGTATATCAATGTACTTTCAACATTGTAGATTTATTTTTTAAACAGCTCAAATACCGTTTTTGTTGTTGTATTTGCTACATATGTCTTTATTTTTGTTTCCGAAGCAAAAAAAAACGGTTTGTTTCAGAAATAGAACGTCTCGCCGGAGACCATGCAGCAAAAAAATATGCTAATGTAGCAAAACCGACTTCGCCGGAGACATCATCGGAAAACTCGCTGGTGATTCTCGCCGAAGACCTTGTAGCAAATAGTTGACACTGAAGCCACAAGACAGTTGTAGCAACAAAGTTCTTCTAATGTAGCAAAAACCTACTTTGCCGGAGACATCGCCGGAGAATTTAGCCAAAAGACCTCGTCGGAGAACTTGTAGCAAAATTTTATGGTATTGTAGCAAAACAAAAAAACAGAGATAGCAAAAAAATATATAGTTATGCAGCAAATCCACAAACGCGACCCGCACTGTCGGGACCGCCTGTAGCAACTCCGTCTGCCTTTGGTAGCAACACCGTTCGCCGTTGGGAGCAAAGCCGCCCGTCGTCAGTAGCATCTCCCCGGCGGTGGCGGACATGTCTGCTGCGAAGAGAGCCCGGAGGGCGGTGTCGGCCGGCAGCGGGCGGCGGCGACGAGCGGCGGGAGCGGCGGCAGGCGGCAGTGGTTGGCAGCGGCGCAAGGCAGCGACGGATCTCAGCGACTTGATCTTGGCGAGCGCGAGCATATGGGCGGCTTGATCTTAGCGAGCGCGAGCAGCGACGACGGGAAAATCCAAATCCCGTCCCCGCAGATCAGCCCTGACGCGACGACCGGTATGAGCAGCGCCGCCTTCTTCCCGTTGAGCTTGTGCCAGAGGAACACCACCACGCTCCCCACGCACATGTCAATCGCGAAGCTGGCGCCAACGAGGAACGGCACGGCCATGGGAAGCGGCACGAGCCTCCCGACCCGCTGCGGCGGCAGGCGGCAGTGGTGGGCAGCGACGGATCTCAGCGACGGCCGGCAGCGACGGTTTCACACAGAAAAAGGGAAGAAAAAAGGGAAGAGATAAGGTGGTCCCGGTCGCATGGAGCGTACTGTCAACCCGGACGATGGCATCGTCCGGACGATGGCTATCAATTTCCCCCCAAAAAAAGTGTTAAAATGTGGTTCTCCTTGTAAAAACTTGATTAAAGGGAGATCGGCCTGGAATAACTGCTAAGCAACAGATCGGCAAAGGCTCCCTTATTAACTGATACTGATAGAAATGATCTTGTCGCTACGGCTATCTTGTATATATGGTGGGAACGTCGGCAGGCGACCCATGGTGAAACAGTGCAGCCACCGGCAAGAACAGCACAAGCTATATCTACTTTGACCCTGAATTACACTCGAGCAAAGAGAAAGAAAGTGGGGATTGTGAGGCACGGCTGGATTAAACCGAGAGAGGGGTTTGTGAAACTGAATGTGGATGCAAAGGTTTAGCTATGAGACAGGCTAGGGTAGCACCGACACTGTCATTAGAGATGAGAAGGGGTTCTGTTTAGCAGCGAGTAATTGTGGGATTCCTTTTGTCTCCGATCATTCCATGGTAGAAGCACGTGCTCTTCACGATGGACTTCTCCTAGCAAATCGACTAGGCTGTAACCGAATTGAAGTAAACTCGGATTGTGTTGATGCGATCGATGTTATGAAGAATGGAGGCAACTCTTTCGGTCCAGCGGCGGCGATTTATGAGGGGTGCACTCTGCTTAGTCGTAACTTCACTGAGGTTGTTTTCTTTCACTGTCCTTGGAAAGCTAATAAGGTAACACATATTTTAGCTAGTCACTCGAAGGGTACCCAATCAATTGTCCGGATTGAGGAACCTCCCGATTTTGTTCTCTCTGTACTAGCAGATAATGTATCTTTGATTCCGAATTAATAAAGTGCGTAGGTCATGGCTTCCTCTTAAAAAAAACTTGATTAATCTACCGATTTATTAATAATTACCAACACAGTATAAAGAGGACTAAAATTTAAAAAATACAAATATTTTTACCGACCGCCTAGCGACAAATACAAACGCTTTTAGCATATTAGTTAGAAAGTTCGATATGGTATAAACATGTTATTTTTCAATCTCATAAGACAACATGCATCTCTACTCACATGCATCTCTACTCTCCGGTATTACCACCGCGTTCCGTAGTACTCCCTCCGTTTAGAAATATAAAATGTTTTAGATTTGTGAAGAAGATGTATCTAGACACTAAATAGATTTATTTGAACTTATAGACTAAAAGCGTGTCTAGATACATCTTCTTCGTAAAGCTAAAACATCTTATATTTCTATAGTGAGGGAGTACTAGTTCTGCCCATCGTCGTGAAGCAAAAGCTAGAAAGTTGGGAGTCAAAAAAGGTGCCCCGTCTGATCAGTAGACACACTGTTCTTGTGTCATATTCACGCTGCTTGCGCTGCGTTTCTCCTCAAGCAGGCGCAGTTGTGCAATACGATCGGCCGCGGCGTGCTTGTCCTTTGCCACCCGTCATATATATTAGTACTCCTTCTTCACTTCATTTTTCAAGAGGGATGGACCGATCGGCCATGGCTGCACCTGCATTCTTCCTCTTCCTCATGCTCGCTCTCGCCGGAGCAGTGTCTGCTGCTGCCGAAGACGACATACCTGCCCTTGCCGTGATGGTCTTGAAAGGGTACGGCAGTCCCGTCGACGAGAACATCATCGTCGGCATGGAGACACACGACCAGTCCCTCGGCGGCTTCGCCAACGGGCGCGGCCACTGGCAGTCCTTTCCAGGCCACGGCCACCTGTTCCCGGAGTCCACGCCCCTCCCGTTCAGCAACAGCTACGAGGACCTCATCGGCGGCCTCGCCAACCTGCCGGACCTGCCGCTGGGGCGGGGCGCCATGCAGCGTGCGGGCCAGGTGCTCTCCGCCTACGACCCGGCCACCACCACGGACCTGGAGCCGCTCAAGCGGGCGCTGGCGTCGCTCAAGGTGATGATATCCGAGGCCCGGCGGCTGCAGCCTATCGGGGAGACCGTCCTCCGGGAATGGGGGGCCGAGTTCCGCGTGGCCCCCGAGCACCTGCCCTACATCGAGCACTGGGACACCATGTCCTACGAGATCCTCCGCGCCAACCGGACGGGCAAGTGGGACGGGCCCTTCACCGACATGCTCGAGAAGAGCGCCAACATCCGCAGCATGGAGGAGGCGCTCGCCGTCGTCAAGGTGCTGCTGAATCCCACCTTCGAGCAAGTGCTCATGGCTCACGCCACCATGATCAGCTTCGACTAGTAAACTTGCATCGTGTTTAGGCTTTTGCGCTCCGGGCATCTCGAGTCCATTTATTTCCGTGTTCATCTACGCGGAGTAATTAGTTAATCGTCTGGTTGGATAATGTGCTTTCGGCTTGCTTGGTTCGGTATATGTCTCAGCTCTCAGCCTGAAATCTCAAGTTTAATCAATGAAAAAGTTGTTAGTGAACACCATGACAACCTCGCCCACTAATAATACGCAAATGCTATTTATTGGAATGCTGAACCATATTATCTAAGCAGTGCTCTCAAATAGCTCTAATTTTTTGAACAAAGGGAAGGACCCAGAAGGGTCCAGCGCTGCAAATTCATTAAGTGGTGGGTACAATTACAATCAGAGCTATAAAAAAAAGAAACATTACAGATAAGCCCTGGTCTTTTGCTAAAAGGACCTTGGATAAAACATGAAAACATCAATCAAGTCCTTCTGCACCGGGGACGATGACGCACTCGACGCCGCGGCCGGCTACACCACTGCCGAGGACGAAACCACTTGGCAGGGGAGAGTCGAAGAGCGCCGCGGTGGAGTGACAGAGGGGCCTCCATACTGGCGCGTCAGCCAGGAGGTTGTTGTAGAGGCGGCTCGTCCAGAACCGCATCACGGAGTGGCTGCCATGACCGAAGATAGCGGCGACGCAAATTCACCGTCGCTTGGGAGCTCCGCCGGGAGAAGCAGCAATTCCCCACCGAGGAGGAAGAAAGCAGAGCAAAACCCAACCAACATCATGACCATCTCCTTGATGGCTGCAAATGGCGGCAAGGAAATTGCAACTGACCTCTTCCTCATCGGCATAGCAAGCTCTCGACCACTGCTTGAGGTGCCGGCCGCAAGTCTCCAGACTGCTGCCACAAGCCGGAGGTTGCAACCAAAGAAAAGGGCCAAAGAAAGCTCGCCAAACATGGATCTTATTTTGCAGGTGAGTGGTGGTCTTCCTCCGGGCCAGCTCTCGCCATGAGAGCGCAAGCATCAGAGGGAGAGGGACCACTTCCAGCTGGGCGGGATCCGGCACGACCAGCTCGAAGCACCTGGGGCGGCCAACCTTATTTAGAGGGATGTGAGGCTTGATGTGCTCCGCAACCACCACCGCCTGCCACCTCCGAGGTGCAGCATAGCAGATCGGAGCCAGGGCGTGGAGGATCTGGTGAGAGATCTCCATCCTACCCCCAATCGGCACAGAGGCACAAGACACTAGAGCTAAAAATCCTACAGCTAAAGAAAGAAGAAGCCAACCACCAGCTCCATCTCCACGCCGGCCACCATGGCTACCGGAGAGGAGGGAGGAGAGGGGCGGCAGAGGCGGTCGGGGGTCGAATCTCAAGGGAGGGCTCGAGGAGGAAGAGAGAAAGGACTCCTCAGAAAGGATTCATTGGGTCGGTATTGCACCTTTTGCTTGGGTTTAAATAGCTCTAATACATAGCTCAAAGAACTAACAAAAACATCTTATGTTCGACTCCCTAGTGCACGGCTTGTTTCAAGTCATTGTTTATGTTGAAGTATAATGACTCTGAGTAGTTAGTTAAGCCTGAAATCTCAAGTTTAATCAATGGAAAAGTTGTTAGTGAACACCATATAACAATCTACTACTTCAACAGAGATTCACCCACTAATAATACGCAAATGCTATTTATTGGAATGCTGAATCATATTATCTAAGTAGTGCCCTAAAAAAGCTCTAATACAGAGCTCAAAGAACTAACAAAAGCCGCGTTACGACTCCCTAGTGCACGGCTTCTTTGACCCGCGTGCGGAAGTGCGACAGGGCGAGCGGTGTTTCCCTCCATCCTGTTGGGGTTTTACAAGTAGGGATGTCGACCGGCAGTTTATGGAGGGGTTTTGGGGTATTCACAAATTTTGTGTATTTATGATTATTCTGAACAAAAAGATAACATCAAATGGAGGTTTGTTTCAGTATATGGGACATCTTATGAAGAACATAAGCTGGAATTTATTAATGAACTCCATAATGTAATGTGTTGTTGGTTTGGACCTACCTTGGTGGGAGGAGACTTTAACCTTATTAGGAATAGTTCTGAGATGAATACCCGCAATATAAACAAAAAAATGGGCCAACTTGTTTAATGATTGGATTAATAGATTCTGACTTATGGAGTTGCATAATTCTGGTAGAAAATTACTTGGACCAATAATCAAGATAACTTGGTGATGGCAACTCTAGATAGGGTTTTCATCACTACTCCATCTGTACCGGAATATAAGACGTTGACGATATCACGTTCAACTTTTGTCATGAACAAAAACTACCCGAGTTTCTCGTTTTACCCTCCATACCGCATGCGTCGCTTGCGTGTCCTGTCCTTCCTGACTCCCGACCGCTCTCTTAGCCCCTCCATGGTGTGTGTCGTCGCCACCCCTTCCCTCCTCTCTCGCTGGCATCTTCCCCTCTCGCTCCCAACTGCCTTGTTGCTCCCCGGAGGAATCCCTCTTCCTCTCGGCTCCGCCTGCGCCAACAACTTGGAGGTCAAAGGTGGCGTTTTTGTGTGCCGGATATGCTCGTCGCTTTCCTAGCCTGACAGCGCGAGTTCCTTGCTGATTAGCGCGCCCCGGCCTCTGCTGGCCTTCTACACCTCTTCCACTAGCCTCGTTCCTACTGGCACCGCAACTCTTACCGTCATTGGTCTCGTTCTTCCCTAGATGGACTCGAGCGCGGCAGGCCGTACCTGGAAGAGGCGCTTCGCGGGAGGTGCTGCTGCTACTGCCGACTCGAGCATGGCGGCCCATACTTGGAGACGGCAGATCCAGGGTGTCACAACCACTTCTGAGCGCGGGAGCCGGGAGATTGAGACGGCGGATCCTGGGTGTCACTGCTAACTCGGCGATGACCCTGCGAACTACAGTTCATCGAGTCTTCTCGATCTCCACACGAGAAAAATGACACGGGTAAATTTCTACAACACAATACTTTGTCATATTGTCCTAAAATTTGTATGTCATTTGGTTTTCAAAGTACTCCCATGTTAAAATTTGTGTGATACTTAATCTTGATATTTACTGTAATTTTTCATGCTCGTTGATTCCACCATGTATACGCTAGCGTCCAAGCTTGTCCAATGATCTGTGTCCAAGCTTGTTTGTCCCTATTGAACTTGCGCCAGGAAGGAAGTGGGCAAGCAGGTCCGGATGGCGATGCGGGGAAGGTGGAGGGGGAAGAACAAGTCCCGATCAAGTTTCAAACGATTAGGGGCAAACTTGTACTTTTGCTCATTTCCACATGTCGGAAAATCCCCCCAATGTATTATATTTCGTTACGGAGGGAGTACTTGTTGGGACAGTATGTATCTAGCTAGTTTGGTGAAAGCTTTACCTAGATTGGGGAGTGACCATACTCCTCTAATTGCAGATATTAGAGCCTTGGTTATTCCTAAAACTAAAATGTTTAGGTTTGAAAAGTGGTGGATGGCTCAGGAAGGTTTCTCCCAGGTTGTTGAGAAGTCATGGAATGCCCCATGTAACTTGATAAAACCAATAGACATCTGGTAATTTAAAGTCAGAAATTTTAGAAAAAATGTGAAAGGTTGGTGTATTAATATAAAAGCTGACCAAAATAGAATAAAACAACAACTTGTTGCTGGTGAATATGATTTATTGGATATTTCGTCTGAAACTCAAGCTTTATCTCATGTCTCTAAAAACATAATGGTAATTGCTTCTGATTTCACAGAGATGTGGAAAAAATATGAGATCAAAGCCAGGCACATGTCTAGGGAGAGACAAATCCTTGAAGGTGAAAGGAACACTACATACTTCCACTCCATTGCTAATCAAAGGAGGAGAAAGAAGCGGATAACTTCTCTTCAGGGACCTAGTGGTGATGTAGTTGAACATAATGAAGGTATAATGAAAATTGATGTAGATTACTACAAGAATATTTTTGGCTTCAAACACAAATTAAATGTTGATTTAGTTGATGACTTTTGGAATGAGTTAGAAAAGGTTACTGCCGCTCAGAATGCTTTCTTATAAGCTGATTTTACTGAGCATGAGATAAAGGACGTTGTCTTTAGCTCTTATGCTGAGGGTGCTCCTGGGCCTGATGGCTTGTCTTTTTTGTTATACAAAAAGTTTTGGGATCTTATTAAGCATGATGTAATTGCCATGTTTAATGACTGGAACAAGATGGACCTTGATCTATTTAGGCTTAATTTTTCTCTTTTGACTCTTATTCCTAAGGAACCAAATGTTATAATCATTAAGAAGTATAGGCCAATAGCCTTGACCAATTGTAGCTTCAATATTTTCTTCAAGTGTGCTGCTACTAGAGTAGGGGTAATGGGGGAAGAGCTTATTTCACCAAACCAGACTGCTTTCCTTAGAGGCAGATACACCTTGGTAAGTGTGGTGTCTCCCCGTGAAATTATTCATGAGGTGGCCCATAGTGACAAATCTGGTTTTATTTTCAAAATTGATTATGAAAAAGCCTATGACATGGTCAATAGGGATTTTCTGATCAAAATGTTAAAATCTAGGGGTTTTATCCCTAAGTGCATTTATCTATTCAAATCCCTATTGTATAAAGGGTATGTGGGTGTTAGAATTAATGGCATGGATAGTGATTTCTTTGTTGCTGGTAGAGGGGTTAGGCAGGGTGATCCTCCTTCCCCTATTTTCTTTAATTTAGTGGATGATGTATTCACTAGAATGCTAATTAAAGCTGTGAATAACAACCACATTAGTGGTTTGTTGCATGGATTTAATAGAAGTGGTGTGATCAGAATGCAATATGCTGATGACACCCTTCTTTTCTTGCAAAAATATTTAGCCCTGGTCATGAACTTGAAATGGCTATTATCCTATTTTGAACAAACTTATGGCATGAGAATCAACTCTCATAAATGTGAGTTGGTGCCAATTAACGTTGATGATGATGAAACTCAACTTTTCTCCCAGTCTTTAAGTTGTAAGATTGGGTCTTTTCCTTTGAAATATCTAGGAGTCCCTCTCCATCACGTCAAGCTCAGAAAGGAAGACATATAGTTTATTATAGATAGTCTTATTATTGGCTGGAGGGGAAACTTTTAACTCGAGTGCTAAGATGGAGCTTGTTAGGAGTGTTCTAGCTAGTATACCAATTTATTTGCTAAGTGTCATCAGATTCCCAAAATGGGCTATTAAGTTGATGAATTCTTAGATGGCTCATTGTCTCTGGGATGACTATGAAGGTCATTTAAAATATCACCTGGCTAATTGGGCCTTGGTCTCCCAGAAAAAAGAATTCGGGGGACTTGGTATTCCTTATTTAGCTTAGATGAATTTGTGCCTTTGGGCGTCATGGGTCAAAAGATACCATTTAGATGATAACAAATTAGGGAAATAAATTATTGACCATAAATATAATGTAAATTCCCTCAATATTTTTGATTCATCATCTCTGGGTGTCTCTCTCTTCTGGAAAGGAGTTCTATGCGCTGCTAAATCAGTCAAAATGGGATACTCCTAGAAAGTGGGTAACGGGAGAAAAGTTAAATTCCGGGAGGACCAATGGTTTTGTACCTCAAGCCTTGTTGTCCAGTATTAGGAGGTGTATGTAATAGTTAATGAAAAGTCTTCTTGTATTGCTGACATTTGGGATGGAAATCAACTAAAACTCACTTTCAGGAGATGCTTTAGCCATGCCTTGTTAGTTAAATGGTATGAAATTATACAGATTGCACTAGTGAGTATGATCCACATCTTTCCCACGACCATCCTCTATAATCATGTTATGCATAATGACACAAGCGGTCATGATATACCAAAGGCATTCTTGGTCCCAAAATCTAGCCGACCCTCTCACAATGGCAAATTGAGTTTGCAAAATCCAAAATGCTCTCTCTACATCTTTCCTAGCCGTCGCTTGTGCATTGTGGAATTGAGTTTGCTTCTTACCTCGTGGTTGAATAATCGGCTTCACAAATGTTTGCCACCTTGGATATATGTCGTCGACGAGGAAGTAGCCATAGTTGTACTTGTGGCCATTTTCTTCAAACTCCACCAATGGACCTTCCCGTAGTGCAAGCCTTGTTATTAGTGGTGATCGTTGAAGAACATTGATGTCATTGCAAGACCCGGGCATTTCAAAAAATGTATGCCATATCCAAGTCTCTTGATCGGCGACCACTTCAAGGACTATGGTGGCATCCTTCCTGTACCCTTTGAATTGTCCATGCCATGCCGCTGGACAATTCTTCCAACTCCAATGCATACCATCAATGGAACCAAGCATACCTGGAAACCCCTGGTCGGCGTTGAACTCCAAAAGCCTTGTCGTGTCTTGAGCATTGTGGGCTCTCAAGTATGTGGATCCGAAAACATTGACAATTGCAACAACAAAGCGCTTCACACACAAGATAGAAGTGCTCTCTCCCATGGCCAAATGATCATCAACTAGATCCGTCGGTATACCATATGCCAACAAACGCAAGACGGCGGTCACCTTTTGATATGTGCTATGACCCAAGTTCTCCGGCGGCATTTCTCCTTTGCTCAAAGAACCGATCATACTTGGGAGCCTCCGTTGCGATGTGCTTGAACAAGTTGATGCTCATCCGAAAACGCCGCCGAAAATAGCTTTCGGAAAATATCGGATTCTCATTGAAATACGACCGCATCAACTTCTCATGCCCTTCAATCCTTTATCCCCATAATTTCTGTCTACCAAACACCGATCCACCAATTTTTGGCTTCTTAACGGCGCGGTATGCTAATAGTAAGGATATGTTCTCCTCTTCCTCTTGGTCGTACTCGTCATCCGATGAATCATATGATGAACTCTACAAACATACATATGAAATTACTTAAAAGTACAACCTATAGTAGCTAAGATGTAGACAAAATCATAGCGGCTGGCCGGCGGAGGCGCATACCTTGCGATCAAATCGGCGAGCATCTTGGCTGCGCCATTCGATAGCAAGCTCGAAGACGTCGACATGGCGACGGCGACGCGGGGTATGTAGAGGAGAAGGCGCGGGCGAGGCGGAGAGAAGCGTCGGCTTGTACCCGTCGGTGGCGACGGCGCCCGTTCGGTACAGCGCGGCGGAGCGGCCGCTACTGCAGGCAGGAGGCGCGGGCGAGGTGGATCTATGACGCGGCGGCGAGCAACAGCGGGGCTGGCGGCGGAATCGACCGGAGGCGGCGGGATTTCGTGGCGGCGGGCGGCGGCGCAATGGGAAATGGAGGGCGCGGGCGCGGGGAGAGTTTTTCGGCCATTGGGTCTTCGCGCGTGCGTGGAGCGATGACGCGCGCTGTAGCCTGTGCCCAAAGTTTAGCGTGCGATTGTGCAAAAAGCCGCACGCCTTGAATTTTTTACAGCGCCACGCCGTTTGCCGCGCCTGCTAGAGGAGCGATTCCACCCCCACGCGCTGCAAATCGGCGCGCGGCCTATATAGCGCGCCTGTTGGAGATGCTCTAGCGATGCCATTTTGTGACTATTGGATTAGCGCAGTAATTTTTCTTTTTATCGAGAGATTATTAATTAATGCAGTAACTATGTGCACGATAGTCTGTTGATCTGTTGCAGTAGTAGCAATTTCGTTTAAATATACAGAATTCCTTCACAACTGTGTTCCACTGATTAAACTTCAGATTTCGGGCTGAGACATATACTGAACCAAGCAAGCTAGAAGCGCGTACATTATCCAACCAGATGTTAACTAATAACAAGCGGAACACGCGCATGAAAAGAAGATGAACTCTCGAGAGATGGCTGGAGCACGATCTATTTAAAGCCTAAACCTGATGCATCGTGCATGAATGTAAGTTTACTAATCGAAGCTGATGATGGTGGCGTGAGCCATGAGTACTTGCTCGAAGGTGGGGTTGAGCAGCACCTTGACGACGGCGAGGGCCTCCTCCTTGCTGCGGATGTTGGCGCCCTTCTCGAGCATGTCGGTGAAGGGCCCGCCCCACTTGCCCGTCCGGTTGGCGCGGATGACCTCGTAGGACATGGCGTCCCAGTGCTCGATGTAGGGCAGGTGCTCAGGGGCGACGCGGGACTCGGTCTCCCACCCCCTGCCAACGGTGTCGCTGATGGGCTGCAGCCGGCCGGACTCGGACAGCATCACCTTGAGCGACGCCAGCGCGCGCTTGAGCGGCCCGAAGTCGGTGGTGGTGGCCGGGTCGTAGGCGGCGAGCACCCGGGCGGCCTGCTGCATGGCCTCCCGCCCCAGCGGCAGGTCCGGCAGGTTGGCGAGGCCGCCGATGAGGTCGTCGTAGCTGTTGCCGAACGGGAGCGGCGTGGAGTCCGGGAAGAGGTGGCCGTGGCCTGGGAAGGCCTGCCAGCGGCCGCGGCCGTTGGCGAAGCCGCCGATGGAGAGGTCGTGCGTCTCCAAGCCCACGGCGATCTTCTCGTCGACGGGGCCGCCGTACTCTGCGAAGCTCATCACGGCGACGGCAGGTACATCGTCTTTGGCAGCAGCCGCGGCTCCGGCGAGAGCGAGCATGAGGAAGAGGAGGAATGCAGGCGCAGCAGCCATGGCCGATCGGTCCACCATCTCTTGAAAATGGAACTGAAATACTCCTATATATGATGGGAGGCAAGGCAATGGACAAGCACGTCGCGACCGATCGTATTGCACAACTGACTGCGCCTGCTAGAGGAGGAGAGATGCAGCGCCAGCAGCGTGAACGGCACAAGAACAGTGTGACTACTGAGATCAGGTGGAGCACATTTTCTGACTCCCAACTTTGTTAACGATCTAACTGACATGACAATGTGTGTCTTGTGGCTATTGGATTAGTGTAGTAATTTGCCTTTTTGGAGGAAGATTAATGTAGTAGCCACGTGCATGAATAGTTTGTTGATCTGTCATAGTAATTTCGTTAAAAAATATATTGAATTCCTTCACAACTGTTATGACGTCATTTTTGCTCCGGATCTTCAGTTAGGGCATGAGCATTGGTTTAGACGGATGATGTCTGTAGTACAATTTATAGACAATATTATAGATAACTTATACAACAGTTTGTCTGTAACATAGCTATTTTTAGTAATACCTATGTAAGTACAAGTTACAGACACCACTCATATAATAACAAAATTATCGTCTATAAGTTGTCTGCAAGATTTCTATAGACTGTCTACAACTTTATAGACAGCCTCACTCTCTCTCCTCTCCACATCATCAGAATCACGTATAACCTCCTCTTGCAGACAGCTTAGTCAGCATTATTGTACATGCCCTTAGTAATACTTTCATGATCTTTCACTGGTCTCTTCCGTAGTAAGACAAGCATCAAGACAGGGCCAGCCACTAGCCGCCGTGGGAGCAAGTCCAGTAGAGAACGCTTCCTGGAGATAGTACCGGGAACCGTTTTTTGTTTCTCTCTCCTAGGGCTGGCGATCCCCATGGCGGCTGCCTTCCCTAGGGTTTGAATCAATCTCTGAGTCGCCCTTGCGAGTGCGATCTCTTCCTCGTTCCCTCCCGTCTCTCTCAGGTATCCGAGTGGATCCTCCCTCTGGCCGTTTTGCTGTCTCGGGACGATCAAGGGGTTCTCCTGGAGAACTGCCCGTCCTTGGTTAGCTACGGCTTTGGCAGGGTCGATGATGACGGGTCCACCAGCGACGAACGGGAGCGGCAAGGCGATGGCGATGCCTTCCTCGACGGGGGGCGGTGTTTCCGGGGGGAGTGTACATGGGACTCCTCCACCTATGGCGGCGGCGACCGGATCTGAGGATCACGTCTCGGAGATGATGGGACGTCTCCGCCTAACGGCCGCGGAGGCTGCTGCAGTGGTGCTAGACGATGGAGGCGAGGATATCCGTGTCCATTCTCGGTGGGCGATCATCGGCAAGGTGCTTTCTCCGAATAAACTGCATATTAGCACGATCTCCGCGGCGCTGCGTTCTGCGTGGGGAACCCCGCGTGGCCTTTCTCTGAATCCGGCCGGTGATAACTTGTTTGTGGCTGAATTTGGATCGAAGGTGGAAAAGTGTCGGGTTGTTGATGGTCCTCCCTGGGTAGTGGGCAGACATGCGGTGCTACTCCAAGATTTTGACATCGATCAGAAACCCAGGGATATGGTGTTCAACGGTTTGAAGGTTTGGGCTCGGATAATCAACCTTCCTTTTGGTTACATGCACAAGAAATGGGGTGCGCTGATTGCTAGTTCTCTCGGTATTGCTGGGTCTACTCCTGTGGTGGACTGCGATGACATGGGGAGATGCTGGGGTAGTTTTATGCGTGTCCACGTGGAGATCGACATTGGCAAACCGCTCCTACGGGGAGTCACTGTCTTCTCGCAACGCCGGAACGCAACAGATTGGTTTGATGTCCAATATGAGAATCTTCCGTTTTACTGCCACTCATGTGGAGTTGTTGGTCATTCTTCTCTGGAATGTTCAAACCCGGGAGAGCGAGATGCAGAGGGAAAGCTGCCTTATTCAGCTGATCGTTTGTGTGCACCAGATGAGAGGAAAAGGAGAAATCAAGGTACACAATCTTCAAGTGGTTCTGCAGCAACTGGGCAGGGCAGATCATATACACAACCTACATCAGATAGGGCTGGTCAGTCAGCTAATGGAAGTGGGGGGCCTCGGCAGCAAGGGAAACAGGACGTTGGTGGTGAGGTTTCATCTCCAAGTAAGAAAAAGCAGCCGCGTACCCGCGCCACAGCTAAGTCAGGGAAGGGTATTTCCATGAATGACCCTGCCCGTGGCAATAGTGTCTCAGCAGTAGGACAAAAACGCAAGTCACAACAGATTTATCGTGCAAAAATCCAGCCTGTGATAGAACCTGTGATAGAGGCTGCGGTTGTGGATCCGATGTCAACCTTGATGGTTCACCGGGGCGCTCAGGCTAAGAAGGCAGACGAGATTTTAACTGATGATGATGTGAGCACGGATTCCAATAAGAAGTTGAAGAAGAGTGGTAACAATGGGTCGGCGGATCAGGCGGGAGCTGTTGAGCAGCCCCGCCACACGCAATGATACTTCTTTGCTGGAACTGTCGTGGACTCGGGACGAACGCGACAGTTGGCGAGCTCCGCTGGTTGGTGAGAGTTCATCGTCCCGCCCTCCTCTTTCTTTCAGAGACAAAGATGAGGGATTCTAGAGTACGGAGTTTCATGTGGTCACTTGGATACTCTGGATGTTTTGCTGTTAGCAGTGTTGGCCAAAGCGGTGGCTTGGGTCTGTTTTGGTTGTCCTCTATATCAGTTTCTATTCAAGGTTTTAGTAGCCGGTGCATTGACACGCTTATTACACCGGAAGGAGGAATGACTTGGAGGGCATCATTTGTTTATGGGGAACCGAGGCGTGATCTTCGACACGTGTTTTGGGACCTCCTTCGCTCGTTGCGATCAACCTGGAATGGACCGTGGCTGTGTTGCGGCGATTTCAATGAAGTTCTTAGTCAGAACGAGCATGTGGGTCCTCGTGATCGCACTGATGCTCAAATTATGGCGTTCCAGGAGTGCCTACAAGACTGCAGTTTGTTGGATCTCGGTTTTGAAGGGCCAAAATTTACATGGACAAATCGTCAGGATGCCAACACCAATATTCGTGTGCACCTCGATCGGGCTGTTGCAAACGCCGATTTCCAGAGCATGTTCGAGGATTGCACTGTCGAAAATATTATCACAGCCTCTTCAGACCACTATGCGGTCCTTGTTATTCTAGACAAAAACCTGAGGAGGTCTGCTGGTCAACCTGTGTCACACGGTTTTAAATATGAAGCTATGTGGCGAAAATCATCTGAGTACAGAGAGGTTTTGGAGTCTGCATGGTCGGCTGGCAGTGATAGTTCGCCCTCGTTGCGCTCGACCTGGGATAATCTGAATCGTATGGCACCCATGTTGAAGGACTGGAGTCGAGCCACTTTTGGTTCGGTTCACAAACAAATTCGCAAGCAGGAGCAGCAGCTACTCTACCTTCGGGGCCAGCCTGTATCAGATGCTAATGTGATTGAGGAACGTGATATTGAGCGCAAGTTATGTGACTTGTTTGATTGTGAAGAAACTATGGCGCGTCAAAGATCACGAGTGGAGTGGCTCCGGGAGGGAGATAGAAACACCGCATATTTTCATGCGAGGGCATCAGCGCGACGGCGTACAAATAAAATCTCTACTCTAGTGCGTGATGATGGCTCAAAGTGTGAGACACAAGGGGAGATTAAAGGTATGGTGTACAAGTTTTATGAACAACTTTTTTCTTCTGAACCTTGTGACTCGGTGGATGCATTTATGGACTCTATTCCTGTCAAAGTTACCGCTGATATGAATGCCGATCTATGCAAGCCGTACACCGACAAGGAAATCGAGACTGCACTTTTTCAGATGGGGCCAACTAAAGCACCAGGCCCAGATGGTTTCCCGGCGTTATTCTACCAAACGCATTGGGATTTTTTCAAAACGGAAATTTGTAATGCCGTGAGGAGCTTTCTTTGTGGAGGAGAGATTCCAGAGGGTCTATGCGACTCTATTATTGTCCTTATTCCCAAGGTTTCCAAGCCGAAGCATCTTAAAAATTTCAGACCCATCAGCTTGTGTAACGTCCTCTACAAGATCGCCTCCAAGGTTCTAGCAAATAGGCTCAAAGTGTTTCTTCCGGATGTTGTTTCTGAACAACAGAGCGCCTTTGTTCCGGATAGACTTATCACAGATAATGCCTTGATTGCTTTCGAGTGTTTACACACAATTCGCAACCAACAATCCAAGAAACCCTTCTTTGCTTTGAAAATTGATATGATGAAGGCGTACGACAGGGTGGAATGGAACTATATGGTTGCCTATGTAAGCTTGGTTTTGACCCCTCATGGATTCAGACGGTGATGAGATGTGTAACATGTGTGCGCTATGCCGTTCGTGTGAATGGTGGGTTAACTGAACCAGTGGTTCCATCAAGGGGTATTCGTCAGGGAGATCCTATCAGTCCATATTTGTTTCTTCTTTGTACGGAAGGTTTGTCATGTATGTTGCAACAACGGGAGGACCGAGGTGAGCTCTATGGAATTCGCAATGGTCGACTTGGTCCCCCTATTTCCCATCTACTGTTTGCAGATGACAGCATCTTCTTTGCTAGAAGTGATAAAAGGAGTGTGATGGCTCTTAAGGACACAATCAAGATATACTGTGCTGGCTCAGGCCAGAAAGTTAATCTTGAGAAATCCTCGGTTTTCTTTGGTACACACCATGATGACCAAGTGAAAAATGATGTGAAGACAAGCTTGGGAGTACAAAGCGAGGTGTTGAATGATCTATACTTAGGCATGCCGACGTCGGTTGGTCGTTCTCCCACAGCCACCTTCAAGTTTCTCTATGACAGGATATGGAAATGCATCAATGGGTTGACTGATAAGCCTCTCTCGCGGGCTGGGAATGAAGCTTTGCTCAAGTCGATTATCCAAGCAATACCAACCTTTGTCATGAGCTGTTTTAAACTCCCGCTTACCACATGTGATAAATTTAGATCTATTATTGCCAATAGATGGTGGGGTGAGGAGGATGGAAAGAAGAAGATTCACTGGAGATCGTGGGCATGGTTGTCAACTCCAAAAGGCTTGGGAGGCATGGGGTTTCGCGACTTCGCCCTCTTCAACCAGGCGATGCTGGCTAAGCAGGGTTGGCGCCTGTTAACTGACCCTGGATCTCTTTGTGCGAGGGTTCTCAAAGGAAGGTACTTCCCTGACACTGATTTCCGGCATGTCCCAAAGCCAAGAACATCGTCATACACGTAGAGAAGTATTCTTCATGGGAGAGATCTTCTAGCCCAGGGTGTTCGGTGGGGCATTGGTGATGGCAAGATCACAAGATAGTAAGTGACAACTGGTGCCTCGGTTCCTCCAGAGCTGAAACCATCTTCACCGATCCTCAAGTGGCGGCGATAGCAATCGCTTATTAAATGAGGATGGAAGCGAGTGGTGTGCAGAAACGGTCCATGCTTTATTCTCCCCAGCAGTGTCAGCACAGATCCTTCAGATTAGTCTTCCTCGCCGTGGTGGGGAGGACTTTGTCTGCTGGCCATTCACAAAGCATGGCATCTACACAGTTCGTTCTGCTTATTATTTTGCTCGTTCGGTTAAATTCTTTCGCACTCGAGTAGAACGGGCAAGGTGTACATCAAATGTGCAGAGAAGCATTGGAAATCTATATGGAGCATTAAAGCGCCAGGAAGATGAAAATTCATTTATGGCGTTTTGCTCACAATCGCCTTCCAAGCGGTGTACCGATGAAACGCCAGTTCCAGAGACAGGACCGTGTGTTACGTGATCGCGTGGAAGACATCGAGCATGCAATGTTGTCATGCCAGTATGCGCGAGTGGTATGGCGGTCAGTGAAACAGCACATCCCTCTGCAGCTGATGCGGAAGAGCTTCAGGACACACAAACAATGGATCTTCGATTCCCTCGCTCGGGCCACTGATCTGCAAGCAGCCACACTGGCTGTTGGTTTTTGGCAGATTTGGGAAGCAAGGAATGAAGCTCGCAGAGATGGTGTTTTCCCAAACCCGACTCGCACGTGTGGGAAAATTGTCGCTTACATAGACCTGATCAAAGCAAACCTGCTCAAACAGGAGTCAGACCAAAGGCGTGTATCTAAAGCTTCACCTCTCAAGTGGACGCCACCACCTCCGGATTCTGTCCTTGTTAATTCTGATGCGGCGATTTTCAAGGACTCCAAAGATATGGGTGTTGGTGTTGTCATACGTAATCATCTGGGGGCTTGCACTGTTGCTTGCCGTCAGTTTTTTGCAAGGACACCTGAACCTGAGTATGCAGAAGCTATGGGACTTCGTCAAGCTGTCATGCTTGCTCGTGATGAAGGGGTATCCAAAGCTTTTCGCGACGGACTGCCTCTCGCTGATCCAACGCCTCGACTCCATAACCAGGGACCGGTCGTCTGTGGGAATTCTGGTTGATGATATCAAGTTCTTGGCCAAAGATTTTCTGTCCGCCTCTTTCATTCATGTGAGGCGGGAGTTGAATGAAGCAGCACATCTGTTAGCTAAATCTTGTTCTTCTCTAAACCTTAGTGAGATTTTTTATTCTATTTCGGATTGTATCCGGGGGACAATTTGTATTGATGTTATTTGATCAATAAAGTGCTGTTTCTGTCAAAAAAAAAAGACAGGGCCAGCCGACCAGCTGGTGTATGTACAACTGCGATGGCATTGGCAGAGATGGTAGCAGCAAAATTTATTAAGGCCATTTGCTTAGGTATCAAAAAACGGGGCCATGGTCAAATGGATTTTTCAAATGAAAACTCAAATTGGTTCAATCGGTTAACAAGCTTCACACTTCAACGAATTGTGGTCGCCTCGAATTCTCGATCTACTTGGCATATCTCAAGGTCGACCTACTCTCCAACGGTGGGCGCCGGGGCAAATGCACCGGACATCCTGATGGGCTGTATGCATATATATCCATTAACATTTTACTAGTATTAATCTGAGCACTACTGGAAATTTTCTGATTCTCAACAAAATAGCAATACATATTTTCTTTTCATACCGACAGCCACATATCCATCGTTGCATTTTCTACACTGGCAGCCTAATACCCCACCTTTTCTGTTCAGGATTAATTCACAAATCCACAGATCATGAAGCAATGAAATGGTTTCCACAACAAATAACCTTTACCTCGGTGAGAAAAGAACTCACTTTACCGCTAGTACCACTCTCCGGAGACTGTCTTACAATCTTGGCATAACAATCTCCGTCAAAAATAACTTGAACGAAGTCGTTATAAACAAACTACTACTGTATAACTTTGCCAGGCAATTGATCAACGCAGAGGTTAGTGAAGTGGTACAAGAATGTTCCCCTACTTATATTATTTCTAGCTTACAAGTTACAGGAGAGTGCTGGTCAGCTTATGCACATCACGGCTGACAACGCAAGCTGGAGGAGACGCCAGATGAACAGCAACGACATATTACCAATACTTCGTCAAATTGGAAGCTTATCTCAAGGCACGTTGGGGAATATAGGCCGAGAAAACTGCGGACAACAGGTCAAAGACAACAAAGTCAGCACTAGCGATAATGTACAGAAATTTATTACTTTGTAAAGGGCATGATAAACTGGACGTTACCATCAGATATGTTGAAGGACGACTTCCGCGCAAAAATTTCTCTGGGGTCTAATGCTATATTGGATAATAAGATTTTATCCAGGTTTCCTTTTCTGCAAATCAAACACGAAGATTATGTTTATTAGCAGGCTTGAGATGATGTACCAAAAAGAAGCACCCTCGACCGAAAAATATTTATATTTCAAAAGGGAGGAACAAAAGGTAATATGTCATTTATTAAAGGAGCACAACAGATGATACTTTGAGTTTGCCATTTGCATCAAAATGCTTATCAATATTAAAAAGAATCCTGCTGTCAATTATGTAAATAATAATTCCATAGTTAATTCAGGTTGAGCTAGCTCAAAGTAAAGCAAGTACAGTTCATGTAAACCTCATGATGACAATAATAAGCAGAAGGCATAAACCGTATCATATGAGCAGATGGGATTTGTTAAGTCAGACACATACTGAGCCCAAGAAGGAACAAATTTCATTCTGCGCCTTGATTCTTGTTCATCTTCGAAGTCATCATCATCCTCCTCGTCAGAATCTTTGAATGGTGACATGTTGTACGACTGGCAAAAAATTCAAAAGCATAAGAGCAGAGAACTCATAATTAGAGTGGTTGCTCATTTAGAATGAAATAAATGAAAAACACTACTAACTGAGACCAAGGTCAAACAAGAAATCAAAACAGCTCTGGTTGACAACCCTCTTTTGCTTTGCCCCAACTGCAACAAAGCTACAGATGTATGTGTATTCTAGCAATCTGAACACTTTCTAAGAATTACAGTCTCAAATTGGAAAATTTTTAAGGTACAGTTACGCGTATCTTGCTGCCAAAGTTTCTCTTAACATGTTAACAACAAACTGACAAACATGAGTAGAAGAAATTATCAAGTGATTATTCCAAAAAAAACTTCCGAGGTAATAATAAATCAGCATATTCAAATTTAATACATTTTAAAATTTGCAAATAGGTAACATATCAGTTGTGGGGCAATATCAAAGATGGATGAGCAGTACCAATGCATGCAGATTTACAGATGATATCTAATATATCTATATCAGTTCTGCATGCTGAAGTTAAATAAAGAGCATACCTCCTCGAAACTGTTTGGGATATTTTCCTTAGCATCAGATCCAAAACTTGCAGGCCTCTCATCTACTGCAACACCTTTCTCGTCCTTACTTCTATTGCCCTTGTATCGAAGGGCCGGTTCAGTAGTATCTTCAAGTTTAACTTGGTTTTTGCCTACATCGACCAAATTCTTCTTTGGCTCCATATTATCCTGCCATGATCAAAATATTAGAAAACAAACACCCCTCTCTGTCCAAGAATATATCACATATGACTCATGGGAACCAATTTTCACTATCACTTCAAATGCATTAACTAAAAGACCGAAATATTACATTTTGGAAGTCCTTTTCATATCCAATATTTACCATTTGCATACGATCAACAGAGAGGTTTACCACACATATTATAAAAATAGCAAATATTTCTACATGGTATGTTGTTTTGAGGAAAAAAAGATATATAGTTTATACTCACAGAAGCTTTTTGACGAGCATCTTTCTCATCCTTCATGCCTCGCCGTCTATCAGGCTGCTTCTGTTGCTTTCGAGCTTCATCAATGCATTTTCTTTTTTTCATCGTTTCCCTCTTTTCCCCTTCTTCCCTCTGCCTCTTCTTACTGGCCGCATCAACTTCTCGCTTCTTCTTTTGTTCCTCTTCGTCTCGTTTCTTCTTTTCCTCTTCATCTCGTTTCTTCTTTTGTTCCTCTTCAAGTTTTTGTTTTAATTCCTTCTCACGCTTCAGTCTTTCACGCTCTACTTTTGCAGCCGCTTTGCGCATTTCTTGCTCCTTTAGTTTCTTCTCTTCAAGACGTTTTGCGGCTTCAGCTGCCTTAAGAGCCTTCACCTTAACGTCCTTTTTAACTGCAAAGAATGGAGCCCCAGTTGTCGAGGCCATTATGAGCACAACTGAACATGTTCTAATCAAGCTTAAGAATCACTAATGGATTTAACATATAGTTTGAAACAAATAATGCAACTAAAAAGAACACTTACCACCAGCTGTTGTAGGTTGAGACTTCTGTTTTACAAGAGGTATAAAAGATGTCATATTGGCAACAATATTGCTAGGCTTAGATTGTCCGTCAACATTTGCTTCACTCCTGTGTCTCACATTTCTGCTATTTAGTTTTTCTGCCGTGCCTAATCTGCCCTGAAGAGAACAAGATGATTTCCCTTCTCTGAGTTTTCTCTTAACTGAAGTAAGATGACTATCTTTTGGCTTAATTTTGTCATGATCATTTCTGATATTTGAATGATGCTTGAGCTCACTACTGAAAGATTCTACACTCAAGTCTATGTCATCTGTATACATGCATCTTGTTGAAAGAGACGGAGATTTTCCATCGTTTTGACATAATCCAGTGATATCCTGGAGTGCTTTTCTGCCAGATGGCCGCTGGTATGAGCAATTCACATCTACAGATCCAGGTAACCTATCTTGGTACTCATCCTCTTCCGGGATGCTGTTTTCTTCATCAATTCGGAAGCATTCAAGTTCAGGAATAGAACCCATATGTTCTGAACCAGATCCAGATCTTGATGACAGTTTCTGGGCGCTATATTTTTCAACTGATGGAGTCAACGGAGTTTCATTGATCTCTTGTCTGCTGTTAGCATCTGAGGAACATGAGGCTACAGCATCAGAAACAAAAAAGGTATCAAGTTCCAATCCACATCCAAAAGAGTCCATAATACTGCGACTGTCACTAGCACTGTATTTTTGCAGATCATCAGAGAAGGAATAGTTTCTAGGTTTCCCAGACAAAGTTTCGCAGACACCACTTGCTGAATTAAAACCGTAAAGGGACTCAAACGGCCTTTTTCCGATAGTTGGGCTGTCAAATTCAACTGGAACATCAAAGCTCTCGAATTCTGGCATTGAATCGTCACATTCAAACGATTCATCATCCAATTGCCTTGAAACAGCAGCACCAGACAACAAATACCCCTTTGGGTCATAACTTTTATATTTCCTACCGGGTTTAACAGTGGAGCCATAGCATAATTTCTCACGAAATAATGCATTTGGAGCAGATGCTTGTTCACCATGTTGATCTAAAGTATAACTTGAAAGTACAGGAAACAATTCCATTCCAGAATAATTTTCTGGATTTGATATTGCAATTGGAGATGACATTTTATCCATCTGAAGAGTTGGACATGACATTTTATCCATCTGAAGAGCCATTTCCTGGTCTGCCACACTTGCATTAGTGGCATTCAGGTCCTGACCTTGTAAGCAAGTATCTTCCTGTCAACAAAAACAACAAGTAGTAAATACACTAACATTCACTAGAACCCATAGAATAGCAGGTACAAAATGAAGAGTGGGCAGATTCTAAATATAATTGCTAATGAAGTCATATCCAATACTAACTGGTGTAATAGAACAACAGACCCATCAAGCCAAACTACATGGATGTTGCCAACTTGCCATGCTGTATGCGATTTATTTGTTCGTTGGTACGAAATCATGATGAGACGTGCATGAGTATTCCTATTGGCTGTTGCTTAGAGTAGAGAAGAAATTATATGGACAGGTTAAATGACTGGATTCATGAATGTCAGACCAAAGCATCCAAAGAGGAGGCTTTACCAATCCTGCAGCCAATACCACTAGTGTACAACTTCGCCATACTATTTTGCAAGAAAAAAATACAACAGGGTGATCAAGAATAAATATTTATATGATTCAGAGAGAAAAGGGAACTCGTAGTTTGGTACACTTGCTCAACACATACCTGTTGTGTGCAGTTTTCCTCATTATGAGATAGGATGCCAGAGCAGCAAGGCAAAGAAGCAGTTGTTGTTAGAAACTCAACTTCTAAATTATTTTGTATCTGTTCTTGAGAATTGTCGAAGACCCTTCTCTCCATTGTACTCCTGCTGGTGCTTGCACTAGGTGAGTTATCAAGGACAACATTTAATAGGCTAGTCGTATTCCTTCTTCCACTGGAAGAATACCGATTTCCATAAACGTCACTTGCAACTGAAATCTTGCAGTTGCTTGCAGCATTATCCACCTCTGAGTCCAGAGACATGCTCTTGCAGGATTCTGAACTCCTTAAGAAGTAACGACCTGACAGTTGGGATTTCTCTGAGAAATTTGTCATGGTTAACATATCACCAGCAATGCCAACTTGGTGGTTTATAGACAATGAATTTGCGCAAGGAGTCCTGGAGAGTTCAAAGCCTGATTGGGACCTCATTCTTCTCCTTTTAGATGACAAACCGTCATTTACTTGAACATCTTGAACTGACCTCTTCTGGTCAGAAGCAGCACTGTTTTTGTCTGACTTGGTCAGATTAATTTTCTCATGTGATGCTGCAGTACTAAAGTATTGAATAGAAGGTTGTGAAGACTTCAATTTATCGCTATCTGCTGTACACAAAAATGTATTTTCTTTAACAGCATTCTCCAGACGAGAGGTGTCTTCTGTTCCTGCAAGATAATAAGCAATGTAAGGACATGACAGAATAAATTTTGCAACAAAAGACAACTTTCAAATATATTGTACAAATAGCAAGCGTTGTACCATCTTGACACAGATTTTCAGCCGAAGTCATACTGTTCCTTTCAGTTGTATGCACTTCGCTGGTTCTTCTAGCTGAAATGCAGCTCATAACTTCGGGCACTGCAGATTCATCCTTTTTGTTGCTGACGGAAATGTCGCATGCATTGGTCAAAGCTGAGAATTTTACCTTATCGCCACCTGACTTTCCAGAATTGCAGATGACTGCGTCATGTGCTGGCTTTACATCGAGCATCTCATTTTGTGAGCCCAGAGAAGCATGGCTCAAGGGAGTATCCACATCTGCCTCATCTAATTCTAAAGATGTTCTGGCCAAGAAATGTTGCTCCTGAGATAACTCATTTTCTTCAGATACAGAGGAATTCACAACAGGACAACTACTGGAATGTGTGCCATTACTTTGTGTTTTATAAGGAGAGAGGCTTGTGTCATAAACATCAATCAAAGTACTAGTCTGAGGTTGAAGCTTCTCTGGACATACAGCAGACCTTAATAGGGAGCATTGTCCATCCTCGTCATTTATGAGTGAATGCGAGAGATCCTCACAGCCATCCGCCTCTAACAAATCGTCCAGCAATATTCGTGACGATGCAGGAGCCTCAGAACTAGTATCAGCTAGTTGCGTAGGTGGCTCCAAAGATTCACTGTATGGAACATCAGAGCATTGTTGTTCAGAAGACTCAGGACTCTGAGTGATGATCCGATCTGAAAAATCGTCCAGTCGTTCTATTATTCTTCCAGTATCTTCTACAGTATGTAGTGTATCCCTTTCAACCAGTAATACACTTGTAGGATTAGGTACTTTAGAGGAACTGGTCGGAGATTGGTCCTCCTTTACCAAATGTGTGCCAAGACTGGAACATTCCAAAACACTTTCCTGCAGCTGCTTCACTGGTGCACTGCCAGGGTTCAAACATCCTGATTCCACGCCATCAAGCAATAATCTGCCCATAAAACGAGTAACTTGCGAACAGCTGGTAGAAGGTTGGTCTTCATTTGAAGAATGTGCTTTAGCATGATCAGAGTTGGCACTTCCCAGAGCACATTCTGGTTGCTGCGTTGTTTGTTCGCTTGCAGGATTCATGCAGACCGATTCAACATCATCGAATTGAAGTTTTTTTGGCTCAACCGACAAATAAGTTTCAGGGAGTGCATGGCCCATACTGCCTGTAACTTGCACTTCATTTAAAGAACGTGCCTCAGCAAGATCAAAATTGGCACTTCCCAGAGCACACTTTGGTTGCTGCATTGTTTGTTCACTTGCAGGATTCATGCAGAATGATTCGACACTATCGAATTGCGGGTTTTTTGGCTCAACCGACAAATAAGTTTCAGGGAGCGCATGGCAACCACTGCCTGTAACTTGCACTTTATTTAAAGAAGGTGCCTCAGCAAGACCAAAATTGGCACTTTCCAGAGCACAATCTGGTTGCTGCATGGTTTGTTCACTTGCAGGATTCATGCAGACTGATTCAACAGCATCAAATTGAAGCTTTTTTGGCTCAACCGACAAATGAGTTACAGGGAGTGCATGGCACACACTGCCTGTAACTTGCACTTCAAGCAAATTTCTAACAGGACAATTACTAGGGACCTTGACATTATTGTCAGAACTGGCAATCTGGTTCTGCGAACAATCCAACTGAACTCCTTGATTTCCAAGATCACCATCTTTGCTGCGCTTGAAGGATTTGGCTGATCTATCCTCATTGGAATGAAAACCATTCTCCTGACCAATCAAAGAGGTTGTTGTTCCAGCATCGTTTGCACCGTCACCACATGGTTTGGAGGATAACGATGCAGCTCTTCTTTTCGAGCCTACAGTCACATGTTCGGACCTCTGTGTCCTGTCTTGCACAACATCACTTCTTCCACTGTTTGCCCCTTGATCCTTCTCACGTGAACGATCCTCAATACGCCGCTGCCTTGACCTGGAACGCTTTACCACAGAGAACAAGTTGACTTCAGAAGCATCCTCAGCAAGCTCCTGGTCAACTGAAACCTGCTTCTGCTGAGGAACTTCATGCTGGTTAGCATCCAGAGTGTCACAAATAGTCTCTAGACCAGCGTATCCATCTGGAACCCCCACACTTCTGAAGGAAGTGACAGGAGCAGCTCTTGGCAGAAAGACAGTCCTACTGGTCGCTGGTGTAGTAATCTGGCTTCCGGCGAAAAGAAACTCCGGAATAATCGGCTTGCCGTTTAGCTCTGCACATAAACAGGCAGTTCATTATATTATACGAATAAAAGGTGACAAAGAAATGTGGAAGAGGGTAAAATCACACAGCATGGGTGGCCAGAAGGTTAAGCAAATGAAGAATTGGAGTAAAATTTTCTGACAAATTTCTGAAGCACTAACCAGTCAGTCTGTAACTCACGAATTTCTATAGCATGTACAGTGTGCCCCACTCGATTTCTAAGCCAACAGCACCTAATCCTACCCGAAATGTTGACGGGAATGTTGAACAACGCTAGAACAAAACCATCTGTGAGTTAATGCGGGCAAATCTGAGACTATTGCCAAAGAACTGCTCGATCCCCAAACCCAACCCAACCCAAACCCTCAAGAATCGAGACACCCAGGCGCTAACCCGGAGGGGGGAGGGGGAGTGAGCGAGGGGGAACGGCACGCACCTTGCACACCACCGGCGCAGGAGGGGAAGAGCCACGGCGGGGGGCGGTGGCCGTGGAGGTGGAAGGCGCGGGCGAGGGACTGGGCGTGGGAGTCGACCTGCTGCCGCATCTGCGCGATGACCGAGTCCCCGCTCTCGAAGACCTGCATGAAGAGAGACTCCATGGCCGGCTGCCCGGAGTGGTCGCGGAGGAAGGGGCTGGGGAGGGGGCTAGGGTTTGGGCATGGAGGTGGATCGGCTCGCTGGAATGGGGAGAGAGATGGCGGAGGGCCCGAAAATTTTGAATCGGGAAGTTGGGGAAGACAAATCTGGGAGCGAGACCGGTGAGGTTACGGCCGGCGGCCTGGCCGCCTGAGGTGGCTGCTGGACGCGTGATCGGACGACGGACGGCCAGGATCTAAGCTCCCGTTACGGATTTGTGACCGTTAGTTAGTTTTGGAATGTTTCGACTTAACGGTGTGGCTCGTCAGTTTGGTGGCTTCGAAGTTGACACAGTCCCACTGACTGGTGGGCTAATATGCTAAGTGGACCTCACCTATCAGTGTAAACAGCGGATTCTCAAAAGAGTAAGTGTAGGCGCTGCTCCCTAGCTACCTCCATTAACGCTATCTTCAGTAACGCCAATGAAGGTGAACATGTTTAACTGTCACGCTTTGGTTCTTTTCCTACTCCCAGGTACTTAGGTTTGGCAGCCCTGCTGTCCAGATGGTTTCAGGGGCTCCTAGCAGGCCTGGGAGCTTACCCCTCGGTCCTGGTGTGACTGAGGTGTTGGATCCGGGCCGATGGGCCTAGATCCGGTGATTGCCTTGCAGCTCTTCGAGTTGCGGAGTTGATTTGAGGGGCTCGTTATTTCGATCTGTCCAGGAACTGTTTATCTGGACTATCATTGCTCGCTTGTTTCGAAGGAGATGTCGTGGTGGTATCTACCCTGCGGGTTGTGTAAGATCTCGGAAGCCGGGGCGGTGGCCCTAGAAGGTGGACCGCACAGGTGTTTCGGCAAGCGGCGTGGCGGTGGTGATGACCTTGCTCTTTGGTCATGAGGATGACGAGGAGCTGGTGGCGGGAGATCCTGGTGTTCGCGTCGCTTCGGCAAAGGCGGCTCCCAGATCGTGTTTTGAAGGACCGACTTGGGAAAAGTGGACAATCTGTGTCCTGGATGTGGTTTCGAGGGTTTTTTTCAAGCGAAAGCTCAATGCTCTGGCGCCATCGGCAACAATGCATGTGGGTGTCGTTACCCTCTTGGGGCACAGGTGTGGGCACCTTATCCACATATGAACTTCAGACGAAAGCCTTTGGTCGTTTGATCTCGCGTCGCCGGCACGTTGTGTCGTTACCTTCTTGGGGGGCGTGGAGATATGGTTCATCGGTCTTGTTTTGGTGTCCCTGGTGGTAAGTCAGGGTTCTTCTTGTACCTTTTTGTTTTTATCTTTGATCTGTTGTGTAAGAGGATCTCCTCATCACTGTGTATCTATTCGACCGACTATAGCTTTATCTATAAAGCGGGGCGAAAGCCTATTTCGAGAAAGTACTTGGAGGTTTATATGAGTACTAGATGGAACCAACGCACTCCGCCGCCACATCCTCTACAGGGGTGTTCGCTTACTGGAGTATATATGGTTTTGCATTTGATTCGGTGTGGCTTGGTTCGGTTTGTGTGGTCTAGGCTTATTCATAGTATGCTGGAGGTTAGCGAGAGTAAACGAAACACCGTATCAATTAAATAAAAACAACCAAGAATTACGTCCTACGCACCCGAAATCCGCAAACCCACAACACACCCATGCACGGGTCTCAACTAGCCGGCAGCCACCGTAATGATGACCACCATAGATTTACATCACACAAATGCACAAATCCATACAAAAAACATGCCTCGTGCCCCGTGTCACCAGAACCAGCCCCTACAACACCATTAAGGGAAAAATATAGCAAACGAACTAAAGAGGGGGCGGCCCTAGAGAACACACATGGGTGCAGCGGCCGCACCGACGAAGTTGAGGAGGCGAAGAAGCGGGAGGTCTCCTTTCCTACAGTTCATACACTTCATCTCTCTCTCTCTCTGCGCTTGGGGGATGCACTTCTATACCTGCTTGCCCATTTATTTTCTGTACATGAATCTGCATCTATGGTGATGTACTGGTGTGTTATCTCATATATCCATGATGTGGTCTAATATTTGAATGTGCACTTTGTTCTTAGTTTTATTTGACTAGTAATTTTAGATATCCATGATGTGGTCTAATATCTGAACGTGCACCTTGTTCTTAGTTTTACTTAACTACTGGTTTTATATTACTGATGCATATATTAATATTACTTTGCGTATACCCAAACAAATAGTTCTGCTTTTAGAAGTGATGGCATCGTGGCTCTCCTCGCATGTATCATCACTTCATTGTGGAGTATTGTCATACGAGATATTGTTGGTGCTCTTTCTATGATCCGTAAATTATTATTGAAATCTGACCATCCTTGATTTATATAGTTCAGCTCTTCCATTTGATAATATTATTCGCAAATATACATTATTGAATAAATATTCGTGTAAGATTTTGTTCCATTGTTAAGTGAGCCCACCTTATTATCTGAGAAAAATCACTAGCATTATTCGAATAATTATGTTAAATGAACTTAGTTAGTTCTGTGATATATTTCAACAATGTTCTTAGACCTCCTTTTGAGTTGTAGTGGTCCGCAAAGTTGTAAGATTTAGATTATTAGACTATATTATCCATGTACCTAACTGCCTACACATATTACCCGTAAAAGAAATATTGGTTGATATTGTTTTATGCTTGTGCTTGGAAAATAATATACTAAAACTGTAGTAGTTTGAAAGTTGTTAACTAAAATTATTGCATTATATGTTTCTTGTAATCAAACAAACGTCAAGCTATGGTACCTGATGTCAATGTAGTGTAGAGAAAGACCAAAACAAGAATCTTGATCCCTGAGTTGGCTCTTCGGAAGTTTTGCTAATTCAGAAGCTATAACTTGTGAATTCTGAACTTTTTGTGTTAAGATATACATCCATGACAACCCATCAACTTATGTTTCTACTAGCTAAAAATGTATGATGGTTATAATGGTGCAGTTCTAAAAAGTCATAACATATTTGATAAATGATGTCATATTTTACATTTTTTACTCTTGTGCACCTTGAAGAAGTGATAAACTACATCATTTCCATATGCACATATTTTTGAAAATAGAGTTTTCCTTTGGAGTTGTTTTTTGCTTAGGGTTTCTACCCATGTAGACAAACTACCAAAGGGAAAGGGGAAGATCTCCCCCATGGGAGAAGTGAAGGTGTTAGTGCCCTAGAGGCAATAATAGTATGATTATCAGTAATTCCATGTTCATTGTTAATGTTTATTACTCATGCTATAAATTCTTTGTGTATTGAATATGAGATTCGAAGGAAAAACTTATAAGCACATGTATATAAATATACATCATGTTGTTCCTAGTTCCGCCTCTAGCACTAGCTCATTTGTTCTGAGGTGATCCCGTTTTCTGATTATACGTATTGTTAAAGTAACAAGGATACCAACAAAAATGGGAGCACATTGTTAGAAGAACAATGGTGTTGAACTGATCCATTTATATGATTTACTATGAGATCATATCGTCAAAATTTATTAGTTTATCATCATAACATTATCATATACATAAGTCCTTAGACCATGAGAATATCAAGTGCCCTCATATTAAAAATATGTACTATGAAGGACAATCAAACATTATATGTAAAAGGACGATGATAAGGAGTGATCCTCCAGGTATGTTGGATAGTATGTCTAGGAACTTGGGTAATTCAAGAACAGGGTCTCTTGATCCTTCCAACGATAGAGAGATACACTAGCCCTATTGGAATTACGATGCCGCGTTATCATCTGCACAAACACTTTATGATAATGATCATAAGGATATCAGAATACAAAAACAAGTAAAGAGAATGAAACTAAAACAAGAATGACATGTATAGTGATCAAAGAGTTCTAATCACAAGGACACCAAAATCTCACCTCGGGTTATCAGTTGTATCAGGAAGCAAAGGGATTAGCATTTACATAAATGCAAGGTCCGCTTGAAGTGTTTTTGTGTATGCATGAGATCCATCACAAATGTCTATGGTCCCACTTTTAGTTATTCATCGAAAGAGTTTTGGAGTATGTCCATGTATTATCAAAACTACTGGGTCACACTCTTAAGATTATCCAATCATGTTGTGAGAGTATCTTATGGTATGTAGTTCAGAGATTTAATCGGAATAGTTTTGAAGACGACAAAACGGATTTGGAGAATATCGAAAGTGTTCAAGAGTTTTCCAAGAGTTTTGAAGACAGATGGAATTTTTTGGAGGTTAATATAGGGTTACATAAATGTGTAATGGACTCCTTTAGAAAGTGTTGGAATATGATGACCCACAAGTATAGGGGATCACAACAGTCTTCATGGGTAGTATTACCCAATTTATTGATTCAACACTAGGGGAGCCAAAGAATACTTGCAAGCCTTAACAACTGAGTTGTCGGTTCAGCTGCACCTGGAAATAGTTCTTGCTCACAGAAGTTTATCAGTAGCAACAGTTTGGTAGTAGCAACAGCAACAGCAAAAGTGAAACAGGAGCAATAGTAATAGTAACGGTAACAGTAGGATTCAACTGCGGTAGGCATAGAGATGGATGAACGGGTGTTCCATGGATGAGTCTAAACATGTGACTTCAAGAACTAGGGCATTGCAGATAAATAATAACAAATATCCAAGTACTAAACAATCCTATGCATGTGCTCCAAATATAGTCATACATGCTCGCAATGACAACTTGCACAACATCTTCTATCCAGCCAGCTCGTGGCAGCAGGGCCTCTAGGGAACTACTGACAATTAAGGTGCTCCTTTTAATAGAGCACCCGAGCAAAGAATTAACACTCTGTGAACACATGTGATCCTCACACCACAGCCATCCCCTCCGGTTGTCCCAATTATTGTCACTTTGGGGCCTTTGGATCCGGACAATGATATGTGTACACAACTTGCAGATAAGACCACAAACAATACTATCATAATGATTGAATAATAAGTTTAGATCTAAGATCATGGCACTTGGGCCCTAGTGACAAGCATTAAGCACAACAAGTTGCAACAAAGTCAAATAGCACTAATAGAGATACTAGGCACTATGCCCTAACAGATCTTATTCGATTACATGATAGAACTCATCCAATCCCTACCATCCCCAAGCCTACAGCGGGGGATTACTCACTCATGTATGAGGGAAACATCGGTGGTTGATGGATATGTGTTGGTGATGACGATGGTGATGATCCTCTCCAAATTCCCCGTCCCGGCAGGATGCCAGAACGGAGTTTCTGGATCCGAATCTTGGTTTTTGGTGGCGGTGGTGGAGCGGAACTCTTTCTGGAAAACTATCGAACCCACCTCAGTTTTTAGGTCAGAAGACAACTTATAGGCGCAGAGGGAGGCCGGGGAGCTGCTTGGGTGGCCAAACCCCCTCCAGGCGCGGGGTCAGGTGGGCTCGCGCCTGGGGTGGGTCTGGGCCCCCCATGCCTCCTCTATGTCTCCCCTTCTGGCTCCGTGGATCTTCTGGTGAGAAATAGTTTTTGGCATATTTTCCGGGATTTTTCTTGATAGTTCATTTTGTTGGAATTATGCCCTAGAGGCAATAATAAAGATGTTATTATTATAATTCTTGTTCATGATAAAGTTTATATTCCATGCTAGAACTGTATTAAGCGAAAACTTTGATACTTGTGTGGTTTATGAATAACACCGTGTCCCTAGTACGCCTCTATGGACTAGCTCATTGATTAATGATGGTTAAGGTTTCCTAACCATAGACATGAGTTGTCGATTAATAATGAGATCATATCATTGGTATAATGATATGATGGACAGACCCAAATCAAGCAGAGCAATTAGATCGTGTCATCGTGTTCATCTTTGCGAAGCTTTTTCTTATGTCAAATATTGTATTCCTTAGACCATGAGATAATGCAACTCCCTGGTATCGGAAGAAAGCTTTGAGGTCATCAAACTTCATTATAAGAGGGTGATCATAAAGGTGTCTCTCAGGTAATCGGAAAGTACTTGTTGGGTTGTATGTATCGAGATGGGATTTGTCCCTCCCAAGTCGGAGAGATATACTTCGGGCCCACTCGGTAATCTATATCAACACCGCTTGCAAGCACGTGGTTAAGGAGTTAATCACAAAGTGATATCGGATTACGGAACGAGTAAAGTACTTGTTGTGAACGAGATTGAACTAGGTATGTCGATGCCGACGATCGAATCTCGGGCAAGTAAAATATCGCGTGACGAAGGGAATATGTATATGGGATTAATTGAATCCTGGCATCGTGGTTCATACGATATGATCATCGATGAGTATGTGGGAGTCAATATGGGTTTCCAGACCCCGCTGTTGATTATTGATAGAAGATCATGTCTGCATATTCTCGAACCCGCAGGGTCACACACTTAGCGTGTCTCGACGCTAGGATAAAATGGATAATTGGTTTATGAGTTTTTGTTCGGAGTCTCGGATGGGATCCGGGACATCACGAGAGGTTCCGGAATGGTCCGGAGAATAAGATTCATATAAGGCAAAGCAGTTTTTGGAGTTCGGAAGTGTTTTGGATTGTTCGGTATTGTACCGGAAGCTTCTAGAACCTTCCGGAGTGGGACCAACGTGGCCCCACTTGTCGGGAGGGAACGTGGGACTACGAGGGAGTTCCCTGGCCGCATTGGGCCAGGGGCACAAGGCCCCATAGGCCCAGCCGGCCAAGCCCTAGGGAAACCCTAGGGAGAGCTTCTAGAAGGAGGGGGAAACTTGCCCCCCACTCCTCCCTCCTTGGCCGCCGGCCCTAGGCTTGGATGAGGGGCAAGGGGAAGCCGCCCACCCCTCTATATAAATAGGGCTGGGGGCGCACCCTTCCCCACACACCGCCTCAAGCCCTAGCCGCCCTGCTGCCCTCCTCTCTCTCTCCCTCCCGACTATGTGTAGGCGAAGCCCTGCCGCAGAAACTCTCCACCGTTTGCACCACACCGTCGTGTTGTAGATCCAACCTATCTCTCCATCCCACTTGCTGGACCAAGGAAGGAGGAGACGTCGAGGTGCCGTACGTTGATCATATCATTCATATGACTCATGCTTAACCTTTCAGTTCGTGTGTTCCGAGTCCAACTTCAACTTCAATGTTTTTGCTGAGAAAGACAAGCTTAAGAACAATGGGTCTAACTTCACCAAATGGTTCCGCAATTTGAGAATCATTCTCTCTGGCGGACAAAAGGACTATGTCCTTGAGAAAGCGCTAGGTGACGCCCCTGCTGTAGATGCGCCGGCTGATGAGAAAGTTGTTTATCAGTTGCGCAAGGATGATTATGGTGTGATTAAGAGCACCATGTTGTTTGCTATGGAATCGGACCTTCAAAACCGTTTTGAGGAGTTCCCCGGGCCCTTTGAGATTCTTGAGGAACTGAAAACTATGTTTCAGACTCAGGCCTGTTCTGAGAGATATGAGATCTCTGAGAAATTCTTCAACTGCAAGATGGAGGAAGGGAGTTCCGTTAGTGAGCACGCCATTAAGATGTCGGGCTACACTCAACGCCATGAGCAACTGGACTGCAAGATTCCAGAGGAGCTCAAGATTGATAGAGTTCTGCAATCACTCCCTCCTAGCTACAAAGGTTTTGTAGTTACTCATAATCAGATTGGTTCCACTCATAGTATCACCGAGCTCTTCGCTAAGCTGAAAGCTGCGGAGGTGGACATCAAGAAAGATAATCATGTGTTGATGGTCAACAAGCCCCCGACTTTAATAAAGGTAAGGGTGCAAAGAAGCCCTTCAAGAAAGGCGTAGCGCGTTGCCCTATTGAGAAGAAGCTCAAGTCCGGACCTAAGCGGACCTTTAGGTGCTTCTATTGCAAGGACAAGGGTCACTAGAAGCGCAACTGTCCGAAGTACTTAGCGGACAAGAAGGCTGACACCATCAAAGGTATATTTGATATACATGTTATTGATGTTTTCCTTACTAGCCCTCGTTGTAGTGCCTGGGTATTTGATACTGGTTTAGTTGCTAATATTTGTAACTCGAAACAGGAGCTACGGAATAGATGGCGGCTAGCGAGGGATGAGGTGACGATGCGCGTTGGCAATGGATCAAGAGTTGATGTGATGGTCGTCGGCACGCTCTCCTTAGATTTACCTTTGGGATTAGTTTTAAACCTCAATAGATGTTATTATGTGCCTGCGTTGAGAATGAACATTATATTTGGATCGTGTTTATTGCAAGATGGTTATTCATTTAAATCGGAGAATAATGGTTGTTCTATTTATATGAGCAACATCTTTTATGGTCATGCACCTGCTATGAATGGTTTATTTCTTTTGAATCTCGAAAGAGATGAAACACACATCCATAACATTGAGGCTAAGAGATGCAAGGTAGATAGTGATAATACTACTTATTTGTGGCACTGCCGTCTAGGTCATATTGGTGTAAAACGCATGAAGAAACTCCATTCTGATGGACTTTTGGAGTCTCTTAATTTTGAATCATTTGACACGTGCGAGACGTGCCTCATGGGCAAGATGATCAAAACCCCGTTCTTCGGAATGATGGAGCGAGCAACGGACTTGTTGGAAATCATACATACCGATGTATGCGGACCAATGAGTGTTTCGACGCGCGGTGGATATCGCTATTTTCTCACTTTTACTAATGACTTAAGTAGATATGAGTATATCTATTTAATGAAACATAAATCTGAAACGTTTGAAAAGTTCAAAGAATTTCAGAATGAAGTGGAAAACCATCGTAACAGAAAAATTAAATTTCTACGATCCGATCGTGGAGGTGAATATTTGAGTTATGATTTTCTCACGCATCTTAAAGCAAGCGGAATAGTTTCGCAACTCACACCACCCGGAACACCACAACGCAATGGTGTGTCTGAACGCCGGAATCGAACTCTATTAGATATGGTATGATCAATGATGTCTCTTACAGATTTGTCGTTATCATTTTGGGGTTATGCATTAGAAACCGCTGTATTCACTTTAAATAGGGCACCATCTAAATCCGTTGAGACGACACCGTATGAACTGTGGTTTGGTGCTAAACCTAAGTTGTCGTTTCTTAAAGTTTGGGGATGTGAAGCTTACGTCAAGAAGTTGATGCCGGACAAGCTCGAACCCAAAGCGGAGAAATGCGTCTTCATAGGATACCCTAAGGAAACTATTGGGTATACCTTCTATCACAGGTCCGAAGGCAAAGTGTTTGTCGCAAAGAACGGATCCTTTCTTGAGAAGGAGTTTCTCTCGAAAGAAGTGAGTGGGAGGAAAGTAGAGCTAGACGAGGTTGTTGAACCTTCTCTTGAGTTGGAGAGTAGCGCAGCACCTGAAATTGTTCCAGTGTCGTCTGCACCAACAATAGAGGAAGCTAATGACAAGGATCATGAAGCTTCGGACAATGATACTACTGAATGTCGCAGGTCGACAAGGTCGCGTGTCCCTCTTGAGTGGTACGGCAACCCTGTCTTAACTGTCTTGTTAGTAGATGACAGTGAACCTACGAACTATGAGGAAGCGATGATGAGCCCAGACTCTGAGAAATGGCTAGAGGCCATGAAATCCGAATTGGGATCCATGAGTGAAAACCAAGTATGGACTTTGGTGGACCCTCCTAGCGACCGAAAGTCCGTTGAGTGCAAATGGATTTTCAAGAAGAAAACGGACGCGGATGGTAATGTTACTGTCTATAAAGCACGACTTGTCGCGAAAGGTTTTCGACAAGTTCAAGGTGTTGACTACGATGAGACTTTCTCTCCCGTAGCGATGTTTAAGTCCATTCGGATTTTATTAGCAATTGTTGCGTTTCATGATTATGAAATATGGCAGATGGATGTCAAGACTGCGTTCCTCAATGGCAACATTGATGAAGAGTTGTATATGATGCAACCCGAAGGTTTTGTCGATCCTAAGGATGATGATAAGGTGTGCAAACTTTAGCGTTCCATTTATGGACTGAAGCAAGCATCTCGGAGTTGGAACCTTCGTTTTGATCAAGTGATCAAGAGCTTTGGATTTGTTCCAAATTGCTACGAAGCTTGTATCTATAAGATAGTGAGTGGGAGCTCAGTGACATTTTTGGTACTATATGTGGATGACATATTGATTATCGGAAATGACATTGACATTCTTAACGATGTGAAGAGTTATTTGAATAAATGTTTTTCAATGAAAGACCTAGGGGAAGCTGCTTATATATTGGGCATCAAAATCTATAGAGATAGACAAAGACGCCTGATAGCTTTAAGCCAAAGTACATACCTTGACAAAGTTCTGAAAAGGTTCAGAATGGATAAGGCAAAGAAAGGTTCAGTGCCTATGTTGTCAGGTAAGATATTGAGCAGGGCTCAGTGTCCACTCTGATGGCGATAGAGAAGCTATGAGCAAAGTGCCTTATGCCTCGGCCATAGGATCTATCATGTATGCCATGCTATGTACTAGACCGGATGTGTCCAATGCTCTTAGTTTGACGAGCAGATACCAAAGTGATCGAGGAGTGGAACACTGTACAGCCGTGAAGAACATCCTAAAGTATTTAAATAGAACTAAAGAAATGTTCTTAGTCTATGGAGGCGATGAACAGCTCGTCGTAAAAGGTTACGTCGATGCTAGTTTCGACAACGACAAGGATGATTCTAAATTTCAGACAGGATACGTTTATATTTTGAATGGAGGAGCTGTGAGCTGGAGAAGCTGCAAGCAAAGCGTGATCGCGGGATCTACCGTAGAAGCGGAATACATGGCTGCTGCATAAGCGTCAAGTGAAGGAGTTTGGATCAGGAACTTCATCACTGAGCTTGGTGTGGTTCCAAGTGCCTTGGACCCACTGGAGATATTGTGTGACAACACTGGTGCCATAGCACTGGCTAAGGAACCAAGATATCATCCAAAGACCAAGCATATTAACCGCAAGTTTCATATAATCCAAGATTATATAGCAGATGGAGATCTGAAGATTAGCAAAGTACATACGGATCTAAATGTCGCAGATCCGTTGACTAAACCTCTTCCATGAGAAAAACATGATCAGCACCTTAGTGCCATGGGTGTTAGATTGTTGCCAGATGTAAACTAGATTATTGACTCTAGTGAAAGTGGGAGACTGTTGGAATTATGCCCTAGAGGCAATAATAAAGATGTTATTATTATAATTCTTGTTCATGATAAAGTTTATATTCCATGATAGAATTGTATAAAGCGGAAACTTTGATACTTGTGTGGTTTATGACAACACCGTGTCCCTAGTACGCATCTATAGACTAGCTCATCGATTAATGATGTTTAAGGTTTCCTAACCATAGACATGAGTTGTCTATTAATAATGAGATCATATCATTGGGAGAATGATATGATGGACAGACCCAAATCAAGCAGAGCAATTAGATCGTGTCATCGTGTTCATCTTTGCGAAGCTTTTTCTTATGTCAAATATTGTATTCCTTAGACCATGAGATAATGCAACTCCCTGGTATCGGAAGAAAGCTTTGAGGTCATCAAACGTCATCCTACGAGAGGGTGATCATAAAGGTGTCTCTCAGGTGATCGGAAAGTACTTGTTGGGTTGTATGTATCGAGATGGGATTTGTCCCTCCCTAGTCGGAGAGATATACTTTGGGACCACTCGGTAATCGATACCAACACCGCTTGCAAGCACGTGTTTAAGGAGTTAATCACAAAGTGATATCGGACTACGGAACAAGTAAAGTACTTGCTGTGAACGAGATTGAACTAGGTATGTCGATGCCGACGATCGAATCTCGGGCAAGTAAAATATCGCGTGACGAAGGGAATATGTATATGGGATTAATTGAATCCTGGCATCGTGGTTCATCCGATATGATCATCGATGAGTATGTGGGAGTCAATATGGGTTTCCAGACCCCGATGTTGATTATTGATAGAAGATCATGTCTACATATTCTCGAACCCGCAGGGTCACACACTTAACGTGTCTCGACGCTAGAATAGAATGGATAATTGGTTTATGAGTTTTTGTTCGGAGTCTCGGATGGGATCCGAGACATCACGAGAGGTTCCGGAATGGTCCGGATAATAAGATTCATATAAGGCAAAGCAGTTTTTGGAGTTCGGAAGTGTTTCGGATTGTTCGGTATTGTACTGGAAGCTTCTAGAACCTTCCGGAGTGGGACCAACGTGGCCCCACTTGTCGGGAGGGGCGTGGGACTACGAGGGAGTGCCCTGGCCGCATTGGGCCAGGGGCACAAGGCCCCATAGGCCCAGCCGGCCAAGCCCTAGGGAAACCCTAGGGAGAGCTTCTAGAAGGAGGGGGAAACTTGCCCCCCACTCCTCCCTCCTTGGCCGCCGGCCCTAGGCTTGCAGGAGGGGCAAGGGTCAGTCGCCCACCCCTCTATATAAAGAGGGCTGGGGGCGCACCCTTCCCCACACACCTCCTCAAGCCCTAGCCGCCCTGCTGCCCTCCTCTCTCTCTCTCCCTCCCGACTGCGCGTAGGCGAAGCCCTGCCGCAGAAACTCTCCACCATTTGCACCACGCCGTCGTGTTGTAGATCCAACCTATCTATCCACCCGACTTGTTGGACCAAGGAAGGAGGAGACGTCGAGGTGCCGTACGTGTCCATCTCTCGGAGGCATCACCACTTGCGGTGTTGGATCGGATTGGATTGCGAGGAGGAGAAGCGAGTACCCCCCCTCGTTCCGCTGTGCGAATCTTCAAGGGTATGAAGATCTCATCTACCCCTCCTCGTTGTTTGCATCTCCTAGATTAGATCTTGGCTTCCCTGTTCGCATCCGTAGATTTTTTTTGATTTACTATGCTGCGAAACCCTTCACATTTTCTGCACAAAAACAAGACACCAAGGTAATTATGTTGAAAACAGCGTCAGTCTGTGTTAGTTGTATCCAAATCACACAAGTTTAGAGAAGAAACAATAGCAAAGTGTTTGACAAAGTAGATACGTTTTGGACGTATCAACTCCCCCCAAGCTTAGCTTATTGCTTGTCCTCAAGCTATTCAGTTGAAAACTGAGTGCGATAAAAGAACTTTCACGAACACTTTGCTTCATATGATGTATATATTCTCAGCACATGAATAGATACTTAGACAATTCATAATAAATAGTATGCAACTAAATATACTCAATAGACATTGCAAGCTATGAAGAGAAACCAACTCAATAATAATAAGTAGCATGAAACATAAACATAAGCAACATTGCAATGCTCATAATAAGGTATGGTAGAGTGGTATCTCGCTTGCCTTGGTTTGAAGAGCACAATATAAATGCCAAGGCACCTCTGAAGTTCACATGAAGACTAGAAGTAAAGATATCAGAGATACAAGCATCAAAGTCATGACATAATTAACCAAGTTTTGGAACAACACAAGAATGACAACTATGCTCTTAAGAAGGTGCTCATAGAATAAGTGGTGACTCAACAAAGTTGTGAAAACGGTTTTGTGAAGGTTTGAAAGGCTTCCAAATATTGAAAGGGAGTTACTCATTAGCTTTGAGCTCCCATTGCCCCTATCATAGGCATCTTCATGTGGTTAAGGTGAAAGTGAGGTCCACTCTGAATCATATGGTTGACAGACCATAGACTAGAAATCCCATGTCCCTTGAGTACGAGGGTCACTCCGCATGCTACTCAACTTTGGTCACCTGAAATTTCTTCTCATTGTAAATATATGCATATCATCGAGAACCGCCAACAGGGTACCCCTTGCACATGGTACAGGAGCTTTCCCATAATCAAAATGACAAGGCAAGCAGACAATGAGCATCTCAGCAATCTTTTTATTTACCACATGCATAGATTTTTATTGAGGATGCTTCATAGATGCTCATTATGGTGATGCTGCAAGTTCCCACCATGATTAGGCATGGCTTAGGATACCGGCCCAGGCATTTCTCTAACACAATGTATAAACTCCATGAACTCACAACCTCCCCTTTTATTTCACATCGTCGACATCCGTAAACAAAAGAGCAAGGAATCAACTGGATAAGATATCCAAAACGTGTTGAAAGCGTTCCCCGTGACAGCACGATTCTGCTGACTCCCAGCATATAATTAGCAAGCATATAACTTTCATGGACAAGTCACAATGGTTCAGAATTATTAAGCGCAAAGAATAAAGTGTGCCATCAAGTTCGTGAGAGCTTTACTAACTAACTTTCTCAAAACAGACAAACATTTTATTTTGGAAGAAAACACGGCATGTAGAATATGCACTGAGGTAGCAAATGATGCTAATAGGTAGGTATGGTGGACACGGCTGGCAATATTGGTTTTGGGAAGTTGGAAGCACAGGTAGAGCATATACTCAGTGCAAGTGAAGGCTAGCAATAGAGAGGGAGCGACAAACGAGAGAGCAATAACTGTCATAAACATGCTTGCAACAAAACAGGACTAATTATGGCATGAAAGTGATACAAGAACTCTGAGGCAAAATAAATCATCGAGGCTTACTGACTATTGATTAGTCATATGCATGCATGAGCATGTGCCAAATCGATTCACATAAACAGTCAGAGGGGGATACCACAATGTCATACCAAAGTATGAATAAAACAATGCAAGCAAACATTCATATGACATGCTACAAACTATTAGCAAGTTGGGCTAATCATAAACAAGCAAGAACTACTAAGCATCCATAATGACATACACCTTACACAAACAGGATAAGCATGCTCACAATGAAGAGTATATGTACAAAAATTAAACAAATAGAGTTCGTTACCAGCCTCTTACCACACCACAAGTTGTCTTAATCTTCATTATTGCTCTTCACTTGTGTGACTTGAATGATAACATGAAACCAAAATCCACTAAGGACTGCTGAACCCTGCAAAGAACTCACAAAACCAAAGAAGACCAACAAATATTTTTGGTGTTTTCGAATTTTTAGAAACAAGCAAACAAAGAAAAACCAAACAAAAACAAAGCAAACCAAACAAAGCAAAATCTTTTTGGATTTTTATTTTAAGGCAAAACAAAGCAAAGAAAGAAAGAAATAAACCAAGAGAAACAACAAATTTGTTTTTGGTATTTTTGTGTTTTTGAGAAAGCAACAACAAAAACCAAAAAGAAAGCGAAAACAATGGATGTACAAAGAACCGACCGAACATGACACACATATATATATATATGAGTGTGATTTTGGTGTACCTCCCCCAAGCTTAGGCTTTTGGCCTAAGTGGGGCTCCATCCCATGGTGCCCAAGTAGATGCACCTCCGTAGTATGTCGAGGAATCTCCCTCGTCCTGGTACGAGCTTGAGGCCTCCCCGATATAGTGTACCGCGGGGTCATATGAGGGCGCTTGCCCCTGATAGTGCCCGTGGAAGTTGAGAGAGCGCAACTTGTCATCCATCTCCGCCTTTGTATGTGACCAAGGTCCCTGAGAAATACTGAATAAAGTGGTTTTGGTAGAGGGTCTCTCTCTCTTCCCCATCAGAAAACAGCATTCTATAAACCAAGTTCTCAAGAGTAGAGCTAGTGGTGACAAGTGGTGCGCCTTCATGGCAGCAACATCAAGCCTCAGAGGAGCCAAAATTGTATCATGTGGATCAACAAAACTGTCCAAGGTAGCAGCAATACGAGTAGCAATAATTCCTCCATAAATGGGTCTCTTAGCAGCTAAACGACGAGCAATGAGGGAACCAATATTATACTTATCCTCACCGTAGAGCGCAACAGCTAAGAAGGCCAATTGATAGTTGGATATATTACTAGTGTTCTCCCTACCAAGAACACTGGTGGTAAGATAGTAGGCAAAGTACCTGATGGTTGGAAGTTGAATATTCTTTATCTTCCCTCGTTGAGCTCTACGGTCATTATCGTTGGTTATTCCTTGGTAAAGTTCTAACAGATCAGCAGGTAGAGCTGGAATATTCTTTGATGACCCGGTTGTACCAAGTCCCAGGGCCTTGCAGAATTTCTTCACTGTCATAGAATGAGCCCTGCCATAAATTCTGAAAGACACAGAAGGATTGAACATACTATTGGTAAAGGAGAAACTATCCACAAATGTTTTAGTAAGCAAAGCATATTGTGCACTCTCATCCTGCATGAAACTTGTTAGAACGACCTATTGGAATTATGCCCTAGAGGCAATAATAAATATGTTATTATTATAATTCTTGTTCATGATAATGTTTATATTCCATGCTAGAATTGTATTAAGCGGAAACTTCAATACTTGTGTGGTTTGTGAACAACACCGTGTCCCTAGTACGCCTCTAAGGACTAGCTCATTGATTAATGATGGTTAAGGTTTCCTAACAATGGACATGAGTTGTCAATTGATAATGAGATCATATCATTGGGAGAATGATATGGTGGACAGACCCAAACTAAGCGAAGCAATTAGATCGTGTCATCGTGTTCGTCTTTGCGAAGCTTTTCTTATGTCAAATATTGTATTCCTTAGACCATGAGATAATACAACTCCCTGGTATCGGAAGAAAGCTTTGAGGTCATCAAACGTCATCCTATGAGAGGGTGATCATAAAGGTGTCTCTCAGGTGATCGGAAAGTATCTGTTGGGTTGTATGTATCGAGATGGGATTTGTCCCTCCCAAGTCGAAGAGATATACTTCGGGCCCACTCGATGTCGATATCAACACCGCTTGAAAGCATGTGGTTAAGGAGTTAATCACAAAGTGATATCGGATTACGGAACGAGTAAAGTACTTCTTTGTGAGCAGATTGAACTAGGTATGACGCATCGACGATCAAATCTCGAGCAAGTAAAATATCGCGAGACGAAGGAATATATATATGGGATTGATTGAATCCGGCATCGTGGTTCATCCGATATGATCACCGATGAATGTGTGGGAATCAATATGGGTGCCGGACCCATTGTTGATTATTGATAGAAGATCATGTCCGCATATTCTCGAACCCGCAGGTCACACACTTAACGTGTCTCGGCGCTAGGATAGATTGGATAATTGGTTTATGAGTTTTGTTGAGTCCGGATGGGATCCGGGACATCACGAGAGGTTCGGAGTGGTCCGAGAATAAGATTCATATAAGGCGGCAGTTTTGGAGTTGAATTGTTAGGATTAATCGGTATTGTCTGGAAGCTTCTAGAACCTTCGGAAGGGGACCAACGTGGCCCCACCTTCCGGGAGGGGCATGGGCCTATGAGGAGTGCCCTGGCCGCATTGGGCCAGGCACAAGGCCCCATAGGGCCCAAAATGCCAAAGAGGGTTTAAACCCTAGATAGAGCTTCTAGAAGGGGGGTTCCTTGCCCCCTCCTCCTTCTTTGGGGCCGGTTTGGGCTTGGGGGAGGCTGGGGCTGCCCCTCTATATAAATAGGGCTGAGGCGCACCCCTATACACCTTCCTCCAACCCTAGCCACCTGCCCTCCTCTCTCCCTCCATTGTTTGTGGCGAAGCCTGCTGCAGAATTCTCCACCATATACACCACGTCGTGTTGTAGATCCAATCGTCTCTCCACCATACTTGCTGGTCCGAGGAAGGAGGAGGCGAGGTGCTGCGTGTGCATCTCACGGAGGCACCGCCACTTGTGGTGCTAGATCGGATCGGATCGCGAGGAGGAGGCGAGTACGACTACATCACCCACGTTAACGAGCGTTCATGCGAATCTTCAAGGGTATGAAGATCTAATCCAATCTCTCTCGTTGTTTGCATCTCCTAGATTAGATCTTGGCTTTCCTCTGTTCGCATCCGTAGAAAATTTTGATTTACTATGCCGAAACCCTTGATTGGTATCGAGCTAGATCTATGCGTAGATGTGTTTCACGAGTAGAACGCAACATGGTTGTTGCGCGTTGATGTTTTATGTTGCAAGCCTCTTGTTTGTGTTCTTCTTATGACATGGGATAGTGAGATTGAAGCGGTCCGAGGCCAACCTTACGGCGTCGTTCGCGAGACCGGCTCCGCACTTGGCGTGTGGCTTGTTCCACATGCGGTGGTGGATGTCGGTTTCTCTCACTATAGTTGTCATGGGATTAACACCGAGTTTGGCAACCATAATATCACCGTTGTGGCTTTCCGAGGTAAGAATCGTTCTTAGCATCTACTCCCATAAGCCACGTAAAACATGCAACAACAAAGTAGAGGCGTCTAACTTGTTTTTGCAGGAGTGTTTTCGTGATATGGTATGGCCCAAGATGTGATGTGTATAATGTATGCGATGATCATGTTTTGTAATGTTTCACGACTTGCATGTCGATGAGTACACAACCGCAGAGCCATATGGTTGTCTTTATAATTGTGTATGACCTGTGTGTCAACTTCTTATGCGCCATGTAATAGTTTCACTTTATCGCTAAGTAGTTAGCAATAGTTGTAGTTGTTATTCGTGGTGGAGGCAATCATGGTGGAGTGATGGAGATCATGCGGGAACGCACAAGATGGAGATCATTGCGCGAAGATTGGCTATACCATGTCACATTAAAGTTATATGCATGTGATGTTTATCCTTTTATGTATCTTATCATGCTTAGATCGCGACGGTAGCATTATAAGATGATTCCTCACTTAAAGATCAAGATAAAAACTGTGTTCTCCCCGAGTATACACCGTTGCAAAAGTTCATTGTGTCCAAGCATCACGTGATGATCGGGTGCTATAGACTCTACGCTCACATACAACGGGTGCAAGCCAGTTTTGCACACGCGGAAATACTTGGGTCTAACTTGACGAGCCTAGCATGTACAGACATGGCCTCGGAACACATGAACCGAAAGGTTAAGCATGAGTCATATGAATGATATGATCGACACTTCGTTGTCCACCATTGAAGCCACATCTCTTCTCGTGATGATCGGATTAGGTGTGGTGAATTTGGATCATGTTCACTAAACAACTTGAGGGATGTTGAATTTAGTGGGAGTTCATCTAGTAATTTTATTAAGTTGAACTATTTATCATGAACATAGTCTAATATGTACTTGCAAATACTGTAGATCACATGGCCAAGTCCAACTTCAACTTCGCGTTTTCTTTGAGAAGGAAAAGCTTAAAAGAATGGGTCTAACTTCACCAATTGGTTCCGCAATCTAAGAATCATTCTCTCTGGCGGTCAAAAGGACTATGTCCTTGGGAAAGCGTTAGGTGACCCCCTGCAAGCTATGGGGTGATGAGAAAGCATTTATCGATCGCGCAAAGATGATTATGGTGCGATTAAGACACCATGTTGTTTGCTATGGAACCGGAACTTCAAAATCGTTTTGAAGACTATCCCGGGCCCTCTGAGATTCTCGAAGAGCTGAAAACCATGTTTCAGACTCAGGCCCGTTCTGAGAGATATGATATCTCGAGAAGTTCTTTAAGCGCAAGATGGAGGAAGGGAGTTCCGTTAGTGAGCACGCCATTAAGATGACGGGCTACACTCAACGCTATGAGCAAGCTGGAATGCACGATTCCGAGGAGCTCAAGATTGATAGGGTTCGCAATCACTCCTCCCGGCTACAAAAGTTTTGTAGTGACTCATAATCAGATTGGTTCCACGATCGATCACGAGCTCTTCGCAGTCAAGGCCGAAGTGGACATCAAAAAGGATAATCATGTGTTGATGGTCAACAAGCCCACCTTCAAGAAAGGTAAGGAGCAAAGAAGCCCTTCAAGAAGGGCGTGCAAGCGATCTTACTGATGAGAAGAAGCTCAAGTCGGTCCTAATTTGGACCGAGTGCTTCTATTGCAAGGACAAGGGTCACTTTGGGCATCGTCCAAGTACTTAGCGGACAAGAAGGTGGCACCATCAAAGGTATATTTGATATACATGTTATTGATGTTTTCCTTACTAGCCCTCGTTGTAGTGCACGGGTATTTGATACCGGTTCAGTTGCTAATATTCGTAACTCGAAGCAGAGCTACGGAATGAGGCGGACTGCGAGGGATGAGGTGACGATGCGGCGTTGGCAGCGAATCAAGAGTTGATGTGATGGCCGTCGACGCACGCTCCTTAGTTTTACCTTCGGGATTAGTTTTAAACCTTAATAAGTGTTATTATGTGCCTGCGTTGAGCATGAACATTATTTCTGGATCATGTTTATTGCAAGACGGTTATTCATTTAAATCGGAGAATAATGGTTGTTCTATTTATATGAGTAACATCTTTTACGGTCATGCACCTATTGTGAATGGTTTATTTCTTCTAAATCTCGAAAGGGATGAAACACACATCCATAACATTGAGGCTAAGAGATGCAAAGTAGATAGTGATAATACTACTTATTTGTGGCACTGTCGTCTAGGTCATATTGGTGTAAAGCGCATGAAGAAACTCCATTCTGATGGACTTTTGGAGTCTCTTGATCTTGAATCATTTGACACATGTGAACCATGCCTCATGGGCAAGATGATCAATACCCCGTTCTCCGGTATGATGGAGCGGGCAACGGACTTGTTGGAAATCATACATACCGATGTATGCGTACCGATGAGTGTTTCGACGCGCGGTGGATATCGCTATTTTCTCACTTTTACCGATGACTTAAGTAGATATGGGTATATCTATTTAATGAAACATAAATCTGAAACGTTTGAAAAGTTCAAAGAATTTCAGAATGAAGTGGAGAACCATCGTAACAGAAAGATTAAGTTTCTACGATTCGATCGTGGAGGTGAATATTTGAGTTATGATTTTCTCACGCATCTTAAAGCAAGTGGAATCGTTTCACAACTCACGCCACCCGGTACACCACAGCGCAATGGTGTGTCTGAACACTGGAACCGAACCTTATTAGATATGGTCCGATCAATGATGTCTCTTACTGATTTGCTGTTATCATTTTGGGGTTATGCATTAGAAACCGCTGCATTCACTTTAAATAGGGTACCATCTAAATCCGTTGAGACGACACCATATGAACTATGGTTTGGTGCTAAACCTAAGTTGTCGTTTCTTAAAGTTTGGGGATGCGAAGCTTACGTCAAGAAGTTGATGCCGGACAAGCTCGAACCCAAAGCGGAGAAATGTGTCTTCATAGGATACCCTAAAGAAACTATTGGGTATACCTTCTATCACAGAACCGAAGGCAAAGTGTTTTGTCATGAAGAACGGTTCCTTTCTTGAGAAGGAATTTCTCTCGAAAGAAGTGAGTGGGAGGAAAGTAGAGCTAGACGAGGTTATTGAACCTTCTCTTGAGTTGGAGAGTAGAGCACACTGAAATTGTTCCAAAGTGCACTTTGCACCAACAATAGAGGAAGCTAATGACAAGGATCATGAAGCTTGACGATCTTGCTCTTGAGCGTCGCGGTCGACAAGGTCGCGTGCCCTCCCGAGTGGTGCAGCAACCTGTCTTGTTGTCTTGTTAGTAGAAGGCGGTGAACCTCGAACTATGAGGAAGCGATGATGAGCCCAGACTCTGAGAAATGGCTAGAAGCCATGAAATCCGAATTGGGATCCATGAGCGAAAACCAAGTATGGACTTTGGTGGACCCTCCTAGCGACCGAAAGGTCGTTGAGTGCAAATGGATATTCAAGAAGAAAACGGACGCGAATGGTAATGTTACCGTCTATAAGGCACGGCTTGTCGCGAAAGGTTTTCGACAAGTTCAAGGTGTTGACTACGATGAGACTTTCTCTCCCGTAGCGATGTTTAAGTCCATTCGGATTCTATTAGCAATTGCTGTGTTTCATGATTATGAAATATGGCAGATGGATGTCAAGACTGCTTTCCTCAATGGAAACATTGATGAAGAGTTGTATATGATGTAACCCGAAGGTTTTGTTGATCCTAAGGATGCTGATAAAGTATGCAAACTTCAACGTTCTATTTATGGACTGAAGCAAGCATCTCGGAGTTGGAACCTTTGTTTTGATCAAGTGATCAAGAGCTTTGGATTTGTTCCAAATTGCTACGAAGCTTGCATCTACAAGAAAGTGAGTGGGAGCTCGGTGACATTTCTGGTACTATATGTGGATGACATATTGATTATTGGAAATGACATCAACATGCTTAACGATGTGAAGAGTTATTTGAACAAGTGTTTTTCAATGAAAGACCTAGGTGAAGCTGCTTATATATTGGGCATCAAGATCTATAGAGATAGACAAAGACGCCTAATAGCTTTAAGCCAGAGTACATACCTAGACAAAGTTCTGAAAAGGTTCAGAATGGATAAGGCAAAGAAAGGTTCATTGCCCATGTTGTCAGGTAAGATATTGAGCAAGGCTCAGTGTCGAGCTACGGTAAATGATAGGGAAGCTATGAGAAAAGTGACTTATGCCTCGGCCATAGGTTCTATCATGTATGCCATGCTGTGTACTAGACCGGATGTGTCCAATGCTCTTAGTTTGACGAGCAAATATCAAAGTGATCTAGGAGTGGAACACTGGACAGCCGTGAAGAACATCATAAAGTACCTAAATAGGACTAAAGAAATGTTCTTAGTCTATGGGGGTGATGAACGGCTCGTCGTGAAAGGTTACGTCGACGCTAGTTTCGACACCGACAAGGATGATTCTAAATCTCAGACAGGATACGTGTATATTTTGAATGGTGGAGCTGTGAGCTGGAGAAGCTGCAAGCAAAGCGTGATCGCGGGATCTACAGTAGAAGCGGAATACATGGCTGCTGCAGAAGCGTCAAGTGAAGGAGTTTGGATCAGAAACTTCATCACTGAGCTTGGCGTGGTTCCAAGTGCATTGGACCCACTGGAGATATTGTGTAACAACACTGGCGCCATAGCACTCGCTAAGGAACCAAGATATCATCCAAAGACCAAGCATATCAACCGCAAGTTTCATATAATCCAAGATTATATAGCAGATGGAGATCTGAAGATTAGCAAAGTACTTACAGATCTGAATGTCGCAGATCCATTGACTAAACCTCTTCCACGCGTAAAACATGATCAACACCTCAGTGCCATGGGTGTGAGATTGTTGCCAAATGTAAACTAGATTATTGACTCTAGTGCAAGTGGGAGACTGTTGGAATTATGCCCTAGAGGCAATAATAAAGATGTTATTATTATAATTCTTGTTCATGATAATGTTTATATTCCATGCTAGAATTGTATTAAGCGGAAACTTTAATACTTGTGTGGTTTGTGAACAACACCGTGTCCCTAGTACGCCTCTAAGGACTAGCTCATTGATTAATGATGGTTAAGGTTTCCTAACCATGGACATGAGTTGTCAATTAATAATGAGATCATATCATTGGGAGAATGATATGGTGGATGGACCAAACTAAGCGAAGCAATTAGATCGTGTCATCGTGTTCGTCTTTGCGAAGCTTTTCTTATGTCAAATATTGTATTCCTTAGACCATGAGATAATACAACTCCACAGTATCGGAAGAAAGCTTTGAGGTCATCAAAGCGTCATCCTATGAGAGGGTGATCATAAAGGTGTCTCTCGGTGATCGGAAAGTATCATTGGGTTGTATGTATCGAGATGGGATTTGTCCTCCCAAGTCCGAGAGATATACTTGGGCCCACTCGGTGTCGATATCAACACCGCTTGAAAGCATGTGGTTAAGGAGTTAATCACAAAGTGATATCGGATTACGAACGAGTAAAGTACTTGCCGTGAATGAGATTGAACTAGGTATGACTGATCAAGCGATCAAATCTCGGGCAAGTAAAATATCGCGAGACGAAGGGAATATATATGGGATTGATTGAATCCGGCATCGAGGTTCATCCGATATGATCATCGATGAATGTGTGGGAGTCAATATGGGTGCCCAGACCCTGTTGATTATTGATAGAAGATCATATCGCATATTCTCGAACCCGAGGTCACACACTTAACGTGTCTCGGCTAGGATAGATTGGATAATTGGTTTATGAGTTTTGTTGAGTCCGGATGGGATCCGGGACATCACGAGAGGTTCTGAGTGGTTGGAGAATAAGATTCATATAAGGCGGTGCAGTTTTGGAGTTGAATTGTTAGGATTAATCGGTATTATCTGGAAGCTTCTAGAACCTTCCGGAAGGGACCAACGTGGCCCCACCTTCCGGGAGGTGGCATGGGCCTATGAGGGAGTGCCCTGGCGTTGGGCCAGGGGCACAAGGCCCCATAGGGCCTGCCGCCAAAGAGGGTTTAAACCCTAGATAGAGCTTCTAGAAGGGGGTTTCCTTGCCCCTCCTCCTCCTTTGGGGCCGGTTTGGGCTTGGGGGAGGGCTGGCGCCCCACCCTCTATATAAAGAGGGCTGGGCGCACCACCCTATACACCTTCCTCCAACCCTAGCCGCCTGCTGCCTCTCCTCTCCCTCCCATTGTTTGTAGGCGAAGCCTGCTGCGAAATTCTCCACCATATACACCACGCCGTCGTGTTGTAGATCCAATCCGTCTCTCCACCATACTTGCTGGTCCGAGGAAGGAGGAGGCGTCGAGTCTTTGCGTGTGCATCTCACGGAGGCACCGCCACTTGTGGTGCTAGATCGGATCGGATCGCGAGGAGGAGGCGAAGTACGACTACATCACCCACGTTAACGCGTTCCATCTTGAATCTTCAAGGGTATGAAGATCTAATCCAATCTGTCTCGTTGTTTGCATCTCCTAGATTAGATCTTGGCTTTCCCTCTGTTCGCATCCGTAGAAAATTTTGATTTACTATGCCGCGAAACCCTTCACGACCCTCTCAATCAAAGTCATGAAATCATTAAGAATCCCAGCAGCTCGCAAGAAAGCTTGGCAAGGAAAGGTGGAGGGGTGCGCATCCCCTTCATCTCTCTCGTCACCAAATCGCGGAGTGATGAGATCCTCATTATATGAGGGTCTAGAACTGGTAGATGACCTTGGAAGCCTTGCCCTTCTAGGCGCATCACTCTAAAAAATGTCACCAAAGGTGTGGTGATCCATGACTTCCCTATTCTGAAATTTTTAAACAACCATCAACCAAAGTGATTTCTAAGTTGATAAATGATGAGCAACTACTATACGAACTTGCTAGAGGACTACACATGCATCCAAAACAAAGTTTCTAAGCAAATAACAAGCATGCAAGCTCAAACAATCTATCACCTATAAAAGCAAAATACTCAAGATACAATCTACCAATCACAAATCTAATTGGACAAGTGGAGGAGGCACATACCAAGGAGCAATCCCTCCAAAAATCAGCACTTGAGATGGGATGAACAATGAGATTGAAAATCGCGAGCAAGAACAACAAGAACTCGAGCTTGAGCAAGTTTTTCAGTGTTTTCGGGAGAGATGAAGAAGGTGACTTTGAGAGGCAGCCTGGAGGGGCCCAGGTGGGCCAAACCCCCCCTAGGCGCCACCAGTGGTGGGCCCGTGCCTACCACATGTGTGGTGGCCTGGGGTGTCCCCCTAGGTCACCTCTGGCACCTCTTTGCCCCTTTTTTCGAGGAAAATTTTATTTTGAATTTTTTGGGATTTTTCGGGAAACTTTATTTTTGGCCAATTTTCAAGGTATGAAAAGTGATTTTCTCGCAGAAACAGTTTTTTAGAAGAAGCAAAAGTAAACCAAAAGCCAAACTACAGGAGCTCTAAGAAACTCAAACAAGCAAACAACTAGCAAAACTAAAGCTAAAGCAAAGACTAGGAAGGAGAAAGGAAAAAGAAAGCAAGCAGAACCACAGTGAAAACATTATTTTGTTCATTAAAATCCTTTTGTTAACAAGGTTGATCAAGTCTTGTTACCAAAACAATCTTATATGAAACAAAACTTTGCATTCCACAAGGTGATTATGTTACCTCATACTTGATAGCAATGGTTCCAATCATAATAGTTTTAAAATTTTCTTGTGGAATGGGACAATATATTTCTCCAACCTTAATGCATTCAATATTTTCAATAGAATTTATGCAATATCTCTCAACAACCTTCTTGGGGAAATAGACAGTGTGCTCTTTGTCATTAATATTGAATGTTACTTTTCCTTGATTGCAATTCATGACAGCACCTGCAGTATTAAGAAAAGGTCTCCCAAGAATAATAGACATATTATCATCTTCAGGCATTTCAAGCACAACAAAATCAGTTAGAACCATGCAATTATGAGCAACTTGAACAGTAACATCCTCACATATACCAACAGGAATAGTAGTTGACTTATCATCCACTTGCAAAGATATATCAGTTGGTATCAACTTTTCTAGATGGAGTCTCTTATAGAGAGAAAAAGGCATAACACTAACTCCAGCTCCCAAATCACATAAAGCAGTTATAACATAATTATTCTTAATGGAGCAAGGAATAGTTGGTATACCTGGATCACCAAGTTTTTTTGGAACCTTACCATTGAAGGAGTAATTAACAGGTAGAGTATAAATCTCCTCATTAGGAATCTTCCTTTTATTAGAAACAATATCCTTCATATACTTTGAATAAGGAGACAACTTAATAGCATCAGTCAAAGGAATTTGCAAGAATAAAGGTTTTATCCACTCACAAAACTTGTTGTAGTATTCTTCCTCCTTTGACTTGTGTTTCTTACCTAGAAAAGGCATAGGTTTCTGCACACAAGGTTCTCTCTCTTTACCATGTTTATTAGCAATAAAATCTTCCTTAGTGTACCTAGTGTTCTTAGTGTGCTTCTCAGGTTCTTCCTCACCTTCCTCCTTATCAGGAGACTCATTATTATTACCACTCTCAGTTTCAGCATCAGAGACATATATACTATTAGGATCTACAGCAGGTTCAAGTGGTTCCTCAACTACTTTATGTTTCTTTTTCTTCCTCTTACGAGGACTACCACTATCTTCACCTTGTTGGGAATCCTGCTCTATGATTTTAGGGTGTCCTTCAGGATATAAAGGATCTTGAGTAGATGCACCACTCCTAGTTCTAATTCCATAAGCATGTTTATTTCCTGAAGCATTAACTAGCATATCCTTTTGTACCTTGGCAAGTTGATCAAGTTGGGTTTGAACCATTTGAAAGTGTTTACAAAGAATTTTAATATCATTAGAAGTTATTTCCACAATATCTTTCAACTCATGAATAGCTCTAGAGTTTTCCAATAACTGATTTTGAACTTGTTTATTAAAATAACCTTGTTTAACAATAAAAATGTCAAGTTCCTCTAAACATTGATCATGAGTCTTACCATAAGGAATATCACCTTCATCAAAGTGTTGGAGAGAGTGTACCTTAATAGTAGATGAGTGGGGAATTGGCTTACATAATTCTTCTATAGGAGGTAGATTCTTTACATCTTCAGCTCTAATACCTTTCTCCTTTAGACACTTCTTAGATTCTTTCATCACTTCATCATTTAATGCAATAACTCCCCTCTTCTTTGTTGTTGGTGCTGGAATTGGTTCAGTCATAACTGGTTCAGGAGTAATAGGCTCAGGTGTATTCAGCTCAGTTGAAGTCCAATCATCATAATTCTTACTTATCTTGGTCATTAATTCTTCAGCATCTGTAGGAGTCCTTTTCCTGAAAACACAATTAGCAAAGCTATCTAGGTAGGTCATAGAATCATCAGTTAGTCCATTATAATAAAGATCAAGAAGCTCATGTTTAGGTAATGGACATCCTGGATGTGCATGAATCAAGGCACAAAATCTTTTCCATGACTTAGGCAATTTCTCTTCTTCTCCCTGTTTAAAATAAAAAATTCTCTGCAAAGCAGCATGTCTAGCACTGGGAGGAAAATATTTATGGAAGAAAGAAGCAATCAAGCAATAAGGGATATCAATGGAACTAGGAGGTAATCTATTAAACCAAGCCCTAGCTTCTCCTTTTAGTGAAAAAGGGAAGATCTTAGCAACAAAGTACTTGCACATCTTAAAATCATTAAAGAACAAAGCACTCATAGTAGAAAGCTCATTCATATGAGCCACAACACTCTCATTTTCAGTCCCGCAAAAAGGTTCATTCTCAACAATATCTAAATAAGATAAATCAAGAGAGAAATCACAATCTTCATATTTAATATCTATGGGAGAAGTGGCAAACTTAGGATCAGAGAACATCTTAGGCATAATAGTACGTCTAGCAAGGAGACTCTTCATAGCACTAGTACCATGTGTGTTTCGGCACTCTTCAACAAAATCATCAGTGAACTCAATGTAACCATCATTAATATCATAACTCTCACTAGCCTCAGGTGAGCTAACAGGTGCAACAGTGTCTTCACTAGGAGTTTCGGTATTTCCTAGACTAGCCATAATAGCATCTAGAAAAGGACCTAATGAACCACTCGCATCAAGCATAGTAGAAGTAACATCATGAGTATCAAAAGCAGTTTCAGACTCAGCAGTAGTAGCAGTGTGTGTAGCATGTGTATGTGGTGGTGGTGTAATAAGCTTACTTATAACAGACGGTGAATCAAGAGCAGCAGAGGTGTTTAGGACTCTACCTCTTCTTGTAGTGGATGGTAAAATAGGGAACTTTTCCATCATGAGACTTCCCCATGATGAAAGGAGTAGCAGTGAACAATAATAGATCCAAGTGAACTTACAAATAAAGTTATGCTCCCCGGCAACGGCGCCAGACAATAGTCTTGATGACCCACAAGTATAGGGGATCGCAAAAGTCTTCGCGGGTAGTATTACCCAATTTATTGATTCGACACAAGGGGAGCCAAAGAATACTTGCAAGCCTTAACAACTGAGTTGTCAATTCAGCTGCACCTGGAAATAGTTCTTGCTCACAGAAGTTTATCAGTAGCAACAGTTTGGTAGTATCAACAGCATCAGCAACAGCAATAGCAACAATAACAGCAACAGTGAAACAAGAGCAATAGTAATAGTAACGGTAACAGTAGGATTCGAGTGCGGTAGACATAGGGATGGATGGACGGGCGTTTCATGGACGAGTCTAAACATGTAACTTCAAGAACTAGGGCATTGCAGATTAATAATAATAAGCATCCAAGTACTAAACAATCCTACGCATGTGCCGCAAATATAGTCATACGTGCTCGCAATGAGAACTTGCACAACATCTTCTGTCCAGCCAGCCCGTGGCAGCGGGGCCTCTAGGGAACTACTGGCAATTAAGGTGCTCCTTTTAATAGAGCACCAGAGCAAAACATTAACACTCCGTGAACACATGTGATCCTCACACCACAGCCATCCCCTCCAGTTGTCCCAATTATTATCACTTTGGGGCCTTTGGATCCGGACAATGATATGTGTACACAACTTGCAGATAAGAACACAAACAATACTATCATAATGATTCAATAATAAGTTCAGATCTGAGATCATGGCACTCGAGCCCTAGTGACAAGCATTAAGCACAACAAGTTGCAACAAAGTCAAATAGCACTAATAGAGATACTAGGCACTATGCCCTAACAGATCTTATTGTTGGAGATATGCCCTAGAGGCAATAATAAATATAGTTATTATTATATCTTTGTGTTTATGATAAATGTTTATATTCATGCTATAATAGTATTAACAAGGAAACATTAATACTTGTGTGAATTGTAAACTTAAATTGAAGTCCCTGGTATAGCCTCTATACTTCACTAGCTTGTTGGTTGATTAAATGATTGTGGTTTCCATATCATGAACATTGAGATGTTATCAACAACAAGATCATATCGTTAGGAGAATGGTATGGTGGACATACTCCTATTGATAAGCGTAGCATAAAGATCAAGTCATTTCAATAGTTCAATTGCTATATGCTTTCTGATACATAGTAACCTAATTCCTTCGACCATGAGATCATGCATATCACCTTTACCGGATGGATGCTTTGATGACATCAAACACCACACCGTAACTGGGTGGCTATAAAGGTGGCATTAAGTGTTCGGAAAGTATTGGTTGAAACACATGGATCAAGAGTGGGATTTGTCCATCCACATGACGGATAGATATACTCTGGGCCCTCTCGGTGGAATGTCATCCAATTATCTTGCAAGCATGTGACTTGGTCACAAGGGATCACATATCACGGGAACGAGAAAAGAGTACTTATCGGTAACGAGGTTGAACTAGGTATGGAGAGATACCGACGATCATAACCTCGGATAAGTAAACTATCGTGAGACAAAGGGAAATTGGTATCGTATGTAAGTGGTTCATTCGATCGCAAAGTCATCGTAGAAATATGTGGGAGCCATATGAATTTCCAGATTCCTCTATTGGTTATTGTTCGGAGAAGTGTCTCGATCATGTCCGCATAATTCACGAACCGTAGGGAGACACACTTAAGGATTCGACGTTGTTTTGAGTAGTTATGGTATTATGAGAAAGAGACCGAATGTTGTTGAGTCTCGGATGGGATCCGGATATCACGAGGTGATCCGGAATGGTCCGAGAATAAGATTCATATAAGGAAAGTCCGTTTGAGTTCGGGAATGATTCCTGTTTTCATCGGGAATGTTCTAGAAGGTTCGGATTGTCCGCACTCGGGGAGGTACATGAGTGTGTCATTGAATGATTGCATCATGTACTAAGTGTTCTTGCTGTTCCAAAAACATGAAAGTCAAATTGCCAGTTTGAAAGTCAAATGGCTAAAACAGGAAACTGTGGGAAACAGGAAACTGTGGGAAACAAGCAAGAGGAGTTGGAACCAACCTGGAGGAGGAGTTGGACTCCTCCAGGCCGGCGCCCAGGCCGGCGCCCAGCCCTAGGCCGAGTTGGGGAGGGACTCCCTCCCTCCCCTGGCGCGCCAAGGCCCCTCCACCTATATAAGGAGGGGCAGGGCTCCTCCTAGAGACACACAAGTTTCCACCTCTAATCTCAGGTTTAGAGCCGTTTGGTTTAGAGCTTCTAATTGCTTTAGCCTGCGGTTTAGAGCCTTCTAATTGGTGTGTCTAATCTCTAGACCACTAATAGCCCTCTCTCATAATCCACCATACTCGCTCCGGCTTAAGGCGAAGCCTGGGATCTCCCTCTACTTAGGTACCACGTTGTCTTGGGAATCGCGAGAGAGTGCTACAACCTCCATTTCTTTGGAACAAGGAGAGGAAGGTCTTCGTCGAATACCGCGATGTGACCGATCATGAGCGCTTAGGAACGCATGGCGGAAGGATCGTCCACGATCTTGAGATCGGAAAGAAATCGACTACATCACCCACGAGAATCCGCTCTTGTTAAACACTTTGGAATCTTCGAGGGTAAGTTATTCCATCGACTCGTTGCTACAATCTAGTAGATAGATCTTGGCTTGTTTGTTTGTATGCGATAGAAAATTTTGTTTTCCATGCTACGAACCCCTACAGTGGTATCAGAGCCGTGTCTATATGTAGATCTGTTGCACGAGTAGAACACAATGGTCATTGTGGGCGTTGATGCTTTTATTGTAGATTGCTTTTTGTGTACTTTTCATCTTGCGGTATGTTGGGATGAAGCGTCCCGGGATAACCTTACATGACATCGTTCATGAGACTTGCTCCACGCTTGACATGCAACTTGTATTGCATAAGTGGCTTTATGGTGCTGTTTCTCCTAGCATAGTTAAGATCCAATTTACAACGGGTAATCAACAATGCTAGTATCAATGTTGTGGTTCTTGTTCGTAAGTTAGAACGACACTTATTGAAAGCCCCAAACCACGTAAAATATGCAAAGAAAGTAGAGGCGTCTAACTTTGTTTTGCGAGGTGTGCGATGATGTGATATGGCCATGATTGTGATTATATTTGATGTATGCAACGTTCCTTATTGTAAGTTGGCAACGGCGAAGCCATATGGTTGTCTTTAATTTACGTTAAGACCCGCGTGTCTATTCAAAGTAGTTGTAATAGTTGAAGCCGGTGGACGACAACCATGGTGAAGCGTCATTGACCTTGATGCAATGCCGGTGATGATGGAGATCATGTTCGTGCTTGAAGATGGAGATCGGAAGCACAAAGAAGAAAGGCCATATCATATCACACATTATGAATTGCATGTGATGTTAATCCTTTATGCATCTTGTATTGCTTAGTAGACGACGGTAGCATTATAAGATGATCCCTCATGCACATGAATTTCAAATCATATAGTGTTCATCCTTAGTTAGCACCGTTGCTAAAGCTTGTTGTTTCGAAGCACCACGTGATGATCAGGTGTGTTAGATTCCGCAAGTGTATACAACGTGAGCAAGCCAGATTTGCTCATGCGGAAGCTAAGGTTTGATCTTGACAAGCCTAGCATGTACAGACATGGTCTCGGAACACGGATCACCGAAAGGTAAAGCATGAATCATATAGTAGATATGATGAACATGTTGATTGTTCGCCATTGAAACTATATCAACTCTCATGATGATCGGTGTTGATGTAGTGGATTTGGTTCGTGTGATCACTAAAACAATGTGAGGGATGTTGTTTTGAGTGGGAGTTCACCTAGTTTAATTTCATTAATTAATTTGAACTCAATTTGTCATAAACTTAGTCTAAACTATTGCAAATATGTTGTAGATCAATGGCAGCCCCTACCATCAATTTTAATGCGTTCCTAGAGAAAGAAAAGTTGAAAAACAATGGAAGCAACTTCGGATTGGTTCGCAATTTGAGGATTGTCCTCACGGTGGTAATTTGACCTATGTCTTTGGATGCACCATTGGGTGACCCACTGCGGTGATGCTTCCGATGAAGTAAAGAATGTTTACCTCGCTCGGAAGAATCAATACTCCATAGTTCATGTGCTATCTTGTATGGTTTAGAATCGGAGCTTGAGAAAAGGTTTGAAGAGTCGGACCCATATGATATTGTCGAGGATCTCAAATTGATTTTTGAGACTCATGCGGCAATTGAAAGCTATGAGGCTTCGAAAATTCTTTAACTGCAAGATGGAAGAGGGCAGCTCACGGTGAGCATGTGCTTAAGATGTGCAGACGCAAACAAACTTCAAAGCTTGGGTATAGTGATTCCTAATGCTTTGGGGATTTACCTGTCCTCGATCACGCCACCAAGTTACAGAACTTTGTGATGAACTACAACATGCGAACATGAACAAAGAGTTGCGAACTGTTTGCTATGTTAAAGTCTGCGAAGTGGAGATTAAGAAAGAGCACCAAGTGTTGATGGTCAATAAGACCACCAAACTCAAGAAAGGCAAGTCTAAGCAAAGGACACTTCAAGAAGGGTGGTAAGAAAGTTACCACGACGAAGAAAACCAAGGCTGGACCAAAGCCCGAACAGGAAAGTGCTTTCTTTGCAAGGAGAAGGTCCTTTGAGCGGAATTGCCCAAAGTACTTGGCGGATCGAAGAACGGCAACATCAAGAAGAAAGGTATATCGATATACATGTTATTGATGTGTATCTCACTAGTACTAAATGTAGTGCACAGGTATTTGATCTTGGTTCGGTTGCTCATATTTGTAACTCAAAGCAGTCTTTGCGAATAAGCGGAAGCTAGCGAAGAACGAGGTGACGATGCGGCGTGGGAAGCGGATCAAAGGTTGATGTGATCGCGGTCGACGCTACCTCTTCATCTACCATCGGGATTAGTTTTATACTTAAATAATTGTTATTTAGTGCTGCGTTGAGCATGAACATTATATCGGGATCTTGTTTATTGCGAGACGGTTACTTGTTTAAGTCGAGAATAATGGTTGTTCGATTTATATGAGTAATATGTTTTACGCACATGCACCTTTGATAGATGGTCTATTCTTATTGAATCTCGATAGTGGAAATACACATATCAACAATATTGAGGCTAAACGTTTGAAATCAGCGATAATTAGACCTATATGTGGCAATGCGTCTTGGTCACATTGGAGTGAAGCGTGAAGAAACTCCATTCGATGGACTTCTTGAATCACTTGATTTTGAATCACTTGAAAGATGTGAAGCATGTCTGATGGGAAAAATGACTAAGACTCCATTTTCTGGTATGATGGAGCGAGCTACGGACTTATTGGAAATCATACATACCGATGTGTGTGGACCAATGAGTGTAGCATCGCGCGGTGGTTATCGTTATGTTCTTACCTTCACGATGACTTGAGTAGATATGGGTATATCTATTTCATGAAACACAAGTCCGAAACTTTCGAGAAGTTTAAGGAGTTTCAAAGTGAGGTAGAGAATCAACGTAACAAGAAGATTAAATTTCTACGTTCTGATCGTGGAGGTGAATATCTAAGTTACGAGTTTGGCGAGCATTTAAAGAAGTGCGGAATACTTTCACAATTGACACCGCCGGAACACCACAACAGTAATGGTGTGTCGAACGTCGTGTCGAACTCTCTTAGATATGGTTCGTTCTATGATGTCACTTACAGTTACCGCTATCATTTTGGGGTTATGCATTAGAAACAACGCATTCACTTTAAATAGGGCACCGTCTAAATACGTTGAAACGACACCGTATGAATTATGGTTTGGGAAGAAACCTAAATTGTCGTTCCTTAAAGTTTGGGGATCTGAAGCCTATGTAAAGAAGTTACAAAAGGCAAGCTTGAACCCAAAGCGGAAAAATGCGTCTTCATAGGATACCCGAAGGAAACTATTGGGTATACCTTCTATCATAGATCCGAAGGCAAAATCTTCGTTGCCAAGAATGGATCCTTTCTAGAGAAGGAATTTCTCTCGAAAGAAGTGACTGGAAGGAAAGTAGAACTCGACGAGGTTGTCGAACCTTCTATCGAAATTGCGAGTAGCGCAGCACCAGAAGAAGTTCCTGTGGTGCCTGCACCAATTAGAGAGGAAGCTAATGATGATGATCATGAAACTTCGGTTGAAGTTACTATAGAGCCTCGGAGGTCAACGAGAACTCGTACCACTCCAGATTGGTATGATTCCGTTATGAGTGTCATGTTGGTGGACAACACCGATGACCCCGAGACATATGAGGAAGCGATGATGAGCCCAGATTCCAATAAATGGCAAGAAGCCATGAAATCCGAGATTGGATCCATGTACGAAAACCAAGTATGGACTTTGGTGGACTTACCGGATGGTAGGAAGGTCGAGAACAAATGGATTTTCAAGAAGAAAACATATCTTGATGGTAATGTTCATCTATAAAGCTCGACTTGTCGCAAAAGGGTTTCGACAAATTCAAGGAGTTGACTACGATGAGACTTTCTCACCAGTAGCGAAGCTAAAGTCTGTGAGGATTATGTTAGCAATCGCTGCATATTATGATTATGAGATATGGCAGATGGATGTCAAAACAACATTCCTCAATGGATATATTGATGAAGAGTTGTATATGATGCAACCCAAAGGTTTTGTCGATCCTAAAGATGCTAACAAGGTATGCAAACTTCAAAGGTCCATCTATGGATTGAAGCAAGCATCCCGAAGTTGGAATCAATGTTTTGATAAGGTAATCAAAAGTTTTGGTTTTATACAAACTTATGGAGAAGCTTGTATTTACAAGAAAGTGAGTGGGAGCTCTATAGCATTCTTAATACTATATGTGGATGACATATTGTTGATTGGGAATGATGTAGACCTTCTTAATAGCGTCAAGGAATATTTGAATAATAGTTTTTCAATGAAGGATCTTGGCGACTTACATATTAGGCATAAAGATTTATAGAGATAGATCGAAACGCCAAATATCATTGTCACAGAGTGCATATTTGGACAAAGTTCTAAAGAAGTTTGGAATGGAAGAAAGCAAGAAAGGGTTCTTGCCCATGTTGCCCAATACGACCTTGATTAAAACTCAAAGTCCAACATTGGCGTAAGATAGAGAAAGGATGAGTAAGACTCCTATGCCTCAGCCATAGGATCTCTAATATATGCCATGCTATGTACTAGACCCGACATTGCATATCTTTGTTAGTTTAACTAGCAGATATCAAAGTGATCCAGAGTGGATCATTGGACAATGATCAAAAACATCCTTAAGTACTTGAGAAGAACTAAGGATATGGTTCTTTCTTATGGAGGTGATGAACATCGTTGTTAATGGTTACACCGATGCTAGTTGGAACACCGATCCGGATGATTCTAAATCACAACTGCGTATTTATTTTGAATGGTGCAGCGATTAGGAGGAGGTGCAAAGCAAAGCGTTGTGGCGAGATCTTCAACTGAATCGGAATACATGGTCGCCCGGAGGCTTCACAAGAAGCGATATGGATGAAAGAGTTCATTACAGCTGGGTGTGGTTCCAAGTCTTTTGGACACAATGTCTATCTCTTGTGATAACATGGGCGCCATAGCCAATGCGCAAGAACCAAGGTCACACAAGAAGCATATCAAGCTGCGTTTTCACGCTATTCGAGAACATATCCGGGATGGGGATATAAAGATTTGCAAAGTACACACAGATCTGAATGTGGCGGATCGTTGACTAAACCTCTCCGAGGGCAAAACATGACCAACACCAAACTGCCATGGGTGTTCGGTATATTACCATGTAATCTAGATTAGATGACTCTAGTGCAAGTGGGAGACTGTTGGAGATATGCCCTAGAGGCAATAATAAATATAGTTATTATTATATCTTTGTGTTTATGATAAATGTTTATATTCATGCTATAATAGTATTAACAAGGAAACATTAATACTTGTGTGAATTGTAAACTTAAATTGAAGTCCCTGGTATAGCCTCTATACTTCACTAGCTTGTTGGTTGATTAAATGATTGTGGTTTCCATATCATGAACATTGAGATGTTATCAACAACAAGATCATATCGTTAGGAGAATGATATGGTGGACATACTCCTATTGATAAGCGTAGCATAAAGATCAAGTCATTTTAATAGTTCAATTGCTATATGCTTTATGATACATAGTAACCTAATTCCTTCGACCATGAGATCATGCATATCACCTTTACCTGATGGATGCTTTGATGACATCAAACACCACACCGTAACTGGGTGGCTATAAAGGTGGCATTAAGTGTTCGGAAAGTATTGGTTGAAACACATGGATGATGAGTGGGATTTGTCCATCCACATGACGGATAGATATACTCTAGGCCCTCTCGGTGGAATGTCATCCAATTAGCTTGCAAGCATGTGACTTGGTCACAAGGGATCACATATCACGGGAATGAGAAAAGAGTACTTATCGGTAACGAGGTTGAACTAGGTATGCAGAGATACCGACGATCATAACCTCAGATAAGTAAACTATCATGAGACAAAGGGAAATTGGTATCGTATGTAAGTAGTTCATTCGATCGCAGTAATCGTGAGAAATATGTAGCCATATGAATTTCTAGATTCCTCTATTGGTTATTGTTAGGAGAAGTGTCTCGATCATGTCCGCATAATTCACGACCGTAGGGAGACACACTTAAGGATTCGACGTTGTTTTGAGTAGTTATGGTATTATGAGAAAGATCGAATGTTGTTCGGAGTCTCGGATGGGATCCGGATATCATGAGGTGATCCGGAATGGTCCGAGAATAAGATTCATATAAGGAAAGTCCCGTTTGGAGTTCGGAATGATTAGGTGTTTCATCGGGAATGTTCTAGAAGGTTCGGATTGTCCAAGCACTCAAGGGAGGGTACATGAGTGTGTCATTGAATGATTGCATCATGTACTAAGTGTTCTTCTGTTCCAAAACATGAAAGTCAAATTGCCAGTTTGAAAGTCAAACGGCTAAAACAGAAACTGTGGGAAGCAGAACGTGGGAAACAAGCAAGAGGAGTTGGAACCAACTTTGGAGGAGGAGTTGGACTCCTCCAGGCCGGCCCAGCCTAGGCCGAGTTGGGTGGGACTCCTCCCTCCTGGCCAAGGCCCCTCCACCTATATAAGGAGGGCGGGGCTCCTCCTAGAGACACACAAGTTTCCACCTCTAATCTCGGGTTTAGAGCCGTTTGGTTTAGAGCTTCTAATTGCTTTAGCCTGCGGTTTAGAGCCTTCTAATTGGTGTGTCTAATCTCTAGACCACTAATAGCCTCTCTCATAATCCACCATACTCGCTCCGGCTTAAGGCGAAGCCTGCGGTATCTCCCTCTACTTCGGTACCACGCCGTTGTCTTGCGGAATCGCGAGGAGAGTGCTACAACCTCCATTTCTTTGGAACAAGGGAGAGGAAGGTCTTCGAAAAGTCTGCGAGCGATGTGACCCATTGCGGAGCGCTGAACGCAGCTTGGGAAGGATCGTCCACACGATCTTGAGATCGGAAGAATGCGACTACATCACCCACGAGAATCCGCTCTCGTTAAACACTTTGGAATCTTCGAGGGTAAGTTATTCCATCGACTCGTTGCTACAATCTAGTAGATAGATCTTGGCTTGTTTGTTTGTATGCGATAGAAAATTTTTGTTTTCCATGCTACGAACCCCTACACTTATTCGATTACATGATAGAACTCATCCAATCCCTACCATCCCCAAGCCTACAGCGGGGGATTACTCACTCATGGATGAGGGAAACATCGGTGGTTGACGGAGATGCGTTGGTGATGACGATGGCAATGATACTCTCCAAATTCCCTATCCCGGCAGGGTGCCAGAACGGAGTTTCTGGATCCGAATCTTGGTTTCTGGTAGCGGCAGCGGAGCGGAACTCTTTCTGGAAAACTATCGAACCCCCTTGGTTTTTAGGTCATAAGGCAACCTATAGGCGTAGAGGGAGGCCGAGGAGCTGCCTGGGGTGGCCAAACCCCCTCCAGGCGTGGGGTCAGGTGGGCCCGCGCCTGGGGTGGGTCTGGGCCCCCAGGCCTCCTCTCTGTCTCCCCTAGTGGCTCCGTGGATCTTCTGGTGAGAAATAGTTTTTGGCATATTTTCCAGGATTTTTTCTGATAGTTCATTTTCTGCACAAAAACAAGATACCAAGGTAATTCTGCTAAAAACAGCGTCAGTCCGTGTTAGTTGTATCCAAATCACACAAGTTTAGAGAATAAACAATAGCAAAGTGTTCGAGAAAGTAGATACGTTTTGGACGTATCAGAATATTCGAAGAGGTGCCGAGGGAGCATCCCTAATAGGGTCTGGCCACATGGGCCACATAGGCCATACACATCCCCCCTTTGGGTGCACCAAACCTTCCATACTATGGGCATTCTTCATTTTTTAAATTCTCAGATCTTACCATAATCCGAGGGATGCATATCTTCCTTTATTGAAGTAACCTAAACCTTCCATATTTTGGTTATGGAAAGTATGGATTATCCCAAATTAAAGTACAAGTGATATTTCTTGTAAGGAAGGAGGAGGGGTCGGACATCAAACCTTCCAGAGGGAGAGGAGGTTCTTAGGGTCGCCCCAAGGGGTCTGCCAACCACCAACCCCTTCGATATAGGGAGGGGCGGTGGCAGACACTAGGCCCCTCTCATCCATGCCAAGCATCCCTCCTACCATATAACCCATGAGGGCTTCCCCTCCTGATACATTAGTTCTCTCCAAGCTGAGACACGACCCTCTGTATCTCTCTTACACTCCCTAGGGAGTTCACCACATATACGCTGAAATGATGTGGGACTCTCACTGTTAATGCAACACTTAGGACGGCGGAGCGCTGATAGATTGGATCACCAAACGCATAGATACCAGTGGAGGGATCATTTGATCCTCACGCGAAGGAACTCACATCACCGTGGGAATGGATGTCCTCTTCATCAATGGACTTCACCAAGTTCTCTCGCTTCAAATGTTGGTGCATCTAAACCCAATCTCGTAATTGCAATCTTACTTAGTACTCCCTCTGTTTGAGATTATAGGTCTTGCGCGCATACCTAGGTTGTTAATTTGACCAACAAAATATAACTTATATATCACAAAAATTATATCATTAGAAAATATAACCTCTAAAATTTCTAATGATATAATTTTTATGTTATACTATTTATATTTTGTTGTTCAATTTGGCAACCTAATTATCCGTGCGGGACTTATAATCCCAAACGGAGGGAGTAGATCTTAGTGGTTTGTGTAGGTTGATATTTTTTGTTTTCCATGCAGGTAACCCTTCAAGAAGGTATCCCATATGTACCCCAAAATTGCCTTTAGGGATACACTTTCCTGGTTTGTCCTCCCCGATAGCCAAACATACCCTAAGGGCGATTTTTTTACAAGATGTTAGAGACTTTAAAAGGTATCACGTGGTTAAAGGGGAGTTGGTTTATATATATAAGTCTAACTATGATTTGACTATGAAAATAAGGAATCAAATTATTAGTCTTTGGTAAAATGTTGGTACAAGTTACACAATTAATATGGAGTGTCGCATGAAATCAGTAAATCCAAATATCTCCACAATCAATATTTTGCATTTGATAAGATGAGATTCAATGACACACCCTATTGCAACTATACTCTAAAGGTAAGTAGGTTTTATAGGAATACCTCTTTAGAAGATGGTAGTATAGCTAGACTTTGGAAAGAAATACGGTGGGAGGAAGGGTCATTCGTCGTATTAGTATTCTTAAAACTATCAGTTCATATCTGATGTGATACAGACCGTGACAAGTTTGTTTCATCGAGTAAGCTAAAACCTAAAGGAAGGTTTTGAGTTAAGATTTTCATCTTGTATTTTTTTATCTGTGCAAATTACAAAAAAAAGTTGTTCATGCGAAAATAAGATGCTATTATTTATTTGTGCATTTTGCAAGATCATTAGTACGATATGTGAATATAGTAATTTATTTGTTTACCATGTGTCTTTTGCATGAGTGGTGGTCCTACATGTGAGGATGGTTGTAACTTTTTTTAGTCTTTTTTATTTTATGTTGTTGACAAAAGGTGAAAGGATTAGCAAATCCATCACCAACTCTAAACTTTGTAAGTACAAAAGGAATGCAAGATTTTATAGTAGTCCCTCAGTACTAAAATAGATGTCTTAGATTTTTTAAAATTTAGATGAACCTATATATTAAATAGTGTCTAGATTCATCCAAATTTTGCAAATCCGAGACATCTATTTTGGGACGGATGGAGTACTACTTTCTGCGCACTAAGTCAATGGCATGCATTTCCGATGAGATTGCATCCCTTACCCAGATCATATTTCGTGATCTCTGGATAAATCTTTGAACTTCATCACAAAATTCATGCATCAACCACCGTGATACGACCAACATTTGTGTTACTCATTTTAGATGGGTTTGGAAAGATAAAATCCCCTCAAAGATCGAAAAGTCTCTTCGGCTGATCTTTTTTTCCTAAATGAAAATTATATTTACAAGTTTCAAAAATCTAAAAAAATATTGGGGGCATAATCAATGATGTAGCTACCAGCTTGTAGAATTCAAAAATCTTTTTTTGAATTTTGGGTTACACAAACATGAAAAACTCTGATATTTTTTCGAGTTTGGAAAATATGCGTTGTTCACTATACTCGGATACATTTTTTATCTGTTTTGCTATTTCTCAGTCGACTGAGATTTTCTTAAGTCTTAGTCACCTAAGAAAAGTGCAACCCCGTGTTGCATATTTCTTTTAACTACGGTTGCACTTTTCTCAATTGATTGTGACTTAGAAAAATCTTAATCGATTGAGACATAGACAAACCCATTTTTTATAGCTCAGAATACAACGTATTTTAAATTATGATTTTGCACATTTGTAGGATATATCTTTCTAGATTTCTTTTACAATTGTTTAACTTATAAACATGATTGCATATATAAGGGATCACCGTATCTCAGGAGCTATAAATCCTTTGTACCCTATAAAATTCATAAGTATCTTTCTCCAGAGTTCTTCTAAAATGCTCTGCTAGCCGGTGATGGCGTTTCTCTACTTTTCGTTTTGCTATTTTCTGCTCCTCGTGCTGCAGCGCTTGCTTGTATTAGAGTAGATCGTCGACCGACTGAAACTACGGTGCTGTGCCATCTCTTCTGGTTGGTGTTTGCAGGCCATCACGTGAACCCTTTGGAAGATTAGAAGTAAAATGGTGAATGAGCGGATTTATCCCCGTCGGGCTTCTGACTCTGTGTTTTCTTTGCTTGCACATCTAGTAGTGGTACCCCCTCTTCAGGCAGCATGACCGAGAGCGTGTGAACGACATCGTGCAGGTTATCAGGGCGTCGGCACAACACTTCGCGGTTCCTGCTAGCGTCCGTGGCTTCATAGGGGAGTTTCTTTCCCGTGCGCTTGGTCACTTTTTCTTTCTTTTTTGGCCCCAGCGGACTCCTTTTATTTTTCGTTTGACGTCTGGGCTTCGTTGACTCTGTGGTACTCTGGATGGTCGTTGTTTATTTATAAAGCTGGGCGTAAAACCTGTTTCAAAGAACTACGGTGTTCTATGGCAAGATCGACGTGTTTCTAGGCGATCTCGCTTCTGCCTTTCTTGTTACGTACTACTCCCTCTGTTTCAAAATATAAGATGTTTTAGGTTTGTGAAGAAGATGTATCTAGACTTGTTTTAGTGTCTATATTCTAAAAGTAGTCTAGATACATTTGGTTCACAAAGCTAAAAGATCTTATATTTTAAAACGGAGGGAGTCATTTTCTGTCTTGTATAAACTTGAGATTTTCCTTGAGAAATTAACGGAAAGTGGGGTAGCCTGGTTCGTGAACAACGATCAGAAGCAATGGGTGACATCAGGCCCGTTTAAACATGACATCGGAGGCCTCATGAAAAATGTACGAATTTGGGAGAAATTAAACACGCATGCATGTGCCTGCACTTCAAAATTCTGAGATTGTTTATGAAACTAGCCCAATTTATTCCACATCAATAACAGGCAGTGACCACAATGCTGGCCGATCTCAATCTAGCGCTCGTGAGGTTGGGCATGGCACTCCCACTCCCACGGCGACGAAAACACAGATGGTAAAAAAAGAAGAAGCAAAGAATGCATGCGCGGCAACATCACGCGCTGACAGGAAAGAAGAAAAACAGGGGGGTAAATCAGAGTATCTACGGTTCAGCGTCTGGCCGGCGACGGGTCGGCCTTCATGCCGCTGGCAGGGTCGGGGTCCACCGTCATGGCGGCGTCCCCGCCGGCGGCGCCGGTTAGAGCGGCCGCGCCCTGCGCCCCGGCACTCTGGACCGCGCTGGCGCCGCCGGCGATCTCCTTGGAGAACGGGATGGACTCCGCGCTGCTGGCCGCGTCGGCGAGCGGCGCCACAGCGGCGGCGGCCAGCAGGAGGACCGCGATGACGGCGAGAGCGCGAGACATGTTCGTGTGTTTGTGCGAACTGGGGGTATTGCTAGTCGAGCTGTTGGCGGTGCGGGACGGGAGGGGGGCGGGCGGGGGCATTTGTACCTCTCGGGAGGGGGGAGGCGCGCATGGTGCGTTGGTGAGTGGTGACTGGCCGGTGGTCGCGCGCGAGGGAGGCGCGCAGCCTCGCCATTAGCTTGTGGAACTACGTGTCCGGCGGTCGGGTTCTTCTTCTTGCGCGCGCGCGAATCGCTTGACCATTTCTCGGCGCGCATGCGGGGATGACATCTCGATTTAGCTGTGGGCCTGTGGCTATGCAATAACAAAAAAAATTAAACCTACCGTTCTGTTTCGTGATCGCTAGAATTTGTAAGTAAGCCCCACTCTTTTTTTTTTGTGAACAAGTAAGCCCCACTCTTCATCTGAAAGTTCTCCTGGCACGTGAGATTCAGTGATCCTCTATGAGTAAAAAAATTTGAAATCATAATTGAAAACAATCCTAGACTTTGCCAATGATATATCCTACAATTATGTAAACTCACAATACGAAATTCTTCTTATTACGAGGCTACGAGCTACACAAAAAATTGACAAAGTCTGATAAATTTTAGAGATTTAAAAATTTAATACTCAGATCCACATTTGTATCATTTTTATGTAGCTTAAAAGTGACACTATTTGTAAAGGTATAGTTTTGTTTTCAAATTATTCTTAAACTCAGAAATATGAATTTTTGTAAAGGCATCCTGGCACGTCGCATGTACACCAAATCTCCACTCCACTTTTCATAGCTTATCTAGTTATTTGCAATGAAGTGTGAGATAATATTACTTGATTTATAATTTTGATGCATCTTTTTACTCTTTGACTACGTGTCGTTTTTACAAAAATAAAAAAATCCTCGCTCACACCTTTTGCCACTTGTAATGCTCATGTGGCCACTCAATTTTGATCCATGTTCCTGAATTGTTAGTAAATCTACCGCTAATAGTGTTTTGAGTATAGTCCAGCAGTGACCCGCGACATGTGCTTGCAACGTTCTTTTTCCTATTGTTCTTGTTAAATAGTAGTTCACAAAAATCAATTCATAGTGAAAGTATATGCAGAAAATGTCGTTGGCTCCCACGCTTCAGTGCTCTCCTCATTTAAAAATAAAAAAATAAATCATACTTATAAGTTTAAAAAAAAATGAAAATAATTTTGGACATAGTCAATGTTGTATTTCACAAGCCTACAAAATTGCAACACGAAATTCTTTGTATATTGTGGGCTACATAAAAATGACAAAATTTGATAAAGTTTGGTGATTTGAAAAATGCATGCACATATCCATAGTTTTGTCATTTTTGTGTATCTCAGAATACGGAGTATTCAAAATTGATATTTTGCACTTTTGTGGAAAAATCATTGGCTATATCTAGATTTTTTTTGATTTTTTTAAAACAGACAAATATGACTTCGATTTTTTTAAAATAGCATAATCATTGGTGCTCGAGAGCCAAAAATCCACTCAAGTATACCGTACCACCCTCCGTTTCAACCTAACTAGTATCAGAACCTAGACATATTTAGGTAACATTTTGCCTTTGTGTTAATTAAATTGAAACGGAAGGAGTAATTGAGTTATACTCACTCTTGTTCGTGATTTGTAATTATTCTTCATTATGCGTATTTATTATTTGAACTGAATTTAAATTCTTGTTTGTAAAATTTGGTATGTTATTTTGGGGGTGTTTATGGAGGACCTGACTATGATTTCAGAGAAAAGAACCCGACTCTATGTTATATACATTTTTAAAAATAAGATACTTTATTATATTATCAACATTCTCGTATATTTATGTTCTTTCACCATGTCACCTCTAGCGCTGGTTGGGCTATGTAGTGTGGAATGACATGGCGCGGGAGCCACATGCAGTGGCATCGAAGCCTAGAGCCGAGGGACGGTGGAGGAGAGAAATGATATCTTTCCTTTTTTTTCGCTCGTCGCAAAGCCGTATCTCGTTCTATAAAGCGTTAGCGAGCAAAAGAGAGGAAGAAAGAAAGAAAAAGATCTTCCTTTCCAAGAGATTGTGGTATGTTTATGATCCCTAGCACCACGTACGTGTACCATTACCATGAGGAAAAGGAAGGAGAAACATAGTACAGAGTAGTAGTTTTATCTTTTCGACTGTAATATTTTGTTTATGATCTATATAGCAATGTACGGATACCTCGATAATAACTTTTTTTTGACGATCACCTCGATAATAACTCATGACAACATAATTACAAAGCTATAGTAACAAGTAATTCATCGATTAATAACAATATTATTACATATGAGACGAACTAGTAAGAAACACGACAAATTAATATAACTGAGAACAAGCAAAAGACAGAAAAAAGAACACAAATTCAGAACGACCATCCTAGCAGGGCAGGAACGCCTATTATTGTCTCCGGGTCAGCTGAAACCCGGCCACATCCGGTGGATCTCGCGTCCGTCTGCTCCACGTCGAACGGGTCGTTCCAGAAGGGCGCTTGAGTTCAGTTGGAGTCGTCGTCGTCGGGCGAGAGGCCGGAGATGCCCTCGCCGGGGCCGGGGGCGCCGGCCGGTCCGGGCCCGTCCGCGGGCGCGTCGGCGGCCGGTGAGTCGGCGGGGGAGTCCGCAGCCTTCTTGTCGGCCTTGGCCTTGGCCAGCGGCGCGATGGCCACGGCGACCAGGAGGAGCAGGGCGAGGGCGAAGGCTGTTTGGCGGGCCATGGCTAGCTGCGTGGGCGTGCTTAAGCGCGCGCTCTGATACGATCCTGGCGCTACTGCTGTGGCGTGTGCAGTGGTTTCTCAGGCTTGGCTGTGGCGAGGGGAGGCGTCTGGGGCGGCCTTATGTAGGTGCTGGCGGTGGCTATTTCTGAACGAGGCATCGCCCGTGGCTCTCGGCGGTGGCAATGGCGTAGTGGTGGCGCGCGGTTGTAGCCGTGTGAAGGGTTCAAAACTTCAAAACCTGTCCCCAGCACGTGGATCTCGACCTCCCTTCGTTTTGAACGGCCAGCCGGAGGGCAAACTTGGTATCTGTTGGTTCCACGGGTAGTACGTTTAAGATGAACGCTGCTGGCCATGCATTTTGGGAGAGAGTGTTGTTTTCTAAGCACGATGTACACCTAGAGATTGTTGGCGGGGCCGGCCCCGAGATTTCGCGGGCTTGGGGCGAAACTAAAATTTTGGGTCTCTTAAAATTTTTTCTGAAAATTTCTACAAGCAAAGTCCGTGATGATGGAATCAATATCAATCTCGTCCACTAACTTCTTCTCTATGCATAGACTTGCCAAACCATTTAACCTCTCCTAAGACATTGAAGATCTCAAATAGTTCTTCAATAATTTCAACTTTAAAAAGCTTTTTTCAGCTGATTCGAGCGCCATAATCAGTTAACCTCGGGCGGAGCAGGTAGGCCGAGGCGGTCGATCGTCGTCTTGTCGATGGCCTTCGCGGAATCGCGCCTAGCGATGACGGTCGATCATCGACGCAAAGAGCCAAGGACTGAAGGACGATCTGATCCAGGAAGGCAGGGAGTCAGGGACCAGGGGAAGCGTAGAAGTGACAAGAGACTTCAGACTCGGGAGTCGGGAAACGAGTAGTAACCGACGCGACACTAGGAGTCCTGGGACCTGACGACCTGTCCTGCCTGGGAAGTGGGAATCGATCGTCTCGTCGATCGAGAAGGAAGCGACGGGGCGATATCGTTCAATGCCTGGGAGTCGAGGTGTCCGGTGTCGACAACCCAATAGGAAAAATCTTTTTTTAGATGTATACTAGAACTATGTTTTTTTGGGCCCGGGGCGACTGCCCCGCTAGTCCCCCCTAGGACTGGCCCTGATTGTTGGTGACCCAAAAGTTTAGTAGTAGAAAATTACCTATACTCCTTCCATCCATAAATAAGTGTACGTTTAGCTTTTTCTTTGACAAATGTAGCAATATATATGTATATAATGAAACTACATTTGTAAACCGATCTACTAGTACTATAAATTTAGTGTCATAAATGCTGTTAGGTTTCTCTATAATGTTAATCAAACTTAATAAGTTTAACTTATGACAAAGGATAGAAGTACACTTATTTATGGACGGAAGGAGTACATTATAGTACAAAAGCTATAATGGCATGTAAAGGTTGAGGTTAGTATTTTGTGCTATTTGAGAGAAATAAAGAAAAAGAAAATCTATGAATTTTTTATCCATGTATAGTATTTGCTACCACTTGATATTTTTGTATACGTGTATGTGTTGTAAGTTCTCCTTCGAATTATTTTTCATGGTATAGTATAATGGTGTACTACATTATTTCTCTTAGATTCTTTTGTTCCAATTCAGAGTAAAAAACCCAGAGTTATTGGGTGTCTAGGTGTATAGTGCTCAGCTCAACTTTCTCTGCATTTTGGTACTGAAGTAGTTCACCACATACTTCGTGAGATGGATGTGATTTTTGTTCATAGGTTATAGAGAAAAGGCTACCGTGAATATGTAATTTTGAGTATATCTTACAAAACTACTATTTTTGCAAATGTGTGTACAAATTTATTTACACAAAACCACCACCTTGGGTCTTTAAATCTAAGATAAATATGATAATGATATTACTTTCAGAATCACTATTAGAGCGCGGGACTTTGTATTTTGGGATGTATGCTACTTGAACAGAAAATGTGTTGGTTTGTCCATTTTAAGTCGTGGTCCCATGCTCCCATAGCCTCAAAGTGGCAGTATTATGCAATTTAATTAATCTAGAGTTTTATGTAGTAACAAGAGTTTCTTGTATGTTATGCAAACACGAGAATATATATGAGTGTTGTAGTTGTTGGAGATATGCCCTAGAGGCAATAATAAAAGTGGTTATTTATTATATCTTTGTGTTTATGATAAATGTTTACATTCATGCTATAACAGTATTAACCAGAAACATTAATACTTGTGTGATTTGTAAACTAAATTAGAGTCCCTAGTAAAGCCTCTTTAATAATACTAGCTTGTTGGTTAATAGATGATCGTAGTTTATCGATCATGAACATTGAGATGTTATTAACAACGAGATCATATCATTAGGAGAATGGTATGATGGACATACTCCTATAGATAAGCGTAGCATAAAGATCAAGTCATTTTAATAGTTCAATTGCTATAAGATTTCTGATACATAGTAACCTAATTCCTTCGACCATGAGATCATGCTAATCACCATCACCGGAAGGATGCTTTGATGACATCAAACACCACACCGTAACTGGGTGGCTATAAAGGTGGCATTGAGTGTTTGTAAAGTATGGGTTGAGGCACATGGATCAAGAGTGGGATTTGTCCATCCATATGACGGATAGATATACTCTGGACCCTCTCGGTGGAATGTCATCCAATTAGCTTGCAAGCATGTGACTGGCTCGCAAGGGATCACATATCACGGGAACGAGAAAAGAGTACTTATCAGTAACGAGGTTGAACTAGGTATGCAGAGATACTGACGATCAAAACCTCGGATAAGTAAACTATCGTGAGACAAAGGGAAATTGGTATCGTATGTAAGTGGTTCATTCGATCACAAAGTAATCGTAGAAATATGTGGGAGCCATATGAATTTCCAGATTCCTCTATTGGTTATTGTTCGGAGAAGTGTCTCGGTCATGTCCGCATAATTCACGAACCGTAGGAAGACACACTTAAGGATTCGATGTTGTTGTGTAGTTATGGAATGATGAGTAAGAGACCGAATGTTGTTCGGAGTCTCGGATGAGATCCGGGATATCACGAGGAGATCCGGAATGGTCCGGAGAATAAGATTCATATAAGGAAAGTCCTGTTTCGGAGTTCGGAAATGATTCCGGTATTTTCACCAGGAATGTTCTAGAAGGGTTTGGAAGGTCCGGCACTCCGGAGGGGGAAGGGTATATGGATGTGTCATGACAATGTGTAATGGTTGCATCATGTACTAGGTCACTTGGCTGGGCAATATGAAGAGAGAAATCAAATCCAAGTTTGAAAGTCAAACGCCAATTTGAAAAGTAAAATCTGAAGTTTGCTTGGTGGAGGGAGAGTAGGAAACCTACCTAGGGTAGGAGTCCCACTCCCTCCACCTGCCGGCCAAGGAGGAGGAGTTGGAGGAGAACTCCCTCCTCCCAACCGCCTCCCTCCCACCTATATAAGGAGGGGTAGGGCGCCCCTACCCCTCACACCCCAAAACCCTAGCTCCTTGGCGCCACCACCTCCAAGTGCTGCCGCCGCCTAGGGCCTCCTCCAAGTCGCTGACTTGGGGCTTCCTCAAGCCCTAGCGGCCGGCTACACCCCCCCTTGGTGCCTATAATCCGTAGATCCCCAAGGCCCTCTCTTACTCCACCATACTCGCTCCGGCTTAGGCGAAGCCCTGTGAGATCTTCCCTCTACTTCCGACACCACGCTGTCATGCTGTCGGAATCACGAGGAGAGTGCTACAACCTCCACTGCCTGCTGGAACAAGGGAGAGGAAGGTCTTCATCGAGTACCGAACGTGTGACCGATCATGAAGCGCCGCTTAACGCATGGCCGGAAGGATCGTCTACGCGATCTTGAGATCGGCAAGTGTACGACTACATCACCCACGATAATCTGCTCTCGTTAACCGCTTTGGAATCTTCAAGGGTGAGTTCTTCTATCGACTCGTTGCTACAATCTAGTAGATAGATCTTGGCTTGTTTGTGTGCATGCGGTAGAATCTTTTTGTTTTCCATGCTACGAACCCCTATAGTGGTATCAGAGCCGTGTCTATATGTAGATCTGTTGCACGAGTAGAACACAATGGTCATTGTGGGCGGTGGTGCTTTTATTATCAATTGCTTTTTGTGTACTTTGCTTCTTGCGGTATGATGGGATGAAGCGGCCCGTGCTAACCTTACATGACATCGTTCATGAGACTTGCTCCACAGTCAACATGCAACTTGTATTGCATAAGTGGCTTTGCGGGTGTCTGTCTCTCCCATCATAGTATAGATCCAATTTACAACGGGCACTTGATAGTTCAAGCATCAACATTGTGGTTCTTGTTCGTAAGTTAGAACGACACTTATTGAAAGCCCCAAACCACGTAAAATATGCAAAGAAAATTAGAGACGTCTAACTTTGTTTTGTAGGGGTGTGCTGTGATGTGATATGACCATGATTGTGATTATATATGATGTATGCAATGTTCCTTATTGTAAGTTGGCAACCGGCAGGAGCCATATGGTTGTCTTTTAATTACGTTAAGACCTGCGTGTCTATTCAAAGTAGTTGTAATAGTTGAAGCTGGTGGACGACAACCATGAAACGGTGCCATTGACCTTGACGCCATACCGGTGATGATGGAGATCATGTTCGTGCTTGAAGATGGAGATCAAAAGCACAAGAAGAAAGGCCATATCATATCACATATTATGAATTGCATGTGATGTTAATCCTTTTATGCATCTTGTATTGCTTAGTTCACGACAGTAGCATTATAAGATGATCCCTCATGCACACAATTTCAAGTTTTAAAGTGTTCATCCTTAGTAAGCACCGTTGCTAAAGCTCGTTGTTTCGAAGCACCACGTGATGATCGGATGTGCTAGATTCTGCGAGTGTATACAACGTGAGCAAGCCAGATTTGCTCATGTGGAAGCTAAGGTTTGATCTTGACGAGCCTAGCATGTACATACATGGTCTCGGAACACGGATCACCGAAAGGTAAAGCATGAGTCATATAGTAGATATGATGAACATGTTGATTGTTCGCCATTGAAGTTACATCAACTGTCGTGATGATCGGTTTTGATGTGGTGGATTTGGTTCGTGTGATCACTAAAATAATTTGAGGGATATTGTTTTGAGTGGGAGTTCACATAGATTAATTTAACTATTAATTAGAACTCAATTTGTCATAAACTTAGTCTAAACTATTGCAAATATGTTGTAGATCAATGGCGGCCCCTACCATCAATTTTAATGCGTTCCTAGAGAAAGAAAAGTTGAAAAACAATGGAAGCAACGTCGCGGATTGGTTCCGCAATTTGAGGATTGTCCTCAATGCTGGTAATTTGACCTATGTCTTTGGATGCACATTGGGTGACCCGCCTGCAGCTACTGCTACCGATGAAGTAAAGAATGTTTACCTCACTCGGAAGAATCAGTACTCCACAGTTCAGTGTGTTATCTTGTATGGTTTCGAATCGGAGCTTCAGAAAAGGTTTGAGAACCATGACCCACATGATATTGTCCATGAACTCAAAATGATATTTGAGGCTCACACGGCAGTTGAGAGTTATGAGGCTTCTGAAAATTTCTTTAACTGCAAGATGGAAGAGGGCAGCTCCGTCAGTGAGCACGTGCTTAAGATGTCTGGGCACGCAAACAAACTCCAAATCCTGGGTATAGTGATTCCTAATTCTTTGGGGATTCACCGTGTCCTCCAATCACTACCACCAAGTTACAAGAACTTTGTGATGAACTACAATATGCAAAACATGGACAAGACGTTGCCAGAACTCTTCTCCATGTTGAAATCTGTAGAAGTGGAGATCAAGAAAGAGAACCAAGTGTTGTTGGTCAATAAGACCACCAAATTCAAGACGCAAGGCAAGTCTAAGCAAAAGGGAAACTTCAAGAAGGGTGGTAATAAAGTTGTCGCGCCGGTGAAAAAGACCAAGGCTGGGCCTAAGCCTGATACTGAGTGCTTTTACTACAAGGGAGAAGGTCACTGGAAGCAGGATTGCCCAAAGTACTTGGTGGATTTGAAGAACGGCAACATCAAGAAGAAAGGTATATCCGATATACATGTTATTGATGTGTATCTCACTATTACTCGTAGTAGTGCTTGGGTATTTGATACTGGTTCGGTTGCTCATATTTGTAACTCGAAACAGGTGCTGCATAATAAACGGAAGCTAGCGAAGAACGAGGTGACGATGCGCGTGGGAAACGGATCAAAGGTTGATGTGATCGCGGTCGGCACGCTACCCCTTCATCTACCATCGGAATTAGTTTTATACTTAAATAATTGTTATTTGGTGCCTGCGTTAAGCATGAACATTATATCGGGATCTTGTTTATTGCGAGACGGTTACTTGTTTAAGTCCGAGAATAATGGTTGTTCGATTTATATGAGTAATATGTTTTATGCACATGCACCTTTGATAGATGGTCTATTCTTATTGAATCTCGATAGTGGAAATACACATATTAATAACATTGAGGCTAAACGTTTGAAATCGAGCGATAACTCGACCTATATGTGGCATTGTCGTCTTGGTCACATTGGAGTGAAGCGTATGAAGAAACTCCATTCCGATGGACTTCTTGAATCACATGATTTCGAATCACTTGAAAGATGCGAAGCATGTCTGATGGGTAAAATGACTAAGACTCCATTTTCTGGTATGATGGAGCGAGCTACGGACTTATTGGAAATCATACATACCGATGTGTGTGGTCCAATGAGTGGAGCATCGCGCGGTGGTTATCGTTATGTTCTTACCTTCACGGATGACTTGAGTAGATATGGGTTTATATATTTCATGAAACATAAGTCCGAAACTTTCAAGAAGTTTAAGGAATTTCAAAGTGAGGTAGAGAATCAACGTAACAAGAAGATTAAATTTCTACGATCTAATCGTGGAGGCGAATATCTAAGTTACGAGTTTGGCGAGCATTTAAAGAAATGCGGAATACTTTCACAATTGACACCGTCGGGAACACCACAGCGTAATGGTGTGTCCGGACGTCGTAATCGAACTATCTTAGATATGGTTCGTTCTATGATGTCACTTACAGATTTACCACTATCATTTTGGGGTTATGCATTAGAAACAACCGCATTCACTTTAAATAGGGCACCATCTAAATCCGTCGAAACTACACCGTATGAATTATGGTTTGTGTAGGATCCCACCTTTATAAAGGTAAAGATCCCTGTGATTGCAATGCTAGTCCCTGGATCAATGCTAGCATCCACAGTTTAAGATGAAGTACACAGATACAAAGGTCATTATTACATATCATTCCAGAGACAAACATAGTCTTTTAAAACTCCATGGCCACATGCCTAATACAAGAGTTCAAGTATAGAATAATATAAATAAGTCTTCATCTTCATGTGCCACATGCAAGCATGTTGAGTGTAGACTCATAACCCCTAATCATCATCAGAGTAACCTGCAACATCACAAGTTACAGCCACAGTGGGTCAATACATTGGAATAGTATTGGCAAGTGATACCTTTGTAGAATATTAGCATCTGAATTTGGATAAGTGTAGCTTAGGCTTGCTTTGCTCAAAATAGGTTTTACCTATCAATTGAAAACACTAAGTTTTTCTTTGACAAAACTTCCCCAAGGAACCACCAATAGAAATTGGTGAACCTTCACCCTTGTTCAACCACAAGTTTTAACTTAGAAAATTGGGATGAGGAGATTCTTGATAGCTTCCATGTCTTGATGCTCAAGTTTTCCAATACCAGGGACATGGCTAAGTACTTAGATTCTTCCATCTGCAGAGGTTGTGCACTTTCCCCACAAGACTTGATTTTCAACAAGATAGGACCTTTCAGAAGCCTTCCCTTAGACCAAATGGACGCGCTCCAAACCTATCATCCCACTACCACCAACTGTCCAAATGGATAAGTTACTGCAACCTATATGATCCAGGCAGAGCCCATAATGCCATGTGGCTGCACTAGAAGCTTCTTAACATTTGGCATCTCAAATCCCTTTGTTCCTGGGTGGCTTTCCACAAGTGTGATACACAAGGTAAACCATAGAAATGGACCTTGTGTAAGCACTCAACACAAACCATTCTTTCCATTCCACCCAGGTGTTTCATTCACTTAGTTATTTTATTAAGCAAAACATAACCCAAAGACTTAGAAATATTTTTTCATAGCATGAATACATATAAACCACCCTTGGTTGCTACTAGCTAGGCTAAGCATGGCAATGGCAAGTATCATAATTTAGAGGAAATTCTAATATTTCTACAACTAGTAGGATTTCCCAAGCATAGCATATAGATACTTAGCAAAATAATCATGCAATTTCCTATACAAAATATTTCTAATGCAAAGGTGAAATTATAGGGACAAAAATATGAAGGACCACTTGCCTTGGTAGTTTTGGGAGTAGCAACAATCTTCACAACCACAATCACTATTAGCACCAATATCTACACATAAAACAATGCACCAAAATCACATAACAAAATATACAAACAAAAATATATGAGTGCATGCAAATGTCATGTGATGATTTTTCTACACCAAACAAGACAAGTGTACAGTACTGAAACATAAACAAGGCCAAAACACACTAAACAAACTTTATTTGATCTTTAAAACGTTTTTCAAATAATTTCTATACTCAAATTAAGCCTATAAATGTCTCTGCAAAAATAACCAATTTTCCAGAAGCAAAACATTAAAAACATTGCATAAACAGATAGGATTATTTCTCCTGATTCCAATGATATAAAATTTACAAAATTTGAACATGTGGATCAAAAGTTATGAATTTTATAAGTTTGAATCACTAATAGATCTAATTCAGTTTTTTAAAACAAAGAACTGGCCACGCGTCAATCCTGATTGGCTGATACCGATTCGGCTGGATCGATCAACGAGAGCCACAGGATCTAAATGAAAATGCACGGCCAGATCTAACGCGTACCCCTTCGTTAAGTGAATTTGTCGCATGTGTTGGATCTAGATCTGATAGCTATTGATCAAACAACCATAGACGGGCGGCGCCAGCGGCGGAGGTGCGTCGGCGCGGCTCTATCAGAGAGGTTGCCGGCAATTTAGATCGCGCGGGGAGGAGTGGAGATGCTTATCGTGCTCGTGGGACTGCCGTGAAGCTCAAGGTGGGGTCAGATACTCGGGGGCGCACGAACTTGGCTGCTATTGCTCGCCGGAGTGAAGCCTGACGTCAAACACGGCTGTTCATCGTCGCTGCCGGCGTTGTAGATCATGCCAGAGACAAGAAAGTGGTGCGTTAGATGCGGGGAGCAACACTGGTCATGTGAGTATCAGAGAGGGGGCAAGGCGCGCTCGGGACTAACCAGATTTACTCGCCGGAGTTGAGTGCCTCGTCGGGTTCGCTCAGTCATCGACATTGCCGACGCTCAGGGTTGTCCTAGCACACAGTAGCGATGGCAATCGAAGCGCAAGGATGCAGTGGTTGTTCTAGAGAAGCTAGGAGTCAAGGGGCGCAGAGAGCTCACCAGAATCACACGTCGGAGTTCGTCGGGACAGCGACGAGGTTTGGTGAAATCCGAGCAGCCTGGTGGCGAGGAGAGGGTGTTGTGTGGGGGAAAATGGCCGTGGCAGGGTGGGGTTTAAGTAGCCGGGGGAAGGGCGCGCTTTAAGCGGATTTAAACCGCGGCATCACTGCGGTGAGGTAACGGCAGAGCGGCTCGGGCGCGCGTTGATTGGGGACGACGATGACGGGGCAAGGTGGGGTCGGCCTGTCAGCGAGTGGGTGCGCGTGGTTGCAGTGATAAACAGAGGGGGAGAGGGAAACCCGGGTGGGCTGTTTTGATTATTGGGCTGAAAAGGTATCGCCGGCCCATTTCTGTTATCCTTATTCTTTTTCTTTTTCTAATTTGATTTTTAGGAAACAAATTCAAATGAAATCAAATGTGTTTGATTTCAAACTTGTTCTGGATTTTTGTAAAATGAAACTTGCATATTTTTGAGTATAAAACCATGCTGTCTCACTAGACTTGCTTGGTTCCTTTGCAATTTTAAAATAAACAGTGCCTTAGCACAAGATTTAATAAATATATGAAAATGGGTTTAAAACCATATTTTGTTTTGGAAATTTTTGTCCATCCTTTGGAACTCAACCAAACCAACTCATGAACAAATAATTCTTGGTTTGAAACAAATATTCTCTCACTAGAGAGTAGCATTGGATCAATGCCTGTCTACATAAAATATTAAGCACTCAATGCTTCTGTTTTTTAAATGACTTTGAAAATGATCCCTAAATGATTATGAATGCATGGATGATGCAATCTTTGAAAACATGATTTTAGGGATGTTATAGTTTGGGAAGAAACCTAAATTGTCGTTCCTTAAAGTTTGGGGTTGCGAAGCTTATGTAAAGAAATTACAGCCGGACAAGCTTGAACCCTAAGCGGAAAAATGCGTCTTCATAGGATACCCGAAGGAAACTATTGGGTATACCTTCTATCATAGATCCGAAGGCAAAATCTTCGTTGCCAAGAATGGATCCTTTCTAGAGAAAGGATTTCTCTCGAAAGAAGTGACTGGAAGGAAAGTAGAACTCGACGAGGTTGTTGAACCTTCTCTCGAACTTGCGAGTAGCGCAGCACCGGAAGTAGTTCCTGTGGCGCCTACACCAATAAGAGAGGAAGCTAATGATGTTTATCATGAAACTTTGGTTGAAGTTACTATGAAACCTCGCAGGTCGACGAGAACTCATACTACTCCTGATTGGTATGATCCCGTTATGAGTGTCATGTTGGTGGACAACACCGATGACCCTGTGACATATGAGGAAGCGATGATGAGCCTAGATTCCAATAAATGGCAAGATGCCATGAAATCCGAGATTGGATCCATGTACGAAAACCAAGTATGGACTTTGGTGGACTTACCGGATGGCCGGAAGGCTGTCGAGAACAAATGGATTTTCAAGAAAAAAACAGATGCTGATGGTAATGTTACTGTCTATAAAGCTCGACTTGTCGCAAAAGGGTTTCGACAAATTTAAGGAGTTGACTACGATGAGACTTTCTCACCAGTAGCGAAGCTGAAGTCTGTAAGGATCAGGTTAGCAATCGATGCATATTATGATTATGAGATATGGTAGATGGATGTCAAAACGGCGTTCCTCAATGGAGACATTGATGAAGAGTTGTATATGATGCAACCCAAAGGTTTTGTCGATCCTAAATATGCTAACAAGGTATGCAAACTTCAACGGTCCATATATGGATTGAAGCAAGCATCCCGGAGTTGGAATCAACGTTTTGATAAGGTAATCAAAAGTTTTGGTTTTATACAAACTTATGGAGAAGCTTGTATTTACAAGAAAGTGAGTGGGAGCTCTGTAGAATTCTTAATACTGTATGTAGATGACACATTGTTGATTGGGAATGATGTAGACCTTCTTAATAGTGTCAAGGATTATTTGAATAATAGTTTTTCAATGAAAGATTTTGGCGAAGCAGCTTACATATTAGGCATAAAGATTTATAGAGATAGATCAAGACGCCTAATATGATTGTCACAGAGTACATATTTGGACAAAGTTCTAAAGAGGTTTGGAATGGAAGATAGCAAGAAAGGATTCTTGCCCATGTTGCCCAATACGACCTTGAGTAAAACTCAAAGTCCTGCAACGGCAGAAGATAGAGAAAGGATGAGTAAGACTCCCTATGCCTCAGCCATAGGATCTCTAATGTATGCCATGCTATGTACTAGACCTGACATTGCATATGTGTAGGGTTTCATAGCATGGAAAACAAAAAATTTCTACCGCATACAAACAAACAATCCAAGATCTATCTACTAGATTGTAGCAATGAGTCGATGGAATAACTCACCCTCGAAGATTCCAAAGTGTTTAACGAGAGCGGATTCTCGTGGGTGATGTAGTCGTACTCTTCCCGCTCTCAAGATCGCGTAGACGATCCTTCCGGCTAAGGTTCGGCGCTCCCATGATCGGTCACGTTCGTTTTCGACGAAGAACTTCCTCTCTCCTTGTTCCAAAGAAAATGGAGGTTGTAGCACTCTCCTCGCGATTCCTAAGGCAACTGTGTGGTACTAAGTAGAGGGGAGATCTCGCAGGGCTTCGACTTAAGCCGGAACGAGTATGGTAGACTATGAGAGAGCCCTTGGTGTTCTAGGGTTTAGACACACCAAGGAGGGGGTGCTAGGGCCGGCGGCTAGGGCTTGGAGGTGCCCGAGTCGGCGGTTAGGGGAGAAACCCTAGGCGGCAGCGGCTATGGTGGGCGGCGGCTAGGGTTAGGTTTAGAGGGGGCAATCTTGTGTGTTAGGAGGGGAGCCCTGCCCCTCCTCTTATAGGAGGGAGGAGCCGGCCAAGGGGAGGGGAATCCCTCCCCAACTCGGATCCCAAGTGGGCCGGCGGTGGAGGAGGTACTCCTCCCCAACTCGGTTTCCACCTCCCTCTCCACTTCCCAAAAATAGCCGTTTGACTTTCAAATTGGCGTTTGACTTTTTCAAACAAGGATTTGATTAAATCCTCTATTTTGTTCAGCGATGACACTTAGTACATGATGCAATCATTCCCACTTGGTATAACACATTCATGTACCCTTCCCCTCCGGAGTGCCGGACATTCCGGAACCTTCTAGAACATTCCCGATGAAAACACCGGAACCATTCCCCAACTCCGAAACATGACTTTCCTTATATGAATCTTATTCTCCGGACGATTACGGATCTCCTCGTGATATCTCGAATCCCATTCGAGACTCCGAACAAAATTCGGTCTCTTTCTCATCATTCCGTAACTACTCAAACAACGTCGAATCCTTAAGTGTGTCTCCCTACGGTTCGTGAATTATGCGGACATGATCGAGACACTTCTCCGAACAATAACCAATAGAGGAATCTAGAAATTCATATGGCTCCCACATATTTCTACGATTACTTTGTGATCGAATGAACCACTTACATACGATACCAATTTCCCTTTGTCTCACGATAGTTTACTTATCCGAGGTTATGATCGTCGGTATCTCTGCATACCTAGTTCAACCTCGTTACCGATAAGTACTCTTTTCTCGTTCCCGTGATATGTGATCCCTTGTGAGCCAGTCACATGCTTGCAAGCTAATTGGATGACATTTCACCGAGAGGGCCCAGAGTATATCTATCCGTCATATGGATGGACAAATCCCACTCTTGATCCATGTGTCTCAACCAATACTTTCTGAACACTCAATGCCACCTTTATAGCCACCCAGTTACGGTGTGGTGTTTGATGTCATCAAAGCATCTATCCGGTAAAGGTGATATGCATGATCTCATGGTCGAAGGAACTAGGTTACTATGTATCATAAAGCATATAGCAATTGAACTATTAAAATGACTTGATCTTTATGCTTCCCTTATCTATAGGAATATGTCCACCATATCATTCTCCTAACGATATGATCTTGTTGTTAATAACATCTCAATGTTCATGATAGGGAAACCACAATCATTTATTAACCAACAAGCTAGTGATATATAGAGGCTTTACTAGGGACTTCAATTTAAGTTTACAAATCACACAACTATTAATGTTTCCTTGTTAATACTATTATAGCATGAATGTAAACATTTATCATAAACACAAAGATATAATAATAACTACATTTATTATTGCCTCTAGGGCATATCTCCAACAGTCTCCCACTTGCACTAGAGTCATCTAATCTAGATTACATGGTAATATACCGAACACCCATGGCAGTTTGGTGTTGGTCATGTTTTGCCCTCGGGAGAGGTTTAGTCAACGGATCCACCACATTCAGATCTGTGTGTACTTTGCAAATATTTATGTCCCCATCTTGGACATGTTCTTGAATAGCGTGAAAATGTAGCTTGATGTGCTTCAGCTTCTTGTGTGACCTTGGTTCTTGCGCATTGGCTATGGCACCCATGTTATCACAGTAGATAGACATTGGGTCCAGCGCACTAGGAACCACACCCAGCTCTGTAATGAACTCTTTCATCCATATCGCTTCTTGTGAAGCCTCCGGCGACCATGTATTCGATTCAGTTGAAGATCTCGCCACAACGCTTTGCTTTGCACTCCTCCATTAGCTTCTTTGCACCATTCAAAATAAATCATTATCCAGTTGTGATTTAGAATCATCCGGATCGGTGTTCCAACTAACATCGGTGTAACCATTAACAACGAGTTGTTCATCACCTCCATAAGAAAGAACCATATCCTTAGTTCTTCTCAAGTACTTAAGGATGTTTTGATCATTGTCCAATGATCCACTCCTGGATCACTTTGATATCTGCTACTTAAACTAACAGCATATGCAATGTCGGGTCTTGTACATAGCATGGCATACATTAGAGATCCTATGGCTGAGGCATAGGGAGTCTTACTCATCCTTTCTCTATCTTCTGCCGATGTCGGACTTTGAGTTTTACTCAAGGTCGTATTGGGCAACATGGGCAAGAACCCTTTCTTGCTATCTTCCATTCCAAACCTCTTTAAAACTTTGTCCAAATATGTACTTTGTGACAATGATATTTGGCGTTTTGATCTATCTCTATAAATCTCTATGCCTAATATGTAAGCTGCTTCGCCAAGATCTTTCATTGAAAAAATATTATTCAAATATTCCTTGACACTATTAAGAAGGTCTACATCATTCCCAATCAACAATATGTCATCTACATATAGTATTAAGAATGCTACAGAGCTCCCACTCACTTTCTTGTAAATACAAGATTCTCCATAAGTTTGTATAAAACCAAAACTTTTGATCACCTTATCAAAACGTTGATTCCAACTTCGGGATGCTTGCTTCAACCCATAGATGGACCGTTGAAGTTTGCATACCTTGTTAGCATCTTTAGAATCGACAAAACCTTTGGGTTGCATCATATACAACCCTTCATCAATGTCTCCATTGAGGAATGCTAGTTTGACATCCATCTGCCATATCTCATAATCATAATATGCAGCGATTGCTAACATAATCCTCACAGACTTTAGCTTCGCTACTGGTGAGAAAGTCTCATCGTAGTTAACTCCTTGAATTTGTCGAAACCCCTTTGCGACAAGTCGAGCTTTATAGACAGTAACATTACCATCAGCATCTGTTTTCTTCTTGAAAATCCATTTGTTCTCGACAGCCTTCCGGCCATCCGGTAAGTCCACCAAAGTCCATACTTGGTTTTCGTACATGGATCCAATCTCGGATTTCATGGCTTCTTGCCATTTATTGGAATCTGGGATCATCATCGCTTCCTCATATGTCGCAGGGTCATCGGTGTTGTCCACCAACATGACACTAATACCGGGATCATACCAATGCAGTGGTACGAGTTCTCGTTGACCTGCGAGGCTCTGTAGCAACTTCAACCGAAGTTTCATGATCATCATCATTAGCTTCCTCTCTTATTGGTGCAGGCACCACAGGAACTTCTTCCGGTGTTGCGCTACTCGCAATTTCGAGAGAAGGTTCGACAACCTCGTCGAGTTCTACTTTCCTTCTAGTCACTTCTTTCGAGAGAAATTCCTTCTCTAGAAAGGATCCATTCTTGGCAACGAAGATTTTGCCTTCGGATCTATGATAGAAGGTATACCCAATAGTTTCCTTCGGGTATCCTATGAAGACGCATTTTTCCACTTTGGGTTCAAGCTTGTCAGGCTGTAACTTCTTTACATAGGCTTCGCAACCCCAAACTTTAAGGAACGACAATCTAGGTTTCTTCCCAAACCATAATTCATACGGTGTCGTTTCAACGGATTTAGATGGTGCCCTATTTAAAGTGAATGCGGCTGTTTCTAATGCATAACCCCAAAATGATAGCGGTAAATCTGATAGACATCATAGAACGAACCATATCTAAGAGAGTTCGATTACGACGTTCGGACACAACATTACGATGTGGTGTTCCCGGCGGTGTCAATTGTGAAAGTATTCTGAATTTCTTCAAATGCTCGCCAAACTCGTAACTTACATATTCACCTCCACGATCAGAACGTAGAAATTTAATCTTCTTGTTACGTTGATTCTCTACCTCACTTTGAAATTCCTTAAACTTCTCAAAAGTTTCGGACTTATGTTTCATGAAATAGATATACCCATATCTACTCAAGTCATCCGTGAAGGTAAGAACATAACGATAACCATCGAGCGAAGCTACACTCATTGGACCACACACATCGGTATGTATGATTTCCAATAAGTCCGTAGCTCGCTCCATCATACCAGAAAATGGAGTCTTAGTCATTTTACCCATCAGACATGCTTCACATCTTTCAAGTGATTCGAAATCAAGTGATTCAAGAAGTCCATCGGAATGGAGTTTCTTCATACGCTTCACTCCAATGTGACCAAGGCAGCGATTGCCACATATAGGTCGAGTTATCGCTCGATTTCAAACGTTTAGCCTCAATGTTATTAATATGTGTATTTCCACTATCGAGATTCAATAAGAATAGACCATCTATCAAAGGTGCATGTGCATAAAACATATTACTCATATAAATCGAACAACCATTATTCTCGGACTTAAACAAGTAACCGTCTCGCAATAAACAAGATCCCGATATAATGTTCATGCTTAACGCAGGCACCAAATAACAATTATTTAAGTATAAAACTAATCCCGATGGTAGATGAAGGGGTAGCGTGCCGACCGCGATCACATCAACCTTTGATCCGTTTCCCACGTGCATCGTCACCTCGTTCTTCGCTAGCTTCCGTTTATTCTGCAGCACCTGTTTCGAGTTACAAATATGAGCAACCGAACCAGTATCAAATACCCAGGCACTACTACGAGTACTAGTGAGATACACATCAATAACATGTATATCGGATATACCTTTCTTCTTGATGTTGCCGTTCTTCAAATCCGCCAAGTACTTTGGACAATTCCGCTTCCAGTGACCTTCTCCCTTGCAGTAAAAGCACTCAGTATCAGGCTTGGGTCCAGCCTTGGTCTTCTTCGTAGGCGTGGTAACTTTCTTACCACCCTTCTTGAAGTGTCCCTTTTGCTTAGACTTGCCTTTCTTGAATTTGGTGGTCTTATTGACCATCAACACTTGGTGCTCTTTCTTGATCTCCACTTCTGCAGACTTCAACATAGCAAACAGTTCTGGCAACTGCTTGTTCATGTTTTGCATATTGTAGTTCATCACAAAGTTCTTGTAACTTGGTGGTAGTGATTGGAGGACACGGTAAATCCCCAAAGCATTAGGAATCACTATACCCAAGCTTTAAAGTTTGTTTGCGTGCCCAGACATCTTAAGCACATGCTCACTGACGGAGCTGCCCTCTTCCATCTTGAAGTTAAAGAACTTTTCAGAAGCCTCATAGATCTTAATTGCCGCATGAGTCTCAAAGATCAATTTGAGATCATGGACAATATCATGTGGGTCTGAATTCTCAAACCTTTTCTGAAGCTCCGATTCTAAACCATACAAGATAGCACATTGAACTGTGGAGTACTGAGTCTTCCGAGCGAGGTAAACATTCTTTACTTCGTCGGTAGCATCAACTGCAGGTGGGTAACCCAGCAGTGCATCCAGCACATAGGTCAAATTACCAGCTGTGGATTGCGGAACCAATCCGCGAAGTTGCTTCCATTGTTTTTCAACTTTTCTTTCTCTAGGAACGCATTAAAATTTATGGTAGGGGCCGCCATATATCTACAACATATTTGCAATAGTTTAGACTAAGTTTATGACAAATTGAGTTCTAATTAATAGTTAAATTAATGTAGGTGAACTCCCACTCAAAACAATATCCCTCACATTGTTTTAGTGATCACACGAACCAAATCCACCACATCAACACCGATCATCACGAGAGTTGATATAGTTTCAATGGCGAACAATCAACATGTTCATCATATCTACTATATGATTCATGCTTTACCTTTCGGTGATCCGTGTTCCGAGACCATGTCTGTACATGCTAGGCTTGTCAAGATCAAACCTTAGCTTCCGCATGAGCAAATCTGGCTTGCTCACGTTGTATACACTTGCGGAATCTAACACACCCGATCATCACGTGGTGCTTCGAAACAACAAGCTTTAACAACGGTGCTAACTAAGGGTGAACACTTTATGACTTGAAATTCATGTGCATAAGGGATCATCTTATAATGCTACCGTCGTCTACTAAGCAATACAAGATGCATAAAGGATTAACATCACATGCAATTCATAGTATGTGATATGATATGGCCTTTCTTCTTTGTGCTTCCGATCTCCATATTCAAGCACGAACATGATCTCCATCATCACCGGCATTGCATCAAGGTCAATGACGCTTCTTCATGGTTGTCGTCCACCGGCTTCAACTATTACAACTACTTTGAATAGACACTCGGGTCTTAACATAAATTAAAGACAACCATATGGATCCTACCGGTTGCCAACTTACAATAAGGAACATTGCATACATCAAATATAATCACAATCATGGCCATATCACATCACTACACACCCCTGCAAAACAAAGTTAGACGCCTCTACTTTCTTTGCATGTTTTATGTGGTTTGGGGCTTTCAATAAGTGTCGTTCTAACTTACGAACATGAACCACAACATTGATACTAGTATTGTTAATCACCCGTTGTAAATTGGATCTTAACTATGCTAGGAGAAACAGGCACCCGCAAAGCCACTTATGCAATACAAGTTTCATGTCAAGCGTGGAGCAAGTCTCATGAACGATGTCATGTAAGGTTACCGCTTCATCCCAACATCCCGCAAGATGCAAAGTACACAAGAAGCAATCGAAAATAAAAGCATCAACGCCCATAATGACCATTGTGTTCTACTCGTGCAACAGATCTACATATAGACACGGCTCTGATACCACTGTAGGGTTTCGTAGCATGGAAAACAAAAAAATTCTACCGCATACAAACAAACAAGCCAAGATCTACATACTAGATTGTAGCAATGAGTCGATGGAATAACTCACCCTCGAAGATTCCAAAGTGTTTAACGAGAGCGGATTCTCGTGGGTGATGTAGTCGTACTCTTCCCGATCTCAAGATCGCGTAGACGATCCTTCCGGCGCTGCGTTCCGGCAGCGCTCCTGCAGTCGGTCATACGTTCGGTACTCGATGATGACCTTCCTCTCCCTTGTTCCAGCAGGCAGCGGAGGTTGTAGCACTCTCCTCGCGATTCCGGCAGCACAACGGCGTGGTACCGGAAGTAGAGGGGAGATCTCGCAGGGCTTCGCCTTAAGCCGAAGCGAGTATGGTGGACTATGAGAGATCGCTTGGTGTTCTAGGGTTTATACACAGCAAGGAGGGGGTGCTAGGGCCGACGGCTAGGGCTTGGAGGTGCCCAAGTCGGCGGTTAGGGGAGAAACCCTAGGCGGCGGCTATGGTGGGCGGCGGCTAGGGTTAGGTTTAGAGGGGGCAATCTTGTGTGTGTTAGAGGGCCTGCCCCTCCTCTTATAGGAGGAGGCGCCCGGCCAGGGAGGGAATCCCTCCCCAACCCGGATCCCAAGTGGGCCGGCGGTGGAGGAGGGACTCCTCCCCAACTCGGTTTCCACCTCCCTCTCCACTTCCCAAAAATAGCCGTTTGACTTTCAAATTGGCGTTTGACTTTTTCAAAGAAGGATTTGATTAAATCCTCTATTTTGTTCAGCGATGACACTTAGTACATGATGCAATCATTCCAACTTGGTATAACACATTCATGTACCCTTCCCCTCCGGAGTGTCGGACATTCCGGAACCTTCTTGAACATTCCCGATGAAAACACCGGAACCATTCCCCAACTCTGAAACAAGACTTTCCTTATATGAATCTTATTCTCCAGACCATTTCGGATCTCCTCGTGATATCCCGAATCCCATTCGAGACTCCGAACAACATTCGGTCTCTTTCTCATCATTCCATAACTACTCAAACAACGTCGAATCCTTAAGTGTGTCTCCCTACGGTTCGTGAATTATGCGGACATGATCGAGAAACTTCTCCGAACAATAACCAATAGAGGAATCTGGAAATTCATATGGCTCCCACATATTTCTACGATTACTTTGCGATCGAATGAACCACTTACATACGATACCAATTTCCCTTTGTCTCACGATAGTTTACTTATCCGAGGTTATGATCGTCGGTATCTCTGCATACCTAGTTCAACCTCGTTACCGATAAGTACTCTTTTCTCGTTCCCGTGATATGTGATCCTTTGTGAGCCAGTCACATGCTTGCAAGCTAATTGGATGAAATTTCACCGAGAGGGCCCAGAGTATATCTATCCGTCATATGGATGGACAAATCTCACTCTTGATCCATGTGTCTCAACCAATACTTTCCGAACACTCAATGCCACCTTTATAGCCACCCAGTTACGGTGTGGTGTTTGATGTCATCAAAGCATCCATCCGGTAAATGTGATATGCATGATCTCATGGTCGAAGGAATTAGGTTACTATGTATCAGAAAGCATATAGCAATTGAACTATTAAAATGACTTGATCTTTATGCTACGCTTATCTATAGGAGTATGTCCACCATATCATTCTCCTAAAGATATGATCTTGTTGTTAATAACATCTCAATGTTCATGATAGGGAAACCACAATCATTTATTAACCAACAAGCTAGTGATGTATAGAGGCTTTACTAGGGACTTCAATTTAAGTTTACAAAACACACAAGTATTAATGTTTCCTTGTTAATACTATTATAGCATGAATGTAAACATTTATCATAAACACAAAGATATAATAATAACTACATTTATTATTGCCTCTAGGGCATATCTCCAACAATATGCTATTAGTTTGACCAACAGATATCAAAGTGATTCAGGAGTGGATCATTGGACAGCGGTCAAAAACATCCTTAAGTACTTGAGAAGAACTAAGGATATGGTTCTTTCTTATGGAGGTGATGAACAACTCGTTGTTAATGGTTACACCGATGCTAGTTGGAACACCGATCCGGATGATTCTAAATCTCAATCTAGATACAAATTTACTTTGAATGGTGCAGTAGTTAGCTGGAGGAGTGCAAAGCAAAGCGTTGTGGCGAGAGCTTCAACTGAATCGGAATACATAGCTTCTTCGGAGGCTTCACAAGAGGCAATATGGATGAAGGAGTTCATTACAGATCTCGGTGTGGTTCCAAGTGCGCTGGACCCAATGTATAACTACTGTGATAACATGGGCGCCATAGACAATGCGCAAGAACCAAGGTCACACAAGAAGCTGAAGCACATCAAGCTACGTTTTCACGCTATTCGAGAGCATGTCCAAGATGGTGACATAAAGATTTGCAAAGTACACACAGATCTGAATGTGGCGGATCCGTTGACTAAACCTCTCCCGAGGGAAAAACATGACCAACACCAAACCGCCATGGGTGTTCGGTATATTACCATGTAATCTAGATTAGTTAACTCTAGTGCAAGTGGGAGACTGTTGGAGATATGCCCTATAGGCAATAATAAAAGTGATTATTATTATATCTTTGTGTTTATGATAAATGTTTAGATTCATGCTATAGCAGTATTAACCAGAAACATTAATACTTTTGTGATTTGTAAACTAAATTAGAGTCCCTAGTAAAACCTCTTTAATAATACTAGCTTGTTGGTTAATAGATGATCGTGGTTTCTCGATCATGAACATTGAGATGTTATTAACAACGAGATCATATCATTAGGAGAATGGTATGATGGACATACTCCTATAGATAAGCGTAGCATAAAGATCAATTCATTTTAATAGTTCAATTGCTATAATCTGGATCAAATCCAAAAGCCTAGCCCCAGTGGCAGGCGCCACCACCTCCAAGTCTTTGCCGATACATAGGGCTCCTCCCAAGTCGCCTACTAGGGTTTTCCCAAACCCTAGCCTCCGGCTACACCACCCCTTGGTGCCTCTAAATCCTAGATCGCGAAGGCCCCTCTCTTGCTCCAGCATACTCGCTCTGGCTTAAGGCGAAGCCCTGCGAGATCTTCCCTCTACTTCCGACACCACGTAGTCGTGCTAGCGGAATCACGAGGAGAGTGCTACAACCTCCGCTGCCTGCTGGAACAAGGGAGAGCAAGGTCTTCATCGAGTACCGAACGTGTGACCATTGAGGCAGCTTACGGAGCATGGCCCGGAAGGATCGTCTACGCGATCTTGAGATCGGCAAGAGTATGACTACATCACCTACGAGAATCTGCTCTCTTTAACCGCTTTGGAATCTTTGAGGGTGATTTCCTCTATCGAATCATTGCTACAATCTATTAGATAGATCTTGGCTTGTTTGTGTGCATGCGATAGAATTTTTTTGTTTTCCATGCTACGAATCCCTACAGAAGTGTCTCGGTCATGTCCGCATAATTCACAAACCGTAGGGAGACACACTTAAGGATTCGATGTTGTTCTGTAGTTATCGAATGATGAGTAAGAGACCGAATGTTGTTAGGAGTCTCGGATGGGATCCGGGATATCACGAGGAGATCCGGAATGGTCCGAAGAATAAGATTCATATAAGGAAAGTCATGTTTCGGAGTTCAGAAATGATTCTGGTGTTTTCACCAGGAATGTTCTAGAAGGGTTTGGAAGGTCCGGAACTCCGGAGGGGGAAGGGTACATTGATGTGTCATGACAATGTGGAATGGTTGCATCATGTATTGGGTCACTTGGCTGGGCAATACGAAGAGAGAAATCAAATCCAAGTTTGAAAGTCAAACGCCAATTTGAAAAGTCAAATCCGAAGTTTGCTTGGTGGAGGGAGAGTAGGTAACCTACCTAGGGTAGGAGTCCCACTCCCTCCACCCGCTGGCCAAGGAGGAGGAGTTGGAGGAGGACTCCCTCCTCCCAACTGCCTCCCTCCCGCCTATATAAGGATGGGTAGGGCGCCCCTACCCCTCACACCCAAAACCCTAGCCCCAAGTCGCCGGCGCCACCACCTCCAAGTGATGCCGCCACCGCCTAGGGCTCCTCCCAAGTCGCCGACTAGGGTTTTCCCAAACCCTAGCCGCCGGCTACACCACCCCTTGGTGCCTCTAAACCCTAGATCGCCAAGGCCCCTCTCTTGCTCTACCATACTCGCTCTGGCTTAAGGCGAAGCCCTGCGATATCTTCCCTCTACTTCCGACACCACGCCGTCGTGCTACCGGAATCACGAGGAGAGTGCTACAACCTCCGCTGCCTAATGGAACAAGGGAGAGGAAGGTCTTCATCGAGCGATGTGACCATTGCAAGCGCTGCTTAGCAATGCCGGAAGGATCGTCTACGCGATCTTGAGATCGGCAAGTGTACGACTACATCACCCACGAGAATCTGCTCTCGGTAACCGCTTTGGAATCTTTGAGGGTGAGTTCTTGTATCGACTCGTTGCTACAATATAGTATATAGATGTTGGCTTGTTTGTGTGCATGCGGTAGAATTTTTTTGTTTTCCATGCTACGAACCCCTATAGTAGTGACTTATCGAAGACGCTCGGGAGGGATTTGGCTGACATGGATGGATGAAGTTCAAGTTAATGTTCATAGTTTCAACTTTCATGTTATCCTAGCTACTATTCCTATTAGGGACAGTAACAAACAAATTGGTCTAGTTTGTATATATGACGATCCATATCACCGCAACACTAGTTAGATTTGGGATCAAGTGACCTCTTTTGTATATGATAATGCTAGCATGCATGTGATGTGTATCGGGGACATGAATGAGCTTTTGTATGAAATGGAAAAAATATGAACTTTAAATGTTTTTGTATGAATAGAGTTCACTTGATGGTTAAGAATTGTGGTTTGTTTTATCTTGGCTTAATTGGTCCTGCTAGACAAACAAGTTCTTCTTTTCCAATCCAACATTTGAAAGACTAGACCGTTGTTTAGTTAATACTGACTGGTGTAACGTTTACCTTGTATCCAATGTTTACAATATGCCTTTGATCCATTCCCTTAGTGATCATGCTCCTATTTTATTATCCACTGATGGACCGGTGTGCAAGGTTAAACACCCTTTTAGATTTGAAAACCGGTGGTTAAAAGAAAATTATTTTAAAACAAATGCAAAATTTTCTTGGGCCAAAACTACTAATTGTTCTTTCATATCTAGAACAAAGCATCTTGCAGGGCAATTGAAAATTTGGTGCAGAAAAAAGAAGCATTTGCAACAGGAGCTAAATGAGATTGAAGAAAATATAAAGCAAGTGCAGAGGCAGCCATTATATTACATAAATTGGACCAACAAATTGAATAAAACTTGGTGGCAAGGTATGAACAAAACTTAACCAAACTCACAGATTACTGTGCACAAAGGGCAAAAAAGTGCCTTAAACATGGTGATGAAAACACAACTTTAAGGCCATTACAAAAACAAATAGAAGGAATGATGTTGTGTCAGTCAAAGATAAAAAATGATGTAATCCAATTCATGCCATACAAAATTGGTAACACTTTTGTTACTTACTTGATGCATATCTTTGCTTCTCAGAATACTAACAGTAGCAGGCCTTATTTATAATCCCAACTTTCTTCATCTACACATGATTATACCTACACAATCCTAGATAAATATGAGTTATGGGAAACAAGAAGGAAATGAAGAGAAATGCCTCTCCATGACCGGATGGCTTCAACGCCGAATTCTACATATAAACTTGGGACTATATTGTAGATGATATTTGGATGCTGGTAAGATCCTTCTACCAAAATGCTATCCTTCCTGCCCATATAAATGAAACACATACTACTCTAATCCGTAGAAAAATTGTTCCCCTTGTCTTGGTTGATTACAGACCTATCAGCCTCTGTAATGTACTCCCTTTGTTTCATAATATAAGATGTTTTATCTTAGTGAAAGGAGTGTATATAGACCTCTTTTAGTGTGTAGGTTCCTAGGTTCCTCCAACGAACCTACACACTAAAAGAGGTCTAGATACACTTCTTTCATAAAACTAAAACATCTTATATTATGAAACAGAGGGAGTAGTTTATAATCTCATAGCTAAATCGCTTGCTAATAGGCTCAAACCCCACTTATCTGATTATATCCATCATTCTGAACAATATTTCATTGAAGGTCAGCGTGTTAGCAACAACATAATCATTGCCCAATAAATTACTCACTCTTTTGCTCTCTCTTCCTGGAAATAAAATGCTTTTATGCTAAAAATTGATCTAGCTAAAGCTTTTGATCACATTGATGCAACTTCATTGTCTGAGGTCTCGCAGGTAAAGGGTTGCATGGTCATTTTATTAATTTGTTCCACGCATGTATGTCCTCGCCTACATTTTTAGTGATCATTAATGGTCAACCTTCTACGAAGTTCAAAAGTAACAGAAGTATTAGACAAGGTCGTGTCCTTTCTCCCTACGTTTTGGTCCTCTCAATTGATTTACAGGATGCCATGTCCAATGCTTCTCTTACTGGTATTATTCTTCGACAAAATTTCCCCCCACCCAGTCGCTTCTTTTTGCAGAGGACCTTCTTATTTGTGGGAAAGCATGCTTACAAGAGGCATCTACCATGAAGGAAATTCTCTAATCTTTCTGCTCCCTTTTAGGTACAACTCCTAGTTAGGCTAAATCTCGAATTATTTTCAGCAAACATGTTGACCAAGGTACAACCAATTCTATTATACAAATCTTCCCGGTTGTATCTATTTCCTCTTTGTTTATTGTAACATCCCTAAAATCATGATTTCAAATATTGCATATCATTCATGCATGCTTATAAAGTTGAGATCAATTTCAAACTCATTTCAAGAAAACAGAAGCACATAGTGCTATCATTTTATGTGAGCAAACTTAAATCAAATGACCATCCTCATTTGAGAGCTTAGTGTTTTAAACCAAGATTGTTTGTCTACCTTGTTGATTGGTTTGAGTGTGGAGTTAGAACAAAATTTTACAAATAGAAATGGTTTCAAAAACCATTTTCAAACATTTGCAAACCAAGTGCAATGTCCCTGTTATTTTGTTTTACCAAAAATGACCAAGCCAACTCAAAGTGACCACTTGGTTTTATGCCAAGTTTTGTGACTGTTGCACACTACAAAAATCCAGAAAATATTTGAATTCAAAAAGAGTTTGAATTCATTTGAAACTCAATCCAGAAAAATCAAATCAGAAAAAGAAAAGGAATAAAGAAAAGAAAAAGGGTCGGCGCTATTAATCTGGCCCATCAACAGAAGCAGCCCAGCTAGCCCACCCGGGTCCTCTCTCTCTCTCTCTCTTTCTCTCGCGACACACACCCAGCAGTCGGCGCTCGGACCCCACTCCCTCTCTGCTTATTTCACGACAAGTGGGCCCTCTCCGTCCTCCTTCTTCCCAAATCTCGCCTTGACGCCGCCGCTGGCCGTTCTGCGTTGATTTCGGCGTAATTGCCATTGATTCACTGGCGTTTCTTGTCGAGCCTCCGCCTACTTAAGCACCTCCCTCCGCTCCATTCCCTCACTCAATTTCATCTCCACGCCCAGGCTGCTGCCTTCGCCAAACACCGCCGCAGCACCGACGACCTCCGACAGCAAATTCCGGTGAGTTCCGACCGCCCCTATGCCTCTGATTCAAACGAATGTGCCCAGCGTGATCTCGTGCATCTTCTGATACTCTTCGCTTGCCTGCTCGTGACCCAGGACGCCGTCCCCGTTCGTGCCCACAACCGACCGAGCCGCCGCTCAACTCCGGCAACCAATCACGGTAAGCGGAGCGCGCCCCTTGCCCCCTCTTGCATACGAGGATGTTCGCCACTGTCTTGCGCGTCTCCTAATCCATCTGGTTCGTGCTAGGGCGACGTGAAACCTCGGCAACCACTTCGACAGCAACCACCCGACGCCGTGCACGACTCCGACGAGCTCCAGCAGCCCCTGCCGTGCGCCCCTTGCCAAGCCACCTCCACGTTGAGCTTCACCTCGACCCTGCGGTTCTGGTATGCACCCTCTCCCCTCCCCGGACGACCTAGAACGCTAGTGCCGCCACTGACAGACGCGCCACCGCCAGTCGCCGCCGCTAGCGCCGCTAGTCTATGGTCGAGGCAACAGCAGCCGTTAGATGTAGATCTGGCGGTTTAGATTAGATCCGAGCGAATCGTTTTCTTTGAATCTGGTGCGTTGGATCTGACTTGATCCGACGGCGCGGAAGGGTGATCCTGAGCGAAGCGGTATCGACCAATAGGATAGCGCCGCGTGGCTAGGGTTTAGTTTAAAAACAGAATTTGAATCAGATTTATATCCAAATTTGATTTGCTTGTAACTTTTGATTCCCACGTTAGATTTTAGCAAATTTTATACCGTTGGAATCAGGAAGACAAGCCCTTTCTGTTTATGAAATGTGTTTAGTGTTTAGTTTCTGTTAAAATGACTTTATTTGCAGAAACTTGTTTAGGACTATTTTAAGTATAGGAATTGTTTAGGAAATTGTTTTAGTGTCAAATAAAATTGGTTTAGCAAGTTTTTAACTTGATTATGATTTAGTACTATGCACTTGCTTGGTTGAGTTTTAAAATTCATCACTTAGCATTTTTGCATGCATGCATATGTATTTTTGTTTGTTTGTATATGTTGTGTGTAATTTGTTGCTACCATTCTTTGTGTAGACTTTGGTGCTAGTGATTGTGATTGTGAAGAGTGCTACTCTCCCAACTACCAAGGCAAGTGGTACTTCATGAATATGTCTATCCCTATATTTTTTTATACAAGCATTAGAAATATTTTGCTAAGTCTTGCATGTTACTATTTTTGCCAAATGCCATGTTGGGAAATCCTAAGTAGTTGTAGAAATGCTAGGAAATTTCTAAGTTAAGTTACTATCTATGCCATGCTTAGCCTAGCTAGTAGCAAACAAGGGTTGGTAAAATATATACATGCTATGATGAAAATATTTCTAAGTCTATGGACTTATGTTTTTCTTAATAAAACAACTAAGTCAATGAATCACCTGGGTGGAATGGGACTTGATTGGTGGTTTTTGGTTGAGTGGTTACACAAGGCCCATGGCTATGGTTTACCTTGTGTATCTCACTTGTGGAAAGCCACCCGGGAACAAAGGGATTTTAGAGGCCAAGCGTTGAGAAGTTTATAGTGCATCCACTTGGCAATATGGGATCTGCCTGGATCACATAGGTTGCTAGAACTTAGTCATTTGGACAGATGGTGGTAGTGGGATGATAGGTTGGAACGCGTCCATTTGGCTAAGGGAAGGCTTCTGAAAGGTCTTGTCTTGGTGAAACCAAGTCTGGTGGGGAAAGTGCACAACCTCTGCAGATGGAAAAATCTAAGTACTTAGCCAAGTCCATGGCAATGGACAACTTGAGCATCAAGACATGGAACCTATCAAGAATCTCATCATTCCAACTTCTAAGTAAAAACTTGTGGGTGAACAAGGGTGAAGGACCTCAATGTCTATTGATGGTTTCTTGGGAAAAGTTTTGACAAAGAAAAACTTAGTGATTTCAACTAATAGGAAAAACCTATTTTGAGCAAAGCAATCCAAGCTACACTTAGCCAAATTGCATATAGTAATATAGTCCACTTAAAATTTACTAAGGTATCACTTGCCAATACTATTCCAAAGTATTGACCCACTGTGGCTGTAACTTGTGATGTTGCAGGTTACTCTGATGAGGATTAGGTGTCATGAGTCTACACTCAACATGTTTTCCTGTGGCACATGAAGATGAAGACTTATATGTATTTACTTATTCAAACTCTTGTATTAGGCCTGTGGCCTTGAGTTGTAAAGACTATGTTATCTCTGGAATGGATGTAATAAATGACCTTTGTATCTGTGTACTTCATCTTAAACTGTGGATGCTAGCAATGATCCAGGGACTAGCATTGCAATCACAGGGATACTTTTCCTTTACAAAGGAGGGATCTTACATATGGTATCAGAGCACTGTGTTGCATGTAGGATTATGACCCTAGGAATGGAAACCACTAAGGAAAAACTTTCAACTACTTCTACACTTGTCTATTCTTCTCGTAAAATTTTCTAATCTTCTCTCTCATCTCTATTTGTAGATGAACTCCATCAACGAAGCCGTGAGGAAAGGACCACTCATGAAAATGAATTTGGAGTGTGAGACAGAATTCCCCAAGGCTCTCAAGGACCTCATGGTTGCATTAGAGATACAAGGTGCGGCTGTGTACAAGGGTTTTCCAATGATGGATGAAGGAGTGGAATACTGGTGGGTGCAACTTCACTTGTATAAAAACGAGGAAGACAACCATCAGGAAAAAGGATTCTGCATGTACACCAACACTATAGTGCACACCACATTCTTTGAGTCAGCAAGAGATGCAGCTTGGAGGACTATCAAAGAACTTAGTGCTAGAGTTAAGTGCAGAATGCTCAACCTCCAAAAAGACTTAAAGAAAGAGAAGGAACATACCCAAGAGTTGGAGGCTACCAACCAAACCTTAAGAGGAGACATTATAGACTTAGTGATGGAGTCATGTGAGCAAGATAGGCTGATTGCCTCTAGAAACATTGTGTTAGCCAACAGATCCAGTGAGATAGGATTGTAAACGTACTTCGTTAGTTGGACCACCACCTATCACCTTACTTTCCAAAATGTTGCTTAAAATAAGTTTGAACCTTTGGTTGTTGTAATGGTTTCATGTATGCATGACTTGTGTGTTTTACTTCCCAAGGATATGTATGTGATGTTATGTCTTTTGTTTTATCTTGGTTTGTGTTGTTCTAACTTTTCTATCTTATAAATAGATGCCTATTACCATCAGCACTGATGAGGAGTTCCAGGTTACCCGCTTTGGTCCTCGTATCGTTGAGCTTACCACTTTGCTCAATCTCCCTCTTCCCACCATCATGGTGCATCCCCTCACCAAGTTCGAGAGGAAGGACCTCTGGGGCTTCAAGGTGAACCAGCCCGGACGCCAGACAGAGCCTACCACGGAGGCCATCGTCTTCAAGCTTATGCACGATGATAGGGAGAGAGGCCTTGAGGTAGTGATGCAGGATCTGATAGGACATCTGCTAGGGCGACACTCCCGACAGGTTAGAGGCACCCACTTTCACGTCTTCGGAAGACGTGATGAGGATGGAGAGTCCATCGACTTCGAGGAAGATTCGAGGGACGCAGCAGAGCCGATACGCCTGTACCTCCAGGACTTAGAGTCTCTCATTAGGCACGTGGACACGGACAGGACCAATGTCATGCTCGAGAACGATGAGCTCAGTGCAACTTCGAGAAGGACAAGCTCTTGGCGACAAGGCGAGATAGTCAAGGAAATGGAGGCGAAGTTCGAGACCCGGGACAGGAAGTTCAAGAGTCACGAGCGTGTCGGGATAGGAATAAGAAGATCCGGGACATGGTGAAGAATCTGCGATCAAGGACTTCGAGCTAGAGCAGCAGCAGTCCGTGATTGAGAGGCTTCGTTCCCAGAAGAGGGCTCTCAAGGCCAAGATAGAGTCTTTGACCACTAGCATTGAGGAGAACAAGACCGCGATGGAGAACGCAGGTCTTACCTTTGTCGAGGAGGAGATTGATGCCGATGAGTAGACTTGACTACTCGTTTATCTTTTATTATCATACTTGTTATTTGAAAACTTGTTATTGGACCATCCGACATGTGGATGGCTTGCTACTTGTGTGTTTTTACTTTAAGAACTTGTTATCTGGTTATTGAACTTTTATTCTTGTGTTGCATGCTTGTGTCTGCTTATGTGATGTAATGTGCATGAAAGCATCTATGGGTATCACATTCTTATCTCTATTTGAACAAACCACAGATGCCTCCCCGTCGTGCAAACCCCAACCCCAACAACAACAACAACATCACTCCAGAAATGCAGCAAATGATGACTGCTCAAACACAACTGATGCAGATGATGACAACATTCATCCAGAACCAAAACTATAACAACAACAACAACAACAACAACAACCCTCCGGGCTTTGATATGCTTACCGTTCTTGAGGCGAGGCCAAGAAAGTTCTCGAGGCAGTGATCCCATGGTAGCCAATGATTGGCTACGATAAACAAGGACTTGGTAACCGTGGGTCACGGATGTTGAAAAGGTCGATTCGGCACATCTGCTGGAAGGGCCAGCCACTTGGTGGGACAACTTCGGATCACCACTCCGATAGATGAAGTGACATGGGCTATCTTTGAGGATGGCTTTACTTTGCTCATATCTCATCGGGGTGATGAGCACGAAAAGAAAGAGTTCCACAATCTGAAGCAGCGCCACCGCAGCGTGGCTGAATACATTGAGGAGTTCAACAATCTGGCGCGTTATGCACCGGATGAAGTTGACACCGATGCCAAGAGAAAGGAAAAATTTCTGGAAGGCTTGAATGATGAGCTGAATCTGCAATTGGCTGTGGCCTATGTTCCCACTTATCAGTCGCTCTGTGACAAGGCTGCTATTTTGGAGAACAAAATGAAGCAAGTTGAGAGTAGAAAGAGGAAGCACTCCGACAAGCACAGCTCGGGATCGTCTCACAAACGATCCCATTATGATGACAGTGGAAGCTCAGGATCCCACAAGCATGGGAAATTCAATAAGCACCACAACCACAACCGTCATGACAACAAGCATCACCGCAATCATGACAATGATAAGTACAAGAACCACAAGAGTGGACATAAGAGCCACCACAGTGGTAATGGAAGTGGAAGTGGAAGTAAGCCTGTTAAGAGAGACATCAGTCAGGTTGAATGCTTCAAATGCAAGAAGATGGGGCATTATGCAAATGAGTGCCCTAAAAAGAAAGTTGAAGGACCTATCAAGCCCAATCCTTTCCAGAAAGGACAGGTGAACCACATCAATGTGGAGGAGGTTTATGAGGAGCCTGATGCTGTTGCTGGTAAGTTCAGACTCAATTCTATTCCAACATTTGTACTCTTTGATACTGGTGCATCTCATTCATTCATATCAAGAGCATTTGTTGAAAGAAATGAACTACCGGTAGAAACTATTGTGTGTCCTATAAAAGTAAGTTCTCCTGGTGGAGAAATGATAGTGAATTCTGGATGTCATGATCTAGTCATAGAATTTGGGAAATATAAGTTTCCCGTTAACTTGAAAATTCTAAACTCCCAAGGATTGGATGTCATTCTGGGAATGGACTGGATGACTAAGTACAAAGGAGTGATAGATCGTGCCAACCATACTGTCTCACTCACAACTCCAGAAAATAAAAGGATCAGATTCAAGACCAACTTTGAAGCAAAAATGAGTATGCTTAATTCTCTTAAGGGGGTTAGCATGGACAGTGTGCCAATTGTGAGTGAGTATCCGGATGTGTTTCCGGAAGAACTACCAGGAATGCCACCAGATAGAGATGTGGAATTTCTTATAGATTTAGTACCAGGGTCTGGACCTATAGCAAAGAGACCTTATAAAATGTCAGTTGATGAACTGAAAGAACTCAAGAAACACCTAGGAGAACAGTTGCAGAAAGGATTTATTCAACCAAGTTCTTCATCTTGGGGAGCCCCAGTCTTGTTTGTGGAGAAGAAATATAGAAGTCAAAGGTTATGCATAGATTACCGTTCACTCAACGAGGTAACTATCAAGAACAAATATACTTTGCCTAGAATCAATGACTTGTTTGATCAGCTTTAAGGAGCATGTGTGTTCTCAAAGATTGATCTAAGGTCAGGCTATTTTCAACTCAAGATAAGAGAACAAGACATACCTAAAACAGCATTCACCACAAGGTATGGATTGTATGAGTATACCGTAATGCCTTTTGGCTTGACCAATGCTCCAGCATACTTCATGAATATGATGAACAAGGTGTTCATGGAATTTCTTGATAAGTTTGTTGTCGTTTTCATCGATGACATCTTAGTCTACTCCAAGAGCAAAGAAGAACATGAAGGACACTTGCGTTTGATACTTGAGAAGTTACGGGAGCATAAGCTTTATGCCAAATTCAGCAAGTGTGAGTTCTGGTTGGAGGAAGTTGGTTTTCTTGGTCACGTTATGACGAAGGATGGTGTAGCAGTTGATCCCGCTAAGGTTTCAGCTGTGACTGAATGGGAATCTCCCAAATTCGTGAAAGAAGTTCGTAGTTTCCTTGGCTTAGCAGGTTACTACAGAAGGTTCATTGAGAATTTCTCTAAGGTAGATAAGCCCATGACTGAATTGTTAAAGAAAGACAAGAAGTTTGCTTGGTCTGAAGGTTGTGAACTCAGCTTTCAGGAATTGAAGAAGAGACTTGTGACAACACCAGTTTTGTGTCTTCGGACACGGAAAAGCGATTTCCAAGTATATTGTGATGCATCTCATCAAGGTTTGGGTGCGATACTTATGCAAGACAGTAAAGTTGTGGCTTATGCCTCGAGACAACTCAAAACTCATGAAGTAAACTATCCTACTCATGATTTAGAGTTAGCCTCTGAATCCATGCACTCAAAACATGGAGACACTATCTTTTGGGAAAGCGTTGTGAAGTGTTCAGATCACAAAAGTTTGAAGTATATCTTCACTCGAAGGAAATTAATATGAGACAAAGAAGATGGCTAGAACTTATCAAGGACTATGACTTAAGTTTGCAATACCACCCGGTAAAGCAAATGTTGTAGCAGATGCTCTAAGCCGTAAGGTTTTGTGAATAGCCTTACCAAGGAGAATTGCACGATGATCTGTGTACCCAATTTAGGAAACTCAGTTGGAGATTGTGCACGAGGACATCTCATGACTTTGGATGTTCAACCCACTTTGTTGGACAAGATCAAAGAAGCCCGGAAGATTGATAAAGAAATCGAGATTAAAGAAAAGATTGGCAAAGGAAAAGCCAAAGGGTTCCATGAAGACGAGCAGGTACTTTATGGCATGGGAAGCGTGTCATGTTCCACAAGATCCGGAACTGCGGAAACTAATTTTGCAAGAAGCACATATCTCTCCGTATTCCATTCATCCGGGTAACACCAAAATGTACATGGACATGAAAGAAAGATTTTGGTGGAATAATCTCAAGAAGGACATCGCCGAACATATTGCTTTGTGTGATGTGTGTAGTAGAGTGAAAGCGGAGCACCAGAAACCAGCAGGTTTCCTTCAACCACTACCTATTCCTGATTGGAAGTGGGACAAAATTGGTATGGATTTCATTACCGGATTACCAAGGACCCGGTCAGGATACGATTCTATTTGGGTAGTAGTAGATCGCCTAATTAAAGTGGCTCATTTCATACTCGTGAAGACAACCTATACAAGTGCTAAGTTAGACAAAATCTACATGAGTAGAATTGTATGTCTACATGGAGTGCCCAAGAGTATTGTGTATGATAGGGGAACTCAATTCACTTCCCATTTTTGGAGACAACTACATGAGTCATTGGGAACGAGGTTGGAATTCAGTACTGCTTTTCATCCTCAAACCGATGGACAAACAGAAAGAACTAATCAAATTCTTGAAGACATGTTGAGGGCATGTGCCCTAGACTATGGAGCCAGTTGGGATGAAAGTCTGCCTTACACAGAATTTTCTTATAACAACAGCTATCAAGCCAGCATTGAGATGGCACCGTTTGAGTTTCTCTACGGAAGAAAGTGTACCACCCCATTGTTATGGAATAGTGTGGGAGAAAGAAGTTTATTCGGGCCAGATCTTATCAAAGAAGCCGAAGATAAGGTCAAATTGGTTAAGGACAGATTGAAGATAGCACAGTACCGACAGAAAAGCTACGCGGATCCTAAGCGTAGAGAAGTCACCTACGAAGTTGGTGATAGAGCCTACCTTAGATTATCACCACTTCGTGGAGTGAAAAGGTTCGGAGTCAAAGGAAAATTGGCACCAAGATATGTTGGGCCGTTCAAGATTCTGAGTCGCAAAGGAGAAGTTGCTTATGAAATAGAACTCCCAGAATCTTTGCCAGCTGTCCATAATGTGTTTCATGTGAGTCAGCTTAAGAAATGTCATCCAGAAATGGAAGCAACTTCTTTGAAGGATACTATACCTTTGGAGGAAGTTCAACTAGAAAGTGATCTCACTTATGAAGAAAAACCTATCAAGATTCTTGGAACTGCAGAAAGAGTCACAAGGACTAAGACTATCAAGTTTTGCAAAGTGCAGTGGAATCATCATTCCGAAGAGGAAGCAACATGGGAAAGAGAAGATGATCTTCGGAAAGACCACCCCTACCTATTTGCTAGCCAATACGAATCTCGAGGGCGAGATTCACCTTGAGGGGGTTAGATTTGTAACATCCCTAAAATCATGATTTCAAAGATTGCATATCATTCATGCATGCTTATAGAATTGAGATCAATTTCAAACTCATTTCAAGAAAACAGAAGCACATAGTGCTATCATTTTATGTGAGCAAACTTAAATCAAATGACTATCCTCATTTGAGAGCTTAGTGTTTTAAACCAAGATTGTTTGTCTCCCTTGTTGATTGGTTTGAGTGTGGAGTTAGAACAAAATTTTACAAATAGAAATGGTTTCAAAAACCATTTTCAAACATTTGCAAACCAAGTGCAATGTCCCTGTTATTTTGTTTTACCAAAAATGACCAAGCCAACTCAAATTGACCACTTGGTTTTATGCCAAGTTTTGTGACTGTTGCACACTACAAAAATCCAGAAAATATTTGAATTCAAAAAGAGTTTGAATTCATTTGAAACTCAATCCAGAAAAATCAAATCAGAAAAAGAAAAGGAATAAAGAAAAGAAAAAGGGCCGACGCTACTAATCTGGCCCATCAACAGAAGCAGCCTAGCTAGCCCACCCGGGTCCCCTCTCTCTCTCTCTCGCACGCGCGGACACACCCAACGAGTCGCTGACGCTCAGACCCCACTCCCTCTCTGCTTATTTCGCTGACAAGTGGGCCCTCTCCACGTCACTCCTTCTTCCCCAAATCTCGCGCGCAGACGCCGTCGCCGCTGGCCGTTGCTGCGTTGATTTCTCGGCGTAATTGCCATTGATTCGCTGAGCGTTTCTTGTCGAGCCTCCGCATACTTAAGCACCTCCCCAATCCGCTCCATTCCCCTCACTCAATTTCATCTCCACGCCCCCAGGCTGCTCGCAACTCGCCAAACACCGCCGCAGCACAGACGACCTCCGGCAGCAAATTCCGGTGAGTTCCGACCGCCCCTATGCCTCTGATTCAAACGAATGTGCCCAGCGTGATCTCATGCATCTTCGGATACTCTTCGCTTGCCTGCTCGTGACCCAGGACACCGTCCCCGTTCGTGCCCACAACCGACCGAGCCGCCGCTCAACTCCGGCAACCAATTACGGTAAGCGGAGCGCGCCCCTTGCCCCCTCTTGCATACGAGGATGTTCGCCACTGTATTGCGCGTCTCCTAATCCATCTGGTTCGTGCTAGGGCGACGTGAAACCTCGGCAACAACTTCGACAGCAACCACCCGACGCCGTGCACGACTCCGACGAGCTCCAGCAGCCCCTGCCGTGCGCCCCTTGCCAAGCCACCTCCACGTTGAGCTTCACCTCGACCCTGCGGTTCTGGTAGGCACCCTCTCCCCTCCCCGGACAACCTAGAACGCCAGTGCCGCCGCTGACAGACGCGCCGCCGCCATTCGCCGCCGCTAGCGCCGCTAGTCTATGGTCGAGGCAACAGCAGCCGTTAGATGTAGATCTGGCGGTTTAGATTAGATCCGAGCGAATCGTTTTCTTTGAATCTGGTGCGTTGGATCTGACTTGATCCGACGGCGCGGAAGGGTGATCCTGAGCGAAGCGGTATCGACCAATAGGATAGCGCCGCGTGGCTAGGGTTTAGTTTAAAAACAGAATTTGAATCAGATTTATATCCAAATTTGATTTGCTTGTAACTTTTGATTCCCACGTTAGATTTTAGCAAATTTTATACCGTTGGAATCAGGAAGACAAGCCCTTTCTGTTTATGAAATGTGTTTAGTGTTTAGTTTCTGTTAAAATGACTTTATTTGCAGAAACTTGTTTAGGACTATTTTAAGTATAGGAATTGTTTAGGAAATTGTTTTAGTGTCAAATAAAATTGGTTTAGCAAGTTTTTAACTTGATTATGATTTAGTACTATGCACTTGCTTGGTTGAGTTTTAAAAATCATCACTTAGCATTTTTGCATGCATGCATATGTATTTTTGTTTGTTTGTATATGTTGTGTGTAATTTGTTGCTACCATTCTTTGTGTAGACTTTGGTGCTAGTGATTGTGATTGTGAAGAGTGCTACTCTCCCAACTACCAAGGCAAGTGGTACTTCATGAATATGTCTATCCCTATATTTTTTTATACAAGCATTAGAAATATTTTGCTAAGTCTTGCATGTTACTATTTTTGCCAAATGCCATGTTGGGAAATCCTAAGTAGTTGTAGAAATGCTAGGAAATTTCTAAGTTAAGTTACTATCTATGCCATGCTTAGCCTAGCTAATAGCAAACAAGGGTTGGTAAAATATATACATGCTATGATGAAAATATTTCTAAGTCTATGGACTTATGTTTTTATTAATAAAACAACTAAGTCAATGAATCACCTGGGTGGAATGGGACTTGATTGGTGGTTTTTGGTTGAGTGGTTACACAAGGCCCATGGCTATGGTTTACCTTGTGTATCTCACTTGTGGAAAGCCACCCAGGAACAAAGGGATTTTAGAGGCCAAGTGTTGAGAAGCTTCTAGTGCAGCCACTTGGCAATATGGGCTCTGCCTGGATCACATAAGTTGCTAGAACTTAGTCATTTGGACAGATGGTGGTAGTGGGATGATAGGTTGGAACGCGTCCATTTGGCTAAGGGAAGGCTTCTGAAAGGTCCTGTCTTGGTGAAACCAAGTCTGGTGGGGAAAGTGCACAACCTCTGCAGATGGAAAAATCTAAGTACTTAGCCAAGTCCATGGCAATGGAAAACTTGAGCATCAAGACATGGAAGCTATCAAGAATCTCATCATTCCAACTTCTAAGTAAAAACTTGTGGGTGAACAAGGGTGAAGGACCTCAATGTCTATTGATGGTTTCTTGGGAAAAGTTTTGACAAAGAAAAACTTAGTGATTTCAACTAACAGGAAAAACCTATTTTGAGCAAAGCAAGCAAAGCTACACTTAGCCAAATTGCATATAGTAATATAATCCACTTAAAATTTACTAAGGTATCACTTGCCAATACTATTCCAATGTATTGACCCACTGTGGCTGTAACTTGTGATGTTGCAGGTTACTCTGATGAGGATTAGGTGTCATGAGTCTACACTCAACATGTTTGCCTGTGGCACATGAAGATGAAGACTTATATGTATTTACTTATTCAAACTCTTGTATTAGGCCTGTGGCCTTGAGTTGTAAAGACTATGTTATCTCTGGAATGGATGTAATAAATGACCTTTGTATCTGTGTACTTCATTTTAAACTGTGGATGCTAGCAATGATCCAGGGACTAGCATTGCAATCACAGGGATCCTTTTCCTTTACAAAGGAGGGATCTTACATTTATACACCCCGGCTATCCACTGATTCTTCACAGTAAAAATAGAGCATCTAAATATGATTTTGTTATCGACAAATTTAAAACAAAACTCACCATTTACAAGGTTGATCAACTTTTCCATGCAGCTTGCTTGACGCTAATCCAATCTGTTTTTTGCTTCAATGAGAATCTACTACATGTCCAAAAAAAATTTCCCTAAAAAAATTGTTACCAAACTCACATCCATTATTGAAGATTTTTCATGGACTAAGAGAGGACAAAGCCAGTAGGGCTCTATGCCTAAAATCTTGGAAGGATATTTGTACCTCAATAAAGGAGGACTAGGAATTAGAAACCTCCTGGCTGTCAAGGAAGGCTCATTCTTATGGAACCCTAGTGCATGGCCCATAACCCAATTGATTTCCTCCTTAGAGTTCTCAAAGCCAAATATTTTTATGAATCTTCTATTTGACGCCCAAATTCAAACGTTCCAAAAATCAGCCTTCTAGGCCTCCATTATAAAGATCCTTCCTATCCTCAAAGCCCACTCCTTCTACCAGATCACTCAAGGCAAAAATCTCTCTTTGGATCTCTCTCTCTGGTGTAAAGACTGGATGAGAATTCATGATAATCTAATCATTCAACACTTTGGCCACATTTACCCGCCGAGAGTCAGAGATCTTTAATTTGGCTGCCAAACCAACAATCCTAGAATGAAAACCTTATCGGCAATCTCTTCCACCAGCCGATAGCCCAGAGCATTGAACAAACACTCATTATATGCATGGAATATCAAGACAGTATCTGCTGAAAAATAACGGCAAACACTAAGTGCAACTCTAAATCTGCTTATTATGCGTGTCTTAAGTATTTATAGGAACTTGGGGAGATGCAACCAAGATCTACAACAACAATCAAACTTTTAAGTCCGGTATGGAAATCTAAGAACCTATTACCGAGAATAAGAACCTTTGTTTGGTGTTTACTTCGCAACAAAGACAAGTCTCTACAGTGATTTTTTATCACGACAAATGTAGATGAGATTCATTCGTCCTCTAACTTGGCGACTAGCCAACTTATGTGCATTTTTGTCCTAATTTTGGAGTCACCGATGGTCCAATTTCAAAATGTGATTGTAATGGCATTAAATGGAAAGTTTATGACAAGTAAACTTCGTGATTGTGATCAAGTATTACCTCCATCACTTCATAATGTCCTACAACTCGATCAAGTGAAATACATATATGAACATCACAACATGTCCTTATTTTAGCTCGAGGGTTCTTGTGAGATGGTCCCTCTTGTCTTGTGCTTGACAACCCTCCTCCACACACACATATCTACATGAAGTAATCTCTCCATCCATCTTACTTTTCCAGCTAGACCTTTTTCTAACCTCAAAACCTACACAACCTCCTACCCAAAATGACCAAGCATCATCCAAGTTTATAAATTTCTGACAACTTGAGACAAGCAAATATGAATCATATTCTGCCTGCACCAAAATAAATATTAACTTAATTGCTATAGATGTAAACAAATCAAAGAAATTTCAAGGATAAGCGTAACTTACTTGTTAGCTTGTGCCACTAGATCTTTAATTGGAAGGCAAGAACTCAATAAATAGTGTAGAAATCATGGACAAATACCACAAAATATTTGTTATGTTATGTTCTATGGAGAAAGGCGAAACTATGAACAGATACAGTAAAATATTCATTATGTGAATGGATGTAGATGAAAGATGAGAAATTCCTTGGGCTACCTACAAATAAGACACATCCCAAACGTAGGAAGAGTGTAACACCCTCAGAATCGGACCTATACAAGTTTTAGCAAAATTCGCCAAACCCGCATAGAAACGATTCAAAGGTGCCCACCAGGCACTTTCGTGCGGGTGGAAAACGAAGTAATAACATTACACAACAGTCCTCGATGGGACCCACAGAACAGATATATATACCAGCGACTCCTTGAGTCAAGAATACAGATATACGGTACAAAGATCCAAATCACCTTGAAAACGGTAGAGCGTCCGACTATGGACAAGAAGCAAATGGGGCTAAGAGCCCTGAAGAATAACCAATGGCGTCCATAACCTCCTTGAGCCAAGCCGGAAGGGTAACCTGCTAACGGCGTCGATCTCAAAACCTGCTTAAACAAAAGGGGTGCCGACAAAGGGCAAAGGAAAAGAGGCGTCGATCGAGGCCAAGACAGCGAGGCTAGAATCGGTCCTCGCCTACATAGGTATGGTGGATCAAGCGGCAACAGATGCACTTAACAACCTATAGAGACTCGATACAATGGCGGCAATCGAGAGGGTAAGAAAGACCTATTCGAGCCAACTCGATACTATCATCAAACAAACCCCTCTGGCGTTTCCCCTCGAGACCGTCGAGGAAGTCAACCGAGGAACTCACACGGTTGGCGTTTTACTTATTCATTATAGTTGCGGCACTTTACTAGTCGGTTTAGATAATCGTTACGATAAAGTAAGCGATGGGCACATTTAGTTAACCATTCCGTTATAGTTGCAACAATTACTAATCGACAGATAGCATGAGAAAACCCAAAACCCAAAGCTTGTTGGTACTTTTATTCAGCCATTTCGCTAGAAGTTGCAATACTTACTAGTCAGTACAATTGTCGCAAGCGACAACCAAACAAGCAATTGTGGGCAGTATTAATTAGCCATTCCATTATAGTGAAGCTAATTACTAGTCATTATAAGTCAAATTTATAGCGATAAACTTTAGTTATGCTTGTCTATGATCGAGATCGCGTGCTCCAAGTCGTCCATATCCGCGACACGGCTTTCGGAAAGTTTTACCCGCCGGTGCACCAATAGCAACACACGCTCGATCAACCTCGAAAACCAAATCAAAACCCAACGAGGCTTTCACGATGAACAATCACAGGATTCAGAAATATTTCAGGGGCCACCCTTTGAGTAGAATCATAGAACGGAGTAAGCAAGCTCCGGCGGCCTCAAGGTTGCGACAATGGTACATGGCGATCGGGAACCCGAAAGTGTGGCTGGGCTTGTCGATACCGCGTAAACATTCCGATCCTAAACAGTACAGTGTTCTCCTCGCACAATCGTAAATAAAGCGGTAAAACATGGCATAAGTACAGGATCGTAAATAAAACCTCAAACTAGTTTGTGGCCCCAAGAAATAAGAATGAATCAAGCTCTGGCTCAGGGGGTCCCATATACCTCCCGGATGTGGATAGCGCGATAAATCAAGGAATGTATCAAGTACTCGGGGTCTTACGGGACACAAGTGGGCTCGAAACCAAATATTATCTATCACCCACCGATGCCTCGCTTATTTCAATTTTAGTTGTTAAATGAAAGTAAAGTGAACAATAAGTAAAACTAGAATCATCTCCAACATCAACATGCGGCAATACATCAAGAATCGTGGCATATGGCGACACACATCAGACTTGGGCAAGCAACTACGACATAAGTCCATCTATCTACCAAACAACAGGTAATAGGATGTGTCCAAGGCAATATAGGGCTGCACGGTATATCAAGGGTACGGAATCTAGAGCATCGCAACACAGATAGCAATAGATCAACAGGAGGGAAATAAATACTATAAAAGTAAGATAGGTAGAAAGAGGCAGATGCTCGCCTGAAAACATTGTCGAAGGGTTCAACCCGAAGATCGGGGCGAAGCTCACATCAACTCAACGGCCTTATCCGCGAAGAAGCAAAACACTAGAATAAACACCGGATGCAATATTTAATACAACGGCAGAAGATCGGCATGATGCATGCATGATGGATGACATGGCAAAGGTGCGATGCAATTAGGTCAATATTAAGCGAAACCGGGGTCCCGACAATTAATTATTTGGTTCGTGTTGTTTATCTACCCCGCAAATTAAATGTTGTTTAACAAGGTAAAAGATAGCTCCGGTTCGCTACACAGATTTAGATGAGGCCAATATGAGACTAGATTTGCCCGCATATGGGCCCCACATTTAATTATTAGGTGAATCGGCGTAAGGCCCCCAACCACAGATATGCATGCGAGTATGACATTTCAATATGCAACAAGTTGTTATTATGTTATAAAATAGGGTCTCGGAAAGGGGTTCACACATCTAGGGTTCTCGACGATCTTGGGGGCTCCGGTTCGGGGTTGGTCTCGGGGTCCGTGGTTCGGTTCCGTTTCTGTATCGGGTAGGTCTTGGCGCATCCGGTGCGGGACTTGGGTCATGTCGACGGTCATGGCGTTCGGGGGAGTTCTCGGTATCCGGTGAAGCACTCGGCGTTTCTGCCCACGTCGACGGCCTTGGTTTCCTCGATGGAGAACTTGGTGTGTCCGCTCGGGTTCTCGGCTTCGCCGGGCCGGGCTTCGATCGGGTCCGGAAGAAGACCTTGGCATCGGATGGTCCTTGTCGGAGTTCTTGTCGCCACGGGTCTTGGATCCGGTCTTGACGTGGCCTTTGGATCGCCGGATCGGGCCGGGGTCTCGGCGAACTTGGCGTCCGGGAAGGAGTACTCGAGCGGTATCGCCTTCGGGTTCCGTGAAGGAGATGCTTTGGGGCCTCGGTCATCAGTCCTGTGTACGGCGCCGGTGTTTCATCGAGCTCATCGGGTCGGTGTGGATCTTGTTTGTCGCGGAGTGGCTTGACGTGGGGTGGATCTTGTGTTGATATGTCCTTCGAGTGGCACCAAAACTCTGCATTCCTTAGCAGCACCACTGTGGAGAAGAGTGGCCCTTAAGCAGAAACAGAGGCATGAGCGAGCGCGGCTGAAGACAGAGGAGGCCGACGGAAGGCAGCGCCGGAGCCGAACACACGCAGAGGAGGTGCCAGGCTGACTCGCGAAGCGGCAAAGATCCGCGCGGACGGCGGCGGAAGGCGAGCCGAGATGCGGCGGCGGCACAAGCCGGCGGTGGGCGCAGCGACGCGGCCGGGTCGAGGACACGCAGCGCTGGTCGCCGACGCGCGCTGCCGGGAGGGGCGGGCTCGGCGACGTGCTTGGGCTCGTGGAGTAGGAGGGCCGGGCGACGGGTCGCCGACGCGGACGGCCGCCGCAGACGCAGGGAAGCGGGCGAGCAGCCACCGGGAGGCGCGCCGGGGCTTGGGGAGAGGGGCGACGGCGAGGAGGCGGCCGCGCTGGAGAGCGGCGATGCTGGCAGCGGCGCCTGGGAGGCGAGGTGGCGCGCGAGCTGAGGGTGCGGGCGCGGCGGCCTGAGGGGTGCTCGAGGGGCCGGCCGCGGAGCTCATGCGCGCTGTTGCCGGTGGGCTGGCGGGCGCGGCCGAGGCGGGCTCAGCGGTGGCGGAAGGTTTCGAGCGCGGCGGCGTGAACGGCGGCGGGCGAGCAGCGGGCGGCGTGAAGGGCGCCGCGGCGGGCTGGCGGAGGTTAGGCGAGCGCCGCTGCGGTGAGGGATCACGGAGGCGGGACAGAGGGAGGTGGGGCGGAGGCGGCAGCAAGAGCTGTGGGCGGCGCGAGCCAGGCGGGTGGCGAGCGAGCAAGCCAAGCAGGGAGGAAGGTCGCTGGGGAAGATGGGGGTCGGGGCTGGTTGCGTGGGCGTGCACTGGTGGGGCCCAGGTCACGCTGGGGGAGCGTCGTGTCAGTGTGTAGTGTGTGCGTGAGTGTGTGGACCAGGGTGGGGTGTGGCCGAGGATTGGGAGGAGCTGGCTGGGCCACGTGTCAAGACTAGATTGGGTGGGAGGAGAGGGGGTGGGGTGGCGGCATGCTAGGGGAGGGGGTGAGGTGGCCAGGTAGGGGTGGGTAGAATATTAGGTAGATGTAGGATTTAGATGGGGCGGCAGGTTGGACCGCTTAAAAACACGGGCGGTCGGGTCGGGTTGGCCCGTTCGACTGCCCCTACTAAATCAAATATAAATTTTATTTGTGTTAATTGGACCATTTGCAAACCGATAGCGACAAAACACAAATTCTCCGGAGCCCCGGGGTTTGACATTTGAATAGAGGTGGGGCGTTTTAGAAAACAAAACGAGCTTTGCGAAAATAGTTTTGGCAAACAATGCCTGATGATGACGATGCAATGCACAAATCCAACGCGATTTTCTAGTAGTGGTTTTGCGGTTTGCCACAATTCGACACCACTAACAATGGATCTCGCCCTCGAGATCCGCCTCATGCTACCGGAAGGAAGGTCGGCGAACTGCGTCTTCTCGTTTCGTGTAGATCCTCGCGACACCACTAACAAGAGGTCGTTGTCCGTGATTGTCGAGAGAACACTCCGGGAACAAAAGGTCGAAGGTAGAGGTATCAACAATAAGCCACCTCTAGCTCCGATGGAAAAGGGGGAACCGATGCATTCTCATCCACCTCAATGTACCAAAGCGAATAGAAGGGGTAGTCGGCATGGGGGCCAATCCATCACGCACCCAAACTATTACTCCGCACAATCGGTAGAAGAGAGTGCAACCATTCTCGGAATCAGACTGAAGATCTCGACAAACGAGGGTCGGAAACAAAGGAGGGATGCAGACTCTGCATCGGATCCGGCGTAGAGGATGTCGTCGCGTCGGAAACACCGGAAAAACACGAGAAGGAACAAGAGGAGTCCACCAGACGGAGGATGCCTCGGATAGCAGGAAAACCAGATGTAGAGACACCGTTAACAAAGGGGGAAGCGAAACCCTAAAGGTACGACGGAACCCAACCACGAGAATTCCTGGACTCGAAAAAAAGAGAAGAGAGCAGATTCAAAACACGTCGAGGTAAGAGGAGAATAGCAGAGGGGTAAGGACTAAAATCAGACCTAATCAGAACTATCCAACCGTTTTTGCAAAAATAGTTTTGACACTCTACTTGCCGTTAGCTAGGTTATCCTACATTTGGACTTGTGGGTATCGCAATCGCCGAGCTCGATACCACTCAGAACACTCGAATCGGACCTATACAAGTTTTAGCAAAATTCGCCAAACCCGCATAGAAACGATTCAAAGGTGCTCACCAGCACTTTCGGGTGGAAAACGGTAATAACATGACACAACTGGCCTCGATGGGACCCACAGAACAGATATATTTACCAGCGACTCCATGAGTCAAGAATACAGATATACGGTACAAAGATCCAAATCACCTTGAAAACGGTAGAGCGTCCGAGTACGGACAAGAAGCAAATGGGGCTAAGAGCTCAAGAATAACCAATGGCGTCCATAACCCCGCCTGTGCCAAGCCGGAAGGGTAACCGCTAACGGCCGATCTCAAAACCGCTTAAACAAAAGGGGTGCCGACAAAGGGCAAAGGAAAAGAGGAGCGTCGATCGAGGCCGACATGCAGCGAGGCTAGAATTCGGCGGTCCTCGCCTACATAGGTATGGTGGACTGAAGCGGCAGCGGCAGCATGCACTTAACAACCTATAGAGACTCGATACAACTGGCGGCAATCAGAGAGGGGTAAGAAAGACCTATTCGGAGCCAACCTGATACTATCATCAAACAAACCCCTCCTGGCGTTTCCCCCTCGAGACCGTCGAGGAAGTCAACCGAGGAACTCACACAGTTGGCAGTTTTACTTATTCAGTTATAGTTGCGGCACTTTACTAGTCAGGTTTAGATAATCGTTCTGATAAAGTAAGCAGTGGGCACATTTAGTTAACCATTCCGTTATAGTTGCAACAATTACTAATCAGATACAGATAGCATGAGAAAACCCAAAACCCAGCAGTTGTTGGTACTTTTATTCAGCCATTTCGTTGTAGTTGCAATACTTACTAGTCAGGTACAATTGTCGCAAGCGACAACCAAACAAGCAATTGTTTTCAGTATTAATTATCCATTCCATTATAGTGAAGCTAATTACTAGTCATTATAAGTCAAATTTATAGCATAAACTTTAGTTATGCTTGTCTATGATCGAGATCTTGTGCTCCAAGTCGTCCATATCCGCGACACGGCTTTCGAAAGTTTTACCCGCCGGGTGCACCAATAGCAACACACGCCGATCAACCTCGGAAAACCAAATCAAAACCCAACGAGGCTTTCACGATCGAACAATCAGGATTCAGAAATATTTCAGGGGCCACCTTTGAGTAGAATCCAACGAGTAAGCAAGCTCCGAGGCGGACTCAAGGTTGCGACAATGGTCAGAAGACCGGGAACCCAAAGTGTGGCTGGGCTTGTCGATGCACAGAAACATTCCGATCCTAAAGATGCATGTTCTCCTCGCACAATCGTAAATAAAGCGGTAAAACATGGCATAAGTACAGGATCGTAAATAAAACCTCAAACTAGTTTGTGGCCCCAAGAAATAAGAATGAATCAAGCTCGCTCGGGGGCCCATATACCTCCCGGATGTGGATAGCGCGATAAATCAAGGAACAGGTATCAAGTACTCGGGGTCTTACGGGACACAAGTGGGCGTTCGGAAACCAAATATTATCTATCACCCACCGATGCCTCTGCTTATTTCAATTTTAGTTGTTAAACAGAAAGTAAAGTGAACAATAAGTAAAACTAGAATCATCTCCAACATCAACATGCGGCAATACATCAGCAACTGTGGCATATGGCGACACACATCAGCACTTGGGCAAGCAACTACGACGCGCAAGTCCATCTATCTACCAAACAACAGGTAATAGGATGTGTCCAAGGCAATATAGGGCTGCACGGTATATCAAGGGTACGGAATCTAGAGCATCGCAACACAGATAGCAATAGATCAACAGGAGGGAAATAAATACTATAAAAGTAAGATAGGTAGAAAGAGGCAGATGCTCGCCTGAAAACATTGTCGAAGGGTTCAACCCGAAGATCGGGGCGAAGCTCACATCAACTCAACGGCCTTATCCGCGAAGAAGCAAAACACTAGAATAAACACCGGATGCAATATTTAATACAACGGCAGAAGATCGGCATGATGCATGCATGATGGATGACATGGCAAGAAAGCGATGCAATTAGGTCAATATTAAGCGAAACCGGGGTCCCGACAATTAATTATTTGGTTCGTGTTGTTTATCTACCCCGCAAATTAAATGTTGTTTAACAAGGTAAAAGATAGCTCCGGTTCGCTACACAGATTTAGATGAGGCCAATATGAGACTAGATTTGCCCGCATATGGGCCCCACATTTAATTATTAGGTGAATCGGCGTAAGGCCCCCAACCAGATATGCATGCGAGTATGACATTTCAATATGCAACAAGTTGTTATTATGTTATAAAATAGGGTCTCGGAAAGGGGTTCACACATCTAGGGTTCTCGACGATCTTGGGGGCTCCGGGGTTCGGGGTTGGTCTCGGGGTCCAGGGTTCGACGGTTCCGTTCTCGGGTATCGGGGTAGGTCTTGGCGCATCCGGGTGCGGGACTTGGGGTCATGTTGACGGTCATGGCGTTCAGGGGGAAGTTCTCGGTGTCCGGGTGAAGCGATCGGCGTTCACGGTTCCACGTCCGACGCCTTGGTTTCTCGATGGAGAACTTGGTGTCCGCGTCGGGTTCTTGCTTCGGCCGGGCGTCGATCTTCGGGATCGGGTCCGGGAAGAAGACCTTGGCATCGGATGGTCCTTGTCGGAGTTCTTGTCGCGCCGGGGTCTTCGGATCCGGGTCTTGACGTGGCCTTTGGATCGCCGGGATCGGGCTTCGGGGTCTCGGCGAACTTGGCGTCCGGGAAGGAGTACTCGAGCGGTATCGCCTTCGGGTTCCGTGAAGGAGATGCTTTGGGGCCTCGGTCGTCAGTCCTGTGTACGGCGCCGGTGTTTCATCGAGCTCATCGGGTCGGTGTGGATCTTGTTTGTCGCGGAGTGGCTTGACGTGGGGTGGATCTTGTGTTGATATGTCCTTCGAGTGGCACCAAAACTCTGCATTCCTTAGCAGCACCACTGTGGAGCAGAGTGGCCCTTAAGCAGAAACAGAGGCATGAGCGAGCGCGGCTGAAAGACAGAGGAGGCCGACGGAAGGCAGCGGAGCCGAACACAGAGGAGGTGCCAGGCGAGGCGACTTCGCAAGCGGCAAGATCCGGCGCGGGGCGGGAAGGCGAGCCGAGGATGCGCGGCGGCAAAGCCGGGCAGCGGCGCAGCGACGCTGGGGTCGAGGACACGCTGGGTCGCTGACGGCCGGCTCGGGAGGGCGGCGGCGGCTCGGCGACGTCGGGCTCGTGGAGTAGGAGGGCCGGGCGACGGGGTCGCCGACGGGCGGCCGCAGTAACGCAGGAAGCGGCGGAGCAGCCACCGGGAGGGCGGCGCTGGGCTTGGGGAGAGGGCGACGGCGAGAGGGGCGGCCGGCCGCGCGGTGGCGCTGGAGAGCGGCGACGCTGGCGGCGCCTGGGGAGGCGGCGGTGGCGGGAGCTTGAGGGTGCGGGGCGCGCGCGGAGGGGTGCTCGAGGGGCCGGCGCTCGCGGAGCATGCGCTGTCGCCGGTGCGGGCTCGGGCGCGGCCGAGCGGCGGCGGTGGCGGGAAGGTTTCGGGCGGCGTAAGCAGCGCTGGCGGTTGGCGCAGTGGCGTGGCGGCCATGGCGGGCTGGAGGTGGTTGGGGCGAGCGCCGGTGAGGGATCGCGAGGCGGGGACAGAGGGAGGTGGGCGGAGGCGGCGACGGCCTGGGGAGCTGGTGGGCGGCGCGAGCCAGGCGGGTGGCGAGCGAGCAAGCCAAGCAGGGAGGAAGGTCGCTGGGGAAGATGGGGGTCGGGGCTGGTTGCGTGGGCGCGTACCTGGGGTGGGGCCCAGGGTCACGCGGGTGGGGAGCGTGCGGTGCGTCGTGTGCGTGTAGTGTGTGCGTGAGTGTGTGGACCAGGGTGGGGTGTGGCTGAGGGATTGGGGAGGGAGCTGGCTGGGCCACGTGTCAGCACTAGATTGGGTGGGAGGAGAGGAGGGGTGAGGTGGCGGCATGCTAGTGGAGGGGGTGAGGTGGCCAGGTAGGGGTGGGTAGAATATTAGGTAGATGTAGGATTTAGATGGGGCGGCAGGTTGGACCGTTTGTAAAAACCTGGGGCGGTCGTTCGGGTCGGGTTGGCCCGTTCGACTGCCCCTACTAAATCAAATATAAATTTTATTTGTGTTAATTGGACCATTTGCAAACCGATAGCGACAAAACACAAATTCTCCGGAGCCCCGGGGTTTGACATTTGAATAGAGGTGGGGCGTTTTAGAAAACAAAACGAGCTTTGCGAAAATAGTTTTGGCAAACAATGCCTGATGATGACGATGCAATGCACAAATCCAACGCGATTTTCTAGTAGTGGTTTTGCGGGATGCCACAAAGAGGAAGATGGCGGATGGAGACGTATGAGTCCGACGATAGCCACTACAGGAGAATAATCGTGCATAGGAGCGAGTGAACGAATTTCCCCGCCAAAATCCCGTCTACGTGTTGTAGCCCCGCAAAAATAATCCCTTTCCCTCCTCTGGTCCTCTTGTCCCGAACGGGGCTTGCTACACGTGGCTGGGCCTGGCCGTTGGACCTTGAGAATAATAAGGAAAAGAAGGGGCGTGCAATCCGGAAGAAAAGGCATCTGGGATGGGAGGTGCTATTGGTCGCTCAATGTTGGCCTCGCCGCTCACGCCGCCTGAACCGAGCCCCATATGGGCCGGCCCACTATCCCGTCTCCTTCTTTCTCCCCTGCCTCCTTCTTCCTCCCATGCCTCCTTATTCCCACCCTAAGTTGTCGCCCCGAGCTTCACTCTAAGCCCCCTTGCAACATCGGAACCCTAAGACCTGCACCCCTTACCCTAAGTTTTCTTCCTCGCCTCCGCCGGCGACGCCGCGGCCAACATCATCACCCCCGTCATCAGTGAGGTCCCGGGCAGCCAACCATCACTCTAAACTCTCCCAGACACACCCCTAGACCTAAGTCTGGTCGCTGAAGACACCTACCCCTAACCCTAAGTCCGGTGAGACACCACCCACCCTTACCTTAAGTTTCTTCCTCGGCTCCGCCGATGAAGGCCGTGTTGTCCCCGGCGTTGGAGAGGTCCTGACCTCACCTCCGCTAGGGCGCCTCAGCCAGCCGCGTCGTCCCCGCCATTGGCGAGGTTGGGTGCGTGTCTTCTTATTTGTCGCTCTGGTGGCAACCGCTAGTAATGGGCCCGTCCCGGGACGCTGGCGAGTAGCGGCGCTTTAGGCGGCATTTAGCATTTACCTTCGGGACAAGCAAGTCTGTTTGTGCTTGTTGGTTGCAGGTTAGAGAATCTGAGCCTGTATTTTTTTAGGCGTAAAAAATAACTTGGCCTTATCGGTGAGTCCTCCAAGGTTAGTGGGCTTAACAACATGATAAGAAATAATTTAGTTACGGAAACATATTCGTATACCATGAACTATGTTCATCTAGACTGTCAAGTGGGATCTCATTTATATCCACTTTTAATTCGTTTGAGGACTTGGTTTTTTTAATAAATGAACCATGAATCTTCGGATAAATTTGGATTCCACTTGCATCGCTTTTTTATCTCGTAATTGTTTGGCGGACGAGTGCATACTTCTTTTTCGGTACTTAATTAGACCAAAAGAAATTTAGACAGCCGTGACAGTAACATCACAAATATACCCTCTAAAAAAACATCACAAATACCAAATGTTCAGACGAGAACCTAAAATGGAACCAAAAAAATTACAGATTCACGTAAGGATTCGGTACAAACGAACGAAAATCCTATATGGGGCTCGCTTATAGCAGGCCGCCGCGTGAAACACGCAGGATTCGGTACAAACGAACGAAAACCCATTCTTCATGTCGAGGAAGCGATTAGTTGGATCGGCACTACTTCGCTTTGCCGGTGGCAGGCGCCGGCGCGCGCGTGTCGGCCTCGCTGTTGATCTCCACGGCCGGCGCGTATGCTGACTCGTCGAAGGCGTCGGCGGCCGGCGCGTCCGCCGGGGCGTCGGCGGCCGTCTCGGCCCTGGCCAGCGGCGCCACGGCCACGGCGGCCAGGAGGAGCAGGGCGAGCACGAGCGCTCCGCGAGCCATCATTGGGCGGTGCGCGCGTACGGGTGTCGTGCTGAGCGGCGTGCGGTTGCGCGCGCGGGGACGGCGAGTTCGTGGTTTTCTATGTGCGGTGCACACACACGTACGTACGTACGGCGAGGCCGCGGGTTTTTCTCCAGGCGACGAGGCTGGCATGCGCGCGCGGCGCGGGGGCTATTCTGTTCTCGGCCGCTGGTGTCCCCGGTGGTGGCGCGCGACTGTCGTGCCGTGTGGTCTGAGACTTCACGGCCGCATATACAAGGCGTGACGCCGAGTTTCGTGGCAGGCATGGTGGCATGAGAGCCCGCGTTTCACGCATCGACGTAGACAAACGGTGCTGTGGTCGCATCGTGCCAGAACCAAAATCGTCGTCGGAAATGGCCAGTGGGGACTCCATGCATCCCAGATGAGGCCGACACGAGACCGCTGTTCATCAATCGGCTTGCCCGATCTTGGCACTCGAGTGCTCTCACTCTCTTGCACCGAAAGATGTCTGGGCTATGTTGGGAACCCTGTGGGTAGTGGCGGTGGGCAGCGGCAGTGATTGCGAGCGAGGCCCAGCGTGGCGTGGCGGGAGCACCGTCCAAGCTTTAGCTCCCCATGCATGCTCCTCCCTCCATCTACCTCTCACAAATGATTCGGCCAGGACGATCTATCAAGGTGTTGGCACACCATGACTTTTCTTTTTCGGTCATCTCCATGCAAGTCGCCCGGACCAAGCTTTTCACCACCTCGCTCTCTTTATTCTACCACTGCTTGTTACTACTTTCCATGTGTGGTTTGGGTTGTTTGAGCCGGATAGCATCCACCGACAGCCGAAGACCCAAGAAATGAATGAATGTGGCGCCCCGTTCAAGCAAAGGACCAATAGATTGATTTGTTAATGGTGGAGACCCTAGCAAATTCCGGCCTTGGGTCTTAACTAGAAATTGACTTGTGTAGGAGTGTCTCAAAGTTGAAACGAGAATTTAATAAATGCCTCTATTAACCGGGCACACCAATTCAGTCAAAAGAAAATCAATGCCTGATAAGCTCAGGGTGCCATCTAACCCCTCACGCATCCTTGATCCTCTAGTTGCATGACGCACGAGCAGGTTACAGCTAGCAGTAACAGACGAAGAAGAACATCTACGTAGATGAAACAAGAAAAGGAGAAAAAACTGAGCACACGACTATTTCTTCCGAGAAAGAAGGCACATATCTGGCAAGCGTATCACACCACGCCATCACACCACCGTCACGACAACAGATCAGACACCGAGAAGAAAAAGGAACACCCTAAGCCAGTGCGGAGGCCACGGCCACGGCCGCCAACGCCGCGGCGAACCACCGGGAGCACGGCGCGCCGGCGGCGGCCGCGTTTTTCTGGGAGTCCTTCTCCTGGTCCGCAGGGGGAGCGTCGTCGGCGTCAGGCCCTGGCGCGTCCGCCGCGACGACCGGCGCAGTCCGGTGGCGCGCCGCGGCGCCCTTGCCTGCCTTGGGCGCGTCGGCCGCCGGTGCAGGCGCGGGCGCGGGCGTCGGGGACGGCGCCGGCTTGAACAGCTCGACCGGCTCGACCACCTTGTCGACGACGTACACGGCGACGGGGTCCGCGTCCAGCAGCGTGGACTTGACCCGCGCCACGGCGCCCGAGGCGCCCGTCTTGATGGTGACCACGTTGCCCTCGTTCTGCACCGTGAAGTTGTAGTTCCGGGCGGCGCCGTCGGTGGCGAGCGTGTTCATAACGCCGTTGTTGGACTTGAGGCCCCCCGGCGAGTAGTACACCGGAACGGCGTGGAACAGTAGCAGCGACGCCTTGCCGTCGGCCGTGAGGTTCTTGTACCTGGGCGCGAACGCCGCGACGGCGTCGTCGGAGGGGCAGAACACCGTCATGCCGCCGCCCGCGGCCGACGCGTACGTGGAGGACGCGTCGGGGGAGGCCGCGATCAGGGACGCGAAGGCCTTGCAGCCGCCCTTCACCATCGCCGCCGTGGCGTTCGGCGGCGCCGGTGGAGCTGCGGGCGCGGCGGCGGTCGTCTTGCCTCCAGCGGCGGCGGCAAGTGGGAGTGCCACGAAGAGGACCAGGGCGGCGGCGAGGCGCAGGCGGCGCATTGTGCGTTGCGCGCTAGGAGCAGGGCGGCGGCGCGGCTGGGAGTGGGAGCGGCAACTGACAAGTGAGCAATGTGGGGAACTCGAAGTGAGGGATAGTGAGGTGAGCGGAAGCGGAGTGGGAGCAGCGTGGCGTGCACCTAGCTAGCACGGATATGTAAGCGTGATGCCCATGCTTCCTGCATCGTGGCAAAGCTTGATACCATCTGCAATATACCTTTTTTTTGCGAGGTGTAATTTACTTTTTCTGGCAACCTGGAATTGTAGTACAGTACTCGGTAACATTTTGCACGTATTTCCATATCTTCCTCTTCACTACTCCTGTCTGGATCTTTGTCGTGTTGGTGGTTATATCAATATACTAATACTAGGTACATATCCTTAAAAAAAAAGGTACATACCCGCAAAAAAAGTACATGATGAAATATACTTTGATGACATATAATTTGTACTACCGATGTAAATTTTATTCTATTTTCAGACAATCTATAGATGCCTTTACATATGGAAAAGAATACTACTCCCCGGGGATCGTTTCGTTCGATCCCCGGTGTTGTTGCGAGCGACGCGGACGCGGGAGGGTCTACCCCATGCTTGTTCCTCTCCCCTAGTCTTCTTCCTCGGTGTATTAACGCGGCTGGCATTTCCCCCCTCCTAGCCATGTGCAGGCGCGCCGTCACGCGCCAGCCCTGCGACTCGTGTCGCCACCCGCCCAGATATCCGGCCGCGCGCCACGCCTGCCCGTGCGCTGCCTCGAATCGTGCGCTCGACCCGAGGGCTCCCGCCACTGCAGCTTAGGCTCCTACCGCCAAAAACTCCTCCAGGGACCCGAGCCCGCCGCACGTGCTCTAGCCGGGGCCGTCGACAATGAATGTCTCCCCATGAGACCCCATCTGCTCCACCGCTTCCCATGGCACCGCCCATCTCTGTAATCTTCTACTAAAACGTTTGCTACTTATGGCGACGGTATGGTACCTACGGCATATGGTGCTGCTACCTACGGCAAGTGGCCTTGCCACACACAATGACCGAACCTGCTACATACAACTCCTGGTGTGCTATCTGCGGTGAGAGACCCTACTACAATGGCATATTTTTTTCCTATAAACCTTTCTCATTTTTTTTTCTAGAGTCAGCATATAAGTTGTGGCACGTGATGTTTTCAACCTCCATGACAGCGACATGGATATGGGAAGTTGAACTAGAAAACGAATTTGAATCCCAAAAGCCTGCTATCATGTGCAACTTGTAAAACAGGTTGGCCACGGGGCTCCTGATGCCACTCTCGGCACGAGCACTCATGGCGGTAAGATCTCGAATGGGAGACATTCACTTTGTCAACTAGGGTTGGTGTATTTTTTTTATGTTACCGCACCGTCGCCTCTCCAATCACGCGAATGAGCCCCATCGACTATTAATTTATCGGTGATCTTATGATTGTGTGGGAGTCATGTAGACAACAAAAGGAGGGTATCGTAGACCAAGTGGATCAGTGGCGGAGCTAGGGGACAAGCAAGGAGGTATGGCATGGCAAAACAAGATGAAATATAAATAAAATGTTTAATTTGGAAGGATTTTAGGACATAAGTGAGGATTACATTGTTTGGTCTCTGCCACTAAAGTGGATCACGTCGAGACAATAGAGACTCTTCATCGAATCAGACTTTCGTCCCACTTTATAAATAAAGTACACATGTGAGACCGTTGTTGGGCTAAACAGCAAAACGCCCAAAGGAAGTTACGAACACTGCTGGGTCAAACAGCACAAGAAGAAGCCCAAGAGAAAATACAAAAGAAAGAAAAGCACAACAACACCGGATCGACCCCCGATTAAGACTCGCAACCGCTGCGCCCTCCGAAAAAGTCCCACCATGATCCTATGCCTCTGAATTGCCGTGTACCAAGCATCATCTTCAAGAAGGGGGGCGACGATGACGACACTGCTTCCCGGACTTCTCTTAGGATTTCTCTCCGTACACGCAGGGGAGTGAGAAGAGGGTACATCCGGCGCCCTTCATGAAGGAAGGCGGCACCCGCAGATGTCGCCGCGTCGGAGCCAGCCTAGCCGGCAAGGATTTCTCCCGACCTCCCAAAGACCCAACCCCAGCCAATCCTGGCACTCCACCAACTTGTCGTTCGCCAACATGCGCCAACATGGTCTTGTCATCGTCATCGGCATCTCACCATGGCAAACACCACGAGGTTGGCCGGCGCGAGGAACCCACCGAAGACAAGGGACAGCGGCACCGCCGCCGCCTGGGAGGGACCGACTTCCAAGACAATAGAGACTCTCATTGAGGTCAAATTAAGTCAATATTTATAGGAGCAATTTTAATCCTGTCACTCCTTCCTTTGGGGTGACAATTAGCCCTGTGCGTCAATGCGTTAAAAAACTCGAGGGTGTACTGGCGGCAAGTGAAGCATCTTGCAAGGTAAAATTGTGCACCCCGATATTTTTTAGAACATAAATACGAGTACTAATTGGAATCGTTACCTAGACAGAGAGCGGTCATGGTAACCATTTTTGCACTTCTTTTTTTTTTTGACCGAAGGCCTTTTGTTGATTCTCCTCATGCATCCCTATGATATATAGAAACACAAAAGAATTAGCTATGTGAATATGTGATGCACACATGCACGTACACAAACGGGAATAAATAAAACCCCAAGAAGAACTTCCTCGCGCGCGTATGTCGTCCTCGTTGGGGGTGAACCTCTTCGCCTCGTCCTCATTGACTCAACTTGGTGTTCCTTTTCGAGCGTGCGTAGAGTAGAGAAAACCTCGATGGAGAAGAAATCATGACGTACTTGTTAGAAATAATGGGGCTAATCCATTTAGACCCATGTGTATTTCAGATTTTCCCTAAATCTCAAAGCCCAAATTTGTGGCAGCCCATATGTGTTTGGGCCCATGTTTGTGGCAGCTCACATGGCAGTGGAGTGGGAGCTAAAGTTTAGTCTCACATGGAAAGTTGGAGTAGAGTTACACCACCTTATAAGGTGGAGTGTTGCACCACTTTGTAAGTGAGTGGCAATAAGAGAGATACACACGCGCGCTCCTCCTCCGACGACGCCGCTCGCTCGCACGCCTCGTCACGACGCGCGCGCGCGCGCCGCGGGTTGCTCGCCGAGCCGAGCTTTATTTTGCTGCTCAGGAAAATTGACAGACGTGTCAAACGATTAGCTTATTCGGATCGCTCCCGGACCGTGGGCTACTGTAACCGACCCGAACGTGCGTAACGTGGACTCGGCCCACGTTCGTCTCCGTTAGGGTTTCTATATAAAGTCCTGCGCGGCTACCGTCACAACACCACCGAAAAATCAATCTAGGGTTTTGACATCCTCTCTACTTGCGCCGTCACCGTAGTCTACTTCATCCCGCTTGCCGGCGTGCACCGGCGGACGGGAGAGCAGGTCTCCGGAACCACTCGCCCTTGTGATCCTGTACGGAAGAGGGCGAATAAGGTTTTTGGGAAGCGCTATGCGCGACTGTTCGAGTTCTCCATCACGGGTCGTCTTTCATCCAAGTCAGACGGTGCTGCCTACCGCCGTCTTCGTCGCCATCTGCTGCGATCACTCTTTCCCAAAGTTTCTATTTTGACAACCGAAAGGTACGTGCTACGTGCTTCTGTTTGGTTATTCATCATGTTCTGCGAGTACATGTTAAGCTGCTGTTTGTTTCCGATCATCCTGTTGTTTAGTATATCTAGTATGTTAGAGTTACATGAGCTAGTAGCTGGTTTTGTCATGATTTATATTCTAGAATTAATCGTGGAAATTATGCCTAATAATCCAACAATCCAAAAACCTTATTGTAGGCAATTTCCTGAATTAACAATGGCTAGTTTTACCGATGCACTGAGGCCGGATAAGTTTACCGGTGTGCACTTTAAGAGGTGGCAGTACAAGGCTGAGCTTTGGCTGACCACGATGAAAGTGTTCCACATCAGTAAAGCAAACCTGAGGGAACTATGTCTGACGAGGATCAGAAGAAGTTCGAGGATGCTAATACTGTCTTTGTGGGATGTATTCTGAGCATTCTTACTGACCGTCTGTGTGATATATTTATGCACATAAAAGACGGAAAGAAGCTCTGGGATGCACTGGATGCCAAGTTTGGTGCTGCAGATGCTGGCAGTGAACTATATATCATGGAGAGCTTTCATGATTTTAAGATGACTAAGGACCTTCCTGTGGTTCAACAAGCTCATGAGATACAGTGCATTGTCAAGGAGCTCGAACTCCTTAAGTGTACCTTACCCGACAAGTTTGTGGCGGGATGCATTATTGCTAAGTTGCCCCCTTCATGGAGGAACTTTGCCACAACTCTCAAACACAAGAGACAGGAGATATCAGTTGAAAATCTGATAGCGTCCCTTGATGTTGAGGAGAAGGCTCGGGCTAAGGACACTACTGAGAAAGGAGAGGGTCTTGCTACTGCTAAATTTGTGCAGAAAGGCAAATCCGTAGGCAAGAACAAAGGAAACTTCAAACCCTCCTTTAATAATCCTGTAAATACTACAACCTTCAAGAAGAAGAAGACGAATAGGGACAAGAGTGAACTGTCTTGTTACACTTGTGGAGAGCCCGGCCATTTTTCCAAGGACTGTCTAGAACGCGCAGACCGCAGAGGGAAAAAGGCCAAGACTGTCAACGTAGGCAGCAGGAATGTACTACAGCGAGCGGCTTTTTTTCAAGTAGGGAATGGTTCAATTGTGCATTTTTGGGAAGACGTGTGGTTGGCCGACATTCCACTTGCTGAACAGTATTCATCATTAAATAATATTGTTCGCATGAAAAATGTTTTAGTTGCGGACATTTTACGCCAAGTACCCCTGAATATTGATTTTCGGAGGGCTCTTGTGGGTAATAAATGGGAGGCATGGTTACATTTATGCCAACGTTTAATGGGTCTTCAACTTAAGGATGAACCGGATAAATTTGTATGAAAGTTATCACTCATGGGTCTTTTTATGGTTAAATCTATGTATATTGACTTAGGGCTTGTTTGATTCAAAGGATTTGTAAAACACAGGAATGGGTAAAGTGTAGGAATAGAATGGCATGACACTTAGAATCCTACAGGAATGAAAAATGCAGGAATCGATAAGATAAGCTGTTTGATTGCACCGCAGGAAAAACACAGGAAATTTTATAGGGTTTAGGTACATGTCATAGTTGTCATAGACACATAGGATTTTTTTCAAGAGGTCTCACCTCTTGTTAGAAATCCTATAGGATTGTAGTGTAGGAAAGCAATGCATAGGAATTTTGTAGGATTTATTCCTTTGAATCAAACACATTCTATTGGAAAAAATCCTATGGATTGGAATCCTATGGAATTCCTTTGAAAATCCTTTGAATCAAACATGCCCTTAATGAATGGCCATACTAGATACTTGCGTAAATACTTGTGGAAAGTTAAAATCTCACTAAAGATTAAGGTCTTCATGTGGTTCCTCGGTAATAAAGTTCTGTTGACAAAGGGCAACCTAGCAAAAAGAAATTGGAATGGGTGTCAAATGTGCTGCTTCTGTGATTCAGCAGAAACTGTTGAACATCTATTCATAACATGTCCTTTTGCTACGATTATTTGGCGTTTGGTTTTTTGTGCTTATAATATCACACCTCCAACCAACATCACCAATATGTTTGGAATGTGGTTGAATGGAATTGATAAGAAAACGAAAGCTAAAATTCGAATTGGAGTTTCAGCATTATGTTGGGCAATTTGGAGATGCCGCAATAATATTATTTTTAACAAACAAACTGGTTCCAATTTTTTGCAGGTTGTTCGTATGGCTACACACTGGATACAACTATGGGCTTACCTCCTTCCGGCGGACCAGTGGGAATCCATGGGCTTTGGATGCAACCGTCTGCTGACGGTCGCTCAGGACTTCTATTTCCTGACTACTGGCTTGCGGCATACTAGTAGATTGCGGAATGGCTGGTTTTATGCTTCTGTTAGTTTTCCGATGGTTGATACTTGTCTCAACCCTCGATGATCCATGGTTGTAATAAATTGAACCTACTGTTTTTTAAATAAATGCTGTGTGTATCGATTGATGCAGAGGCCGGGGCTCTGATCCGCATTTCTAAGACTAGCCCCAATGGGGATATCATATGTAGTATCATGCATTACATGCATGCAAAATACTTATGTGTCACTGCAATTAATAATGAAAGAGATTGAGTTGGTATCATAGTTAGATACGGTATCATAGCACATAAAACTAGAAAAACTAATCTCAAATAAATCTTGTACACAATTTCACATTGAGATTCTATAAAACAATAAATACACTAAGAGTATGATACTACTATATGATACTATGTATTATAAAGATGGTATCATATACTAGTATTATATACTAGTATTATATACATGATACTACCGTATGATACTCTGTGTTGTGACTAGTCTAAAAAAAACTACAGCGAGCGGCTGGCCCAGCGATAAGCTGGATTAAATGAATGCACTCCATGCGCAACCATACTAAGTGTGTCCGGTCTCGCTACTCCAGCGCACACTAATAATCACGAAATCGCCATACGGATTTCGTAGCTAATCATCCATGAGCGTGTGCGCCGCTGATGATTTTCCCTGCATGCAGAGACAAAAAAAAAAGGAACCAGCCGCTAGCTGGGTGCAATGTGGACAAACAGTTATACTCGGTCGTTGCTCAGCAATGAGTGGTAGTACTCGAGTACACTGGTAATGCCTGTTTCCTGCGGTGCTTAATTTGGATTTGATCCATTAGGCTTTTTAATTATCAAGGCAACGTGGTGTGGACTGCGGAGGTCTCGAGGCTGGATGAAGAAGAACTGGTGCCGAGGCAACCGTACGTCTCCTGGGTCAAAAGGGTGTGGCAACGAAAGAAAGCTAGGTTCATATCATATCCGCCTCAAAATCCGGTCCGAATCCGGTGCTGGCTGCGACCTTTCTCGACTGCCATCGACCGCCATGGAGAAAGGTCCCAGCTGCCACCGGGCCTCGGTAGAGGAGCATAGAAGATCCTTGTCGCCAGTGCCAATGGTGCCAACACGATTACACGAAAGCCCTTGCCCTTACATATATATATATATATAAATCTTGGAAAACATGTTTTAGCAAAATCAATATCCGATTAATTAGTCGCTGACGTGGCAATCTTCTCGGTTTCTAATTCTAGATTCTATCATTTTCGTCTATCTAGAGCGGGCCCATCATCCGATGAGAAAGGCAATGGGCAATGGACGGTGCGCCCGTGCACGTGCCGGTGTCGCCCTCCCGTCGGAACAGAAAAAAAAAAGATCGGCAGCGAGCCGCTCAAAGCGTACGGGGGCACTAGCTCGTAAAACCTCGAGCGGTTGACGGCGGTCTGATGGCAGCATGGGTGTCTGATGGCTGCTGCAGTCCTGCAGATCATGCAGGGTCCGAAGCTTCCAGCCTGGCCCATGCATGGCCTAGTCAGCAAGCGGAAAAGCTGCATGCGAAACAAAATGCTGACGAGAGTGTACAGCCGGCCACGTCCATCTCTGCCTACATAAAACAAGAAAAACCCACATCATCACGCATAGCAGAACAATCTCTGGAGACCCGCCAAACAGAACGATCCTCGCGGACTCGCAGTGGCAGTAACGCCATTGTTTTTTTCAAAGCGAAATGTCCAAGTAGTTCCGCGAAAGGTGTGGCAGAGGTGTCGGCAGTTGCCAGATCTGGCAGAGGGGCGGAGGGGTCGCATGCTCCGACATTACGTCGCTAGGGCTTGGAGACGACTGCTGGGGGGTCCATGGCATCGGTCGAGCGATTCAGGAACGCCGGGCGAGACTGGAGAAGGGAGATCGACGGTGGTGGCAGAAGGAATGTCGCAGGGGAAATGCCCCTCCCGCTAAAGCAAACGGGGATATGGGTCGGTGTCGGGTCGGAGGTGAAAACGTGTATCTAGGGGCCAAAGGGGTGTTTTTCTCGGCCACCTCAAAAACTTTTATAGACCGGGGTGTTTTGTGGTGTCTGTTCTGACCACTTTTTCCGACCGAAACCATAAAATAGCTGTTATTTTATGATTCCGGGACAGATAAGGGGTCTACTAGATATGCTCTAAAATAGAGGGTTTATGAAACTTTTGAAGCCAATCCCACGACCTAAAGGGATTAATACGAATTCTGTACATGATTATATACCTATTATCATTTACAATAAACAATTGTCCCACATAAGGGCCATAGTGTTTTAAGTACTACTAGTAATTTCAAGTATTTTGTAACTTCTAATGGAAGCTAAGTTTTTTACTTGTATATGGAAGCTAAGGCTGTGACCATGTGTCAACCACAATCAAAACAAAAAAAACTATAAAAAACAAAAACAGTAGTGCACAAGAAGATTGGAGTGTGAACATAGGCCTTGCAGGCTTGGCAGCCCAACTAACTAAAAATACAGCCCAAACTACAGTTACAATCCTGAAACTGAAACAATTCTTTAAAAAGAAAGCTTAAACTGAATTTTGAAACAATCCAAGCTATCAGCGTCTTTTGCCCCTTTTTCTTTTCCATCATGGAACATACTCCTACATGCTTAGGATCTGCATATCTTACTTGAAGTGATAACAGTAAAGCATAATCAAGACTACTGAAAATTTGATATACTCAGCCAAGCTCCAGTAAAATTGAACAAGTGACCACGCCGCTTCTCTTCACACGCTCTCCATCAGTCTTCTTCCTTCGGTTCCTGCCCGTGGCGTACGTAGCCATGCATTTGTAGTGCACAAGAACACATGCATTTCCCTCCAAAGCTCCAAGGCTACTGCCGGTCACACGTATGCTGCGCATCGTCGAACGGCCGTCTTAGAGAACAGCCACGACACACACGGCGGTGGCTAAGAACGCGAAGAAAGCCCTGAGACCGCCGGACGCGACGAGGACGCTCGCTCCGCTGGCGTCGGCCGCCCCTCCGCCGGGACCGGGGGCCCCCGCGGCGGCTCCGGGCCCCTCCGTGGTGGAGGCGAACTCGGCGCCGGGTATCTCTTCTATGGCCGCCACGCTGTTGTCGGAGGTGACCTCTGCCATGGGTGCCCCACCGGCGATCGGCGTGTCTGGCGGGAAGGCGGTTTCTTCGCTGGATGCTTCCGAGCCCGTGGCTCCGCCTTCTGTCTCGGGGGCGCCTGATGGGGCCTCCTCGGCCTCCTCGATCCCGCCTAGTTCCATGGTAAAGGCGTGGTGTGCCGGAGATCCCACCTCGGGGGCCATGGTTGGCGAACCGTATCCGTGGGGGCCTGCGGCAGGGCCCGGTGCGGCTGAGGCGTGTTCGGGAGCTCCAGCGGGTGCGCCGTACTCCGGAGCGCCACCGGGTGCGCCGTGCTCCGGAGAGCCAGCGGGTGCGCCGTGTTCGGGAGCTCCAGCGGGTGCGCCGTGCTCCGGAGAGCCAGCGGGTGCGCCGTGTTCGGGAGCTCCAGCGGGTGCGCCGTGCTCCGGAGAGCCAGCGGGTGCGCCGTGCTCCGGAGCGCCACCGGGTGCGCCGTGCTCGGGAGCTCCAGCGGGTGCGCCGTGCTCCGGAGAGCCACCAGGTGCGCCGCCGTGCTCCGGAGCGCCACCGGGTGCGCCGTGCTCCGGAGCGCCACCGGGTGAGCCGTGCTCCGGAGCGCCACTGGACGCGCCGTGCTCCGGAGCGCCAGCAGCAGGGCCATGTCGCCGAGAGCCGGCGGCGCCAGGAGCACCGACAGGGGCCATGGAGGGCGCCGCGTCTTCCTGTGGTGCTCCGGCGGCGGCAGGGCCATTAGCGCCAGAATGCGCGCCAAGCGTGTTCTTGAGCAACCCGAGTGTCCCAGCCACGCCGGCCTCGAGGGTGTTGACCACGCCGGCCGCCGCTCCGTGCATCTTCGCCTCCGCTTCCGCTGGCAACGAGGACTCCTCCGGAGCGGGGGCCTCCGCGCCGACGGGAGAGGCCGCGAGCGCCGCGACTAGGACGAGGAGGCAGCATCCGGCGAGGCCGGGAGCGCGTGGAACCATGTCGCGTCGCTGCGTCATGCGGGTAGCTAGCAGTACGTGCAGTGCAGCTAGGGGGCTGCTCGCGCGCGTTGAACTTTGGACGTAGAAAGGCCGATCCAGATGACGGTGGCGCAGTTATACGGCCATGCGGAGGCGGTGGCTATCTTGGGCGTCGCGGCCTTAATTTGTCAGCGGTGGCGCGCGCCATGCGGGGCGTGCGCACGCACGGACGTTCAATTTTGCCTTCCGCGCCGGAGCGGAGGAAGGTGCCGTACGTGTGATTGCCATGGCGCGTGGAGCGTAGCGTACACGATGCTTTTTTAGCGAGTTTGCACCGATTTTTATGGACCCGTATTTGTTCGGTCCATAAGGTAGTTAGCTTCTTTCGGTGCTCGAGTCTACGTTGTACTACATCGGATTCTTCGTGATTTTGCTAGGGCAACTAGCTAGCTAGCGTATGGCTACGACGGAGATAACCGTCGGCGACGGCAGCACAGAACCGTCCGCGGCGGCGGCGAAGTGGTCTGACCTCCCTGATGATCTCCTCGGCATGGTCCGCTCCATGGTTCCCGCCCTAGCCGACCACATGCGCATATACCTAAAACATTTTATATTTCCAAACAGAGGGATTTCGTGCTAAAGAACAAGAAGACACATATACCTACTTGAAGAACCAATAGGATCCAGTGTATTAGAGTCTCGGAGCGAAGCATTATGAAGATGTACTCCCTCCGTTTGAAAATATAAGATGTTTTAGGTTTGTGAATGAGATGTATCTAGACATCTTTTAGTGTCTAGATTTATTAAACCTATACACTAAAACATGTCTAGATACATCTCCTTCGCGAACCTAAAACATCTTATATTTCTAAACGGAGGAAGTAGTTCTTACTTTTAAAAACTTGACAGTGAGCAACGATGGGGAGAAGTTATGCTTGTTCTGGAATACAAATTCCTCTTCATGTTCATATAACGATTGTTTACAAGATTGGGAAATCTTGACGGCTGCGTACCGATAACTCAGATTTTCAGTGGCCACGGAAACATCAGGTGACCCATATAAGCAGAACTACCATGATGAACATGAGAAAATTACAAAAAACCACCACATTACGGGTTAGGGTTTCAAAAAGCCACCACTATACGTTAGGGTTTCAAAAAACCACCACTTCAGAGTGAGTTCGTGACAGATAGCACTGATACCGGTTTAATCCTGGTCTAATGACAAAACTGACCGCTGGGTCCCACCGCCGGATGAAGTGGCATCATTTCTTTACAAAAAACACCTCCATATCTTATAAATTCTAATCTTATGTCCTTTCCTAATCTTCTAGCCCCACTGGCCGAGGCTACCATGCGCCAGAGGCTGCCCGCCCAAGATGGCGAGCTCGCCACGCCCCACGGCCGAGCTGCCGCCTCCCGCGGCCGAAGCTCGCCACACCTCCCACGGCCAGATCTCGCTGGCATGCCTCCCGTGGCCGGAGCCGCGCCTCCTCCCATGGCGGAGCTCGCCGCGCGCCTCTCGTGGTCAGAGGTCGCCTACGCCCTCCCGCGGCCGGAGCTCGCCACGAGCCTCCCGTGGCCGGAGGTCGCCCACGCCCTCCCGCAGCCGGAGCTCGCCACGCGCCTCCAGTGGCCCCATGGCCCTCTCTTCCTATGTGCTCTCCGGTCCCATGCTCCATGGCCCTCTCTTCCTATGTGCTCCACTCCCATGCTCTCTCCTGCATGTCTCCGTCGCCTCACGCATGCGAGCTGTTCGATGAAATTCCTGGCATCAAGCATAGTTCCCTGGGCGTCCTGGGAGTGCTTCAGATGTTCGTGGCCTTACCCGTTGAGATTCTCTATGTGATTGTGCTATTCGCCGGCGTGGTTAATCAGGAGGAGGGGCGGCGCGGTCGCCTCCGTCGGAGAGTGGTCCGGCCTGCTGCCAGTAGGGGAGGAGATGGGGGCGACGAGCCTCCATAGCCGGGATGTGCGGAAGGGGGAGTTCGCCGGGTAGCTAGCTACAGCGGCGAGTGGGGGTGGGGGTATGCGGCGCTCCAGCCAGCCGTCGACGGTGTACTCGAGCTCGCTGATGCGGCCGACCGTCTCTACTCTGTCCGCCCATGTCCGGTCAATGCAGGTTGTGTGGAAAAAAATAAGAAAAAGAAGGAATAAAACATAAGAAAATAAATAAATATTATTGGCCTATGAATCCTTACCTTTGCCACAAAAAAAGATACAAAGGTCTTTCGTACAAAATGTATATGCCACGTCAGCCTGACAGTAGGTCCCACCGGTCAGTTTGGCTGTCTACCGTGGATCAAAGTTAGATCAGTGTTTTTTGTTACGTATTAGTTCTGAAGTGGTGGTTTTTTAAAACCCTAACGTATAGTGGTGGCTTTTTAAAACCCTAACCCGTAATGTGGTGGTTTTTTGTAATTTTCTCTGATGAACATACATGTCATCAAGAGGAGCAACCACCGGAAGCAGGAATTTGCATCAAGGAGTGAATCTGCATCACGGCTCTCCCAGTGCTATCAAGAATTTTCATCAAGGAGTGAATCTCAATAAAGATCTACCACGAAGGGAACTGGATCCACAAATGAAACAGTACCAAGGCAATAGAAAAAATCTTCCCTTCGCTCTCCATCTTCAACGGATTGGTTCATTAACATATTACTTCCCTTCATCTTGCATGCTAAATGAACCATTCCATGTGATAGATCTTGTTATAGCTTCTAGCGCCGTTAGGACATCCAACACAGTATGAGGATAGAGAGTATATTCATGTGTAATGTGTTCAATTTATATACCCTTGACCTCTTCATGCTTCAGTCTTACAAGATCAGGAAAAAAAACATTTTACCAATGACAGCTTTCACTCTGATAACAACAAAATCAGGGAGACAAATCAAAAAATCAATCAGTAAACTAATTCCTAGTGTGGATAAGAATAACGAGAGCATTAAGCTAGACTTAGGAAAAAAATAAACTTTGAAACAAAGGAGGCGTACCTATTCTTAATGTGAGCTTGAGCTTCTACATCCAATTTAATCGATGCTCTAGTGCCCCTTTCTTTTCTCTCGTGACTACTTGGTCCGACCTCCACGTGAGCCCTACTTAATTGCAACCATTAGTCCATTAATTGTAACTGTATGAAAAGTAGTAACCAAATAAAAAAGGCACAAAAAAGTTAACTTACATTGATCTCCTTGGCAATGCTGATGATAAGAATTTTGGACTTCCAACCTTTTTTTTCATAAGAGCTTTCTTCTCTGCTCTCATCAACACTTTTTTCATTTTCTGGCTGCATCAATTAAGATAGTAATTAAAGTGTATATACAAACAGGTTCAAATGATTTATATCAGTAATTGTGGCCATCTGCAACCAGAACCCTATTTTATATCACCAACGGTAGCCACTCATAACCAGAACCCTATTTTTACAAGCACCATGGAGTTCAAAATTCACAAGTAAAAAAAACTTGTTTTTTTATCACGAGCAGTAGCCAACCGTAAGAGCTAATAGTTCCTAATCACCCTTGTGTTGGAGATATGCCCTAGAGGCAATAATAAATGTAGTTATTATTATATCTTTGTGTTTATGATAAATGTTTACATTCATGCTATAATAGTATTAACAAGGAAACATTGATACTTGTGTGATTTGTAAACTTAATTTGAAGTCCCTAGTATAGCCTCTATACATCACTAGCTTGTTGGTTGATAAATGATTGTGGTTTCCCTATCATGAACATTGAGATGTTATCAACAACAAGATCATATCATTAGGAGAATAATATGGTGGACATACTCCTATAGATAAGCGTAGCATAAAGATCAAGTCATTTTAATAGTTCAATTGCTATATGCTTTCTGATACATAGTAACATAATTCCTTCGACCATGAGATCATGCATATCACCTTTACCGGATAGATGCTTTGATGACATCAAACACCACACCGTAACTGGGTGGCTATAAAGGTGGCATTGAGTGTTCGAAAAGTATTGGTTGAGACACATGGATCAAGAGTGGGATTTGTCCATCCATATGACGGATAGAGATACTCTGGGCCCTCTCGGTGGAATGTCATCCAATTAGCTTGCAAGCATGTGACTGGCTCACAAGGGATCACATATCACGGGAACGAGAAAAGAGTACTTATCGGTAACGAGGTTGAACTAGGTATGCAGAGATACCGACGATCATAACCTCGGATAAGTAAACTATCGTGAGACAAAGGGAAATTGGTATCGTATGTAAGTGGTTCATTCGATCGCAAAGTAATCGTAGAAATATGTGGGATCCATATGAATTTCCAGATTCCTCTATTGGTTATTGTTCAGAGAAGTGTCTCGATCATGTCCGCATAATTCACGAACCGTAGGGAGACACACTTAAGGATTCGACGTTGTTTGAGTAGTTATGGTATGATGAGAAAGAGAATGTTGTTCGAGTCTCGGATGGGATCCGGATATCACGAGGAGATCCGGAATGGTCCGAGAATAAGATTCATATAAGGAAAGTTCCGTTTGAGTTCGGGAATGATTCCGTGTTTTCATCGGAATGTTCTAGAAGGTTCCGAATGTCCCAAGACCGGAGGGGAAGGGGTACATGAATGTGTCATTGCAAGTTGGAATGATTGCATCATGTATTAAGTGTCATCGTTGTTCCAAATAAAGGATTAATTCAAATCCTAGTTTGAAAAGTCAAATAGCTAGTTTGAAAAGTCAAACGGCTAAAATTGGAAAGAGGAAAAGAGGAGGAAGTGGGAAACCGAGTTGGGGAGGGAATCCCTCCTCCAACCGGCGGCGCCCCCTCCAAGCCGAGTTGGGGAGGGACTCCCCTCCCTCCCCCTTGGCCGTCGGCCCCTCCACCTATATAAGGAGGGGCAGGGCTCCCTCCTAGTACACAACAAGTCCCTCACCTCAAACCCTAGAAGCAGCAACCCACCATAGCCGCCGCCACCCCCTAGGGTTTTTGCCCTAGCCGCCGACTTGGGGGTCCTCGGAACCCTAGCCGCCGGCTCTAGCATCCCCTCCTTGGTGTGTCTAAACCCTAGAACACCGAGGAGCTCTCTCATACTCCACCATACTCGCTCCGGCTTAAGGCGAAGCCCTGCGAGATCTCCCCTCTACTCCTACCACGTCAGGTCGCCGGAATCGCGAGGAGAGTGCTACAACCTCCGCCGCTTGCTGGAACAAGGGAGAGAAGGTCTTAGTCAGTCGAACGCAGGACCTTGGGAAGGATCGCTCACGCGATCTTGAGATCGGGAAGAGTACGACTACATCACCCACGAGAATCCGCTCTCGTTAAACACTTTGGAATCTTCGAGGGTAAGTTATTCCATCGACTCGTTGCTACAATCTAGTAGATAGATCTTGGCTTGTTTGTTTGTATGCGATAGAAAATTTTTGTTTTCCATGCTACGAAACCCTACACCTTGAGCTTCCGTGTTATATTTCTGAAACTTGAGGTTCTTTAAAATATTATCCAGTTTGCCAAGTGTAAACAGTGAGAATGAAAAAATCAGTATTTAGAACTGGAACTTTACAGATTATTTTAGAGGAAACAAATAAACAACCAAACACTCGGGCACTAATACTACTCTAAATACTCTCTCCGTCCTAAAAAAGTGTCTTAGTTTTGTCTAAATTTAGATGTATCTAGACACTATTTAATACTACATACGTCTGAATCTCTTTTACTGTATGCTTGAGGTGTATTTTTTACTGTATGTTGGATGTTAGATGTTGTTCTCTTTTAACTATTAATAAAGGCTATGTGCATCTACCGATGCAGAGACCGGGGTTATACTCCCTTTTTTGAAAGAAAAAAATCCGAATCTGGACAATTTTGTGAGATCCTCTTTTGGGAGGGAGTACATGATATGAAAATATCAGTACGAATTCTGAATTTATGAAGCTACAAAGCATTATACGCCTTGTTATGGCATACACTATATACCTAGAAGTTTCAATGTCAGATCAATGATCTGAAATCTGGCCAAACCCTAAGGCCCGTGTAGTTTTAGCTACAGGTATGAAGATCCTAATGTTGTCATATACTACATGTTCTAGTAGTTTGCCAAAATGCACTACATTAGGGTACACATGCTAATAAATTGTAACGATGGTTGTATTAAGAACATATGATAGAGGTAAAAAGTTACTCACATGATATGACAAATTATGAAAATAAGGTGGAGTACCCTACAAAGAAGAATAGAGTACCCAATATGTAGGTTGAATAAAAATAATTAGTTTGCCAAAACATACTACATTATGGTACATAGGTATTGGTAATACATTGAAACTGTGGTCGTATTTGAGAACATGTGATAGGGGTGAGAACTTAGTCACATGATGTGACGGATTTTGCAAATAAGTTGGAGAACCATGTAAAGAAAAATGGGGTATCCAATATGTAGATCGAATAAAAATAACCCTTCTTATAACATAGCACAAACGCTGTCCATTTAACTCGGTCGGATCAATACCTACCTTATGCTTTAGTTGTTTTTAGACATAAGGTACATGTATTGGTCCAAGAAAATTTAATGGGCAACATTTGTGACATGTTGTAGCAATGGTTATTATTCTCTAATATACACGCTGGGTACTATTTTCTATGCATTGTTGAAACTAATAAAGAGGAAATGAATCAAAGCTGAAGCTAATTCCCGTTGTTAGGATTTGTATTGTATTAGTAAAGAATTGATTTCTTAATAGGAAATGTGGGGATGTACACACATTTTTTCTAAATAATACAATTTTTATTCATTTTAAAAAATAATACACAAAATTGGAATTTTCACATCGAGCATATTATCCAGTTGGGCTAAACTGACTAGACTCATTCGGTCAGGGCCAAACCGAGCGGGTCATTCGGCTTGCACGATGTCGACTAGCGTCACCCTAACAGTAGCACTATGTGTTAGCTTCGTGTTGGTCTGGCCCAAGCCAACTGGACCAGTTGGTTTGGGCCACGCCGACTGGCCTTGTCGGCCTAATCAACAAAATGGCTGCATAATCACGGTTACGTGCCTTCAAAGCTAAATAGGTAATTCTCCCGTCCTTTTTGTCCCCGTTAATTCTCCCGCCAAAATTCTCCGGCACGAATTTCTTCCACTAGAATGTTTTCTCAAATAAATTCTCGCGCCATCTTCCTGCCATTTCTTCTCTTCTCATTCTATAAACCCCCTCCTCACTGAGTTGTGTAAGCAAGCAAGTGTTTTCTCTTGATGATGTCGGGTTTTCGTTCCGATTAGCTTTCCAAGATGGGTGCCGTGCCGCCTTTTTAGATTTTGCTAAAGAGTTTAGGATAGACGATACTCTAATTACATGGGAGGCACTCATTAGTAGTGGCGTCCTCCTCAATGATCTAGGTGAGACATTATATAGGTCAGGGTGCCCTCGAGGAACCCGGAGGAAATATGGCAAGAACTTCTCAGGATCAATGCAAGGTAGACAAAGTAAAAGCCTGATACCAAAAGGCCGATGCAGTTTTGGGCAAATAAACATTGGTTGTGGATAGAAGAGAGCGAGGACGAAGATGATATCTTTATGCCGCCGAGCATCAAGAGAAAGAGAGCTGCCTGGGAGAAGACAAAGAGTGCTTCATCGTCGAAGGGCAAGGGCGTGACATAGTTCTCTAATGTAGTTGTTTGTTAGTGAAATGTTTGATGAATAATAACGAGAAATAATAGTTATGTGTCTCTATTGTAGTACATGTCTCACACATCGATAGGTTTATGTCCCATAAGTAGATAGATATATGTCTCATACATAGATAGATGACTCATGCATAGCTCTCAGAGAGTGGTATCAATCTCGACATCTGGCACTGGGTCGAGGTGGCGGATTAGTCGCTGTAGTCCAGCCATACCTATGAGGTGACCCAACGTTACAAAGAACAACGCAATCGTATCCATCTAGAAACGAAACAAATCTTTCCTCTAGTGCCTTCTGCTTAGCCCTCCAAGCCTTGCCATAAGAGATGTTGAGTTAAATCTGACTCTCTTTATTGATGATAGCTTTAACTTCCATTGATTTGCTCTCCACAATATCTGTGTATAACAATCAAGATAGGAGCGTAGACACCAGGCTTCGATGATTTTGAAGGATACCGAGAGGTAGACATGTGTGTGATACAAAATCGCTCATCTTCCAATTTTTGTTATTTAGGGTAATAGCCATGTACCCTTGCAGGACAACCGTCCTTCTCGTATTCCATTGTCAAGTATTTTTAGATGACACCTTAGTTCTGAAAACCCTTTGCGCGGAGATTGCCCATGCTATGATTGCTTGTTTCTTACTCGGATACAAGGCACCTTGAGCGATGGTGTTCTGGTGATACTACCAAGCAGAATCATGTCCATCGTTCATAGTCATTGATGTTAAAAAGCTCTGATTCCATGATGCAGGAATCAGTACCTCCTCTTTTTTATCGGACTCATCAGAATCATATGCAATATAAATATCATTGTCTATAGCTTCCTCTTCCATATGCTCTTGCAGATGACGATATCTCTCGTCCGAATTTGCCTTCCCATTAAAAAGATTTCCTCATGTTGCCTCTCTGATTCATAACCAACACATCCAGTATGTGCATGGCTACTCTGCCCTGAATCGTAACCACCATGTACAGCGTGCCTGGATGCTCTGTCCATAATTGTATCCATCTTCGTCTCTAGGAAAACTAACCTACGAGAAGCACTAAGACATAGGGTTAACTCCCCTGGTCTGACAACCTTTTAACCAGCCCACCCACTTAGAATTTTTGATCTATTAGTCATAAATAAAATAAAATGTGTAACTTTGAATTTGTCCATAGTGCATGCACGCCAAGAGTGTATATATCAGGTAGTCCTAAACACGTTGCCAACCAGTGGTTCAACTAACTAACGGTTCATGTTAGAGGGAACGTCAATTCCAACTCTATATCCCGAAACTCACTCAGATCAACTCCTGATAATTTTTTTTACTTGACCATGATTGTAGTAAAAAAAAAAACTTTATTATATCTCGCATATCTTCCGACCTAAAAAAAATAATGATACTCATAAAAAAACTAAGCAACAGGACATAACACAGTTTAAAAAAGGACTTTGTGACTATCTATATAAATAATACTATCCGAACCAATATTCCCAAAGCTAACTAACGATATCCACTTGCGTCACATAAACATGTATAATAAACTGTAATTAGCTAGAGATTAGATTTTATTCTTGAAGTGTGTGAAGCCCTTTTGACTAGCGGTCTTCAGTCACCAGGTAGACTACTCCAACATCAGTCTCCATCATTGCCATTGCTCCACGAGACCACCACCACCACCAAATCGTCTCCCAAGCTAACCTATCAGTAGAACGGAGGTTCCACTATAGTGGTATTGAATATTATGTGAAGATTTGGAGAAAAACTAGGCTAAATGGAGCAAAAATTGAGGCTGACCATGTGGTGAAGAAGAAAAGAGAGAGAAAACAAGAGAAGGAAGAAGAAAGCAGTGGGCATGGCCGGACGTCGACCCGATATTTACCGGCCCTCACTTGGCATGGGCGACACAGAGTGGGCCACTAGTGCACAGGTAGGCCTCTAACACCAGTTCGTAGAGGCCTCTAACAGCGGTTTCAGAACCGCTGTTGGAGGTTCGGTGTTAGAGCCCCCCTTTAACAATAGTTCTTATATGAACCGTTGTTAAAGGGTGGCGCACGTGGGGCTGCCGCAGCGCTCAGGCCCCCCCTTTAACACCGGTTCGTAACACGAACCGGTGTTGAAGGTTCTCTGCCGTGGCAGGAAAACGACATAAATCTATGCCGCAGCAGAGTTCTGTCGCCGCCCCGTTCTGGGCGTATTATTGCGGCGCGACAGGGACGGGGAGGAGGGAGGGGGAATCGATCAGGAGAGGTATACACATACATCGTCGGTACATACGAGTACATGAATAATTAAGCAACTATTATTAATTATACACAAACATCGTCATTGTGGTATTCTCCGTACACATTGAAGCATCAAGTACAAGATAAACACGTTCAAGCATATATACAATATAAAATCTCCGTACATGTTCATTTTGGTGGATATCTAAAGAGTTCTCCGCCAGGCATGACGACCTCATCAAGTATGAACCCCGTCAATTCCTCTTGAATGGTTCGTATGCGGTCAAATGGTAGGAGTTGGTACCACATCCGTTCGATCTAAATATATATGAAGAATGGGGTCAATATATATAAGAATAAAACTCAACACAACTGATGGTAATAAAATAATATTGTATACTTTGCTTACTTACTCTAAGTTGTTCTAGTGCGGCTTGGCCCGTTGCACATATCGTGTTGCGAATAAACTCACAAACATAATATCCACATAAGTTATTGTCGGGTCCCTGATGTGCGCACTTTACGAGAATAGAGAGTTCAATCAAAATAATAATCAATAAAGCATGATATAATGGAATTCGAAGTAGAATCAAAGAGATATGAAGACCTAGGTGGCTAGTATTACTTACATTTTGGTCTATAAATTTTAGTTCTTTTGACTATTCACCCACGGCCCTGCCCGTGAACCTTTTCCAAGCCCTGTTTGGCAAAGAAAATGGATAAAGGAGTAAATAATTACTTGTTGTCACGAAAGTTATCGATCTAGTGTGATAATATGATTGAAATTACCTCTGCAGCATCTCTTTAAAGTTTGCCCATAACTCTTGGTCTTTTCATAACGAGTCCATGACAAGGACTTTTCTTGAGTCAACTTGAATGACTAGCAAAATAAAGTGGAACATACGCACGCATAACTCATCATCAGTTACACTTAACATCGAGTAAGCCGAAACAAAATATGTACAAGAGAGGGTAACACTCACGAGAAGTTGTAAGGCAATACTATTTCCCTTTTGGTTTGTTGTCTCAGTAAAGACCTTAGTAAGAAATTTTCTATTTGTCCGGGTTTGTGTTGTACCACTCCTTCATGAACTCTATTTGGGTCAACAAACTCAATGTCAAAAGGGCCTCCTTTCATGCATTCCATAACCTTTTTCCTCCATAATAGTATATACATATATGGTGAGCATATATATACATGCAATTGATGAATTTAATAAGATGAGATAGAAATTACAGAAATAGTATTTACACACAATAAAGGCCGATGTCAGCTTTGTCGAGTCCTTCTGATTGAATAGAAAATGCAAGTCTTGAATGTTGAAGGTGATCTCGTCGTCTTCACACAAGAAAACTGATCTCTTATGTACGCCGTGATCCATTCTTCCTTTCTCGTCTTGCAGAAATCAAGGTACCACTTATGCAATCTTCGCATCTTTGTTGGTAGATTCTTGAGCTCCTCTTTCTTGATGAGATTCTTCCCATACTTCCATGGTTGTATGGGGTTGACATCGCCTTTGGGAAAGTTGTCTCCCATGATATTCAAGTATGCAATGTAAGTCATCCCCATCTCATTGGCCTTTCTTTGTAGCTCTGCCTCGTAATCATTTACAGAAGGAGCTATCCGAGTGTCGAACACTTGGAGCGGGGCGCATGATTGGTTTTCCCGCTCTCCGAACATGGGAACTATTTTCTAGGGTGTCGCACGACTGCTACTTTTAGATTCCCTCCGCCTTGCATCCCCCTTCATAATCTGGCGCTCGTAGTCCGGCACAAGTGGGGTTTCAGGTTTCAAAAGATTATTGTAAAAATTCTCCACCATCGCCGGATCTAGTTTCTCCTTTGGATTGGCCCGTCTAGGTGCAAAGAATTTCTTGACCTCTTCTTCCGAGATCCTATTGGTCTCCTCGTCGCTGCGATTCCACGGTAATACCGGCAATGGATTGGCGGAAGGCTACGGGACGTAGTTTCTTGAACTCTTTGGCGTATGGTTTCCTGCGGATTTCTTCGTGGCAGTGCTAGTGATGCTCTTCGTGGCAGTGCTCTTCCGCTTATGCTGAGGAGATGGCTGAAGCGCCGGAGATGGCTGACGCGAAGGAGATGGGCGCCAAGATGGTCGCTGCCAAGACGAGATGGCCTTAGGAGACGACAAGGGAGTATTCTGATGACTTGGAGAAGAATGAGGCGGCTCAGACTGCTGACGCTGTGGAGACGGCAAGGGGTGACAGTGGACTCCAATTTGGAAGCACGATGTGTTCCTTCTTCCAAAGAATGGTTGTTTTCACTGCAAATTTGAGTTGAGTTTCCCCTTCACCTGTAGCATGGTCAAGATGTGCTTCCTCATATTCCTTCACAACCTCATCGACCCCGACAATAGTATAGCCATCTGGAATCGGTCGGCAGTGGTAAGTTTCACCAGCTACAGGAGGTAAGGCATAGCCGACCGCCACCTTAATGGATAAGTCCATTAATATCACATGAAGCTCAGCGTGTTCGCTCTCCGTGATCTCATCCACAGGGTATCGAGGACCCGCCATTTCAAGCGTGGGCTGCACGTTCTTCGTGGAAGCCATGCTGCTTTTTCGCGCAGAGTCTGGGCCGCCGGTAGCTTCCAATGCAGGCTCTTCATGCCGCTGAGATGGGCCGGTAGCTTGTTGGATCTTTTGTGCATTCACTTGCGACTGCAGCGCCACAAGTGCATGTTCTATCGGTGTCATCCGGTCTGTACGCTCTTTTTATTTTCTGTCGCGCCATCTGTAAGAGTCGCCCCACTCGGCAAACCCATCCTTCCACGTCATACCCCCTTTGCCTCGTGCAAGTCTAGGGTGTTTTTTTTTACCGATGGTGCGTGTCAGCTAGTCATTATCTCTGTCAGGATGGAAGGTCCTGGCGGCTGTTTCCTCGTATGTCGTGATGAGTTCAGTGACGGGTTTGGCAAGAATTGTTGGGAAGATACACAATCCCGTTTTTGGGTCCAACCTTGCCCCGATTTCGTAGAACCAAGTCTTTGCACGTAGGTCTCATCCATGTGTCTGGGTTGTGATCCCTCTAGCGCGCAGGGCCTTCTCAGCTTCCTCCCACTTAGGCCTCTGAGATATGTAGCCACCTGACCCCGTCCTCTAGTGATATTCCTTCTTCTGGGAATTTAGCGTATTGGTTTCTGACCTCTTTGTAGCTATATCACCTTCCTTGTATGCCACAAATTCGGGCCAGTGAGGTCTTATCTTCGCATAATATGGGTCTTCGAAATCTGAAGTCTCGCGAGCTTTGACAAATTTGTTCAATTTTGTCTTCCAGTTGCGGAAAGCGTCAGCCATCTTCTTTAGAGTCCACTCTTTGACATTTTCCTTTATAACCAGTTTATTTTCATCCTCCTCTTGCGGTAGGGTGAAATTTACCAATAGCGAAGTCCAAAGCGTTTCTTTGGATCTTTCATCGACAAAGGTATCATCGCCCTTCTTTGGCTTATTCCAATATTCAATCGTGATTGGGATTTGGTCCCTAACAAGAACTCTAGCCTGACGTATAAATTTGTCTGCGGCCCTCTTGGGCTCCATAGGCCTGCCATCAACACGGACTGCTTCGATCATGAACTTTGCATAATGTTTCAACCGATGGCTCGCCCCTCGCTTGCTCTTTTTCGAAGTAGAAGATTGTTGCTGGTTGGTCGATCCGGAGGGCTAAAAGAATAAAGAAGCGTTAATTAATACATGTATATATATACAAATCAATCGGTGCAAGTCAGCAGAGGCTTAATCTATGCATATACCTCGACGGACTTTGTAATCACTAAAGTGCGTTCACCGAGTCGTCATCTTCTCCATGACTACTTGAGATCTAGTCATGTCCCTCCAAGTTCAGATATTGTGAGGTGTCCTCGTGGATCATGTTCTCCATTATTTCTTCATCTTCAAGGTTTCTACTGAGTGGATCCATAGTTTCTAAAACAATAATATTATCACACAAATATCAGTAATACATCTGTTGAAATGCTCAAGCAAGGATGATGATATGACAGGTTAAAAGTATTGAAATGTAACCCCGATACATGCTTAGTTATTCCAAACCCTAATTCGGAGAAACCCCGGATTCATATGAGAGGATACATTCAGAGAAAACCCGGATTCGGAGAAACCCTAATGCTATATTGACAACGAGAGGTGTACTAGGGCGGCGGCTGGTGGTGCTAGGGCGAGAGCGGGGCCGGGATGCGTGGGGGTGTGCGTTCGAACCAGCACGACGTGGGCTACCTAAAATGGGTGACTCACCCTCGATGCGTGTGTAGGCTCAGCGAGGGTAGAGGAGGTCAAGCTCCACGACATTGGAAAATAATTGGTCAAGTGCAAACCGATTGAAAAAGTGAGCCCTAAGCCGACCATATGCAATCGGCCTGCTCCTCACCATACACATACACATACACTTACACGTACAAAAAAACATATAAATATATACATACACATACAAAAAAATATACATATATACACATACACATACACATACACATACAAATATATACATATATACACATACACATACAAATTAACCAAAAATCACTAACTAACACTAACTAACCAAAAATCATTAACTAACACTAATTAAAAAAATCACTAAACTAAAAATAAAATAGCCTAACCCTAAAAATAATACTAATAACTAACTAATTAACCTAAAATCACTAACTAATTAAACAAAAATAAAATAAGGAGCGGCCACCGATCGAGAAGCTCACCTGCGGGCGGCCGCAGCGTGGGTGGTGGGTCAGGGGCGGGAGCAAAGCGGCACGCGATGGCTATGGTGCGGGAGCGGCGCAGTGCAGGCGTGGGGTCGAGGCGGCGAGGCGGCAGCCCCGGCGACGCCTCCAGCGGACGACGGCTAGGGGCGGCGACAGCAGGGCGTGGGCGACGTTGCAGTCCTCGCTGCCGCTTGATCCGGCTAGGGGAAGAAAGAGGCGTCGTTAGAATCCCCCTTTAACACCAGTTTCGAACCGTGTTAAAGGGGGAATTGCTTTCGCGCCTCTCCCCTTTAACAATGTTCTAGCCACGAACCGGTGTTAAAGGGGGTTCGCTTTATTCCACCTTTAACACCAGTTCGCTGGAACCGGTGTTAAAGGGGGGCATTTATTTCGTACATTAATGGGGTTGGGGGATTTTTAATTCAAAAAATAGGATAGAATTTAGAAAATTCATATCTTTTTCATTTCAACTCAGAAAAATATGAATAATATATCATAATTTTCAGAAAAATAATACCTATCCATTCATATAAAAACATTTTATAGTTACTGTAGATGAAAATTTTCAAAATGATTAAAACACTTACATATAAATTTTTATTATTCAATTAAAACAAACATAAAATAGTCAATCCCTAAAAATTTGAACATAAGAAATATTAAGCATTTGAAAAGGAATATAACCCTATTTTATTAGAGAAAATCATATTTTATTTTGTATTAACATTTTTGAATTGTTTGGATATTTAAATTTTGCATCTTTTGTATACTTTGGAATCTGACAAAACTTTCAACATGAAAATTGTTTGCATTTGAATAATTAATCCTAAAACATTTTTTTTAATCTAACTATTCAAACTAGTAACATTTTTGGAATTAGCCATTTGGTGTTTGCTTCACAAAACCGTCCGTTTTTATGCTCGGAAAATGGAAAATGCCTTTTTGGTACGACAAAAAGGAAAAATTCATATTACAATATTGTTTGCCATACCATGATGCACATGTATGCACAATATGGCCACATTATCACAAAATATGCCTTGGTTCTAGCCATAACATTGGTCATTTGACCCGAAAGACAAGAAACCTCGAATGAGATAGGTCATTTTGTGAAGGTTTTTTTTAGACATAATCAATATACCAAGTTTGATATTTTTTCTTCTAACTATGTCACATAATATAACACCACGTGAAGGTTTCACATTGTTTCGATCGTTTTTTTAAATTTTTATCCCCGTTTTAAACTATCGTCAAACTATATCGAACAACGGGCATGAAGATTCTTAGCTCGGGGCCAAGCCTCGCTAAAATTGAATTAGATTTTTTATAAAATAACATATTGTGACCCCTTCTCCCCAAGCCGGAGAGAAAGTATACCTCAAGGCGCAATTGATACGCGGCGTTTCTCTGCCTATCTCCCACTTCTTCCTGTCCGTCTTGAATCACTTCAAGGTCCAACCCCACAACCTCTCCCCCAATAGTATCGTAGTGCTTAGCAACTTCGCGACACTTTGTGAGGGTTACCTAGGGATTAGGACTAGGTTAGATTTGTTTGTATACTTCTTCACTGTCAAACGTGAAGCCGGACACAGTAGGGAGGAGCTTAATAACTGCGGCACCATAAGCTTCAAGATCCGTCATGGCCGGCGGTTCCCCGACATCGTCGGCCACGAGTCGTGCAAAAACTGGCAGCGGACGTACTTCTACGGCCCCGACATTCCTTTGGCGGGCCGAGAAGTAACGTACCCGGACTTCGTGGATGGAGCCGCCGCCGAAGTCTCTACATGGCGGTCCCATGCCTCCCTTCCCTCCGACCTCGACGCTTCTCACGCAATAAGGCGGATCGAGTGGTTCGTAGAGACGGGTCTGACCGGCTTGGACCTAGCCATGTGCTGGTTCATCAGGCGGATCCAACCTCTGCAGCACCGCACGAAGTATTTGCACGAGTACACCGGCGACCGAAGGGATACCCTCCGGATCTCCGAGGACAACTTCTCAAGCGACTCCGTCAAGTTCCGCCTTAAGGACATCGTCAAGGTGAAGGATAAGAAGCATGGCTTTACCCTCACCTACGACATGTTCGTAGACGGAAAGTGCCCAAAGGTAGATATTTATTTTCCGTGTATGACATTGCTCCAGTTTTTCCGTCTTGTCAATACCATCTTGTCTAACATGATGATTTCTCACCTAACAGCTTAGCAATCTAGAGGAAGGCAACCTGGCTGCCCAAATCTACGATCCCAAGATGAAGGAAGTCACGGTCGTGTCCTACGATGATGCCCCGTTGGCGTGAAAGCGGAAGAGCTCCACCTGTGACGCTGCCGACGGAGGCAAGAAAAAGAAGACAGAGGGTGGAGCCTCCAAAAAGAGTACTGCCGCCCTGGAGGCGAAAAAGAAGAAAGCCACCAGGATGTTTGCCAAAGCGCCCCGCCTCCCTAGTGTAAGCTTCTTATTCTCCGACATTGCCTCATTTATCTGTCTTATTCATGTACTTATGCATTTTGCACGTTTCAGGAAGAAAGCCACAACCAGCCTCAAGAAGTCCTCCAAGACTCTTGGGGCTTCTAGAAATATCAAAGATATGCTGCATCGCGACTCTTCTCCCGCCATCGCCCTTGCTACTCCCGCCGTCAAGCCCTCCTCCGCTCCGACAAGCTCCCAAGTCGAGGAGGCACCAGGCCCTTCTGCCATGGAAGTGGACTCTGGCGCCTCAACCGAGCTTGCTGTTGTCGGCGAGCAGGCAACACAGGAGAGTGCTGCTCTTCAAATGGCTGAAGCTCTGGCTAAGGATGCCATCGGTAGCGGTAAGGCGGTGGTGGGAGATGGTACTTCTGCCGAAGGCGGCGCCTCTGCTCCCCAGAAACCCTTTGAGTTTCCGAAGATTGTTTACCCGGTGCTTACGCCGGGCAACACAACTATGGTTCCTGGAGGAGTGTCGTCATCTCCGACGTGCGGTCTTGAGGAGCTACTCCGTCAAGCAGACATCTTGCAAGGAAATAGCATTTCCTTTGGCAAGCTGCTGGCCGAGAGCGCTACAAACCTCAAGATCATCACACTTGTAGGTTTTGCTTTACCTTTTGCATTTCGTATGAGTATCCCACTGTAGCCCCCGAGGATGTAGACGAAAAACCATTGGTTTTGCATCTATATGCTCTAAGAGTGACTAATTTAGAAAAAACTCTCACTGTAGCCCCCAAGCATTTAGATGGAGTGAATTATTCCGACTAGATGCTTTAAGAGTAGCATACACAGTGTTCATAATTTTAAGTGATGTAGCCCCCAAGCCTCTAGTTGTAACTGAATTAGTTCCGACTAGATGCTTAAAGAAAAGCTAAGCATTTTCCGAGTTAAAACTTTATACTGTAGCCTCCAAGCCTCTAGTTGAGAACTGAATTAGCTCCGACTAGATGCTTAAAGAAAAGCTAAGCATATTGCTAAGTTTAAAACTCTCGCTGTAGCCCCCGAGCATTTAGGTGGAAAATTTCCGAATATAAGCTCCAAGAAGACTAAAAAACGACTTGACTTTGTATTTGTTTCCACAGAACGAGAATGCTCGGAGGGGCATGGCCAACGACAAGTACCAGAAGATGCGCGTGGACCTTGAAGATGAAAAGGGTAAAACTGCCATCTTGAAGGAACATATCATCAAAAACAAGAGTCTGTTTTCTTTTTGCGCATTTCCGTCTTACTTTTGTGCCCATAATCTCCGAGTACTCAATCTGTACTTTTCTTTCTCCGACTTGCAGAGCATGTTGCCAAGGCCAAGGATATTGTTGAGCAGTCCAAGCACATCTAGCAGCTGGACAGCGAGAACAAGATCCTTAAGAAGGAGAGGGAGGAGATGCTGAAGATGCATGAGGATTCCATGAAAGCCTTGCAGGAGTCCGCCTCCGCAGAAATCACTTGCTTGAAGGAGGAGATTGCGATCCTAAAGGATCAGAAGCAAGCTGCCGATGAGCAAAACCTTCGCCATAGCGAGGCGTTTAAGCTCCTCCAACAAGAGAAGGAATCCTTGGCGGACATCGTCTGGCAGGCCAAGGCCAGCATCTTCAGTAAGTGTCCTCCGCCTTGTAGTTCTGTAGTCTGGATACTTAGAATTTATTGAACTCATGCAATTCTTGTCGGAATTTTCAGCTCCTATGGGTTTAACCCGCTCGCCTCCTTCGGACAAGGAATGAATGATTCTTTCTGGCAACTTCATCAATACCGCCATCACCCAAGCCAGGGAGATTGCCAAGCCCCTCCAGATTTATATCAAGGCCTCGGACTCCGTGGTGAAGTACTCGGAGATTCTACGCCGAGCCTCCGAGCGTGTCGCGAGCTGGAAAGCTTCATGCGCACGGGCTGGCGCAAGGATGGCATTGTCCATGGTGAAGGCACACTATGAAGGCGCCGACATCGACACGGTGACATCTGGTATCCCCGACGTGGATGATGACGGCAAGGAGATCGATCACGAAGCCATCCTGTCATCACTCGCGGGTTATGACACCAGGGTTGCCGAGTTGGTGGACATTGACGTCTTCGTGCCCAGGAACTTTCTCGACAATGCCAACCCGGAGTCCTCCGAGTCTCATCACAGCGCCGATGCAGAGGGTGATTCTCCGGCTGGTGATGATGCGGCCTCCAAGTCTCCTGCGCCCAAAGAATGAAAAACACTTTGTAATTTCTGTTTCACCTCTGGAGTGTGCGCGGGAAAAACTTTGTTGATGAAATCTTAAGGCGGAAAACAATGGTTCTCGTATCCTGCTACTTAAGAATTTAAGTTTCAGCATGTATATATTTTTTAAGCAAGTGTTGGCTTATCCATTACTTTGGTTTTTATGCTTGACTTTTCGTGAGTCGGAAGACTCGTTGTCGGAACCATGCGCTTAGGTGATGATGCCCAATGGCACCGTCAATAACCTGAGCACAAAATCGTCGACAATAAGTGCCAAAAGTCACTACTCTAGAATCCACATAAAACAACAAAGAACGTGTAGACCACAAAACTTAAGCTAACGCCCGTAGGCGGAATTTTCACAAGTGCAATCGCAAGACTTGTGCATAAAAGTTTTAGTGATCCAAAAATGAACACTAAAGGAGGTAAAAGACTCAGCAATATGAGTAAACCAAAGATCTTAATTTCATTGATCATATAAGAGGTACATGATTAGATAAAAAATGCTAAGTGTAGAAAGGACGTAGCTGTGCTATGTTCCATGGCCGATCAAGCTCTGGGTAGTCATCATCCGGGTCACGTCGCTTACGCTTATGATCCTCGTTGGGTCTATCCTTGAGTTTACGATTGTCGACAAGGTAGTAAGACCCATTGAGCAGCGCCTTGCTTATGATGAACGGTCCTTCCCATGGCGGGGATAGTTTGTGTGACTTCTTCTGCTTAAGTCGGAGCACTAAATTCCCCTCTTTAAACGAGCGATGCCGAACGCGGCGACTATGGTAGTTGCGTAACTTCTGCTGGTAGATGGCGGATCTTTGGCATGCCGAAACGCGCTCCTCCTCGAGAAGGTCCACATTGAAGGGAATATGCCCTGAGAGGCAATAATAAAGTGTTTATTATGTGTATTCCAAGTATATGATAGATGTTTATTTTGCATGCTATAATTGTATTAATACGGAAAAATTAATACATGTGTTTAATAAACAAATGAAAGTTCCTAGTTATGCCTCTCATAAACTAGCTCGTTGATTAACAAGATGATCAAGGTTTCATCATGGACATTGGATGTTAATAACGGGATCACAACATTAGTGTAATGATGTGATGAACATTCATCCGAAGTATAGCATTACGATCAAAGTCATTGAGTTTATATTGCCATAACAACTTACGAAGTGATCCTAATCCTTAGACCATGAGATCATGTCAATCACTAACACCGAAGAGTTTCTTGATAACATCAAACGTCACACCGTAACAGGTGATTATAAAGATGGATTCGTAACTAATAAAGTGTTATGTTGAGGCTCATGGATCGAGAGTGGAATTTGTTCATCCCGATGACGGATAGATATACTCTGGCCCTCTCGGTGATATCACATTGATTAGCTTGCAAGCAAGTGATTTGATCACTAGAATGTTATATCACAGAACGAGAAAAGAGTGCATGTCGATAACGAGATCAAACTAGGTATGGAGATACCGATGATCGAATCTCGGACATGTAATATATCGTGAAACAAAGGGATTAAGATACTAGCGTAAAAGGTTCCGACGATCACAAGAAAGTCATCGTTGAATGTGGGAGTCGATGGGTCTCAGATCCCGCTCGATTATTGATCCGAGAGGGTCTCGATCATGTCCGCATTATTCACGAACCGTAGGGTGACACACTTAAGAGACACCGACATCCAATTGGAGCAAATGTTTCATGCCGAAGAATGAACAAAGCGCAGAATTTATTTCACTAGATCACAAAGCAGGGTTTTCGGGTGAAATTGCATAAAGTGGTTATGCATGTGAAATAGAATTCTAGCAAGGGGTTATTGTGAATGTTTGTCATTAAAGTAATTGACAAAATTCTGAATAAAATAAAGAGTTTTATTTAATGAGAGTTTGCATTAAATTTGGTGGAAATTTAATGGGATTTTGAGTGGACTTTTGAGTGGAGGGAATTTAGAGGAGTTTTGTGAGTGGAGTGTCCACCCACATGAAGAGGGGAGGCAGGGCAAGGGGCCCCCATGCGCCTGCCACCCCTTGGGTTCCCCTCCTCCTATAAAGGAGCCCTCCTCCTCACTTGTCTCACACACACCTCCTCGTGAAGGATCTCTCTCCCCTTTAGAATTTATCCCCCATGGTCTCGGACTAGCGAGATACATGTTCCGGTGGCTATTCGGCAAGAAAGAGTTGTGCTTCCGCTGCATCGCTGGAGCGAGGAGGCGGAGGTTGCTCGGTGCCTCGAACGTGTGTGCGAGCACGGATGCGCTGCTGTTTTGCGGCGCTAGGACTTCCTCTCGATCTTGAGATCGGCAAGAGATCGTCTACATCAACCACGAGTTGAACTCGTTAAGCTTTGTCGGTCTTCAAGGGTATGTTCTCTACGGATATACATCCGCCCGTTGTTTGTATCTAGTATATATAGATCTTGGTATATAGTTCACATCGTAGGAAATTTTTTGTTTTCTATGCTGCGAACCCTACACACATCTAGGCGTCTGGATTCTTCAGCGTCATCTTCGTCGTAGGCGGCAACTCTTGGTGCATCGTGGAGGATGTCGGAAGGTAGGATGGCTTCTGCTCCATATACCATGAAATAGGGGGTGTATCCGGTGGATCTGTTGGGTGTAGTTCGTAAACTCCACAACACAGATGGAAATTCTTCCGCCCAGGCTCCAGCTGCTCTATGTAGCGGTGCCTCAAGACGTGGCTTGATTCCCTGCAGAATTAATCCATTGGCTCGCTCAACTTGACCATTGGATTGTGGGTGTGCCACAGATGCAAGGTCAAGTCGGATGCCTTTATCCCAGCAATAGGCCTCCACTTCTCCGAGTGACAAGTTGCTTCCGTTGTCGGTGATGATGCTATGTGGGAGACCAAATCTCACAACTAGATCCCGGACAAACCTGAGGGCAGTTGCCCCATCAAGCTTTCTAATGGGTTTAGCTTCTATCCATTTGGTGAACTTGTCAACTGCTACAAGAAGATGCGTAAATCCACACGGTGCCGTTTGTAACGGCCCCACCATGTCTAGCCCCCGGACTGCAAACGGCCAAGTTATTGGTATTGTTCGCAATTCTTCAGCAGGAACATGTGGTTGTCGGGCATAATACTGGCATCCTGTGCATGTCTCAACCAGCTTGTCGGCGTCGCCTTGATCACCAAGAGAATCCTTCGGAAGGCTTTCGCGACCAACGATCGAGGAGCGGCGTGATGCCCCCAATCTCCGAGATGGATTTCGCGTAGGATTTCCATACCTTCTAGCTGGGAAACACACTTTAGGTATACACCAGTAGTGCTCCTCTTGTAGATTTGCCCATTGATTATGGTATAATCCTTTGCTCGTCGTACTATTTGCCGTCTTTCGACCTCGTCGTCGGGCAAAGTTCCGTGTTCGAGATATTCCATGAACGGTTTTGTCCAAGCCGGAGGGATCTTTGTCACCATGTTGACGAAAGAGTCAGCTCTATCCAGGTTGTCGATGTCGGCGCCCTTCACGGATGGTGTGCGTAGATGCTCTAGGAAAACTCCTGGCGGAATTTGCTTGCACCCTGATCCAAGCTTAGACAGTAGATCAGCCGCCTCGTTTTGCTCCCTAGGCATATACTTGACTTCGTAGCCCAAGAAACTCTTGTCTATCTCGTCCACTTCGTCGCGATATGCCGCCATCATAGGTTTCCGCGCATTCCAGATGCCAGCCACCTACTGGGCAACCAAGTCGGAATCTCCACAGCAAACTATGCGCTTGATGCCAATATCCTAGGCTACACGCAGTCCGTTAATGAGTGCTTCATACTCCGCCATGTTGTTTGTAGCCTCGAAGTGGATCTGTAGAACGTAGTGCAGTTTGTCTCCTTTTGGTGACTGTAGTAGTACACCATCCCCCGAGCCGTTGAGCAGCTTTGATCCGTCAGAGTGCATCACCCAGTACTCTGGTTCTGGCAGTGGAGTAGCATCCGACATCTCCATCCAATCTGCAATAAAATCCGCCAGGGCTTATGACTTGATATCGTCGCGTCTTTTGTAGGTGATCTCGAAGGCGGCAAGTTCAATGCCCCACTTCGCGACCCTTCCTGTAGCGTCACTGTTGTTGATAATGTCGGACAGTGGAGTCTTGCTCACTACTGTGATTGGGTGCTCCTGAAAGTAATGCCTCAGCTTCCGCGAAGCGAGGAATACTCCATAAGCTATCTTTTGGTAGTGCGGGTAACGCTGCTTGGACTCCGTCAAGACTTCGCTTACATAGTAAACTGGTCGTTGAACTCCGTGCTCATAGCCTGGTTCCTTCCGCTCTACCATGACGACGATGCTGATAACCCGGTTGGTTGCCGCAATGTAAATTAACAGGGGTTCCCCAGGCTCGGGTGCTGCAAGGATAGGCGCTGAGGAAAGAATCTCCTTGAGCTGCTTCAATGCTACATCTGCTTTGTCCGCCTTCTTCAGCAACTTGTACAATGACAGAGACTTCTCTCCAAGTCGGCTGACGAACCGACTAACTGCTGCAACACAACCTCTTAGTCGTTGGATGTCCTTTAGGCATGTCGGACGGTTTATGTTTAAGATGGCCTTGATTTTCTCCGGGTTGACCTCGATTCCGCGCTGGGAAATGATGAAGCCAAACAGTTTACCGTCTGGAACCCCGAAAACGCACTTCTTAGGGTTAAGCATCATGTTGTATTTCCGGAGATTATCAAAGGTTTCTTTTAAGTCCGATATTAAGTCGTTTGACTTTTTAGACATCACCGTGATATCTTCCACATAAGCGTGAACGTTCCGACCAATTTGGTCGTGAAGGCAACGTTGCATTGTCCGCTGGTAGGTAGCACCTGCGTTTTTCAGCCCAAAGGGCATCGTGACGTAGCAAAACATGCCGTAAGGGGTAGTGAATGAAGTGGCCAATTGGTCTGACTTCCTCATCTTGATCTGGTGGTATCCTGAGTATGCATCGAGAAAACACAAAAGTTCCGAGCCAGCCGTCGAGTCAATGACTTGGTCAATGCGAGGCAAAGCAAACGGATCTTTGGGACATGCTTTGTTCAAGCCGGTATAATCAACACACATTCTTAATTCAGTGGTTCCTTTTTGGGGACAAGTACAGGATTGGCCACCCATCGGGTGTGAAGGACTTCTCGGATAAAACCAGCCTTAAGTAACCTAGCTATCTCTTTGCCAATGGCGCGTCTCTTCTCATCTCCGACGTGTCGTAGAGGTTGTTTCACTGGTTTACATTTTGGATCTATGTTTAAGCTGTGCTCGGCAAGTTCCCTAGGTACACCTTTCATGTAGGCAGGTTGCCAGGCAAAGATGTCCCTATTCTCACGGAGGAACTCGACGAGCGCGCTTTCCTATTTGGGATACAGGTTCGTCCCAATGGCGACGGTCTTGGAGGCATCGCCTACCACAAGTTCCACCGGCTTGGTCTCGATGGCGGCCTTGAACGCAGGAGCGGAGTCGGAGATCTGCTTCTTCGACGCGGGCATCTCTGAGTCATTGACCTTGCTCTGGATCTCCTTGAATTCTTTGTTATAGAGGACAGCTTCTGCAACGGCTGCTTCATTGATCTCGTAGTCCCTTGCCTTGGTAAAGCTTACGAATACGGTGATGACACCGTTTGGTTCGGGTATCTTGAGCTTGTTGTAGACGAAGCATGGCTTGGCCATGAACATGTGGAATATGTCGCGGCCGAATATGATGTGGTACACGCTCTTGAAGGGGACCACCTCAAAGGTCATGCGCTCTTGGCGGTAATTATTAACGTCGCCAAAGGCTACCTGAAGTGTGATGCACCCAAGGGACCGAGCCTCCCGACCAGGAACTACGCCATGGAAAACGGTGTTGGTCCGCCTTAGGTTTGCCTCTGTCAAGTTCATCTTCTGCAGTGTATCCAGGTACATGATGTTGATGCTGCTTCCACTATCCACCATGCACTTGGTGAACTCCACGCCGTCAATCAATGGGTTGATGACCATGGCGTACTGGTTCTCCGTGGGCACAAGGTCTGGGTGGTCCGTCCTGTCCCAAGTGATTGGAACCTCCGACTAGCGCAGGTATTGGGGAACTGGGGGGAGAGTGGCCATCAGGATCCTTAGAGAGGTCTTCTGTTGTCGGACGGTGGGGGTGCCAAGGAAAGTGTGGTAGATTGGGGCCTTCTTTGCGAAGGGGTTCTTGCCCTTGTCGTCACTCTTGGCGGCGTGCTTGGGGTCAACGTCCTTGTCCATGTCACTTGAATCCTTGGACTCCTCCTCCTTCTTCTTCCCCTTGCCCTTGCCGCGCGGTCTATTCTTCCGACTTCGCTTGTAGCCGGACTCCGGATCTTCCTTGAGGTCGTTGACGAACTTGCAGTGTCGATTGGTATGGGTGGCCTTGTCGTTGACATCGAGGTGTACGAGGCACGGCATATCACGGTACTCCTCGTACGTCTGGGGAACACAGAGCGGCGTCGAGTTGGTTTCACTTCCTCGCTGCTGCCCGCGGCCTGCTCCCCTTCCTCAGCCACGTTGTCCGCCTTCTCCTCGTCCTGCAAAAGTCATGGCGACCATGTCGGTAGATTGCTTTTCGTCTGGAGCGGTTTTCCGCTTTGTACTGCTGTTCCTCCGAGCTTGGGTTGGAACGGCCCTTGCCGGCAAAGAGCCACGTGCATCGTCGTCGGCAGCTGCGAACTCACTGGCTAACTGAATCATCTGATTCAAGTCAAGCTGATGATTGTCCTGCAAGCGCTTCAGCTTATGTCGGAGCAACGTGCCCCTTTCCAACCCATCGATGAAGTCGGCCATGGCGGTCTGGGCGTGCACTCCTGCGCAGGAATTTTTCATATCCAGCCAGCGGGAGAGGTAGGCGTGAGATGTCTCATCTTTCTCCTGCATGCACCGCTGTAGATCGCCCACAGTGCGGGGACGCTTGTATGTACCCTCAAAGTTCTTGGTGAATGCTTCTTGCATGTCCAGCCAGTTGTAGATAGATCTCTCCGGCAAGTCTTCGATCCATTGACGGGCAGTGCCCGCCAACATTAACGGGAGGTACTTGACGACGACGTTGGGGTTGCCTTCGGCAATCTCCACCGCGTTGCCATAGTCCTGCAACCATGTGGCGGGCTTGGCGGTTCCGTCATAGGGCTTGATGGTCTTGTCAATCCGGAAACCTTTGGGGTAAGTTGCGGACCGTATTGCAGGTCCAAAGCAACGTGGTCCCAGGTACGGTCCTTCCCGGGCCTCGTGGATTTTATCGATCCGCGAACGTGCATCGTACGGCTCCGGGTTCTTCTTCTTGTTGTCAACAGGGTACGGGCTGCGTGAATGACGCGGGCCTCTTCCGCCATGGTGAATGCTTGGCGGCGACGGAGCAGAGGTGGGTTAGCCTTCTTGCTGTTACCCTCCTGCGACGCCTCGCACCTGTCACGGTTGCTTGTCGGACGCGGAGGGTCGTGGTGTGACCTGCCCTTGTGTCCTTGGTGGTGCTCTTCATCATAACGGGTCTGTGCCGCGTTGTCGCGGATGACGATGCCGCACTTCTTGGGTGGGGGCATATTCGTACGATGGTGAGCCTTGTAATCTTCGTGACGTCGGGGGGATCAGGGCGGTGGAGATGGGCGGCGAGGTTGGGCTCTTTCTCCGTGGTCAGAGGATATGGGGATAGCATCCTTCCTGTTGCGCGCATCCCTCCGTCTTCGTTCTGAAGAACCCATCCGTGATCCAACATCCTGAGGAGATCTATCCCTTGGAAGTTTGTACTGGCTAGATCGGCAGAGCGCTGGGTCAGACTCAAGCCTCTGGGAGGTGGCCTTTTCCTGCTGCTTTACCGCCTTGGCCACTAGGTCATAGACCTGTTCCACTGCCTCAGGCTATCTATCCTGCTCAAGAAGGGTTTTGGCGACGGCGAGGTTAAGGAGTGTGGTGGGCATCACCTGTTTTCCTTCACTGTCAATGTATGGCTTGGCATGTGCCGGCTTCGAGGGAGCCCATCCTAGGTTGCGCTGTACACCAAGATCGTTGATGACGCGAGCCGGAGCTTTCTTAGCCTTCTGCTGTTGTAGCAGAGTCTTGTACTCGGCCTCCATTGCTCTAGCTTTTTCTATGGACTTCTGCGCGTTGACCAGATCTCGATCTAGTTTAGCGCCTTGCTCCGCGATCGCTTGCGCCTCCTCCAGCCGGGCGCTTCGCTGTCGAGTCACGTTCGGATATGATCAACAGTTAGTGGCTCAACGAGGAGATTGCCGTACATCACTCTATCACCGGAGTAACATGGGCTCGCCAACGTGAATCTTTGGGCGGCAAGTTTGCGGTGTTGTTGTTACTCAGGCCGGTGTCGAGTTCCTGCGGCTGCTGCACTGGGTTAGGCGGAGGAGGCATGACTTTTGTGCGATCAATGTCAGCAGCAATAAGTGGCCCCTGCCCCTTATCCAGCGCCGTAGGCGGAGCTTGCCCGGGCTGGTCTTGATCCATCGTTGTCCCAATGGTGACGAACACCCCTCGAGACATGACGGTGTTATTAGCTTGTTCGTCGCGCGAGTACTCCTCCTCCATCTCCTGCATAGCGGAGTCTAGCTCTTCTGGACTGAAGTCTATTTCCTCTGAATCTGCACTGAAATCAGCATAAAGCGTGTCAATGACAGAGTCGGAGGGTGCCAGGACTTCCTCGGTGATGGGCGGTGGAGGTGCAGCGGCCTCGACGATGACTGGAGGTGGTGATGCTGCTACGACGATGGCGGTCGGAGGCGGTGGTGGTGGCTGAATCGGGGGGGGGGGGCTCCGTCAATGAGCGCAAGCGTTGTCTGAGCTACCGCTTCAGCCTCCGCGTAGTTGTTGATGGTGTTCACCATGCCTTCGAAGGTAAGGCGTCCTGACGCCTGTTGCCGTCTTAGAGAATGTCGGATGAGCGTGCCATGGTAACCACTGGCCAGATCGGCTTGTATACGGAGCCACCTGTCCAGGTAATCGCGGGGTTTTTCGCCCTCTCTCTAAACGCAGCGCGCAAGATCGAAAATGGTAACCACTCCAACGAACTTGGATCTCTGTTGTACAGACGCACGGACAAAGCCGGCGGATTTGCAGTGATCTTCCACCTTTATATCCTGCACAGGGGCGGTTTGGGTGGGTTTTGAATTTTTCCGATCTTTGCCGGCAAACTCCGAGGAGAGATCTGGCATCGATCCTTCCGCGAACGTATCCTGCCCGTAGGCGGTCCGTGCGGGTCTTGATGCTCCTCCGACTCCCAGGGAACTAGTGCCCGAGTCGGTTTCGCCGATGAAGAGGTGGATGTCTCCGATAGGAATGATCGAACACCGCGTAGGGTTCGTCTTCGCCGGGATCCAGAACTCGTCGGGAGGGACGATCGGAACATTGCCGGAGAAGAGAACGCGACCGATGGCTACGGTTTCGCCGATTCCCACGAAGATCTTGGTCCTCACCCGCTGAAGAGCTGGCGCCTCTTGCACGGTGGCGCCAACTCGTGGTATTGCCGATGAGTACGCCATGGAGGGTCCTCACAATGTGTGTTTAGAGACGTGGGGTAAGGCGTGCGGTTGAGTGCACGAGGTAACAGCTTACCCAGGTTCAGATCCCACAACGGCGGCAGAATCCTACTCCTGCTATAAATCATTATAATGGCAATACACCGAGTTACAGAGATAGGTTTGCTGTGCGAGGTGTGTGTAAAAACGATGCCCTAAAGGCTCCCATAGGCCCGAATTATATAGTCGCCAGGTCCTAGGGTTACAGGGAAAAGTCCTAGCCGGATAGGTTACAAAGTTCTACACCGTCTATTACTAGTCTTGTGTATCTTGCACTCCAAGGCTCCGGGTATGCTGGTGACTCCACCGTAGCCTTCCTTTATCCGGCATGGGCCTCCCTTCTGGATCCACCTAATCTGGGCCAAGAGCCATAGGCCATGCTACCGACTATGGGCCACCCGGGTTAGTCGGATAAGAGACATGCTATGAGGATACCCATATAGCATATCCCCAACACCCCCTGTTGGTACATTGTCCATATAAGATGGTCTAGTATATTTGTAAAATGTGGTTGGTAGTATTTTGAATTAGCCATTTGATGGTTGCTTCACAAAACCGTCCGTTTTTATGCTCAAAAAATGGAAAATGTCTTTTTGGTGCGACAAAAAGGAAAAATTCCTCTTGCAACATTTTTTGTCATCCCATTGAAGGGAATATGCCCTGAGAGGCAATAATAAAGTGTTTATTATGTGTATTCCAAGTATATGATAGATGTTTATTTTGCATGCTATAATTGTATTAATACGGAAACATTAATACATGTGTGTTTAATAAACAAACAGAAAGTTCCTAGTTATGCCTCTCTCATAAACTAGCTCGTTGATTAACAAGATGATCAAGGTTTCCTGATCATGGACATTGGATGTTGTTAATAACGGGATCACAACGTTAGTGTAATGATGTGATGAACATTCATCCGAAGTATAGCATTACGATCAAAGTCATTGAGTTTATATTGCTATAACAACTTACGAAGTGATCCTAATCCTTAGACCATGAGATCATGTCAATCACTAACACCGGAAGAGTTTCTTGATAACATCAAACGTCACACCGTAATGTGGTGATTATAAAGATGGATTCAGAACTAATAAAGTGTTATGTTGAGGCTCATGGATCGAGAGTGGAATTTGTTCATCCGATGACGGATAGATATACTCTGGGCCCTCTCGGTGATATCACATTGATTAGCTTGCAAGCAAGTGATTTGATCACTAGAATGTTATATCACAGAACGAAAAGAGTGCATGTCGATGCGAGATCAAACTAGGTATGGAGATACCGATGATCGAATCTCGGACATGTAATATATCGTGAAACAAAGGGATTAAGATACTAGCGTAAAAGGTTCCGATGATCACAAGAAAGTCATCGTTGAATGTGTGGGAGTCGATATGGGTCTCAGATCCCGCTTCGATTATTGATCGAGGGGTCTCGATCATGTCCGCATTATTCACGAACCGTAGGGTGACACACTTAAGAGACACCGACATCCAATTGGAGCAAATGTTTCATGCCGAAGAATGAACAAGCGCGAATTTATTTCACTAGATACCAAAAGCAGGTTTTGGTGAAATTGCATAAAGTGGTTATGCATGTGAAATAGAATTCTAGCAAGGGTTATTGTGAATGTTTGTCATTAAAGTAATTGACAAAATTCTGAATAAAATAAAATAGTTTTATTTAATGAGAGTTTGCATTAAATTTGGTGGAAATTTAATGGGAATTTTAAGTGGACTTTTGAGTGGAGGGAATTTAGAGGAGTTTTGTGAGTGGAGTGTCCACCCACATGAAGAGGAGGCAAGGGGCAGCCCCATGCGCGGCCACCCCTTGGGGTTCCCCTCCTCCTATAAAAGGCCCTCCTCCTCACTTGTCTCTCACACCTCCTCGTGAAGGATCTCTCCCCTCTAGAATTTATCCCCATGGTCTCGGACTAGCGAGATACATGTTCTGGTGGCTATTCGGCAAGAAAGAGTTGTGCTTTGATGCATCGCTGGGCGAGGAGGCGGAGGTTGCTCAGTGCCTCGAGCGTGTGTGCGACACGGATGCGGCTCTGTTTTGCGGCGCTAGGACTTCCTCTCGATCTTGAGATCGGCAAGAGATCGTCTACATCAACCACGAGTTGAACTCGTTAAGCTTTGTCGGTCTTCAAGGGTATGTTCTCTACGGATATACATCCGCCCGTTGTTTGTATCTAGTATATATAGATCTTGGTATATAGTTCACATCGTAGGAAAATTTTTGTTTTCTATGCTGCGAACCCTACAGTGGTATCAGAGCCGGATCTATGCGTAGATACTTTACACGGGTAGTACACATATGAGTATGTGGGCGATGATGATCATTTTGTTGCTCCTTTGTTGTGATTTTGGATATTGGTGGCATAGTGGGATGAAGCGGCGCGGACAAACTTTACATGTCCTCGCACATGAGACCTGTTCCACGCTTGACATGCAACTAGTTTGCATAAGTGGCTAGCGGGTGTCTGTCTCTCCTACTATAGTCAATATCTATTTTGCAAGCGAGTTGTCAACAATTTGATTATCCTCGTTGTGGTTCATGTTAAGTAGGTAACGGTTCTATCTCGAAAGCCCTAAGCCACGTAAAACTTGCAATGGATAAATTAGAGGCGTCTAGTTTAGATTGTTCTTTGGGCTAGTGTTATGATATGGTAGTGTTGTAAGTAGAAGTATGAGATGATACTCTTACAACACACATATAGCGTAAAATCCATAGACATTGGATTTACACATATAGGTATGATAGTGATCATACCACGATGCACATGATAGAGATCATCTGCGGGAACCATATAATTTCACTAATAAACATATGATGTTTGGTTGCATCTTATATTGCTTGTTTAGCGCTTTGTTAAGCATAATAAGATGATCCTCATTTAAATATCAAGATAAGAATGTGTTCTTCCTTTAGTATGCACCGATTATGTTTTCGCCGCTCCAAGACATCACGTGATGATCGGGTGTTCTTGGATCCACGACCATATTTGGTGTAAAAACGATTACGCAAATACTAAGGTTCTAACTTGGCGAGCCTAGCATGTATACGACATGGCCTCGGAACCTGTACGAAAGGTTAAGCATGAGTCATATAGTTGATATGATGCCCATTTGATGCTCGCCTTTGAAGCTATACCGACTCACGTGATGATCGGACTTGGTGTAGTGGATTTGGTTCATGTAATCACCAAAAGGACACGAGGGATGTCGCTTTTGAGTGGGAGTTCATTCGTAATATAGATTAGTTGAACTCGATCTATCATACACTTAGTCTAAACTTTACAAATTCTGTTGTAGATGGCACCACCTTTTAATTTCAATGCGTTCATGGAGAAAGAGAAACTAGCGACGACGGTAGCAACTTTCTTGAATGGGCCATGAATTTGAGGATTCTCCTCTGCTGCACAAAAGCAATATGTGCTAGAAGCGCCGTTAGGCCCCACCTTTGATGATGCCCCGACGAGGAGAAGAATGTCTATCGGACTCGTCGGAGGACCACAACTTAGTTCATTGCGGCATATTGTATGGGCTAGAGCCGAACTTCAAAGCGTTTGAAAACGGCAATGCATTTGATACAATGGGTGAGTTGAAAATGATTTTCGACACACATGTCAGAGAGAGCTACAATGCTTGAGAAAAGTTCTTTAGTGCATGATGGAAGAGCAGCTCCATTAGTGAGCATGTACTCAAGATGTCGGTTCTGCCGATAAGCTTGTGTCCTTGGGAATAACGATTCCCATTGACTTAGGCATCCATCGTGTTCTGCAGTCTACGCCACCTAGCTATAAGAGCTTGTGATGAACTATAATATGCAAGGCATGAAGAAGTCTCTCCCGAGCTTCATCAATGCTTAAAAGCTGCAGTGGAGATCAAAAGGAACATCAAGTGTTGATGATCAATAGGAACACTGGTTTCAAGAAAGACAAGAAGGGAAAAGCGGAAGGGAAGTAAGGCGGCAAGCCTGTTGCCGCTGAAAAGAAACCCGAGTTGGACCTAAGTCGATTCGAAAGTGCTACTATTGTAAGGGTATCGCCACGGAAGCGCAATCCCCCAAGTATCTGGCGCACAAGAAGGCCGGCAGGCAAACAAAGGTATATATGATATACATGTTATTGATGTGTACTTGACTAGTGCTCGCAGTAGCACCGGGTATTTGATACCGGTTGGTTGCTAATATTTGTAACTCGAATCGAAATCGCGGAACAAGCGACCGCTAGCAAGGGGTGAGGTCAAGATGCGTGTCGGCAATGGATCAAATGTTGATGTAATCGCCGTCGGAACGCTGCCTCTCCACTTACCGTCGGGATTAGTCATAAACTTAAATAAATGTTATCTGGTGCCTGCACTGAGCATGAACATTGTATCTGGATCATGTTTGATGCAAAGTGGTTATTCATTTAAATCTGAGAACAATGGTTGTTCCATTTATATGAATGAAATCTTTTATGGTCATGCACCAATGATGAATGGTTTATTTCTGTTAGATCTCAATGATAATGTTACACATATTCATAATGTTGATGCTAAAAGGATTAAACTTAATGATGATATATCCGCATATATGTGGCACTGCCGTCTAGGTCATATTGGCATTAAACGCATGAAGAAGCTCCATTCGGATGGACTTTTGGAATCACTTGATTATGAATCATTTGATACATGTGAGCCATGCCTTATGGGCAAGATGACTAGAACGCCATTTTCCGGTTCAATGGAACGGACGACAGATTTATTGGAAATCATACATTCTGATGTATGTGGTCCAATGAGTGTGTCGGCACGAGGTGGATATCGTTATTTTGTTACTTTCACGGATGATTTGAGTAGATACGGTTATATCTACTTGATGAAACACAAGTCTGAAACCTTTGAAAAGTTCAAGGAATTTCAGAATGAAGTGGAAAATCATCGTAATAGAAAGATCAAATTTCTACTGATCGACCGTGGAGGTGAGTATCTAAGTTACGAGTTTAGCACTCACATGAAAGAGTGTGGAATTGTTTCACAACTCACACCTGCCGAACACCACAATGAAATGGTGTGTCGAACGTAATCGTGCTTTATTAGATATGGTTCGATCTATGATGTCTCCGACGGACTTGCCGTTGTCATTTTGGGGTTATGCACTAGAAAGCTGTTGCATTCACTTTAAATCGGGCACCATCTAAATCCGTTGAAAAGACACCGTATGAATTGTGGTTTGGAAACAAACCTAAGCTATCATTCTTAAAGTTTGGGAATGCGATGTTTATGTGAAGAAACTTCAACCGGATAAACTCGAACCCAAAGCGGAAAAATCGTCTTCATAGGATACCCTAAAGAAACTATTGGGTATTCCTTCTATCACGATCCGAGGGCAAGGTTTTGTTGCCAGAATGGATCCTTTCTAGAGAAAGAGTTTCGCGAAAGGTGTGAGTAGTCGGAAGGTAGAACTCAAGAGGTTGTGGAACCTTCTCTTCAAAGTATGGCGAGTAGCGCTTGTGGAAGTTGTTCCGGAGTTGGCTCCACCATTGAAGAGGAACTAATGATAATGATCATGAAACTCCGAAGAGAGTACTACCGAACCTCGCAGTCAAGCAGCAGCGTCGACTCCGGTGTCGGAAATCTGTCATAAATTTCATGGTTGATGAAAATAATGACCTGCGACGTATGAAGAAGCGATGATGAGCCCGTTCCAACAAATGGTTAGAAGCCATGAAATCCGAGATGGAATCCATGTATGAAAATCAAGTTTGGAACTTGGTGGAATTACCTCACCAAGAAAGGCCGTGGAGAACAAATGGATTTTCAAAGGAAAAGCGTCGATGGTAATGTGACCATCTATAAAGCTCGACTTGTCGCAAAGGGTTTCGACAAATTCAAGGAGTTGACTACGATGAGACTTTCTCTCCGTAGCGATGCTAAAGTCGATTAGGATTATGTTAGCAATTGCTGCATATTTCGATTATGAAATATGGCGGATGGATGTCAAAACCGCGTTTCTCAATGGTAATATTGAAGAAGAGTTGTATATGATACAACCAAAGGGTTTTGCCGATCCTAAGGATGCTAACAAGGTGTGCAAGCTTCATGATCCATCTATGGATTGAAGCAAGCATCACGAAGTTGGAATCTCCGCTTTGATGAGGTGATCAAAGAGTTTGGATTTGTCCAAACTTATGGAGAAGCTTGTATTTACAAGAAAGTGAGTGGGAGCAATGTGGCATTTCGATATTATATGTGGATGACATATTATTGATCGGAAATGATATAGAACTTTAAACAATGTTAAAAGTTATCTAAACAACAAATTTTCAATGAAGGACCTAGGTGAGCGTCATACATATTAGGCATAAAGATCTATAGAGATAGATCTAGGCGCCTAATAGGGCTATCGCAAAGTACATACCTTGATAAGATTTTAAAGAAGTTTAAAATGGACGGAGTAAGAATGGGTTCTTACCTATGTTGCAAGGCAAGACATTGAGTAAGACTCAAAGTCCGGCTTCGCGGAAGAAAGAGAGATAATGGACAAAGTCCCTATGCTTCAACCATAGGCTCTATAATGTCGCCATGCTATGTACAAGACCGGATGTGGCACGCTATTAGTTTGACTAGTAGGTACCAATCGGATCGTGTTGAACCTTTGGATAGCGGTCAAGAATATCCTTAAGTACTTGCGAAGAACTAAGGATATGTTTCTTGTATCTGAGGTGAAGAAGAGCTCGTCGCTAAGTGTTATGTCGATGCTAGCTTTGACACCGATCCGGATGACTCTAAGTCTCAATCCGGATACGTATTTCTCATGAATGGCGGCGGTTAGTTGGAGGAGCTCCAAACAACTGTGGTAGCGGGATCAACAACGGAGGCCGAATATGTTCTTTGCTTGAGCGGCTCGAAGCGATTTGGATGAAGGAGTTCATATCCGAACTAGGAGTTGTGGCAAACGCGTTGGACCCAATGGTGATCTATTGTGACAACAATGGTGCCATTGCCAATGCCAAAGAGCCAAGGTCTCACAAGCATTCCAAGCATATTAGCGGTTTCACTCCATCCATGAGCATGTCAAGGATGGAGATATAAAGATTTAGAAGTACATACGGATCTCAATGTAGCAGATCCGTTGACTAAAACTCTCCTAGAGCAAAACATGATCAACACCAGAACTCAATGGGTGTTAGATTTATCACTATGTAACTAGATTATTGTCTCTAGTGCAAGTGGAGACAAGGGAATATGCCCCGAGAGGCAATAATAAAGTGTTTATTATGTGTATTCCAAGTATATGATAGATGTTTATTTTGCATGCTATAATTGTATTAATACGGAAACATTAATACATGTGTGTTTAATAAACAAATGAAAGTTCCTAGTTATGCCTCTCTCATAAACTAGCTCGTTGATTAACAAGATGATCAAGGTTTCACGATCATGGACATTGGATGTTGTTAATAACGGATCACAACATTAGTGTAATGATGTGATGAACATTCATCCGAAGTATAGCATTACGATCAAAGTCATTGAGTTTATATTGCTATAACAACTTACGGTGATCCTAATCCTTAGACCATGAGATCATGTCAATCACTAACACCGAAGAGTTTCTTGATAACATCAAACGTCACACCGTAACGTGGTGATTATAAAGATGGATTCGTAACTAATAAAGTGTTATGTTGAGGCTCATGGATCGAGAGTGGAATTTGTTCATCCGATGCGGATAGATATACTCTGGGCCCTCTCGGTGATATCACATTGATTAGCTTGCAAGCAAGTGATTTGATCACTAGAATGTTATATCACAGAACGAGAAAGAGTGCATGTCGATACGAGATCAAACTAGGTATGGAGATACCGATGATCGAATCTCGGACATGTAATATATCGTGAAACAAAGGGATTAAGATACTAGCGTAAAGGTTCGACGATCACAAGAAAGTCATCGTTGAATGTGTGAGTCGGTATGGGTCTCGGATCCGCTTCGATTATTGATCGAGAGGGTCTCGATCATGTCCGCATTATTCACGAACCGTAGGGTGACACACTTAAGAGACACCGACATCCAATTGGAGCAAATGTTTCATGCGAAAGAATGAACAAGCGCGAATTTATTTCACTAGATACCAAAGCAGTTTTCGGTGAAATTGCATAAAGTGGTTATGCATGTGAAATAGAATTCTAGCAAGGGGTTATTTGTGAATGTTTGTCATTAAAGTAATTGACAAAATTCTGAATAAAATAAAAGAGTTTTATTTAATGAGAGTTTGCATTAAATTTGGTGGGAATTTAATGGGAATTTTGAGTGGACTTTTGAGTGGAGGGAATTTAGAGGAGTTTTGTGAGTGGAGTGTCCACCCACATGAAGAGGGAGGGCAAGGGGCAGCCCCATGCAGCCACCCCTTGGGGTTCCCCTCCTCCTATAAAGGAGCCCTCCTCCTCACTTGTCTCTCACACCTCCTCGTGAAGGATCTCTCTCCCTCTAGAATTTATCCCCATGGTCTCGGGACTAGCAAGATACATGTTCCGGTGGCTATTCGGCAAGAAAGAGTTGTGCTTCATTTGCATCACTGGAGCGAGGAGGCGGAGGTTGCTCAGTGCCTCGAGCGTGTGTGCGAGCGGATCTTGCTGTTTGCGGCGCTAGGACTTCCTCTCGATCTTGAGATCGGCAAGAGATCGTCTACATCAACCACGAGTTGAACTCGTTAAGCTTTGTCGGTCTTCAAGGGTATGTTCTCTACGGATATACATCCGCCCGTTGTTTGTATCTAGTATATAGTTCACATCGTAGGAAATTTTTTGTTTTCTATGCTGCGAACCCTACACCCATGATACACATGTATGCACAATATGGCCACATTATCATAAACTATGCCTTGATTCTAGCCATAACATTGGTCATTTGACCCGAAAGCCAAGAAACCTTGAATAAGATAGGTCATTTTGTGAAGGTTTTTTTGAGACATAATCAATATACCAAGTTTGATATTTTTCCTTCTATGTCACATAATATAACACCACGTGAAGGTTTCACATTGTTTCGCTCGTTTTTTATTTTTTATCCCCGTTTTAAACTATCGTCAAACTTTGTCGAACAACGGGCATGAAGATTAATAGATCGGGGCCAAGCCTCGCTAAACTTGCATTGGATTTTTGATAAAATAGCATATTTGAACCTAAAAATGATTTTAAAAAATGATCATCGTATCATGTACCTGTAGTTCATATCTAACCCACTTCCTACCGATTCAGCATGAATTTGTCTTTTTCATCAGAGGTGGGCGGAAAGGTTTCAGATCTCCCTGTTGGTACATTGTCCATATAAGGTGGTCTAGTATTTTTGTAAAATATAGTGGTAGTATTTTGAATTAGCCATTTGGTGGTTGCTTCACAAACCGTCCATTTTTATGCTTGGAAAATGGAAAATCCCTTTTTGGTGCGACAAAAAGGAAAACTTCCTATTGCAACATTGTTTGCCATCCCATGATGCACATGTATGCACAATATGGCCACATTATCACAAACTATGCCTTAATTCTAGTCATAACATTAGTCATTTGATCCGAAAGCCAAGAAACCTCGAATGAGATAGGTCATTTTGTGAAGGTTTTTTTGAGACATAATCAATATACCAATGAGAATTTTTTATTACGATAGAACTGAAATTAAAGTACATAATGCAACTAACAGTAAGTTACATAAAGCATGACTAAAAATTAAGATACATAAAAGAACTGAAAATTAACATACATGGCCAGATTAAGTCACAATCGGCCGAACTTGTTTTGGAATGTTGGAGTGATTCAGTCATGCTCCTGCCTATACCTGTAATACTCGCCACTTTAGTCGCCGTACTCGTCGCTGTCGTTGTCAGGGTCACCGTAATTGTACCTTGAACGCTGAGTACGCGTGGGCTGGACTTGAGAGTAGCGCAGACGGGGGTTAGAGTCGGCGGCCGTGTCATAGGTCATGACGCTCTGGAGAGTCCGGCCGCGCCACCACAGCCGACGGCCGACCTCGTTGAAGTTCGGAGGAGATGGATCGTCCTCCTCGTGCCTGGCGAGCGCTCTCTCACGCCAATCCCCGAAGAAGGCTTCCCAAGTCGGGAAATAGTGGGGATGCCGGTTGGGATTCCTCCGCTGCTCCGGCGTGAGCTCGAAGTAGTAGTGGTTCGTGATGGCCATCCGACACGCCACATCTAGAGGGACAGGAGGAATCGGCACGCCTCCGACGCTCAACATCCAGCCGACGGGGACGCAGTAGACCGACGGGCAGGGGTAGTTCGAGGCGCAAAGCGCCTCCGCCTCCCCGGGGGTTTGTGGTACGGTGGAAGCCATGGAAAAGAGTGATGAGGTTGCAAATATGAGTTTAGAGACGTGCAATGACAATGGATGCCAATCCTATATATATAGCGAGAAATGGCGGAAAGAAAACTGGCGGGAAGAAATGGCGGGAAGAATTGTCAGATTCCAAAGTATACAAAAGATGCTAAATTTAAATATCCAAACGATTCAAAAATGTTAATATAAAATAAAATATGATTTGCTCTAATAAAATAGGGTTAGATTCCTTTTCAGATGCTTAATATTTCTTATGTTTAGGGTTTGACTATTTTATTTTTGTTTTAATTGAATAATCAAATTTTATATGTAAGTGTTTTAATCATTTTGAAAAATTTCATCTACAGTAACTATAAAATGTTTTTATATGAATGGATAGATATTATTTTTCTGAAAATTATGATATATTATTCATATTTTTCTGAGTTTAAATGAAAAAGATATGAATTTTCTAAATTCTGTCCTATTTTTTGAATTAAAAATGCCTCCACCCATTTAATGTATAAAATAAATGCTTCACCCTTTAACACCGGTTCAAGCCATGAAACGGTGTTAAAGGAGGAAGAGTGGTGAAGGTGGTGCGAACACTTGGGTTCATGGCTCGAACCTGTTAAAGAATGTGCACCTTTTCTGGACCACTGACGCAGGCGCTTCGAACCGGTGTTAAAGCTCATTTCCGATCTCAACCAAATGCCTCGTTTCCACTAGTGAGCCAGTCGATATCAGCGACGCAGGGTGTGTCTGTCCACTCCGAACGTTGGAGGCCGTCGATCCGTAGAACCCGTCACCAACGGTCAGTAGGTTTGGCCATGCAGAGTGACCCAATGGCTTACAATGGTAGATGTGAAAAATCCCAATTTTATGCATTATTTTCCAAAGTAAAATATATTATTTTTTTAAAAATAGTGGATTTACTTTGGGGATGTAGCTCAATTGGTAGAGCACTGTTTGCGCTAAATAGAGGCTCGGGGTTCGATTCCTCGCATCTCCAAAATCTGTTTTAATTAATGTTTTTTGAAACATAATTAATGATTTGTTGAAATCTTTACGTTACCCAAAAAAGGAGAAAGTAAATTCTTCCCGTTACCACCGGAACCATGTCGAGCCCCGGGCCTCATCGCTCTTCCGCGGCCCGCGGGTTCAGACCTGGACAAGGCTCGCGCGCACGCGCACCAGCCAAATCCACGCACGCACCAGCCAGACCAGCACCCAGTTTAATTTCGTTTTTTCCACCTCTCCACCTCGCCGCGCTCTCTCGACCCCCCTCCCCTCCGCATCCCAGATCCAGGCCCTAGGGTTCGCCTTCGCCGCCGCCATGGATCCCGACGGGGACGGTTCCTTCCACCGGAAGGAGGCCATCTCCGCCGTGCAGGACGTTGACCAGTACTACGGCGACGACGACGACTACGACGACCTCTACAACGACGTCAACGTCGGGGACGGCTTCCTCCACGCCTCCCAGCCCCCGCCCCCGCCCCCGCCCCAGCCGCCGGCGCTTCCTCCCAAGCAGCACCAGCCCCCTCCACATCAGGCGCCGCCCCCACAGCAGCAGGTGCTGCCCTCACCCTCGCTCCCGCTGCCCCCGCCGCCGCCCATGGGGCAGCCGGAGAAGGTCCACATCCCCGGAGTCGCGTCCGTCCCCGCCCCCGTCATGGACCGGCCCAACCCGTCCCATCTCCCGCCGCCGCCTCAGCCTCCTGTCGCCGCGGCGCCACCGCCGCCCCACCACCACCAGATCCAGACTGGAGGGGACGGGTTCCACCGGCAGGGAGGGGCCAACTACGGGGGCGGTCCGATAGTTGTCGGTAACGGCGGGGGCGGCGACGGCCCTGGCGCTACCACCCTATTTGTAGGGGACCTCCACTGGTGGACGACGGACGCGGATCTAGAGGCTGAGCTCGTCAAGTACGGCCATGTAAAGGAGGTCAGGTTCTTCGATGAGAAGGCGAGCGGCAAGTCTAAGGGGTACTGCCAGGTCGATTTCTTCGACCCTGGCGCCGCTGCCGCCTGCAAGGAGGGCATGAACGGCCACCTGTTCAATGGCCGCCCCTGCGTCGTGGCCTTTGCTTCGCCCAACACCGTGCGCCGCATGGGTGAAGCTCAGATGAAGAATCACCAACCCATGGGTCAACAGAATTCAGGTATTCAGAAGGGTGGCAGAGGTGGCGGTCCACCTGGAGGCCCGGTTGGGCCTCAGGTTGGAGGAAATTATGGAGGAGGAGGCCGGGGAGGTGGAGGAGCTGGTGGTGGAGGTGGAGGTGGCGGTGGAGCAGGCGGTGGGAATTGGGGGAGAGGTCCAGGTGGGATGGGGGGTAGAGGTCCAGGTGGGAATATGAGGAATCGGATGGGTCCGGTCGGTGGCCGAGGTATCATGGGAAATGGAGGGATGGTGGCTCCGCCGCCACCAATGATGCATCCTGGAGGGATGATGGGGCAAGGTTTCGATCCCACTGGATATGGTGCAGCTATGGGAAGGATGGGTGGTGGGTTTGGGGGATTCCCTGGCGGGCCTGGGGGTAATCCGTTCCCAGGCCTGATGCAGCCATTCCCACCTGTGGTTGCTCCTCATGTGAACCCAGCGTTCTTTGGGAGAGGAGGTGGTATGGGTGCTGGCGGGGTTGGGATGTGGCCAGACCCAAGCATGGGTGGTTGGGGGGGAGGAGGAGGAGGAGGAGGAGAGGAGCAATCAAGCTATGGGGATGATGCAGCATCTGATCAGCACTATGGAGAAGGTGGGAGTCATGGTAAAGAGAGGCCATCAGAGCGGGAATGGTCAGGGGCGCCGGAAAGGAGGCGGGAGAGGGAAAAAGATTTACCCCCACCACCAGAGTTGCCAGAGAGAAGGCACCGTGATGAAAGGGACATGGGTCGTGAGAGAGAAAGAGAAAGGGACAGAGGAGACAGGGAAAGGGAAAGAGACCGGGACAGGGAGAGGGACAGAGGAGATAGGGAGAGGCACCGGGATGACAGAGACCGCCATGGTGATTATCACAGACACAGGGAGCGTGAGTCTGATCGTAATGAAGACTGGGATAGGGGAAGGTCATCCGGGAGACGAAGCAGGTCAAGGGAGGTTGATCACTCAAAGCGGCGACGAATGTCGCACGAGTGATGTAGCTGGATGTGGGCTATGGCTAGTGTAGGGGCAGCGGCAATCCGAGGTGGCATATTTTTGCACATGCCAACTTTCTACCGTTCACTGCTTATAACTGGTGGATTTTAAGTGCCTGTGTCTTCAGGGATCTGTTGTAGCATTAACTGAGATGTAAGTTCTGCTTCTGTTCTTGTTTTTTTCCCAGTGTAATCATTCTTTCATTTGGTTGTAGACCTGTACATAGCTTTCTGTTGTCAGATATCACTGTATAGCTGCATATTCATGTAACAATGTAACCACTGTAAACCACATGTATAGAGCTCTGATTGCTGCTGTGTATATTTTTCATTAATTCTTTTGTAGCTTAAAGGCATTGCTCAAGCCAGGAATTTCAGGAATGTAACTAGATTTGGAACTTGTAAATAAGCTGTGTTAGATAACCTCCTTGTAACCCAATTGCTGTTTATATGATGTATCCTCAAAAAGGAATTGTAAAGGCTCTTGTTTATACTCCAGCATTTTTATTAGTACTCTGGAGTAGGCCTTGAAGTTAATAAAAGTTTGGTAGCAGAGGCTTAACTATATTATTTTGGATCTGGATTTGCTTGTGTAACCCCTTCAGTTCTACACTGGGTGCCCTGACAATTAATTGAAAGGTCCTGTTGCTGGTAACAATTTTCTTCCACATTGAGATAATTCAACATGTACCTGTCGAAGTGCCTGACTTACGACTTATAGTATTGCATCCGAAGTTCCACATTCACAACAAATCAAGTACAAAACTGGGGCAGACTTGTGGCAACAAATTCACCTCATAACATGTACTGACCTGAATTTTTGTAATATATAACAAGTAACCTAAAAGTTTGATAGTCTAGTGCTCTAGTCTTAAAAGTCAGACTACATAGTTTGTGAAGTTACATCTTCTGCTAGCACTTAACTGTACTCGATGAAAGTGTAAGTTTTACTGAATCAAGAAAATATTCCACAGTTATAAGAACCTTTGTTGATGGTGAATATTCGTATGGCATGTTATATTCTGGCAAAGACTTAGCACTCACCAGTAAAAGCTTGGATCTCTCCTAAATTATTACCATGCTATGTCTGCTGAACCAAACTAGATTGGTGCTTAGTAAATCTTTTATAATTATCATTTGTATATTCATTCTTGAGTACACTAAAAAACCACTGATGGTATTACACTGAATTTATGATTCCGGTGTTAGCTGAATTTCTGGACATTCTGTGCTCCATTAGCTAAATAGGATCACATTTATCCAATGAAATTCCTTGGTCATATAGGTTTAGGATATAAATGTACTGCTCTGCATTCAAGTAAGATTGTGTCAGAATAATTATCTTTTTGTGAAGTTTGGGTAAAATAGGTAGACACACTAGTAGATGTGTGAAATGGTATCGCCAAAAGATTGTTTGAATCTCTAGTAAGAAACGTATATGCTTGTCTAAAAGACCTAATTGCTCAAACTTTGTTTTTTCTGCATGTGTCCTGTTTTCTGCTTGTTGGCTGATGGTATTATGATGACAATGGTGATTGCTAGTCACCGTTGATCGGAGGTTTATGACATTGGGAATTGTGTTAGGCTATTATAGCTGTCATCTGCTCTTCATCTACTTAGATAATGTATGGTGTTGTTCAATGTCAATATAGTCCCTTGTGGCTGTAGTGACTAGTGAGCAGCTATATTGTGATTTTTGAGCGAAGTCTGTTACTTTTCACTATGTTATGTTATCAGTTGAGTTGCTCGCTATACTCTGCCTGCATATTCGTTTCCTTCATGGTAAATGCTATTGCCCTGTATTATGGTTGGATGGATTTGTTTAATGATTTAATGTTAAGGTACTTAGTGTTGAAATGAAATGTTTCTAGATATTAAAATACTTTCTTTGTTTTGAGATATGTCCTTAGTTTATGGAAGAAATTCATAGATGCATTTTATGTTTTGATGGCAGCAGACTTTTTGCTGGCATCTACCACCTGTCGCAAGTCTGTAGCTTATCTCTACTTCACTTCTATTTGCCATTTATAACTTTGTTTAGGGTATACTTGACTTGAAACACCATTAAGTTCATGGCATTTGTGTATTATTCAGTTTTTATACTGATATGCTGGTACTTGTATGAAACATAGTTCTCTATTACCTCAAGGTTGATGTACTGCATGTTCTGGTGTTATTACGTTTTAATACTCTACTCCTTTACTGCATGCCTGCTACCATGTACTGACTTATACTCTCTTCCTTGCAGCCACAAGAGCAGTTCGAATAAGTGCAAAGCTATGATTTCAGCTTCCTCGGATACAAGATGTTGACGCCTGCCTGCTGCCCCTACCTATAATATAGTTACCGAGTGGCATAATGTTGCCGGAAAAAATCTGTCAAATGTGTTGTGATTCTCCGAACACTCTTTTGTTTACTTTGTTCCGTGAGGACAGAACAGCGAGACTGTACTATTACTCTGTATTAGGATGATCAACTGTCTGTAACTTTGTATTATGACTTTGTATTTTTATTACCTTTGCTGCTGGTGAGAGACAAACGATCCAACATTCAACTGGTCCTTGAGGTAGCTTGACAATGTTTGAATTTTCTAGGTTCGTGCCTGTGTTGTACACTTGTAACAGTTATGTATGCTTGTTACATTACGTAGTGCCTGACCTGGAGGTTGGCTGTTGCCTTCCTGGCTGTAGACTTGTACCAGGTTTTAACAGTAGGAATGTAACTTGTAACCAGGCAGGTTTTGAATATTGCTAGGTTTGTTAGAAACACCAACTTCTGTATCCATTCCTTTTGGTAAATGTAACAGGCTTCAAATTAAATCCTCTGCAGATTCTTCTTGTAATACTACCATTTTGTGAACATGGCAGCATAATGTGTTAAACCTTTGGACTATAAATGTTGGTCGGACTGTATTGTGAATACGCTTCGTTGGTGTACACGACATGTTTCTGTGGCAACATAACAGTTAAATATATAGTACTGTTTTCTCTTGCAAAATAGAGAATACATAAATGATTCTCTCTTGCAAGAATAGAGTTAAAATACATGAATCATGCTGCTTCTTTGTAGTAAGTTGACAAATATAAATCCAAGGAAACCAAACTGACAAAGCAGAACAATTACACCCGAAATGAAACTGACAAAAAGGAACACATCTGAAGGTTTGAGAACATATTCCATTCAGACCACAGAGAACAATAATCCCTGGATCCTCCAGGCAGGTTGAACCATCAAATGTTCACTAAAATGGTACAAGTTGACATCTACTAAGACGCCACCCAGTCATATACTTCAATAGTTAATAGGGGCATAAAGTTACAGGAACATCAGAGGCACCAGAGGCCAGATCCAAAATGAGAGGATAGAAACACGGATCCTCTGCGATATAAGACCCAGTGCCAACATCTATCAGCTCATGTGCATATCATATTATCAAAGGCGAAACACAGTGACCGGCGCCCAACATCATGAGAGCTACTCTTGGCAGAGCATGGCCAGTGTTCTGCTTGCAGCCAGGTTAGAGTACAAATGCTTGGAGTCTTAGTCTTGCTTCAGTTACTGCCTTCAGGAACTCCTCAGTAGGATTGTCTTTAGCTGCGGCGAGGGCAGTGACGTAGGCCGACATTTCCTGCTCCATCTTATCCGTGTCAATATCAGCTACCGTATCCTGCCTCGGAGCAAATAGGAGGAACAAAAAGTTGTTGACATCAGTTTTGGAGCAAAATAGCTATAGATCGTACTATTCGGATAAAGACACAACTAATTCACATTTTCATCAAGCAAGCCTTAGAAGAATAGTGTTAAACAGTTTTCGGTAAGGAAGACACGAACTTACATCAAGTTGAACCGGCTCCCATTCCAGTGACGAATCGTCAGATCTCTCCGTGGGATAGGAGTCTCGCTTGTTCTCTGTTATTTTCCTGAATACCTTCATCAGGGCAGAGATTTCGACATCCATAGAGGCAACATCAACTTCAAGTTCTTCAACCTTTGTACTTGACACCTTTGCCTCCCATTCTAACTTCTCCAATGCTGCTTGCTTCTCTGCCAACATGATCTGCAGTAACAGTAACAGTCAAGTAAGTATTTAGCAAAGAATACTAACGCTGAAGTTATTACACTGACTATACTTTTACAATACAGAGATAAACAACCTGTAATTGGTTTAACATGATGTTACATGACACTTTACCAAACTATCTTGTGATACAGATAACGATGAACGCACAATTCGGTAATAGTAGTAAACTTGATATTCCGATACAGCACTACAGTACAGGCCAGTTCAAACATGAAAAAATGTGTTGGCCCTTTCCTCTCTTCTTCTTTAGTATTGTTCAACGTTTTAACAATTCGGAAAGACATAGGCACCTTTGACATGGCATCGACAGACAATGACTGCGACACATATTACTAATCAAGTAGAAGTATGAGCATGCCAAATGGGTTTTCTCAAAAACAAAAGTCAAATGGAGCTTAATGCATACCTGCATTTGCAATTTTGGATGCATGAAAATCACAACTCAGCATTGAATGCCGAGCAGGAGTGCAGGTAGAACCTCAAATCAGCATAAGTTTTTATCAGTGCTATGCAGTTCAATCAAATCAATAATCGATGGTGCACGGACAAGATAACCAAAGTGTAGAAATTATGGGCTCTCAGAACATGATGTAAAACTGTATATCTAATTGCAATCGGTTTTCAGTAAGATCATCAAAACAATACAGCTAGAAGAAGAAAAGTAAGAGAGACAGACTTTGTCCTCTGAATGACATAGTGTCATACATCATAAGTAACTGCATCAGCTTCATTGGTGTATATTTTCCTTAAAACAAAAATGTGGTAGCTAAGCTGGCGTTTTCTGGAAGGAAAGCGCCGTGTAACTGGTTATGCATTACTAGCGCTTGCTTTCGCAATATAAACTGCAGCTAAATACACAACCAACCAACCGAATCCAGTATACCTTTGTATCCTGCAACTCTGAGCCAGTAGATTCGACCAGCGATTCCTTATCGGAAAGCTGGCTTCTCAACTCATCAACCGCCGCATTCGCCGCACTGATCCGTCCGATCAAGTTCTCGGCAGACCTCAGAGCCTCATCTTTCTCAAGCAATTTCCCCTGCAGGCCACTGAGCTGCTCCTGCAAAGCAGCCAGCTCTTCTCTCTGCTTCTGCGCCTGATCCAGCTGCTGCCGCCTCTTGGCCGGCGTGGTTCTGGTCGGCTTCACCACCTTTGGCTCAGGAACCTGCACATGTGGATGTCGGCATAGATCAAAAACCAACAGTACAACAGTAAACAACTACTACTAACGAGCATGTATTTTTGGCAAGTGCAATGGGCACTATTTAAGGATATTTCCCTTCTTCAATTCGCCAAAGCACTGTTAATGACACGCCCCTTGCCACCAAAGAAGGATTCAAAACTTTGAACACAAGAACCCACCATTCAGCGAACAAGACAAAGAAGCTATTCCGAAAAGCTAGTAAAAAAATGGTCGGGACAAAAGGAGCCGGAGATTTAAAGTGGGGGTCAAGGAGGAGGCCGCCTCACCTTCTTGGTCTGATTCGGAGCCGCCGTGTACGCCATCGAGACCACCCTCCTGCGTCGGGAAACGCCGAGAGAAGTGAGGAACAGCCCAAACAGCTCCCGAGAAATTCAAAACGGGACCCCGGGCAGAAATGCAGATCGAGGGAAGCGAGATACCTGGAGGAGGGCGCGGAGGCGGCGAGGCCGCCCCGGATCCTCGACCTGGAGGCGAGGCCCGCCGGCTTCTCTGCCATCTTCTCCGGCGGCGGCGGCGGCGGGCGAGATGGGCGGCGCTAGGAGTAGACTGGGGCGGGGTGGTGGACCGGTTCTATCGCGCAGCGTCGTGGACCCGTGGATGGATGCGCGGGTACTACTAGTACTGCGCTGCTACTACTTCTCCTTGGTCGGTCGTGGACCCGGGACGTGGCTGGTATGCTGGCCTATCTGGGGGATTTTGCTTTGAATTTTCAGCCATCTGTTTATTTTTAGTCTCTGCACTTCATCAGTCCGGTCGACATCAACGTTCCACCTGGCAAAACATACAGCAGCCCCAAAACCAACGTGCCGGCCACCGCATACATTATTTGTACGGGAGCTAGATAGAGCATCTCAACCGGACGCTCCCCAAACCGTGGTAGACAGTACGTACATTCGGCGCAATGTTACGAGAAGGATCGGCAGTTATTGTCTAAACAGACTCGTAAAAAAAAAGTTATTTGTCTAAACAGAGGGAGAGGTGTCCCACAAAGGCGTGCACAAGACGGTCAGAATTTAGACAAAATAGCAAGATATTTCATAGTTTCAATTATTCAAACCATATTACATATTTTTAAATAAAAATAGTTTCACATAACAATTCAAAACAAACAAATAGCATTATTCATACAAGATTTAGAAAATGTAGCAACCAAACATGTTGTGATGGATCAGGCGGTATTTTCTTTGAGAACCCAGAAATGCTCCACTAGATTACTTTGGAGCTCAGCATGAACTAGTGGACACGAATTTCTTGATGCATGATGATGAAGATAGCAAACTCGACGTCTGACACCTCATCTAGTTAAGCTAGAGGTCCCTGGTGATCATATGGCAGTTCATCAACCACTGGTTTTGTCAATTCATTCTCGATGATCATGTTGTGTATAAGCACACAAAAGTTCATAATTTCCCACATCTAATACTCTAACCAGGTGAGAGCAGGCTAACAAACAATAACAAAACTCTGGAGCACTCAAAAGCCCGCTTGACATCCTTCGAACAAGCCTCCTGACACTTATCAAATCAAGCCTTCTTCTCCGTATTAGGATCGAGAATTGTCTTCACAAAATGTAGACCAAGAAAGGTAAATGCCATTGACTAAGTAATACTCTTTGTTGTATGTGCGACCATGTATCTCATAGTTTACAGCCAAAGATTGACCATCCGTTAGCCTAGTAAACACAAGAGAGTGCTGCAACACGTTGATATCATTATGAGTTCCCGCCATGCGAAAAAAGCATGCCATATCTAGAGATCATGATCTACAACTGCTTTAAATATGACACTTCACCCTCTGGTATGGCCTTTGTACTAGCCTTGCCAAGCGAATGGAAAATTCATTCAACCCTAGTACATACAATCGATGCTATCAAGCATCCCGAGAAATCCTCTAGCTGCATTTTTTGCTAGAATCCTATTTGTATCTTTTACATTTGGTTCTATCAAATAAACTGACCCAAATACTGCTATGATTGCCCGACAAAACCAGGAGACGCTCTTAGAGCATGTGCTTTCGGTCATACAGAGATAGTCGTCTTGTGTATCTAGTGAAGCTTCATACGCAAGACAACATAGGGCAGACGTGCATTTCTAAACCGACGAGAATCCTCAGTCTGGTGCATTCTTGTTGCATATGAAATATTCATCGTACTCTCGGACGCCGAACACAATCTTTATGAACAACTCCTTGTTCATCCTAAATCGACGGCGAAAATCTTTCGGCATAATTTGTGTCGTCCTTAAAATAGTCAGTGTCAAGCAACAGAACACCAGCAAGACTATGTCGGTCATTGTTCTTGGCTTTCCCACCCTCAAACCACCGCGTTGAGGAGCGACATGGAGATGCTAGGGGATACGAAGAAGAAATCCCAAGATCAGCATCTACTGCTTTCAGTGAGCGGCAACATCAGCCTTCTCTTTCATAAAGAGCTCCATCATCATCTCATTGGCAAAATCCGACGTGGCTTGAAGTGTCGGCACTCCTAAGATATCCTTCTAGGCAGGGGTCAGAGTGGGCATGCCAGCTAATGTATTGGGCTCCAAAATGTGCCGATGATATTTGGGGTGCGCCGGTGGAAGCACATTTTCGCTAGAGATCCCCATAGGCCTATTGGGGCGGGGGGGGGGGGGATTTGGGTGGAGATGCTCTAACAGCTAGAGGTACGCACCCCTTTCAAAAAATGGATAAAAAATGTTCAGCTTTCGATATGTTTCATACTATTATGATTCATAAAATTTTGTAGCCAAAACTGCTATCTATGAAGAGTTATCGGACTGTTTATAGACAATGTGTTTTAGTCGGATCTATATTGCTTGAGATGAAGAGCACATTTTACATGTGGAAAACAAAAGTCTAATTTAAATACTTCCTCTGGTCCATATTAGTGTTCTCAACTTTATATAGATTCATATGTATCTAGTTAAACATTTAAATTAGATGCAATCATATCTAGACAAAGTTGAGGGCACTAATATAGACCAGAGATAGTACCTATAGTAAAAATACATATTCATTAAATAAAGGAAGCATAATCCCTTCCTTACTCACCATGTGGCGTGATCAAGAGCCGCTGTTCCAGAGCTCATGATATCTTTTTCTTGAAAACTTGTGATTTAGAAAAGTCTACTCCTCAATTGGTTGTTGCTACGGTACGTCCGACCAAGCACAGCTCCCGCGTGGCTCCTCTCAAGCACTACAGTCCCCCAAATGCGCTACTACTCTCTAGTGAGGTCCGTTGGATGCTGCTTCTACCTATGTCCTTCTCTCCTCGCCGGCACGCGCGTCTTTCGGGTTGACGTAGCTAGGCGACCGCCACGAGTCTGCCGCCATGAGTGCTCGTGGGAACTCCTTCCCCATGTGAGTGTTGCTGCTCCATGTTCTCCTCTTATCAGTGATTGACGTCTCCTTTGGGTTGCCACTGCTAGTTGTACGTTGATATGTCTCTGACGAGATGTGCATCTACAATCATAGATCTTACGGGAAGAGCTCCAAACTTGAGTTCTCTTCGAGCTCTGAGCTCCAAGTCGTAGTAGTTGACGAGAAGGAGGGGAATACATCCGAGGGCACCCGATCTATCTCCCATGGGGTTCTAGCGAGTTGCACCTATCGTTGGTGAGCCCGAATCGGGGAATAACGGACGCCTCCGACCTCCATTATTGATAGTTCAAGGTAGGTAAAATTGAGATTTATAGATGTTGCATACGATTTTTCGCCATGCTGCAATCTCATATGCATTTTGCTAGATGAGTGTGTTGAAAATGTAGCAAACGGCTACATGCTCAGGATTTGTTGCATATATTATTGTTTTTTGCTACATAGATGTGTTTAGAGTGCTACAATCTTTTTTGCTACATGTCGCAAACCCCATACCTTTTTGAAGTTCTGCTACAGTGTTGTTGTTTGCACATGGGTCTTTTTAAAATGTTGCAAATATTGACACATTTTTTTCAACGTTTTTCTGTTGCATATGTTATTCATTTTGCTACATTAATGTCTTAAATATGTCTAAAACCTTTTTGGGCATTTTTACAAACTACAGAAATGGATACTACATACACTAAAAAATGTTGCAATCGGACACGCGGGATTCACTCATATAAGTGCACCTAGAGGCGGCTCATTTTTTGTTTTTTCTTGCGGACGGACGCCTAGCATTTTCCTTGTTATTTTTTGGGAGGGAGGTCCTGATATATTTTTATTTTCTTTTCCCAATTTCCTTTCCCCTAGTTTCTCCCAACTAGGTCCAATCATATCGGAAATGGGTCTCCAAGACTTGAACATAGTCATCGCGGCCTAGGCGCAATATTGTACAATGATCTTATTTTAGCAATGCCATGTAGGATGATTGTTGAGTTGGAGGAGAGAGAAAAAAGTTTTATATCTTCTCTCTTAGCATGATATGTCTCATCACATATTTAGAGATATTTCTCGCTAAAGATAAGACTAAAAAAGATATACATCATGTTTTGTTATCATAATAAGTTTATGTGACATATATATATATATATATATATATAGTGAGTCTACTGTCATCTTCCTTGCGCTATGGACGATGGGACCTGACGTGACAACCATGTTTCCCCCTGACATGTTTGTAACACCCCAGCATTTAGGAACCAACAAAGAGTAGAAATAGGATTTTGTGCATGTGCATGCATTCATCTGTAAAAAAAATCCGGATAAATTTTTCGCCAAACAAAAACCTAAAGTGACCAGAGTTTCTTTCACTATCGAGAGGTAGGAGTAGCTCTTTATAGTGATTGTTAGAAATTTGGACATGTCCCTTATGAATTAATGTGTTTTTTTTGGGGGGGGGGATAATCTGAATTCAAATTTGAAATTTAAAGTATTTGGAAAACATTTGAAAATTATAAGTTGGTAATATTATATTGCTTTCCAAAAAGATTTAGCAATATTGTTTGTTTACATTAAAGATATATTAAACAATAATAAGACAAAGAAATTCAAATAAGTAAGGAATTCTTATTTCTTTTCTTTACTCCATAATCATATTACAAGATGAGAAGGATACAACAAAGAAAGTAACTCATTACAGTTAGAGAATTACAAGAAAATGAAATTATATTATAAGAAAATTATTACAAGATTCTTTACAAAAGAATATAAAGAAAATCACAAATATCTATAAACCTATCTATTCCTATACTACGTCTTGAGCATCCAGATCTTGTTCTTGCAAATAAGAAAATCAACTAAAAATAAAATAAAGGTTTATTTAGTTATCTTACTCTGAGTGGAGAACAGTGAAATGCACTGTTCTTATTACCTCATTGAGTAGTAAAAGGGGCAAATTTCACCAATATATAGTATCTGTTATTCTCAAACAAAAAGCTTCAGATCCACATCATTAGCATAGTAAAAGGGACAAGTTTCACCAGGGCAGTAACTAGCAAAAGTTAGAAGCAAAAACCAATTCACTTGATGTGATCCAAAACTAGCTCAAACAGTGAAGCAACTCAGTCAACTAATTGCATGTTGTGTGTTGTCGAAACAACAACAGTAGCACAAGCTATCAAAAAGGAATACACTGCCGTAGCATGGCTACCAGGGAACCATTTCACCTTTCCATTCTCTAGCACACAGCCAAGAACACACTGAGTTTGCCAAAGCCCAAAAAAACCATCAGCCAAGATACCCAAGAGATCATCCAACCATCTACATTATGGTGACATAAGGAGGGGGTGGTGCAAGTGGATAGCAAGGTCAAGAACAAGATCACAGGAACTAGGAGGAGCAGGAGCAGCACCAGGAGGTGCAGAGCCAAATCAAGCCAGCAAGAACAAGCTAGCAAGATAAACTAGCACCACACCATCATCATCAACAACCAAGTTGTGTGGTGAGTATACATACAACGATCACATGATCCATCTATATCAGATCATCTTCTCAGAAAAGCACCCAAGTGGGGTGTATCCATCACATTAGTTTTTACATAAAAGCCAATGATCAATCTATACAAACTAATCCAAGATCTTAGTCTGTGCATCATTGATCTTGGATATAAATTTATATCTCCACATTCCAATATAACACCAGCCCTACATTATGATTTCTGGGCACATCTCTAAAAAGAGTAGCACCTCAGAAATCAATAGATCTTAAGGATCTATATTAAACAGTAAGAATACCAATCATTTTCTCAAAGAATTCAAGAATCATTAGCTCATACTAGGTATCAGAACACATCTATGAGGGACAGCAAGTCAGAAACTTAGTTTCTATTTAGCTATGTCTCAGACCAGCATCATAGGCTAGGAAAATTATAGCATCTTAGGATATTAAATTCAGCAGGAAATTTCAATTCATTTTAGACAAGACACACTTGGACACAAGTAGAATTTAGCCCAATATTAGAATGGACACTTGTGTACCATTCCAAAGAAGGTGTCACAAGTATAAATTCTAAATCAAGCAAATCCTATACTTAGCCTGCACAAGTAAATCTGCAGTAAAAGACTAAATCATTTTCTTGGAATGAACAACCAGGAATCATAATCATGTTTGCATATACACAATTAGAGAATCATAGGAGTATCATATTAACTCCAATATGAATATATCAACACCAGCCAGTGTATAAAGTTACAGAGAACAATTACTGATAGTACCACTGTCAATATTAAGAACCTGAAACAATAGTGAAATCCACATCACTAGAATGAATAGGCAATAGCTTAATATAGTAGTATCACCATCTGGACAGAATCCAATATTCAATTGGAATAAGATTAACAGAGCCTCTAACAACTCTATAAATTTTAGTAGACAATCATCCAGTACTGAATGACCACCACTATCAGTTCTAATTCATTCACTATAATCAACCTAGAGGGATGAACCCTAATCGAACCATGAACCCTAATTAGGGATTGACACTAGGAGTACACAAAAGAGATCAAGAGAGGCAGAGGACAGAGAACAATAGGGGAAGAAAGAGAGCACTTACCCGTGGTCCTCGATGACGATTAGAAGAGGAAGCATAGGGGTCGACGAGCACACGGCGGCACGGGGAGCACCCGAGGGCGCTGCAACCTGCGTCGAGCCATGGCGGCGACCACAGCCACACCGGTAGTCGAACAACAACACCACACCACCAGGAGCACTGCACAACACCACAAGAGCGGCGAAGAGGTATATCGCCAGCAACCACCAAACCCTAGGGTTCGGGGTGGAGCTAGACTGGCCAGGGAAGAGGTCTAGAGGCGAATAAAAAAGGACCAGGTGATGGAGCAGGGTCGTCTACCTCGCCATACACCACGATGGCGGCCGAGGAGGCCCAGGGCGGCACGAATCAAATGACGACGACGTTGGCGGCACCACAACACCACGGGGTCGAAGGAGAAGAAGAGGAACGAGTGTGAGAGAGCTAGAGATGGCTGTGTACTAGGCCGATAGGGTCCAGTACCATCTTGATGGGTGGTCTTGACCAGCCCATTTGGGCCAGGTTAGGCCTAGTCAGCCCAATGGGTTGGCCCAAAAGTTAAAAAGAAAATTTAAAAGATTTAATAAAAGACCAATATACCCCTCAAACTTAATAAACCCTAAGAAATAAAATAAGAATCCTAAAAATACAAATAATAGGTTCATAAGTTAATAAAAATATAAGCTATCTAATAAAATTCAGAATTTAATTTTTAATATAATAAATTTAGGTTAATAACTTTTTATATATTCCTTATGGAATTTTATAAAATACTAGTATGTGTACATGTGCATATGCACGTCCTAACATCATGGAATGATATGGTAAGGGGAAAAACATAGAGTTACAAATACGGTAGTGCTGAAAAATAGGAATTATTAAGCAATCCATATTTTTTTTAACACAACAATGAAGTCGAAAAGGAGATATTGAGGAGATTTACATGACATAGGACACATACATGTAACTTTTTTAAATGGCATGGGACATACACATGTAATTGGTGACTTTACTTTCTCATTCTACTCCCACCAGATGACATCTTCTTTATTTTTTGACAACACGGCTGACCACATAGGCACACCCTGAACTCACGAGGGGCCACACAGACGGCATGGCTGTTTTTCAGTAAAGAGCTACGCGATGGTTCTGCAAGGACGTGGAGCATGCGCTGATGTTTACTGTTCACAACGAATCCAGCTGTCCACAACCGTTAGATGTAGGAGAGCAACGGTTAGGATTGCTGCCATAGGCCCAGTTCAAAACTGGTGCATTATATAGGAGTGTAGATAAATGAAATACCTAAAAACAAATAAAAATTACTTTTATTATTATTAAGTAGTGTAGTATTTTATAAAAATATTAGATTACTATTTTAGGTAGAAAATAAAGATTTTCTAAATTAAAGTGTTTATTCTTAAAAAGAATATTCAGAAAATAATAATTGGACTTAAAAATAAATAGAAATAAGTTTTAATCTCTTATACTAATCTATTATGCCACAAAAATGTTAAATATAATATTTACCAAATTTTAGCAACTATTCCTTAAACAACTTCCTTTATTGCATAAAGGAATCTAAAGGATTAACTTAATGGGTAGAACACACAAAGAATATGAATAATAAATGATTTATTGCATTACTATGCATATTCATTTTTGCTTCTTCAAATATTGTCCTTACCGGGCAATAATGGTGTTTTGTAGAAATAGAAGCTCAAGGTCGAGTGCAAGCATCCGACTTCACTACCTTGCAATCACCAGGCAAGTTCATCACTTGCTCATGTGCTTTGATGAGTCTTTATCAAAGTAACTGCAAATTGTGTGTTATCATCTATATTCTGGAGAAAGAAAATATTATTTTCTCTAACAAATAAGATGTATTATCATCCTAAGTGGTGATAAAGATAAAGGGAGCAATGGAACTTAGGTTTCCAATTGCAATGAGGTTCATCACATAGGAATTAATAACCCATGACATCAGTGATTATAGCACCGTATATTACACGTTAACCATGAGATTTGGAATGGGACGGAGAAGTCATCTGTATCCTTTTCCCTTCGTATGTATGGCAAGGCGACCTTAATGCGACGTTGTGATTCCTTGTGCAGATCCAACATATGGGTGGGCACCCTTATGGCCCCATGATTTTGGTGTCTAGATACTCTATGAGTGGCTGTCGGAGGTATAGCCGGACCTAAATGGTACTTGCCAGGGAAATCACCAGCTCATAGAGTCTTCGGGAAATTGTCAGGGTTGTAGCTTGCCCGAAAGGGGGCTTAACAGAGATGTAGTCAGCCCCGAAGGATCGTGCGGACATGCGGGGTCGCGGAGAGGGCAGTGATTGGCTTGGATCACCTACTGGGCCCCACATCACAGAATTGTGGACGGTAAAGTATGCCCAGTTGTGCAACAAGGAGTTGATCTCTCATGGGTAAATAAACGCACCTCTATAGAGTGTAAGAACTGTAACGTGTTACTCCCTGTTCCTTGAAGGAGCTACGAACACAGCAGGAAAGGAACTCCATGAAAGTTCTGGTCAACCTGTGAAGGCTGATGGGCATAGTTTTTTATAATAAAATCAATCTTTGAAGAAATGCTTACGAAAACTGCATATTGCCAAGGATTAATAGTCTGAGGTAGTATCTAGTGCATCAAACTTCCCACCTTGCATATAATGAACTTACTGGGTAACGCTGTTACTCACTCTTTCCTTTGATCCCCTGCTTAGACTCTGAGGAGCCAGAAGACACTTCGATGTACGCAGCTGAAGGCCAAGAGGATGTCTACTATGAGGAGCCAGACCTGTCCGGAGGAGTGGAAGGGGTGGACTATGAGATACGCTACGGGGTGGGGGCAACGAGTCAGGATTAGTTGCCATAGCTAGTAGTAAACCAGTTGAGCCGAGTAGCATAAACTTTATATAATAAGTTGTTGAGCTCAATTCAAAGTATAAGTTTGAAACTTTGAATCTTTCGCTGAAATAGTTTAAGTTGAATCTTTTGAAGTCTCGAACTTTTGGTATTGTAATAATAATAAAGTGTGTATGATTGTAATATGGACCCGCAATGTTTCTGTTGTACCACTCCGAGGGATGTGATATTTACGGAACGATGTTCTGTGGGTGTCATATCAATGACTATAGTGTACTACACATGCAGTGGTATGCTGGGTCACCACTGCTGGTATCAGAGCAATTGCTTTGACCTTAGTTTGGAAACCTAGTAAAGGGTATTACATGTAGGAGCTTATTGCAACGATAAAGAATTCTCTAAAAGGGTATAATGGGTATTCAAATGAGGATATTCCATTGTATATTTTAGTGCGATAATTCTTTGTTATGATGCAATATTATAATTGATTACTAGTCAAAATATTTTGTATACAGTGATATGGCACCAAAGTTTCCAAAACAAACTTTGGTAAGGAAAGAAGAGACTCTTGATGATTATCAAGGATCGTCTACTGATCAGCTTTGTCAACTTTTAAGGATTTTTAGTTGTCCAACCAATATTCCAGTGAATACCATAACCTACTATGATGGGCGTATGCTATCCAAGTATCGTGTGAGTATCCAACTTCTAGAGGAGCTTGGTTTATATCACGATTTACCTATAGGTGAAGGTAGAAGTCATCTAACAACATATCATGTGGCTATTCTGGAGGAGTTAGCCAATATTCGGGAGCACAAAGCCTAGGAGCTTGAAGGAAGCACATTTTCTGTGATTCCTCATGATTCTATAGACACGGAGCCAGTACTAGATCATCTTACTTTAGTAAATAATCATCCTAAGTTAGCTTCCAAGTTTATGGATCGATATCGACTGATAGTTGGGTCTTTGTATAAGACACATCAAGTCATAGTGGAGGATAAAAATAATATGTTAGAGGATCTAACTGATCCATAAATAAGGGTGAAATTAGCATCTCAGTTGGAGAATGAAGCGAAGAGTAGGACTAATCCAATCTTTAAAGACATTCCTATAGATCTAGAATCTTTTATTCCATATCCTTATTCACCTAGACCTGAACGTACTTATGATCCTACTCTAGATATGAGATATCCTGTACTGCAGGCTGATACGTCCAATTTTCATCACCATTATATATCATAATTTGCCTCTATTCATTGATATATTTCATATTAAGAGGTGTTACTTATTTATTGTCATCTATTTTTGCATGTTGGATGATTCTTGGAGGATGAACTGCCGGAGTCGGGATTTCGATGGAAAAAGCTGTGTTTTGATGCAATTTCGTGAAGATCAGAAAAATACTAGAGAAACTACAGAAAATTATATTTTCCTAGAAGACGAAGGATGCCAGAAGGGGAGGCGGAGTTGGGCCACAGGGGGCCCACACCCCCCAGGCGCGGGCCACCCTGGGCCGCGCCTACAGGGGGTGTGGCCACCCTGGCCCACCTCTGGCTCCTCCCTCTTGCCTATATCTTCTCCTCGAAACCCTAATACATGACGAGCGACCATAGAAAGATTCCACCGCCTCTACGGGATGGAAAACACCGAGAGAGAAAGAGCTCTTTGGCAGGCAAATTTCTGTCGGGGAAATTCTTTACCGGAGAGGGGAGATCATTTCCATCAACACCATCATCAAGCCAGACTTCATCGAGATCATCATCGTCATCAACTCCATCATCTCCACCAGCACCATCATCTCCACTCCATCCCGCTGTAACAATTATGTTGAATCTTGCATAGTTCTTAGGGGAAACTTTCCTAGTGTTAATTACTATTGTAGTTGATGCTTGTGAGCGGAACCATTGAATTATTGTTTATGTTCAGATTGTTATCCATCATTATATCATCTCTGATCTTGATCCATATGATGTCTCGTGAGTAGTTCGTTTAGTTCTTGAGGACATGGGAGAAGTCATGTTGTTAGTAGTGGATTTGTGTTGAGGTATTATTCAATTGTTTAATATTTAAGTTGTGGTTCTATTTTTCTAGTGGTCATGTGAACATCAACTACATGATACTTCACCATTTATGGGCCTAGGGGAATGCATTGTGTATTTGTCTACTAATTGTGGGGTTGCCGGAGTGACAGAAACCTGAACCTCCGTTAGGAAACCATTGCACAAGGGAGTGTAGGATCTCAGAGTTTAAGGCTGTGGTTAGGTTTATATCTTAATTGCTTTCTTGTAGTTGCGGATGCTTGCAAGGGGTTTAATCACAAGTATGTATTAGTCCAAGTAAGGTCAGTATATTAGCACAGGTTCACCCACACAACACTTACAAAACCAAAGAAGATTGATCAGCTATATGAAACGAAAGCACTTGACAGTATTCCCATGTGTCCTCGAGAACGTTTGGTCCTCATAAGTATTTCCACCGGCTTGTCCTTTGCTAAGAAAGGATTGGGACACTGCTGCAATTATTTGCTGTCTTTATTTACCTGCACTTTATTTCCTTGCTTTATCAGAAACCCCAAAAAATCCGTTTGCTAAGTATTTACAGAGATTTCCTGCTCCATACCACTAGTCAATACCTTCTGCTCCTCATTGGGATCGACACTCCTATTTACCGAAAGTATTACGATACACCCCCTATACTTGTGGGTCATCACAGGCTTCCTAGGAAGGATCAAATTTCGAATTTGCAATTGAGAATTCGGATGGCTGGAGAATGGGATCACCTGATGGATCCCGAGGGAATCAAATGTCTGTTGATGGGTCTGACAGAGATGTTGGACAATCCAGCTGGATGGGTGCGAGAGCCAATACTAATGATAGTAGCAGGAATGCTATGCTTGAAGGAAGACATGATGAGGAGGAAGACCCGGAGGAGAGGATGTTTGAATCACCGACACCCTATCAAAACCTAGGAAATGTACATTATCTAGTGTTTAACTATCTTGCCCAGCAGAGCACCTGGGGAGCAACAAAATCTGAGTATTCTGCTGATAACCCTAGGGATGGGGCTTGGGAGATGCAAGTGGGTGATAGTGATGAATAGGTTCCTGTAGACTTTTCAGCTGAGCTGGATGGAGTCAATGCACTAAGGTTGAGAGATAACTCAAGTCCTGACACGTCAGATACCGAGTAAGTTCCTCCTGGAAGGCCATTTGTTCCATAGACTATGCGACTAATGCCATGTCAGCACCGTTGGACCACATGCTTGTATAATGAGCATCATGGCTACCGAGGATGTTGATTACTAGTTAAGAAGTAACTGGTATTGCGTACTATAGTGTTGAGAAACTGATGTATTTAAATAAGTAAGGTAGCATCCACATATGTTGTAGGACCTACATGGTACTAGCTTGTAGTGACTTTGTACCTACTATGTTTTTTTTTAATGTATAATATGTGAAATGCATATTTGGTTCTTATTTGGATTTTATTTCCATTGTGTGACTAGTTGTGTGCATGAAGTTGAGCTCAGAACACATATGCATGATGTAATTATGAGTATTCACTTTGTGTTGCAGGACTAGGGGGTCATGGAATCGGGTGTAGAGACCGAAACCGAACAACAACACTTAGAGCGCGAGGCAAAGGCAAAGGCGGACGAAGACGCGGGAAATCAAGGAGCATTACCACCACCAGCACCAATGAGGCCGTTAATGGAGCAGAACTTTACGCAATACATGCAAATGATGCAAGAGTCCCAGAACAAATTCGTGGAAGAGTTGTTGGGACGATCAGAAAACAACAAGGCATCTGAAGGTGGATGAGTGAGTCTTTCTGACTTTCAGAATGCAAGGCCATTACCTTTTGCATCAACTCCAGAACCGATGGATGCAGAGGATTGGTTAGTAGATACTGAGAGAAAGATGAAGACTGTAGGTTGTAATGATGAGGAAAAGTGGAGGTATGCAACACATCTCTTGACTGGACCTATAGCATCATGGTGGGAGAATCAGTTAGCAATGCAACTTCCAGGAATGGAGTACACTTGGGAGGAGTTCAAGTAGAAATTCCATGAGTATCATGTTCCGGAAAGTGTAATGGAGTTGAAGCGCAGAGAGTTCGAAGAGCTGCAACAAGGATATACCAGTGTCATGAAGTACATCCGGGAGTTCAGTCAACTATCCTGTTATGCTGAGATGAAGTGAATACTGAGGAAAAGAGGAAAAAACGTTTCTTACGTGGCTTAAATACCTTTGTGAAGATGAATTTAAGGTTGGCCAATAAGCAAACTTTCTAATAAATACTTGATGCAACCATCACATTTGAGGATGATTACAAGAATGTCCAAGAGGACCGAAGGAAGAGAGCAAATACGGAAACAAAGAGGATCCAAGCAAGTAAACCTAAACCCAATTTGGAATTCAAACCCAGAAACAGACCCTACAACAACAACAACAATAACAACAACAACAATAATCCCAATCGAAGTGCAAATCCAACCGAAAGGAATGTTATCTATCATAATTGTAAACTTCCGGGACATATTAGCAAGGATTGTAGGAGCCCATGATTACTTGTCATGGTTGTGGTCAAAGGGGTCATATCAGGGCAAACTGCCCAAGCAAACCACCCGGTGGTTGACCGACACAAGGCGAAAGACAAGCCAGTGGAGGCAGTGGACAACCTAGCAGGGGAGGAAATTTTGTCAAGAACAATAATGGAAAAAGGAGCAGGCCTATTGGGAAGCTGAACTGTGCAACCTTGGAGGATATGGATAACTCTAAGCATGTAGTGATATGTACACTCAACATTCTTACCAATCCCAGGAAAGTTTTATTTGATACCGGTGCAACTACTTCATTTATATCTGAAGAATTTTGTGATACATTTGGGATTAGAAGGGAAACATTAGCAAACCCTATGACCGTACTGACGGATGGGGGAATGTAGTGGTACGCCACATTAAGCAAGATCAAGTTATCTTGATATATGGTTGTACATATTTTGTGGACCTTTATGTGATTCCTTTGAAGGGAATTGCAACAATGCTGGTTATGGACTGGATGGCTGAACATGGAGCCCAGATAAATTGTGAAGACAAAACCGTTTCAATCAAGACCCCAAGTGGAGCAAGAATAGTATATCAGGCGGATAAAAATAGTCATATTATGGTAGATCTTCAATTGAACTCCATGAAGGAGGTAAAGTTGGAGGACATCCCTGTAGTAAATGAGTTTCAAGATGTTTTTCCAGCAGAACTACCAGGAATGCCACCTGATCGGGAAATAGAATTCACTATTGATCTAATACCTGGTACAACACCAATAGCTCAAGCACCATATAAGATGGGTTCGAAGGAGTTAAAAGTACTTAAAGAACAAATTGATGAGTTAGCCGGGAAAGGATTTATTCAAGAAAGTGTATCTCCATGGGGAACTCCGGTGATCTTTGTGGATAAAAGAGATGGAGGACGAAGAATGTGTGGGGATTACAGAAACCTCAATAATGTCACCATCAAGAACAAATACCCATTGCCAAGAATTCAAGATCTATTTGATCAAGTCAAGGGAGCTGGAGTATTTTCCAAAATTGACTTAAGACCAGGATACCATCAGATAAAAATTAAACCTAAAGATGTTCCCAAAACAACATTTGTTTCAAGGTATGGACATCATTAGTATCTCGTTATACCTTTTGGTTTTACTAATGCACCAACAATATTCATGAATTTGATGAACAAAATCTTCATGCCTTACCTGGAAAAGTTTTTCATAGTGTTCATTGATGATATTTTGATATACTCTAAAGATAAAAAAGAGCATGCAGATCATTTGAGGATAGCATTGCAAATCTTAAGAGAACATAAGCTTTATGCTAAGTTTAGCAAGTGTGAATTATGAATGGACAAAGTAGAATTTATTGGTCATGTGATCAGTAAGGATGGAATTGTAGTAAATCCGTCCAAAGTTCATTCTGTGCTGGAATGGAATGCACGAACCAATGTGAAGCAAATTCGAGGTTTCTTAGGCATGGCCGATTATTATCGGAGATTCATTGAAGGTTTTTCCAAGATAGCTGGACCAATTACCAAATTGTTAAGAAAGAATACACCATTTATATGGGATGAAAAGTGTGAAGCAACTTTTTAGGAGTCAAAAACCAGATTAACCACTGCACCAGTATTAGCAGTTCCTAAAACAGGAAAGGATTACACAGTATATTGTGATGCATCCAAAGAAGGACTAGGTTGTGTGCTAATGCAAGATCGTAAGGTAATTGCTTATGGATCTAGACAACTGAAACCACATGAAGTTAACTATCCAACTCATGATTTGGAGTTAGCAGCAGTAGTATTTGCTTTAAAAGGATGGAGGCATTTTCTCTATGGAGCAAGGTGCAAGCTCTACACTGACCACAAGAGTCTCAGATACTTCTTCACTCAAAAGGAATTGAATATGAGACAGAAGCGTTGACTAGAGCTAATCAAGGATTATGATCTAACAATCAATTATACCCCTTGAAAAGCCAATGTTGTGGTAGATGCTTTAAGCCGGAAGATCACAAATACTCAATCTATAAATAGAGAACTGCCAAAAGAGCTGTAGATGGATTTGGAAATATTTGAAATACAATTTATAAGTACAGAAGTTCTTGGAGGATTATCTACCATGCGAGTAGTTGAAGAACGAAGTAGTGATCTTCGGAATGAGATTTTTAGACACCAATATGAAGATCCTTTCATTGCTAAAGAAATTCGAAGAACCTCTCAAGGCCAAACATCAGTTTTTCACATAGGATAGTATGGATCTTTGTTGTTTCAAGATCGTCTTTGTGTACTAGATGTGCTAGAAATTCGAGAGGTGATACTCCGAGAAGCACACGAGACACCATATTCTATACATCTAGGAAGTACACAGATGTACATGGATTTGAAGAAATTATTCTAGTGGAATAACATGAAAAGAGACATTGCAAAATATGTGTCGGAATGCCATACTTGTCAGAGGGTAAACGCTGAACATCAAATTCCGACAGGACCATTACAACCTTTAGAAATACCTGAATGTAAGTGGGAAGAAATTGGTATGTATTTCATCATAGAATTACCCATGACACTGAAACAGAAGGATATGATATGGGTGATTGTGGACAGATTCACAAAGAGTGCATATTTTATCCCGGTAAATCAAAAGGACAATGCCGAGAAGTTAGTAGAAATCTATGTCAAGGAAATAGTAAGTAAGCACGAAGTACCCAAGAAGATAGTATCTGATAGAGGTTCTGTGTTTACTTCAGCATTTTGGAAACTATTACATGAAGCACTTGGCTTAAAGTTGGATTTCAGCACGACCTATCATCCAGAAATTGGAGGCCAGAACGAAAGAACTAATCAAATCTTGGAGGACATGCTTAGAGCTTATGCATTAGATTTTGGTGGTTCGTGAGAAGATCATCTACCATTGGCAGAATTCTCCTGCAACAACAGCTATCAAAGTAGTCTAAAGGCGACACCATACCAAGTACTTTATGGGAGAAAGTGCAGATCACCAATATGTTGGTATGAACCTGGTAGTAGCTGAAGGAAATATGACCTAGAGGCAATAATAGAGATGATTATATTTCATATGTATCCATGAGTTATTGTAATGTTCCTTGAATATCCATATCAGGCAACTTGTATTGATTGGCAATTGTGTGAATTGTTTGTAAAACTCTTTACTTGTATGGTTATTTAATAGTGGTCCCTAGTCGGAGTTCATGTGAGGACACACGTGAATATTAGACTAGCACATCGATTGGTTGATGACTATGTTTCGCAAGTCATAGACATGGAGATGTCAAACCAATGATGTGGACACATGTTATGAACATGGGGTTGGACTGACCCAAATTGAGAATGGCAATTGGTTGCACCTCTCTCTCTACACATCGTGTACGTTTTGTCCTTAGACCTGATATTGTCGCATGTACTTGAGATGTGGATCGACCTACTTTGGGGCTATCAGACGCTACTCCGTAACTGGGTAGTTATAAAGGTAGCTTTCGGGTTTGTCCTGAAACATGCTGCAAGGCATGGTCAATCAAGATGGGATTTGCCCCTCTATACTTGAGAGAGATATCTCTCGGCCCCTCGAGTGATCTGATCCAGAAATGCATGGCCATGCTACATAAGGTTAAGAGTTAACATAGTAAAGGGATTCCGAGTTACGGTATCGAGAAAGAGAGGTCAGCTTGGAGCTAGACCAAAAATTGTGAGGCAAAGGGAAAGACATGTACTAAACCTTGTGATGGTTCATTCGATATGATCTTTGTACGCGTTTAGGAGTTGGCACGTCTTGCTAGAGGCCGCTACCAACTATTGGCAGAATAAGTGTATTCGTGTCATGTCTATACGTATATGAACCTATAGGGTCACACACTTAAGGGGCTGGAAGCCTAATGAGGATTAGATCCGAATTAGACCAGGCTTAGGCTACTAATGGGCTGCTAATGTAGAAGCCCACTAGGTACGCCTATATAAGAGAGGGTGGGGCGAGCTGACCAGGGTTAGACCATTCCACCCAGCCGCCACTCCTCACGTCTGTGTTGCACACGTGGACCTAGCAGTCCGGCGTCTGACGCTTCCACCCTGTACGTGTGGATACCTTGGAGGCGCTGCATCTGTAGCGTTTGGACGAGCCGCGCAAGGGAAGCTTCTCGTGGGACGAGGACAAGGAGGAGACGTGGAACGTCTGCACTGCCTCGACGCGCTTCATCAATTCTGCAACTGCGCGTCTAGTGGTAATCCCGTGATCTATGACAACAGTAATCCTGCTTTACGCGGTAGAAATTTTTGATTTGCGCTAGTGTAGCCTACCCGTATTCTTTCAGTAGCAAGGGATTTGCACCATATTATATCAAGGAGAAGCAAGATATCATCGATATTATCAGATATCGATTGAAGATAGCTCAAAGCATACATAAAAGTTATGCTGATCAAAGTCGTAGATCATGGCATCCAGAGGTGGGGGATATGGTATATATCAAAGTGATCCCAATGAAGGGAGTTAAGAGATTCAGAGTTAAAGGAAAATTAAGTACAAGATATATCAGACCATTCAAGATATTGAGTCAGAATAGAACAATAGCTTATGCTCCGGAGTTACCAAAAATACTGGCTCAAGTTCATAATGATTTCCATGTGTCGCAACTTCGGAAATGTCCTAAATTCCTAGAATATGCAATCACACATCCAGAGATTGAGTTACAAGTAGATTTGACTTATGTCGAAAACCCCCGTAAAATTCTGGAAGAGAACTGGAAAAGATTGAGAAACAGGGAAATCAAATACTGGAAGGTACATTGGTAACATCACACTGAGCAAGAAGCCACATGGGAGAAAGAAGATGACCTAAGAGAAGCATATCCAGAATTATTCAGGTACACTTCAACAAACTTTGGAACAAAGTTTAATTTAAGGGGGGAAGCCTATAACACCCCAGCATTTAGGAACCAACGAAGGGTAGAAATAGGATTGTCTGCATGTGCATGCATTCATCTGTAAAAAAATCCGGGTAAATTTTCCGCCAAACAAAAACCTAAAGTGATCAGAGTTTATTTCACTATCGAGAGGTAGGAGTAGCTCTTTATAGTGATTGTTAGAAATTTGGACATGTCCCTTATGGATTAATGTGATTGGGGGGGGGGGGATAATCTGAATTCAAATTTGAAATTTAAAGTATTTGAAAAAAATTTGAAAATTATAAGTTGGTAATATTATATTGCTTTCCAAAAAGATTTAGTAATGTTGTTTGTTTACATTAAAGATATATTAAACAATAATAAGATAAAGAAATTCAAATAAGTAAGGAATTCTTATTTCTTTTCTTTACTCCATAATCATATTACAACATGAGAAGGATACAACAAATAAAGTAACTCATTACAGTTAGAGAATTACAAGAAAATGAAATTCTATTATAAGAAAATTATTACAAGATTCTTTACAAAAGAATATAAAGAAAATTACAAATATCTATAAACCTATCTATTCCTATACTACATCTTGAGCATCCAGATCTTGTTCCTGCAAATAAGAAAATCAACTAAAAATAAAATAAAGGTTTAGTTAGTTATCTTACTCTCATTGGAGAACAGTGAAATGCACTGTTCTTATTACCTCATTGAGTAGTAAAATGGGAAAATTTCACCAATATATAGTATCTGTTCTTCTCAAACAAAAAGCTTCAGATCCACATCATTAGCTTAGTAAAAGGGGCAAGTTTCACCAGGGCAGTAACTAGCAAAAGGGTAGAAGCGAAAACCAATTCACTTGATCTGATCCAAAACTAGATCAAACAGTGAAGCAGCTCAGTCAACTAATTGCATGCTATGTGTTGTTGAAACAACAATAGTAGCACAAGCTATCAAAAAGGAATACACTGCTGTAACACAGCTACTAGGGAACCATTTCACCTTTACATTCTCTAGCACACAGCCAAGAACACACTGAGTTTACCAAAGCCCAAACAAAACCACCAGCCAAGATACCCAACAGATCATCCAACCATCTACATGATGGTGACATAAGGAGGGGGTGGTGTAGGTGGATAGCAAGGTCAAGAATAAGATCATAGGAACTAGGAGGAGCAGGAGCAACACCAGGAGGTGCAGAGCCAAATCAAGCCAGCAAGAACAAGCTAGCAAGATCAACTAGCACCACACCATCATCATCAACAGCCAAGTTATGTGGTGAGTATACACACAACGATCACATGATCCATCTATATCAGATTGTAAGATCCCTCCTTTATAAAGGAAAAGGATCCCTGTGATTGCAATGCTAGTCCCTGGATCAATAGCTAGCATCCACAGTTAATATGTAATATCAAGAAACAAAGGTCATAATACAACTTTATAACCAGGAATAACATAATTCATTACATCTTACATAGCTCATTTGGCTATTACATTACATTGCAGCAGAAAATCTATAAGCATGGGTTTCTTCATCTTCAAAGTGCCACAGGCAGACATGTTGGTTGTAGACGTTGTAATCCTAATCAACACACTTCACTAAATTAAACAAACCTGCAACATAACAAGTTACAGCCACAAGGGTCAATACATTTGAATTGTATTGGCAAGTGATACTATGGTAGAATAGTGGAGTCTATCATCTATATGCATTTGGCTAGGTGGAGCTTAGGCTTGCTTTGCTCAAAATAGATTTTCCTTATCATTTGAAATCACTAAGTTTTTGCTTGACAAAAATCTTTCCCAAGGCATCTCCCAATCAAAGATTGAAGATCCTCTAACCCTTGTACAACCACAAGATTTTAACTTAGAAATTTGGATGATGAGATTCTTGATTGCTTCCATGTCTTGATGCTCAAATTGTCCTTTACCAGGGACATGGCTAAGTACTTAGATTTTACACTCTGCAGAGGTGGTGCACTTTCCCCACAAGACTTGGTTTCACCAAGACAAGATCTTTCAGAAGCCTTTCCTTAGACCAAATGGACGCGCTCCAACCTATCATTCCCACTACCACCAACTGTCCAAATGGCTAAGTTCTAGCAACCTATATGATCCAGGCAGAGCCCATAATGCCAAGTGGTTGCACTTGAAGCTTCTCAACATTTGACATATCAAATCTCTTTGTTCCTGGGTGGCCATCCACAAGTGAGATACACAAGGTAAACCATAAAAATGGGCCTTGTGAACCAATCAACACAAACCATTCCTTCCCTTCCACCCAGGTGATTCATTCACTTAGTTGTTTTATTAACAAAACACAAGTCCTCAGACTTAGAAATTTTTCCATAGTATGAATATATATTCCACCCTTGTTTTCTATTAGATAAGATAAGCTTGATAGTAGTAGGAACCTTAACTTAGGAAATTCTACTAAGGTTTCATCTACTAGGATTTCCCATAGCATGGTTTATACTTAGCAAAAATTCCATGCAAGTTTTACTTAGAAAAATCACTAATGCATAGTGAAAGTAATGGGACAAAGGTATGAAGCATCACTTGCCTTTTTGGTAGAGGGTATAAGTTCACTCCTTGTACTTTCAACAATCACACTCTTCAAGTCACTACAATTCAATCAAGCAAGGCACAAACTCAATCTACCAATCAAGCAAATCATCACATACAATCATATAAACAAGATAATGCATGCAAGCATGCCAAGGATTGTTTTATTTGGAAAAGTGGTTTCTAAAGGTTCACAAACATTTGAAAACACCTAATGGTCATTCTATAAAGTGGCAAAGTCATTCGCAAAAGGTTTCACTTTATAAACCATTTTTAAAACAAGGTATCATTTTATGTGGTGTAGAAATGTTTTTAATAAGGCATTAATCTATAGGGTTCACAAAATATGTTTTCAAACCATAAAACTTTGTGTTTAGGGTCAGAGAGTTTATTTTCCAAAACATTTCTCAAAGGTTTTCCTCCAAAACCATTTTTAATAAATAAATCATATTTTTATTTGACTAGAAATGGTTTAAATCCAAGATTCATTCTTTTATTTCACCAAATACATTTTTGAATCCTCAAAGTGTTTCCTATGGTCAGTAGGTTCAAAACACACCATTTGCAAAAGATTTTATCCCAAAAATCATTTTAGAATAATTTTTATAACCTAAACAAGCATACACAAGTTTCTGCAAAAAAAAAAACAATTTAACAGAAACTTTTTACTAAACAAATGGCATGGTTGTCTAGGGCTTGATTTTCTGAATCCATTGATATAAAATTTGCAAATTTTGGACGTGTGGATCAAAAGTTATGGAATTTACAAAATCACAAATCTAATAGATTCAAATATGTTTTTATAACCAGAGTCTGACCACGCGTCTTATTCCTATTCGTTGAAAACGTTTCACATGGATTGACTAACACAGACCGTAGGATCAAGTTACATCACACGACACTAGTTGCGTACCTCTTCGGCGTTTAGTGAATCTATCGTATCCATCAGATCGTCATCTAACGGCCATCGTCACCCTGACCAAGTTCTGGCGGCGCTCGACGGCTGCGCGCGGCGGCGACGTTCGGCTAGCGGAGGAGCTGGTGCTAGAGGAAGCAAGGAAGAAGAAGAGATGGCTCACCGTGATCGCAGTGACGTGGGGATGCTCAACCTGCTCGCGGTTGACGAAGGGGCGCACAAGGTTGCGGTTAATCGCTCGTCGGAGTTGCGTCTGACGATGGCCACGTTCTGTCATCGTCGAGGGCGGCGCTACGGGTCACGAGAGAGCAAACGGAGAGCACAGTTAGATGCGCAAGGTCATGGTGATGATTCGTGCGTGAAGGAGAAGGAGAGGGGCGGTCATATACTACCTGGAGGACTCGCCGGAGTAGCAAACAGGCGGTGGCGTTACTGTTCGTCGTTGTTGTCGACGCTGCAGAGCACGCGCGAGTGAGGGGAAGGCACTGGCAGGTGCAGGAGATGATGGCGAGCAAGCTCGTGTGCTCTAGAAGCAGTGGGGCTGGCGGTGGTGGCCGGAATTTGAACGTGAGCTCGCCGGAGACAGTGGGGTTCGGGCTTGCGATTCGAGCAGCCTGGTGGCGATGAGGGGTTGGCGTTTGAGGGGAATAGTAGAGGGAAGAGAGGCGCTTATGAGGGCGAGGTCGCGGGGCTGTTTAATCGCGGTGTTTACTACGAATTTACGCCGACAATCAATCGGCAGCAACGGCCGGGGAGGGCGTGGTCAGCGGCGGGTGAGGACGATGCTTACGTGGCGTGGGCCTGTGTCGTCAGCAAAGGAGAGAGAGGGGGTGTGGGACCTGCTAGTCAGCGATTGCGCGGGTGCGTGTCTGAGTGAGAAAACGTTTCGGCAGAGGGGTTGCAGGTGGGCTGCAAGTTGGGCTTAGTGGGCTCGCTGTCTGGTTCCATTTTTTTGTTCCTGATTATTTTTCTTTTTCTCATTTCTTTTTCTGTTTTGAAATTCAATCAAACAATTCAAACAACAAATCAATTCAAAACTCCTCCAAACTTTGCATTGATTTTAGTTCTGTTAACTAACACAAACCAAGGTCCAAAATAAAATAATAATTTATTCTTTTTAGGATCTATTTAATAATTAAATAAAATAGTCCTTAGTTATTAATTCAAATAGGATTTTGATTATTAAAACTCCATTTGAAATCTAAATATTATCAAAACCAAATCAGTAGGTTTTATTTGAAAACATAAAATACTTGGAAAACTTGTTTAAAATAAATAAGTTTTAGTGTTTTATTAAAATGGAAAAGCCTTTACTTTAACAAAATTGGGTATTAATAAATTCCCATTATTTTATTTAAATAAACCTTTACTATTTTTGTCAAATAGAAATATTTTATTTCAAAGGCTTGGCCAAGTTTTTATTTGGCTTATAAAATAATCCTTATTTATAAATCTACCCTTGCTTTATAAAATCCAAATCTTTTTATTAAAAGATTCAAAAATAGTAATTTTACTTATTTAATATTTTCTTTACTAATTCTTTATCTTTTCAAATCCCTTTAGGATTTGTTTGATCAAATAGGTTTGAAGGTTTCCAATTGGAATCAAAAAGTTTCTTCTCACCCTGAAAATCAATCAAAGTTTTATTTTATTCATTTATTTTTCACATAAAAAGATTTGGAAAATCTTGGGATGTGACAGGCTACCACCCTTAAAATAAATCTCGTCCCGAGATTTGAGAAGGCTAGGGTTACAAGTTGGCTCAAAGCATCTAGGGTACTACCACCCTTAATTTTTTTTCCAACTAGATTACATATTGGCTTGCTTGGGATCTTGGGGAAACTTCTCTAGGCAAACATCTGCATAGTGTCCCTTGTTTCCACACTTGAAACATGTGACAAGGCTGAGATCCTTCATAGGCTTTATCTTAGGTTTCATCCTTTCTAGACAGTTGCTTGCATAATGTCCTTGGTTACCACAACTGAAACATGTGATATGTTTGAGTTCTTCACGTATCTCTTGTGGACAGGTTGCTACATAATGGCCTAGCTCTTTGCAGTTGTTGCACCATACTTGGCCAATTTCCTTATACTTATTCTTCTCTGGACATTCACTGGAATAGTGTCCCATTTCTTTACAATGATTACATTGCACATGGATTTTGTCCTTCTTTTTCTTGGGTTTCTCCAATGCTAGGAGTGCTTCTAGTTCATGTTCTTCATATGTTATCTTATAGGTAGAAATGTCTACTGGTTTCTTGGACCTTCTATTGCTCCTTGGATAATTCATATGCTTCTTCTTTGGTCCTTTGAATTGGGTTGTATTGCATGGAGGTACAAGTGGAGATTTTCCTTTGTCCTCATCCTTCTTGGTAGACTTGGATCCTTCTGGATAGTTTGTAATCAGTTGTTGTACTCCACCTTGTTTCCTTTTTTCAACTATGGAATAGATGGGGCATTGTATAGGGACATGATTATTTCCTTCACATAGGTAACAAGTAGCTTGAGAGGTGGGACATTGGCCAACTGGATGTTTCTCTTCACAGTTGGGGCATTGATCTTCATGCTCCTTGGAAGTGTGATCCTTGTCTCCACAAATATTGCAAGCTTTGGTTCCTTCTAGAATAACATCTTTGTCATCTTTGTTGTCACAAACACCTTTGGAAGAGTTGCCTTCCATGTTGATCATTTGATCTGTCACCTTATGCAACATTTGGGCTTGGGTTTCCAAAAATCCTTGCAGGGTTGGATCTTCCCCACTGGTGTTGGCTATGAATTGAGCTGTCATTTGATTCAACTGGTTTTGGGTTGCTATGAGTTCTCTCATGTTGTCCTCTTGGTTGTTGTTGTTGTCATCAACCTTGATGTTGGAGTCTCTTGGAGTAGTCATCTGTTTGGGTTGAATTGAGATTAGAATAGGCAAAATATTTCTAAGGATTCTAATCACACACATCACAATTCACACAAGCAATGTGCAAGCAATCACAAACAAACACTCAAACAACAAGTTTCAAGCATATTTTTAGGCAACCAAAAATATTTTGTTACACCACTTAAGTTGGTGGGTTTGACTTAAACAAAATATGGTGGTCCATCTATAGGGTTCACTTGCATTCTTTTCTTCTTTCTTGGTTGATTCTCCTTGAATGAGATCTTTTATTCTTGAGAAAATTCTTGGTCACAAAACTTCAAAGGTGATCATGGTTCCTTCTAAATTGTGTTTCCTTAGTCTTCAAGTCTTGAGTAACACTTCTTATCTCACTTGTCCTTAGTGATATCCAAGGTTGAAGTCCTTGGTGAAAATGTTGAAGATGTTGAAGTCATTAGAGTTGAAGATGTAGAAGTCATTAGAGTTGAAGATGTTGAAGTCATTAGAGTTGAAGATGTTGAAGTCATTAGAGTTGAAGAAGTCCTTTGCACATGGTGAAGTCTTTGGCCATGGGGTAAGCTTTGTCCATCAAGTTTGAAAATAGAAGAGATGTAGAATCAAAACCAAAATGGTTGAGGAAAGAGTTTACAAGATTGTTTGTAAATAAGTTTTGGAACAAATACATCTCCTATTTTTCTAAGGGTTTTGTCCAATCCTAGGTTTACAAATCCTACAGGCAACACAATGCTCTGATACCATCTGTAAGATCCCTCCTTTATAAAGGAAAAGGATCCCTGTGATTGCAATGCTAGTCCCTGGATCAATAGCTAGCATCCACAGTTAAGATGTAATATCAAGAAACAAAGGTCATAATACAACTTTATAACCAGGAATAACATAATTTATTACATCTTACATAGCTCATTTGGCTATTACATTACATTGCAGCAGAAAATCTATAAGCATGGGGTCCTTCATCTTCAAAGTGCCACAGGCAGACATGTTGGTTGTAGACTTTGTAATCCTAATCAACACACTTCACTAAATTAAACAAACCTGCAACATAACAAGTTACAGCCACAAGGGTCAATACATTTGAATTATATTGGCAAGTGATACTATGGTAGAATAGTGGAGTCTATCATCTATATGCATTTGTCTAGGTGGAGCTTAGGCTTGCTTTGCTCAAAATAGATTTTCCTTATCATTTGAAATCACTAAGTTTTTGCTTGAAAAAAATCTTTCCCAAGGCATCTCCCAATCAAAGATTGAAGATCCTTTAACCCTTGTTCAACCACAAGATTTTAACTTAGAAATTTGGATGATGAGATTCTTGATTGCTTCCATGTCTTGATGCTCAAATTTTCCTTTACCAGGGACATGGCTAAGTACTTAGATTTTACACTCTGCAGAGGTGGTGCACTTTCCCCACAAGACTTGGTTTCACCAAGACAAGATCTTTCAGAAGCCTTTCCTTAGATCAAATGGACGTGCTCCAACCTATCATTCCCACTACCACCAACTGTCCAAATGGCTAAGTTCTAGCAACCTATATGATCCAGGCAGAGCCCATAATGCCAAGTGGTTGCACTTGAAGCTTCTCAACATTTGACATCTCAAATCTCTTTGTTCCTGGGTGGCCATCCACAAGTGAGATACACAAGGTAAACCATAAAAATGGGCCTTGTGAAGCACTCAACACAAACCATTCCTTCCCTTCTACCCAGGTGATTCATTCACTTAGTTGTTTTATTAACAAAACACAAGTCCTCAGACTTAGAAATTTTTCCATAGTATGAATATATATTCCACCCTTGTTTTCTATTAGATAAGATAAGCTTGATAGTAGTAGGAACCTTAACTTAGGAAATTCTACTAAGGTTTCATCTACTAGGATTTCCCATAGCATGGTTTATACTTAGCAAAAATTCCATTCAAGTTTTACTTAGAAAAATCACTAATGCATAGTGAAAGTAATGGGACAAAGGTATGAAGCATAACTTGCCTTTTTGGTAGAGGGTATAAGTTCACTCCTTGTCCTTTCAACAATCACACTCTTCAAGTCACTACAATTCAATCAAGCAAGGCACAAACTCAATCTACCAATCAAGCAAATCATCACATAAAATCATATAAACAAGATAATGCATGCAAGCATGCCAAGGATTGTTTTATTTGGAAAAGTGGTTTATAAAGGTTCACAAACATTTGAAAACACCTAATGGTCATTCTATAAAGTGGCAAAGTCATTTGCAAAAGGTTTCACTTTATAAACCATTTTTAAAACAAGGTATCATTTTATGTGGTGTAGAAATGTTTTTAATAAGGCATTAATCTATATGGTTCACAAAATATGTTTTCAAACCATAAAACTTTGTGTTTAGGGTCAAAGAGTTTATTTTCCAAAACATTTCTCAAAGGTTTTCCTCCAAAACCATTTTTAATAAATAAACCATATTTTTATTTGACTAGAAATGGTTTAAATCCAAGATTCATTCTTTTATTTCACCAAATACATTTTTGAATCCACAAAGTGTTTCCTATGGTCAGAAGGTTCAAAATACACCATTTGCAAAAGATTTTATCCCAAAAATCATTTTAGAATAATTTTTATAACCTAAACAACCATACACAAGTTTTTCCAAAAACAAACAATTTAACAGAAACTTTTTACTAAACAAATGGCATGGTTGGCTAGGGCTTGCTTTTCTGAATCCATTGATATAAAATTTGCAAAGTTTGGACGTGTGGATCAAAAGTTATGGAATTTACAAAATCACAAATCTAATAGATTCAAATCTGTTTTTATAACCAGAGTCTGGCCACGCGTCTTATTCCTATTCGTCGAAAACGTTTCGCGTGGATCGACTAACACAGACCGTAGGATCAAGTTACATCGCACGACACTAGTTGCATACCTCTTCGGTGTTTAGTGAATCTATCGTATCCATCAGATCGTCATCTAACGGCCATCGTGTGCTCTGGAAGCAGTGGGGCTGGCGGTGGTGGCCGGAATTTGAACGTGAGCTCGCCGGAGACAGTGGTGTTCGGGCTTGCGATTCGAGCAGCCTGGTGGCGATGAGGGGTTGACGTTTGAGGGGAATAGTAGAGGGAAGAGAGGCGCTTATGAGGGCGAGGTCGCGGGGCTGTTTAATCGCGGCGTTTACTGCGAATTTACGCTGGCAATCAATCGACAGCAACGGCCGGGGAGGGCGTGGTCAGCGGCGGGTGAGGACGATGCTTACGTGGCGTGGGCCTGTGTCGTCAGCGAAGGAGAGAGAGGGGGTGTGGGACCTGCTAGTCAGCGATTGCGCGGGGGCGTGTCTGAGTGAGAAAACGTTTCGGCAGAGGGGTTGCAGGTGGGCTGCAAGTTGGGCTTAGTGGGCTCGCTGTCTGGTTCCATTTTTTTGTTCCTGATTATTTTTCTTTTTCTCATTTCTTTTTCTGTTTTGAAATTCAATCAAACAATTCAAACAACAAATCAATTCAAAACTCCTCCAAACTTTGCATTGATTTTAGTTCTGTTAACTAACACAAACCAAGGTCCAAAATAAAATAATAATTTATTCTTTTTAGGATCTATTTAATAATTAAATAAAATAGTCCTTAGTTATTAATTCAAATAGGATTTTGATTATTAAAACTCCATTTGAAATCTAAATATTATCAAAACCAAATCAGTAGGTTTTATTTGAAAATATAAAATACTTGGAAAACTTGTTTAAAATAAATTAATAAGTTTTATTGTTTTATTAAAATGGAAAAGCCTTTACTTTAACAAAATTGGGTATTAATAAATTCCCATTATTTTATTTAAATAAACCTTTACTATTTTTGTCAAATAGAAATATTTTATTTCAAAGGCTTGGACAAGTTTTTATTTGGCTTATAAAATAATCCTTATTTATAAATCTACCCTTGCTTTATAAAATCCAAATCTTTTTATTAAAAGATTCAAAAATAGTAATTTTACTTATTTAATATTTTCTTTACTAATTGTTTATCTTTTCAAATCCCTTTAGGATTTGTTTGATCAAATAGGTTTGAAGGTTTCCAATTGGAATAAAAAAGTTTCTTCTCACCCTGAAAATCAATCAAAAGTTTTATTTTATTCATTTATTTTTCACATAACAAGATTTGGAAAATCTTGGGATGTGACACAGATCATCTTCGCAGAAAAGCATCCAAGTGGGGTGTATCCATCACATAAGTTTTTACATAAAAGCCAATGATCAATCTATACAAACTAATCCAAGATCTTAGTCTGTGCATCATTGATCTTGGATATAAATTTATATCTCCACATTCCAATATAACACCAGCATCATAGGCTAGGAAAATTATAGCATCTTAGGATATTAAATTCAGCAGGAAATTTCAATTCATTTTAGACAAGACACACTTGGGCACAAGTAGAATTTATCCCAATATTAGAATGGACACTTGTGTACCATTCCAAAGAAGGTGTCACAAGTATAAATTCTAAATCAAGCAAATCCTATACTCAGCTTCCACAAGTAAATATGCAGTAAAAGACTAAATCATTTTCTTGGAATGAACAACCAGGAATCATAATCATGTTTGCATATACACAATCAGACAATCATAGGAATATCATATTAACTCCAATATGAATATATCAACACCAGCCAGTGTATAAAGATACAGAGAACAATTACTGATAGTACCACTGTCAGTATTAAGAACCATAATCAATAGTGAAATCCACATCAGTAGAATCAACAGGCAATAGCTTAATATAGTAGTATCACCATCTGGACAGAATCCAATATTCAATTGGAATAAGATTAACAGAGCCTCTAATAGCTCTATAAATTTTAGTAGACAATCATCCAGTACTGAATGACCACCACTATCAGTTCTAATTCATTCACTATAATCAACCTAGAGGGATGAACCCTAATCGAACCATGAACCCTAATTAGGGATTGCCACTAGGAGTACTCAAAAGAGATCAAGAGAGGCAGAGGACAGAGAACAATAGGGGAAGAAAGAGAGCACTTACCCGTGGTCCTCGATGACGATTAGAAGAGGAAGCATAGGGGTCGACGAGCACACGGCGGCACGGGGAGCACCCGAGGGCGCTACTGCGTCGAGCCATGGCGGTGGCCACAGCCACACCGGTAGTCGAACAACACCACCACACCACCAGGAGCACTGCACAACACCACAAGAGCGGCGAAGAGGTATATCGCCAGCAACCACCAAACCCTAGGGTTCGGGGTGGAGCTAGCCTGGCCAGGGAATAGGTCTAGAGGCGAATCAAACATGACCAGGTGATGGAGCAGGTTCGTCTACCTCGCCATACACCACGATGGTGGCCGAGGAGGCCCAGGGCAGCGCAAATCGAACGACGCCGACGTTGGCGGCACCACAGCACCACGGGGTCGAAGGAGAAGAAGAGAAACGAGTGTGAGAGAGCGAGAGAAGGGTGTGTACTAGGCCGATAGGGTCCAGTACCATCTTGATGGGTGGTTTTCACCAGCCCATTTGGGCCAGGTTGGGCCTAGTCAGCCCAATGGATTGGTCCAAAAGTTAAAAGGAAAATTTAATAAAAGACCAATATACCCCTCGAACTTAATTAACCCTAAGAAATAAAATAAGAATCCTAAAAATACAAATAATAGGTTTATAAGTTAATAAAAATATAAGCTACCTAATAAAATTTAGAATTTAATTTTTAATATAATAAATTTAGGTTAATATTTTTTTATATATTTCTTATGGAATTTTATAAAATACTAGTACGTGTACACGTTCAAATGCACATCCTAACATCATGGAATGATATGGTAAGAGGAAAACATAAAGTTACTAATACGGTAGTGCTGAAAAATAGGAATTATTAAGCAATTCATATTTTTTTGTAACACAACAATGAAGTCGAAAAGGAGATATTGAGGAGATTTACCTGGCATAGGACACATACATGTAACTTTTTTTAAATGGCATGGGACACATACATGTAATTGGTGACTTTACTTTCCCATTCTACTCCCACCAGATGACATCTTTATTTTTTGACAGCACGACTGACCACATAGGCACAGCCTCCACTCACGAGGGGCCACACATGACGACATGGCTGTTTTTCAGTAAAGAGCTACCCGATGGTTCTGAAAGAACGTGGAGCATGCGCTGCTGTTTACTGTTCACAGAGAATCCAGCTGTCCACAACCGTTAGATGTAGGAGAGCAACGGTTAGGATTGCTGCCATAGGCCCAGTTCAAAACTGGTGCATTATATAGGAGTGTAGATAAATGAAATACCTAAAAACAAATAAAAATTACTTTTATTATTATTAAGTAGTGTAGTATTTTATAAAAATATTAGTTTACTATTTTAGGTAGCAAAATAAAGATTTTCTAAATTAAAGTGTTTATTCTTAAAAATAATATTCAGAAAATAATAATTGGACTTAAAAATAAATAGAAATAAGTTTTAAGCTCTTATACTAATCTATTATGCCACAAAAATATTAAATATAATATTTACCAAATTTTAGTAACTATTCCTTAAACAACTTCCTTTATTGCATAAAGGAATCTAAAGGATTAACTTAATGGGTAGAACACACAAAGAATATGAATAATAAATGATGCATTGCATTACTATGTATATTCATTTTTGCTTCTTTAAGTATTGTCCTTACTGGGCAATAATGGTGTTTTATAGAAATAGAAGCTCAAGGTCAAGTGCAAGCAGCCGACTTCACTACCTTGCAATCACCAGGCAAGTTCATCACTTGCTCATGTGCTTTGATGAGTCTTTATCAAAGTAACTGCAAATTGCGTGTTATCATCTATGTTCCGGTGAAAGAAAATATTATTTTCTCTAACAAATAAGATGTATTATCATCCTAAGTGGTGATAAAGATAAAGGGAGCAATGGAACTTAGGTTTCAATTGCAATGAGGTTCATCACATAGGAATTAATAACCCATGACATCAGTGATTCTAGCGTCGTATATTACGCGTTAACCATGAGATTTGGAATGGGACAGAGAAGTCAGCCGTATCCTTCTCCCTTCGTTTGTATGGAAAGGCGACCTTAACGTGACGTTGTGATTCCTTGTGTGGATCCAACATATGGGTGGGCACCCTTATGGCCCCACGATTTTGGTGTCTAGATTATCTATGAGCGGCTGCCGGAGGTATAGCCGGACCTATATGGTACTTACCAGGGGCATCACCAGCTCATAGAGTCTTCGGGAACTCATCAGGGTTGTAGCTTGCCCGAAAGGGGGCTTAACAGAGATGTAGTAAGCCCCGAAGGATCGTGCAGACATGCGAGGTTGCGGAGAGGGCAGCAATTGGCTTGGATCACCTATTGGGCCCCACATCACGGAATTGTGGACGGGAAAGTACGCTCGGTTGTGCAACAAGGAGTTGATCTCTCATGGGTAAAGCAACGCATCTTTGTAGAGTGTAAGAACTGTAACTTGTTGCTCCCTATTCTGGGAAGGAGCTACGGATGTAGCAGGAAAGGAACTCCATGAAAGTTCTGGTCAACCTGTGAAGGCTGATGGGCATAATTTTTTATAATAAAATCAATCTTTGAAGAAATGTTTATGAAAACTGCATATTGCCAAGGATTAATAGTCCGAGGTAGTAGCTAGTGCATCAAACTTCCCACCTTGCATATAATGAACTTGCTGGGTAACACTGTTACTCACTCTTTCCTTTGATCCCCTGCTTAGAATCTAAGGAGCCAAAAGACACTCTGATGTACGCAGATGAAGGCCAAGTGACATGGATATACCCTATGGGTACACGACATTGGTATACCCCGTCCAGCCCAAGGAAGGCCCACGCAAGGACACGCATCCCATGAAGATTTCGGGTGGCCCAAGCCCGTGGCAGTTTCGACTCCTTGGAGGACAAGTCTAGATTAGATAGAATTTCAAAGGGTATCAACCCTAATCTATAACTGACTTGACCTACCTCGATACCTGGCCTGTCTATATAAAGGCCAGGAGGGCACGGCGAGGAGGACAATCACCCCCATACACACACCTCACGCCAGATTGCATCTGCGCACCCTGTAACCTTCGGTTTCGTTGTAATCAAGAGCAAACAAGCAGGACTAGGGTTTTCCCTCCAGGGGGCTGAACCTGGGTAAATCTCATGTCCTTTGTTGCTTGTCTGTTAACCGTTCCGTGACTTCTAGCATCCCCATCTTCTCCAAAACCCAAGTCCATAACAATGGGCATTGACGAATCGAACCCTCGTCACCAAGAGGATGTCTACTATGAGGAGCCAGACCTGTCCGGAGGAGTGGAAGGGGTGGACTATGAGATACGCTATGGGGTGGAGGGCAACGAGTCAGGGTAGTTTCCATAGCTAGTAGTATACCAGTTGAGTCGAGCAGCATAAACTTTATATAATAAGTTGTTGAGCTCAATTCGAAGTATAAGTTGGAAACTTTGAATCTTCCACTGAAACATTTTAAGTTGAATCTTTTCAAGTCTCAAACTTATGGTATTGTAATAATAATGAAGTGTGTATGATTGTAATATGGACCCGCAATGTTTCTGTTGTACCACTCCGAGGTATGTGATATTTACGGAACGGTGTTCTGTGGATGTCATGTCAACGACTATAGTGTACTACACATTGATGGCTCAGATGATGTAGAGCTCGTTGGGAACCCCAAGAGGAAGGTATGATGAGCACAACAACAAGTTTCCCTCAGTTATAGAACCAAGGCTATTGAACCAGTAGGAGAAAGGAAACAGCTCCGAAGGTGTTGCTAGCAACTTGGAACCTACACAACACAACCACAATACTTTGCCCCAACTTATAGTGAGGTTGTCAATCTCACTGGTTTTGCTGAAAACAAAGGATTAAACGTACAGTGTGGAAGATAGTAATTGCTTGTGGTAATTGCAGAAAGTAAACGGTAAACAATAAACGGTAGATGGAATATCAATGGGAAGGAATGGACCGGAGTCCACGGTGTAACATCCCATCATTTAGGAATCAACGAAGGGTAGATTTAGGGATTTGTGCAATTGCATGCATTCATCTGTAAAAATGTGGGTAAATTTTTCGCCAAATAAAAACTTAAAGTGATGAAAGTTTCTTTCACTCTTTAAGTTTAGGAATAGACTTGGAGAATGATCGTTATAAACTTTGACATGATATTTATGGATTAGTGTGTTTTGCGGAAAGGAATTTGAATTCAAACTTGAGAGTTGGAATTATATTTTTAAAAGATTAAGATTATGTTTGAGTAATATTATTTAATCAAGAAATAATATTTAGTAACTCCAACTTTAAATAACATAACACAATCAAGTAAATTAATATTTATTACATATATTTGAAGTTACAAAATGTAACTTTTGAAGTTGATAAAGAATCTTTACAATAGTAAATTACAAAAGGAGGAATATTTACATATTGAGAAATATTACAATCTTTCTTACAAAGAATAAAATAAAGATTACAAAGGAAATATTCTATAAAAAAATAAAACCTATTCTAATCTTGAATCTTCAAGTCTTGTACCTACAAAACAAAGAAAAAACAAAAATAAAGAAAATAAAGGTTAAGTTATTTTTACTCTCAGTAGTGAACAATGAGATGCACTGTTCCACTTATCCTCATTGAGTAAATATGTAGGGGCAAGTTTCACGAATATGAAAGAAATAAATATTTCGTAATAAATAAGCCACAAGTCAAATGATTCCAACCAGTAAGAGGGGCAAGTTTCACCAGTAGATAAATGGTAATTAGATAAAAAGGTAGAACATTTCCCTGAGCATATCCACAAGAGGGCAGCAGGCACACAAGTAGCTCACACAACTAAATGCATGGATGTGCTATCGACACAACCAAGGCTGCCTTAACAAGTAAAAGATCCCAACACGGCTGTGAGCAAGCACAAGTGCACTATTCCATTGCTCATACCACACCAAGAACCAACAGTCTAGCCACAGCAAAACCAGCCAAACCAAAGAACCACCAAATATCAACCAAATATCACCAGATGGTGACATAAGGAAGGGAAGAATCAGGTGGACAGCAAGACCAAACCACATGAGCTAGGAGGAGCAGGCTAGATCAAGTCCAAGTACAGGAACTCAGGGAAACAAGAAAAGCATCAGAGGTGAAGGACATGATCCAATCAGCAAGATCAACATTACCACCAAACACAACAATCATCAGTTTTGTGGTGAGTATCATAAAACCATCACATGATCTATTCATATTATCTAGACAAAAGCATGTGTTGTTTTATGAAAAAATCTCTCAATAATCACCCCGGTGAGGTGAATCTATCCTAGAGATTTTGAGTATAAAGATCAGAAATCAAACCTAGCCAAAAGCACCAATTTCTCAGACCAGCCTCACAAAGTTTGGTGTTAACACATGCAACTTAAATAACCCTCATTTGTTCTTACCAGATCAGGGCACATATCCCAGAGAGAGTAGCACCTCTGATCTTATAAGTTACAAATAAACCATTTACTTAACCAACTAGGACCTAGATCCTAGAGCCTCAGACCAGCATCATAGGCCTGATCAAACAATAAGCTTCCCAACTTATTTATCAGCATCTATCAAATTCCAGAAATGACCATAAGTAAAGTCAGCAACAAGATCTACTTATGTACCATTCTAAGAAGGTTTCATAAGCACTGATCTTAGCACTAAGACAATCAATTAGTCCAATCTACACAAATCAACTATCAAATCATTTCCCTGAGACCAGACACAGAGATCATATCATATCTATCTATTCATTTTCAAAGAATCATTTGATTCTATTGAATAAAATTCAGACTAAGCATAAACAGGCAAGCCTACCAACACTAAGATAGTGAATCATCACTGACAGGGTCACTGTTAGTATCAAGATACTGACAACAGATAAACACACTAAGCCACCATAGTACCAACCAGAGGCAATACTATGAAACCCTAGCATTTGATCCAGTATTAGCCCCAGACCAACAACAACACCACATAATCAAAGGATGACCACAAGCACTGAGGTGCAGAGCACACAAATCCTCACTAAACATCATGACCAGACCATAGGAGCATCTTACAAGCACCGAAGATGAACCCTAGTAATAATACAAGCACAAAACTAAGACTGGCCACTAGATACACAGAGGGACTCGAGGTAACAAGATGAACTAGAATCCACAGAGGCAAAACTCACCCGGGGTCCTCGCTGACGAATTGAAGAGGAAGAAGAGGGGCCGACGAGATCATGGAGGCACGGGGAGCACCCAGAGGGCGCTGCAACCCGCACCAGCCACTGCGGCAGCCATGGCGACGACCACAGTAGCGCACAGCACCGCACACCACCATAGGAGGATTAGCAGCGGCGGTGGAAGCACCCAACTCCAAACCCTAGGGTTCGGGAACGAAGCTATCATGGCCACAGGAGAGCTCCAAAGTCAAATCGAGGCGGAGGAGTTAAACCATCATAGTCAACAACCTCGCCCTGCACCACGACAGCGGCCAGGGAGGTCCACGGCGGCGAGCATCGCTCGACGGCGGCGCCAGCATCCCACGGGGTCGAGGGAGAGAGGAGATGAGGACGAGAGAGAGAGACAGAGGGAGTGGGCTGAGAGGGCCAGGACCCCTCCGGGGAGCATTTGGTCATGGCCACTTGAGCCAAAACGGCCCAATAAGCCCAATAAATCCAGCCCAACAACCTAAAGAAAGTTTTAATAATTAGGAAAAGACAAAAATACCCCTAAACTCTAATTAATTCTAGAAAATAAAATAAAAGTCTAAAAATTATAAATAAAATATTTTTAGATTCACAATAATCCAATCTATCTAAATAAATTAATAAATAAATTTTTATGCATATAGTTTTTATCAAGAATTTTATAATATATGTATTCCTTATGGAATTTTATAAAATTAAAGAAAGAAGATAAAATAAATAAAAATCACTTTTATTATATATTAATATGGTAGTATTTTATAAAAATACTAAATAAATGTTTAATATCATAAAAATAAATTCTTGTATTTAGATGATAATTCTTAAAAGAATTATTAAATAAATAAAAATCAAATAAAATAAAAATACAATATTCAATAAATATTAAAAATTAATAGTTATAAATCCTTTACTACTTAAAGGAATTTTTAAAACTAAAATAATGTGGAGAACACAAAATAAATAAATAATGCATTACATTACTTTGCATAATCATTTTGCCTCTTTAAATATTGTCCTTACCGGGCAATAATGATGTTTTGTAGACATAGAAGCTCAAGGTCCAGTGCAAGCATCTGACTTCACTACCTTGAAATCACAAGGCAAGTTCATCACTTGCTCATATCCTTTGAAGAGTCTTTATCAAAGTATTTGCAAATTGTGTGTTATCATCTATACTCCAAAGAAAGAAAATATTATTTTCTCAAATAAATGAATCTTAGGTATCATCCTAAGTGATGATATAATGGAGCAATAGAACTTAGGTTTCTAATTGAAACAATGATGATTAATTAGGGACTTATAACCCATGACATCAGTTATTCTAGCACCGTACATCACGCGTTAACCATGAGATTTGGAATGGGACAGAGAAGTCAGCTGTATCTTCTTCCTCTCGCGTGTAGCCGGATGTGCAGGTCGTGGCAGTTATCACTCGTAGCGTGCATATTAATTGGTAATTCATAGAGGATATGCAACATATGGGTGGGAACCCTCAATGTCCCATGATAGTTCTGGCATCTAACGGTCTGTACAAACCATTGCCGTAATTCAATGTGTGAGCATGATGTACAGCAAGGAGGCATGCGGGGTCACGAAGGGGGCAATGATTGGCTTGGATCACCTACTGGGCCCCACATCATGGAATTGTGGACGGGAAAGTATGCCCGGTTGTGCAACAAGGAGTTGATCTCTCATGGGTAAAGTAACGCATCTCTGCAGAGTGTAAGAACTATAACTTGTTACTCCCTGTTCCGGGAAGGAGCTACGAACGCGGTAGGAAAGGAACTCCATGAAAGTTCTGGTCAACCTGTGAAGGCTGATGGTCATAGATTTTCATAATAAAATAAATCTTTGAAGAAATATTTACAAAAATTGCATAGTGCCAAGGATTTATAGTCTGAGGTGGAAGATAAAGCATCAAACTTACCACCTTGCATATAATGAACTTGCTGGGTAACGCTGTTACTCACCCTTTCCTTTGATCCCTTGCTTAGACTCTGAAGATCCTGAAGACACACCTATGTATGCAGCTGAATGCCAAGAAGATGTGTTCTACGAAGAGCCTGACCTGTCAGGAGGTGTTGAAGGAGTGGATTACGAAATCCGCTATGGAGTAGATGGCAACGAGTCAAACTAGTGCTCTAGTTAGTAGTAACCGACAGAGCCGAGTAGCATGAACCCTATAGAATAAGCTGTTGAGCTCAACTCTTAGTTGGAGTTGTTACTTTTAAATTCCGCTAAAACACTTTATTTTGGTTTGTAAGTTGAATCTTTTCGAAGTCTTGAACTTCTGGTATTGTAATAATAATAATGTGTGTATCTGTGTAATATGGACCCGCAATGTTTCTGTTGTACCACTCTAAGGGATGTGATATTTACGGAATGGTGTTCTATGAATGTCATGTTAATGACTATAGTGTACTACACATGCAGTGGTATGCTAGGTCACCGCACACGATTCACTAGAGGTGTTTCTCCATAAGATAAATAGCATGTTGGGTGAAGAAATTATAGTTGGGCAATCGACAGATTGAGAATGCATAATTATGCATGTACATGTCATGATGATTTCTATGAGATTCATTTGGGCATTACAACATAATACATAGACCGTAATCCAACTGCATCTATGAATAATAATCCTCCTTTAGGTTATCATTCGAACCCCTTCTAGTATTAAGTTGCAAGCAACAGATAATTGCATTAAGCAAAGTGTGTAAAGTAAACAGTATAATTGCCCTTGGACAAAGGATTGTTGTTTTATCCCTAGTAGCAACAACACATCTACAACCTTAGAGATTTTTGTCACTTACCCAGATTACTAGAGGCATGAACCTACTATCGAGCATAAATACTTCCTCTTGGAGTTACAAACATCTACTTGGCCAAACCATCTACTAGCAATGGAGAGCATGCAAGATCATAAATAACATAGACATGATAGAATCAATAATCAATCTTGATGTAGTACTTGTTAGAGTATACGCATATGTTAGGGATAGACTAGGTTACTTGTCTTGTACTCCAAGTAGGTTACTTGTCTTGTACTCCAAGTTGGTCCCTGTACGCCTATATATACTCGCCCGAGAGGCTCAATAACACAACCATCATATTCCGCAATCTCTCTCTCCCTCTACCCTTCAACATGGTATCAGAGCGGCACGGTCCTTGACCTTGCCGTCGCCTCCACTTTCGCACCGTGCCGCCCCTGGGGAGGTCAATCTTCATGATCTCCGTCGGGGGCCGCGCAACCCGTACCCAGGGTTCGTCCGCCGATCCGTGATCGGCTGCCCTGCAAGTTTTTTTCCGATCACTTGATCGGTTTTCTTTTTTGGTTTACCGATCTTAGATCGGATTGCGTCGCCCACCGCCGTCGTCATCGTCGCGCCTCTACTTCGACCATCGGCATCGACGATCTACACCGCCGCGCTTTGTCACCGCGCTGCCTTCCTCGGTAGGCCGTCAGCGGCCTCATGACAGCGCGCGCCGGCTTGCTGCCTTCCTCGAGGCTGCCACGGCGACCCCTCGGATTGTCTTCGCCGTCATCGTCCGGGATTGCACCGACAACGCCGCAGATTCGATCTGCCGTCGTCACGGACTTGGCGGCGTCTGGCTGCGTCGGTCGATCAACCGATCTGGCGCTCGTCTCTGAAATCGTCCACGAGCGCGCCTACCACCGATCGAGCATCGGGCTGCCTGCGTCGCCTTGCCGAGATGGCGTCGCCGCTTTGGTCTCCGCCGCCCGGCTACCAACGCGCCTTCTCAGGCGTGTCCGTCGTGTGGTTCTCACGGCCGCACCGACTTCGCGCTTGACTCGCCGCCCATCGGGCAATAGCGTCGGCCTGCACGCGTCATCGCCGTCACCCGCGAGGGCGTCGCGAGCTTCCACGCGCCACCTCCTCGGCGGGTCGCCGCCGTCCGCGCATGGTCTTAAATCGCGGGTTCTTCCTCGCCTACTTGCCGACCGCGCCGCATCTCGAAGGTAGCTTGCATGGCCACTCTGGTGTCGTCCGCCGACTACCCCTCCGTCTAGGCATCCAGTCTGACCACTCCTGGTCGTCGCTGGTTCGCCGCCTTCTACGTCTTCGTCCAGCACGACTTCGTCGCCATCGTCCTCGCCTCGCCCTCGACCACACCTACTCGTCTACTCCGACAACCGCGGCCTGCATCAGCACCTCGCCGATCTGCACAAGGCAACTGTCGTAGAGTCCTCCTCTGCTAGTCTCCTCTCTGACATGGCATGAAGTTGTTTCTACTGGTCCCGTTCTTCGCATGCCCGTCGCAACAACACGGTGCGTGCCGTCCCAGCGTTCCGAGTCTGGCAAGCCGGTTGTAGCGCCTCGTCTTCATCGGCCGACAAGGTCTTCATCGGCATCGACTACCTCCTCCACGTCGCCTCATTGCGTCACACCGACCGTCTTCGCATACTCGGTTTTGGCAAAACCGGTATGCCGTTCCCGACGTGCACTGGTTACGCAAAGCCATGGCGCACCTCATCCTCGACGGCTCGGTACGCATCGGCTTGACGCCGCTCTCTCCGACGACTGCCCTGACGCGTCTCCGTCCTTCTACTGGCTGCACTACGTGCACACGGCTTAATATGCGGCTACCTCAACACCGGCAACCCCGACCACGACATCGACCACGGAGACCCCTCGCGGCTACCTCGACCAAGGTTGCAGCACCCACCGCTCTCGGCTCACTCGACACCGGCACAAGGGCTACCACCTCGCCTGAGCTCCTCACAACATCCTCTACGGTCCAAGCTTCTGCGCCGTGACACCGTCCATGACGTTCCCGCTACCACTGCGGGGATGTCGGACTGGTCTACCGGCTCTCGGTCGACCGTTCGCAACGTTCCAGTTGTTCATGATGCTACCTCTACGACTGCGGGGGGATGTTAGAGTATACGTATATGTTAGGGATAGACTAGGTTACTTGTCTTGTACTCCAAGTAGGTTACTTGTCTTGTACTCCAAGTTGGTCCCTGTACGCCTATATATACTCGCCCGAGAGGCTCAATAACACAACCATCATATTCCGCAATCTCTCTCTCCCTCTACCCTTCAACAGTACTCATTATCCATCGGATCCCAACAAACACAACATGTAGGATTACAAATAGATGATCTTGATCATGAACAGAGCTCACAATCTCTAAACATGATAGCACAAAGGACGAGAAACAACCATCTAGCTACTGTATGGACATGTAGTCCAAGGATGAACTACTCACGCATCACTCCGGAGGCTGGAATGGTGATGAAGAAGGCCTCCGGGATGATCTCCCCTCTCTGGCAGGGTGCTGAGAAGAGCTTTGGATCCCCCTGATCTAGGGATGGAGATGGCGGCAACTATGAACTTTTCATGAATTTCTGATCGGGTACTTAGGGTTTATGACTTAGGGAGTTTATATAGGCGAAGGTGCAAGGTCGGTGGACGCCCGAGGGGCCCACACCATAGGGCGGCGCGGCCTAGGGTGGACCCGCGCCAGCCCTAGGTGTGGCCGCCTCGTGGCTCCTCTTCTTCTCCCCTTCGGTCTCCATGTCATGTCGAGAAAATATTGACTTGTGCTTTTGTTCTGTCTAATTCCGAGAATATTTCTTTACTAGATTTTCTGAAACCAAAAACAGCAGAAAACAGTCAACTGGCACTGCGGCGGTGGTATGCTGGGTCACTGCAAAGTGTAGACAAAACATAAGATAGTTGACAAAAAACAAGCATGGAGCATCAAAAATTGTAGATATGTTTACGACGTATCACACATGCTGTGGTATGCTGGGTCACTGCAACGTTCCCCGGTGACACGCCCGCTGTCAGTTTTCTCCCATAGAGTCCCTCACTGTGTCCATAGCCGGACACTCCCCGAGGGTGGTGTGCGTTCTATTACATCATGGTTGGAGAAGGACTACGTCAGAGGCACATTGGTTCGATCCTGGTGGCGGACGGCTCCATTTTTCTCCTGGACGAAAAGAGGTTGGTGATTGATAGAAGCGTGGCATGTCGATTGATCTGCAGTGGAGTGATCCTTCTCTTCCAGAGGCACAAAGTGCTAATTGGACCTAGGGTTGTTGATGCACGAAGGTTCAATGCTTCAGTGCGGTTGCCGTGTCGTGCACCGTCCTTTGTACATGTGTGCGACTCGGTTCAGCTTGGTACATGTAGCGGTCGGTCGACAATGGTGGACCTGGTGTCAGCGGGTGTTTTTGGTGAAGCCCAGTCCATAGCGTGTCTGCGGTCCCTGAGTTTTGTTGGTCCTCAGCTGTTCCCTGCTCCACAGATTCACTGTAACCCTAGATCGGAGGCGGTTGGTAGAGTCGTCTTCATGAGTTCACCGTCTACACACAGATTTTCTTCTCCATCTGTATCTGTGCCAGCGAAGTGGATATGCGTGATCTCGGAAGATTCCATATCCTTCACACAAGTGGTGGCCGCTCCACCGAGGGGCAGATGAATCGCATATTTGAGAGAAATCGTAGATCCCCCATGATATCTAATCATCCTCCCCCATTCAACAATTCACGGGGCAGATTCGTCTCCGATTCTGAGCGCCGTGATGAGGAGAGGAGGTGGGAGGAGGAGAGAAGGTGGAATGAGGAACGGAAGAGAGAATAGGAATGGCGCAGGAAGGATGATCGGCGGCACGCGGATGAGGCGCACCGCAGATCGGATGAACATGCTCATATGGATGAAGAACATCATCGTTAGGATGTTGATTTACTCCGTGTAGAAGCCCTGCATACTTCGGAGAGGCTTGCACGAGAGCGGGCGCTGCTGGAAAGAAGGCACAAGGAAGATGAAGCCCGCTTTGGTAATAGAGATCGATGGCCTCACAAGCAGGAGATGCAAGATGGTTCTGATGTTTCTGCATCCTTTGGTCATCAAGCTGCAAGTGCTCCATCTTTTCTAGTGGTTGTGAGACAGGCGGTGCCTGTGACCATGATTCCGTCAACTGCCTCGATCCAGGTGAGTGCTCCTTCGTCTCAGCAACAACAGATTAATAGTTCTAGCCAGATCCCTGCAACTTCTCGTGTAGCTACGGATGGGAATCTGGTACTGGTGGGGTACTCTATTGAAATGGATCGTATGGGCACCTAGAGGGGGGTGAATAGGTGCTACTCATTTTTTAGTTATTTTTCAATTTTAGGCTTGACACAAAGTAAATTATCTAGATATGCAACTACAAGAATTTCCCTATATGCAAACCTAGATACTAAGGACGTAAAGAGAGGAGCGATGAAACCGTAGTGGAGCACGCATAGACACATGGATTTGTTTTACCGCAGTTCCTTCCTTGTTAAGGGAAGTACATATGCGTTGGAGGGGTGCGCGGTTCTAAGACCACCATGCCACAATAGGCCTCACCCTATTCTCTAATGGATCTCACCACGAAAGGCCTAATCCACCTTCTCCACTATTGGTACCCTTCGAGGCGGGAACCGGTGCCTTTACAACTCTACCAGGGCACACACCCACAACTGAATTGGGGGCTCCCGTAATGACAACAAGATGTCACAAGAACAAGGTTTATCAATATAAACAAAAGCAAGGATCTAGATATTTGCAAGAAATACTAGATCGGTTATTCTCCAAATGAATGGAGAGGAGATGAAGCGCTTGATTGCAGTAGTTGAAGATCGAGTTCTCCTCCTTTGATTCCCCAAGGACGGGGCCTTTGGGTGGATGAAGGTGGATCTCTCTTGGACGAAGGTTGAAGAACAGATCCTGAATTTTTCGAATGAATCAAGAGTTCTGGTAGGAGGGGGAAGGCTGGCTTAAATACCCCTGCCTAGATCTTGCCACTGGAGAAATTTGGGGGCGAATTATCCGCCCCCCTAGGGGCGAACTATCTGCCCTGGGGGAAATCCGCCCCTAGGACGGAAACTCCTCCCCCCAGCAGGTGACGCTGGTCTTGTCTTGGAGAAAATCCACGAGGGGGTGGATTATCCGTCCCCCTCAAGGGGCGGACTATCCGCACTGGGAAAAAATGCGCCCCCAGGACGGAAACTCCGACCCCCATATAGAAGGCGACGCCGCTCTTGACTTGGAGAAAATCCTGGGGGTGGATTATCCGGCCAGGCCGGAAAATCCGTTAGATACTTCGCCCCCTTCTGAGGGTTTGCGCCCTTTTGAGTTTGGGGAGCTGGTAGGGGTGGATTATTCGCCGCCCAGAAATAGTTTCCTTTTCCTTTTCAAGTAAGATATCTGCAACACTTCAACACACGTTAAATAATCCTTGATATTGTTATCTAACACACAAAACACTAGGTATTATGAAATGTTCTTTCATCTGTACCACCATCGGTGCCAGTTACTGAGTCTTTTTGTCAGGTTATTGAGAGGGAGGTAGTTGAGGTGGAGGATGTTAGATGTCCTAATTGTGGTGGTGCTCAACAGATTGCATTCTATCAGTCTAGAGATCCCTGGGACTATGTTGCTCCTTTTTTTGGGTGTTCTGATTTTGATCAAGGTTTCTCTTCTATAACTGATGTTGAAATTGATATTCAACCAATGGAACAATTGAATTATTCCCATATTATTGTGGAGAAGGGAGAGGTTAATTGCAGGGACATTGAACATGAGCTACAGGTTTGGGTTGATTCAGTAAACATTAACTGGAGATTCTTTGTCAAAGTTGTTTCAAATTCTGAATTCATAACTAGGTTTCCTGATGCTAGATGTATTGATGAGTTATCTCACTTTGGTCGATTTTACATGAAAACTCTGCCCGAAGCTCTGATTAAGCTGCAAAAGTGGACTAGAGACATTGAGTCGTTTGCTGTTATGGAGGAGGCTTTGTCGTGGTATTGCCGATGAGTACGCCATGGAGGGGTCCTCACAGTGTGTGTTTAGAGACGTGGGGGAAGGCGGATGGTTGACAGGCACGAGGTTACACAACTTACCCAGGTTCAGATTCCACGATGGTGGCGGAATCCTACTCCTGCTATAAATCACTATAATGGAAATACGCCGAGTTACAGGGATTGGTTCGCTATGCGAGGTATAAGTTGATTGGTGCCCTAAAGGCTCCCATAGGCCCGACTTATATAGTCGCCAGGTCCTAGGGTTACAGGGAAAAGTCCTAGCCGGACAGGTTACAGAGTCCTACACTTCTTACAACTAGTCTAGCGTGTCTTGCACTCCAAGGCTCCGGGTATGTCCGTGACTCCTCCGTATCCTTCCTTTATCCGGCATGGGCCTCCCTTCTGGATCCATCTAACTGGGCCGCCCAGCAGGCCATGGTCCATGCTACCAACTGTGGACCACACGGGTTATCCGGATAGGAGACATGCTATGAGGATAGCATATCCCCAATAGTAGCCCCCGGAGAACTTCGAGATCTTGCGCCGTCTTGCCTTTTCACGTTGAATGCTCCGTCCATATGGATGTCGGCAAATCGTCAAGCAACATCTTGTAGTACTCCTAAAGAACCCTGCAAGGTTTTATCCGTTTTCAATTTGTAAGTCGGAGAATTGCTGAATCTTCTATCGTACTCTTCCGTAGCCGGGCTGGATCCGTCCATGCCGGAATCTTCCGATGTGATGGTTCATCTGCCAATGACAGCTAGGGTGATGTAGACATAGGTCAGCAACGCCTCGTAACTCACACATGCAGAAAACACAATCATGTCCATTTTTCCCGCGGGAGCGATATGAACCGTTGGCGGCGACAGTTGGTAACATGGCAAAATTTCCGCGCACGTCCCCGCACACGTCGCCCACGCGAAAACCGTTTGATAATGCTACACGAATCTCGATGCCGGAGGTTATAAATTGTAACAGCGGTGGAAATTTTACTTTTCACCTCATTATCCTCTGCATTGTGTTCTTCCACCAGCGAGCGCCTCCTCGAGCTCTCGGCGCAATCCACGAAAAACCCTAGTTCCTCGACCTTTTCCAATCACCACCGTAACCTCCCAATGGCTAGCAGTAGCTGCGCCCCCTCCATGACAGCGTCAGGCGATGCCGCGGCGAAGCCATCGAGCACCGTCATCGTGCCCCCAGAGGGTCTGGTGATTCCCAAACCCGCGGTGGTCGAAGCCACCGGCGGCGACCACAACTCAACGGCGCTGGATCTGCTAGAGGAGGAGAATGACCCCCACAAGCGGGACTGGCGTGGTTCGGATATTACGGACCATGACATCAAGGAGATGATCATCGAGGGCTACCTCCCTGTGACGGAGGGGCTCGCCTGGCGGGCGGCGCCGGACGGCGAGGTTACCCCTTCTCCCCAAGTCGGAGAGAAGGTGTACCTCAAAGCCCAAATGGTAGCGGCGTCTCCCTGCCCATCTCCAATTTCTTCCTAGCTGTCCTCAACCATTACCGAGTACAACCTTAGAACCTCTCCCCCAATAGCATCCTCACGCTTAGCAACTATGCGGCTCTTTGCGAGGGTTACTTAGGGATTATGCCTAGGCTAGATCTCTTTATATACTTTTTCACCGTCAAGCGCGAAGCCGGAGCTAGCAAGGACGAGCTCAGGAATTGTGGCACGATTAGTTTTAAGATCCGGCCTGGCCGGCGGTTCCCCGACATCATTGGCCATGAGTCTTGTAAAAACTGGCAACGAACGTACTTCTACGGCCCAGATATCCCTTTGGCTGGCCGAGAAGCAACATATCCGGAATTCGTCGATGGAGCTGCCACCGAAGCCTCAACATGGAGATCCCAGGCCTCCCTTCCTCCGACATCGACACTTCCCGCGCTATAAGGCGGATAGAGTGGTTCGTAGAGACGGGTCTGACCGGATTGGATATGGCCATGTGCTGGTTCATCAGGCGGATCCAGCCTCTGCAGCACCGCTTGAAGTTGATGCACGAGTATACCAACAAGAGGAAGGATAGCCTTCACATCTCCGAGGACAACTTCTCGAGCGACTCCGTCAAGCTCCACCTCAAGTACATCGTCAAGGTGAAGGATAGGAAGCGTGGCTTCACCATAACGACATGTTCGTAGAGAGCAAGTGCCCAAAGGTACCTGTTTGTTTTCCGTGTATGACATATACTCTAGTTCTTCCATCTAGCCATTACCATTTCATCTAACACTTTGAGTTTTCACTTAAAAGCTTAGCGACCTAGAGGAGGATAGCATGGTTGTCCAAATCTATGATCCAAAGATGAAGGAAGTCACCGTCGTGTCTGACAACGATGTCCCGTTGGCGCGAAAGCGGAAGAGCTCCACCTTTGACGCTGCCGATGGAGGCAAGAAGAAGAAGACTGAGGGTGGAGCCTCCAAGAATACTACCGCCACCCTGGAGGCGGAGAAAGGAAAGGTTACCGGGATCCCCTTGCCAAAGCACCCCCTCTTGTGTAAGCTTCTTTCTCTCCGGCATTGTCCATTGTTTGTCTTATTCCTGTACTTATACTTTTTGTACGTTTCAGGAAGAAAGCCACAAACAGTTTGAAGAAGACCTCCAAAACTTTGGGGGCTTCTAGAAACATCAAGGATATCTTGCATCGTGACGTGTCTCCCCACGCATCTCCCGCCATCGCCCCTGTTACTCCTAGCGTCCAGCCTACGCCCGCTCCGACAAGCTCATAGGCCAAAGATGCATCTGGCCCTTCCGCCATGGAAGTGGACTCGGGTGCCTCCGTGGAGCTTGCCGTTGTCAGTGAACAAGCAACACAAGAAAGTACCGCAAAAAAAATGGCTGAAGCTCCGGCTAAGGATGCCATCAGTAGCGGTAAGTCGGTGGTGGATAGTGGTACGTCTGCTGAAGGCGGCGCCTCTGCACCCAGGAAAGCCGTAGACTTCCCGAAGATAGTCTACCCGACACTTACGCCGAGTAGCTCTGCCTTGGTTCCTGGTGCAGCGCCGACATCTCCAACATGCGGTCCTGAGGAGATTCTCCGGCAAGCAGAAATCATGCAAGGAAACAACCTTTCCTTTGGCAAGTTTCTTGCTAAGAGCGCTACCAACCTCAAGATCATCGCACTTGCAAGTTTTATTTGCCTTTTGCATTTCATATGAGTATCCCACTGTAGACCCCGAGGATTTAGACAGAAAACCATAGGTCTTTGCATCTAAATGCCCTAAGAATGACTAAGCTAGAAAACTTCTCACTGTAGCCCCCAAGCATATAGTTTGAATGAACTATTCCAACTAGATGCTTTAAGAGTGGCATACGCGGCGTCTATAAGTTTTGATACTGTAGCCCCCCAAGCTTCTAGTTGTAACTGAATTAGTTCCGACTATTTGCTTAAAGAGAAACTAAGCATATGACTGAGTTAAAAAACTTTATACTGTAGCCCCCAAGCTTCTAATCAAAAACTGAATTAGTTCCGAGTAGATGCTTAAAGAAAGATTGGGCATAATGATAAGTTAAAAACTCTCACTGTAGCCCCCAAGCCTCTAGGTGGATAGTTATCCGGCTAGATGCTCCAAGTAGACTAAACAACGTTAAATTTTCCACAGAATGAGAATGCTCGGAGAGGCATGGCCAACGACAAGTACCAGAAGAGGCGCGCGGACTTGGAAGCCGAAAAGGGTAAAACTGCCTTCTTGAAGGAACAAATCACCAAGAGAAAGCGTCTGTGTTTCCTTTCTTTATCGTATTCCGACTTAGTCTTGTGTCAACATTATCCGAGTACTCACTGTGTACTGTTCTGTCTCCTACTTGTAGAAACCATTTCCAAGGCTAAGGATATTGTTGAACAATCCAAACATATTCAGCAACTGGATAGTGAAAACAAAATCCTTAAGCAAGAGAGGAAGGACATGACGAAGATGCATGAAGACTCCATGAAAGTCCTTCAAGAGTACGCCAACACGGAGATGAACCACTTGAAGGAGGAAATCGCGATCCTGAAAGAGCAGAAAAAAGCCGCTGATGAGCAAAATCTGTAGGGTTCGCAGCATAGAAAACAAAAAATTTCCTACGATGGGAACATCTAAGTACCAAGATCTATCTACTAGATACAAGCAACGGGTGGATATACATCCATAGAATACATACCCTCGAAGACCGAATAGCGTTAACGAGGTTGTACTCGTGGATGATGTAGACGAACGCTTGCCGATCTCAAGATCGTGATGAAGTCCGTCTCGGCCGGTCGGCCAAACGATCAAGTCCAGCACCTCAAAGCAGTGGTGCATCCGTGATCGCACACACGTACGGGTACCCCGACAACCTCCGCGCCCTTGCTCCAGCGGAACCAGCAGAAGCAACAAATCCTTCCAGAAAAATCCACCGGGAACATGTATCTCGCTGATCCGAGACCATGGGGAAATTCTAAAGGGGGGAGAGAGATCCTTCGCGAGGAGGTGTGCTTTGAGAGGAGGAGAGGGGGGCCTTTTATAGGGGAGAGGGGGGCACCCAAAGGGCATGGCTCCCAGCCATGGGGCTTCCCCCACCTCTTCCACATTCATGTGGGTGGAGCTCCCACTCAAAATGAAAAGCCTCCACTCCCATTAAAAATCCCCCACTCAAAAATCCACTCACATGCATTAAATTTCCACCAAATTTAATGCAAGCTCTTATTTAAATAAAACTCTTTTATTTATTTATTCAGAATTTTGTTAATTACTTTAATTAACAAACATTCACATAAAACCCTTACAACATTTCAATTTCACATGCAGAACCAGTTTCAGCAATTTCAACCGAAACAGTTTCGGTGTCTAGTGAAATAAAATCTTGCGCTTTCCTTTTCTTTTTCTGGTATATCATTTGATCTGAATGGTGTCGGTATCCCTTAAGTGTGTCACCCTACGGTTCGCGAATAATGCGGACATGATCGAGACCCTTCTCCGATCAATAATTAGTAGCGGGACCTGGAGATCCATACTGACTCCCACACATTCAACGATGACTTCTGTGATCGTGTGAACCTTTTACGCTAGTATCTTAATCCATTTGTTTCACGATATATTACATGTCCGAGATTCGATCATCGGTATCTCCATACCTAGTTTGATCTCATTACCGACATGCACTCCTTTCTCGTTCCCGTGATATAACATTCTAGTGATCAAATCACTTGCTTGCAAGCTAATCAATGTGATATCACCGAGAGGTCCCAGAGCATATCTATCCGTGGGATGAACAAATTCCACTCTCGATCCATGGGTCTCAACATAACACTTTAGTAGTTTTGAAGCCATCTTTATAATCACCCAGTTACGGTGTGACGTTTGATGTCATCGAGAAACTCTTCCGGTGTTAGTGATTGACATGATCTCATGGTCTAAGGATTAGGATCACTTCGTAAGTTGTTATAGCAATATAAACTCAATGACTTTGATCGTAATGCTATACTTCGGATGAATGTTCATCACACCATTACACTAATGTTGTGACCTCGTTATTAACAACATCCAATGTCCATGATCAGGAAACTTTGATCATCATGTTAATCAACGAGCTAGTTTATAAGAGAGGCATAACTAGGAACTTCCTTTTTGTTTATTAAACACACATGTATTAACGTTTCCTTATTAATACAATTATAGCATGTAAAATAAACATTTATCATAAATAAGGAATACAATAATAACCACTTTATTATTGCCTCTCGGGCATATTCCCTTCAGTCTCCCACTTGCACTAGAGACAATAATCTAGTTTGAAAACTTTGTGTATTGAACACCTATGACTTTCTTTGTGTATAGAGCATAGGACATATCTAGATGTGTACATATCATGGTATGATTGATCAAAACATTCTCGTGGTTTCACTCATGAAGTGTCAATACACTTGAATCTTGATTCAATTCCTTTTCCATGCGACAAGAACTGTTTCTTGTCGTTTGTATATTGAAATCCTTCAATATCTCATATATGTACGTTTGGCACAACCATATTAGTGTCACAGTCTATCCACTATAGACATTCATGCTAAATATTCGGGTTTTGCCTAAGTATTTCATCGGAATGAAATTCTTAACCTTTGTCAATAAAAGATACATCATTTCTAATCAACAAGATATCCTCCACATAATGTATTAGAAATATGTCTCAGCGCTCCCACTTAATTTCTTGAAAATGCAAGCATCTTCATCGTCTCCTGATGAAAAACTTATTTTTCATCATGGTGAAGATTCCAACTCCGCGATGCTTACTTCAACCATTGAAGTTTGCATGCCCTTTTTAGCATCCTTTGAATTTAACAAAACCCTTTGGACCGTGTCATGTACACGTCCTAGGTAACCATTCTATTAGAAGAACTTTGTTTTGTTTATTCATCTACCATATACCAAATTATATGTAGTGGTTGCTACTTTAATCCGTCCAGACTAAATATCGCTATGAAAGATCAAATTTTGTCATAGTCAACTCCTTGAACATTGTCATAAAATACTTTACGACATGTCGAATATTTCATAGATGTGAAACATCCATGTCTGTTTCTTTATAGATCCAAATACGACTGATAGGTTTTTACACCTTTCCGGAGGGTCTTCCAAGTTCGAAACTTTATTTATCGTGTATGGACTTATCACGGATTTTATGGCTTCAAGCCATTTGACAGAGTCAGGGCCCATCATCGCTTCTTTGTATGTAGTCGGTTCATCATTGTCAGACAATAATGATTTACTCTCAAATCTTAGCATTTGATTGTTTAACCGACCCACTTGGTTCAATAAGAACTTAGATCTCTGTGGCCACAACCTTTGAGGCACACAAGCTATGAGCATTATGGCAGCCTTCGGAACGATTTTCGGCGCTGCGCAACTCAACACATATAGCTAAGGTTCGTTAACCTTATCAAAGTTCTATTGTCCTCCCACTTAACTTTTACGAAAATTCCTTCTCCAAGAAACTTCACGTTTCAAGCGACAAACCCTTTTGTGCTTGGTGTTATGAAGGAATAACCAATTGTTATTCGAAATAACCTACAAAGACATGCTCATCCGACTTCGGTTGTAAACATCTTACTTATGTTTAGCAGACCAAAATTTAAGAAATGACAACTTGGGTTTTACCCCAAACCATAACTCATATGGTGTCATTTCAACGGATCAAGATGGAGCTCTTTTTAGTGTAAAAGCGGTAGTCTCTAAAGCTTTAATCTTTTTAAAACATAATGGCAGTTTTATAAATAACACCTTTGATCCAACCATGTCAAACAAGGTTTCATTAAAAATCTCAAACACTCCATACTCCTATGGTGTTTCGGGAGATGTAAATCTAGGTGTTTTGCTAAACTTGTAACTCAAATAAATCCCTTTTATGATAAAATCATAATTCATTTATTTTTCTTGTTACACTTGTAACTCAAATAAATCCCTTATGATAAAATCATAAACCATTTATTTTCTTGTTACAATGATTTTCCACTTCATCTTGAAAGTCTTTGAAACATTTTCAAATATTTCATACTTCATTCTCATTAAGTGAACATTCACTCAAATTTCCGGAGAAAGTATATGAAGTTGAAACCCATCGCTTACGACTACACATAATGGACTACATACATCGATATGTATAAATTCCAATATTTTAGTCGTTCGTTCTTCTTTGGCCTTTGAACGAAGTTTTAATTATCGAGAAAGTCTCACAAGCGTCACTTGATCAAATCAAAGACTCCAAAAATCCATGAATATGGAGATTCTTCATGTTTTCTTTCCAATATAATTTAAACAGCGATGTCACTTCATAAGTGATCTTTCAATCATTTGTCTTGCGACATTTTAGCATTAAGTTTTATGGATGTGATTTCTCCAACTAGGTTTGTAAATCATCCATCTTATATGGAATACGGTAATTATTTGAACAACCTTTGTTCTCATAATATCTCATTCAAATAACAATTATTAAAACAAATCTTGAAGTCAAGCCTTGATGTCAACGAGAAATACAAACAACGGTTTGTTTGCTTTCGATGAACATCATCACATATTCTTTTGCTAGTTACTTAGGCCATTGTGGTTTATGAATTGCGTCGTTCCGTATGAAATTTCATACCAACCAATTCGGTATCCAATACCCAAGAACCACATTGTTTAACAAGCAAAGAATACAACCATAACATGTATATCATCCATATACCTAAATTGGATATTTCCAATCTTTTCTTTTCTGCCAAATATATTTTATAGATTCTCTTTCAGCATTTCCTTTTCCTTTTAAAAAGAATTTATCAACATCAATAGTGGCGCCATATACATGACACATAGTCCAAAGCGTGTATATTCAAATAATAATACCTTTGGACTTGCACTTTGAAGTAGATCACCATCATCAAAATGATCGGTATTCTTTCAAAATCCATTCTTTAGTAATCTTTTAGTGTAGTATACACTTTACATACATCTTCTATTCATCCTTATCATGACGACTTCCATGATCAAGCTAATGTAGCTTATAAGGATAATCCTGAGTATAATGTTGCTTTCCAAAACCCTTTTGGATGATTAGGATGTCTAGCATCTCCAACCTTCGTAAATTCTCATCCAATATGAGAACATATATTATACTCTATCATATTGCAACCAAAACATTGTTTCAGATATCGTTATATCTGCCACACATGATGGTTACTGAAACAATTCTTTCAGCTCCTAGATAAACTTGATATTAAAACAATCAAGAATCATGAAGACAAACATGATACTTAAGATACTAACACTGGAATTGTTACTCTCGATTTAATACCAATTATTAAATTTCACGGATTAAATACAATTTTGCTGAAAGTTTGCAGTAGGACTTTAAACTTTAGATTGACACTCAACACAATACGATACCAGTTCGTAAAGTATATATCCAGAATTCTATAGTTCTATTATCTCAATTACAACTATGCATAAGGTGGTGAACGAATGCCAATGACTACAACAAATTATGCAAATTCACTTTGATTTAATTTATGATAAATTGAGTTCTACTAATCCAAATTAGAAACGAACTCCCACTCAAAAACGACATCCCTCGTGTCTTTTTGGTGATTACATGAACCAAATCCACTACACCAAGTCCGATCATCACGTGAGTCGGTGTAGCTTCAAAGGCGAGCATCAAATGGGCATCATATCTACTATATGACTCATGCTTAACCTTTCGGTCCTTGTTTCGAGGCCATGTCTGTACATTCTAGGCTCGCCAAGTAAGAACCTTAGTATTCGCGTGTGTAACTGTCTTACACCCGAGATATGCTCGTGGATTCAAGTACACCCGATCATCACGTGATGCCTTGAAGCAATGAAACATTATCGGTGCATACTTAAGGAAGAACACATTTTTATCTTGATATCTAAATGAGGGATCATCTTATTATGCTAATAAAACGCCAAACAAGCAATATAAGATGCTATCAAACATCACATGTTTATTAGTGGAATGATATGGTTCCCGCATATGATCTCTATCATGTGCACCGTGGTATGATCACTATCATACCTATATGTGTAAGTCCAAGGTCTATGGAGATTATACGTTATGTGTGTTGTAAGAGTATCATCTCATACTTCTACTTACAACATCACCATATCATAACACTAGCCCAGCAACAATCTAAACTAGACGTCTCTAATTTATCCATTGCAAATTTTACGTGGCTTAGGGCTTTCGAAGATAGAACCGTTCTTACCTACGAACATGAACCACAATGAGGATAACCAAATTGTTGACAACTCGTTGCAAATTATATATTGACTATAGTAGGAGAGACAGACACCCGCTAGCCACTTATGCAAAACTAGTTGCATGTCAAGCGTGGAACAGGTCTCATGTGCGAGGACATGTAAAGTTTGTCCGGGCCGCTTCATCCCACTATGCCACCAATATCCAAAGTACAACTAAGAAGCAATAAAATGATCATAATCGCCCACATACTCATATGTGTACTACCCGTGCAAAGCATCTACGCATAGATCTGGCTCTGATACCACTGTAGGGTTCGCAGCATAGAAAACAAAAAAAATCCTACGATGGGAACATCTAAGTACCAAGATCTATCTACTAGATACAAGCAACGGGTGGATATACATCCATAGAATACATACCCTCAAAGACCGAATAGCGTTAACGAGGTTGTACTCGTGGATGATGTAGACGAACACTTGCCGATCTCAAGATCGTGATGAAGTCCGTCTGGTCCAGCCGGTCCAGCACGATCAAGTCCAGCACCTCAAAGCAGTGGTGCATCCATGATCGCACACACGTACGGGTACCCCGACAACCTCCGCACCCTCGCTCCAGCGAAGCAGCGGAAGCAACAAATCCTTCCAGAAAAAGCCACCGGGAACATGTATCTCGCTAATCCGAGACCATGGGGAAATTCTAAAGGGGGGGAGAGAGATCCTTCGCGAGGAGGTGTGCTTTGAGAGGAGAAGAGGGGGGCCTTTTATAGGGGAGAGGGGGGAACCCAAGGGGCATGGCGCCCAGCCATGGGGCTTCCCCCACCTCTTCCACATTCATGTGGGTGGAGCTCCCACTCAAAATGAAAAGCCTCCACTCCCATTAAAAAGCCTCCACTCAAAAATCCACTCACATGCATTAAATTTCCACCAAATCTAATGCAAGCTCTCATTTAAATAAAACTCTTTTATTTATTTATTCAGAATTTTTGTAATTACTTTAATTAACAAACATTCACATAAAACCCCTTATAACATTTCAATTTCACATGCAGAACCAGTTTCAACAATTTCAACCGAAACAGTTTCGGTGTGTAGTGAAATAAAATCATGCGCTTTCCTTTTCTTTTTCTGGTATATCATTTGCTTCGAATGGTGTCGGTATCCCTTAATTGTGTCACCCTACGGTTCGCGAATAATGTGGACATGATCGAGACCCTTCTCCGATCAATAATCAGTAGCGGGACATGGAGATCCATACTGACTCCCACACATTCAACGATGACTTCTGTGATCGTGTGAACCTTTTACGCTAGTATCTTAATCCCTTTGTTTCATGATATATTACATGTCCGAGATTCGATCATCGGTATCTCCATACCTAGTTTGATCTCGTTACCGACATGCACTCTTTTCTCGTCCCCGTGATATAACATTCTAGTGATCAAATCACTTGCTTGCAAGCTAATCAATGTGATATCACCGAGAGGGCCCAAAGCATATCTATCCGTCATCGGGATGAACAAATTCCACTCTCGATCCATGGGTCTCAACATAACACTTTAGTAGTTAAGCCATCTTTATAATCACCCGATTCGGTGTGACGTTTGATGTCATCGAGAAACTCTTAGGTGTTAGTGATTGACATGATCTCATGGTCTAAGGATTAGGATCACTTCGTAAGTTGTTATAGCAATATAAACTCAATGACTTTGATCGTAATGCTATACTTCGGATGAATGTTCATCACACCATTACACTAATGTTGTGACCTCGTTATTAACAACATCCAATGTCCATGATCAGGAAACTTTGATCATCATGTTAATCAACGAGCTAGTTTATAAGAGAGGCATAACTAGGAACTTCCTTTTTGTTTATTAAACACACATGTATTAACGTTTCCGTATTAATACAATTATAGCATGTAAAATAAACATTTATCATAAATAAGGAATACGATAATAACCACTTTATTATTGCCTCTCGGGCATATTCCGTTCAAAATCAGCGCCATCTGGATGCGTACAGGATCCTCCGACAAGAACGGGAATCCATGGCGGAAACTCTCCGGCAGGATGAGATCAGCATCTTCAGTAAGTGATTCTCCGCCTTGTACTTCTGTAAGTTAGATACTCTGAATCTTTTTGTGTTTATTGAACTCATGCGTTCCTTTGTCAGAAATTTGCAGCTCCTATGGGGTTAACCCGGTTGCCTCCTCCGCCAAAGGAATGCATGGTCCTTTTCGGTAACTTTATCAACACCTCCATCAAGCAGACCAAGGAGATAGCCAAGCCCCTCCAGATTAACATCAAGGCGGTGGACTCTGTGGCGAAGTTCTCGAAGATCCTGCGCCGAGCCCCCGAGCGTATATCAAGATGGAAGGCTTCATGTACACGGGCCGACGCAAGGATGGCGCAGTCAATGGTCAAGGCACACTACTAAAATGCCGACATCGACACGGTGACCTCCGGTATCCCCGACGTAGACGACAAAGGCCAAAATATAGATCACGAAGTTACCTTGGCGTCGCTCGCGGGTTGACACCAGAGTCGCCGAGTTGGTCGACCCTAACGTCTTTGTGCCTATGAAAACCATTGATGGTGGCAACCAAAGATACTCCGAGTCCCTCAACGCTGCCGACTTCGAAGAGGATGGCTCTCCTGCTGCTGATGATGCTTCGTCCAAGTCTCCTGCGCTAGAGGAATGAAAAAACAATATGTAATATTTGTTTCCTATGTAATTTGTATGTGGAAAAAACTACTTGTTAACTTAAGGCGGAAAACAATGGTTGTTATTTCCTGCTACTCAAGAACTGGTTCCAACATGTATATATTTTTAAGCAAGTGCTGGCTTATCCATTACTCTGGTTTTTATGCTTGACTTTTCGTGAGTCCGAAGACTCGTTGTCCGAACCATGCGCTCAGGTGATGATGCCCAATGGCACCGTCAATAAACTAAGCACAAAATCGCGGATAATAAGTGCCAAAAGTCACTACTCCAGAATCCACATAAAAACAACAAAGAACGTGTAGACCAGAAAACTTAAGCTAACGCCCGCAGGCGGAATTTTCACAAGTGCAATCGCAAAGCTTGTGCATAAAGGTTTTATACGATCCAAAAATGAACACTAAAGGAGGTAAAAGACTCAGAAATATGAGTGAACCAGAGAGCTTTATTTCATTGATCATATAAGAGGTACACAATAGATAAAAAATGCTAAGTGTAGAAAGGACGTAGCTGTGCTATGTTCCATGGCCGATCAAGCTCCGGGTAGTCATCATCCGCGCCATGTCGCTTACGCTTATGATCCTTGTTGGGTCTATCCTTCAGTTCACGATTGTCAACGAGGTAGTAAGACCCATTGAGCATCGCCTTGCTTATGATGAACGGTCCTTCCCATGGCGGGGATAATTTGTGTGACTTCTTCTGCTTAAGTCGGAGCACCAAATCCCCCTCTTTAAACGAGTGATGCCGAACGCGGCGACTATGGTAGCTGCGTAGCTTCTGCTGGTAGATGGCGGATCTTTGGCATGCCAATACACGCTCCTCCTCGAGAAGGTCCACATCTAGGTGTCTGGATACTTCAGCGTCATCTTCGTCGAAGGCGGCAACTCTTGGTGCATTGTGAAGGATGTCGGAAGGCAGGATGGCTTCTGCTCCATATACCATGAAATAAGGGGTGTAGCCGGTGGATCTGTTGGGTGTAGTTCGTAAACTCCACAACACAAATGGCAATTCTTCCTTCCAGGCTCCAGCTGCTCTATGTAGCGGTGCCTCAAGAAGTGGCTTGATTCCCTGCAGAATTAATCCATTGGCTCGCTCAACCTGACCATTGGACTGTGGGTGTGCCACAGATGCAAGGTCAAGTCAGATGCCCTTGTCCCAACAATAAGCCTCCACTTCTCCGAGTGACAAGTTGCTGCCATTGTCGGTGATTATGCTATGTGGGAGACCAAATCTCACCACTAGACCCCGGACAAACCTAAGGGCAGTTGCCCCATCAAGCTTTCTAATGGGTTTAGCTTCTATCCATTTGGTGAATTTATCAACTGCTACTAGCAGATGCGTAAACCCACATGGTGTTGTCTGTAGCGGACCAACCATGTCGAGCCCCCAGACTGCAAACGGCCAAGTTATTGGTATTGTTCGCAATTCTTCGACAGTAACATGTGGTTGTCGGGCATAGTACTGGCATCCCATGCATGTCTCAACCAGCTTGTCGGTGTCCGACTTCGCGGTCAGCCAGTAGAATCCTTGCCCGAAAGCTTTAGCAACCAACGATCGGGGAGCGTGATGCCCACAGTCTCCGAGATGGATTTCGCTTAGGATTTCAATACCTTCTTGCTGGGAAACACACTTAAGGTATACACCAGTAGTGCTTATTTTGTAGAGCTATCCATTTATTATGGTATAGCCCTTTGCTCGACGTACTATTTGCCGTCTTTCGACCTCATCGTCAGGTAAAGTTCCATGTTCGAGATATTCCATGAACGGTTTTGTCCAAGCCGGAGGGACCTTTGCCACCATGTGGACGAAAGAGTCTACTTTGTCCGGGTTGTCGATGTCCGCTCCCTTCACGGATGGTGTCCATAGATGCTCCAAGAAAACGCCAGGCGGAATTCGTTTGCGCCCTGATCCAAGCTTAGACAGTAGATCAGCCGCCTCATTTTGATCCCTAGGTACATACTTGACCTCGTAGCCCAAGAAGCTCTTGGCTATCTCGTCCACTTCGTCTCATATGCCGCCATCATAGGGTTCCGCGCGTTCCAGGTGCCAGCCACCTGCTGGGCAACCAAGTCAGAATCTCCACAGCAAACTATGCGCTTGATGCCAATATCATTGGCTATGCGTAGTCCGTGAATGAGTGCTTCATACTCCGCCATGTTGTTTGTAGCCTCGAAGTGGATCTACAAAACATAGTGTAGCTTGTCCCTAGTTGGTGACTGTAGCAGTAAACCAGCCCCCGAGCCGTTGAGTAGCTTTGATCCGTCAAAGTGCATCACCCAGTACTTTGGTTCCAGCAAAGGGGTAGCATCTGGCATCTCCGTCCAATCTGCGATAAATCCACCAAGGCTTGCGATTTGATAGCGTCGCGTCTCTTGTAGATGATCTCGAAGGCGACAAGCTTGATGCCCCACTTCGCGGCCCTTCCTGTAGCGTCGCTGTTGTTGATGATGTCGGACAGTGGATTCTTGCTCACCACTGTGATAGGGTGCTCTTGGAAATAGTGCCTCAGCTTCCGAGAAGCAAGGAATACTCCATAAGCTATCTTTTGGTAGTGCGGGTAACGCTGCTTGGACTTTGTCAAGACCTCGCTTACATAGTAAACTGGTCGCTGTACTCCGTGTTCATAGCTTGGTTCCTTCCGCTCTACCACGACGACGATGCTGATTACCCGGTTGGTGGCCGCCATGTAAATTAACATGGGCTCCCCAGGCTCGGGTGCTGCAAGGATAGGCGTTGAGGAAAGTATATCCTTGAGATGCTTCAATACTGTGTCTGCCTCGTCCGTCCACGTGAATTTGTCTGCCTTCTTCAGCAACTTGTATAGCGGCAGAGCCTTCCCTCCAAGTCGGCCGACGAACCGACTAACTGCTTCAACACAACCTGTTAGCCGTTGTATGTCCTTTAGGCATGTCGAACGGTTTATGTTTAAGATGGCCTTGATATTCTCCGGGTTGACCTCGATTCCATGCTGGGAAACGATGAAGCCCAAAAATTTGCCGGCTAGAACCCCAAAGACGCACTTCTTAGGGTTAAGCATCATGTTGTATTTCCGGAGATTATCAAAGGTTTCTTTTAAGTCGAAGATTAAGTCATTTGATTTTTTAGACATCACCGCTATATCGTCCATGTATGCGTGAACGTTCCGACCAATTTGGTCGTGTAGGCAATGTTACATTGTCTGATGGTACGTAGCACCTACGTTTTTTAGCCCAAAGGGCATCGTGACATAGAAAAACGTGTCGTAGGGTGTAGTGAACGAAGTGGCCAATTGGTCCGACGTCCTCATCTTGATTTGGTGGTATCCTGAGTATGCATTGAGAAAACACAAAAGTTCTGAGCCAGCCGTCGAGTCAATGACTTAGTCAACGCGAGGCAAAGAAAACGGATCTTTGGGACATGCCTTGTTTAAGCCGGTGTAATCAACGCACATTCTTAATTCTTTGGTTCCCTTTTTGGGGACAAGTACAGGATTGGCCACCCATTAGGTGTGAAGGACTTCTCGAATAAAACTAGCCTTAAGTAACCTAGATATCTCTTTGCCTATGGCGCGTCTCTTCTCATCTCCAAAGCGTCATAGAGGTTGTTTCACTGGTTTACATTTTGGATCAATATTCAAGCTGTGCTCGGCAAGTTCCCTAGGTACACCTTTCATGTCGCAGGTTGCCAAGCAAAGATGTCCCTGTTCTCACGAAGGAACTCGACGAGCTTGCTTTCCTATTTAGGGTCCAGGTTCATCCCAATGGCGGTTATCTTGGAGTCATCGCCTACCACAAGTTCCACCGGCTTGGTCTCGATGGCGGCCTTGAATGCTGGGGCGGAGTCAGAAATCTGTTTCTTCGATGCGGGCATCTTAGAGGCATCGACGTTGCTCTGGATCTCCTTGAATTCTTCACTATAGAGGGCAGCTTCTGCGTAGGCTACTTCTCCAATCTCGCAGTCCCTTGCTTTGGTAAAGCTTCCGGATATGGTAATGACACTGTTTGGTCCGGGTATCTTGAGCTTGTTGTAGACGAAGCATGGCTTGGCCATGAAGGTTTGGAATATGTCGCGACCGAATATGACGTGGTACACGCTCTTGAAGGGGAGCACCTCAAAGGTCATGCGTTCTTGGCGATAATTATTGACATCACCAAAAGCGACCTGAAGTGTAATGCACCCAAGGGACCGAGCCTCCCGACCAGGAACTACGCCGTGGAAGATGGTGTTGGTCCGCCTTAGGTTTGCCTCCGTCAAGTTCATCTTCTGTAGTGTATCCAGGTACATGATGTTGATGCTGCTTCCACTATCCACCATACATTTGGTGAACTCATTGCCGTCAATCAAGGGGTTGACGACCATGGCGTATTGGTTCTCCATAGGGATGAGGTCTAGGTGATCCTTCCTATTCCAAGTAATTGGAATCTCCGACCAGCGCAGGTACTAGGGAACTAGGGGTAGAGTAGCCATTAGTATCCTCATGGAGGTCTTCTGTTGTCGGACGGTGGGGGTGCCAAGGAAAGTGTGGAAAATTGCCGCCTTATTTTCGAAGGGGTTCTTGCCTTTGTTGTCTCTCTTGGCGGCGTGCTTGGGGTCAACGTCCTCGTCCATTTCACTTGAATCCTTGGACTCCTCCTTCTTCTTATTCCCCTTGCCCTTGCCTCACGGTCTGTTCTTCCGACTTTGCTTGTAGCCGAATTCTGGGTCCTCCTTGAGGTCATTGACGAACTTGCAATGGTGATTGGTGTGGGTGGCCTTGCCATTGGCGTCGAGGTGTACGAGGAACGGAATATCGCGGTACTCCTTGTAAGTTTGGGGAACGCGGAGCGCTGCCGAGGTAGTTTCACTTCCTCGCTGCTGCCCACGGCCTGCTCCCCGTCCTCGGCCACGCTGTCCGCCATCACCTCGTCTTGCGAAAGTCATATCGACCATGTCGGAAGTTTTCTTTTCTTCTGGTGCGGTCTTCCACTTTGTGATGCTGTTCCTCCGAACTTGAGTTGGAGCGGCCATTGCCGGCAGAGAGCCGCGAGCATCATCGTCGGCAGCTGCGAACTCACTGGCCAACTGAATCATCTGGTTCAAGTCTAGCTGGTGATTTTCCTGCAAGCGCTTCAGCTTATGTCGGAGCAACGTGCCCCTTTCCAACCCATCGATGAAGGCGGCCATGGCGGTCTGGGCGTGCACTCTTGTGCATGAATTCTTCATATCCAGCCAGCAGGAGAGGTAGGCGCGAGATGTCTCGTCTTTCTCTTGCACGCACCGCTGTAGATCGCCAATAGTGCAGGGATGTTTGTACGTACCCTCGAAGTTCTTGGTGAACACTTCTTGCATGTCCAACCAATTGCAGATGGATCTTTCCGGCAAGTCATCAATCCATAGACGGGTCGTGCCCGCCAACATCAATGGGAGGTACTTGTGCGACGTTGGGGCTACACCCGACGACCTCCACCGCGTTGCCATAGTCCTGCAACCATGTAGCTGGCTTGGCGGTGCCGTCATAGGGCTTGATGATCTTGTCAATCCGAAAACATTTGGGGTAAGTTGCGGACCGTATCACAGGTCCAAAACAACGTGGTCCCATGTATGGTCCTTCCCGGGCCTCGTGGATCTTGTCCAGATGCGAACGTGCATCGTATGGCTCCGGGCTTCTTTTCTTCTTCTTGCCATCAGGAGATGGGCTGCGTGAACGACGTGGGCATCCTCCGCCATGGTGGATGATAGGTGGCGACGGAGGTGGAGGTGGCGGTGGGTTAGACTTCTTGCTATTACCCTTCTGCGACGCCTCACGCTTGTCGCGGTTGCTTGTCGGACATGGAGGGTCATGGCGCGACCTGCTCTTGTGTCCTTGGTTGCGCTCTCCATCATGACGGGTCTGCTCCGTGTTGTCGCGGATGATGATGCCGCTTTGCCTTGGCGGAGGCATATCCGTGCGACGGTGGTATCTTTGCGATGTCAGGGGGAACGGGGCGGTGGCGATGGGTTACGAGGTTGGTCCTTCTCTCCATGGTTGGAGGATATGGGCATATCATCCTTCCTGTTGCGCGCATCCCTCCGTCTTCGTTCTGACGAACCTGTCTAAGACCCGACATCAAGAGGAGATCTATCCCTTGGCGGCTTATGCTGGCTAGACTGGCAAAACGCTGGGTCAGACTCAAGCCTCTGGGAGGTGGCCTTTTCCTGCTGTTTCACCGCCTTGGCCACTAGGTCATAGACCTGGTCCACCGCTTCGGGTGATCTATCCTGCTCCAGAAGGGTCTTGGCGACGGCGAGGTTGAGGAGAGGAGTGGGCATCACCTGACTGCCTTCACTGTCAATGTATGGCTTGGTCTGTGCCGGCTTCAAGGGAGCCCATCCTAGGTTTCGCCGCACACTAGGATCGTTGATGACGCGAGCCGGAGCTTTCTTGGCCTTCTGTTGCTGCTGAAGAGTCTTGTACTTAGCCTCCATTGCTCTAGCTTTCTCTATTGACTTCTACGCATTGGCTAGATCTCGATCTAGCTGTGCGCCCTGCTCCGCGATGGCCTGCGCTTCCTCCAGCAGCTGCTGGCGCTTCTCGTCAAGCTGGACTACATTGCGAATATGAGCCACGGTCATAGGCTCGACGAGGAGATTGCTGTACATCACTCTATCAGCTGGATTGATTTGGGCAGCAGCAGACGTAGATGCCGGAGGTGGCAGGTTTGTGGTGTTGTTGTTGGTTGGACCGGTGCCGAGTTCCTGCGGCTCCTACACCGGGTTAGGCGGAGGGGGCATGTCCTTTGCATGATCATTGTCGTTAGCAACAGGTGGTCCCTTCCCCTTGTCCAGCGCTGTAGGCGGAGCTCTTCCGGGTTGATCTTCGTCCATCGCCGTCCCAATGGTGACGAACACCTCTCGGGATGTGACGGTGTTGTTGGTCTGTTCGTCGCGCTTGTACTCCTCCTCCATCTCCTGCATGGCAGAGTCTAGCTCCTCCGGACTGAAATCTATCTCCTCCGAATCTGCGCTGAAGTCGGTTTAGAGCGCGTCAATCACGGAGTCAGAGGGTGTCGGGGCTTCCTCAATGACTGGGGGTGGAGGTGCAACAACAACGATGATGACTAGAGGCGGTGGCGCTGCTGTGGCGATGGCGGCGGGAGGTGGTGGATGAAGTGGTGGCGCTCCGTCAATGAGCGCAAGAGCTGTCTGAGCTGCCTCCTCAGCCTCCGCGTAGTTTTTGACGGTGTTCACCATGCTTTCGAAGGTGAGGCGTCCTGAAGCCTAATGTCGCCTTAGGGAATGCCGAAGAAGTGTTCCCTGGTCCAGTCCTTCCACAAAGTGATACATAGCATCATCATTGGGGTAATGCGCCATATCAGCTCGTATACGGAGCCACCTGGCAAGATAATCGCGGGGGTTTTCGCCCTCTCTCTGGACGCAACCTGCCAGATTGGAGATGGTAACCACGCCGACAAACTTGGATCTTTGCTATCCAGACGCGCGGACAAAGCCGGTGGACTTTCAACGATCTTCCACCGTTATATCCTACACAGGGGCGGTTTGGGTGGGCCTTGAATTTTTCTGATCTTTGCCAGCAAACTCCGAAGAGAGATCCGACATCGATCCTTCCGCGAACGTATCTTGCCCGTAGGCGGTCAGTGCGGGTCTTGATGCTCCTCCAACTCCCAGGGAACTAGTGCCCGAGTCGGTTCGCCGATGAAGAGGTGGATATCTTCGATGGGGACGATCGAGCATCGAGTAGGGTTCGTCTTCACCGGGATCCAGAACTCGTCAGGAGGGAAGATCGGAACATTACCGGAGAAGAGAACACGACCGATGGCTACAGTTTTGCTGATTCCCGCGAAGATCTTGGTCCTCGCCCGCTGAAGAGCCTGAAGTGCCTCTTGCCGAAGAGTGGGCGCCAACAGTGGGCGCCAACTATCGTGGTATTGCCGACGAGTACGCCATGGAGGGGTCCTCACAGTGCGTGTTTAGAGACGTGGGGGAAGGCCGACGGTTGACGGGTACAAGGTTACACAACTTACCCAGGTTCAGATCCCACGACGGTGGCGGAATCCTACTCCTGCTATAAATCACTATAATGGCAATACGTCGAGTTACAGGGATTGGTTCACTATGCGAGGTATAAGTTGATTGGTGCCCTAAAGAATCCCATAGGCCCGACTTATATAGTCGCCAGGTCCTAGGGTTACAGGGAAAAGTCCTAGCCGGACAGGTTATAGAGTCCTACACTGCTTACAACTAGTATAGCGTGTCTTGCACTCCAAGGCTCCGGGTACGTCGGTGACTCCTTCGTAGCCTTCCTTTATCCGACATGGTCCTCCTTTCTGGATCCATCTAACTGGGACGCCCAGCAGGCCATGGGCCATGCTACCAACTGTGGGCCACCCGGGTTATCCGGATAGGAGACATGCTATGAGGATACCCATATAGCATATCCCCAACAGGCTTGGTTTAGAATTAAGGGAATTCCAATGAAATACAGGAATAGATCCACTGCTTTTTATGTTGCTAGTTTGGTTGGCAAACCTCTGATGTTGCACAAGAATTTCCTAAGAAATTATGCCTATGTCAGAGTCAAGATTGAGTGTCAGGATGTATGCTTGGTTCCTAACTCAAGAATTGGAGAGATCAAGAAGGGCTTCTATGAATTCCAATACACCAAAGAGCTGTTTGATCCTAATGTTACCCCTGCTGACCAAGCTTCCCAAATAGTTGCTACTGGTGAGAATAATGAGCATCAAGGAACTCCAAAAAGGCAAAGGGTGAATGAGAGTTATTCTAATGTTGAAGGAAATGGTGCTGGGAATGGTGATGTTTGATACCTTCGATCCGGATTACGGATGTAGTATAGCTCTTTTCCCTAATAGACCTAGGTTATCGAATCCTCAAGATGCAGAAAGCGTAGTAAAGTTACTTTAATGGACCTTCAGGAGTTTTAGAATTCTTTTTGTGTGTTACTGGACCAAGAGTTTGCTGCCTTTTGTTGTTGTCGATGATGGAGAGAGATGGCCTGGGATTTACGGTTTCACCTGTAGCTGTGCAAAACATCTGATGGGAATAAAAGATAATAATAAAGTATGCATGTAATTATTAGAGCAAGATAATTATATGTGGGAAGTGCATCCATAATTGCTATTGCCTCAACAACCGCTTATAGCAATAACCTACTAGTCTCGTCCATATAAGAAAGAGAACTGATGATATGCATAGTGACGTCGCCGTTAATCCCAAGTAAATCCCTCACATACAGCCGTACTACCCTTTCTGTCACTAGGGTTCCCATCCTGCAGATTAGTCATTACTCACACTCCCTATACCTGGATCAATCCTCGGGGTCTTGGGTACCTGGCAAGTCCTTAGATTGAGGCAAGAGAGGGTACAATAATCATCATGTCATACAAACTAATACATGATCCCATATATGATAAATAACATCCACATACTACATGGCTAGGCCGAAGACCTTAGCCCAAGGAGAATTACTCATACATAGAGATGAAATCAACAATCATAAACATTGTAATGGAAATCATGAGATTGGTATCAAATAGTATTACAATGTCTCCAATTGTATATGAGATCTACTATTACAAGTGGTGAAATATGGCTATGGTGGTGGAGAAGGGTTTGGAGGTTAGATCTAGATCTATTCCTATGGCGGTGTGGTTTCTGAAGTCTGGAGGAGTTTGAGGTGTAGTCGGGGGGCGTTTCCTCATCGCCCGAGGCCTCTTTATATAGGGGTACCTTTATGAAATTTGTTCTGTTTGACCTAGCAGTGTCAGTGGCAACTATACAGACGGGATTTTATTCCCGTTGTATAGTTGGTCGTTGATGGCTAACGTGCAGCCTGTTGGGAACCCCAAGAGGAAGGTGTGAAGCATCACAGCAGCAAGTTTTCCCTCAGTAAGAAACCGAGGTTATCAAACCAGTAGGAGGAAGGAAATGTCGCACAGGTGTTGCAAACAACGCGGACACCTGCACAACATAAACTCAAGACTTTGCCCCAACGAATCAGTGAGGTTGTCAAGCTCATCGGTTTGCTGTAACAAAGTATCAAACATATGGTGTGGAAGGTAATGGTTTGCAGCAAGTAAACAAGTAATAGTTGAAGATGTATCAATGGTAAAGATTGGACTAGGGTCCATAGTTCACTAGAGGAGCTCTCCTTAGATAAGCAACATGGCATGAAGGGTAAACAAATTACAGCAGGGCAATTGACAGGAACTGAGCATGGCCTAACAATGCAATACCAGACAAAAAGATCCTATGAGATTCGATTGGGCAATTAACCAATATACATAGACCGTGTCACATCCCAAGATTTTCCAAATCTTGTAATGTGAAAATAAATGAATAAAATAAAACTTTGTTTGATTTTCAAGGCCAGGAGATTTTTTTTTATAATAGAACTTCAAATCTATTTGGATTAAATAATTCCTAAAGGGTTTTATAAAGATAAACATTTATTAAAGGAAATTAAAAATGTTTTAAAATTACTATTTTGAATCTTAAAATAAAAAGATTTAGTTTTCAAAAGAAAAGGTGGATTCATAAATAAAGATTATTTTATAAAGCCAAATTAAACCTTGACCAAACTTTGGAATTAAAACATTTTAATTTTAAATAAAAATTAGCAAAGGTTTATTTAAATAAATTAATAAGGATTTAATACCCAACTTTATTTAATAGAAGGTTTTACCAATTTAATTGAAACATCAAAAACTTATTAAATTATTTAAAATAAGTTTTCCCAAATATGTGATATTCACAAATAATACCTACTTAAGTGTTTTGGCTTATTATATATTTTTAAAATAAATATCTCAATAAAATAAATCCTATTTAATTTGGTAAGGAAAGTCTATTGTGTTTAATTAATAATGGACTCTAAAATATAAAGGTTATTTTGTTTTTAAAACAAGTTTCCAAATAATCTATATTTTCCAAATAAAACCTACTGATTTGGTTTTGAAAATATTTAGGTTTCAAATAAAGATTTTATTAATAAAATCAAACTCTATTTGGATTTAAATAACCAAGGTCCAATTGTATTTAATTATTAATGGACCCTATTATTAAAATTATTAATTTGGGTTTTGGTTCATGTTACTGAACAGAACTATTTTCAATATTACAAAGTTTGGATGTTGTTTGAATTGATTTAAACCTTGTTTGATTGTTTGGAAATTCAAACAGAAATAAAATTTGAAAAGGAAAAGATTGAGAACAGAAAAAATGGAGTTTTTCGACCCAACCCATGAGCCCAATAAGCCCAGAAGGCAGCCCTTTCCCTCGAAGAAAAGCGTTTGTACCCCTCTTTGAACCCACGGAGCAACTGACTAGTGGACCACCCCCTTGTTTCTTTTCCCACTGACCAACCGACCCCACGTAGCCAGCTCATCGTCTTCAACCCCGCGATGACCACGCCTCTCCTCGCTGTCGTTGCTGTCTTCAATCCTCGCGGTCAATTCGCAGTAATTCCGTGCCTTAAACCTCGCAGCGATCACGCCCATTTAAGCGCCAGCGCCTTCTCCTCCATTTCCCCCAGACCACTCCCTCTCTCTGCCCCCAGGCTGGATGAATTGCGCCGCACACCACCCTCTGTCCGATGATGTTCCGGTAACGATTCCGGCGAAACCAGACCTCCCCTTGCCCCATTGACCAAACACACACACTCCCCAGGGCTACGCGTGCCTTCCGTTCGACCGCGGGCGCCCCAGAGCGTCGACTACGTCGAACTTTCGAGCGCCGCCGTCCGCTCCAACTCCGGCAAGCACCCATGTAGTCTCTGACCGCCCCGCGCCACCTCGTACACACTCCCACACTCGCCACATCTTTCTGCATCTAACAACATTGTTGTTTTTCTTTGGGGTGATCCACAGCGACGTCCACGACGACCACCTGAAGCACCCGACGCCGTCCTCCACTCCGGCGAGCAATCCTGCCAAGATCAGAGCGCCCCTCGCCCGACCTACACCTCCTCGAGCATCACCGTGACCTCCTGAACCCGGTGAGCCTTTTCTCCTCCTCTCTCGCTTCCTAGACCACCGGCACCATCCTCACCTGGCGATCGCCGCCAGCGTCGGCCGCCCACTTTAGGTCAAACTCGCCAGCACTGTTCGATCTAGATCTAGCGCCCACGATTAGTTCACTTATCGTCGAAGAGGTACGCGTCCAGGACCGTGCGATCGATCAGATCCAACGCCCCACAGCCGCAATCCACGCGAAGCGGTACCCGCGAATAGCAACGCGCCGCGTGTCATCTATTAGGTTTAGGAACAGATTTGAATCTGATTTATTTGCAAACTTCAAACCCTTATAACTTGAGATCTACGCGTCCAAAAATTACAAATTTTATATCAGTGGATTCAAGAGAGCAAGCCCTAGCCAACCACGCCCTTGGTTTAGCAAATAGTATCCGTTAGTTTGCTTGATTTTGCAGATTCTTTTGTGAGCTTGTTTAGAATATAAAAATGGTTTAAAATTGATTTTAGGGTTAAAATATTTGCAAAATGGTTTGTTGTGACCTTACTGACCCTAGGAACCAACCCCTGGTGTTAAAAATGATTTTGGTAAAATTTAGGTTGAATTATTTGACTTAGCCATTTTCTAGCCAAATAAAATTATTGATTTTATTATGGAAATGTTTTTGCAAAGAAAACTTTGGGAAAATGTTTTGGACCAAACCTACTGACCCAAAACACCAAGCTTTGCAAATGACAACTCACTTGGTGAGAAACATAAAGTTTTGCTTTGATAAGAATATTTTTCACCACATGAAATGATGGTTGGATTTTAAAAAAATGGTTTATGGACTAAAGCCTTTTGCAAATGACTTTGCCATCTTGGATACATGACCAATGTGGACCTTACAAAGTTATAAGCCTAGTGGAGACCTCCCTTGTGAATAAAACCATCTTAAGCAAGTTCCCATGCATGACTTAGAATACATTGCTTGTGTGTGTGAAATGTTGTTTGAATATTGGTTTGGAATGCTACTTGATACTATGCTTGTTTGATTGATTGTAGTGAAATTAGCAAAGTGTGAGACTAGCAAGATCAAGGATTAAACCCTCATTCCCTACCAAAATGGCAAGTTACACTATCATACAAATGCCCTACTATTTTCATTATACTTAGTGGATTATGAAAACATGCATGAAAAAGACTTCTGTATACTTATGCTATGCTAAATCCTAATAGGATTCCCTATACACTCCTTAGTGAAATATTGTAGTGGTTCATGCTTAGCCATGCTTTACTTTGAAAAGAGATACATGTTGAGATTTTACAATGGTTGAGAAAAGGACTTATGTTTTACATAATAAAACAAGGACTCAATGAACCACCTAGGTGGTGGATACTTTAAGTTTTGGAGAAGGTGGCAACAAAAGGAACCATGTCTATGGGAATCACTTTGTGTTGTGCTCCAAAAGAAAACCACCTAGGAAACTTAGATATTGAACATGTTTCTCCAATTGTGGCTTTCGTGTGCAACCACATGCTATTATGGCTCTGGCTTAGTCAACTACATTAGGAAGACCCATACATTGTCTTTAGTTACCGGACATGGGGATCTGAATGCTTCATGGGAGCTGAAGACAAGCTAGCAATGATGTATGGGAGGACCTTTTGGAAAGACTTCGTCACACTCTCAGTCTGCCGGTACTCCATCTTGGTGAGCACTAATCCAGTAGGCCACTGGTGGCAAAAGGATGGGATTGTGTCATGTGGGTAAAGTGTACTCCTTCTGCAGAAGTTAATAAAATCTAAGTACTTAGCCGTGTCCCCGGTTATGGACAATACTGAGCAACTAAAGTTTGAACTATGGGAGATCTCGACATTCTAACTTCTAAAATAAAAACTTGATGCCCTTGTGTGTCTACCAAGGAATTCAAAGAGATTTTGTTAAAGCATGTTGTACTTGGGGTTACCAAGGAACTCATGAGATTTTAAAGCTTGTTGCACTTGGGGTTACCAAGTGGCTCAAGAAATTTTGACAAGGACTTGAACACTTGAGTTTCTACCAAGGAGTTCAAGGGATTCTTGGAAAAGAGATTTGACAAAGGACTAAAACCATTTTTGAAAAGATAGGATAAAATATTGCTTTGTGCAAATAAGCCTTAAACTCTACTTAGCCTAATATGCATGTATTGATAGGATCCACTCTTATTATACATAGAAGTGAAGCTTGCCAATACAATTCAAATGTATTGACCCATGTGGCTGTAACTTGTAATGTTGCAGGTTGATTGTTTTTTTAGTGAAGATTGTTTGATTGACTAGGACTACAAAGTCTACAACCAACATCTGCTTGTGGCATTTTGAAGATGAAGGACCCATACTTATAGTTATTCCGCTGCAATGTAATGTAATAGCCAAATGAGCTATGTATGATGTAATAAAACTATGTTATTCCTGGTTATAAATTCATATTATGACCTTTGTATCTCGATATTACATCTTAAACTGTGGATGCTAGCTATTGATCCAGGGACTAGCATTGTAAACACAGGAGGAATCTACCTTATTAAAGGTTGGGACCTCTATAGATGGTATCAGAGCATTGTGTTGCCTGTAGGATTTGTAAACCCTAGGATTAGACAAAAAACCTTAGAAAAATAGGAGTTACATTTTGATCCAAAACTTATTTACAAAAATACTTGTAAACTCTTTCCTTAACCATTTTGTTTCAACTCTACTTCTCTTCTACTTCAACTGGATGGAAAAACCTACCCATGGCCAAAGACTACATCATGTGCAAAGGACTTCTTTAACATTTTCAACTCTAATGACTTCAACATCTTCAACTCTAATGACTTCAACATCTTCAACTCTAATGACTTCAACATCTTCAACTCTAATGACTTCAACATCTTCAACTCTAATGACTTCAACATCTTCAGCATATTTCCCAAAGACTTCCAACTTGGATATCACTAAGGACCACAAGTGAAACAAGGAAAATCTTACTCAAGATTTAGAGACTGAGGGAATGCAAAATAAGAAGGAATCATCAACAACTTTGAAGTATTGTGACCAAGAGTTCTTCTCAAGGAAACCATGATCATATGCAAGAAGGATCAACCAAGAAGGATGGAAGGATCACAAGTGAACCATATAGATGGACCACTATAATTTAGTTAAGACAAAACACACCAACTTATGTGGTGTAACAAAAGTATTTTGCTACCTAAGTATGTGCTTGAACATTGTTTGAGTGAAATGTTTAGTTTGTGATTGCATGCACATTGCTTGTGTGAATTGTGATGTGTGTGATTAGAAATATTTCCTTAGAAATATCTTACTTATTCTAATTTTCCTTCAACCCAAACAGATGACTACTCCCAAAGACTCCAAGGTTGATGACACCAACACCAACCAAGATGATAGCATGAAGGATCTCATAGCAACCCAACACCAGTTGAACCAACTGACAGCTCAGTTCCTAGCCAACAATAGTGATAAAGATCCAGCACTCCAAAAGTTTTTGGAAGAACAATCCCAACTGATGCTTAAGGTGACTAATCAAATGATCAGCATGGAAGAAAGCTATCCTAAAGGAGTTTATGATAACAAGGATGACAAGAATGTTATTCTAGATGGAGCCCCAGTTTGCATTATTTGTGGAGACAAGGACCATACTTCCAAAGAGCATGAAGGTCAATGCCCTAACTGTGAAGAAAATCATCCTGTTGGACAATGTCCCACCTCTCAAGCTACTTGTTACCTTTGTGAAGGAAGTAATCATACTCCTAACCAATGTCCCATCTATGCCATGGTGGAACAAAGGAAACAAGAAGGATCCAAGTCTACCAAAGGAAAAGGACCACTCATACCTCCAAACAAGACAACCCAATTCAAAGGACTAAAGAAACTTAAGAAACAAAAGCAAGACATGAGCCTTGCACAATGTCATAAATGTAAGGAAATGGGACACTACTCCAGTGGATGCCCAAAGAACAAGAAGAATAAAGAGATTGACCAAGTGTGGTGCAACAACTGCAAAGAGTTAGGCCACTATGTAGCAACTTGTCCACAAGAGCCACGTAAAGAACTCAAGGACATTCATTGCTTCAACTGCAAGAATCCAGGACACTATGCAAGCAATTGTCCAGAAAAGATGAAGAACAAGTTGAACAAGCCTATGGAGAAGCTCAACCTTGGCCCATGAATCAAGCATGGAAACAAAGGACTCAATGCAATGTTTGCTTAGAGAAATTTTTCTCCAGGATCCCAAGAAGGACAATACGTAATTTTTTTTTGAAAATTTTAAGGGTGGTAGTACCCTAGTTGTTTTGAACTTGCTTGTAAACCTAGCCTCCCCAAATCTCAGGACGAGATTTATTTTAAGGGTGGTAGCCTGTCACATCCCAAGATTTTCCAAATCTTGTAATGTGAAAATAAATGAATAAAATAAAACTTTGTTTGATTTTCAAGGCCAGGAGAATTTTTTTTTATAATAGAACTTCAAATCTATTTTGATTAAATAAGTCCTAAAGGGATTTATAAAGATAAACATTTATTAAAGGAAATTAAAAATGTTTTAAAATTACTATTTTGAATCTTAAAATAAAAAGATTTAGTTTTCAAAAGAAAAGGTGGATTCATAAATAAAGATTATTTTATAAAGCCAAATTAAACCTTGACCAAACTTTGGAATTAAAACATTTTAATTTTAAATAAAAATTAGCAAAGGTTTATTTAAATAAATTAATAAGGATTTAATACCCAACTTTATTTAATAGAAGGTTTTACCAATTTAATTGAAACATCAAAAACTTATTAAATTATTTAAAATAAGTTTTCCCAAATATGTGATATTCACAAATAATACCTACTTAAGTGTTTTGGCTTATTTTATATTTTTAAAATAAATATCTCAATAAAATAAATCCTATTTAATTTGGTAAGGAAAGTCTATTTTGTTTAATTAATAATGGACTCTAAAATATAAAGGTTATTTTGTTTTTAAAACAAGTTTCCAAATAATCTATATTTTCCAAATAAAACCTACTGATTTGGTTTTGAAAATATTTAGGTTTCAAATAAAGATTTTATTAATAAAATCAAACTCTATTTGGATTTAAATAACCAAGGTCCAATTGTATTTAATTATTAATGGACCCTATTATTAAAATTATTAATTTGGGTTTTGGTTCATGTTACTGAACAGAACTATTTTCAATATTACAAAGTTTGGATGTTGTTTGAATTGATTTAAACCTTGTTTGATTGTTTGGAAATTCAAAACAGGAAATAAAATTTGAAAAGGAAAAAGATTGAGGAACAGAAAAAATGGAGTTTTTTCGACCCAACCCAGCGAGCCCAATAAGCCCAGCAAGGCAGCCCAGTTTCCCTCCAGAAAGAAAACGTTTCGTACCCCTCTTTGAACCCACGGAGCAACTGACTAGTGGACCACCCCCTTGTTTCTTTTCCCACTGACCAACCGACCCCACGTAGCCAGCTCATCGTCTTCAACCCCGCGATGACCACGCCTCTCCTCGCTGCCGTTGCTGTCTTCAATCCTCGCGATCAATTCGCAGTAATTACGGGCCTTAAACCTCGCAGAGATCACGCCCATTTAAGTGCCAGCGCCTTCTCCTCCATTTCCCCCAGACCACTCCCTCTCTCTGCCCCCAGGCTGGATGAATTGCGCCACACACCGCCCTTTGTCCGATGATGTTCCGGTAACGATTCCGGCGAAACTAGACCTCCCCTTGCCCCATTGACCAAACACACACTCCCCTCCCACGCCACGCGTGCCTTCCGTTCGACCGCGGGCAGGCGTCGTCGACTACGTCGAACTTTCGAGCGCCGCCGTCCGCTCCAACTCCGGCAAGCACCCAGGTAGTCTCTGACCGCCCCGCGCCACCTCGTACACACTCCCACACTCGCCACATCTTTCTGCATCTAACAGCATCGTTGTTTTGCTTTGGGGTGATCCACAGTGCCGTGCACGACGACCACCTGAAGCACCCGACGCCGTCCTCCACTCCGGCAAGCAATCCTGCCAAGATCAGAGCGCCCCTCGCCCGACCTACACCTCCTCGAGCATCACCGTGACCTCCTGAACCCGGTGAGCCTTTTCTCCTCCTCTCTCGCTTCCAAGACCACCGGCACCATCCTCACCGCGCCGATCGCAGCGTCACGCCCGCCCACTTTAGGTCAAACTCGCCAGCACTATTCGATCTAGATCTAGCACCCACGATTAGTTCACTTATCGTCGAAGGGGTACGCGTCCAGGATCATGTGATCGATCAGATCCAACGCCCCACAGCCGCAATCCACGCGAAGCGGTACCCGCGAATAGCAACGCGCCGCGTGTCATCTATTAGGTTTAGGAACAGATTTGAATCTGATTTATTTGCAAACTTCAAACCCTTATAACTTGAGATCTACGCGTCCAAAAATTACAAATTTTATATCAATGGATTCAGGAGAGCAAGCCCTAGCCAATCACGCCCTTGGTTTAGCAAATAGTATCTGTTAGTTTGCTTGATTTTGCAGATTCTTTTGTGAGCTTGTTTAGAATATAAAAATGGTTTAAAATTGATTTTAGGGTTAAAATCTTTGCAAAATGGTTTGTTGTGACCTTACTGACCCTAGGAACCAACCCCTGGCGTTAAAAATGATTTTGGTAAAATTTAGGTTGAATTATTTGACTTAGCCATTTTCTAGCCAAATAAAATTATTGATTTTATTATGGAAATGTTTTTGCAAAGAAAACTTTGGGAAAATGTTTTGGACCAAACCTACTGACCCAAAACACCAAGCTTTGCAAATGACAACTCACTTGGTGAGAAACATAAAGTTTTGCTTTGATAAGAATATTTTTCACCACATGAAATGATGGTTGGATTTAAAAAAAATGGTTTATGGACTAAAGCCTTTTGCAAATGACTTTGCCATCTTGGATACATGACCAATGTGGACCTTACAAAGTTATAAGCCTAGTGGAGACCTCCCTTGTGAATAAAACCATCTTAAGCATGTTCCCATGCATGACTTAGAATCCATTGCTTGTGTGTGTGAAATGTTGTTTGAATATTGGTTTGGAATGCTACTTGATAATATGATTGTTTGATTGATTGTAGTGAAATTAGCAAAGTGTGATACTAGTAAGATCAAGGAGTAAACCCTCATTCCCTACCAAAAAGGCAAGTTACACTATCATACAAATGCCCTACTATTTTCATTATACTTAGTGGATTATGAAAACATGCATGAAAAAGACTTCTGTATACTTATGCTATGCTAAATCCTAATAGGATTCCCTATACACTCCTTAGTGAAATATTGTAGTGGTTCATGCTTAGCCATGCTTTACTTTGAAAAGAGATACATGTTGAGATTTTACAATGGTTGAGAAAAGGACTTATGTTTTACATAATAAAACAAGGACTCAATGAACCACCTAGGTGGTGGATACTTTAAGTTTTGGAGAAGGTGGAAACAAAAGGAACCATGTCTATGGGAATCACTTTGTGTTGTGCTCCAAAAGAAAACCACCTAGGAAACTTAGATATTGAACATGTTTCTCCAATTGTGTCTTTCGTGTGCAACCACATGCTATTATGGCTCTGGCTTAGTCAACTATATTAGGAAGACCCATACATTGTCTTTAGTTACCGGACATGGGGATCTGGAATGCTTCATGGGGGCTGAAGACAAGCTAGAAATGATGTATGGGAGGACCTTTTGGAAAGACTTCGTCACACTCTCAGTCTGCCGGTACTCCATCTTGGCGAGCACTAATCTAGTAGGCCACTGGTGGCAAAAGGATGGGATTGTGTCATGTGGGTAAAGTGTACTCCTTCTGCAGAAGTTAATAAAATCTAAGTACTTAGCCGTGTCCCCGGTTATGGACAATACTGAGCAACTAAAGTTTGAACTATGGGAGATCTCGACATTCTAACTTCTAAAATAAAAACTTGATGCCCTTGTGTGTCTACCAAGGAATTCAAAGAGATTTTGTTAAAGCATGTTGTACTTGGGGTTACCAAGGAACTCATGAGATTTTAAAGCTTGTTGCACTTGGGGTTACCAAGTGGCTCAAGAAATTTTGACAAGGACTTGAACACTTGAGTTTCTACCAAGGAGTTCAAGGGATTCTTGGAAAAGAGATTTGACAAAGGACTAAAACCATTTTTGAAAAGATAGGATAAAATATTGCTTTGTGCAAATAAGCCTTAAACTCTACTTAGCCTAATATGCATGTATTGATAGGATCCACTCTTATTATACATAGAAGTGAAGCTTGCCAATACAATTCAAATGTATTGACCCATGGTCTGTAACTTGTAATGTTGCAGTTGATTGTTTTAAGTGAAGATTGTTTGATTGACTAGGACTACAAAGTCTACAACCAACATCTGCCTGTGGCATTTTGAAGATGAAGGACCCATACTTATAGTTATTCCGCTGCAATGTAATGTAATAGCCAAATGAGCTATGTATGATGTAATAAAACTATGTTATTCCTGGTTATAAATTCATATTATGACCTTTGTATCTCGATATTACATCTTAAACTGTGGATGCTAGCTATTGATCCAGGGACTAGCATTGTAAACACAGGAGGAATCTACCTTATTAAAGGTTGGGACCTCTACAGACCGCCATCCAACTGCATCCATGAATAGAAGTCCACCTTCAGGTTATCATCCGAACCCCCTCCAGTATTAAGTTGCAAGCAACAGACAACCTCTTTAAGCAAAGTGTGTAAGGTAAACAATCCACTTGTTCCATGAATAAGAGACTGTTGTTTTCTCCCTAGTAGGAATAGCACATCTACAACCGAAGAGATTTCTATCACTTCCCTTGGAAACTAGAGGCATGAACCCACTATCGAGCATAAATACCCCCTCTTCGAGTCACTAGCAACTACTCGGCCAAGATAGATACTAACAACGGAGAGCATGCAAGATCACAAACAACATAGACATGATAGAATCATAAAGATAAAACCATTAATCAATCTGGCATAGTAATCTCAATATCCATCGGATCCCCGCAAACACAACATGCATGATTACAAATAGATTAGATCTTGATCATGAACGGAGCTCACAAGATCTATACATGAAAGCACAAAGGAGGAGATACAACCATCTAGCTACTACATGGACCCATAGTCCAAGGTGGAACTACTCACGCATCATACCAGAGAGAAGGCCTCCAGGATGACATCCCCTCTGGCAGGGTGCTGGGAAGAACTTCAGACCCCCCCCGATCTAGGGACGATGGTGGCGGCAGCTATAGAAGGTTTCGTGGAATATTGATCGGGTACTTGGGGTTTCTGCATCGGGGGCTTCTTATAGGCGAAGAGGCGAGGCTTCATATAGCCATCTAGCTACTACATGGACCCGTAGTCCAAGGTGGAACTACTCACGCTTAATACCGAAGGCTAGCATGATGAAGAAGAAGGCCTCCGGGATGATCTCCCCTCCGGCAGGGTGCCAGGAAGTGCTTTAGATCCCCCCGATCTAGGGACGATGGTGGCAGCGGCTATAGATGGTTTCATGGAATATTGATCGGGTGGTTAGGGTTTAGGCATCGGGGGCTTATTATAGGCGAAGAGGCGAGGCTGGGAGGCGTCCAGGGGGCCCACACCCTACCCAGGCATGGGGCAGGGCCCACCCGCGCCTAGGGGGGTCTGGCCGCCCTGGTTCGCGTCTCTGACTCGTCTTATGGATTCGTGTCCCTCACGGTAAAATATTGACTTTGGCTTTTGTCCCGTCCAATTCCAGGAATATTGATTTTCTGCCTTTCTGGAACCAAAAGCAGAAGAAAACAAACAACAGGCACTGTGGAAACTTGTTAATAGGTTAGTTCCAGAAAAGATATAAAAACACCTAAAATTGTAGACAAAGCAAATCAAAGTAGATACTAAACAAGCATGGAGCATCAAAAATTATAGATACATTTCCGACGTATCAAGCATCCCCAAGCTTAACTCCTGCTCGTCCTCGAGTAGGTAAGTGATAAAAAGAATAATTTTGAGGTGACATGCACCATCAAAACCAAGATCAAACCATTTGCAAGCATTGAAAGCTGGGATCAAAGAACTCTAAACATTTGCATGAAAGATGGAGTTCTCACAATAGGACATAGTAACTATGCATGCGACATGACAGGCTACAAACAAAGATTATGAATAACATGCATTGAAAAACGTTTGTTTGTTTCACATACAGAAAACATAGCATAGTGGCAATCATCTTGTCCCTCATAGAGTAGAAATAAATGCATAGGACACCTTCAAAGTTCACAAGGGTGACTAGAAACAAGTAGCTCAAGAACAAGTAATATCACAATATGCATCAATCAATAAGCTTTGGAACACTGCACACAGAATGAAAACTATGCTCTCTTAATTGTGCCTAAAGGTAGAAGGTGGATACTCAAATAATGGTGGAAGAAAGGCCTTTCATAAAGGAAGCATGGATTTCAAGTTTCAAAAAGAGCTTCCAAGAATTATGGTACTTGTTAGATTTCAGCCCTCATTACCCCTATCATAAGCATCTTGAAGTCATTAAGGTTAAAGTGAACAAATATGGAGTATATGCTTGACGAAGTATAAGTTGGCAATCTCAAGTCCCTTGAATACGAGGACCACACCTCATGCTACTCAACTTCAGCCACCTGTAAGTTCTTGTCATTATAAGTATATGCATATCATAGAGAACCGCCAACAGGGTACCCCTTGCACATGGTACATGAGATATCCCATAACCAAAATGACAAGGCAAGCAGACAATGAGCATCTCAGCGATCTTTTTATTTACTATATGCATAGCTTTTTATTAAGGATGCTTCATAGATAGCTTACTATGGTGATGCTGCAAGTTTCCACCATGATTAGGCATGGCTTAGGCTAGTGGCCCAGGCGTTTCTCTAACACAAAATACAAACTCCATGGACTTACAAGTTCCCTCTTTATTTCATACCGGTGACATCCATAAACAAAAGAGCATGATATCAACTCAGTACAAAGTACAAGTACAATGTTGAAAATGTTCCTCGTGACAGCACGATTCTGCTAATTCCAACGTATAAGTGCAAGCATATACAACATAGATGACACAATGGTTCAAGTTTATTAGGGGCAAATAATATCAAGTGTGCCATCAAGTTTGTGAGGGATTTAATCACTAAATTTTCACATAACAAAATAGTTTTTAATTGGAAGATAGCTAAAAACAAGAATATACTTGGAATGGTGTAACACACCATGCATAGGAGTTTATAGTGGACAATTTGGAAAAACTTGGTTTCTTGGGAGTTGGAAGCATGAGTAGAGTTTACTCATACAAGTGGAGGCTAGCAAAAGACTGGGAGCAACCAACTAAGAGAGCATAATAGCCATAATCATGCAGAGCAACAAAGCATTACTAATCGAAGCATAGAGTGGTACTACAAGTCAAGGACTAAATGATCATAGAGGCTATGGTGACTTGTCATAGTCATAACATGGTGTAAGCATGACAAAGCATCAAAGGAGAATACCACAATACTATGCTTTTGCATGCTAAAACAACGCATAATTTCTTCAAGGCACACTAAGCAATCCCAATTGTTTGGAACAATACATGCTACAACAATAATCACTAAGCATAAGGTTAAATCAACACCTAGCATGTAATGCTAAAGTCTAAGTCACAGTCAATGCAAGCTCCTCTTGCACTTACAAGCAAGAACTTACTACTCATTTCCAACACCAAGCAAATTATTTGCATGCAACACAACGATAACGGGGGTCCAAACTACTTTATTCAAGCAAACTAAACAACCTAAGAAAAGAAAACGAAAACTAAGATTCTCCAAGAACAACACAACTGTGTATGAAATAATAAAAACGAAGTGTCTAGATAGACCTGAGCTTTTTATTGATGAAGAAGGGGATGCCTTGGGCATCCCCAAGCTTTGACGTTTGTACCTCTTGGATATTTCTTGGGGTGACACCGGGGTGGCATCCCCTAGCTTGAGCTTTTTTCCATTCTTCATCTCATTACATCATTCTCTCTCTACACCTGAAATTTTCCTTCATACAAAACTTCACACAATCTTCATTAGCAACATTAGTTTATTCAAAAGATATTAGACCTCTGGCAAAGCTTTGGAACAACAAGACTTTTCACTAAAAACACAAGATACTATAGAAACTCCTTCAAAAAGCTCAATTCACCTAAAGAGAACTCAAAAAGGAATCAATAAGAAGCAAATGCAAATAATGGCAGAAATCTGTCAAAACAGACTAGCAGGTAGAAATCGATTTTTTCGAACGCCTTATGTTGCTCAAATAAAAAAGTGCTGAACTAACGAAAGTTATCTAACATACTGGGGGATTTATTAGTAAATTTTCAGCTCAATCCGAGTTACATAGACTCCTCACGTATTTTTATGGTGGAGGATAGAAATCTGTTTTCGGACATCAACTCCCCAAATCTTACTTCCCTCTCATTAGAGGTCATTCTTGGCACAAAAAGCAATCAAAAAGGATAAGGAGAGGTCATTACTGAAGTAATAACTTCCAAGACTCAAGAAACTCTTGGGTTATGTCCCAACAATTACTTTTCTTTAATGCATTTAAGTTAGGCACAAGAAGCAAGAAGAATCAAGTATTTTCAAATGAAGAAGAATTACCCCTCTTGTTCTTTACTTTGTTACCTTTATTCTTCTTGTAACTTGGGGGAGTTGATACGTCCAATTTGCATCACCATTTTATATCATAATTTGCCTCTATTCATTGATATATGTCTTATTATGAGGTATTACTTATGTCTCTTCCACTATGTTTGCATGTTGGATGATTCTTGAAGGATGGACTGCCAGAGTATGGATTCTGATGGAAAAAGAGGTGTTTTGATGCAATTTCGTGAAGATCAGAAAAATACCAGAAAAATATGGGAAAATTATATTTTCCCGAAAGACCCAGGAAGCCAGAAGGGGAGGCGAAGAAGGGCCATAGGGGGCCCACACACCTTAGGCGCGGGCCCACCTTGCCCCGCGCCTAGGGCAGGTGTGGCCCACCTACCCAGCCTCCGACTCCGCCCTCTCGCCTATATCTTCCTTACAGAACCCTAACACCACCGGAGCGACCACAAATATATTTCCACCGCCTCTGCAGGGCGGAAAACACCAAGAGAGAAAGATCTCTCCGACAGACAGATTTCTGCTGGGGGAATTCCTTCCCAGAGAGGGGAGATCATCGCCATCAACACTGTCATCAAGCTAGACTTCATCAGGATCATCATCATCCACACCATCATCTCCACCAGCACCATCATCACCACTCCGTCCCGCTATAACAATTGTGTTGGATATTGCTTTAGTTCTTAGGGGAAACTTTCCCGGTGTTAATTACTATTGTAGTTGATGCTTGTGAGTGGAACCATTGGATTATTGTTTATGTTCAGATTGTTATCCATCACCATATCATTTTTGATCTTGATCCATATGATGTCTTGTGAGTAGTTCGTTTAGTTCTTGAGGACATGGGAGAAGTCATGTTGTTATTAGTGGATTTGTGTTGAGTTATTATTCGATGGTTTAGTATTTAAGTCGTGGTGCTATTATTCTAGTGGTGTCATGTGAACATTGACTACATGATACTTCACCATTTATGGGCCTAGGGGAATGCATTGTGTATTTTCTACTAATTGTGGGGTTGCCGGAGTGACAGAAACGTGAACCCCTATTAGGACACCTTTGCACAAGGGAACGTAGGATCTCAAAATTTAAGGCTGTGGTTAGGTTTATATCTTAATTACTTTCCTATAGTTGCAGATGCTTGCAGGGGGTTTAATCACAAGTATGTATTAGTCCAAGTAAGGTTGGTACATTAGCACAGGTTCACCCACATAACACTTACAACACCAAAGAAGAGTACTCAACTATTTGAAGCGAAAGCAGTTGACAGAATTCCCGTGTGTCCTCGAGAACGTTTGGTCTTTATAAGTATTTCCACCAGCTTGTCCTTTGCTAAGAAAGGATTGGGCCACTAATACGTTGGAAACGTATCTATAATTTTTGATGCTTCATGCTTGTTTAGTATCTACTTTGCTTTACTTGTCCACACTTTGAGGTGCTTTTTACATGTTTTCTGGTACTAACCTATTAACAAGTTGCAACAATGCCAGATGCATGTTTTCTGTTGTTTTTGGTTTCAGAAAAGTTAGTAAAGAAATATTCTCGGAATTGTACGGGACATACGCCAAAGTCAATAACTTTACGTGGGGAACAAGAAGTCAAGATGAGAGTCGGAGGGGCCGGTCAGGGGGCCAGACCCACCCCAGGCGTGGGGACAGATGGGCCCGCGCCTGGCTAGGGTTTGGTGGCCCTGTCCGCCTCCTGGTCTCGCCCCTTCGCCTATAAGAAGCCCCCGATGCAGAAACCCTGAGTACCTGATTAGAAATCCACGAAACCGTTTATAGCCGCCGCCACCATCATCCCTAGATCGGGGGGATCTAAATCTCTTTCCGGCACCCTGCCGGAGGGGAGATCATCCCGGAGGCCTTCTCTCCGGTATGATTCGTGAGTAGTTCCACCTTGGACTATGGGTCCATGTAGTATCTAGATGGTTGTATCTCCTCCTTTGTGCTTTCATGTATAGATCTTGTGAGCTCCGTTCATGATCAAGATATAATCTATTTGTAATCATGCATGTTGTGTTTGCGGGGATCCGACGGATATTGAGATTATTATGTTGGTTTGATTAATGGTTTTATATTTATGATTCTATCATGTCTGTGTTGTTTGTGATCTTGCATGCTCTCTGTTGCTAGTGGTTATCTTGGCCAAGTAGTTGCTAGTGATTCCAAGAGGGATTATTTATGCTCGATAGTGGGTTCATGCCTCTAGTTCCAAAGGGAAGTGACAATAATCTCTTCGGTTGTAGATGTGTTGTTGCTACTAGGGAGAAAACAACGGTCTCTTGTTCATGGAACATGTGGACTGTTTACCTTACACACATTGCTTAAAGCAGTTGTCTGTTGCTTGCAACTTAATACTGGAGGGGGTTCGGATGATAACCTGAAGGTGGACTTCTAGTCGTAGATGCAGTTGGATGACGGTCTATGTATATTTTTGTATTGCCCAATCAACCTCATGGGATCTTTCTGACTAGTAATTGCATTGTTATGCCTTGCTCAGTTCTTGTCAATTGCCCAGCTGTAATTTGTTTACCCTTCATGCCATGTTGTTTATCTAAGGAGAGCACCTCTAGTGAACTATGGACCCCGGTCCAATCTTTACCATTGATACATCTTCCACTGTTACTTGTTTATTTGCTGCAAACCATTACCTTCCACACCATACGTTTAATCCTTTGTTACAGCAAACCGGTGAGCTTCACAACCTCACTGTTCGTTGGGGAAAAGTCTTGAGTTTGTGTTGTGCAGGTCTCCGCGTTGCTTGCAACACATGTGTGACGTTTCCTTCCTCCTTCTGGTTAGATAACCTCGGTCTCTACTGAGGGAAGACTTGTTGCTTGCTGCTTCACACCTTGCTCTTGGGGTTTCCAACGAAGTGCTCCACGTCAGCACCATCAGCCACTTGTTGTGTTTGTTCTTTGTCTTTATTACTTGAACTTTGTTTTGTTGCTTTATCAGAAAACCACTAAAAATACGTTTGCTAAGTATTTACAGAGATTTCCTGCTCCATACCACTAGTCAACACCTTCTGCTCCTCGTTGGGATCGACACTCCTATTTATCGGAAGTACTGTGATACACCCCCTATACTTGTGTGTCATCAAGACTATTTTCTGGCGCCGTTGCCAGGGAGTGAAGCGCTATTAAAGAGTGGAACTGGTAAAGGAAACTTCTACCGTGAGTATTTATTTTTGTTATTGCTCGTTACTTTGTTTCCAATATGGATAACCCACTTGGTTTTCTGTTTGGGAAAACTACTACCACTGCTAGGGTAGTAGATGAACCACCACCTGTTGAGATAGATCCTTTTAAGATACCTACAAGTATTGTTGATCGTGTTATGGATAATTATTATTTTGGGGATGGAACTGTCCAACCTGGTGATCATTTGCTTTTTTATCCATGAATTATGCGGGTTGTTTAAGTGTGCGGGTATCACAACTGAACAGGTGAAGAAGAAGTTACTCTCCATATCCTTGAAAGGGAGAGCTGAAGAATGGTATAATCTGTTGAAGAATGGAAAATCCATGGAATGGGAGGAAATGGCATCTCTCTTTTATTCTAAATTCTATCCTCCCAGTGAGATTCATAAGGATAGAAATCTGCTATATAACTTTTGGCCTCATGGTGGAGAGAGTACAACTCAAGCTTGGGGGAGATTGAAGTTACTAATGCTTAAATGTCCTATTCATGAACTCCCTAACAATATTATTATCAATAACTTTTATGCTAGGATTTCTCTTCATGATAAAGGTTTACTAGATGCTTCTTGTGATGGATCATTCACACGTATGAAGGAAGAAGCTAAATGGGATTTACTAGACCGTATTCAAGAGAACACTAAAGCTTGGGAGAATGACAAAGGAAGAATGTCAGATATAAACTATGATTATGAATGCATTAAATCTTTTATGAGAACTGATGACTTCCGTGATATTAGTAATGAGTTTGGTCTTGATCCTCAAGTTCTTGCCAACTATTTTAAGGCCTTTGCCTCTTACATATAAATCCCCAAAAATAAGTGGAATAAGTACCATGCACCTTATAAAGATGTTGTTAATCATGTTCCTGTTAGAAGTGCTGCATTTTGTACTACTAATCATATTGTGCCTGAGCCTTATGTTGAGAAAATGCATTTCCCAGCTAAGGTAAAGGAGTATTCTATGATAATTAGTGCAAATAATAAAGGTACTAAGAAAAATGTGGAGCTTGATGAGCAATTGAATGTTGAACCTGTGGTAGCTATTGTGAAAGATCTTGACGTTAGAAATATAGAGGATGAGCACATTGTGTTCTGTGAAGACGCTTCTAATATTACCACTCATCCTAGTAAGGCTAGAAAAGCTAGTGTTCCTGTGCTTTCTGTTAAAATTGGTGATCATTGCTACTATGGTTTATGTGATATTGGTGCTAGTTCTAGTGCTATTCCTTATGAGCTTTACAGGGAAATTATGCATGAAATTGTTCCTTGTGAGCTTGAGGACATTGATGTGGTTATTCACCTTGCTAATAAGGAGACCATTTTCCCTATTGGTATTGTAAGAGATGTGGACGTTCTTTGTGGTAAGATTAAATATCCTGCTAATTTTCTAGTGCTTAATTCAACAGCTAGCAAAACTTGTCCTATCATTTTTGGTAGACCTTTATTGAACACTTGTGGAGATATTATAGATTGTAAGAAGGAGAAAGTTTTAACTAAGTTTGATGGAGATTCTTATGAGTTTAACTTCTCCAAAAAAATTAAAGCTCCTTGTGAAAATAGCTTGCCTAATAAAGATTTCAGGATGGAACAACTTGCTTCTATTGATCTAGTTTATGACCTTGGACCTCTTTTTGGTGACTATAAGTATGCTCATTCTTATGATAAAGTTGTTGCCAGTGACTGTAACATCCCTAAAATCATGTTTTAAACTCATGCATATCATCCATGCATCCATGATCATATAAGTTTCATTTCAAACAAATCTTTTCAAAACAGAAGCATTTATGCTTATCATTTCATGTAAGTTGCTCTAGCCTTAGTGCTATCTTCCAATGAGAAGAGTACTTGTTTTGATTCAGTAAAGTTTGAAATTCAAACTTAGGCACCATCAAAAGTTTGAACAAAGTTTCAAAACAAAATAAGTAAATAAAACCAATATTATGCCTATTGTATATATCACATAAAGGCTTGGTTTTATTTTTATTTTCATTTGATCAAAGTGTTTTGAATAAACAGTAGTGTTTGACATACATTTGAGTGCAAGGTTTGCAGTATAAAAACCTAGATAAGATTTGAATTCAAACTCATTTGATTTGGATTTGAAAATCATTTCAAAAAATCAAAACAGAAAAAGAAAAGGATAAAAGAAATAGAAAAAGGCCAGCGCCACCTATCTGGCCCAACTACGAATCCAGCCCAGTAAGCCCACCCGGGTTCCCACTCTCTCTTTCTCACTCGCAGACAAACCCACTGAGTGACTGACGCCAGGACCCCACCTCCTTTCTGTTTTATTCGCTGACCAGTGGACCCTACGATCACGTCGTCGTCGTCGTCGTCAATCACGCGCGGCCGCGATGCTCGCTCCGCCGTTACTCGCCGCAGTCACTGCGGGCTTAATTGCCCTTGATTCTGCACTTAATCGCCGCCCTCCTTCTGCCTACATAAACCCCTCTGCACCGCGGCCATTTCCCCTCACCTAGCGCCACCTCTACGCCTGGTGCCGCATTGCCCTTGCGCCGCCGCAGACAGAGCAACTCCGGCGACGAATCTCAGTGAGTACAGACCGCCCCTCTGCCTCTAGTTCAAACCACTGTGACCAGCATGACCTTGCGAGTTCGCTAATGCCCTCCGTTTGCTTTCTCATGACCCAGAGCGACGTCTTCGTTCTCAACCGCGAGCACCTGAGCCGCCGCTCGACTCCGACGTGCGATTCAGGTAAAATGAGACCGCCCCTTGCCTCCCCTTTGGTACTGTCTTGTTTGCCAGCCCCTTGCGCATCTCCTAAACCATCTGGCTTGTGCTAGGTCGACGCAGAGCCTCGGCAACGTCTTCGACAGCAAGCAACTGACGCCGCCCGCAACTCTGACGAGCTCCAGCGACCATCTCCGTGCGCCCCTTGCCAAACCACCGCCACCTTGAGCATCAAGACGCGGCGTCTAGTAAGCCCTTCCCCGCCCGCCGCCGCCAGCGCCGCCACTGGATGGTCAAAGTGCTGAGCGCCGTTAGATCTAGATCTTGCGGATACGATAGAACGTGAGCGAAGCGGTAAGATTGGATCTGAACCACGCGATTAAGTTAGATCCAGCGGCTCAGAAGCGTGATCCAACGCGAAACGGTATCGGCCAATCAGATTAAGACGCGTGGCAGCAGTTTAGATTTAAAAACAGGATTTGAATCTATTAGATGTTTGATTTTGTTTTAGCTATAACTTTAGATTCCCACGTTAGAATTTGACAAATTTTATATCAATGGAATCAGGAGAACAAGCCCTTTCTAAATATGCAATGTGTTTAATTTTTTGCTTCTGTTAAAATGGTTTTATTTACAGAAACATGTGGAGGGCTATTTTGAGTATATGAATTGTTTGAGAAATGTTTTAAGGTTTAAATAAATGTTGTTTGGCAAGTTTTTAACTTGTTTATGAACCAGTACTGTACACTTTCTTTGTTGAGTTTTAAAAATCATCACATATCATATTGCATGCATTCATATATTTTTGTTTGTATATGTTTTGTATGTGATTTGTGGCTATGATTCTTTGTGTAGATTTTGGTGACAATAGTGATTGTGATTGTGAGGAGTGTAGCTACTCTCCAAACTACCAAGGCAAGTGGTGCTTCATGATATTTTTATCCCTATGTTTTCTACTAAGCATTAGAAATATTTTGCTAGTCTTGCATGCTATATTTTGCTAATATGCCATGTTGGGAAATCCTAGTAGTTGTAGAATTGCTAGAAATTTCTAAGTTAAGATGCTTATCTATGCCATGCTTAGCCTAGCTAGTAGCAACCAAGGGTTGGTGAAATATACATGCTATGATGAAAATATTTCTAAGTCTTTGGCCTTGTGTTTTGCCTAATAAAACAACTAAGTAAATAAAACACCTGGGTGGAATGGAAGGAATGGTTTATGTTGAGTGGTTATACAAGGCCCATTTCTATGGTTTACCTTGTATATCTCACTTGTGGAAAGCCACCCAAGAACAAAGAGATTTTAGAGGCCAAATGTTAAGAAGCTTCTAGTGCAGCAACTTGGCAATATGGGCTCTGCCTGGATCACATAGGTTGCTAGAACTTAGCCATTTGGATAGTTGGTGCTAGTGGGAATGATAGGTTGGAGCGTGTCCATTTGGTCTAAGGGAAGGCTTCTGAAAGGTCCCGTCTTGGTGAAAATCAAGTCTGGTGGGGAAAGTGCACAACCTCTGCAGATGGAAGAATCTAAGTACTTAGCCATGTCCCTGGAAAAGGACAACTTGAGCATCAAGACATGGAAGCTATCAAGAATCTCCTCATCCCAATTTCTAAGTAAAATCTTGTGGGTGAACAAGGGTGAAGGACCTCAATGTCTATTGGTGGTTCCTTGGGAAAAGTTTGACAAAGAAAAACTTAGTGATTTCAACTAATAGGCAAAACCTATTTTGAGCAAAGCAAGCCAAGCTACACTTAGCCAAATTGCATATAGTATCTAGTCCACCAAAATTATACTAAGGTATCACTTGCCAATACTATTCCAATGTATTGACCCACTGTGGCTGTAACTTGTGATGTTGCAGGTTACTCTGATGAGGACTAGGAGTCATGAGTCTACACTCAACATGTTTGCCTGTGGCACATGAAGATGAAGACTTTTATTTACTTACTTATTCAAATTCTTGTACTAGGCCTGTGGCCTTGGAGTTGTAAATACTATGTTTGTCTCTGGAATGACTGTAATAATGACCTTTGTTTCTGTGTACTTCATCTTAAACTGTGGATGCTAGCATTGATCCAGGGACTAGCATTGCAATCACAGGGATCCTTTTCCTTTATAAAGGAGGGATCTTACAGTGACAGTTATATTGTCAACTTTATTCAAAGTGCTACTGAAAGTTATTATGAGAGAGGGAAACATGGTTTTATGCATCTCAATAATGTCAAGTTTCCCCGTTTTATGTTGAAAGCTTTGAACTTGCATTTGTTTTGTCTTCCCATGCTAGTGGATTTTTGTTTCAACAATTAGTTATCTCATGATACCCCCATTCATAGGAAGTGGGTTAGACTCAAATGTGTTGGTTATTTGCTTCTTGATGCTCTTTTTCACTCCATATATATATCTCCTATGTGAGCATCTTTGAAGGTTTCAGGCCTAACTTAAAGGCATTAAAGAAAAGTACTTGTTGGGAGATAACCCAAGAGTTTGGTTGAGTCTTGGAAGTTATTACCTCAGTAATAACGCTCCTTATCATTTTTTTTTGGTTTTTGTGTCAAGTTCAACTACTTTTGAGAAATGGAGGAGTTGTGAACAGTGGTTGTCCTGGGACAGATTTTTGTGATGTATTGTAAAAAATCGTGAAGGAGCTAAGTACGTCGGATGGAGCTGTTTTTTTCTGAGCTTGTTCTCCAAGTTGTTACCCAACTTTCATTAGTTCTGCACTTTTTTATTTGAGCAACAGAAGGTTTCAAAAAAAACAATCTTTACCTGCTGGTCTGTTTTGACAGATTTCTGCTATCATTTGCATTTGCCTCTTATAGAAGCCTTTGTTTTGATGGATTTCAGTTGAAGTGTGCACCTGAAGGTTTATTGTTTTTGCTTACACTAATGTTGTCATTAAATTTTGTGTATTGCCTTGTGAGGAAAGTAAATTCCAAGAGAAGGGGAAAAGGAGTCTGCAGAGTTCGTCTTTGAATAGGTAAAAGTGGTGAAAATGGAAGGTTCGTGAAACCCCAATCTTTTTATATTTTTGATGTTTTTAATACATAAGAGAAGTTATGATCCGGATCAGAGGAGGAACCGGAGGACAGGGTGGCCAAACCCACCCCAGGTGCGGGCCCCAGCTGCCCCGCGCCTGGAGGGGGTGTGCCTCCCCCGAGCTCTGACTCCGCCTCGTTTTCGTATCAAAACCTTCCTTATGCATTGAAACTTCGTAATATATAACCCCCTGGATCCCCCGAGGTTCGTGCATCATGTTCTCGGCGTGTTTTCATTTCGATATGTTTCTGTAAGGAAAACTTCTCAAGTTTAGAGCACCATGGTCACCGCCAACGACAAAGGCAAGAAGTCTGTGGAGGAAGTAAAGTTGGAGGAACCAACCACCGCAGGATCAAGGGCAAGGAAATCTACTTTTGTAGGATCAATTAACAATGGACGTGCTTTTTATCATAACATGCAGGGGATCATAGCCTCAGTTCCAGACTTCAGATCCTGTCCTGAGGCAGTGAAAGCCCTTCGAACCACTAACGAGTTTTGTGATAAGTACCGTGCTTTGAGGATGAAGGTGGATATGCTTCAAGAGGAGAATGACAGGCTTCGTGAGATTCTAGAGGGTTTTATTACCCTAAACAAGAGAACACCACCACCACCAAAATAGTAATTCATGATCAGGTTTGGCATCCCCTTGGCTTGTTCCAAGCTTGGGGGGAGTGCCGCGGTATCACCACCATTATCTTTTATCTTTTACCTTTTTAGTGGATTCATATCTTTGGTAGAGAGGTTATCCTATAGTTTGGTTTGCATGTGGAAGTATCTCCCCTTTAGTTGATTATCTATGTATACCTTGGTGTGAGTGTCTTTATGGAATATTAATGAGAAGTCTCATCTTTTACTTTTTGCACTTATTATCTTAGTTTGCAATCTCTATTATATGATGGATCTTGTTGATCAGTATTGGAATCACTTTGGGATCATCAAGTGGATCTAAATTGGTTTTGGCAAACCGAGTTCTGGTCAGTAGCAATACTTTTTGAGGTTTGAAAGAAAAAGAGAAAAAGCTTACAGGTATTTTGTATCATTTATTTTCTTTTTTGTTGGCTCATAAGCTTAGTATTCTCTATTTAAGATCTTTTGTGTATTCAAGGAAGATTGCATGTTTGGATTTATTACTCGTATGTTTGCTTGTTTCTTTTAACTCTTTTGCTTGCTACCCAGCCTTGCTAGCCAAAAACTTGTTTTGAGAAGGCATACTTCCCATGTTTCCAATCCCTTTGAACCAAAACCTTTGCCATTTGTGTCCACCATATCTACCTAGTAGATTTTGCTATTCCAAGAAAATTCTCAAGCTTCATCTATCTTTCGAATTAAAAAGTATTTTGTTATGTGAAAACTAGTTAGTAAAGCTCTCACGAACTTGATGGCACACCTTATTTTCTTGCCCCTAATAGACTTGAACCATTGTGTCATCGAAGTTGTATATGCTTGCATCTATACGTTGGAATTAGCAGAACCGTGCTGTCACGGGGAACGCTTTCAACATTGCACTTGTACCTTGTACACAGTTGATATTGTGCTCTTTTGTCTATGGATGTCAATGGTGTGAAATAAAGAGGGAACTTGTAAGTCCATGGAGTCTTTATTTTGTGTTAGAAATGCCTAGGCCGCTAGCCTAAGCCATGCCTAATCATGGTGGAAACTTGCAGCATCACCATAGTGAGCTATCTATGAAGCATCCTCAATAAAAAACTATGCACATAGGAAATAAAAAGATCGTTGAGATGCTCATTGTCTGCTTGCCTTGTCATTTTGGTTATGGGATAGCTCCTGTACCATGTGCAAGGGGTACCCCGTTGGCGGTTCTCTATGATACGCATGTACTTACAATGACAAGAACTTACCAGTAAATGAAGTTGAGTAGCATGAGGAGTGGCCCTCATATTCAAGGGACATGAGATTGCCAACTTATATTTCGTCAAGCATATACTCCACATGTGTGCACTTTAACCTTAATCATCTCAAGATGCCTATGAAAGGGGCAATGAGGGCTCAAAGCTAGTAAGTACCATAATCTTTTGGAAGCTCTTTATGACTTGTAATCCCTGCTACCCTCTATGAAGGGACCTTTCTCCTATTTTCTAAGTTGAGTCAGTAAACCTACTTCCTATCTATCTCCAGCAAGCATTTGAGTTGTTGTGTTGCAGGCATTCATATGGTGATTTATTCAATCATGTTCTTTATCTTCCTTGTTTGCAAAAGACTCTTATCTATTGAGTATTACTTTGAAAGCCTTCATTGAAAAACCTTTTTGAGCAAAGAGTGCTCATGTTATAAAACTTCTACAAAAAGCTTTTTGTGAAACTATTTGCCAGCTGTTCTCTGACCAGGAACAAGAGTCTGCCAATTTCAATTATGATTTATCTTTATGCCTCTCTATTGTGGCTCCTGTAATTGTTGCAAGCTAAGTTATATAATGGTGAGTTGCTTTCTTCTATGAGTTGTGTAATGGTAAGTGTGATGCTTCTTGTCCGTATTCTTTTATCGACACTTCACTCCATAAACCTGTCGACAGTTTAGTGAGCTCAGTTTTCGCTTGGGGACAAGCGAAGGTCTAAGCTTGGGGGAGTTGATACGTCCAATTTGCATCACCATTCTATATCATAATTTGCCTCTATTCATTGATATATGTTTTATTAAGAGGTATTACTTATGTATTTTCCATTGTGTTTGCATGTTGGATGATTCTTGGAGGATGGACTACCGAAGTCTGGATTCTGATGGAAAAAGAGGTGTTTTGATGCAATTTCGCAAAGATCAGAAAAATACCAGAAAAATACCAGAAAAATATGGGAAAATTATATTTTCCCGAAAGACTCAGGAAGCCAGAAGGGGAGGCGAAGAAGGGCCATAGGGGGCCCACACCCTCCTAGGCGTGGGCCCACCTTGCCCCGCGCCTAGGGCAGGTGTGGCCCACCTGCCCGGCCTCCGACTCCGCCCTCTCGCCTATATCTTCCTTACGGAACCCTAACACCAAAGGAGCGACCACAGATAGATTTCCACCGCCTTTGCGGGGCGGAAAACACCGAGAGAGAAAGATCTCTCCGGTAGACAGATTTCTGTCAGGGGAATTCCTTCTCGGAGAGGGGAGATCATCACCATCAACACCGTCATCAAGCTAGACTTCATCTGGATCATCATAATCATCCACACCATCATCTCCACCAGCACCATCATCACCACTCCGTCCTGCTGTAACAATTGTGTTGGATATTGATTTAGTTCTTAGGGGAAACTTTCTCGGTGTTAATTACTATTGTAGTTGATGCTTGTGAGTGGAACCATTGGATTATTGTTTATGTTCAGATTGTTATCCATTACCATATCATCTTTGATCTTGATCCATATGATGTCTTATGAGTAGTTCGTTTAGTTCTTGAGGACATGGGAGAAGTCATGTTGTTATTAGTGGATTTGTGTTGAGTTATTATTCAATGGTTTAGTATTTAAGTTGTGGTGCTATTCTTCTAGTGGTGTCATGTGAACATCGACTACATGATACTTCACTATTTATGGGCCTAGGGGAATTCATTGTGTATTTGGATACTAATTGTGGGGTTGCCGGAGTGACAGAAACCTGAACCCCCGTTAGGACACCTTTGCACAAGGGAGCGTAGGATCTCAGAGTTTAAGGCAGTGGTTAGGTTTATATCTTAATTACTTCCCTGTAGTTGTGGATGCTTGCAGGGAGTTTAATCACAAGTATGTATTAGTCCAAGTAAGGTCGGTACATTAGCACAGGTTCACCCACACAACACTTACAACACCAAAGAAGAGTACTCAACTATTTGAAGCGAAAGCACTTGACAGAATTCCCATGTGTCCTCGAGAACGTTTGGTATTTATAAGTATTTCCACCGGCTTGTCCTTTGCTAAGAAAGGATTGGGCCACTTGTTGCCTTTGTTCTTTGTCTTTATTACTTGCACTTTGTTTTGTTGCTTTATCAGGAAATCACTAAAAATATGTTTGCTAAGTATTTATAGAGATTTCCTGCTCCATACCACTAGTCAACACCTTCTTCTCCTCGTTGGGATCGACACTCCTATTTATAGAAAGTACTGCGATACACCCCCTATACTTTTGGGTCATCACCCCCAAAGACTCAAAGAATCATAAATATCTTTAGGCATGAGACAAAATTCAGACATGATATCACAACGAGCATCAAAAAGTGTAGTATTTATAGAGACTTTGATTGTGGTAAACCACTTTGAAGGCTCAGAATTTATGGGAACATAATCATGGTAAGCCTTAAGCGTGTGATAGCAACTATTCATAGCAGCAATACTGGTCTCAAGAGTGTTCAACCAAGCAAAAATATTTGTGAAAGAGGAAACAGACTTGCCAGGTGTATCATAAATTGCAATCAACTTCTTTATGGCATCAAAAGCTTCATCCTTAGTACATTGAAAAATATCTTTCTCAACCACAGCATCCAAAGCATATCTATAATGAAGAGCAATACCGTGGTAAAAACTATTGATAACCATGCTAAGACTCATCTTAGGCTCATTTTCCCTTTGTAAAGTAGTGATTCTAGACCAAGCCTCTTTAAAACTCTCTTCACTTTTTTGCTTAAAAGTAAAGATCTCTTCCAAAGGTGTAATAGAGATTGGACCCAAACCAAACATGGCAGCAACTAGGGTAGGAACTATTTTTTTTTGTGTTTTTGAATAAAGAAAGCAAACCAAACTAAACTATTTTTTTTGGATTTTTTGAAAAGAGGCAAACAAAACCAAGAAAAAGAAACAAAGCAAACTAAAAACAAAGTAAAGAGAAAGGAAGTGGAAGACTCCCCTTGTGAAGACGTCCTTAGCCTCCCCGGAAACGGCGCCAGAAATAGCTTGATGGCTAACGTGCAGCCTGTTGGGAACCCCAAGAGGAAGGTGTGAAGCAGAACAACATCAAGTTTTCCCTCAGTAAGAAACCGAGGTTATCGAACCAGTAGGAGGAAGGAAACATCACATAGGTGTTGCAAACAATGCGGAGACCTGCACAACACAAACTCAAGACTTTGCCCCAACGAATCCGTGAGGTTGTCAAGCTCACCGGTTTGTTGTAACAAAGGATCAAACGTATGGTGTGGAAGGTAATGGTTTGCAGCAATTAAACAAGTAACAGTGGAAGATGTATCAATGGTAAATTGGACTGGGGTCCATAGTTCACTAGAGGAGCTCTCCTTAGATAAACAACATGGAATGAAGGGTAAACAAATTACAACAGGGCAATTGATAGGAACTGAGCATGGCATAACAATGCAATACCAGACAAAAAGATCCTATGAGATTCGATTGGGCAGTAGAACAATATACATAGACCGCCATCCAACTGCATCTATAACTAGAAGTCCACCTTTAGGTTATCATCCGAACCCCCTCCAGTATTAAGTTGCAAGCAACAGACAATTGCTTTAAGCAAAGTGTGTAAGGTAAACAATCCACTTCTTCCATGAACAAGAGACCGTTGTTTTCTCCCTAGTAGCAACAACACATCTACAACCGAAGAGATTTATGTCACTTCCCTTGGAAACTAGAGGCATGAACCCACTATCGAGCATAAATACCCCCTCTTGGAGTCACTAGCAACTACTCGTCCAAGATAGCTACTAACAACGGAGAGCATGCAAGATCACAAAGTACACATACATGATAGAATCATAAAGACAAAACCATTAATCAATCTGACATAGTAATCTCAATATCCATAGGATCCCCGCAAACACAACATGCATGATTACAAATAGATTAGATCTTGATCATGAACAGAGCTCACAAGATCTATACATGAACGCACAAAGGAGGAGATACAACCATCTAGCTACTACATGGACCCATAGTCCAAGGTGGAACTACTCACGCATCATACCGGAGAGAAGGCCTCCGGGATGATCTCCCCCTCGGTCTTTGGGAAGAACTTGGACCCCCGATCTAGGGACGACGGTGGCGGCAGCTACAGAAGATTTCGTAGAATATTGATCGGGTACTTAGGGTTTTTGCATCGGGGGCTTCTTATAGGCGAAGAGGCGAGGCTGGGAGGGGGCCAGGGGGCCCACACCCTACCCAGGCATGGGACAGGGCCCACCCGCACCTAGGGGGGTCTGGCCGCCCTGGTTTGTGTCTCTGTCTCGTCTTTTGGATTCTTGTCCCTCACGGTAAAATATTGACTTTGGCTTTTGTCCCGTCTAATTCCGAGAATATTGATTTTCTGCCTTTCTGGAACCAAAAACAGAAGAAAACAGGCAACTGGCACTGTGGCAACTTGTTAATAGGTTAGTTTCCACCTCAAAGTGTAGACAAAGCAAATCAAAGTAGATACTAAACAAGCATGTAGCATCAAAAATTATAGATACGTTTCCGACGTACCAGTCGTTAAAACTTCTGCCTCCTTTCCACGACTCCTAGTTTCTTTGGTGTGTTAGAAATATCGTTTCTTTGACTTTAATGTTGTGATTCCCATCATCAAACGTCATTATCTGTGCAGGAAAAAATAGAAAGAAAGGATTGCACACCCCTTTGATCATTAGGCATTATTGGCAGGGTTTAGAGAGATAATTCATCAAAAATATGAATAATATCCAGTTTAAATGTGAGTGTGGATGGCTATATTTCACAGCCATCAATGGTAATCCTACCAGGTCTGTTTACATTGGGAATACTTCTGGTTGGCAGCTAGGATATTTGGAGGAGGGTAGTAATCACAATAGTAACATTAAAGGCAAGAATGTGGTATGTGAAGAAGGATTTTCTTCTGGTTCTATGTCTTTTTAATCAAGAATGGCTCCTTTTCTAGGAAGAAATGAACAAGGTTGTAGTCAGGGTTGCTCTAATGACATGGAGGTTGATTCCCTAGCTCTTCTTAGCCACAAAATCTCTCTGTGGTGCATCAGGAGGTGATTCAGTCTTTGGCCTAGGAAAATGTTGAGAACATGGGTGTGTTGGAATTATGCCCTAGAGGCAATAATAAAGATGTTATTATTATAATTCTTGTTCATGATAAAGTTTATATTCCATGCTAGAATTGTATTAAGTAGAAACTTTAATACTTGTGTGGTTTGTGAACAACACCGTGTCCCTAGTACGCCTCTATGGACTAGCTCATTGATCAATGATGGTTAAGGTTTCCTAACCATAGACATGAGTTGTCAATTGATAATGAGATCATATCATTGGGAGAATGATATGATGGACAGACCCAAACTAAGCGAAGCAATTAGATCGTTTCATCGTGTTCATCTTTGCGAAGCTTTTCCTATGTCAAATATTGTATTCCTTAGACCATGAGATAATGCAACTCCTGACCGGAAGAAAGCTTTGAGGTCATAAAACGTCATCCTATGAGAGGGTGATCATAAAGGTGTCTCTCAGGTGATCGGAAAGTATCTGTTGGGTTGCATGTATCGAGATGGGATTTGTCCCTCCCAAGTCGGAGAGATATACTTGGCCCACTCGTGTCGATATCAACACCGCTTGCAAGAATGTGGTTAAGGAGTTAATCACAAAGTGATATCGACATATGAACGAGTAAAGTACTTCGTGAACGAGATTGAACTAGGTATGACGGTACCAACGATCGAATCTCGGGCAAGTAAAATATCGCGAGACGAAGGGAATGTATATATGAGGTTGATTGAATCCTGGCATCGTGGTTCATCCGATATGATCATCGATGAATGTGTGGGAGTCAATATGGGTGCCTGCACCCTGTTGATTATTGATAGAAGATCATGTCTGCATATTTTCGAACTCGCAGGGTCACACACTTAACGTATCTCGGCGCTAGGATAGATTGGATAATTGGTTTATGAATTTTTGTTCGGAGTCTCGGATGGGATCCGGGATATCACGAGAGGTTCCGGAATGGTCCGGAGAATAAGATTCATATAAGGCAGTGCAGTTTTTGGAGTTCGGAATTGTTCCGGGTTAATCGGTATTGTACCGGAAGCTTCTAGAACCTTCCGGAAGGGGACCAACGTGGCCCCACCTTACGGGAGGGGGCATGGGCCTATGAGGAAGTGTCCTGGACGCTTTGGGCCAGGGGCACAAGGCCCCATAGGGCCCAGCCGATCCTGGATAAGTTTAAACTCGTTTAAACTAGAGATAGGATTTCTAGATAAGGGAGAGTTTAAATTGTTTAAACTAGAGATAGGCTTGGAGGAGGGGCAAGGGCTGGCCGCCCCCCCTCTATATATAGAGGGGTGGTGCGCCCCCTCCCCACACACATCTTCCTACAAGCCCTAGCAGCCTTGCTACCTTCCTCTCTCCCTCCCGACTGTTTGTAGGCGAAGCCTGCGTGAAATTCTCCACCATATACACCACGCCGTCGTGTTGTAGATCCAATCTATCTCCACCATACTCTCTGGTCCGAGGAAGGAGGAGGCGTCGAGGTGCTGCGTGTGCATCTCACGGAGGCACCGCCACTTGTGGTGCTAGATCGGATCGGATCGCGAGGAGGCGAGAATGCGACTACATCACCCACGTTCCGACGAACGTTCATTGTCGAATCTTTAAGGGTATGAAGATCTAATCCAATCTCTCGTTGTTTGCATCTCCTAGATTAGATCTTGGCTTTCCCTCTGTTAAGCTTCGTAGAAAATTTTGATTTACTATGCCGCCAAACCCTTGATGTATCGAGCTAGATCTATGCGTAGATGTGTTTCACGAGTAGAACGAAACATGGTTGTTGCGGGCGTTGATGTTTTCTATTGCAAGCCTCTTGTTTGTGTTCTTCTTATGACGCGGGATAGTGAGATTAAAGCGGTCCAGGCCAACCTTACGCGACGTCGTTCGCGAGACCGGCTCTGCACTTGACGTGTGGCTTGTTCCACATGCGGTGGTGGATGTCGGTTCTCTCACTATAGTTGTCATGGGATTAACACGGAGTTTGGCAACCATAATATCACCGTTGTGGCTTTCCGTAGGTAAGAATCGTTCTTAGCATCTACTCCCATAAGCCACGTAAAACATGCAACAACAAAGTAGAGGCGTCTAACTTGTTTTTGCAGGGAGTGTTTTCTGTGATATGGTATGGCCCAAGATGTGATGTGTATATTGTATGCGATGATCATGTTTTGTAATGTTTCACGACTTGCATGTCGATGAGTACACAACCGGCAGGAGCCATATGGTTGTCTTTATAATTGTGTATGACCTGCGAGTCAACTTCTTATACGCCATGTAATAGCTTTACTTTATCGCTAAGTAGTTAGCAATAGTTGTAGTTGCTATTCGTGGTGGAGGCAATCATGGTGGAGTGATGGAGATCGTGCCGGAACGCACAAGATGGAGATCATTGCGCGAAGATTGGCTATACCATGTCACATAAAGTTATATGCATGTGATGTTTATCCCTTTATGTATCTTATTATGCTTAGATCGCGACGGTAGCATTATAAGATGATTCCTCACTTAAAGATCAAGATAAAAACTGTGTTCTCCCCAAGTATGCACCGTTGCGAAAGTTAAATGGTTTCCAAGCATCACGTGATGATCGGGTGCTATAGACTCTACGTTCACATACAACGGGTGCAAGCCAGTTTTGCACACGCGGAAATACTTGGGTCTAACTTGACGAGCCTAGCATGTACAGACATGGCCTCGGAACACAAGAACCGAAAGGTTAAGCATGAGTCATATGAATGATATGATCTACACTTCGTTGTCCACCATTGAAACCACATCTCTTCTCGTGATGATCGGATTAGGTGTGGTGAATTTGGATCGTGTTCACTAAACAACTTGAGGGATGTTGAATTTAGTGGGAGTTCATCTAGTAATTTGATTAAGTTGAACTATTTATCATGAACATAGTCTAAAATGTACTTGCAAATACTGTAGATCCAATGGCCAAGTCCAACTTCAACTTCAACGCGTTTTCTTTGAGAAAGAAAAGCTTAGAAACAATGGGTCTAACTTCACCAACTGGTTCGCAATCTAAGAATCATTCTGCGGCGGACAAAAGGACTATGTCCTTGGTAAAGCGTTAGGTGACCCCTGCTGCGCGGTGATGAGAAAGCTGTCATCGATCCGCAAAGATGATTATGGTGTGATTAAGAGCACCATGTTGTTTGCTATGGAACCGAGCTTCAAAATCGTTTTGAAACCTATCCGGGCCCTTTGAGATTCTCGAGAGCTGAAAACCATGTTTCAGACTCAAGCCCGCTCGAGAGATATGAGATCTCCGAGAAGTTCTTTAACCGCAAGATGGAGGAAGGGAGTTCCGTTAGTGAGCACGCCATAAATATGTCGGGCTACACTCAGCTTTGAGAAACTGGAATGCACGATTCGGAGGAGCTCAAGATTGACAGGTTCTGCAATCACTCCCTCCCGGCTACAAAAGTTTTGTAGTGACTCATAATCAGATTGGTTCCATCGATACGATCACCGAGCTCTTCGCAAAGTCAAGGCTGCGGAGTGGACATCAAGAAGGATAATCATGTGTTGATGGTCAAAAGCCCTCCTTTAAGAAAGGTAAGGAGCAAAGAAGCCCTTCAAGAAGGGCGGCAAGCGCAATGCCCTGCCGAGAAGAAGCTCAGTCTGGTCCTAAGCCGGACCTTGAGTGCTTCTATTGCAAGGACAGGGTCATTGGAGCGCAATCGTCCGAAGTACTTAGCGGACAAGAAGGCTGGCACCATCAAAGGTATATTTGATATACATGTTATTGATGTTTTCCTAACTAGCCCTCGTTGTAGTGCACGGGTATTTGATACGGTTCGGTTGCTAATATTTGTAACTCGAAACAGGAGCTACGGAATAGACGGCGGCTTACGAGGGATGAGGTGACGATGCGCGTTGGCAACGGATCAAGAGTTGATGTGATGGCCGTCGGCACGCTCTCCTTAGTTTTACCTTCGGGATTAGTTTTAAACCTTAATAAATGTTATTATGTGCCTGCGTTGAGCATGAACATTATTTCCGGATCATGTTTATTGCAAGACGGTTATTCATTTAAACCGGAGAATAATGGTTGTTCTATTTATATGAGTAACATCTTTTATGGTCATGCACCTCTTGTGAATGGTTTATTTCTTCTAAATCTCGAAAGGGATGAAACACACATCCATAACATTGAGGCTAAGAGATGCAAAGTAGATAGTGATAATACTACTTATTTGTGGCACTATCGTCTAGGTCATATTGGTGTAAAGCGCATGAATAAACTCCATTCTGATGGACTTTTGGAGTTAATCATTTGACACATGCGAACCATGCCTCATGGGCAAGATGATCAAAACCCCGTTCTCCGGTATGATGGAGCGAGCAACGGACTTGTTGGAAATCATACATACCGATGTATGCGGACCGATGAGTGTTTCGACGCGCGGTGGATATCGCTATTTTCTCACTTTTATCGATGACTTAAGTAGATATGGGTATATCTATTTAATGAAACATAAATCTGAAACGTTTGAAAAGTTCAAAGAATTTCAGAATGAAGTGGAGAACCATCGTAACAGAAAGATTAAGTTTCTACGACCCGATCGTGGGGGCGAATATTTGAGTTATGATTTTCTCACGCATCTTAAAGCAAGTGGAATCGTTTCACAACTCACGCCACCCGGAACACCACAACGCAATGGTGTGTCTAAACGCCGGAATCGAACCCTATTAGATATGGTCCGATCAATGATGTCTCTTACTGATTTGCCGTTATCATTTTGGGGTTATGCATTAGAAACCGCTGCATTCACTTTAAATAGGGCTCCATCTAAATCCGTTGAGACGACACCGTATGAACTGTGGTTTGGTGCTAAACCTAAGTTGTCGTTTCTTAAAGTTTGGGGATGCGAAGCTTACGTCAAGAAGTTGATGCCGGACAAGCTCGAACCCAAAGCGGAGAAATGCGTCTTCATAGGATACCCTAAGGAAACCATTGGGTATACCTTCTATCACAGAACCGAAGGCAAAGTGTTTGTCGCAAAGAACGGTTCCTTTCTTGAGAAGGAGTTTCTCTCGAAAGAAGTGAGTGGGAGGAAAGTAGAGCTAGACGAGGTTATTGAACCTTCTCTTGAATTGGAGTGTAGCGCAGCACCTGAAATTGTTCCAAGTCACCGTCACCAACAATAGAGGAAGCTAATGACAAGGATCATGAAGCTTCGGACGATGCTGCTACTGAACGTCGCAGGTCGACAAGGTCGCGTGCCCCTCCTGAGTGGTACGGCAACCCTGTCTTGACTGTCTTGTTGGTAGAAGACAGTGAACCTACGAACTATGAGGAAGCGATGATGAGCCCAGACTCTGAGAAATGGTGGAAGCCATGAAATCCATTGGGATCCATGAGCGAAAACCAAGTATGGACTTTGGTGGACCCTCCTAGAGACCGAAGGCCGTTGAGTGCAAATGGATTTTCAAGAAGAAAAGCGGACGGATGGTAATGTTACCGTCTATAAAGCACGGCTTGTCGCAAAAGGTTTTCGACAAGTTCAAGGTGTTGACTACGATGAGACTTTCTCTCCCGTAGCGATGTTTAAGTCCATTCGGATTTTATTAGCAATTGCTATGTTTCATGATTATGAAATATGGCAGATGGATGTCAAGACTGTTTTCCTCAATGGCAACATTGATGAAGAGTTGTATATGATGCAACCCGAAGGTTTTGTCGATCCTAAGGATGCTAGTAAAGTATGCAAACTTCAGCGTTCCATTTATGGACTGAAGCAAGCATCTCGGAGTTGGAACCTTCGTTTTGATCAAGTGATCAAGAGCTTTGTATTTGTTCCAAATTGCTACGAAGCTTGTATCTACAAGAAAGTGAGTGGGAGCTCGGTGACGTTTCTGCATCGTATGTGGATGACATATTGATTATCGGAAATGACATCAACATGCTTAACGATGTGAAGAGTTATTTGAACAAGTGTTTTTCAATGAAAGACCTAGGTGAAGCTGCTTATATATTGGGCATCAAAATCTATAAAGATAGACAAAGACGCCTGATAGCTTTAAGCCAGAGTGCATACCTAGACAAAGTTCTGAAAAGGTTCAGAATGGATAAGGCAAAGAAAGGTTCAGTGCCTATGTTGTCAGGTAAGATATTGAGCAAGGCTCAGTGTCCAGCTACGGTAAATGATAGGGAAGCTATGAGCAAAGTGCCTTATGCCTCAGCCATAGGTTCCATCATGTATGCCATGCTGTGTACTAGACCGGATGTGTCCAATGCTCTTAGTTTGACGAGCAGATATCAAAGTGATCCAGGAGTGGAACACTGTACAACCGTGAAGAACATCCTAAAGTACCTAAATAGAACTAAAGAAATGTTCTTAGTCTATGGGGTGATGAACAGCTTGTCGTAAAGGTTACGTCGACGCTAGTTTCGACAAACAAGGATGATTCCAAATCTCGAGACGTGATACGTTTATATTTTGAATGGAGGAGTGGAGTGGAGAAGCTGCAAGCAAAGCGTGATCGCGGGATCTACAGTAGAAGCGGAATACATGGCTGCTGCAGAAGCGTCAAGTGAAGGAGTTTGGATCAGAAACTTCATCACTGAGCTTGGCGTGGTTCCAAGTGCATCGGACCCACTGGAGATATTGTGTGACAACACTGGCGCCATAGCACTCGCTAAGGAACCAAGATATCATCCAAATACCAAGCATATCAACTGCAAGTTTCATATAATCTGAGATTATATAGCATATGGAGATCTGAAGATTAGCAAAGTACATACGGATCTGAATGTCGCAGATCCATTGACTAAACCTCTTCCACGTGTAAAACATGATCAACACCTCAGTGCCATGGGTGTGAGATTGTTGCCAAATGTAAACTAGATTATTGACTCTAGTGCAAGTGGGAGACTGTTGGAATTATGCCCTAGAGGCAATAATAAAGATGTTATTATTATAATTCTTGTTCATGATAAAGTTTATATTCCATGCTAGAATTGTATTAAGCGAAACTTTAATACTTGTGTGGTTTGTGAACAACACCGTGTCCCTAATGCGCCTCTATGGACTAGCTCATTGATCAATGATGGTTAAGGTTTCCTAACCATAGACATGAGTTGTCAATTGATAATGAGATCATATCATTGGGAGAATGATATGATGGATGCACCAAACTAAGCGAAGCAATTAGATCGTTCATCGTGTTCATCTTTGCGAAGCTTTTCCTATGTCAAATATTGTATTCCTTAGACCATGAGATAATGCAACTCCACTGTACGAAGAAAGCTTTGAGGTCATCAAACGTCATCCTATGAGAGGGTGATCATAAAGGTGTCTCTCGGTGATCGAAAAGTATCATTGGGTTGCATGTATCGAGATGGGATTTGTCCCTCCCAAGTCGGAGAGATATACTTCGGGCCCACTCGGCAATCGATATCAACACCGCTTGCAAGCATGTGGTTAAGGAGTTAATCACAAAGTGATATCGGATTACGGAACGAGTAAAGTACTTGCTGTGTACGAGATTGAACTAGGTATGACGGTACCAACGATCGAATCTCGGGCAAGTAAAATATCGCGAGACGAAGGGAATGTATATATGAGGTTGATTGAATCCTGGCATCGTGGTTCATCCGATATGATCATCGATGAATGTGTGGGAGTCAATATGGGTGCCCAGACCCCGCTGTTGATTATTGATAGAAGATCATGTCTGCATATTCTCGAACCGCAGGTCACACACTTGACGATCTCGACGCTAGGATAGATTGGATAATTGGTTTATGAATTTTGTTCGAGTCTCGGATGGGATCCGGGATATCACGAGAGGTTCGGAATGGTCCGAGAATAAGATTCATATAAGGCGGTGCAGTTTTGGAGTTCGAATTGTTCCGGGTTAATTGTATTGTACCGAAGCTTTAGAACCTTCCGGAAGGGACCAACGTGGCCCCACCTTCCGGGAGGGGAATGGGCCTATGAGGGAGTGTCCTGGCCGCTTTGGGCCAGGGCACAAGGCCCCATAGGGCCCACCGATCTGGATAAGTTTAAACTCGTTTAAACTAGAGATAGGATTTCTAGATAAGGAGAGTTTAAATTGTTTAAACTAGAGATAGGCTTGGAGGAGGGAAAGGGCTGGCCGCCCCCTCTATATAGAGGGTGGTGCGCCTCCCCACACACACCTTCCTCCAAGCCCTAGCAGCCTTGCTACCTTCCTCTCTCCTCCCATTGTTTGTAGGCGAAGCCTGCAGTGAAATTCTCCACCATATACACCACACCGTCGTGTTGTAGATCCAATCTATCTCTCCACCATACTCGCTGGTCCGAGGAAGGAGGAGACGTCGAGGTGCTGCACGTGTGCATCTCATGGAGGCACCGCCACTTATGGTGCTAGATCGGATCGGATCGCGAGGAGGAGAAGCGAGTACGACTACATCACCCACGTTAAACGAACGTTCATTGTCGAATCTTCAAGGGTATGAAGATCTAATCCAATCTCTCTCGTTGTTTGCATCTCCTAGATTAGATCTTGGCTTTCCCTCTGTTCGCTCGTAGAAAATTTTGATTTACTATGCCGCAAACCCTTCAGGTGATCGGGTATCCTGGAGGAGGATCCTAGATTTACCGCTTTTGTTAACAAGTTGGCTAGGTCGGTAGTGATAAGGCTTTTGATGTTCAAGAACAATATAAACACCCTAGATCCAATTCAAGAAGGTGTGGAAGCACATGAATCGGATGATGATGTTTTAGTGAAGAACTGGTGATGCAAGCAATGAACAACGGTGGATTTTGGTGATAGCGAGTTAGAGGATGGAGCCGAGTCGACAAAATTGATGAATTCATTGATGATGCTATGCTAGGTCTTCTTTGCACTGCACTTATCTCAAGAACATAGAGCGTTGGTGATTCCTCGTGGATGGTTCTCAACGAGATTGATTCTACTCAAGAGGAGATGGAGGATAGACACATTGTTGCTGAAGATGTTCCAATCAGAGCTAGCTCAAGAATTGTTGATCAACCTAGGGGCATATGAGGATGGAGCAGAGGGCAGGTAATCAAGCTGATGCTAGAAATCTTGAAGGTATTAATCTTAATTATGTTAACTCCTTTGTAGTTTTAGATGCTGATGATGTTTTTTAATAGAGTTTTGGAGATGGGTGTTAATCCTAACTCTTTTGATCTTGAGAAAGTTAATATTTTGCAAGATTTAGAAATTGCTAGGCATAAGTTAGCTAATAAACGTGACAATTTTTGGATAATTTTCCTGAGCATGATAATTAGTTTATGTTGTTGGATGTTGGGGATAAAGAGGAAGATTTGGATGGTTTTACTCCTGTTATTTCAAGAAAAGCAGGAAAAAGCAGGGCAGTTTGTAAGGTGAGTATTGGAAAAGCACAATCCCAATCTGGTGCTTCTTCCAGAGGAGCACAATCTTCAGTTAGTGTTGCCTCAGTGAAAGTTCACAATGACCACCCTTTGAGTGGCATTGTGACTGGAACCAGGGTGCGAAAAATACCCAAAATTTCAATGATTGGTGCCAGCTTAAATTGCAGGAGTGTGGGCAATAAAGGTATGAGTGTGTTCTTGACTGATCTTATCAAGGAGCAGTGTTTAGATTTTGTGGGATTGCAAGAAACTATTAAGAAAGATTACTCTCAGTCTTTTTTCAGGAAAATTGATCCTTTGGATTGATTTTCCTGGAAATGGATTGCTTCTGTTGGTAGATCTGGTGGCATTTTAGGAGGGTTCAATAAAGATAGGTTCGATGTTATTAGCTCAGATACAGGTAGTTTTTTTGTAAAGGTGGATTTGATTGATTTGAAGATTCAGAGCAGGTGGAGTTTAGTTATTGTTTATGGGGCAGCACAAGAGAAGGATAAAGAAGATTTCTTAGTGGAGTTAGGGGATATTTGTAGAAACCAACAACTACCTTTGTTGGTTGGTGGAGACTTCAATATCCTTAGATTTTCAACTGAGAAAAATAAGTATGGTAAGCTTGGCAATTGGTCTGATATTTTCAACTCTATCATTAACACTTGTGAGTTGAGGGAGATTATTATGTCTGGAGGCAACTACACTTGGTCCAATAATCAAGCTGTTCCAACCTTGGAGAAACTTGATAGATTTTTGATGAGTTGAGACCGGGAGTTGTTGTTTCCTTTAACAACTGTGCATAAATTGACCAGGGATATTTCTGATCACAATAATATTATCCTTGACACTATGGAAGGGAGGGAAAAGAAGTGTAGGGAATTCAGATTTGGTAATAGATGGCTTAAATAGGAAACTTTCCTTTTGAGAGTTTCAAAAATATGGTTTCAACCTGTTAGATCTAAGAACAGTCTGGATCTTGTTTAGAAAAATCTGAAGAAAGTTAGGAATGATTTGAAAGGCTGGGGTGCACATCTGAGAGGTCAAAACATCCAGAAGAATAAAAGGCTGTTGAATGAGCTTGCCGAGTTGGAAAAGTTGGAAGAGGAAGCCTTGCTAGATGATGAACAAAAAGTGAGGAAGAATGTTGTCCAAGAGGAGATTCTGGGAATCCTTGTTGATGAGGAAGCTTATTGGCATCAATGTTCCAGTGAGAAATGGCTGCTTCAGGGGGATAGTAATACTGAATTCTTCCATAGAGTGGTCAATGGTAGGAAAAGGAAAAGTACCATTTTCTCTTCGAAGAGTGAGCTGGGGATTATTTAGGGGACTCCATCTTTAGTTAAGCATGCTATAGACTATTACATATCTCTTTTTGGTCATGTATCTGCTACAAATGTTAGGCTGGCTGCTCATGTGTGGAAACCTTGTGAGGTTTTGTCTGATGAAGATAGAGAGATGATGGACAAGAAATTTTCTGAAGAGGAGATCAAAGAATTAATTGACTTGATGGAAAAGAATAAAGCTCCTAGACCTGATGGTTTCCCAATTGAGTTTTTTTAACACTGCTGGTGAATAAACAAGTATGATATCTTGGTGTTGTTTGGAGACTTCTATGATCACAAGATAGAGTTGGCCAATATCAATTATGGGGTGATCCATCTGATTCCTAAGAGTTATGAGGCTGATGTTATTCAAAATTTCAGGCCCATCTGTCTGCTCCAGGTTCTCTTCAAGATTTTTACAAAAACTCTCACTCTTAGAGCTGAGTCAGTTATGCACAAGCTGATTGATGTTTGTCAAAATGCATTTATTAAAGGTAGATACATTGCTGATGGGTTACTTTGTTGCATGAGGTGTTGAGAGAAACAAAAGTTAGGAAGCGGCATGGTGTGATTTTGAAGATTGATTTTCAAAAAGCCTGTGATAAGGTGAACTAGGATTTCTTGCTAGATTGCTGCAAACAACAAGGATGTAGAGTTAGATGGCTGGAGTGGATTAAGCAAGTTATCTCTCGAGGCACTATGAGTGTGAAAGTCAATGATGTTGTGGGACCATATTTTTGCAGTTATAAGGGAGTAAGACAAGGAGATCCTTTTGCTCCTTTCATGTTCAATATGGCTGCCAACAGTCTTGCTAAGATGATTTCCTCTGCGTTGCAAAATGGGTTGTTTATGGGTTTGGTGGATCATTTTGTCCCGAATGAGATTGCTATTTTGCATTATGCTGATGATATCATCTTGATGATCAAAGATGATCTTGAAGGAGCTAGAAATCTTAAATCCTGTTGTACATTTTTAAGCTATGTTAGGCCTAAAAACTAACTTTGATAAAAGTGAGTTTTTGTTAGTATCTCCTGATGATGATAAGGCTCTCATTTATGCTGAGCTTTTCAACTGCCAACAAGGTTCCTGGCCTATTAAATATCTGGGTGCTCCTGTTAGTGCTAGAAGAATTACTGTGATAGAGATGGGTTTCCTCAAAGAAAAATTGGTTAAAAATCTAGGAGGTTGTATGGGTGGAGCTATGTCTAGTGGTGGAAGGGTGACAAAGATTAATGCTTGTCTCACTGGAGTGGCTATCTATCCCATGTCAATGTGTATCATGCACAAAACTAATATTGAGGAGATGAATAAACCAATAAGATCTTTCTTTTGGGATGATTGTGCTAATAAAAAGAAAGTATCACATGGTGAAGTGGAAATATATTTGTAGACCTAAGGAGAAAGGTGGCTTGGGGATAAATTTTTTGACTAGATTCAACTTGAGTCTTATGTGCAAATGGTGGTGGAAGTTGGAGAATGGTAATGGTCCTTGGCAAGATTTTATGAGGAAAAAGTATATGAAGAATAAGGGGGTATTTGATTCCAGACATAGACCTGGTGATTCTGCCTTTTGGGCAGATATGCTCAAGTGAAGAGCTTGTATTTGTGTGGGAGGAGAATGGTGGTTGGTAATGGTAAAAGAACCAGCTTCTGGGGGGATGCATGGTGTGGCCATGGTCCCCTGAAAGAAAAGTTTCATGAGCTGTTTGACCTTTGCAATGAACAGTTCATTCTGGTTGTTGATGCTGCCAGGCTAGGATGGAGATTCACTTTTAGGAGATGGTTGTTAGCAGGGCTTCAGGAACATATGGGTGGGCTTATGAATTTTCTTATCAACGTCAATCTTTCTGAGGAGGAAGACAACCCTTTTGGGAAGTTTTCAAAAAATGGTGTTTTCACTATCAAATCCTTGTACAAGTTTATGTGCAGTTCTGGGCTTGATAGATCCTTGAGACATCTGTGGAAAGCAAAAGTTCCTTTGAAGATTAAGATTTGGCTTTGGTTGATCTAGCATGATGCCATTGCAACAAAATACAATATGATTAAGAGACAATGGGTTGGTAACCCTAGGTGACAGTTCAGTGACGATTTTGAATCCATTCATCATTTGTTCTTTCTTTTCCCTACAACTAAATATGTGTGGAGTGTTGTTGCTAGATCCATTGGTGCTCCAGATAGACCTACTTCGTTTTCATAATTCTTCTGGTGGTTTCCCAGGTTTCTGTGGGTTTCCAGGAACGTACAAATTGCTGGGATTGCAGCTATATGCTGGGCTATTTGGAATATGTGTAATAAAGCTTGCTTTGATGGCAAATTGATTATGTTGAAATGATTTGTTATTCTACTGTGTTTATGAAATATTGGGCAGGTTCTCATGATTCTAAGGATAGTGCTGCTTTGCGAGCTGGTGCTCACGCTTTGATGGATGTTGCTACTGGGAGGATGTATGATGTTGCTTCAAGGAGGACAACGGGTGCCCCTGGTACAAGGATGATCACCTATGGGTGGGATTCAGATGCTCGCCCCTAATGTTGGTTTACTTTTGGCGACTTTGTAATGTTGGAGCGGGTTTGGGATGTTGTTCGTTGATTGTTAGTCTGGCTATGAGCGACCCTGTGTGTGGCTCAGTTGGCGTACACTTTCTAGGTGTTGTTGCTAGCAGTAGGCGACATTTCATTTTCCTTTTTTTTAACTTCCGCTGAATATTAACTTGGATGGTGGTCTGTATTCCGTTATTCTGATGAGTAATGGAATTCGATCCCCCCGTTTGGGGAGGATTGCGTGGAAAAAATCGACACACGCGCACCGCGCGCGCGCGCGCGCGCACACACACACACACACACACACACATATATATATATATATATATATATATATATATATATATATATATATAGAGCGAGAGAGACGCTATTTGACACTCAGAGTAGAATAGTTATTCTATACTCATCCTCTATTTTTAGGATCGTATATTATTTTTACGTCACGTGAATTTTATTTAACTTCGTAAGTTAAGAAGAATATAAAAAAATTTAGAAATGACATAATTTTTTGTTTACATGGCGTATAAAATTATAATATTAAATACGATATTTTTGTAATGACTCATAGCTTTATTTTGTGTAAAATTTTTTGGTTCTGGTGAATATATGAACATAATTATTCGTACAAAATATATATTTTATACGAATAATTATGTTCATATATTTAGCACAACAACAAAAATCGACAAAAAAAATCGAGTTTATGAGTCATTATAGTGTAAAAACGCCGAATTTTATACGACATGTAAATAAAAAAATTATGTCATTTCTAAATTTTATTATGTTCTTCTCGACTTACGAAGTAAGACAAATTTACATAATATTAAAATAATAATAATATATAATTCTAAAGATAGAGAGTGGGCCGCGTCAAATCTACAATCCATTGTAGGTTTGGTATATGATGCAGATTGCTCTGGTCGTATTTATCCCCGCCCGGCGGCGCCGACGCGGTTTCCTCCGCTCGCGCCTTGTCGGATTCAAATCGAAATCGAAATCGAAATCGCGGGAGGGCGGTCGCCTTTGTTGGGTTCAAAACAAATAGATCGGTAAACCGGGGCGCCCTCTGTTTTCCTGTCGACCCGAGGAGGCATCGTCGTCTTCGTCGTGGCATTGGGCAGCGGCGGCGGCGCCACCGGCAAATCCAGTCCCGCAGTAAGCTGCCCCTTGCTTCTCTCGTCGCCCTGTTCTGTTCTGTGCATATACTCAGCTTGTTCAGGCTGCTATGGTTCCACGTTCTTAGGCAAAAAGACTCGATTTTTATCGTCTCTGAGCTTGCGGTTTCTTTTCCCCAAGCAAAAATCTGTTGTTTCTTCTTTCAAAAACTGATTTATTTAAGTTTTTTTTTCGAAAAGGGGAACAAAGCCCCGGCCTCTGCATCTACATACAGCCTGTTTATTTTAAGAATGCGAGAATTACAAAGTAAACAAACCTGAGGTCAAAGCCTCACGACAGTAACTTCACCAGACTACCACTAACCCTATGGCAAAGACTACGACAAAAACAAAGCCTTCAAGAAGAAAAAGCCGCACACGCGCCGATAGTGATGAGTCAAACCAACGGTCGAGCTCTGGATTTTCATCCCCGAAGACGAGCTTCAGGACACCACCTTCATCAAGGACACAACGCGAGCATACGTCCACAATGCCATCAATGTTTCCACCGAAGTGTGTAGACTCGATGAAGAAGCTTATACCATTATCACCTGTTCGACAACGACAACTCGCTGACCAGATACTGCTGGAGAAGAGACTAGAAACGAGACGTTCCATACCGCCACGCCTCCAGCACTGTCGCACCACCTTCAATCGACCAAACAGGCATGACTTGACGCCCCAGAGGAGATGTCGTGCGTAGCACCCGCCGGGATCAGGCCTATCGCCACCGCCGGTCAGGCATGACTTGACACCTCCTCTAGGACCATCGTGCGTAGCACCTGTTGAGTCGAAACGAACCCGATCTTGAAGTGGAAACCACTAGCGAAGATCCAGCCTTCGCGTCATCCACATGACCATAGAGGCTGTCGCCGTCGAAAAAGCCGGGCCGCCGCCCCAGGTCCAAACTCCTGCGACGCCATGAGACGTTGCAGCGATCAAAGTGCGGCCAGCGCGCCGCCGCTAGACCGACTTTAGGCTGTTGCCTGCAGCCACCACCTCCCCGCCGCAAGTTGCTGCAGATCTCGCACTCGAATCCCAGCGACGCAAAGAAATGAGGCCACTGCAACCTCGGCACCACCGCCGCTGGTCCCTACAGCCGGTGAAAACTCCAAAAGCGATGCCCTCAAGAGGGGAACAATGCACAGGACACCGCCATCGCTCGATCCCGCGGGATCTGAGGTTTCCCCCGGAGTTTTCTTGGCTAGAGGGACGAGGGGCATCAAATCGTCGTCCGCCACGTCGCTGCTCCTCCAGCCATGCCGGTGCCGCCGCACACCAGAGATGCCACGCCGCTGAGGTGCCCGATGCGCGCACCATCCGCAACGAGGATTGGCGTCCCTCGCCGCCGATCTACGCCAGGGAAGACGAGATCCTCGCCGGGCAGCGCCTAGGCTTTGCCTGGCCACGACCAAGATGGCAGCGGGGGAGAGAGGACGGAGGGGAGTTGGGGGGCTGAGGCTAGGGTTGCCCCCTGTCGCCGCACGGGGGCGAGAGGGAGGGAGAGGGTTCCCCCCTGTCGCCGCCAGTTATAACCGATGGAAAGTAAATCAGACTAATCCAGTATTGGTGAAGTTTGCTCTGGAAGCACTGATTTATTTAGGTAGGTATGTCGAATCCTGCCATGTTAGCAAGGTCGTTATCACTTCTAGTGGGCTAGATCTCCAGCCCAGCGCCTTTTTCCTAACCCCAATTCGCATTTGGAAAGGGATATTAATCTGGGAGGAGATTGCAGGATAAGTAACTGCCTTAGTGACCAAATAGTCACACGATACTGCTGTTCGAGATGAGACACTCAGAAGTACAGACTGAATTACTAGCCTGCAGTGAACATGACACGCGGCTTGAGTTTGTCGTTTTCTTATGTTAATCTTTGCACTGTTCATAACCATGGATGATGCGTCGTAGGTATGTCGATTGGTTCGGTGGCTAGAAGAAAGGGCTCGCCCTGTCAACATGATGATAATCCCCAAGGCGGCAAAATTTTGGCTAGAAGAAAGGGCTCTCCCTGTCAACAAGTTGATAATCTCCCTGTCCCTGGTGGCAAAAGAATGAGATATTCGGTGCCGGAACTGCCAGACCTTCCAAAGGTATGCATATAGCTGGCTAAATGTAAGCTCTGAATAATTTTTTTTTGGACTTCACTACTTTGTTCTTATGAGTGTGACTAGCAAAGGTGCATTCTAGAGGATCCAAAATAAATCAAAACGTGCTTAGCTGCCTGAAAAATATCACTCACCAACTCATGTTTAACTGTGATTTTTGTTGCCATTACGAACATGTTGGGTCTCACCCCAGCTGGCAATTGTACTCATTTTGTTCCACTATACAACAATCCTCTAAAAAAACACTTCCTTTTCAATCTTCTTTGTTTGCATCAATAATATCCAAAATTATAATGCAGAGACTTATGACAGCATAATCACTTATCGTTAAATTACATATGAAGATCACTAAACAAAATTTGAATAAAGAAGTCTATGGTGCATGATTATTACATGTTCTTCCTCCAGTATAAAAACAATTTTGCAAGTAGCAAATCAACAGTGAAATTACATCTACATCTATATTCAAAAGTACCGAAGTCTCTCCTATTGCATCAATAGATGATATTTGCATTGTCTTCTCCTAGCAGCATTGTTTCCTCGCTCATCATGATCTGCTGTCATACGAAAGTTGTGATGAATTGTACATCGTCACGGCCAGTGATGCCTCTCTAAAAGCTTGTTTGGTTCCCTGATCTCGAACTACTCATAATGTAACGATACACCAGAACGACACATCAGGTCTAACCTTGTATGCTTGCACAGAGTTACCCCAAATCCTCCCCAGAGCCATTAAAATTATCCTAGAGACAAGGAGGATAAGCATATTTCTCATTTTGGTGTCATGTACAATCTCCATCCCAGTTATTTCATCTTATGCATTTAAGCCTTGATAAATTCAGTCCTAAAGGAAAAGGAATATTATGTACATGAAACTTTGCATTATTCTCTATTGCATTGGTTTATCTATCCTGTGTTTCCGATGTGAGGATTATTGTAATTGCCTCTCCGCATTATGAAGAAGATCGGTCCATGTTCTGAATAGGTTGGTTCCTGACCTCACTGTAACCTTGTCTCTCTGGTCCTTGTCGCGTAAAACAGTCCAGCCATGAGCACAGTGGCACGTAGGCATTTCTACTTCGATCCTATTTAGCCCACTTTACTGAATCTTCTTGAAGACTTGATTATTTCTCTGAAGACACAGTAATCCTAATTGAAGGAACAAGCCAGTCCTAGATTAAGTAAGAGTAAAATACATGAATGATACTTGAACTTGTCACACTGGCTCATAAAGGTCACTGTACTTTGCAAATACGCTGGGGAGGTCACCGAAGACGCGATTCACGTTTTCTACGGTCACTGCAGTCGTACAATCTTGTTGGACATTATAGATCGATCCTTCGGTGACATCATAGATAGATCGGAGGGGCCTTATTGCAAAAGTTGTCCGGAGTGTCCGAGGTAAGACACAAACTCTGCAGTGACCGTAGAAAACGTGAATCGCGTCTTCGTCGACCTCCCCAGCATATTTGCAAAGTACAGTGACCTTTGTGAGTCAGTGTGACAAGTTCGAGTACCATTCATGTATTTTACTCATTAAGTAACACAGCTTTTGGCAATCCTGTCCTGCCCCACACTTTTCCTCCATAAATGCATGGTCTCTGTCAGATAATTCATAATTCACTTACCTGTGGAATGAGAACTTTTCTTCTTTATTTTCCCCCCTCTTATTCAATTCCCATACTCTTGGAAGCCTTCTTGCTATCTTACATATGCTTCTTTGCATTCACTCTCCTGTTCAAACATTTACTGAAAGTCTTTATCAGTTGAACTTCATTCTTCCTGCTCACTTGATGATCTCTCGTTTGTCCTTTCCTTTGTGAATCATGAAATCAAAGCCAACTGTCAGAAATTTCGATTAAATCTTAGTCACTGAACAAAAACAAGATAGGTTAAGTCTAAAGCTACTTTACAAAGAAGAAATTCTCTCCTATCTTCTCATCGAGTCTAGAAGCATACAAGTATACACTTTCAGACTTTGAGGCTGTCAGAATTGAGGAGGTTGTCAGTTTTGATGAACTTGAGCTTAAGTGTGATATATCACTACATTGTTGAAGCTATTACTGCACGGCAATCATGTTTTGGCAAGAACAAATAGATCAAGTTCTTCTGCTGCACTTTTCCCCTAGTGTCATAGTTCCTGCTAGAGCATCAGTTTCAACATTAGGCCTTTTAGGAACAGGTAATACCACTGTTTAGTACTAAAGACACTGTCAAGGAAAACCAGTTGATGTAATGCTTAATTTACCTACCACAATCTCACTCTGTTGTGCTATTTAACTACGTAACAGAGCAAATGCTGCGCAGAGCATCTGGCGCATGATGTTATTCCATATGGTCCTATTTCCCCATAGTTAAAGGATCCATGCCCTTTATTATTCCAGTGTTAACTTTCTCCTATTTCTGGTTTTGCAGGACGTCTGGCATGATATACTGTCTCGGCTGCCACTGCGAGATGCTGCCCTAGCTGGCTGTGTGTCTCACACATTTCTAAGCTCCCTTAGATGCCGTCCTAACCTCACCTTCACTGAAGAAACAGTGGGCCTGAATGGAAAGGCATGTGAAATAGATAAACATGCACAGATTTTCAGCAACAGAGTTCACAACATTATGAAAAAACACTCAGGCACCGGCGTGAAGACATTCACACTTCGTTATTGTGGTTCTTCTATCAAGGCTACTTATCTCAACAGGTGGCTTCAGATTGCTATTACTCCAGGGATTGAAGAAATCACACTTTCAGTGGCCAGATACAACGGAGTGTATTACAACTTCCCATGCCCACTTTTATTCAATGGGAGTGGAAACTCGATTCGACACCTCAGCCTCAGTTGTTGCACCTTCCACCCCCTGGCGGGACTTGGTTGCTTGACAAGGCTGCATTTGTCTGAGGTGGATATTACAGGAGATGAGTTAGGGCAGCTTCTTTCCAATTCTCTTGCCATGGAAGAGCTAAAACTCGTGCATTGCAATAAGATCATTTCCCTCAAGATACCTTGCCTGCTACATCGGCTGAACTACCTGACAGTGTTTGAGTGCAGAGGTCTAAAAGTGATAGAGAATGAAGCTCCAAATGTTTGCGTTGTTCACATCGATGGTACCTTTGAGGAACTTCGAGTTGGAGATCTGTTGCAAGTAAAGGAACTGCAAATGATTGACACCTACGAAACTAGCCTCGTTCATCATGCTCGTGCCAAGCTTCCATTCATTATGCCAAATCTTGAAACCCTCAATTTATATTCGGATGGTGAGGTATATTCTCAAACTTTAGTTTTTTTTTTCCATTTGAAAATATGGCTAGCGGTATATTTGATTGTCAGGTACTGGTATTATTCATAGAGCAGTAGTTGTACCATGGATAATTTTTTTTAGGGAACAATGTATTTAACCTAAACACAATCATCTATGTGCAGATGCTCAGTACGCCAAGCTTAGCTGTCAAATTCCTCTACCTCAGGAACTTGCAGATTTTTCTTGGTGATGGAGACAGGCGGGGCTTTTCCTATGATTATTTTTCTCTGGTTTATTTTCTTGATGCTTGTCCTGTCCTGGAGGACTTTGTCTTGTGTGTAAGTAAATTTTTCCCTCTAGCTTGCAACTACGGTATATCTAGGATCTGCATGCAGTAACTCTAGCATTTGTCTGTGTTGTTCCTGTGTTTGCAGATATCACAGACACGCGTAAGGCAGGATTTGATTTCTGCCGAAGACTTGCATCTGAGACGGATGCCAGAACATCGCCACAGCAACCTCAAGAACATGAAGATATTGGGCTTCTGCTCTCCAAAGAGCATGGTCGAACTAACGTGCCATATCCTTGAGAATGCAACTTCACTAGAGTGCCTTACGGTGGACGCCATATATGATTTCAGCAGTCTTGGAGAGGCTGACAGGTCATGTGTCCATAACAAATTTGGTGAATGCCGCCCTGTGACAAGCAGGCGTATGATCGCGCACGCACACAAAGGCCTCTGGGCTATTGGAAGATACGTTGTGGAGAAAGTTCCCTCCACAGTCAAGCTAAACGTTAAGAAGCTCTGTAGCCGCTGCCATAAAAAGAAATGATGTCACCCATCCAGCGATCTCGCTATCTTTGCCTTAAAAATACATGTGTAATGTCGCATAGGATGCCTTTGACTTAATGTTGCATTATTAGTTTGCCTTGTACCGTTGTACCTTGGGTTAAGGCAATGATCTAGTGTTGTACGAGTAAATAGGCTGTCTTTATCAGATGTGGTATTTTGGCTCATAGGGGTAGATGTGTCTGTTATAAAAAAAGCATAAAAATGCATTTTAAAATGCCAAAAAAAATCTAACAAAAATCTGTAGTGTACTCAACATCCTATGTTCTTACACATTTATGCCGAAACTTTGTGTGCAAACATAAAACGTCCCAATGATACATGATTTTTGTTTTGATCTTTTAACATTTTTAAATGTATACTTAGACATTAAGTGTGCCTACACATCTGAGCCAAATTGGATTTCCGTTTTTCCCTTCCTGAAGTGTTGTATAATATACACACAATTCGTGATTTTGGTTATATAGTTGTAGACATAGCATGATAATACATCGGCTGTTGTTCAAAAAGGAAACTTAAATTGCTCGAAACCGGAAGATGGATCTGGGTCAGCGATCGGTCTCGCTGAATCAGCACGTGTATCCCTCTGCAGAGTCGCTTGCACCGATCCCACCTTGCTGTTTCCTTTCTCGCACTTCCCCTATCCATGCATGCTTCCTCGATCTCACTCCTTTATTTAGTTCATCATATGTTGAAATTTCAAATTTGTGAAATCATTTGTTGATTTGTTCCCTTGATATAATTTGGAAAACTAATGTGTTTTGTTGCACCTTTTGTGCCTTTGAGTGAATTCATTGGTGTTTTTCCTAAATTGTATCTTGAAAGCCTTGTGCATGCATATTTTCAACATTTCTACGTTTGTGGCGTGCTTGCTTTCTTTGATCCATTATATAGGGTATACTCCATCAAATCCTAAATCGCTAAGCTATGCATGAAATTCAAATTTGATCTCTAAATATTCAAAACGTATCTGGAGTTTGTCATATCTTTTGTGTTTACTCTAACCGCTTTGGACCCAATAACTTTGGGGACTAAAATGTACTTGAATGTTGTTTTATGTACATTGGAGAGCAATGGATGATTGTCTCAATTATAATGTCCAATAATGCGGGAATATGAGCCAAGCAATGATGATCAATGAACTCTTATCTTCTAATTTATACTAATGCATACTCTTCTAGCATCCAACCTCTTGTAGGTTTCATGTTGGCATGAAATTCTCTATTTGCAAATATTGCGGTTCTTGCAAAGGTCTTATAAAGAAATCTCTTATTGTATATTTGAGTAAGTTGAGAGAAGTGCATATATTTAGGAGTATATAAAATCATGTTAATGATTTACCAATCCTAAATATATGACTTTTAGCAACTTATTGCATACCAATTCCTCAGAGTGCTGTAATTTGAAATATTAATGAATTTGCAAATTGTATCTTTCTTTGAGATACTTGCTGCTTTTTCTCAAAGTATCCAAACTAGCTTGTGTTCCCTTCTTGTACTAGTGATTTTATTTTTGTATTCTTGGTTGAAGTTCATTAGTATAAATTAAAATCATATTGAGGCGCAGGTTATGCTTTTATGCAAAGATCTTGTTATTTATTTTATGCTTTTTGTGTGTGCATGTTTCTTTGTGGATTGTGCATCATGCTTTCCCCACTTAGATACTTCTATGCATAAGAGTGTTAATTTCTCGCATTGATATCCTCTTTCTTTTCTAACCACCTTTCTTATTAGTTTGGTTTTTGGTGGCTCTGGTAGAACTTGATTTAGAGTGCTTGTTTTATTTTTATTACATCTTCATGCACTCATATCTCGTGAATGTTCTTTTTGTCTCAAGTTTGCCTTGATAATCTTATTAAGTCTTACCTATACTCTCTTTCTCATGTTTGTGTCTTAAATGGTATAGAGTGAGTGGGAATTCCATGTTTGTGCATATTGTATTCAAATGCAAATGTTCTAGCTTATGCATGAATCTTGGGGAGTTTCCTTATTTCATCGGGCACTCTTACGTATTCTCTTATCATAATATCTTATTTTTTCAAATTGTTTCTTTCAATCATTTTGATTGATTGCTTCATTCATTAAAGTTTATTCACCGTGTTATCTTTTGTAACCATTGGATCCTCAATATGGTTTGAATTCCTCCATGTATTCATCATTCGATAAGTGGATAAAGCTTCCACTCAAGTTATGAGATATTCACATATTTTGGAGGAAATCTCACCTATATTGGCCTTCTGATGTTCTCCAACCATTTCGGCAATTTGTGTTAATGTGGGAAGAGTTTTAGAGGGTTTAATGGAATTTAGTTTTATGCTTTTGTCTTTGTGATTTAATCATTTTAACTTACATGCATTTTCATCTTGCTTGTTTCTTTGCATGGTTTTTTATATAGAGGAAACTCCACCATCGATAATGGGTTGGCAATATATGCACTGAAATTCAAGTTCATTCACCTGTGCATATATTGTGTGTGGGGGTGGTCTCTATATATTTTGGTTCTACTAACATCACATAATTTTATAGTGTTTGATGTTAGTGCATATGCTTTCATGCATTAAGCTCCTTATATAAATTTTCCCAAAGGGATTATCATCAATTACAAAAATGGGGGAGATTGAATGAGCATAGTGCCCCATGTGTGGTTTTGGTAATTAATGACAATCACTATGGACTAATGCTTGCATTGATATTTATATGAAGGAATTGTCCTTATATATTGCTTGAAGACCATGTGTTGGATTCAAGGGTGCATGTCATGAATATAAAGATGTATGTTGAGTATTGACATCAATATCATTGATTTAAAGATATGAATTCAATATGATCAATAATTAAAGAAGGTGGAGTTCTTGTGTGGAACTCAAAGGAATCCATGTTATAGAATATGTGTTAGTCCATGGAGTATCTGCTGGTAATGTGACCTAGAGGCAATCAATGGTTGATATATCCCTGATGTATTCATAATTTTAATATGTCCATGAACAAGTACATTAGCATGTATCATCGAATACGTGATTCGATTGTGGAACTATATGTTAAGTGGTCTGTTCTAAATTTTCCTTAGTCGCGAGGTTATGTTGGGCACGTAACCTAGACTAATGTGCAAGTTGGTTGATAACTCGGTTTGAGTATTCATGGACATGGTGATGCGAATCAAACTTACACTGACTTGTCTAAAGTGTTTAGCGAGTCTAGCTGGCCCATGGTTGAGATGCAATGAGAAAGTTGTCATTTGTAGTCTCAAGCAATGGAATCCTTAGACCTAAGGTGATCGCACAATTTGAATTGTGGATCAGCCGACTTTGGTTTTGTCAAAGGTTGTACCGTGACTAGATAGTTATAAAGGCAAAGTTCGGGACGGTCGTGAATCAAACTGTGTGACGTGGATGACCAAGATGGGATTTGCCCCTCCGTAATGGAGAGATATTATATGGTCCCACTCGTGTGATATGATTCGGAAGCATGGTCATACACGACTCAGTTAAGTGTTAACTAAGAAGTCATACTAAGTGCTAGTCTAGTGAATCGTATGTCATGGAATGAGAAAATTGAGCTATTAAAGGGATGGAAAGTACCCATCTATAGCTTTAAAATTTATATCGTGATCAAAGGTACTTGGACGAAAGTCACATTGAAAAGTTACGTCAAGACTTTACGATACTTGGGAGTTGGAACATCTTGCTAGAGACCTCTACCATCTATCGACTTGAGACCAAGTGTTCATGGGAGTGAGTGGGACTCAAAGCCATGATGAGATACTTGAAGGAGTATCTCATGTCATCTCCAGTTGTGGTGAACCTACAAGGTCACACACTTAAGGGTGAAAGATCCCATGTGGATTATATCCATATAGATATTGGGATACAGCCTATATGTGACTCAAGTGTTGAGCCCAACTAGGAGGGTATATAAGTAGAGAGTCAAAACAGGAAGTGTTCCTCGGTCTATACCTAGCCATCACTTTATCCACTCCAAAATCGGGGCAGACATATCTAGCAGTCCTCTCCCCGGTTCTCCTTCCTGCACGTGTGGCTACCATAGAGGTGTTGCATGTGTGATGCTAGATACGAAGGAGTTTGTGGTGGATCTCGAGGTGTTGTTCGTGGGATCATTCTACACGGCCTCGATGTGCAACATCAAGTCCCACACCTATGACTCTAGTGGTAATCCTTGTGGCCTATTACCTCTGCTAAGATCTTGGCGTACCACGTAGAAAAGTTTTTGTTTATCTTTGTGTACCAACAGTGGTATCATAGCTCTAGTCTTTGGTTTTAGGCCAGGATCTGTGCATATGTGATATGTAGAAGGCAGTAGATTGGATATATTTATTGTTTTGATTGTCGATCTATGAGATAGATCGGTTTTGTACAAGATTGATTAGATCAATCATACTCGTGGGTGCATGGAAGATCGGGTATGAATGGTCAGTGAGATTCGCCATGTCTTAGCGCCTTAGATGTCGTTGTGAGTTCACAACGCCAGTAGATATCTCTACATAACTTGCTTTTACAGGATGTTGTGAATGATATGGCTTATGTGCATGAGATGAACGTGATATGTGTATCACGGGTTTGTCAGACGGTTGGATCCGAAGTGTTATCAATGTTATTGTATAACAACTCGCATGTCGGCATGAGATGTCATCTCCTTGTGGTTTGCTTACTGGATAGTGTAGCTCATTTGAAGGACTTGGAGGACACTACAGCAACGACATGACGAACATGTTCATGGAAATTACCATGAAGAAGAGCCATACCATTTCACATGTCTTTGAGATTATTTGTGATGTTGTTATGTATCTGTTTTTTCTATAATCATTAGATGGTATAAGTAAATACCTTAAAGAAGGTCTAGTCGGTTCCCTGTTGGTGCTGCACCATCACAAGTTGGACATTCTTGGTAGTAGGCTCATGAAATTGGGGTGATGCCAATTCTTTCCAACTAGGTGGGTTTGAGTCAGACTCTTACATCAGAAGCACTTGGTAAGTGATGCGTGTTGACGCCCCGTTGGGAAACCCCAAGAGCAAGGTATGATGCAGCACAGCAGCAAGTTTTCCCTTAGTAAGAAACCGAGGTTATCGAACCAGTAGGAGGAAGGAAACGCCTCAAAGGTGTTGCAAGCAACATGGAAAACTGCACAACACAAACTCAAGACTTTGCCCCAACTAACAGTGAGGTTGTCAATCTCACCGGTTGCTGTAACAAAGAATTAATTGTATGGTGTGGAAGGTGATGATGGTTTGCAGCAAGTAAACAGTAATAGTGGAAGATGTATCAATGGTAAATATTGGACCGGGGTCCATAGTTCACTAGAGGTGTTCTCCTTAGATAAACAAATATGGCATGCTAGGTAAACAAATTACATCAGGGCAATTAATAGGACTGATCAAGGCATAACAATGCAATACTAGACAAAAAGATCCTATGAGATTCAATTGGGCAATACAACAATATACATAGACCGCCATCCAACTACATCTATGACTAGAAGTCCACCTTTTGGTTATCATCCGAACCCCCTCCAGTATTAAGTTGCAAGCAACCGACAACTGCTTTAAGCAAAGTGTGTAAGGTAAACAATCCACTTGTTCCATGAACAAGAGACCGTTGTTTTCTCCCTAGTGGCAACAGCACATCTATAACCGTAGAGATTTCTGTCATTTACCTTGATTAAGTAGAGGCATGAACCCACTATCGAGCATAAATACCCCCTCTTGGAGTCACTAGCAACTACTTGGCCAAGATAGCTACTAACAACGGAGAGCATGCAAGATCATAAACAACACAGACATGATAGAATCAAATAGACAAAACCATTAATCAATCTGACACAGTAATCTCAATATCCATCGGATCCCCGCATACACAACATGCATAATTACAAATAGATTATATCTTGATCATGAACGGATCTCACAAGATCTATACATGAAAGGACAAGGAGGAGATCCAACAATTTAGCTACTACATGGACCCGTAGTCCAAGGTGGAACTACTCACGCTTCATACCGGAGGCTGGCATGATGAAGAAGAAGGCCTCCGGGATGATCTCCCCTCCGGCAGGGTGCCGAGAAGAGCTTCAGATCCCCCCGATCTAGGGACAATGGTGGAAACAGCTACAGATGGTTTCGTGGAATATTGATCGGGTCCTAGGGTTTCTGCATCAAGGGTTTCTTATAGGCGAAGAGGCGAGGCAGGGGGCCACCAGGGTGGCTGCATCCCCCTAGGCGCGGGGTGGGCCCACCTGCATGTCCAGGGGGTGTGGCCCCCTGGTGGGTCTCCTCCATCTCATACTTCGGCTTCGTGTCCCCCACGGTAAAATATTGACTTTGGCTTTTGTCCCGTCCAATTCCAAGAATATTGATTTTCTGCCTTTCTGGAACCAAAACCAGAAGAAAACAGGCAAATGGCACTGTGGCAACTTGTTAATAGGTTAGTACCAGAAAACATATAAAAACACCTCAAAGTGTGGACAAATCAAATCAAAGTAGATAGTAAACAAGCATGGAGCATCAAAAATTATAGATACGTTTCCTACGTATCAGTAAGATAGACGGGTTCATCACAACGATTGTGAGACTCAGGGCAAAGGGTGTTAGGAGACGGGGCATGATATGCCACCCGACCAACAGGAGTCGCATGGGATGCGATTGGTAAGGTGTTACCTACCTAGATCACTTGGCGGCTAGCAGTGATGCTAAATCTTACTAGCCGACTTGTTTATTTGGGATCCTGAATCACTAAGTAACCATTGGAGGGATGCTAGTTCTAATGGGAGCATAAGTATTGAAATGTTTAATACACGTTATCCATTATGGATACATGTCTTAAGTGTTTTTTCATTTTTATGTTTTTTTAACCTTTCCTAGTGCAGGGGATCCCCCCACAGCCTTTTATTGAACTTTAAATAAAAGAAACAAGCCCAGAGTTCTCTTTACAATATGTACATAATAGAAAAGGCTAATACTAAAAAATAAAAGAAGCTAAGATAGATTGTGAAGCCATGATGAAAAAGAGACCTTTCGTTGTTCCTTTGACCCGTGTCTCAACAAAGAGACATCATAAATGAAACCTAATTTCCAACTTTTGAAAGATGGTTTTATATCCTTAAATATTCATCCATTCCTCTACTTCAATATGTTCTAGCGGGCCAATATGGAAATTTCAATAAAACATGGCCCTGAGAATTTATGTGCAACATTGAAACTCTCATAAATTCCCTTGTTAGGACAATATGGTAATTCCATACTCTTGTACTGAACAAACACTGAAAACAGATGTTTACAATCCTCCCTTATATTCAAAAACACACAGAACATAGTCATGGTCATCAGTGCTTTCTAGTTACTCTGAAGGAGCATATCCTTTGTATTTATTCTACCATTCAGGATTATCTTAGCAAAAAAATATGCTTTGACATGCATTTACTTTTCCAAATTTTCAAAGTTATTGTATCAGTTGTCATGGCAGAGAAATGTTGGATATAGAAAACTTTCTCGTTGTAAATGCCATTACCCAACCAACATATCCATTGACCGGTCTCTGAATTTGTAGATATTCCAGCAAGGATCGGGTTTAGCTGGTTATATTCGAGGAAATCCTCCTCAGATAAAGGCAGATGAAAAGAATCATAAAGATTGCTTAAAGAGTATATATCACTTACTGATGCCATCCTATCTCTTGCATAAGAGTATAATCTTGGAAAATTAACAGAGAACAAGATATCACACCACAAATCATCCCAGAAAAGTATGCTAAAACCAGTTCCCAATGAATATTTGCAAATTTCCCTCCACTCATCTGTTAGACTCTATATTTCTCTCCACCAAAAACAACTACATTGAGTTACTGCATGAGGGATGGATTCATGATAATAGGTGTCTCTGACCAACTTAACCCAAGGTATGTCAGCATTGTTATAGAATTTATCGAAATGCTTTATTAACAGATCTTTGTTTTGAACTTACAGGTACATAATACCTAGACCTCCTCTATTCTTGGGCTTACAAATCATATCCCAAGCAGTTAGGGAATTCACCCCTTCTTGATTTTTGAAATTTCTCCACAAGCATCTTCTTCTAGCCTTATTAAAGATTTCCAGCACTTCTAGAGTACATATGAAGTATGTTGGCAAAAAAGATAAAATTGAATTAACCAATATAAGACTTTCTCCATATGATAAAAAAGATACTGTGGCATTTAATATCCTTTCTACCCTATTAATGATTGGACAAAAATCCTTGATAGAAGGTTCAGTAGTGCCCATGGGCAAGCCCAAATATGTGAAAGGCATTGCGCCAAGCTGGCAATAAAACACCTGAGCAAAATGTCTGGCTTCATCCTAAATTTATTGGGATCATGGATGATTTATGATAATTAACCTTAAAACCAGTGACACTATCATAATGTTCCAACAATTTCTTCAAACCCATGATACATCGGCAACATATCTCTAATTTTTGATGCTCCATGCTTGTTTGGTATAATTTGTCTTATGCTTTGTCTGCACTTTGAGGTGTTGTTATATGTTTTTCTGGACTAACCTATTAACAAGATGCCACAGTGCCAGTTGCCTATTTTCTTCTGTTTTTGGTTCCAGAAAGGCAGAAAATCAATATTCTTGGAATTGGACGGGACAAAAGCCAAAGTCATTATTTTCCCGGACCAACACGGAAGCACGAAGCAGAGATGGAGTAGGGCACCAGGGTGGCCACAACCCCCAGGCACGGGCAAGCCCTGGTGGAGCCTACAGGGGTGTGGGCCCCTGGCCCTCCACCGACCTTGCCTCCTTCGCCTATAAAAAGATCCCGAGGATAAAACCCTAAATAATCCATCATACTTCCAGAAAAAGTTCCACAGTGTCGCCACCGAAGGGGAGATTCGGGGGATAGAAAGTCTCTGTTCTGGCACCTTGTCGAGACGAGGAAGTGCCCCCGGAGCAATCTCCATCGATATCCACCACCACCTTCATCACCGTTGCTGATTCCTATGATGAGGAGGGATTAGTTCTTCCTCGAGGCTAAGGGCTCTACCGGTAGATATGTGTTCATCTCTCTCTATGCATGGTCATATTGTGATCATGAGCTTTGTAATCAAGTAGATCTACCTTGCTACTCAAGTGCTTTAATAGATCTTTGCTCTCCCCATGTGTGTGAAAGTGACAACATGCACGCCATGGTGGCACTTATGTTTGAGTCTACATAAATACTCTTTGTGATTTAATAGATCTATGCTTTTCCCCGCGTGTGTGAAAGTGACAACGTGCATACCGTGTGTGGCACTTTAGCTATATTACATATATATATTTGTTATGAGTTATATTTGGAATTGGATGTCTCTATGAAATTGTGGTGTTTGTTGGAACCATCTAGCGCTCAAGGTGACAGTGTGGGGTTAACTAGATTGGGGAAGGCAGACTTTGAGGAGTGATGTTATAGCCCTACCGATGATTAGAGTGTCCAACCGAAGAGTAGTTAAGAGTAGTATCATGAAGAGAGGATATTTATATGAGAGAGTGTTCACTAGTGAAAGTATGATCCCTGGGCCTTGTTTCTAAACATTGAAACACCGTTTGCATCTAGATCTGTTGCATGTTTGCTTGCTTCCATCTTTATTTCAGTTTCACACACGTTACCCCACATCAACAACAAGTCAGAAACTATTTTCTAGCACCGTTACCACTTGTATTTTACTATATCTTCGCTGAACTAGTGCACCTATACACCTGACAAGTGTATTGGGTGTGTTGGGGACACAAGATACTTCTTGTATCTTGATTGCAGGGTTGCTTGAGAGGGAATACCTTTGACCACTTCCTCCCTGAGTTCGATAAACCTTGGGTGATCCACTTAAGGGAACTTGCTGCTGTTCTACAAAACTTTGCACTTGGAGGCCCAACAACTGTCTACAAGAATAGAAGTGCATAGACATCAAGCTCTTTCCTGGCGCCGTTGCCGGGGAGGTAAGGTAAAAGGTACTCACATCCTGGTGTGTGAGTGCTCGAAGTTATTTCCTTTAGATTCTACAATTTTTTCTTTTTGTTTCTTGTTTTCACTAGTTAGGCTTAATGGAAAACAACAACAAAATTACAGAGCTTTATAGTGTTTATCTTGAGTTAGGACATGAAGTGTTTGAAGAGAAAATTAAAAAACCTATGGAGCTTTATTTGCATGCTAATATCAATGTTATTAGTATGAATTCTTTGGACACCATTATTGCTAATGCTATGGAAAAATCTAAGCTTGGGGAAGCTAGTTTTGATGAAAATGATCTTTTTAGTCCCCCAACTTTGGAAGATAGCTATTCTTTTGCTTATGATGATACCAAACCTCCAATATATGATGATTACAATGATGAATATGATATTTTTAGTCCACCTACTATTGAGGAGAAAATTAATTATGATTACAATATGCCTCCTATATTTGATGATTATGGTGATGAGAATATTAATGATAGCTATTTTGTTGAATTTGCTCCCACTATCATTAATAAGCATGACTATGCCTATGTCGAGAGTAATAATAATTTTATGCATGTGGATCATGATAATAATTTTTTATGTGATAGTTATATTGTTAATTTCATTCATGATGTTACTGAAAGTTATTATGAGAGAGGGAAACATGGTCTTATGCATCTCAAAAATATTAAGTTTCCCCTCTTTATGTTAAATTTTTTGAAGTTGCACTTGTTTTGCTTTCCTATGCTTGTTGCTTTGTGCTTTCATGACTTGTTTTTTTTACAATATTCCTATGCATAGGAAGTGGGTTAGACTTAAATGTGTTTTGAATTTGCTTCTTGATGCTCTCTTTTTAACCAATTCATATTTCTTATGTGAGCATTTTCTCAATCAAGCCTAACTTAAAGGCGTTAAAGAAAAGTACTTGTTGGAAGATAACCCAAGAGTTTTATTGAGTCTTGGAAGTTATTACCTATGTAATGACCACTCATTATCCTTTTTATTTGCTTTTTGTGCCAATAATAACCTCTAATGAGAGGAAAGTAAGATTTGGAGAGTTGCTGTCCCGAAACAGATTTATGTCATCCACCATAAAAATTCGTGAGGAGTCTCTTTAAGTCAGATTGGGCTGAAAATTTACTAATAAATCCCCCAATATGTTATCTAACTTTCGTTAGTTCAACACTTTTTGATTTTAGTAATAGAAGGTTTTCGAAAAAATCGGTTTCTAACTGCTGGTCTGTTTTGACAGATTTCTGCCATTATTTGCATTTGCTTCTTATTGATTCCTTTTTGAGAAATTGAGCTTTTTGAAGGAGTTGCTACAGTAGCTTGTGTCTTTAGTGGAAGTTTTTATGTTTTGAAACTAAACCCAAATGTCTATTATCTTTTGAATACACTAATGTTGCTAATGAAGATTGTGTGAAGTTTTGTATGAAGGAAAATTTGCAGGTGTAGAGAGATAATGATGTAATGGGATGAAGAATGGACAAAAGCTCAAGCTTCGGAATGCCACCCTGTGCCACCCCAATAAATATTCAAGAGGTACAAGCGACAAAGCTTGGGGATGCCCAAGGCATCCCCTTCTTCATCAATAAAAATCTGAGGTCTTTCTAAACACTTCGTTTTTATTGTTTCATGCATAGTTGTGTTGTCCTTGGAGCATCTTAGTTTTTGTTTTTGGTTTTGGTTTTTGTTTGTTTAGTTTTCTTGAGTAAAGTTGGTTGATTACAACACACTTATTTTGGAGAGAGAGACACTCTATTTTCATTGCCTAGAACACTCTAGTTTTCACTCTTATTGCTCTATGAGTGTTCTCTTTTGCTAGCACTGTGTTTATCCTTAGTTTTCTTGTGCTTTCAGTTTAGAACTTTTTATTTCTTATTTGTGGGTTTGTGAGACATGCTCACTGGTCTTTATTGATGATTATCTTTGTGAGTTGTTTCAAATAAGTCGATTGGTGTTGGAAAGAGTAGAAGGTTTCATGCTTATAGTGGTACAAAAGGGAGCTTGTTTTGACTGTGGCTTAGGCTTTATCATGTCATGCTAGATATTATTTTAACCGTATGCTTAGTGATTATTGCTGTAGCATGACTTGTTCCAAACAATTGAGATTGCTTAATGTTCCTTGAAGGAATCATGCGTTGTTTTAGCATACAAAAGCATAGTATTGTGGTATTCTCCTTTGATGCTTTGTTTGGGTTGACTTGGAACATGCTCACACCATGTTATGACTATGAACCAGTCACCTTAGCCTCTATGATCATTTCTATGCTTTGATTAGTAATGTTTTGTTGCTCTACATTATTATGGTCATTATTGCTCTCTTAGTTGGTTGCTCCCAGTCTTGTGCTCGCCTCCACTTGTATGAGTAAGCTCTATTCATGCTTCCAACTCCCAAGAAACCAAGTTATTCCAAAGTGTCCACTATAAGTTCCTATGCATGGTGTGTTACACCATTCCAAGTATATTTTTGTTTTCATCTATATTCCAATTAAAAAGTCCCTTAGTTATGTGAAAACTTAGTGATTAAAGCTCTCACGAACTTGATGGCACACTTTATTTTTCTTGTCCCTAATAAACTTGAACCATTGTGTCATCTATGTTGTATATGCTTGCACTTATACGTTGGAATTAGCAGAACTGTGTTGTCACGAGGAACGTTTTCAACATTGCACTTGTACTTTGTACACAGTTGATATCATGCTATTTTGTCTATGGATGTCACCGGTGTGAAATAAAAGGGAAGCTTGTAAGTCCATGGAGTTATGTATGTGTGTTAGAGAAACGCTTGGGCCGCTAGCCTAAGCCATGCCTAATCATGGTGGAAACTTGCAGCATCACCATAATGACATCTATGAAGCTTTATTCTTATAAAAAAGAGACATATTGAGAATAGGAAAGAGAGAAAAAAAGCACCACTTTCCCATGGTAAATAAGAAGATTGCTGAGATGCTCATTGTCTGCTTACCTTGTCATTTTGATTATGGGATAGCTCCTATATCATGTGCAAGGGGTACCCCATTGGCAGTTCTCTATGATACGCATGTACTTACAATGAAAAGAACTTACATGTGACTGAAGTTGAGTAGCATGAGGTGTGGACCTCGTATTTATGAATTGAGATTGCCAACTTATACTTTGTCAAGCATATACTCCATAGTTTATTCACTTTAACCTTAATCACTTCAAGATGCTTATGATAGGGGCAATGAGGGCTGAAAGCTAACAAGTACCATAATTTTTGGAAGCTCTTTTTGAAACTTGAAATCCCTGTTTCCCTTGAGAAGGGCCTTTCTTCCACCATTATTTGAGTCTCCACCTTCTACTTTTAGGCACCATTAAGAGAGCATAGTTGCCATTATGTGTGCATTGTCCCAAAACTTATTGATTGATGCATATTGTTGAAATTACTTGTTCTTGTGATATTTGTATCTAGTCACTCTTATGAACTTTGAAGGTGTCCTATGCATCTATTTGTTACCCTATGAGGGACAAGTTGAATGCCACTATGCCATGTTTTCTGTATTTGAAACAAACAAACGTTTTTCAATGCATGTTATTCATGATGTTTGTTTGTAGCCTTTCATGTTGCATGCATAGTTACTTTGTCTTATTGTTAGAACTACATCTTTCATGCACATGTTTAGAGTTCTTTGATCCCAGCTTCCAATGCTTGTAAATGGTTTGATCTTGATTTTGATGGTGCATGTCACCTAAAAAATTATTCTTTTTATCACTTACCTACTCGAGGACGAGCAGGAGTTAAGCTTGGGGATGTTTGATACGTCGGAAACGTATCTATAATTTTTGATGCTCCATGCTTGTTTTGTATCATTTGTCTTATGCTTTGTCTACACTTTGAGGTATTTTTATATGTTTTTCTGGACTAACCTATTAACAATATGCCATAGTGCCAATTGCCTATTTTCTTCTGTTTTTGGTTCTAGAAAGGCAGAAAATCAATATTCTCGGAATTGAATGGGACAAAAGCCAAAGTCATTATTTTCCCGGACCAACACGGAACCATGAAGAGAGACGGAGTAGGGCACCAGGGTGGCCGCACCCCCAGGTGCGGGTAAGCCCTGGTGGCGCCTATAGGGTGTGGGCCCCCTGGCCCTCCACCGACCTTGCCTCCTTCGCCTATAAAAAGATCCCGATGAGAAAACCCTAAATAGTCCATCATACTTCCAGAAAAAGTTCTGCAGCGCCGCTGCCACCGAAGGGGAGATTTGGGGGACAGAACGTCTCTGTTCCGGCACCCTGCCGGGACGGGGAAGTGCCCCCGGAGCCATCTACATCGATCTCCACCACCATCTTCATCACCGTTGCTGATTCCCATGATGAGGAGGGAGTAGTTATTCCTCGAGGCTAAGGGCTCTACCAGTAGCTATGTGTTCATCTCTCTCTCTCTTTGCATGGTCAGATTGTGATCATGAGCTTTGTAATCAAGTAGATCTACCTTGCTACTCAAGTGCTTTAATAGATCTCTGCTCTCCCCATGTGTGTGAAAGTGATAGCGTCCACGCCATGGTGGCACTTAGGTTTGAGTCTACATAAATACTCTTTGTGCTTTAATAGATCTATGATTTTCCCCACGTGTGTGAAAGTGACAGCGTGCATACCGTGTGTGGCACTTTAGCTAGATTACATATATATTTGTTATGAGTTATATTTGGAGTTGGATGTCTCTATGAAATTGTGGTCTTTGTTGGAACCATCTAGCGCTCAAGGTGATAGTGTGGGGTTATCTAGATTGGGGAAGGCGGACTTTAAGGAGTGCTGTTATAGACCTACCAATGATTAGAGTGTCCAACCGGAGAGTAGTTAAGAGTAGTATCATGAAGAGAGGATATTTATATGAGAGAGTGTTCACTAGTGAAAGTATGATCCCTGGGCCTTGTTTCTAAACATTGAAACACCGTTTGCATCTAGATCTGTTGTATGTTTGCTTGCTTCCATCTTTATTTCAGTTTCACACACGTTACCCCGCGTCAACAACAAGTGAGAAGCTATTTTCTGGCACCGTTACCACTTGTATTTTATTATCTCTTCGTCGAACTAGTGCACCTATATACCTGACAAGTGTATTGGGTGTGTTGGGTACACAAGAGACTTCTTGTATCTTGATTGCAGGGTTTCTTGAGAGGGAATACCTTTGACCACTTCCTCTCTGAGTTCGATAAACCTTGGGTGATCCACTTAAAGGAAAATTGCTGCTGTTCTACAAACCTCTACACTTGGAGGCCCAACAACTGTCTACAAGAATAGAAGTGCATAGACATCAATCCAACAGTTTTTTTCCTTAGCAGGCAGAATTATTAAGGTATCGTCTGCATATTGCACAATAGGAAATTCCCTCCTCCAGGAATAGGAAATTCCAGTTTGCCTTCCATTAATGCTAAATTACTAATACTTCACAACAAATCTCCCCCAAGAACATACAAAAGAGGTGATAGTGGATCACCCTGTCTCACTCCTCTTTTACAAGCAAAACTTCTACCTGGTACACCATTAAGCAAAATGGAAGATGACCCAGAAGCAAGAATATCTTTAACCAGACCAATAAAGAGAGCACGAAACCCTTTTTGTTTCAAGGTTTGCAAGATAGATTGATGCTCTATGGTGTAAAATGCTTTATCAAAGTCAATTTTAATCACCACTATTTTCCTTTTAGACTGCTGGCATTGATGCAAGTACTCAAAATACTAAGCTAAGCAGCCTTGAATGGTCCTGGCCTTAATGAAACCATACTAGTTGTCATGAATACATCTAGTGTTTTCTTCTTGTAGTCTGTTTACATATATCTTGGTAATAAATTTCAAGAAGGTATTAGTTAGAGAGATGGGCCTGAATTCATTAAATGTCTTTGGGGCTTGCTTATTTGGTACCAAAGTTATTAGGAAACAATTTATACTTTCCAAAGAAACTTTACCATCATGGAAATCCAGATCTTAAAAAAGTCATCCTTAATTATGTGCCAACATGTCTTGACAAAAAGACCATTAAACCCATCTAGACTAGGGGCCTTATCAGGTTTAAGAAACTTCATAACACCTTTTATCGCCTCCATAGTAATATGATCAGCTATTTATCCAGATTTTCCACTATGGGCAATAATGCAGGAAGGTGAAGCTGATTATCTAAGGGTAGAGAAACCCCATTTATATTTTTTGTAACACCTCCAAAAGGCATAAGCTTTGTCATGACTAGATTTAAGGGTGCACCTTGGCGCATGACCCTCCATTTAGTTCGTGATAATTTACATTTTATAAGACGACAATAAAAATCTTCCTCATACATAAAAATAAAAATATGACCTAATAAACCTAAATACTTGATAAGATGAAAACTAAAAAAATAAAATGGCAAAAGGGGCCAGAAGAAAAGAACACATATGAACCATCGTTCCATCATAAGGGAAAATTAGTTCTTATTCCCACAAAATAACCGGATAAAGAAAAAGGGGCACAAAAATAACACATTGATGATTTAAACCAACATTAGAACCTAGAAAACATAACCACAACAAAGAATTGGGTGACAAATTATCTCAAAACCCTACCATTAAAGATAAAAAAATACTAAAACATACATAAGTTTCATATTTATATCTTGCTTATAGTTGAAGTTATGTCCTTTTATATACATCGATTAGCAAGACTGCTAGCATTCCAATAGAAACCTTAGCGGTCCATGGAAATGATGAATTTAAAAATATAAGGTTAAGATTATAAGCAGTAAGTACATGTAGATTTAATGTTATTTTTTTAAGGATACGTCCTGAAAGACGTATCTTTTTTATATAAGGAGAGCCAAGTGACCAAGTTTTACAACACGCCGCGGCACAGACGCCCCGAGCGCAACTCCAAGCTGACTCGAGAGCAGCACACATACCCTAACCAACTACTCGCGACATCTCCACCTATTTACCTAGATCAAGTAGTCCCGGAAGAACTACGCATCTATCCACAAGCCTGCTTCCTTGGAGATCTTCCAGATGACTACTACAGCTGAGGGGGAGGCACCTTCAAAGACAACATCATTCCGGTGGCACCAAAGAGTCCAACACACAAAGGAGACTCATGTCCAGAGATCACGCTCTCGGCCTTTTTCGCCGCGCCTCCCCTGCAGCCAAGCGACCAACTTCGTCTCATGATCGGGCAACCACTGGATCTTGCCCCACCATCCAAGGCAGGTGCTCCACACCTCATGATTAAGGACACAACCCATGAGGAGGTGGTCAATGGATTCTCCACACTAGTCGCGGAAAGGACATGCCGCCGGGTGCTACAACCCACGCCGGCTCAACCTATCAGCAGTTCAGCATCTATTCCTCATAGCCAGTCAAAGAGCAACCTTGCAACTAGCGGGGGCTCGAGAGCGCCAGATCTAAAACGCACCTGCCATCGAGGTCCGACCAGCAAACAAGGCCTGGTAGCAAGACTTCGCAGTGGAGCAGCCATAAGAATCCCAGGTCCACTTGAGGATATATTGTGTCCCCTCTGTCAGGGTGACTTCCTTGGCGACTTCGAGATGCTCTCGGATGGCATCTGCATTAAGGTCACGGGGACATCATGGAGCTGTGCCCTAGCAAGATCCTTGCGTACCCTGCTAGTTGTGACTGCAGCCGCCGGCACCATCGCGAATAGGTGCGGCGCATCGTCTCAAAGTCTTCCACATGGTGCCATTTGTCTGTCCAGAAGAGAGTGCCGACTCCATCACCAAGCATTGAGGTCGTAGCCACGTCGAAAATCTGCTCGGCAAGCGCTGGTACCCGGATACTGAGATCGTGCCAGGGCCTATGCAACTCCACCCGCCTCAACCATAACCATCTTCCCTGAGTGCAACGTTTAGGAGGCTTAGATTGGGGATGCCCAGCCCCCAACTCTTTGGGCATGCACACCCATGCCACCAGACAATGGCCACCATGGACGTCATTTTTCCTCTTCCATAGGAATCCACGAATGATCTTCTTAATCGCAATGATGGTCTCAATTGGAATATCCAGGGACATCATAGCGAAAACAGGAATGGCTGAGAGTGTTGTCGTGGTGGTGGCACGGCAGATGCCATGGGTAGGCTAAAGTATGGGGCCAATGGATGCTAGTGGGATCTGGGGAGGGAAGATGCAACTAATTTTACACACAAGAGATTAGGTCCAAGATCTTTATTTCTCTTCTCTTGGGCTACAAGTGCTCCTTGAGCTGTATACAGGGAGAAAAGATGAACCTTACCAGCCTAACGGCACCAAAATGAGTCGATCCCCTTCTCTGAGTCTAAGTCTCCCCTTATAAAGGAGAGCCCTGGGTTCCTTTAGGGCTGACGTGGCCAGCATATTCGAGGAATATGCCTATCCCAATATAGTAGTTCGGCGCCCCTCTTTCCCTGTCGCCCCTCTAACGAAGGCAAGGTTCCAGAGGGCCCCTCCTGTACGCCTCGGTCTTCTGGACTATCACCTCCGTGACCTCCTCCTGCCTCTCTGTCGTTCTGCGCCTTTGTCCGTAGCGCTTGGCACTGCTTAGATTCTCCTTAGCTTGCAGCTAGGGTTTGACTTCAGGCCTCTCCTTCTCCTGCAAGCTTCATATCATTCGGCACTCCCCTGCATAGCTCGGATTGTCCTCTACCTGCATCAAGATCACTCAGGTTAACCCGGGCGACCCACGCAGTAACTCGACCGGGTAACGCCTTAATATACATATACGGGCCTCTCGCCTCCGTATGTCGGCCGACTTATTCATGATTCGGCCGACCTAGATCAGAACTTCGGAAACCGGACGGGATCGTACCTCTGTCTTTCTCCGTCTTTGACCTACCCGGGTCAACCCCGACATTAGTCCCGGCTGGTGTGGCCACGATAGCTTCGCCGGTCAGATCGTCTTCATCATATTTTTCAAGATCGCTTCCGAAGTTACCTTTTTCTCGTCCGGTACCTTGTTCCTTCTCTCAGACGCCTCGTCCACGTGTCACTCCCATCATTGTTTTTATAGTTTTTTGGTTCCTCTACAAGATTTCTTGATCGACAAAGCTGATTAACCCTATACCTGTCATTGCGACGCCTCGCGTGCCGTTTCCCTGGGGGATTGCAACCTTCTTCGTTCCCGTGTGGCCGTTGGTGTGGCTCCACTTATCATCGTGCGTTCGTGCCGCACCCACAATCTACACGGTCAACTGCTACAGCCACGATCCCACTACCTTGTTCGTGGCTCGACTATAAAGAGGGGCACGGTGTTTGGGGATTTACTTTTCCCCTTCTCGTTCGTCTCTGCCCTCCTCCTTCCTCTCGCCTGCGCGCCTTCTCGCAGCTCTGCCGCCGCGCTCTCATCAGATCTTCCAACGACGAGGACTCCGCCGCGCCGTTCTGCTCGCTTCGTCTGCGCTCACCAGCTTCGGGGCCGTCGCCGGTGAGTCCTTTCCGGCCGCATTGCCTAGGTTTTACCGTAGATTTCTCCGTTTCGATCTCGTGTTCGTGCGGCGGTTCCTCTGCTCCTTCGCCGCCGCTTCCATGTAAAATCACGACGGGGCCTCGTAGCTCTAAACTCCCCTCCACCGCCAGCTCTTCTTCCGTCGATCTCTCCGGCGAACCACCCATGTCTAGCTCCTTTAGTGGTGCTCTGGTTGAGGACGATGACGCTGGCTCTGGGCCCGAGCGAGGCTCGTGGCAAGGTTCTTCCGTTACGCGCCGCGAGATTGAGTGGCTTATCCGAACTCGTAGGATTCCCGCCGAGGTCTCCTGTCGCTTACCCGACAGCGAGTCCTCTCCGGATGTTAGGGAGGGTGAGTATGTGGTTTTTATGTCGCACTTCGTGCGTGGGTTCAGTCTCCCTCTTAGCGATTTTGCTAGAGAGTTTCTCGACTACTTCGGCCTTCAGCCGCATCATCTTCCTGCGAACGCCATTGCTTCTCTTTCTGCTTTTATCTCCGCTTCGGAGGGATACTTCGGCCTGTGGCCGTCAGTGCACGTCTGGTCGAAGTTCTTCTAGATTCGTTCCAATGTAATCCCTGACAAATCTCTGCACCCCTCCGAGAAATCGCTTACTCAATGTGGGGCAGCGTCCATTACACCTCGGAGGAAATCCGTATTTCCTCGTGTCACCGGGTTAGAGTCGTGCAAGAAGTGGCACAAATCCTTCCTTTACGTCAAGAATAGAGGGACAGAGGACAAGATTCGGCTCCCTGCCTTCTCAATTGGTCCGCCTTCTAAAGTGAACTGGCTCTACAACCCGAGGAAAACTCATGCCTTGGCCGAGGCTTTTGAGATTCGGCTTAAAGAGCTGATCCGCGCCGGGTTATGCGGCGAAGACCTGATGGCTACTTTCATTAGTAGCCGGATCTGCCCATTCCAGAAGTGGACTCTGGCTGTGCTACATGAGTGGTCCTCGACCCTAACCGAGTCTCGGTGGAGCTGGACAATTACCTTATCCAAGCGCGTCCGAGCTATCTTCAAGACGGAGATGCACGAGGATTGGGCTTGGGGATTGAAACCGTTCACCGCGATCATCCGCCTCCCGAGGTAAGCTTAATCAATAACGCTCGCTATTCCATTGTTTTCATAACGGATTCGCTCACTTTCTTTGTCCTCGTCTTGCGAGGTTCGCAGAGCGTAAGAATGAGGACGCCAAGTTTTGTTGCTTCGTGGCCCTGGACCGAGCACCGGACCTTGTGAGCCGGACTCCGAGGAGTTCGTCCCTAAGTCGGATCCTGCCCCGGCTCGAGCTCGTGGCAAGACTTCGGCGCACGAGGAGGAAGGTGATTCGGACGAGGTCCAAATTCTTGAGGTAGTTGCCGCAATGCCTATTTCTTATGCATTTCCGGCTTCTACTTTCCCAGCTAATCCGGCCGGTCAGGTTCACGACGCCGAGCCTATTGCTTCTCGACCCCCTGTTACCTCGGGGAAACGTGGGGCTCCTGCTAGTGCCTCGGAAGCGGTCCCCAAGAAACGGACGAAGAAATCCGCTCCAAATCCTCCCAGGCGCAAGATTATGCCTGGGGTTGCCGGGTAAGCTCCTTTTACTTGTATTTCTTGTTTCTCTCTTTCTTTTCATCGACACTTTTTCTTTCTTATTTTGCAAGGTTCTTTACATTAAGCCCGGGTCCTAGCATGACTATCACTTTGATTAATTGCCGCCTCCTCCTGGTCGATGATACCAGATTCCCGGTCCACTCGTCGCCTCTCCTCCACTCGAATCTCGCCTCCTCGTCGCGGCGTGCTGAAACCCTTTCTGACATTGATTCCACTCGGCCCTCCGAGGTTTTCGTCGAATCCGTTGCCCTATGGGTCCCAGCCGCCATCGAGCCTCTATCTACCGGGTTTCTCTGACCACTCCGTAGAAGGTCGTTATCTCGGCGCCTTCATGGTCAGAACCCTCTTGCTCCTAAAGACGCCTTCCCACTTCCGAGGTGTCACTTCTGCGATGCCTCCTAAGGCGAGAAAAAGCATTGCCGCCAAGACTTCCTCTTCTCAAGAAGGTCTTGTCGGCTCTTCTCAACCGAGTATCGTCTTTGCGTAAAGGAATCGCCTACCAAAGCCTCCGTTGCCTCGGCTGCCAGCACCCAGCTTGCTCTTCATAAGAGCCCTGCGGCTGCAGTGGTTGCACAACCTGTCCGGGGTAAGGTCTTAACTCGGACCGCTAGTGGGAACAGCCTCGGCACGCTCGTGGAGTACGCCAATAATTGGAACGCCGCTGATCAGTTTGAGGGTAATCCTATCAACCAGCCCTTCAGATTCGACATCGGCCGCTTTTGACCATCGCCAAGTTCATCCTTGATACTAACAAGATGAATGAGGTAATTGCTGTTTCTCTGAGTTTTAAATTAGTCCCCAGATGTTACTATATGCTCTAGTCCCCGAAACTTGCAAGGAAATAACTTGTTATATGCTTGGAAGTTTAATGATCTTTGACTTAATTTATTTCTAGGGTTCGGAAATCCGGCCATCTAGATCCGAGTTAAGTTTTGCTTGATTCGGATTTGCTTTAGCTTTGAATATCTAGCCACCTAGATCCGAATTAAGTTCTTCTTGATTCGGATCTGATTTAGCTTTGAATATCCAGCCCCTAGATCCGAATTAAGTTTTGCTTGATTCGGATCTGATTTAGCTTTGAATATCCAGCCACCTAGATCCGAGTTAAGTTTGCTTGACTCGGATCTGATTTTAGCTTTGAATATCCAGCCACCTAGATCCGAGTTAAGTCCTGCTTGACTCGGATCTGATTTTAGCTTTGAATATCGATTTATCGTTTTTCCCCATTGCTCAGGTTGCACATGATCGGAGGACTGCCGAATTCCAGGGGTTGCTTTTTTCGCACCGTAAGCTGGAAGAAAAGTATGAGAAAATCCTTCCAGTGGTAAAGAAGGCTGGTACGTCGATGGTTCCTTTTCGTTATTTTCAACGTTCTTATTTATTTGTCCGCGAGATGCCGACTTACTTTCTTGGTAAACATGTAACATTAATAACCTCAACATTCGACTTGAGAAGAAAGTCAAGAGCTTGGAAGGTTAGTTTCCCTTTTATTTTACACTCTTTCCCTTTTAACATGTATGCTAAGCTTCCTTATTGCGTTTGACTCTGGTAAAGCCGAGTTGCAAACCTTTGCAGCGTCGCATCAAGATTGCATGCCCATGCCTGACGTGATGCTGCATTTTTTAGAGCAAAACCCTATTCATTCGGCGCAATTACAAGAAAAATATGATGAAATAACTCGCCTGCGAGCCGAGGTGGATACCCTTAAGCTCTCTCAAAAATCCGAACTGGAAAAGGTCAACCAAGAATTTTCCGAGGAGAAGAATCGGCTGGCTTTGGAGCTGCAGAAGAACAAAGAACTCCTCGAGGCTGCCGAACTAAAAACTCAGGGGTTGAGCGAGGAAATTGCTCGTTTTGAGAAGAGCAAGGTTGATTGGGCCAAAGACCTTCAGATAATGATGAGTTACATTCATCGTAAGCTACTTAACACAGCCGAATTATATTTTTATTTTTTGTTCCCGCTACCACCTGACACGCTCATGCTTTGCGCAGATCATTTTCCTGAAGCCAAACCTGTGAGTTCTAAAGCGGTTCTTGCAGCTCGTGTGCGCCGAGGTGTTTCGGTTGCCGCTGACTCGAAGTATTCAATGGAGAATTTCCTGGTTGTTGTTGGTGCTGCAGTTGGCCCAATGAAAATTATGGGTCGGGACTTGGTGCAAGCAGCCATCCGAGCTTACCACGTTCTTTGGTCGAATACATCTGGTACTCCTGATATTAACGAGGTCGAATTACTAGTAAAAAGACTTATGGCATCTGAGAGGCAACTGAGTCTCTGGAGGGAATCACCGGCGTCTTTGGCCGATATGGCCTCTTGTCATCATGTCATGGTACGAAGACATATCTCTAGACATCTGAAATCTGACCGGTTCTCCGGGTTGAAGACCCCACCTTCGTCGCTCTTGACAAGCTCGCGCCTTCCAACTCGTCGAGTATGCCGATGTACATACTGAATGAAGGGCCGAGTTTTCTTCCAAACCCGGATGAGGAGGTCATAGTTGAAGATGCCTCGGATGACAATTGAGCAAGGAGAGGGTGAGGATAATTCGCCACATCCGAAAGCTCCAGTTCAAGCTCGAGAAGGCGTCGGCGATGCGGTCCTCCTCCAAAGGTACTAGGCACTCAAGCGCACAGACGGATGCTCTGAGCAGCCTCGAGCTTCGCTGAAGTTGCACTTGGTTCTCGGTGTGAGGCAACCTCGGTTGAAGTCCCTCCCACGCCGGAGTGCCCAGGCTTGACCAAGTCTGCCTCCCCTGCGAACAACGCTTGAGTTATTTCTTATCCCTGGCATGCCGGGCGTATGATGTACGCGAAACATTTGTCCACTGTCTGTATGACTTGAATTTCTTTTGCGGTGTACCGTTGTGACATATACGCTTGTAGCTGTTACCATTTGGTTAAGTTGGTGTTTGTCCGAATTCTTGCTTTGGTAGCCTGCGATTTCCTGATTTTAGGATTTATCCTTGCCTCCGTTTTTTCATGAGTGGTGTTCTGAACTGCGGTTGACTACTACCTTGGGAGAATATATGGCAATTCCTGAATCATTGTTTATCGCGCCGAACTTCAATATGTAAACCAAATTTCAGAAATTATAAAACTAATACGGGTGCGCTCAACATAAAACTGAAGCGGCATGTGACAGTCCCCGAGTCGCTGCTTTGGATGCCGAGGTTCAAATATTTAATATGAAATGAAAATAATATATGGCATTTCCCGAGTCAACGCCTGGGTCGAGGTTTAAATACCTAACATGAGATTGAGATAACATACGGGTCCCGAGTCACCGCTTCTGGCGCCGAGGTTTAAATACATAACATGAAATTGAGATAACATATGGCGGTCCCAGTCACCGCTCACAGGCGCGAGGTTTAAATACATAACATGAAATTGAGATAACATATGGCAGTCCCCAAGTCACTGCTCTGGGCGCCGAGGTTCAAATACATAACATGAAATTGAGATAACATACAGCAGTCCCCGAGTCACTGCTCTGGGCGCCGAGGTTCAAATACATAACATGACATTGAGATAACATATGGCAGTCCCCGAGTCACTGCTCTGGGTGCCGAGGTTCGAATACATAACATGAGATTGAGATAACATATGGCAGTCCCCGAGTCACTGCTCTGGGTGCCGAGGTTCAATACATCATTGGATCTTGATCTTGAGATACAATGCTACGAGTAAAATGGTCGAAGTAAAGCTACATTCCATGGACGCTTCGTTTCTTCGCCGTCTTTGTCTGCCTTGTTCTTTCCAGGGGACTGAGCATCGACTAGATAATAGGCGTCGTTGTGCAACGCCTTGCTCACAATGAATGGTCCCTCCCATGGAGGTGACAACTTGTGCATGCCGGCCGTACGTTGCACCAGTCGGAGGACTAAATCTCCTTCTTTGAATACTCTTGGATTCACTTTCTTGCTGTGATATCATCGCAGGTTCTGCTGATAAATAGCTGATCGTGACAATGTCAACTCTCTGGCTTCTTCTAGCAGGTCTACAGCATCTTGCCGAGCTATCTCGTTTATCTCCGAGGTTGTATACTGAGTAACTCTTGGCGAGTCATATATTATGTCGGTTGGAAGTACGGCCTCTGCCCCGTATACCAGGAAGTATGGTGTATAACCTGTTGATCTATTTGGAGTAGTCCTGAGGCTCCACAGTACGGCTGGGAGTTCCTCAATCCAACATCCTTCCGACCTTTGCAATGGTTCGACAAGTCGTGGTTTTATTCCTGATAACACCAGTCCATTAGACCTTTCCACTTGCCCATTGGATGCTGGGTGAGCCACAGAGGCAATATCTAGTCTTATGTGCTTCTCTCGGCAAAATCAAGAAAGCTCATACGCAAAGTTTGTGCCATTATCTCAGTAATACTGTGCGGATACCCACATCTTAAGATAATATCCTTGAGAAATTTCACTGCCGTGGACCCATCGCACTTTTTTATTGGTTTCACTTCAATCCATTTTGTGAACTTGTCCACCATAACCAATATGTGGGTCATTCCTCCTCGTGTCGGCTTGAATGGTCCCACCATATCTAAACCCCATACAGAAAATGGCCAAGTGATGGGTATTGTTTTTAACTCGGCCGATGGCATGTGTATTTTGGTTGCGTATCTCTGACATCCATTGCATTTCTTAATTAATTCTTTTGCTTCTTTCAATGCCGTCGGCCAATAAAATCCATGCCTGAATGCTTTGGCTACTAAGGCACGAGATGAGGCATGGTGCCCACATTCTCTTTGGTGTATGTCTAGAAGGATCTCCTGACCTTCTGCCGAACTTACACACTTCTGCAACACGCTTGTGACGCTCCTTTTATATAGATCATTGTTTATGATTGTATAAGCTTTTGCTCTCCTTACAGTTTGTCTAGCTAATACCTCATTACTCGGCAACATCGAGTCTTTTAGGTAAGAAAATATGGGTTGTGCCCATAACGGTGTGACTTTTTCTGGTGTGATCTCACTGTCTATTTCCATGTTTTCTGCCGACATACATATCTCTGCTTTTCCCATGATTACACTTACCTCGGCTGTCCTCCTCTTGGGGGGTTCCGAGTTATATTGCGGATCTACTTCAATCGGCGCGTTATCTTCTACGGAATTTGCCGGGATAAAGATAGATTCGGATTCGGGTGATGGGATTATTGATGGTTTCCTGAGGTGCTCTAGGGAAATACCCGGAGGAATTGATTGCCGGGTTGATCCTAATTTTGACAGTGTGTCTGCGGCATCATTTTCTGCCCGAGGTATGTGGTGAAATTCACATCCTTCAAAGTATCCACTGATCTTTTGCACGTGAAACCTGTATAAAGCCATATTAGCATCTAATGCGTCCCAACTGCCTGAGACTTGCTGTACTACTAGATCCGAGTCACCATAGCATAAGATTCGGCGTATGCCAATTTATTTTGCTACTTTCAGTCCATGGACTAGCGCATCATATTCGGCTACATTATTGGACGCAGCAAAATGTATTTGTAATACATATTTCAGTTGGTCTCTTTTAGGCGAGGTTAACACTATTCCCGCCCCCAAACCATTCCTTAGTTTGGAACCATCGAAATGCATAGTCCAGTAATTTGGATCTGGCAATGGTGGCTCATACTGCACCTCGGCCCAGTCCACGAGAAAGTCGGCAACCGCCTGAGATTTGATTGCATCTCTTCTATCAAATTGTGGAGCGTATGGTGATAATTCGATTGCCCATTTTGCTATTCGGCCACTTGCGTCTTTGTTGCTCAATATGTCGGCTATGGGTGCCTCACAGATTACTTTGATGGGATGCTCTTCGAAGTAATGTTTAAGCTTTTTCGCCGACATATATACCCCATAAGCCATCTTCTGATAATGCGGGTAATTCTTCTTTGAAGTGGATAACACCTCACTCAGATAATACACCGGCCTCTGAATCGACTTACCATTTTCAAGTCGTTCCACTACGACTACAGTACTCACTACTCTGTTGGTAGCCGCTACATAGAGTAACATAGGCTCTTTTGATAATGGATAAGCCAAAATGGGTGTTGTAACCAACATCTTTTTCAATTCATGAAATGTGATGTCTGCTTGTGGAGTCCAAATGAATTTATCTGATTTCTTCATCAGCTGATAGAGCGGCAGTGCCTTCTCTCCTAGCCGACATACAAATCGACTAAGCGAGGCAGACGACGTGAATTTTTGTACATCATTTAAACATTTTGGCAATTCCATTCTTTCTACTGCTTTTATATTTGTTGGATTAGCCTCTATACCTCGGCTAGATACAAGAAAACCGAGTAATTTTCCTGCCGGCACGCCAAATGTGCATTTTTCTGGATTAAGCTTCATTCGGAACCTTCTCAGGTTCGCAAAAATCTGCCGTATATCTTCTAGTAATGTTTTGCTTTCCTTGGTTTTGATGACCACATCATCTACATATACTTGTACATTTTTTCCTATCTGATCATGAAAGCATTTTTGCATGCATCTCTGATATGTTGCTCCTGCATTTCGCAGGCCGAATGGCATTGTGCGATAACAATAAGCCCCGTACGGGGTAATAAATGCGGTCTTTATTTGATCGGCCGGATTTAACGGTATATGGTGGAAACCAGAATACGCGTCTACAAATGATAATAGCTCACAACCAGCGGTCGAGTCAATGACTTGGTCTATTCTAGGCAACGGAAAAGGATCTTTTGGACACGCCTTGTTCAGGTTGGTGTAATCGATACACATTCGCCATACAATGGCTACATTGGGATCATCTTTCTTCTTTTCTACTAGCACCGGATTCGATAACCAATCTGGGTATAGCACCTCCATGATGAACCCGGCCGCGAGGAGCCGAGTTATTTCATCTCCTATTATTTTCTCTGTCTTGGGAGCGGCGGAGAGGTTGCTTCCCCGGCCTTGGTCCTGGCCTTACGTTCAAAGAGTGCTCAGCCAACTCCCTCGGAACACCTTGCAGATCTTGAGTTGACCATGCAAATATGTCCCGATTCTCACGGAGGAAGTTGGTGAGCTCGCTTTCCTATTTAGCGCCCAGGCCTGCACCAATACTAACAGTACGCTCTGGGAATTTCTCATCGATCTGAAATTTCTTCGTTTCTTTAGTCGGCTGAAAAGAAACACTGCCATGTGGGTTGGCCAGCGCCGGCATGTTCAGCTGTGCCGACTGAGCGAGGGCTGCTACTTCTTGAATCCTTCTCTTTTCTCTTGCTATAACCAATGATTCGGCCAAATTTGACCCAGCTGAAGCACACTCCATTGACTTCTTGTAATCCCCTGCAACTGTTATTACTCCTTGTGGTCCGGGTAGCTTCATCTTCAGATAACTTACATGACAGCTGCTCATGAATTTGGCCAAGTCTTGGCAGTCCGAGTAGAGCATGATAACAACTTTCCGATCTACCACTTCAAATTCTAAGTTCTCTGCTCAGATTATCTCTCATCGAATAACACGTCCACTCGGACTTTACCGATGGGCTCGCATGAAAGCCCCGGCACTATCCCATGGAAAGTGGTTCTCGTGGATTGCAGCATGTTCTGCGATATTCCGAGTTTATGCATGGTATCTTTGTACATGATGTTGATACTGCTTCCATTGTCAATGAGTACTTTTGAAAATTTCACATTGATGCTCGGTCCAACGAATGTCGGATCCAACACGAGTGCATATGATCCTGGACTCGGCATTATTTTGGGATGGTCCTTTATGCTCCAGGTCACCTCCTGATCAGACCATGGCACATATCTTGGTACTGTCGGCATAACTGCATTTACTTCCATATGCGGCACTCTGCTTGTCTTCTTTGTTCGTTGAACATGCAATAAGACTGATGATGTTCTCTGTAATCATTGCGTCCAGTATTTGTCGGATTCGTCCTTCCATCCTGGACTTGGTTCATTACTTGATGTACTGCATCCCTTCGATCCGAGTTATCGTACCTTGGGGGAGGAGGCGGTAACATCAGTTGCTGTGCATTTGCTCCAGTCAATTGCGGTTGATGCTGATGTACTTGATGGGGCGCCTAAACTCCTGCGGGGTTCCCCATTGTATTTTTCATCCATGCACATTGGCGGGTCGTATGATTGGCTGGTCTGGATGGGTTTGATGTGTGAAATTTGCACGGCTGATCTAACATGGATTCGAACGTGTATTTCGGCCTCTCCTGCCACTGCTTCTTTTGTTCTGGGGTCCACTGCCTTTTTCCTTCATTCTTTGGTGTCCACTGCCGAGGTCCATTCTTCTGCCGTTGAGTTGCTCCATGACTCGGCTGATCTTGTGCTACCACTGCCACTTGGGCCGAATTATATCTATAATCCGGCCTTTCCTCTCTTCTTCTTCCTCTGAAATCACTACGCCTGGATGACCCGGACAATTCTCTTGCATAATGGTCCTGTTGCTCGCGATGATCTGCCGACATTAATTCCGGTTGCGTTGGGTCCCCTAATGCATAGGAGTCTGTTATTCTGATAATTTCTGCCAGTGTGGTCGGTATATCTCTTTGCAGGCGTTGCCACAACACGCTGCCATAACGGCAGCCTTGCGCGAACCAAGCTATTGCTTGCGATTCTATTACCCCTTCACATGAGTTTCTCAGGTTGCACCATCGAGTTAAAAACTCTCTATCTGTTTCATTCGGCCTCTGCTTGCACATGGCTAATTGTTGCGGCCTGTTTGGCCTCTTGTATGTGCTGGTAAAGTTGCTGACGGACATTTCTTCAAAATCTAACCAACAGTTGATACTGCCCGCTGGTAGATTATTCAGCCATACCCTAGCCGGTCCTTCCAACATTTGTGGGACATACCGTACTGCCCATCTTAAGTTCCCACCCGCTATCTTCACAGCAGTGGCATAGTCAATCAACCAGTCTTGTGGCTTGGTACTCCCATTGTATGTTTTTGTTCCTCTCGCTAGCTGAAAGTTCGGCACGGGTGGTTTGCCCATGATCCGTGGTCCAAAACAAGTCGGACCTGGTGGACCCTGTTCTTCCAATATGTAGCATCCCAGTTGTCTAACATCTGTAATGCTACATGTTATAATATAAAAAGGGTCACTTCCAACATATAATGGTTGCATCATCATCATATCATGCTCATGTCATCATGTCACCTTGCATTTGAGCATCATATAAAAACCCTTTCTTGTTTGGTTCTTATCTCATGTGCATGATTAATTGTAGTTGCCTCTTGATATTGTATTTGGTTCTTAATATATTGTTAAATGCCCAAGTTGAGTTGAGGGCATCTCTCTTATTGAATCCACCACCTTTTTCTTTCACCACCTTATAATTCCACCATCCAAGTAACATGGGCTTGGCATTTTATTTGAGTTATCTCTAGCCCATGTTGATGGTTGGGTTCCACCCATAATCTTTTGCTTGGACTTTGCCCACCTTTTGGGAATGCAATGATTAAAGCCACATGAAATAATGTTGTTTTCACAATATAACCATATGGCAAACATTGTTGCATGGGCCATGCAAGTGCCACCTTTCTTTTGGCTTTGGGAATTTTTTAGCTTTGTTTGCATGTCACCTCCCCTTGGTTTAATCTTGTTTTGGGCTTGTAGTTTTCTTCATCAAATCTTCTCCCTCTCTTCTCCCCTTTAGCTAAACCTCTAACCCATGCTCCATGCACACACATGTGCTAATGTGGCATGCACAACCTAAAACCACCTCTTCTCTTGGATCTTGCTTGGTCATTATTTGGATCATGCATGGACCAAAGAAGCACCCCATCATCACATGATCACCTCTCTCTCTCTCTTTTTCTTGCCTTGGTCTAGTTAAGGCTTGTTGGAGCATGCATGATCAAGTGCAAGAGCCACCTTCTATCCATACCCCCCTCTTAGCAAAACCCTAAAACCTACCCCATGCCATCTCCCCATCCTAGCTAATCAAGACCTTAATCTCTACCTTCCCTTAGCAAAAACCCTAAGTACCCCCTCCTCCTTTCTAGCTTCTAGCTTGATCACCCATGCCCTACTCCATCTCTCCCCTTCTCTTCCATGCAGGCCCCACCCCAACACCCCCTCCTAGCTACCCTTTCCCACCACCGTGGACCCCCAACCTAACCCTAGCCGAGGCTACCACCACCAACCCCTTTCTTCCCTCTTTCCTCGCCTTAGCTTGACCCTGCCTCACACTCGCCTACCCCTGCCCGCCCCTCCCTCTAGTGCCCACGCCGCCTGCCGGCTGGCCGTGCCATGCCGTGCACGTGAGGCAAAAAGGTGGCACCGAGGCCACCTTCCCTCCCCACGCAACCCCACCTTCCCTCTCCTTCTTATCCTCTCCTTCCCTCACAGACGCCCCAGATCCGCCAGAGCCTGCCTCGCTCCCCTCCTCGCCTCCTTCTCCACCGCCCCAGCTCCCCTCTCGCCACGCCTGCCTCACTCACAAGACACACGCACGGGAGGCGCGCTGCAGTGTCGAGGAAGGCGGGCGCTGTCTGCGACGCCCTGAGCCGACGAGGAGGAGAAGCCCAGGAGCTCACCTGCCGGGCCGCCGCCCGAAACCTAAGCGCCTCCGTCATGAGCCCGCCGTCGATCCTTGCACCCCAAGCCTCGCCACCGCCACCAACACCACCGGTAAGACCCTGACCTCCCGACAACCTCCGAGAATCGCTTCTCGCTTGACTGCCGTTTTTGAGCACACCGCGTGCCGCAGCGCACCTGCCAGATCGCATCCAGCGAAGCGTCTTCTAGCCGCCTCCCTCCTTCCTGTCATCAACCCTAAGCCCAGCCCAGTGGTTGCCGCCTGGGCGCGTCATGATCGCGGGATCGAGCCCCGCCCCTTTCCTCACAGCAATGTTTGGTTCAGTTCGTCAAATGAGAAGATCCACGACGCGTGGCGCTTTTGAAAACCCCTACCAAACCTTTTTGCCAACCCGCGGTCCAGCCTGGCCCATTGTCTGTGTCTATGTAGTTTTGCAAAAAGGCTCCGGAGTTTTTCTCAAATAAACCCGCGGTCCCGTTTTTCCCAGACACTGGCGTGTGGGTCAGCAAACTCCTGGCCCCACCTGTCTGCGACCCAGGCTAGAGTAGGCTGGGTATAAAACGTCCCAGAGACTGTTTTAAAATTCAAATTAAGTTTAAATTATTTCAAATTCAAAGCCAATTCAGTTTTTTAAATAACTTTTCCTTTGTAATTCCATATGACACAAATGATATATGTTTGGATATCAGAAAAATGAGAGGATTCCAAATATGCCATCCATATTGCCTTTTGCACAGTTAAATTCCCAAGTTTATTTAAATTACCACAAATGCCACTGGAATTTAAATAATCAATAACTTTTGTTTTATAATTCCAAATTTAGCAAATGATATGTCTAAAATGATCAGCTCGACGAGACCTTTCTGTTTATGATATCCATGACTTCAATTGCAGCATGCATCATATAAAAGTATAGGGTACAGCAATGTTATGACAACAAAATGTGAACCAAAACCCCACTAAAATGTTGCTACTTGTTTTCCACACCTCACCATGCCATGCTACCTTCTTGCCATGTAAATTGTGCATCATTCATCATGGCATGATTGTTTGCTTGACGCATCTTATTCATATGCTTGTGCTCTATATTCATGTTGGCCTTGTTTGTTTGGTTTTTCTCGGATGACACGGCGGGGGTTATATCAAGAGAACCAGAGCACTACCGGATCCGTCCCTCGCTTCAACTGAGTTGACAGCAAGCACTTCCACATGCTTGCATACATACCTATTGCCTCTATCTTACTCTTGCATCATTGAGTCGCGATTGCATTAAATTGAATCCCAAGTATGCATAGCCTTTACTTTTAAACCCACAAGCTTGTTCCTCCATCCCATGAGCCACTACTATAGGAGTTGTTTGAGCCATGCAGTCGTGAACAACATGTGTAGGGTATGTGAGTGTCTGTTGGATAATGAGGTACCTAAACAACTTAACCCGAGTAGTGGTGGGATAACTAAAGAAAGTGGCACCGTGAGCAACATCTGCTATTTGGTTTTCCTGCTCACTTGTGTCCGTAAGACCCCGAGTACTTGATTCCTGTTCCTTGATTTATCGCTATCCACATCCGGAGGTATATGGGACCCCCGAGCCGAGCTTGATTCATCTTATTTCTTGGGGCCACAAACTAGTTTGAGGTTTTATTTACTATCCTGTACTTATGCCATGCTACTTTCGTATTTAAATTGTGCGAGGAGCACATGTACTGTTAGGATCGGGACACGATTCTGGTGTCGACAAGCCCAGTTTTGGGTTCCCGATCGTTCACCAGTATACCCAAACCTTGAGTCCGTCTCGAGCTTGCTTACTATAAGGTGTACTTCAAGGGGTGGCCCCCTGAAATATTTCTGAATTCTGTGATTGTTCAGTCGTGAAAGCCTTGTTGGGTTTTGATTTGGTTTTTCCGAGGTTGATCGAGCGTGTGTTGCTATTGGTGCACCCGGCCGGTAAAACTTTCAAAGCCGTGTCCGCGGATATGGACGACTTGGAGCACAGTTTCTCGATCATAGACAAGCATAACTAAAGTACCGCCTTAATCTAACTAAGTAACTTGACTAGTAAATAGTGCAACACTCATGGAATGGCTAATAAAATTGCCAACGGATGGGGGGTTGTTCGTCCTTCCTTGTTGGTAGCGGGGAGGAGGATGGATCGATGAGATTACCATTATAACTATTGTTCTTAATTCACGGACATCCGTCTATCATTGGTTAGGCGGATGGTTAGCGTTTGTCTAGAAGCGCTAGGGTTTATCTTTCACTGCAATTCGTGCGCCACCCAGTTGTGTCCCTTTAGAGGCATTAAGACTTCTTTGAGTACCCTTAGGGTCTCACACGATAAATTCTTGATTCGGATGAACAGTACCTTCACGGGACGGATCTTGGGTGGAAGAAGCCAAGATGTGGGCAACGATCGTTCGGTGTAGAGATTCCGGAACGGGATCCGTGAGACCTGTAGTTGGGATGTGCTTATTTCTATGGCATCTTATGCCGATTTGCTTCTTATCCGTACTCGATTTTGTTTGCCGCTTCGCATGATACTCGATGTGTGTTGTATGAGGAAGTATCCTAAAATATAGATCTATCTAGGTCATTTGAATCTTCTTGGTATGGCGTTGCTATATTTCCTTTCTTTCTAGATGGTATGGCTCGATGTACTCTTGTATGGTGGCTTGACATACCCACTTGTGTCGTAGTTGATCCCTTCGCGCCGATTCGCGCCCGTCTGAGTCCGTTGAGAGGGTAGTGGTTGGGACGTCTGAAAGGACTACCAGTGAGTGGCTTTTGGGGCCCCACCGTACTATTTCAACCACTACCACTCATCCAGGCTTGTATCTGTTGGGAATATGCCCTAGAGGCAATCATGGATGATGAGATTTCCCATTGTATTCATAAAGTTATTAAGTAGTCCTTGTATAAACATCTGATGTGTATCATTGAATATGTGATTCAGTTGTGGAACTATGCATTCATGTTGTTTGTACTAAATATCCTTGGTCATTGAGGTTGTGCTGGACACACAACTTAGACCAATGTGAAAGTTGGCTTGATGACTCGGTTCCACTTGTCATGGGCATGGAGATGCTATTCCAATTTACACAGACTAGGCTAAAGAGTTTAGCGAGTCGGATTGACCCATATTGAGGTACAACGAACTAAGCTGTCATTTGTATATCTCAATCAATGTAATCCTTAGACCTGAGGTTGTTGCATAGTCCGAGTTGAGGATCACCGACTTAGGTTCTCATCAGCTGATCCGTGAATCGGGCGCTTATAAAGCGTGGTTCGGGTCGATCGAGAATCAAGCTGCGTGATGTGAATAACCAAGACGGATTTTGCCCTCCACTCGGAGAGATATTCTCTGGCCTCTCGTGAGATATGATTCGAAGCATGGCCATGCGACTCGGTTAAGTGTTAACCGAGGCGATCGACTAAGAGTTAGTCGGGTGAATCACTTATCTCGGATCGAGAAGAGAGTTGGACTATTTAAGGGATGACATATATTCGCCTATAGTCTGACAAGGTATATCGTGAGGCAAAAGGGACTCAGACGTAAGTCGCATTGGAAAGGCAAGTCGTCATGACTCTTTGGTACTTGGGAATCGATACGTTCTGCTAGGAGCCGATGCCGATTAATCGATTGTGAGTTGGACTCTAATCGTGTCCAAGTAGCCATGAGCTCACGAGGTCACACACTTAAGAGCGGGGCAGGTTGGATTGGATCCGAATCATATAATCTGGTTGGGTTGGACCTAAACCAGATTAGGGTGAGTTAGTGAGTTGGACTCATGGTGACTAGTTTTATATGGGCTTTAGTGAATGGGTCGCGAAATGAGCCCACGTTCACTCCTATATATAGTGGAGCAAGAACCGTAAAGGTTAATCGTTGTTCGGTTAGGTTATTCCATGTGTTGAAACCCTAGCTCCACAGTCCAAGGCCGTAACGAACCTAGCGATTCGCCACGGCGCTCCTCCTATGCGTGTGGATACCGGCAGAGGTGTCGCGATCGGCACCGTGACGATCGGATCGTGAGGATCGCATCGCATCAACCGACGCGCTTCATCGGTAATCCGCAACCGCGTCTAGTGGTAAACCTCGTGGCCTTCTACCTCGGCTAGGTCTTGGGATCACCACGTTAGAGGAAAAAGTTTTGTTTATCTCTGCGTGGCCCAATGGTATCGAGCGATAGCTTCGGTTTTAGGCTCGAGATCTCGCATATGTGATATGCAGGCTATAGATGAGATCTATGTCTGTTTTGGTGGTCGATCTATGAGATAGATCGGTTTTGTATGAAATTGATTGGATCAAACTGTACTCGGGAATGGTAGATCTGATTTCCGTGATCATATCTTTGAGGTCGTGGACGACATACCCTGTGTCGGCTTCCGCCATCGGGGTAGACCGTGACACGTAAATCCGAGCGGTGATCGAAGATCAAAAGTTTGATCGAATCGGAAGATGGTCGGAATCCATGTTCGGATCGTAGATGAGATCTACGTTTTCGGAAAAAATCGCCTGCCGCACCTGAGGGCGCCGCCTTCGATCCCGCCCGCTATCCGGCTAGCGGGACCGCGGCTTCCATACAGTGGCGCCTTAGATGTCGTTGCGAGTTTCACAACGCCGGTAGATATTGTATCTATGCATAACTTGTTTTTGCAGGAAGTTGTGAATGGTATGGTTCATGTGCATGTGATGTATGTGTGTAATCCATACGTGATCTGCGAATCACGGTTTTTTGTCAGCCGGCTGGAGCCTAGGTGCTGTCATTTTATTGTATAACGACTTGCGTGTCGGATTCTCTATGTAATTTACTTTACTAAGCTAGTGTAGCTGTTTGAGAACCCGGAAGGCATGCAAGGCATTGTACATGTCGGCGACATGGAGTAAGACGGCAAGTGACAAGAGTTGGCACGAGTCGGATTACAGGCTTTGTGGAGATGGAGATCACCATGAAGAGAGCCATACCATTTCACATTATAATTGCTTTATTTTGTGTTAGTGATATGTCTCAGTTTTACCTCTATTAGATAGTCGGTAAAATTTAATCCCTCAAAGAAGGTCTAGTCGGTTTTCCCGCCAGTGTTTGCACCATCACAAGTCGAACATTTTTGGTAGTGGGCTCATAAAATTGAGGTGCTGCCAATTCTTTCCGACTAGGTGGGTTCGAGTCGGACTCTTACTGCAGAAACACTTGGTAAGCTAGACGGGTCTATCACAACGGTTGTGGGACTCGGGGAAAGGTCGGATGGGAGCCGGGGCATGTGATGCCACCCGTCCAACAGGAGTCGCATGAGATGCGATTGACAAGGAGTTGTCTACCTAGATCACTTGGCGGCTAGCGGTGATGCTAAAGCTCACTAGCCGACTTGCTTATTTAGGATCCTGAATCACTAAGTAACCATCGGAGGGGTGTTGGTTCTAGTGGGAGCATAAAATATTAAAATGTTTAATATGCTTGCTCTTTTATGAATACATGTCTTAAGTGTTTTGCATATTTTCTGTTGTAGATCATGGCACCAAGTAGCAGTCACTCTCAGTTATCCGGTTTTGCGTTGAGAACCATTCTTGAGAAAGATAAACTGAACGACACTAATTTTACCAACTGGTATCGAAATCTGAGAATTGTTCTCAAACAAGAAAAGAAGGACCATGTCCTAGACAACCCACTTCCAGATGAGCCGAATGAGAATGCGAGTGTCGCAGCCACCAATGCCTACCGTCGGGCTAAGGATGAGTCTATGGATATCAGTTGTCTTATGCTTGCTCACATGGAACCGGACTTGCAAAAGCAGTTCGAGCATGTTGAGGCCTACGATATGATCGAAAGCCTCAAAAGTATGTTCGAGCTCGGTAAGACCGAGAGGTATCAAGTCTCTCGTGCTTTGCTGAGTTGCAAGCTTAAGGATGGTGATCCACCGAGTCCGCATGTGATCAAAATGGTTGGTTACGTGCGGTCTGGAGAGGCTTGGCTACCCCATAAGCGAAGAGTTCGCTACGGATATAATTCGAACTCTCTTCCTAGTGCATATGGTCAGTTCATTTGAACTACCACATGCATGGTATGGATAAGAAGCTCACCGAATTGCATGGGATGCTCAAGCGAGAGGCGGATCTCAAGAAGGGCACCACCAAGTGTTGATGGTGCGAATAAGGCTAAGTTCAAGAAGAGTTCTTGGACTAAGAAGAAGGCTAAGTCGGGAGGAAAGCGCTCAGGACCTGTCCCAAGCGCTTCCTCGGGACTAAGCCATCTCCTTCACCGGATCCACTTGCTTCTACCGCAAGGCGGATGGCCACCGGAAGAGGAACTGCAGCAAGTACTTGGCCGACAAAGCCAAGAGTGGAGGTATGACTTCCGACTCAGGTACACTTGTTTGCAATGTTATAGACATATATCTTGCTGATGCACCTAATAGTTCTTGGGTATATGATACCGGATCGGTTATTCACATCTGCAACTCGTTGCAGGGACTGGTAAGAACTAGGAGCGTAGCAAGAGGCGAGGTTGATATTCGAGTCGGCAACAAAGCAAGAGTTGCTGCGTTGGAAGTCGGCACGATGCAACTTCATTTACCTTCCGGATTCATTATGGAACTAAATAATTGTTATTATGTTCCGATTGCTCAATGAAACATTATTTCTGCTTCATGTTTGATGAGGCAAGGCTATGAGTCGAATATCAAGAATAATGGTTGTTCTTTGTATTTGAGTGATATGTTTCACGGCTTTGCACCCGTTCAGAACGGGTTATTTATTTTGAATCTTGATGGTGAGTCGGTTTATAACATAAATGTTAAAAGGTTGAAACCAAATGATCTGAATATGACTTACTTTTGGCATTGTCGGCTTGGTCATATAAGTTGGAAACGCATGAAGAAGCTCCATGATGATGGACTCCTAACTTCATTCGACTTAGAGTCATTCGAGACATGCGAATCTTGCCTACTCGGCAAAATGACCAAGACACCTTTTGCAAAGAGTTGCGAAAGGGCGTCCGACTTGTTGGGACTAGTACATAGTGATGTATGTGGACCAATGAGCACGACAGCCAGGGGTGGTTATGAGTACTTCATTACCTTCACTGATGATTTAAGTAGGTATGGATATATCTACTTGATGAAACATAAGTCGGAAGCCTTTAAAAAGTTCAAAGAATTCCAGAATGAAGCACAGAATCAACTCGGCAAGAAAATAAAGTTTCTTTGGTCGGACCGAGGAGGCGAGTACATGAGCCATGAGTTTGATGACCATCTGAAAAGTTGCGGAATAGTTCCCCAACTTACTCCGCCGGGAACTCCGCAAAGGAACGGTGTTTCGGAAAGGCGGAATCGGACCTTGTTGGACATGGTACGATCAATGATGAGTCAGACAGATCTGCCTTTATCATTTCGGGGTTATTTTCTAGAAACAACGGCGTTCACACTAAACAGAGTACCATCAAAGTCGGTAGAGAAGATACCGCATGAGATGTGAACATGCAAAAAGCCGAGTCTGTCTTTTCTTAAGATTTGGGGTTGTGAAGCATTTATCAAGCGACTCGATCGGACAAGCTTACGGCCAAGTCGGATAAATGTATTTTCGTGGGGTATCAGGAAACCTTGGGTTACTACTTCTACAACCGAGAAGAGGGCAAAGTGTTTGTCGCTCGGGCGGTGTCTTCCTTGAGAAAGAGTTTCTCGATCGGGAGTAAGTGGGAGCGGTGCAACTCAAGAAATTCGAGAGGAATCGGCTTATAGCGAATCGGCAAAAACCTTGGAGGATGAGCCGATCGTGGCGGTGAAAGCCAGACCTTTTACTACGAAGATCGGCAAGATTACGAAGTGTTCGTGATGTGTTCTTGTTAGCGGTGATGAGCGGCAAATTATTGAGCGATGGTGGGATCGATTCGAGTCATGGCTTGGAGCCATGAGATCCGAGATAAAGTCCATGGATGAAAATCAAGAGTGGAAGTTGGTTGATGGGCCAGACGGTGCAAGACCCGTCGAGTGCAAATGGGTCTTTAAGAAGAAAACTGATATGGATGGAAATGTTTCAATCTATAAAGCACGCCTTCTCGCGAAGGGGTTCCGACAAGTTCAAGGAGTTGATTACGACGAGACTTTCTCACCCGTAGCGATGCTTAAATCAGTTCGGATCATGTTAGCTATAGCGGCCTATTTCGACTATGAGATATGGCGGATGGATGTCAAAAGCGGCTTTCCTTAACGGAAATTTAACCGAGGCGTGTATATGATACAGCCGAGGGTTTTGTCGATCCGCTAATCTTGACAAGGTATGCAAACTTCAAATCCATTTATGGGTTGAAGCAAGCATCTCGGAGTTGGAATATTCGCTTTGATGAGGTAGTCAAATCGTTTGGCTTCATCAAGAGTGATCATGATTCTTGTTTGTACAAGAAGTTTAGTGGGAACAAAGTAAATTTTCTAATCTTATATGTGGATGACATATTACTGATTGGAAATGATGTCCAGATGTTGCAAGAAACCAAGGAATCATTGCAACTGAGTTTCTCAATTAAAGACTTTCTTTAGGTAACATACATCCTCTTAATTCCGATCTATATAGATAGATCAAAGAGGCTCATTGGATTGAGTCAGTACTTATTTGGACAAAGTGTTGAAAAGTTCAACATGGAATCGTCTAAGAAGGGTTCTTACCGATGTCCCATGGTGTAAAACTTAGCAAGACTCGGTGTCCTTCGACAACCGATGAGCGAAGTAGGATGAGTGCGATTCCATATGCTTCATATCGGATCCATCATATGCGCCATGATTTGTACTAGGTCGGATGTTTCCTATGCTCTAAGTGTTGTGAGCGGATACCAGGCTGATCTGGAGAGATCCATCGGATGACTAAAAATATCCTAAAGTACTTGAGAAGGACTAAGGATATGTTCTTGGTTTATGGTGGTGAAGATGAACTCGGTGTAAAGGGTTACACGGATGCGAGTTATCTCACCGACTGATGATTCTCGTTCGCAATCCGGATACGTGTTTATTATAAACGGAGGTCTTTGTGAGCTGGAAAAGTTCCAAGCAAGAGGCGTATGCTGCGTCAATGTAGGTCGAGTATATTGCGCCTCGGAGGCAAAAAGGAAGCTGTTTGGATGAGGAATTTCCTCATGGATCTTGGTGTGGTTCGTGGCTCGTCCAATCCGTTGGACGTGTATTGTGACAACAATGGTGCTATTGCACAAGCCAAGGAACCTAGACAACACCGGAAGAACAAGCACATACTCATGCGGTACCACCGATTCGCCGATTCGTGGATCGTGGTGATATCAAGTTATGCAAGGTACACACGGATGCAAATATTGCGGATCCGTTGACAAAGCCGTTACCCGGCCAAGCATGAGGCGCACTGAGAGCCATGGGCATTAGATGCCTAGACATGTGATGTCGGAAGATTGACTCTAGTGCAAGTGGGAGGCTGGGAATATGCCCTAGAGGCAATCATGGATGATGAGATTTCCCATTGTATTCATAAAGTTATTAAGTAGTCCTTGTATAAACATCTGATGTGTATCATTGAATATGTGATTCAGTTGTGGAACTATGCATTCATGTTGTTTGTACTAAATATCCTTGGTCATTGAGGTTGTCTTTGGACACACAACTTAGACCAATGTGAAAGTTGGCTTGATGACTCGGTTCCACTTGTCATGGGCATGGAGATGCTATTCCAATTTACACAGACTAGGCTAAAGAGTTTAGCGAGTCGGATTGACCCATATTGAGGTACAACGAACTAAGTTGTCATTTGTATATCTCAATCAATGTAATCCTTAGACCGAGGTTGTTGCATAGTCGAGTTGAGGATCACCGACTTAGGTTACATCAACGCTGATCCGTAATCGGGCAGTTATAAAGGCGGGTTCGGGTCGTGAGAATCAAGCTGCGTGATGTGAATAACCAAGGCGGATTTTGCCCTCCACTCGGAGATATTCTGGGCCCTCTCGTGAGATATGATTCGGAAAGCATGTCCATGCACGACTCGGTTAAGTGTTAACCGAGGCGATCGGCTAAGTGTTAGTCGGGTGAATCACTTATCTCGGATCAAGAAGAGAGTTGGACTATTTAAGGGATGACATATATTCGCCTATAGTCTGACAAGGTATATCGTGAGGCAAAAGGGACTCGGACGTAAGTCGCATTGGAAAGGCAAGTCGTCATGACTCTTTGGTACTTGGGAATCGGTATGTTCTGCTAGGAGCCGATGCCGATTGATCGATTGTGAGTTGGACTCTAATCGTGTCCAAGTAACCATGAGCCTGCGGGGTCACACACTTAAGAGCGGGAGCAGGTTCGGATTGGATCCGAATCATATAATCTGGTTGGGTTGGACCTAAACCAGATTAGGACTGAGTTAGTGAGTTGGACTCACGGTGACTAGTTTTATATGGGCTTTAGTGAATGGGTCGCGCGAGCCCACGTTCACTCCCTATATAGTGGAGCAGAACCCGAAGGTTAATCGTTGTTCGGTTAGGTTATTCCATGTGTTGGAAACCCTAGCTCCCTGCAGTCCGGCCGCCGTATTGAACCTAGCGATTCGCCGCCTCCTCCTGCGTGTGGATACCACGGAGATGTCTGCGATCAGCACCGGGACGATCGGATCGTGAGGACTGCTTGCATCAATCGGCGTGCTTCATCAGTAATCCGCAACCGCGCGTCTAGTGGTAAACCTCGTGGCCTTCTACCTCAGCTAGGTCTTGGGATCACCACGTTAGAGGAAAAAGTTTTGTTTTATCTCTGCGTGGCCCAACAGTATCTAGGAGCGTAATTCACCGAGGTAGTTACAATTGGTATCAGAGCCATCCCGACCTTCAGGGTTTCAGCCAAACGGTCGTTATCAGTCTAGCAAATATTTTGGTAGTTATGTATATTAGGGAAAAACAAAACGCGAGAGTAGGACTGCTTTCACTTTTCTTCTTACCCACCCACCCACCCTTTTCTGGTAAGGAAGTGCAACGTTTTCAATCCTCTTCTAAAGATTCAAACTAGGATTCACGTGTTCTGGGTTTCCGTAGTACCATAGGTTGTGTGTGTGTGTGTAATCCCTTGTCTATCTGTTGCATTCCAAGTTGTTATCTTATCTGCCTTTGGTTATCAACTGTTGGTACATTCCATACCGACAGGCTTTTGCAAACCGACGCAATCCATCTTCCTCTTGGTATCCGACGCTATCTTGTTTGGGGTGTTCGTTTCCGTAGTTACCAATCCTTAGGTTTCGTCATGAGAAGAAGGGGTTAGGATATGTGTTCCACTTGTTCATGTGCGGAGTAATGATTTGAGTGCGGGATGGAGTCGCGACCATACCACTACTTTTATCATTCGCTTTTGTATATTGAATCGGTAGAGTCACTAATCTTGATTCGTTAAGTAATTTTGCGCATCTATTGGTATTCTAATGCCGAAATTTGTGGAAAAATTTTCTTTGATATATTTGTGTACCACACTCCTTTTCAGTCGTGTGCGATATGCTTAATATCTTTTAGGTGCTATGAACTTTGTTGATATTTTAATATCATCTCAGTAAATTGTATCCTTTAATCTTGGTTAATTCCATCTTGGTACTATTTTGGATTATTATCATTCTCCATTATAATCTTGACTTGAGTTTTATATCAATGAGGATGGCTCCACCACGGATGAGGAGGACATACCTCGGGCTGGGCTCATGTTGTCAAACATAGCTAATGCTTTGGCGGCAATGCAAGAGAACCAAGTAGCTTTGAGGAGAGCGTCGGAAGGAATGAGTTTGCTCCACTTCCTCCACCTCCCAAGCGTGGTGACATCAAGAGCTTCCTCAAGTTCAACCCTCGTCGGTTTGATGTTTCGACCGACCTCTGGACGGATGATTGGCTGCGTGAGATCTCAAGGTTGCTCGAGGCTGCGATGTTCGAGCAGGAGTGGGTCAAGTGTGCTACTCACCTTCTCAAGGGAGATGCAGCTCTTTGGTGGGAGAACTACTTGAAGGCAAGCTGCCGGGTTCCGACCTACTTGGGAGAGGTTCACTGGGCGTTCAAAGCAGTTTCTCTCAGAGATTGTGATGGAAAGGATGAAGGAGGCTTTCCTCAACCTGAAGCAGGGAAATGATAACGTCAACACCTATATCAGGAACTTCATGAATCTGTCTCGTTATGGTGGTGATGAGGTATCTGATGACAAGAAGAAGAAGAAAAGGTTCAGGCAAGGGCTCAATGCGTCGATCAAGTATGCAATCACGCATGCAAGACCGGCAACCTTCCTGGAACTACAGCACACAGCGCTGCAAGAGGAGGCAAGCAGGCAAGTGTTCGAGGAGTCCAAGAAACACAACAGGGATGCATCAAGCTCTGCAGTTATGGCAGCTCCTTCTAAGCGGCGTGTCTGGGTTCCTAACACCCCACCGTCGCTCCCGGCTCCACCAAGACCTGCGAGTTTCACGTCTAGGCCACCAAACTTCACCATCTGCGGCTCCCGGGGCTACAACAACCACTACCTGGGCGCTGGCGGAGTCCCCAGCTACTCGCTCCACGTCCATGGTGCACGCTTCACGTGTGGAGATCTGGACATCAAAGCTGGGCTGCCAATGAAGAACAAAGCTCTTCCTCCACCCCCGCCAAGATCTGCAACAAGCTCTCCTTCGGTCCGTGCACCACCGCCTCGGGCTCTCAACATCAACACTAAGCCCGGGTCTGCGGTTGTGCGTGCCAACTGTGTCAACGCCTCTCAAGCTGAGCTCGCACCTGGAGTTGTGATGGGTATGCTTTCAGTTAACTCAGTCCCTGCACGAGTTCTCTTTGATTCTGGTGCACCGCATTCTTTTGTGTCTCACAAGTTTTCAAATGAGAATGACTTAGCAATGGCCCCTATCCTTAAGCGGTTAATGGTTCTTTCTCCTGGAGCAAATATGATAGCATCTAAGATCAGTCATGGCAATCAAATTGAGATTGGTGGTTCTTCATTCTTGGCTTCTTTGATTGTTACAGGCAACTCGACATTGATGTCATCTTGGGCATGGATTGGTTGACAACAAATGCTTGTGATTGATTGTCTTTGAGCCTCGGTGTCTCTCAAGATTCACGAAGGCCATATAGTCTTTTCTCCAAGTCGACTCTCTGTCGGCTCTATTCCTTGGAGGCTCGAATAATGATGCTATGGAAGCTATTGAGTGTACCAATGGTCCGTGAGTTCCCGGATGTCTTTCTGAAGAGTTGCGGGTATGCCTCCGGATCGCGAGGTTGAATTCGTGATTGAGCTTGAACTGAACGGCTCCTATCTCCAAGAGGCCATATAAAATGGGTCCTTCCGAGTTGGTGAACTCAAACGACAACTTGATGAACAAGAGAAGTTGGGTTTCATTCAACACAAGACTTCTTCTTGGGGTAGCCCAACAATCTTTGTGAAGAAGCGTGGTGAGAACCGATAGGCTATGTGTTGACTACCGGGCTCTAAATGCTAAAACCATCAAGAACAAATATCCTCTCCCACGGATAAATGATCTTTTTGATCAGCTGGCAGGAGCTGTGGTGTTCTCTAAGCTGGACTTGAGAAGTGGTTATCACCAAATCAAAATCCGCAAAGAAGATGTGCCCAAAACAGCTTTCACCACCCGCTATGGCCTATATGAGTACACGGTCATGTCTTTCGGTCTCACCAACGCACCTGCTACCTTCTCGAGGCTGATGAACTCCGTTTTCATGGAGTACCTGGACAAGTTTGTTGTGGTATATCTGGATGACATTCTGGTTTATTCCAAGTCCAAGGAGGAGCATGAAGAACACCTGCGGTGTGTCTTAAACAAGCTTCGTGAGAACCGCTTGTATGCAAAGTTCTCTAAGTGTGAGTTTTGGCTGCCTGAAGTAACATATCTGGGTCATGTTATCTCTGCCAAGGGCATTGCAGTCAACCCGGAAACCGTGAAGACAATAGTTGAATGGCTTCCTCCTGCTAATGTCAAGGAAGTGCGGAGTTTTCTCGGCTTGGCTAGCTATTGCCGTCGCTTTGTTCAGAACTTCTCGAAGATAGCAAAGCCTCTTACCGATCTCCTCAAGAAAGGCAAGAAGTACCTGTGGACTCACCTTGTCAAGAAAGTTTTGAGACACTCAAAGAAGCTCACTTCCACCGGTCTTGGTTCCTCCGGACACATCTAAGCCTTTCCAGATATTCTGTGCCTCTTTGCAAGGATTGGGTGCGGTCCTTATGCAAGAGAAATAGGTGGTTGCTTATGCCTCTCGTCGATTGAAGACGCATGAGATCAACTATCCCACACATGACCTCGAGCTAGCGGCGATTGTCTTTGCTTTGAAGCTATGGAGGCACTACTTGCTTGGTAACCGTTGTGAGATCTTCTCGAACCACAAGAGTTTGAAGTATATCTTCACTCGGCTGATCTCAACCTTGGCGGAGGAGATGGATCGAAGCAATCAATGACTTTGATGTGACCATCAACTACACCCCGCAAAGCGAATGTCATGGCGGATGCTTAGCCGTAAAGCTTATGTCAACAACCTCATGGTGGAAGAGCAACAACCTCTCTTGTGCGAGGAATTCCGTCACTCAACACGAAATTGTGGAACAAGGGCATCTCCTGAACCTTCGGCTACTCCTCTCTTGGAAGAACAGATTCGCTCTCGTCGACTTGGTGATCCGCACACCAAAAGCTCATCTCTAAGCTTGACCTTCCAGTATGAGTCCTTCCACGTTGATGATCAAGGCACGCTCTTCTTTGAACACCGGATGTTTGTTCCAAACTACCGGGTCGAGAGACCAAGTTCTCAAGGAGGCACATGATTCGGTTCTTTCTATCCATCTGGCAGCACAAAGATGTACATGGACTTGAAAACACAATCTTGGTGGCACAGGTTGAAGCGGTATTGCGCCAAGTATGTCTCGAATGTGATGTCGGCGAGTGAAGGCATCCATCGAAACCATTTGGTCTTCTACAACCATTGAAACCTCCGTAATGGAAATGGGAGAAAGTAGAGATGGACTTCATCACTGGCTTTCCAAGGTCGCAGAAGGGCAACAATGCAATTTTGTTGTCATCGGGCTTTCTAAAGTGGCTCATTTCTTCCCGATCAAAGAAACAATTTACGGAATTGATTGGTGAGCTCTATATCACAGGATTGTCTCTTTGTATGGGGTTCCACTTGAAATCAGTTCGGGGGGAGCATCTTCACCTCAAAGTTCTGGGAGAGTTTCCAAAAAGCTTTGGGAACAAAGTTGAACTTCAGCACTGCTTACCACCCTCAGTCGCAAGGACAAGTGGAGAGAATCAATCAGATTCTGGAGGATATGCTTAGAGCTTGCGTCATCTCTTTTGGCATGAAGTGGGAGGAATGCCTTCCATATGCTGAATTCTCCTACAATAACAGCTTCCAGAAGAGTCTGAAGATGGCACCATTCGAGGCTCTCTATGGTCGCAAGTGCAGAACTCCTATTGGTTGGTCAGGTGCAGGAGAAAGAATCTGGTTTGGCCCTGACATTGTAACCCAAGCAGAGGAGAAGGTGCATATCATTCTGGAGAACCTGAAGATTGCTCAGAGTCGTCAGAAGAGCAACTATGACAGGAAACACACGGATATGGTATATGCCCCTGGTGATCTCGTCTACCTCCGTGTCACTCCCATGAGAGGAACACACCGCTTCGGTATCAAAGGAAAGTTGGCTCCTAGATACATCGGTCCTTTCAAGATACGTGGTAGAAGAGGAGAAGTTGCTTATGCACTGGAGCTTCCGGAAAAACTCAAAGTCCATGATGTTTTCCACATCTCTCAGCTCAAGAAGTGCTTCAAAGATCCCGGCAAGACCGTGGATCATGAGCTAATCGACCTCAAGAAGATCTGTCTTATCAAGAACACCCCACCAAAATCCTTGAGACCGCAGAGCGAAGGACTGCAACAAGTCCATCAAGTTTTGCAAGGTGCGTGGTCACACCATTACATTGATGAAGCCACATGGGGCGTGAAGATGAACTCCGTGCCAACCATCCTTCTCTCTTTGTATCTTCTTCTTCTTCCTAGAATCTCGGCGAGATTCCTGTTTAGTGGGAGAGTTGTAGCATCGGTTGTCTAACATGTAATGCTACATGTTATAATATAAAAGGGTCACTTCCAACATATAATGGTTGCATCATCATCATATCATGCTCATGTCATCATGTCACCTTGCATTTGAGCATCATATAAAACCCTTTCTTGTTTGGTTCTTATCTCATGTGCATGATTAATTGTAGTTGCCTCTTGATATTGTATTTGGTTCTTAATATATTGTTAAATGCCCAAGTTGAGTTGAGGGCATCTCTTATTGACTCCACCACCTTTTCTTTCACCACCTTATAATTCCACCATCCAAGTAACATGGGCTTGGCATTTTATTTGAGTTATCTCTAGCCCATGTTGATGGTTGGGTTCCACCATAATCTTTGCTTGGACTTTGCCCACCTTTTGGGAATGCAATGATTAAAGCCACATGAAATAATGTTGTTTTCACAATATAACCATATGGCAAACATTGTTGCATGGGCCATGCAAGTGCCACCTTTCTTTTGGCTTTGGGAATGTTTTAGCTTTGTTTGCATGTCACCTCCCCTTGGTTTAATCTTGTTTTGGGCTTGTAGTTTTCTTCATCAAATCTTCTCCCTCTCTTCTCCCCTTTAGCTAAACCTCTAACCCATGCTCCATGCACACACATGTGCTAATGTGGCATGCACAACCTAAAACCACCTCTTCTCTTGGATCTTGCTTGGTCATTATTTGGATCATGCATGGACCAAAGAAGCACCCCATCATCACATGATCACCTCTCTCTCCCTCTCTCTCTTTTTCTTGCCTTGGTCTAGTTAAGGCTTGTTGGAGCATGCATGATCAAGTGCAAGAGCCACCCCTTCTATCCATACCCCCCCCTCTCTTAGCAAAACCCTAAAACCTACCCCATGCCATCTCCCCATCCTAGCTAATCAAGACCTTAATCTCTACCTTCCCTTAGCAAAAACCCTAAGTACCCCCTCCTCCTTTCTAGCTTCTAGCTTGATCACCCATGCCCTACTCCATCTCTCCCCTTCTCTTCCATGCAGGCCCCACCCCAGCACCCTCTACTAGCTACCCTTTCCCACACGACCAGGGACCCCCCCAACCTAACCCTAGCCGAGGCTACCACCACCAACCCGACCCCTTTCTTCCCTCTTTCCTCCCCGCCCCAGCCCATTGCCTGCCTCACAGCCTCGCCTACCCACCGGCCCCTCTAGTGCCACGCCCGCCACCCTGCTGCACTGGCCGTGCCATGCACGTGAGGAGGCAAAAGGTGGCACCGAGGCCACCTTCCCTCCCACGCAACCCCACCCCTCTCCTTCTTATCCTCTCCTTCCCTCACAGGCCCCAGATCCGCCCAGCCCCTCGCTCCCCTCCTCTGCCCTCCTTCTCCACCGCCCCAGCTCCCTCTCGCCGGCCACGCCGTCTACCTCACCAGTACACACGCACCAGGAGGCGGGCGCGGAGCTGCAGGTGTCGAGGAAGGCCGGGCGCTCGTCTGCGACGCCCCTGGAGCCAGACGCGAGGAGGAGAAGCCCCAGGAGCCTGCACGCCGGCGCCGCCCCGTCGAAACCCTAGCGCCTCCGTCCGCGAGCCGCCCCGTCGATCGCCTGCACCCCAAGCCTCGCCACCGCCACCAACACCACCGCGGTAAGCCCCCAGACCTCCCTGACAACCTCCCGTTCGTAATCGCTTCCTGTTCGCGACTGCCGTTTTGCCGAGCACACCGCGTGCACCGGCGAGCGCGCACCTGCCAGACCGCATCCGCGCGCGAGAACGTCTTCTAGCCGCCTCCCTCCTTCCTGTCATCAACCCTAAGCCCAGCCCAGTGGTTGCCGCATTGTGCGTCATGGTCATGGATCGAGCCAGCGCCCCTTTCCTCTCGCGCAATGTTTGGTTCAGTTCGTCAGGCGACAGAGAAGATCCACAGTACGCGTGGCAGTTTTGCGAAAAACCCCCTACCAAACCTTTTTGCCAACCCGCGGTCTAGCCTGGCCCATTGTCTGTGTCTATGTAGTTTTGCAAAAAGGCTCCGGAGTTTTTCTCAAATAAACCTGCGGTCCCGTTTTTCCCAGACACTGGCGTGTGGGTCAGCAAACTCCTGGCCCCACCTGTCTGCGACCCAGGCTAGAGTAGGCTGGGTATAAAACGTCCCAGAGGCTGTTTTAAAATTCAAATTAAGTTTAAATTATTTCAAATTCAAAGCCAATTCAGTTTTTTAAATAACTTTTCCTTTGTAATTCCATATGACAGAAATGATATATGTTTGGATATCAGAAAAATGAGAGGATTCCAAATATGCCATCCATATTGCCTTTTGCACAGTTAAATTCCCAAGTTTATTTAAATTACCACAAATGCCACTGGAATTTAAATAATCAATAACTTTTGTTTTATAATTCCAAATTTAGCAAATGATATGTCTAAAATGATCATTTCACGAGACCTTTCTGTTTATGATATCCATGACTTCAATTGCAGCATGCATAATATAAAAGTATAGGGTACAGCAATGTTATGACAACAAAATGTGAACCAAAACCCCACTAAAATGTTGCTACTTGTTTTCCACACCTCACCATGCCATGCTACCTTCTTGCCATGTAAATTGTGCATCATTCATCATGGCATGATTGTTTTACGCATCTTATTCATATGCTTGTGCTCTATATTCATGTTGGCCTTGTTTGTTTGGTTTTTCTCGGATGAACCTTTGGCGGGGTTATATCAAGAGAACCGAGCACTACCGGATCCGTCCTCGCTTCAACTGAGTTGACAGGCAAGAACTTCCACATGCTTGCATACATACAGTACCTATTGCCTCTATCTTACTCTTGCATCATTGAGTCGCGATTGCATTAAATTGAATCCCAAGTATGCATAGCCTTTACTTTTAAACCCCACCAAGCTTGTTCCTCCATCCCATGAGCCACTACTATAGGAGTTGTTTGAGCCATGCGAGTCGTAGAACAGCATGTGTAGGGTATGTGAGTGTCTGTTGGATAATGAGGTACCTAAACAACTTAACCTGAGTAGTGGTGGGATAACTAAAGAAAGTGGCACCGGTGAGCAACATCTGCTATTTGGTTTTTCCTGCTCACTTGTGTCCCGTAAGACCCCGAGTACTTGATTCCTGTTCCTTGATTTATCGCGCTATCCACATCCGGGTATATGGGACCCCCGAGCGAGCTTGATTCATCTTATTTCTTGGGGCCACAAACTAGTTTGAGGTTTTATTTACTATCCTGTACTTATGCCATGCTACTTTACGTATTTAAATTGTGCGAGGAGCACCTTTGTCTTATTTAGGATCGGGACACGATTCATGGTGTCGACAAGCCCAGTTTGGGTTCCCGATCGTTCACACCGTATACCCAAACCTTGAGTCCGTCTCGAGCTTGCTTACTTCGTTGGTGTACTTCAAGGGTGGCCCCTGAAATATTCTGAATCTGTGATTGTTCGATCGTGAAAGCCTCGTTGGGTTTTGATTTGGTTTTCGAGGTTGATCGGCGTGTGTTGCTATTGGTGCACCGGCGGGTAAAACTTTCTCAAAGCCGTGTCCGGATATGGACGACTTGAGCAGATTTCTCGATCATAGACAAGCATAATCAAGTACCGCCTTAATCGACTAAGTAACTTGACTAGTAAATAGTGCAACACTCATGGAATGGCTAATAAAATTGCCAGCGGATGGGGGTTGTTAAAGCTTCCTTGTTGGTAGCGAGGAGGAGGATGGATCGATGAGATTACCATTATAATCGTTGTTCTTAATTCACGGACATCCGTCTATCATTGGTTAGGCGGATGGTTAGCGTTGTCTGTAGAACTGCTAGGGTTTATCTTTTCTGCAATTCGTCACCCAGGTTGTGTCCCCTTTAGAGGCATTAAGACTTCTTGAGTACCCTTAGGGTCTCACGATAAATTCTTGATTCGGATGAGCAGTACCTTCACGGGCGGATCTTTGGGTGGAAGAAGCCGAAGATGTGGGCAACGATCGTTGTGTAGAGATTAGGAACGGGATCCGTGAGACCTATAGTTGGGATGTGCTTATTTCTATGGCATCTTATGCCGATTTGCTTCTTATCCGTACTCGGATTTTGTTTGCCGCTTCGCATGATACTCGATGTGTGTTGTATGAGGAAGTATCCTAAAATATAGATCTATCTAGGTCATTTGAATCTTGCCGTATGGCGTTGCTATATTTCCTTTCTTTCTAGATGGTATGGCTCGATGTACTCTTGTATGGTGGCTTGCGTACATACCCACTTGTGTCGTAGTTGATCCTTCGCCGATTCGCCGTCTGAGTCCCGTTGAGAGGGTAGTGGTTGGGACGTCTGAAAGGACTACCAGTGAGTGGCTTTTGGGGCCCCACCGTACTATTTCAACCACTACCACTCATCCAGGCTTGTATCTAGGAGCGTAATTCACCGAGGTAGTTACACAATAACTCTGACCGGTATAGCCGGTCCAGCTTCACTCTTGCATCATTTGATGGCAAATCTCGGTACAGAATTCTGTCCTGCATCCCATAGTGGTTATTTCCACCATGGATTGCATATTCCATCTCGGAATAACCATCATTGTACCTCTCATTCACTTGATTGTGGCGAGCTGGTCTCGCTTCTCTTTCCTGCCGAGGTTCATGCCTTGGCTGTGGGTTGAGCGGTAGCTCTCTCCTTACTTCGGTAGGGGTCTCGTTTTCATGATTACCTCTCGCGGGTTCTCTTCTGCCGAGATCTCCATTGCCTCGGCTTCCACCGTCTTTTTCCACACGGCCGTGGTTTCTCTCCCCACTATTACCTCGGCTTGCATTGCCTCTATTCTCATTTGCCTTTCCAGCCATTGCCGGATCATATGGAACAATTTGCTTGTTCCTCTTTCCTGAGGTTACTGCTTTGTCCCTTCGCGCATTATTTCCGGGTGAAGATGCTGCTGCCGCGGATAAGGCAGGTGCTGCCCCTGCCGAGTGAACCATCCGCGAGGCCCCTGGCCTTGCCGGGTTTGTTCTGAGTATTTCCTCGTTTTGCTGGTTCGCGATGCGCACCAGCTCATTCACCCTTTCTTGCTGTTTCTGTCGGGCTTCCCCGGTCAACCCCTCTAATTCCAAAGCTGCGGCGTTTGCCGCTCTCAGGTTCTTCGCCGGGGTACTGTACCTCGGCAAGCCCAAATCACCTGATTCTGCCCTATGAGCTTCATGCTCTTTGTTAATATCATCCATGAGGTTCTTCCCCCTTAATCTTAATTCGTCCACCCGCTCGGGTGCGATATCAAGCTTATTAGCTTTGGCATACTCTCTCAGGGTCCTGTTCAAGGACTCCCGCAAGGCCGATACCTTCTTGGCCTCTACCAGCACCTTTTGCCTGGTTTCTTATAACTCTGCCTGAGCATTTGCCGGATCAAGTATCGGCGCTACAGGTGTAGTCAAGTTTTCTATGGTTGCCTGAAGAATGTTCTCTGGCCTTTCCAGAGGTGGCCCTCTTACTCTTGGTGCCTTTGGGGTGGTGTCCTGCGGCTCGGTCGGGTTGGTCACTGGCGGGATTACCTCGGTGGGTTGTGGCGCACTGCTGCGCCTTATGCGCTTTGTTGCGGGTTCTCTGCTTGACCCGCCATCGCTGCTCCGGCTTGCGCTCGGCAGACCATCACCTCGGCGCCTCCTGCGGGGCGTGCTGCGGGCGGACGGCTTGCTGCGTTAGAGGTGGCTCTCCTGCAACAACAACTTGATGAGGGTAAATCTGGTGATGTCGGCGCGACGTAAACCTTGTGCTCGCCAGTGATGAAGACACCATTACGCGGGGGCTTTCCCTTGAAGCTCCCCTGCATTGTCACGACATAGTCGCAAAGACCAAATCTGGACCAAGCCGAAACAACGCGCTTCGCCGTGTTGATGAAGTTTCCGTCCGGATCATAACTCCAGCTAGGCCGCTGCTGGCCCTGATGGCGTTAACTGTCGTGGTGGTGGCACGGCAGATGCCATGGGTAGGCTAAAGTATGGGGCCAATGGATGCTAGTGGGATCTGGGGAGGGAAGATGCAACTAATTTTACACATAAGAGATTAGGGCCAAGATCTTTATTTCTCTTCTCTTGGGCTACAAGTGCTCCTTGAGCTGTATACAGGGAGAAAAGATGAACCTTACCAGCTTAACGGCACCAAAATGAGCCGATCCCCTTCTCTGAGTCCAAGTCTCCCCTTATAAAGGAGAGCCCTGGGTTCCTTTAGGGCTGACGTGGACAGCATATTCGCGGAATATGCCTATCCCAATATAGTAGTTCGGCGCCCCTCTTTCCCTGTCGCCCCTCTAACGACGGCAAGGTTCCAGAGGGCCCCTCCTGTACGCCTCGGTCTTCTAGACTGTCACATCCGTGACCTCCTCCTGCCTCTCTGTCGTTCTGCGCCTTTGTCCGTAGCGCTTGGCACTGCTTAGATTCTCCTTAGCTTGCAGCTAGGGTTTGACTTCAGGACTCTCCTTCTCCTGCAAGCTTCATATCATTCGGCCCTCCCCTGCATAGCTCGGATTGTCCTCTACCTGCATCAAGATCACTCAGGTTAACCCGGCCGACCTTGTAACTTCGGGAATAGCCTTAATATACATATACGGGCCTCTCGCCTCCGTATGTCGGCCGACTTATTCATGATTCGGCCGACCTAGACTGTAACTCGGAAACCAGACGGGGATCGTACCTCTGTCTTTCTCCGTCTTTGACCTACCCGGGGTCAACCCCCCGACAAGTGTGGTCTTCACGAGCTCCATCCGCCCTCCTCTATTGAGCATAGAGACCTTCCACGATGGCAATTTGACGGCCACTTGATCTACAAGCGACTGGAGTTGCGTTGCAGATGGTTTCCATATATTTAATGTTATCAATCTCATCATTGGTAAAAGGAATCTCAAGCTCAATGAGAACATATCAACTCGGCTTCCCAAGACGCCGATCCTATGGTGAATTTTAGGTCTGAACGCTGAAAAGCGGCCCAATCGCGTTCCGAGGACCCCGATTTCGTCCGGATTTGGGCGAACTTTGGTCCGGACTTCCCAGGACATTCCCAGCATCCCGGGAACGCCCTAGGAACACCGGACGAAGCAAAAACGGGCGTGGGCTAGCTCTGCCGGCGATACAGTCACATTCCCCACACCCACTCGCCCAGTCTGTGGCGAAGAGCTCCCCAGCTGCCTCTGCCTCCATGAGTTCGCCGGAGGATCTCCGCCCGTCGAGACGTATCCATGCCTCTAGATAGCTCGTTGTAGTCGTCGCCCCTTTCGCCGCTCAAACTTCACCGTAGCTAGCCTTCGCTGCGAGTGTAGGGGTTCGTAGCATGGAAAACAAAAATTTTCTATCGCATACAAACAAACAAGCCAAGATCTATCTACTAGATTGTAGCAACGAGTCGATAGAGGAACTCACCCTCGAAGATTCCAAAGCGGTTAACGAGAGCAGATTCTCGTGGGTGATGTAGTCATACACTTGCCGATCTCAAGATCGCGTAGACGATCCTTCCGGCGCTGCGTTCCGGTAGCGCTCCCGTAGTCGGTCACACATTCGGTACTCGATGAAGACCTTCCTCTCCCTTGTTCTAGCAGGCAGCGGAGGTTGTAGTACTCTCCTCGCGATTCCGGCAGTGGCAGTACCTAAGTAGAGGGAAATCCCGAGGCTTCAGCCGGGCGAGTATGGTGGAGTATGAGAGAGCTATTAGTGGTCTAGAGATTAGACACACCAATTAGAAGGCTCTAAACCGAAGGCTAGAGCAATTAGAATCTCTAAACCAAAACGGCTCTAACCGGAGATTAGAGGATAGGAACTTGTGTCTAGAGGAGGAGTCCCCGCCTCCTTTTATAGGTGGGAGGGCGGCCAAGGGGAGGGGAGTCCCTCCCAAGTAGGCCTTGGTTGGCGCGCCGGCTTGGAGGACTCCTCCCCCAAGTCGGTTCCAACCACCTCTTGCTTGTTTCCCACAGTTTCCTGTTTTAGCCGTTTGACTTTTAAACTGGCCATTTGACTTTTCTGTTTAGGATTCAATTTAATCCTTTATTTGGAACAGCAAGAACACTTGGTACATGATGCAATCATTCAATATGTAATGACACATTCATGTACCCTCCCCCAGGTCTTGGGACAATCGAACCTTCTAGAACATTCCGATGAAAACACGGAATCATTCCCGAACTCCGGCAGGACTTTCCTTATATGAATCTTATTCTCGGACCATTCCGGATCACCTCGTGATATCCGGATCCCATCGAGACTCGAACAACATTCGGTCTCTTTCTCATAATACCATAACTACTCAAAACAACATCGAATCCTTAAGTGTGTCTCCCTACGGTTCGTGAATTATGCGGACATGATCGAGACACTTCTCCGACAATAACCAATAGAGGAATGGAAATTCATATGGCTCCCACATATTTCTACGATTACTTTGCGATAGAATGAACCACTTACATACGACACCAATTTCCCTTTATCTCACGATAGTTTACTTATCCGAGGTTATGATCGTCGGTATCTCTGCATACCTAGTTCAACCTCGTTCGATAAGTACTCTTTTCTCGTTCCGTGATATGTGATCCCTTGTGAGCCAGTCACATGCTTGCAAGCTAATTGGATGACATTTCACCGAGAGGCCAGTATATCTATCGTCATATGGATGGACAAATCCCACTCTTGATCCATGTGTTTCAACCAATACTTTCCGAACACTCAATGCCACCTTTATAGCCACCCAGTTACGGTGTGGTGTTTGATGTCATCAAAGCATCCATCCGGTAAAGGTGATATGCATGATCTCATGGTCGAAGGAATTAGGTTACTATGTATCAGAAAGCATATAGCAATTGAACTATTAAAATGACTTGATCTTTATGCTACGCTTATCTATAGGAGTATGTCCACCATATCATTCTCCTAACGATATGATCTTGTTGTTAATAACATCTCTATGTTCATGATCAGGAAACCATGATCATATATTAACCAACAAGCTAGTTTAACAAGAGGCTTTACTAGGGACTCTTATTTTAGTTTACAAATCACACAAGTATTTATGTTTCCAGTTAATACAATTATAGCATGGTATGTAAACATTTATCATAAGTGTAAAGATATGATAATAACCACTTTATTATTGCCTCTTGGGCATATCTCCAACAGTCTCCCACTTGCACTAGAGTCAATAATCTAGTTTCAAACCTTTGTGTATTCAACACCTATGGCTTTCCGGTGTTGTATGTACCACGATTGCTAGTGGTCAATCGATCTCGGATCGACACTTCCAGTCGTGTGTAATTGCATGTCTTTGCGTCTCTACGCATCACTCATTCTCTAATGAGATGGCTTCGTACAAATTTGGTCCTTTGGTGTGACCTTTAGTTCTTTGGGGTTAAAACATGTTGATAATATTGTCGTACAATATATCTTCATAGTATTATCCCGTTGTGAACTACACCTAGTTTGATAACAAACTACTTGACACTAACGCCCTCTTTAGCTGCTATTATAGCAGTCATATACTTAGCCTTTTGTTGTAGTATCTGTCACAATGTCTTCACTTTGGAACTCATCGAAATCCATTATGGAACTTACTTTCCATTATATTGTGCCACCCTTAGTTTAGATTGAGATAAACTTAATTTGTACTTTGTGACAAAACAAGTATCAATGTAGTACTTTTACAATGAACTAACCATCTATTTGTCACTTCTACAAATAATATACTCTTAGTTCTTCCAAAAGATCATAAGAATATCCTTACTGTTGTCCAATGATCATCTTACGAATCATTCTGGTATATACTCACAACATTTAGAGCATAGGACATATCTGGATTTGTACATATCACAGTATGATTGATATAAATACTCTTTGTGATTTCATACATCAAGTATCAATCTATACTTGATTATTTGTTTCACTTTACCAAATGTTAATACACTTGAATATATCATCAACATTGAACTCATTCAATCCTTTCTGTGCGACAAGAACCTTTTCTTGTAGTTTCTATATTGAACTCATTCAATATCTCGTCTATGTACTTCTGGCACAACCATATCAGCGTCTATTGATGCCAAATATTTGGGTTTTTCCTAAGTCTTTCATCGGGATGAAATTCTTAATATGTGTTAATAAAAGATACATTATTTCCAATCAACAATATGTCTTCCACATAATGTATTAGAAACATGTCTTAGCGCTCCCACTTAATTTCTTGCAAATGCAAGCATCTTCATTGTCTCTAATGAACTTTTAAACTCCTTTAACAGTTTCATCATAGTGAAGATTCCAACTCATGATGCTCACTTCAACCATTGAAGTTTGCATATGCTTTTAGCATCCTATGAATTAACAAAACCCTATGGACCGTGTTATGCACATGTCCTAGGTAACGATTCTATTAGAAGAACTTGTTTTGTTTATTCAACTACCATATAACAAAATTATATGTAGTGGTTGCTACATTAATCCGTCTAGACTAAATATCACTATGAAAGATCAAATCTTGTCATAGTCAACCTTTGAACATTTTGTGAACTCTTTCCCAGCATGTCGACTATTTCATAGATGCAAAACATCCATGTCTATTTCTTTATAGATCCAGACATAACTGTAAGGTCTTACACCTTTCTCGAGGGTCCTTCAAGTTCAAAACTTGATTTCTCATGAATGGAACTATCACGGATTTTATGGCTTCAAGCCATTTGACGGAGTCAGGGCCCATCATCGCTTCTTTGCATGTAGTCGGTTCATTATTCTCAAATAATGATTCAACCCTCAAATCTTGGTATTTGATTGTTCATCCGACCTACTTGTTTCAATAGGAACTTGGATCTTCGTGACCACAACCTTTGAGGTACGTGAGCCATGAGCTTTGTTCTTTGCCTCCGGAACACTTTTTGTCTTGCAACTCTGCACATACTGGTAAGGTTCTTTTAACCTTATCAAAGTTCTATTGTCCTCCCACTTAACTTTTCACGAAAAATTCCTTCTCAAAGAAACTTGGCGTTTTAGTGACAAACACTTTTGTCTCCGATGTTATGGAGGATTACTTAAGTTATTGAAATAACATACAAAGACAGTTCATCGACTTTGGTTGCAAACATCTTTCTTATGCATAGCATACCAATGTTTTAAGAAAGGACAACTTGGGTTTTATCCCAAACCATAACTTTATATGGTGTCATTTCAGCGGATTATGATGGAGCTCTTTTCGGTGGAAAAGCGGTAATCTCTAAAGCTTTTAATCTTTAAAATATAATGGCAGTTTATGAATTATACCTTTGATCTTACCATGTCAAACAAGGTTTAATTACATATCTCGAACGTTCCATACTCTTATGGTGTTTGAAATGCAAATCCACAGACGATTCCTTAAATCTTAGGTATTATGCTAAACTTGTAACTTAAATATTTTCCTTTATGATCTTATCATAAACTATTCATATTCTTGTTACAATGATTTTGCACTTCATCTTGAAAGTCTTTGAACTTTTCAAGTGTTTCATACTTTATCCTTATTAAGTAAATATTCATATATTCACTCAAATTTTCGGAGAAAGCATATGAAGTTGAAATCCATCGCTTTTGACTACACATAATGGATTTCGTACAACAATATGTACAAGTTCCAATAAGCTAGTCATTCGTTCCCTTTTGGCCTATGAACAAAGTTTTAATTATCTCTAGGAAAGTTTCACAAGCGTCATTTGATCAAAAATCAGAAGACTCCAAAATTCCATCCACATGGAGTTTCTTCATGTTTTCTTTCCAGTATAATTTAAACGGCGATGTCACTTCCTAAGTGATCTTTCAATCAATTTGTCTTTCGACATATTTAGCACTAGTTTTATGGATGTGATGTCTCCATCGATATTTGCGAATCCATCTTTTATGGATTACGGCAATTATTTGAACAACCCTTTTGTTCTCATAATACCTGATAAAACAAATCTTGAAGGCAATCTTTGATGTTTAACGAGCAACACAATAACCCTTTATTTTGTTCTCGATGAACATCATCACATATTCTTTTGCTAGTTACTTAGGCCATTGTAGTTCATGAATTGTGTTGTTTCGTATGACAATTCACACCAACAAATTCAGTATCAAATACTTGAGAACCACATTGTTTAATAAGCAAAGAATATAGCCATAACATGTATATCATCTATATACTTAAGCTGAACAATTCTAGTCTTTTCCTTTCTGCCATATACTTATGAGATTTTCTTTCAATATTTCCTTTTCTGTTTGAAAGAATCTATCAACATCAATAGTGGAGTCATACATATGACACATAGTCCAAAGCGTGTATAATTAAATACCAATGTCTTTGGACTTGCACTTTGAAGTAGATCACCATCATCAAATGTTTGGTGTTCTTCCAAATTCCTTTCTTTAGTAATCTCTTGGTGTAGTAAATATTTTACCTACATCAAATATTCACCTTTATCATGGAATTATCCATGATCAAGCTACTTTTAGCTTATAAAGATGAATCGTGAGTATAATGTTGCTATCCAAAACCTTTTGGTGGATTAGGACAACTAGTGTCTCCAACCTTTGCAAATTCTCATCAAAATATGAGAACATGAACTTTGCCATATTATACTCTATCATGTTGTAACCAAAACTTCGTTTGATATCACAATATCTTCCACACATCATGGTTTCAAACAACTCTTTCGGATCCTAGATAACCTTGATATTAAGAGAATCCTTTGAATATCAAGAATCATGGAGACAAACATGATACTTATATACTAACACTTGGAATTGTTACTCTTGATTTAATACTAATTATTAAACTTCATGGAGTAACCGGAACTTATTGAAAGTTTGCAATAGGACTTTTAAACTTTAGATTAACACTTCAAAACAATACGATACCAGTTCGTAAAGTAACTAACCAGAATTCTATAGATCTATCATCTCAATTATAACTAAGCGCAAGGTGGTAAACGGATGCCAATGACTACAACAACTATGCAAATTCACTTTGATTTAGTTTATGATAAATTGAGTTCTAATTAATAATTAAATTAATCTAGGTGAACTCCCACTCAAAACAATATCCCTCACATTGTTTTAGTGATCACACAAACCAAATCCACCACATCAAAACCGATCATCACGAGAGTTGATATAGCTTCAATGGCGAACAATCAACATGTTCATCATATCTACTATATGACCCATGCTCTACCTTTCGGTAATCCGTGTTCCTGAGGCCATGTCTATACATGCTAGGCTCGTCAAGATCAAACCTTAGTTTCCGCATGAGCAAATCTGGCTTGCTCACGTTGTATACACTTGTAGAATCTAACACACCCGATCATCACGTGGTGCTTCGAAACAACAAGCTTTAGCAACGGTACTAACTAAGGGTGAACACTTTATGACTTGAAATTCATGTGCATGAGGGATCATCTTATAATGCTACCATCGTCTACTAAGCAATACAAGATGCATAAAGGATTAACATCACATGCAATTCATAATATGTGATATGATATGGCCTTTCTTCTTTGTGCTTCCGATCTCCATATTCTAGCACGAACATGATCTCCATCATCACCGACATTGCATCAAGGTCAATGATGCTTCTCCATGGTTGTCGTCCACCGGCTTCAACTATTACAACTACTTTGAATAGACACGCGGGTCTTAACAGAAATTAAAGACAACCATATGGCTCTGCCGGTTCGACTTACAATAAGGAACATTGCATACATCATATATAATCACAATCATGGCCATATCACATCACTGCACACCCCTGCAAAACAAAGTTAGACGCCTCTACTTTCTTTGCATGTTTTACGTGGTTTGGGGCTTTCAATAAGTGTCGTTCTAACTTACGAATAATAACCACAACATTGATACTAGCATTGTTGATCACCCGTTGTAAATTGGATCTTAACTATGCTAGGAGAAAGCGCAGGCCCATAAAGCCACTTATGCAATACAAGTTGCATGTCAAGCGTGGAGCAAGTCTCATGAACGATGTCATGTAAGGTTAGCCCGGGCCGCTTCATCCCAACATACCGCAAGATGCAAAGTACACAAGAAGCAATCAACAATAAAAGCATCAACGCCCACAATGACCATTGTGTTCTACTCGTGCAACAGATCTACATATAGACACGGCTCGATACCCTTTGTAGGGGTTTGTAGCATGGAAAACAAAAAATTTCTATCGCATACAAACAAACAAGCCAAGATCTATCTACTAGATTGTAGCAACGAGTCGATAGAGGAACTCACCCTCGAAGATTCCAAAGCGGTTAACGAGAGCAGATTCTCGTGGGTGATGTAGTCGTACACTTGTCGATCTCAAGATCGCGTAGACGATCCTTCCGGCGCTGCGTTCCGGCAGCGCTTCCGCAGTCGGTCACACGTTCGGTACTCGATGAAGACCTTCCTCTCCCTTGTTCCAGCAGGCAGCGGAGGTTGTAGTTCTCTCCTCGCGATTCCTAAAAGACAACGGCGTGGTCTTTGAAGTAGAGGGAAATCCCGAGGCTCGCCTTAAGCCGGAGCGAGTATGGTGGAGTATGAGAGAGAGCTATTAGTGGTCTAGAGATTAGACACACCAATTAGAAGGCTCTAAACCGAAGGCTAGAGCAATTAGAAGCTCTAAACCAAAACGGCTCTAAACCGGAGATTAGAGGATAGGAACTTGTGTGTCTAGAGGAGGAGGCCCTGCCCCTCCTTTTATAGGTGGGAGGGGCGGCCAAGGGGAGGGGAGTCCCTCCCCAAGTAGGCCTTGGTTGGCGCGCCGGCTTGGAGGGACTCCTCCCCCAAGTCGGTTCCAACCACCTCTTGCTTGTTTCCCACAGTTTCCTGTTTTAGCCGTTTGACTTTTAAACTAGCCATTTGACTTTTCTGTTTTAGGATTCAATTTAATCCTTTATTTGGAACAGCAAGAACACTTGGTACATGATGCAATCATTCAATATGTAATGACACATTCATGTACCCTCCCCAGTGCGGACAATCCGTAACCTTCTAGAACATTCCCGATGAAAACACGGAATCATTCCCGAACTCAAAGCAGGACTTTCCTTATATGAATCTTATTCTCCGGACCATTCCGGATCACCTCGTGATATCCCGGATCCCATCCGAGACTCCGAACAACATTCGGTCTCTTTCTCATAATACCATAACTACTCAAAACAACATCGAATCCTTAAGTGTGTCTCCCTACGGTTCGTGAATTATGCGGACATGATCGAGACACTTCTCCGAACAATAACCAATAGAGGAATCTGGAAATTCATATGGCTCCCACATATTTCTATGATTACTTTGCGATAGAATGAACCACTTACATACGACACCAATTTCCCTTTATCTCACGATAGTTTACTTATCCGAGGTTATGATCGTCGGTATCTCTGCATACCTAGTTCAACCTCGTTACTGATAAGTACTCTTTTCTCGTTCCCGTGATATGTGATCCCTTGTGAGCCAGTCACATGCTTGCAAGCTAATTGGATGACATTTCACCGAGAGGGCCCAGAGTATATCTATCCGTCATATGGATGGACAAATCCCACTCTTGATCCATGTGTTTCAACCAATACTTTCCGAACACTCAATGCCACCTTTATAGCCACCCGATTCGGTGTGGTGTTTGATGTCATCAAAGCATCCATCAGGTAAAGGTGATATGCATGATCTCATGGTCGAAGGAATTAGGTTACTATGTATCAGAAAGCATATAGCAATTGAACTATTAAAATGACTTGATCTTTATGCTACGCTTATCTATAGGAGTATGTCCACCATATCATTCTCCTAACAATATGATCCTGTTGTTAATAACATCTCTATGTTCATGATCAGGAAACCATGATCATATATTAACCAACAAGCTAGTTTAACAAGAGGCTTTACTAGGGACTCTTATTTTAGTTTACAAATCACACAAGTATTAATGTTTCCAGTTAATACAATTATAGCATGGTATGTAAACATTTATCATAAGTGTGAAGATATGATAATAACCACTTTATTATTGCCTCTTGGGCATATCTCCAACAGCGAGATCCCACCACCTTGCCCGCCAAGTGTTTGGTGTTTTGCCGGTTCGGCCATGGACTCTAATGAAGAGAAGATGTTTGCCGTGTTGCTGGAGGAGGAGAATGCCACTACCTCCAAAGATGCAGAGCACTGCAGATCCTCGCCTCCCTCGCCCAGCTGTACTTGCAGACGACAAAGCCGAAGCATGGAGGTTCGACGAAGGGTCGCCAGAAGTGCAAGGCAATGCAGAGTATGGAGGGATACTACATGTTGTACGCCGACTACTTTGCCGATGAGCCGCTCCACGAAGAGGTTGTGTTTCGGCGCTGTTTCAGGATGAGCCGGAAGCTCTTCCTCAAGATCGTGCATGCCATCCATGAATTCGACCCCTATTTCGTGTGCAAGAAGGACTGCACCAGCATGGTTGGGTATTACTCACTGCAGAAGTGCATAGTGTCAATGAGGTTGCTTGCATATGGAGTGTCAGGTGACAGTGCCGATGACTATCTCTGCATGGTCGAGTCCACCACCATCGATTGTTTGTACAGGTTCTGCAGGGAAGTGATTGCAATGTTTGGAAAACAGTACTTGAGAACACCCACTGCTGAAGACACTACTCGGATCATGGCAACCAATGAAAGTAGAGGATTTCCTAGGATGCTTGGAAACATAGACTGCATGCATTGGCAGTGGAAGAACTGTCCATTTGCATGACAGGAAATGTACAAAGGCCACAAAGGAGGTTGCACTATAATACTCGAGACAGTTTCTACACATGATCTTTGGATCTGGTACTCCTTTTTGGCATGGCAGGATCGAACAACGACATCAATGTCCCCAACTCCTCAAATGTCTTTGCCAAACTTGTTGAGGGTCATGCCCCCAGTGGACTTTGAGATCAACGGGCACCACTACAACAAGGGATACTATCTACCAGATGGCATCTATCCAAGATGGCCAACATTTGTGAAGACTATCTCAAACCCAATGCTCCCTAAGCATTCTCAGTTTGCCAAGGAACAGGAAGCTTGAAGGAAGGACGTGGAGCGGGCATTTGGTGTGCTCCAACAGATGTTTGCAGTTGTCTGGTTCTCTGCTATGACCTGGTCAAAAGATCAGATGTACGAAGTAATGAATTGTTGTGTGATCTTGCACAACATGATCATTGAGGATGAGAGGAAGGATCCAGTGAGTTTGGTCGAGCAGAACGAGCCATACTATAGACAGGGACCTCTTGCCGAGCCTGATCACTAGGTGCCTCCAACCTGCCTTCATCGCCATGCGTCAAGAGATCCGAGATCCGGTAGTGCATCAATAGCTGCAGAATGATCTGGTTAAGCACCTATGAATACGCAGGGGCAACACGAAGATGTCAAGTATGAACTGGCCGAACTAGCCCAAAATATGTTGTATTTTCATTATACGCCGAACTATGTTTAAATTTACGCCGAACTGTGATAATTTTATGTCGAACTAGGTCGAACAATGCTCTGTATTCATATGATGCCGAACTATGTCGAAAACTGGACGAATTTGAGCTGAATTTGGATAGACAATGACATCCCGAAAACTCAGCCTGACAATACGACTGGGAAACTTATCCAACCATATTTTAGTCCGGATTTCGGTAACGAGTAGGGATGCTCTGAGGTCTTGGCGCATGACCCGGTTTGCACGGATTTACATTTCAGATAACGGGGATAAAAGAGAGGAAAAATGATAATACATTGTTTTAGTTTAGAAAAAGCTATGCATGTATGTCTAGCCCAGGGTCCGAGAACCCAAATAGGACGAGGCGACAGTGCTATGTTCTCGTGGGATGAAGTGCTAATCGACCCGGTGAGATGAGATACGGGTATTTAGAGCTCGTTATCCTTCTCACTCTACCCTTTTCTTCGCACGCCAACTTTCAGCCGCTGTATTTCCTATTGGTGAATGTCGGGAAGGGTCGGCGCGATGGCCCCTGCGGTAAAGTCATGCCTTGCTGAAAAGGAAAATAATACATATACTACATCCGTTTTAAAGAATAAGGACTTTTATTTTGCGTGTTTTTTCTTTAACTAAGATTTATTTTAAATACATAAAAATATTGATATAAAATTAGCAATATTGAAAAGTATGTTTCGATATAAATCCAACGATACTAATTTTACACAATATAATTAAATTTTAGTTATTCTATTTATTTGGTCAAATTTTGCTTTAAAATACACGTCCAACTTATTTCTTAAAATCGGAGGGAGTATAATTCGTTTAATAGGGCGGTATGGTGGGCTGGACTAATAGATTTGGCCTGTGTACGACATTAACCCCCTGTCTATTTTTTCAGCGTTCTTTCTCCTATCGCCTATGACATTCCAGAGCTTTCCATACTGAGCTCATTCCTATGAAGCCGATGTGACATTTTAGAAAAAAATGTAACCGATGTGAGATTGTGTAGCTTCTCCTATTTGCATTCTTCTTTTTAGGACATTTTTATCGGGCCGATTCAATCGATCGACCTAATCAGTCAGTTTCTGTCGGTTTGGGTCGGCTTGCGGTCGTTTTTAGGTCGTGGTCTAGCCTATTCAGCCAACCGGTGTCCAACGGTCCGATCCATCTGTCCATCTTTCCCGTCGTTGTCACTGTTTGACATCCTCGCGATTGAACGTTAATGGACATGCGACATCAGCTATCAGCGCCGGCGAGTTCTCGCGCGGTCGGCGTTTCCCGCAATAGTTTCCCGCGTGCGCCTCGTTTTTTGCGGCCACAAAACTTCTCGTGCCTCGCGGCCGTTTTCTGACTTCGTCGCGGTCTATAAAAGACGGCCGCCGGCACGACGGAGACAACAAGCCCAAACAAGAACAAACCACCATCCGGAAAAGCGCCAACCACTAGCAGTCATGCCTTGCCGCAAGATCGCCAACTGGACCAAGATCAGGGAGATGTGCCGCACCCACTTCCCGGAGGTGGAGATCGACGTCGTCCACCTCAAGGCCACGTTGCTGGCCAAGCGCATGAGCGAGGCGTAGGTGTTGGCCTTCGAGGAGGAAGGCTGTGTGGCTGAGCAGGCGCTGGAGCGGGTCCTTCAGGGTGGCCGCCCAATGGGCGGTGCGTGACATACACCACGTCGCCGCCAAGGAGGCGATGGAGGCGGTGTCCATGGAGGTCACATTAGCGGCCCTCCGCGAGATTCGCTACGAGGCGACCATGACCGCACTGGAGGAGGTGGCCAAGGAGGCCGCCAAGGTCGCCGTTCGCGAGCTTTTCGCCATGCTGCCAAAGCGCATTGTGAGGTGTGATACGTTGGAAACGTATCTATAATTTTTTATGCTCCATGCTTATTTTGTATCTACTTTGCTTTATTTGTCCACACTTTGAGGTGATTTTTACATGTTTTCCGGTACTAAACTATTAACAAGTTGCAATAGTGCCAGATGCCTGTTTTCTGCGGTTTTTGGTTTCAGAAAAGTTAGTAAAGAAATATTCTCGAAATTGGACGGGACAAAGGAAAAGGTCAATTACTTTCCATGGGGAACAAGAAGTCTAGAGGAGAGCCGGAGAGGTCGGCCAGAGGGGCCAGACCCACCCCATGCGCGGGTGGGCCCCACCCCGCGCCTGGCTAGGGTTTGGTCGCTCTTGCTGCTGCCTCGGTCTCCCCCTTCGCCTATAAGAATACCCCGATGTAGAAACCCTGATTACCCGATCGAATATCCATGAAACCGTCTGTAGCCGCCGCCATCATCGTCCCTAGATCGGGGGGATCTGAAGTTCATCTCGGCACCCTGCTGGAGGGGAGATCATCCTGGAGGCCTTCTCTCCGGTATGATGCGTGAGTAGTTTCACCTTGGACTATGAGTCCATGTAGTAGCTAGATGGCTGTATCTCCTCCTTTGTGCTTTTATGTATAGATCTTGTGAGCTCCGTTCATGATCAAGATCTAATCTATTTATAATCATGCATGTTGTGTTTGCGGGGATCCGATGGATATTGAGGTTATTATGTTGGTTTGATTAATGGTTTTTTCTTTATGATTCTATCATGTCTGTGTTGTTTTTGATCTTGCATGCTCTCCGTTGTTAGTAGCTATCTTGGCCAAGTAGTTGCTAGTGACTCCAAGAGGGGGTATTTATGCTCGATAGTGGGTTCATGCCTCTAGTTTCCAAGGGAAGTGACAAAAATCTCTTCCATTGTAGATTTGTTGTTGCTACTAGGGAGAAAACAACAGTCTCTTGTTCATGGAACATGTGGACTGTTTACCTTACACACTTTGCTTAAAGTAGTTGTCTGTTGCTTGCAACTTAATACTAGAGGGGGTTCGGATGATAACCTGAAGGTGGACTTCTAGTCATAGATGCAGTTGGATGGCGGTCTATGTATCTTTTTGTATTGCCCAATCAACCTCATAGGATCTTTCTGACTAGTAATTGCATTGTTATGCCTTGCTCAGTTCCTTTCAATTGCCCTGCTGTAATTTGTTTACCCTTCATGCCATGTTGTTTATCTAAGGAGAGCACCTCTAGTGAACTATGGACCCCGGTCCAATCTTTACCATTGATACATCTTCCACTGTTACTTGTTTACTTCCTGCAAACCATTACCTTCCACACCATTCGTTTAATCCTTTATTACAGCAAACCGGTGAGCTTGAAAACCTCACTGTTTGTTGGGGAAAAGTCTTGAGTTGTGTTGTGCAGGTATCCACGTTCCTTGCAACACCTGTGTGACGTTTCCTTCCTCCTTCTGGTTCGATAACCTCGGTCTCAACTGAGGGAAAACTTGTTGCTTGCTCTTCACACCCTACGCTTGGGGTTACCAACAAAGTGCTACGTCGAGCACCATCAAGTCTTTCTGGTGCCGTTGCCGGGGAGGCTAAGGACGTCTTCACTAGGGGATTCATTCACTTCCTTTCTCTTTAATTCTTTTTTAGTTTGCTTTGTTTCTTTTGCTTGGTTTTGTTTGCCTCTTTCTAAAAAACCCAAAAAAATTAGTCTAGTTTGGTTTGCTTGCTTTATTCAAAAACACAAAAAAATTAGTTCCTGCTCTAGTTGCCCCCTTGCTCTAGCTCACCATGTTGCTCCCCAAGTTCGCCCTGAAAGATCTTGCAATAGGTAGTGGCTCCATAATTGGGAAAGATAATATTGAAGAATTCTTTAACTAAATTAGCAAGCATGAAGATATTGAGGAAAAATCTATAGCAGAGCTTGCTCCTAATTATGAGATTGCTACAACTTATTTAGTTCATATGTTGGAGGCTAGGTTTCTTAGCCTTAACCCCTTCATACAATTCTTGTTCCTAAAACTAAAAAAATAAAAGAATGCTGAAAAGAGGGAATTCATCCTTGAAACTTTATCAAAAGAATTTCATGTTACTAGGGAGGCCAAAAAGGGTTTTGAGTGTTTCAATATGCTAGGATCATGTGTAGATGTTGTGGGTATTTCTGATAAAACTAATCCTAGAGAGGAATTTAAGATACCCATACCCTTTAAGCTTGTTGGAATGCATGAAGCCTTTGAAAAGAATTTTGATTGGATTGTTCCTGAAAATCTTTTTGATGAAGATAGTAGACCAAAGAGAGATGAGAATGGATCCTCCAAAACTCATTTGAATGAGATACCTTTCATAGTTGAAGACTTTGCAAGTATGGATGTTAATGCTGCTTTATTTGAAAATACTTGATTCGTCTTGCTTCTTGTGCTTAACTTAAAGGCGTTAAGGAAAAGTACTTGTTGGGAAATAACCCAAGAGTTTCCTTGAGTCTTGGAAGTTATTACTTCTATAATGACCTCTCCTTATCCTTTTTGTTTGCTTTTTGTGCCAAGAATGACCTCTAATGAGAGGGAAGTAAGATTTGGAGAGTTGTTGTCCCGAAACAGATTTCTGTCCTCCACCAAAAAAATTGTGAGGAGGCTCTGTAACTCGAATTGAGCTTAAAATTTATGAGTAAATCCCCCAGTATGTTATCTAAATTTAGTTAGTTCAACACTTTTTTATTTGAGAAACAGAATATGTTCGAAAAATCGGTCTCTACCCGCTGGTCTGTTTGGACAAATTTCTGCCATTATTTGCATTTGCTTCTTATTGATTCCTTTTTGAGTTCTCTTCAGGTAAATTGAGATTTTTGAAGGAGTTACTAAAGTAGCTTGTGTATTTAGTGAAAAGACTTGTTGTTTCAAAGCTTTGCCAGTGGTATAATATCTTTTGAATAAGCTAATGTTGCTAATGAAGATTGTGTGAAGGAAAAATTTCAGGTGTAAAGAGAGAATGATGCCATGAGATGAATAATGGACAAAATATCAAGCTTGGGGATTCCACCATGGTGTCATACCAATAAATATCCAAGAGGTACAAGCATAAAAGCTTGGGGATGCACAAGGCATCCCCTTCTTCATCAATAAAAAGCTCAGGTCTTTCTAGACACTTCGTTTTTATTGTTTCATGCACAGTTTTGTTGTTCTTGGAGCGTCTTAGTTTTCGTTTGCTTTTCTTAGGTTGTTTAGTTTGCTTGAATAAAATAGTTTGGACCCCTGTTCTCGATGTGTTGTTTTGCAAATAAGTTTGCTTGGTGTTTGGAAATGAGTAGTAAGTTCTTGCTTGAAGTGCAAGAGGAGCTTGCATTGACTATGACTTAGACTTTAGCATGACATGCTAGGTGTTGTTTTAGCATTATGCTTAGTGATTATTGCTGTAGCATATCTTGTTCCAAAATATTGGGATTGCTTAGTGTGCCTTGAAGAAATTATGCGTTGTTTTAGCATGCAAAAGCATAATATTGTGGTATTCTCCTTAGGTGCTTTGCTTGGGTTGACTTGGCACATGTTCACACCATGTTATGACTATGTCAAGTCACCATTAGACTCTATGATCATTTAGTCCTTGACTTGTAGTACCACTCTTTGCTTTCATTAGTATGCTTTGTTGCATTGAATGATTTTGGCCATTATTGCTCTTTTAGTTGGTTGTTCCCAGTCTTTTGCTAGCTTCCACTTGTATGAGTAAGTTCTACTCATGATTCCAACTCCCAAGAAACCAAGTTATTCCAAAGTGTCCACTATAAATTCCTATGCATGTGTGTTACACCATTCCAAGTATATTCTTGTTTTCAGCTATCTTCCAATTAAAAACTATTTTGTTATGTGAAAACTTAGTGATTAAAGCCCTCACGAACTTGATGGCACACTTTATTCTTTGCCCCTAATAAACTTGAACCATGGTGACAACTTTGTTGTATATGCTTGCACTTATAAGTTGGAAGTAGCAGAACTGTGATGTCATGGGGAACGTTTTCAACATTGCACTTGTACCTTGTTATACTTAGTTGATATCATGCTCTTTTGTCTATGGATGTCATCGGTGTGAAATAAAGAGGGAAATTGTAAGTCCATGGAGTTTGTATCTTGTGTTAGAGAAACGTCTGGGCCGCTAGCCTAAGCCATGCCGAATCATGGTGGAAACTTGCAGCATCATCATAATGAGCTATCTATGAAGCATCCTCAATAAAAAGCTATGCATATGGTAAATAAAAAGATTGCTGAGATGCTCATTGTCTGCTTGCCTTGTCATTTTGGTTATGGGAAAGCTCCTGTACCATGTGCAAGGGGTACCCCGTTGGTGGTTCTCAATGATATGCAAATACTTATAGTGACAAGAACTTACCTGGACCCAAAGTTGAGTATGCATGAGGTGTGTCCCTCGTATTCAAGGGACATGAGATTGCCAACTTATACTTCGTCAAGCATATACTTCAGCTTTGCCACTTTAACCTTAACCACTTCAAGATGCTTATGATGGGGGCAACGAGGGCTGGAAGCTAACAAGTACCATAATTTTTAGAAGCTCTTTTTGAAACTTCTAATCACAGCTTCCTTTACAAAGAAAGGTATTTCCTCCACCACTGTTGAGTCTCCACCTTCTACCTTTAGGCACCATTTAGAGAGCATAGTTGCCATTCTGTGTGCAGTGTTCCAAAGCTTATTAATTGATGCATATTGTATTATTACTTGCTCTTGTGCTACTTGTTTCTAGTCACCCTTGTGAACTTTGCAGGTGTCCTATGCATCTATATTGCTACTCTATGAGGGACAAGCTGATTACCACTATGCTATGTTTTCTGCATGTGAAACAAACAAACATTTTTCAATGCATGTTATTCATGATCTTTTTTTGTAGCTTGTCATGTTGCATGCATAGTTCTATCTCCTATTGTTAGAACTCCATCTTTCATGCTCATGTTTTGAGTTCTTTGATCCTAGTTTTCAATGCTTGCAAATGGTTTGATCTTGGTTTTGATGGTACTAACCTATTAACAAGTTGCAACAGGTACTAACCTATTAACAAGTTGCAACAGTTCCAGATGCCTATTTTCTACTGTTTTTGGTTTTAGAAAAGTTAGTAAAGAAATATTCTCGGAATTGGACAGGACAAAGGACAGAGTCAATTACTTTTCGTGGGGAACAAGAAGTCCACAGGAGAGCCGGAGGGGCCGGACAGAGGGGCCAGACCCACCCCAGGCGTGGGTGGGCCCCACCCCGCGCTTGGATAGGGTTTGGTCATCCTGGCCGCCGCCTGAGTCTCCCCTTCTCCTATAAGAAGCCCCCGATGCAGAAACCCTGAGTACCCGATCAAATATCCACAAAACCGTCTGTAGTCGTCGCCACCATCGTCCCTAGATCTTGTGATTTCATGTATAGATCTTGTGAGCTCCGTTCATGATCAATATCTAATCTATTTGTAATCATTCATGTTGTGTTTGCGGGGATCTGATGGATATTGAGATTATTATGTTGGTTTGATTAATGGTTTTGTCTTTATGATTCTATCATGTTTCTGTTGTTTGTGATCTTGCATGCTCTCCGTTGTTAGTAGATATCTTGGCCAAGTAGTTGCTAGTGACTCCAAGAGGGGGTATTTATGCTCGATAGTGGGTTCATGCCTCTAGTTTCCAAGGGAAGTGACAGAAATCTCTTCCGTTGTAGATGTGTTGTTGCTACTATGGAGAAAACAACGGTCTCTTGTTCATGGAACATGTGGACTGTTTACCTTACACACTTTGCTTAAAGAAGTTGTCTGTTGCTTGCAACTTAATACTGGAGGGGGTTCGAATGATAACCTGAAGGTGGACTTCTAGTCATAGATGCAGTTGGATGGCGGTCTATGTATCTGTTGTATTGCCCAATCAACCTCATAGGATCTTTCTGACTAGTAATTGCATTGTTATGCCTTGCTCAGTTCCTGTAAATTGTCTTGCTGTAATTTGTTTACCCTTCATGCCATGTTGTTTATCTAAGGAGAGCACCTCTAGTGAACTATGGACCCCGGTCCAATCTTTACCATTGATACATCTACCACTGTTACTTGTTTACTTGCTACAAACCATTACCTTCCACACCATTCATTTAATCCTTTGTTATAGCAAACCGGTGAGCTTGACAACCTCACTATTCATTAGGGCAAAGTCTTGAGTTTGTGTTGTGCAGGTCTCCATGTTTCTTGCAACACCTGTGTGACGTTTCCTTCCTCCTTCTGGTTCGATAACCTCGGTCTCAACTGAGGGAAACTTGCTGCTTGCTCTTCACACCCTGCGCTTGGGGTTACCAACAAAGTTCTATGTCGAGCACCATCAAGGTGGAAGAAGCGCAATGCAAGAATGACAACAACACGGTGGCGGCATAGGAGCACGTGGCTACGGCCGCTGAGGTGGCGGCCGTGTGGGATCTCGTCGACGGCGACGTGATGGAGGTGGAGGAGGACAAGGAGGAGGAGGAGGGGGAGGAGCCGACCACCTGATACGACCATTTTGCATCACTATTCTATATCATAACTTACTGTTATTCATTGATATATTTCTTATTAAGAGGTGATACTTATGTTATTTCATCTACTTTTGCATGTTGGATGACTTTTGGAGGATGAACTGCCGGAGTCAGGATTCTGATGGAAAAAGCGGTGTCCAGATGCAATATTCGTGAAGTTAATAAATGCCATAAAATACACGTAAAATCCTATTTTTCCAGAAGACGAAGGAATCCAGAAGGGGAAGCGAAGATGGGCCACTAGGGGCCCACACCACCCCTGGCGTGGGCCCCCCTGGGCCGCGACAGCAGGTGGTGTGGCCACCCTGGCCCATCTCCTGCTTAGCCCTTTCGTCTATATCTTCTCCTCAAAACTCTAATACGAGGGGAGGGACCATAGAAAGATTCCGCCGCCTCTGCGGGGCGGAAACTACAGAGAGAGAAAGAGCTCTTCGGCAGGCAAATTTCTGCCGAGGAAATTCCTTCCCGGAGAGGGGAGATCGTCGCCATCAACACCGCCATCAAGATAGACTTCATCGGGATCATCATCATCATTATCCTCACCGCCATCTCCACCATCACCATCACCACCACTTCATACCGCTGTAACAATTGGGTTGAATCTTGCATAGTTCTTAGGGCGAACTTTCCCGCTATTGATTACTTTTGTAGTTGATGCTATTGAGTGGAACCATTGAATTATTGTTTATGTTCAGATTGTTACTTATCATTATATCATCTCTGATCTTGATCCATATGATGTCTCGTGAGTAGTTCGTTTAGTTCTTGAGGACATGGGATAAGTCATGTTGTTAGTACTGGAATTGTGTTGAAGTAATATTCAATGGTTTGATATTTAAGGTGTGGTGTTATTCTTCTAGTGGTGTCATGTGAACATCGACTACATGATACTTCACCATTTATGGGCCTAGGGTAATGCATTGTGTATTTGGCTACTAATTGTGGGGTTGCCGGAGTGACAGAAATCTGAACCCCCGGTAGGAAACCTTTGCACAAGGGAGTGTAGGATCTCAGAGTTTAATATTGTGGTTAGGTTTTTATCTTAATTACTTTCTTGTAGTTGCGAATGCTTGCAAGGGGTTTAATCACAAGTATTTATTAGTCTAAGTAAGGTCAGTACATTAGCATAGGTTCACCCACACGACACTTATCCAACCAAAGAAGATTAATCAACTATATGAAGCGAAAGCACTTAACAGTATTCCCATGTGTCCTCGAAAACGTGTGGTCCTCATAAGTAATACAACCGGCTTGTCCTTTGCTGAAGAAAGGATTGGGCCACTTGCTGTATTGTTGTTGTCTTTATTTACTTGCACTTTATTTCTTTGCATTATCAAAACCTCCTAAAAATCCGTTTGCTAAGTATTGACAGAGAATTCCTGATCCAAACCACTAGTCAACACCTTCTGCTCCTCGTTGGGATCGACACTCCTATTTATGGAAAGTACTACGATACACCCCCTATACTTGTGGGTCATCAAGACTATTTTCTGGCGCCGTTGCCGGGGAGTGAAGCGATATTAAAGAGTGGAACTGGTAAAGGAAACTTCTACTATGAGTATTGCTTTTTATTTCTGTTTGTTACTTTGTTTCCAATATGGATAACCCACTTGATTTCCTATTTGGGAAATCTACTTACACTACTAGGGTAGTAGATGAACCATCACCTGCTGAGATAGATCCTTTTAAGATACTGAAAGTACAAAGGAAGTCGCCTAGAGGGGGGTGAATAGGCTTTTAAAATTATTACGGTTTGGGCTCAAGTAAATGCGGAATAAAACTAACGTTTAATTTATTGAGCACAAAACCTAGTCACTAAGTTCACCTAGGTGCACCAACAACCTATGCTAAGCAATATAAGAAACAAGGTGATAGCAAGGTATAAATACTTCAAGCACGATGGCTATCACAATGTAAAGTGCATAAGTAAAGGGTTCAGTTGAGAGATGACCAATGGACGCGGAGACGAAGATTTGTTTCCCGAAGTTCACTTCCAAAGAAGCTACGTCTCCGTTGGAGAGATGCGATGGCGCAATGCTCTCCGAACGCCACAAATGGCTCACCTCGAGGTGTGGTGGCTCGATGCTCGCCCAACGCCACACAAGGCCTCACCCTGGATGCGGAAGCACGCAACTCACCGACGCCACAAAAGGCTCACCCTATTCTCCCAAGTGCGCACCACAAAAGGCGGGCACTTGCTCCACTATGGGACGCTTGAGGGCGGTCACCGAACCCGTACAAGATTGGGGCTAACTCCACAACTCAATTGGAGGCTCCCAACAACAAAGCCACAAAAGGCCAACAATTCCACAAAAGGCCAACAACGCCACAAAAGGATACAAGACCACAAAAGGTCAACAATCCAACCACACAACCGTCTAGGGTTCCAAGGAACCCAAGAGAAACAAGCTCACAAGCTTGAACTCGCCGAATCTCCGAGGAGAACTCAAACCTATGCACCAAATGCAAGGGCAAGTCCTTCTCTCCCAAATTCCAACAAAGCTACAAAAGCTATTGGGGGAATAAGGGAGGAAGAACACAAGAGGAGAACTCAAACCTATGCACCAAATGCAAGGGCAAGTCCTTCTCTCCCAAATTCCGACAAAGCTACAAAAGCTATTGGGGGAATAAGGGAGGAAGAACACAAGAGGAGAACACAAAACTCTCCAAGATCTAGATCCCAATGATTCATTCACAAATAAGGGATATGACTTGGGGGGATTGTAGATCTAGATCTCCTCTCTCAAATCCCTCAAAAAGATGCAAGAATCATAGGAGGGGAAAGGGAGAGGGAAAGCTTCTTCAAGGTTGACAATGGAGGAGAGAGAGAAAGCCAAGAACCAAGAAGAAAAGCTAGTGCCCACGAAGGGGAAGAGGAGCCCCTTTTAAAGGGCTCCCAGATCTGCCCGTTATGGGCATTCGCGACACCTGGCCGGAACTTCCGGTGGGAGGCCGGAACTTCCGGTGGCACCCAGCCAACAGTCGAAAACTGCGGAGCGAGAAACTAAAAAAACGAATCATGGCCGGAACTTCCGGCTCTGGGCGGAAGTTCCGCCCAGCCTGGCTCCAACGTTCATCAGACCGTTGATGCTAGCTCCAGAAGCGCAACCGGAAGTTCCGGTCAAAACAGACCGAAAGTTCCGTTGAACTTCCGATGCAAGTTCCGACAAAGTTCCGGCAAATAGAACGCTTCAAAACAGAAGGTTACTGAACGTGAGCGGAAGAAGACCCAGAACTTCCACCGGAACTTTTGGCGGCAAAAATGCCCTAGCGGAACTTCCGATGGCAAGCCGGAACTTCCGGTCAGGGAAATTCCAGAAACCAGAAAAGCAATAACTTTTGCATCCGAACTCCAAACGGGATGAAACCAATTTTGTTGGAAAGATAACAACGAATAGAATCCCCTTGGGAGAAAATATCATGAATATATATGTGAAGTATCCCCCAAGGTGTGGAGCCGGAAAACTCGCAAGATCAAAAACGGCAATAAGATATGCAAGTGAAATCCTTAGATGATGAGCTAGAGCTTGTTATGATGATGACCACAAGCTCTAGATCCTCTCATGGACAAGAACCAAATAATAACCAAGAAAGATGATGATATGAATGCAAAGGTTTGAGCTCTCTCCGAACGATGCAAACGAGACACCCGCTTGAGAGCCCCTCTTGATAGTACGGCTATCTATCCTAAACCCGGTCTCCCAACTAACAACACGAGACCGGCAAAAGAGAAGCCCTATCAACATACCTTTGCCTTGAGCGTCCCACTTGAACTTGATGTAGACCGTCTTGTTCTTATATAGTGGGAACACCTTTCTTGTTTGCTCTTGCTCGCTCTTGCTTGATGAAGACTTGCAAAATGCTCCCCCATACTCCATGGGAAAACCTCTTCTTGAAGTTTTTGTCTTCATCACTCCATGAACACAAGGATGGCAAGCTTCAAGCATGAGATCCTCTAGAGATGGCGCACCTTGAGCTCGCCTGTAGGGTTCGCAGCATAGAAAACAAAAAAATTCCTACGATGGGAACATCTAAGTACCAAGATCTATCTACTAGATACAAGCAACGGGTGGATATACATCCATAGAATACATACCCTCGAAGAACGAATAGCGTTAACGAGGTTGTACTCGTGGATGATGTAGACGAACGCTTGCCGATCTCAAGATCGTGATGAAGTCCATCTGGTCCAGCCGGTCCAGCACGATCAAGTACAGCACCTCAAAGCAGTGGTGCATCCGTGATCGCACACACGTGCGGGTACCCGACAACCTCCGCCCTCGCTCCCAAATGAGCGGAAGCAACAAATCCTTCGGAAAAATCCACGGAACATGTATCTCTGATCCAAGACCATGGGGAAATTCTAAAGGGGAGAGAGATCCTTGGGAGGAGGTGTGCTTTGAGAGGAGGAGAGGGGGCCTTTATAGGGAGAGGGGCACCCAAGGGGCAAGGCTCCCAGCCATGGGGCTGCCCCCACCTCTCCCACATTCATGTGGGTGGAGCTCCCACTCAAAATGAAAAGCCTCCACTCCCATTAAAAAGCCTCCACTCAAAATCCACTCACATGCATTAAATTTCCACCAAATTTAATGCAAGCTCTCATTTAAATAAAACTCTTTTATTTATTTATTCAGAATTTTGTTAATTACTTTAATTAAAAACATTCACATAAAACCCCTTACAACATTTCAATTTCACATGCGAACCGGTTTGCCAATTTCAACCGAAGCAGCTTTGATTGTCTAGTGAAATAAATTCCTGCGCTTTCCTTTTCTTTTTCTGGCATATCATTTGCTCCGAATGATGTCGGTATCCCTTACGTGTGTCACCCTACAGTTCGCGAATAATGCGGACATGATCGAGACCCTTCTCCCATCAATAATCAGTAGCGGGACCTAGAGATCCATACTGACTCCCACACATTCAACGATGACTTCTGTGATCGTGTGAACCTTTTATGCTAGTATCTTAATCCCTTTGTTTCACGATATATTACATGTCTGAGATTCGATCATCGGTATCTCCATACCTAGTTTGATCTCTTTACTGACATGCACTCTTTTCTCGTTCCTGTGATATAACATTCTAGTGATCAAATCACTTGCTTGTAAGCTAATCAATGTGATATCACCGAGAGGGCCCAGAGTATATCTATCCGTCATCGGGATGAACAAATTCCACTCTTGATCCATGAGTCTCAACATAACACTTTAGTAGTTTTGAAGCCATCTTTATAATCACCCAATTACGGTGTGACGTTTGATGTCAACACGAAACTCTTCCGGTGTTAGTGATAGACATGATCTCATGGTCTAAGGATTAGGATCACTTCGTAAGTTGTTATAGCAATATAAACTCAATGACTTTGATCGTAATGCTATACTTCGGATGAATGTTCATCACATCATTACACTAATGTTGTGACCTCGTTATTAACAACATCCAATGTCCATGATCAGGAAACTTTGATCATCTTGTTAATCAACGAGCTAGTTTATAAGAGAGGCATAACTAGGAACTTTATTTTTGTTTATTAAACACACATGTATTAACGTTTCCGTATTAACACAATTATAGCATGCAAAATAAACATTTATCATAAATAAGGAATACGATAATAACCACTTTATTATTGCCTCTCGGGCATATTCCCTTCACTCTCCCACTTGCACTAGAGACAATAATCTAGTTTGAAAACTTTGCGTATTGAACACCTATGGCTTTCTGGTGTTCCATATACGCAACTACAAGTGGTTAACATAATCTACGGATCTGACACTTTCAGGTCCGTGTGTATTTGCATGTCTTTGCGTCTTCACGCATCACTCATTCTCCAATGAGATGGCATTGTATAAATTTGGTCTTTCGGTGAGACCTTTAGTTCCTTGGGGTTAAAACACGTCGATACTATTGTCATACAATATATCTTTAGTGTTATCCCGTTGCGAACCACACCTTAGTTTGATAACAAACTACTTGACACAAATTCCCTCCTTTGTTGCTACTATAGCAGTCATATACTTAGCCTTTTGTTGTAGTATTCGTCACAATGTCTTAGCTTTGGAATACATCCAAATCCATCATGAAAAATCCTTTCCATTTCATTGTGCCACTCATAGTTTAAATTGACATAAACTTAATTTGTATCTTGTGACAAAACTAGTATCAATGTAACTCTTTACAATGAATTATTTGTAATTGTTTGTCACCTCTACACAAATATATTCTTAGTTCTTCCAAAAGATCATAAGAATATCCTTACTATCGTCCAATGATCATTTTATGATTCATTCTGGTATATGCTCATAACACTTAGAGCATAGGACATATCTGGATGTGTACATATCATGGTATGATTGATCAAAACATTCTCGTGATTTCACTCATCAAGTGTCAAAGCACTTGAATCTTGTTTCACTTATCAAGTGTCGATACACTTGAATCTTGATTCAATTCCTTTCCATGCAACAAGAACTGTTTCTTGTCGTTTCTATATTGAAATCCTTCAATGTAACACCCTCAGAATCGGCCCTACGCAAGTTTCAGCGAAACCCGCCAAACCCGCATAGAAACGATTCGAAGGTGCCCACCAGGCACTTTCGTGCGGGTGGAAAACGAAGTAATAACATTACACAACAGTCCTCGATGGGACCCACGGAACAGATATATATAACAGCGACTCCATGAGTCAAGAATACAGATATACAGTACAAATATCCAAATCACCTTGAGAACGATATAGCGTCCAGCTACGGACAAGATGCAAATGGGGCTAAGAGCCCTGAAGAATAACCAATGGCGTCCATAACCTGCCGAGCCAAGCCGGAAGGGTAACCCCGCTAACGACGTCGATCTCAAAACCTGCTTAAACAAAAAGGGTGCCGACAAAGGGCAAAGGAAAAGAGGAGCGTCGATCTTGAGGCCAAGACAGCGAGGCTAGAATTCGGCGGTCCTCGCCTACATAGGTATAGTGGACTGAAGCGACAGCGGCAGCATGCACTGAACACCCTATAGAGACTCGACACAACTGGCGGCAATCAGAGAGGGATGAGAAGGACCTATTCGGAACCAACCTGATGCTACCATCAAACAAACTCATCCTGGTGTTTCCCCCTCGAGACCAACGAGGAAGTCAACCGAGGAACTCACACGGTTGGCAGTTTTATTTATTCAGTTATCATTGTAGCAATTACTAGTCAGGTATAGATCTTCATCCTGGTAAAATAAGCAGTGGGCACTTTTAATTAACCATTCCATTGTAGTTGCAACACTTACTAGTCAGATACAAATAGCATGAGATAACCCCAAAAACCCAGCAGTTGTTGGTACTTTTATTTAGCCATTCCGTCATAGTGAAGCTGATTACTAGTCATATCGGATACAAGTCAATTTATAACAGTAAACTTTAGTTATAGTTGTCTATGATCAAGCACTGTGCTCCAAGTCGTCCATAACCGCGGACACGGCTTCTCGAAAAGATTTAACCTGAAGTGCGCCAAAGTATCCACAAGCACTTGACCCTTTTGCGGATCGGTTAACATACACCCATCGGTATGTCGGCGGGCCTAAGTCATGACGTTCCCGGACCCAAAGCAAGAACGGGGCCACCCACTAAGTCTACCCATAGCGGTCGGCGGTCTCGAGACGGACTCATGGTTTTGCGACGGTTATGTAAGCGACAGCAAATCCCAAAGCTGGACCTCGATACGCGAAAACACTCCGCTTACCTAAGCGATGCAGTGCTCCTCGCACAATCGTAAATAAAGCAAGAAACATGGCATAAGTACATGATAGTAAATAAAACCTCAAACTAGTTTGTGGCCCCCAGTACAATACTTTGAAATCAGGTAATAATCAATGTGGGCCCATATCTCCCCACCTGTGGTTAGCGCGCTCGATCTCGGAACAGGTGTCAAGAACTCGGGGTCCTACGGGACACAAGTGGGCGGTCGGAAACCAAATATTACCTATCACCCACCGATGCCTCTGCTTACTTACTTCAATTTTAGTTATTAAACAATAATTAAAGTGAACAATAAGTAAAGCCATGATCATCTCCAACATAAACATATGGCAGTCTTCCAACAACTGAGGTACTTGACGACACGCAACAGCACTTGAGCAAGCGACTACGACGCGCAAGTCCAACTATCTACCAAACATCAGGTAATAGGATGTGTCCAAGGCAATATAGGGCTGCAAGGGATATCACGGGTACGGAACTAGAGCATCGCAACACAGATAGCAATAGATCAACAGGAGGGAATAAATACTAGAAAAGTAAGATAGGAAGAAAGGGGGAGATGCTCGCCTGAAAACATTGTCGAAGGTTCAACCGAAGATCGGGGCGAAGCTCACATCAACTCGACGGCCTTATCCGCGAAGGAGCAAAACACTAGAATAAACACCGGATGCACTATTTAATACTACGGCAAAAGATCGGGCATGATGCATGTATGATGCATGACAGGGCAAAGGTGCGATGCAATTAGGCCATATTAAGCGGAACCGGGGTTCCGACAATTAATTAAACGGTTCAAGTTATTTATCTATCCCGCAAATTAAATGTTGCATTAGCAAGACAAAAGATGGCACCGGTTCGCTACACAAATTTAAATGAGGCCAATATAAGGCTAGATTTGCCCGCATATGGGCCCCATATTTAATTATATGGTGAATCGGCATAAGGCCCCCAAACCACAAATATGCATGCGAGTATGACAATTTAATATGCAACAGGTTTTATGTTTAGCATTTATAAAAATAGGGGTTCGGATAAGGGTCACACATTAGGGGGTCGCGACGAACTTGAGGTTCCGGGGTTCGGGGTCGGTCTCAGGGTCCAGGGTTCGACGGGTCGGTCTCGGCGGGAACGTTCTCGAACAACGGGGCAGATCTTGTCGTGCTTCAGGTTCGGGTGCGGTTCTCGGCGAATCGGTTCCCTCGGAGGTCTTGGCGCTGGATCGGTCTTGATTCGGGCCTCGTGGTCTTGGGGTTCGCGTCCGTGTGGCGGTCTTGTTGTTCCGTAGGCGTTCGAGGTCGATGGCGAACTTGTCCGTCTGGGTTTTCGGAGATCTTGGCGCGCATCGGGTTCGGGTGTTGAGGCTTGGTCTTCGCATCCATGTCGGCGTTCTTGGACTCGGGAAGAAGTCCTTGAGGTTTCTGTCGGCGACTTCTTGGAGTGGCAAGTCCGTGTTGGAGAGCTTGGTACTTGGTCATCGAACACCACATATCTAGTACCACGTCAACCTCGATCACACCGGAGCCGGAGGGACATGACTGCGACGGTTGCCGCGGCCGGGCTGGCATCGGGGAACTGAGGCGGTGGCGGAGCTAGAGGCGGGAGCGGAGACGGCCAGGCGGCGCGACGAGGAGGGCGGTGAGGCGCTCGACGGAGGAGGCCTTGGCGGCGAGGGTCGTCGGCGGCTCGGGAGCAGGCGAGGGCAGGCGGCGGAGCGCGCCGGGAGGAGGGCGACGGCTCGGCGACAGGCGGGCGCAGCAGAGGTCGACGGGGTCGCGGGCGAGAGGGAGCGACCGGAGCAGGTGGTGACGGAGCTCGAGGTTGGGGAGAGGCGCAAAGGCGCTCGCCGAGGGAGGCGAGGCGAGCGCGATCGCGGGCGAGGGCGGACGCGAGGCGACGGCAGCTTGGGCGGAGGCGCACGGGCGCCGGGCGGGAGGAGGCGGGCGGAGCTCATGAGGGGCGGTGCAGTGATGGCGTGACGGGCGGCTCGGGCAGGGCGGAACTCCGGCGGCGCTCGAGGTTGGGCGGGAGGTTCGGCCGGACGGGGTGAGGAGGAGGGCGAGAGGACGCTGGGAGGGGCAGCGACGGGAGAGGCGGGGCGGAGGTGGTCAGGCGGGTATGGGACGGGCAGGGCTGATCGGAGGAGGTCTTGGTGCTCTGGGAAGGAGGAGGGGCCAGCCAGGGGTGGGAGGATGGGGACGACGGGGTCGGGGTGGGCCAGGGTGAGCAGGATGGGGCGTGCGGTGGCGTGTGTGTGTGCTGTGGGGAGGGGTGGGACCCAGGGAGAGAGAGGGGGAGAGAGAGAGGAGAGAGGCCAGGTGGCTGCGTGGGATAGGGTAGAGGGAGGGGAGAGGTGATGTGTCAGGTGGGGATTGGCCGGGGTGAGGTGGAGGAGGGGTGGGTAGAATAGGACTGGGTAGTTTTAGGATTTCGGGCGGACCGTTTATTCTGGGGGTGGTCGTTCGGGTCGAATCGGCCCGTTCGACTGCCCCACTAAAAATAATTAAAGGTTTTATATATTCCAAACATGGCTTTTGCAAACCGATAGCAGACAAAAATAAAATAATCCGGAGACCCGGGTTTTGCGTTTGAATAAAGATGGGGCGTTTAGAAAACAAAAACAGGTTTTTCCGCAAATAGTTTTATGCAAGCAAATGCAAGATGACGACGATGCTCAAATGCAATGTGGCATGATGACATGAGCATGCGGTCATGATGATGCAATGCACAAAAACAACGCGATTTTCTAGTAGTGGTTTTGCGGGATGCCACATTCAATATCTCATATATGTACGTTTGGCACAACCATATTAGCGTCACAGTCTATCCACTATAGACATTCATGCTAAATATTCGGGTTTTTCCTAAGTCTTTCATCGAAATGAAATTCTTAACTTTTGTCAATAAAAGATACATCATTTCTAATCAACAAGATGTCCTCCACATAATGTATTATAAATATTTCTTAGCGCTCCCACTTAATTTCTTGCAAATGCAAGCATCTTCATCGTATCCTGATGAAAAACTCATTTTTTCATTATGGTGAAGATTCCAACTCCGCGATGCTTACTTCAACCATTGAAGTTTGCATGCCCTTTTAGCATCCTTTGAATTTAACAAAACCCTTTGGACCGTGTCATGTACACGTCCTAGGTAACCATTCTATTAGAAGAACTTTGTTTTGTTTATTCATCTACCATATACCAAATTGTATGTAGTGGTTGCTACTTTAATCCGTCCAGACTAAATATCGCTATGAAAGATCAAATCTTGTCATAGTCAACTCCTTGAACATTGTCATAAAATACTTTACGACATGTCGACTATTTCATAGATGTGAAACATCCATGTCTGTTTCTTTATAGATCCAAATACGACCGATAGGTCTTTACACCTTTCCGGAGGGTCTTCCAAGTTCAAAACTGGATTTATCGTGTATGGACTTATCACGGATTTTATGGCTTCAAGCCATTTGACGGAGTCAGGGCCCATCATCGCTTCTTTGTATGTATTCGGTTCATCATTGTCAAACAATAATGATTTACTCTCAAATCTTAGCATTTGATTGTTTAACCGACCTACTTGGTTCAATAGGAACTTAGATCTCCGTGACCACAACCTTTGAGGCACATAAGCTATGAGCATTATGGCAGCCTTCGGAACGATTTCCGGCGCTGCGCAACTCAGCACATATAGCTAAGGTTCGTTAACCTTATCAAAGTTCTATTGTCCTCCCACTTAAATTTTACAAAAAATTCCTTCTCCAAGAAACTTCACGTTTCAAGCGACAAACCCTTTTTGTCCTTGGTGTTATGAAGGAATAACCAATTGTTATTCGAAATAACCTACAAAGACATGCTCATCCGACTTCGGTTGTAAACATCTTACTTATGTTTAGCATACCAAAATTTAAGAAATGACAACTTGGGTTTTACCCCAAACCATAACTTCCATGGTGTCATTTCAACGGATCAAGATGGAGCTCTTTTCAGTGTAAAAGCGGTAGTCTCTAAAGCTTTAATCTTTTAAAACATAATGGCAGTTTTATCAATAACACCTTTGATCCAACCGTGTCAAACAAGGTTTCATTACAAATCTCAAACACTCCATATTCCTATGGTGTTTCGGGAGATGTAAATCTAGGTGTTTTGCTAAACTTGTAACTCAAATATATCCCTTTTATGATAAAATCATAATTCATTTATTTTTCTTGTTACACTTGTAACTCAAATAAATCCCTTATGATAAAATCATAAACCATTTATTTTCTTGTCACAATGATTTTCACTTCATCTTGAAAGTCTTTGAACATTTTCAAATATTTCACACTTCTTTCTCATTAAGTGAATATTCACTCAAATTTCCGGAGAAAGTATATGAAGTTGAAACCCATCGCGTACGACTATAAATAATGGACTACATACATCGATATGTATAAATTCCAATATTTTATTCGTTCGTTCTTCTTTGGCCTTTGAACGAAGTTTTTTAATTATCCTGAGGAAAGTCTCACAAGCGTCACTTGATCAAATCAAAGACTCCAAAAATCCATGAAAATGGAGATTCTTCATGTTTTCTTTCCAATATAATTTAAACGGCGATGTCACTTCGTAAGTGATCTTTCAATCATTTGTCTTGCGGCATTTTAGCATTAGGTTTTATGGATGTGATTTCTCCAACTAGATTTGTAAATCATCCATCTTATATGGAATACGGTAATTATTTGAACAACCTTTGCTCTCATAATACCTGATTCAAATAACAATTATTAAAACAAATCTTGAAGTCAAGCTTTGATGTCAACGAGAAATACAAACAATGGTTTGTTTGTTTTCAATGAACATCATCACATATTCTCTTGCTAGTTACTTAGGTCATTGTGGTTCATCAATTGCGTTGTTCCGTATGAAATTTCATACCAACTAATTCGGTATCCAATACCCAAGAACCACATTGTTTAACAAGCAAAGAATACAACCATAACCTGAATATTATCTATATACCTAAATTGGATATTTCCAATCTTTTCTTTTCTGCCAAATATATTTTATAGAATCTCTTTCAGCATTTCCTTTTCCTTTTTAAAAGAATCTATCAACATCAAAAGTGGCGCCATATACATGACACATAGTCCAAAGCGTGTATATTCAAATAATAATACCTTTGGACTTGCACTTTGAAGTAGATCACCATCATCAAAACGATCGGTATTCTTTCAAAATCCATTCTTTAGTAATCTTTTATTATAGTAAACACTTTACATACATCTTCTATTCATCCTTATCATGACGACTTTCATGATCAAGCTACTGTAGCTTATAAAGGTGAATCGTGAGTATAATGTTGCTTTCCAAAATCCTTTTGGATGATTAGGATGTCTAGCATCTCCAACCTTTGTAAATTATCATCCTATATGAGAACACATATTATACTCTATCATATTGCAACCAAAACATTGTTTCAGATATCGTTATATCTGCCACACATAATGGTTTCTGAAACAATTCTTTCAGCTCCTAGATAAACTTGATATTAAAATAATGAAGAATCATGGAGGCAAACATGATACTTAAGATACTAACACTGGAATTGTTACTCTCGACTTAATACCAATTATTAAATTTCACGGAGTAAATAGAATTTTGCTAAAAGTTTGCAATAGGACTTTAAAATTTAGATTGACACTCAACACAATACGATACCAGTTCGTAAAGTATATATCCAGAATTCTATAGTTCTATTATCTCAATTACAACTATGCATAAGGTGGTGAACGAATGCCAATGACTACAACAAATTATGCAAATTCACTTTGATTTAATTTATGATAAATTGAGTTCTACTAATCCAAATTAGAAATGAATTCCCACTCAAAAACGACATCCCTCGTGTCTTTTTGGTGATTACATGAACCAAATCCACTACACCAAGTCCGATCATCACGTGAGTCGGTGTAGCTTCAAAGGCGAGCATCCATATGGTCATCATATCAACTATATGACTCATGCTTAACCTTTCGGTCCGTGTTCCGAGGCCATGTCTTTACATGCTAGGCTCGCCAAGTAAGAACCTTAGTATTCACGTGTGTAACTGTCTTACACCCGAGATATGCTCATGGATTCAAGTACACCCGATCATCACGTGATGCCTTAAAGCGACGAAACATTGTCGGTGCATACTTAAGGAAAAACACATTATTATCTTGATATCTAAATGAGGGATCATCTTATTATGCTAATAAAACGTCAAACAAGCAATATAAGATGCAATCAAACATCACATGTTTATTAGTGGAATGATATGGTTCCCGCATATGATCTCTATCATGTGCACCGTGGTATGATCTCTATCATACCTTTATGTGTAAGGCCAAGGTCTATGGAACTTACACGCTATGTGTGTTGTAAGAGTATCGTCTCATACTTCTACTTACAACATCACCATATCATAACACTAGCCCAGCAACAATCTAAACTAGACGCCTCTAATTTATCCATTGCAAGTTTTACGTGGCTTAGGGCTTTCGAAGATACAATCGTTCTTACCTACGAACATGAACCACAACGAGGATAACCAAATTGTTGATAACTCGTTGCAAATTAGATATTGACTATAGTAGGAGAGACAGACACCCGCTAGCCACTTATGCAAAACTAGTTGCATGTCAAGCGTGGAACAGGTCTCATGTGCGAGGACATGTAAAGTTTGTCCAGGCCGCTTCATCCCACTATGCCACCAATATCCAAAGTACAACTAACAAGAAATAAAATGATCATCATCGCCCACATACTCATATGTGTACTACCCGTGCAAAGTATCTACGCATAGATCTGGCTCTGATACCACTGTAGGGTTCGCAGCATAGAAAACAAAAAATTTCCTACGATGGGAACATCTAAGTACCAAGATCTATCTACTAGATACAAGCAACAGGTGGATGTACATCCATAGAATACATACCCTCGAAGACCGAATAGCGTTAACGAGGTTGTACTCGTGGATGATGTAGACGAACGCTTGTCGATCTCAAGATCGTGATGAAGTCCATTTTGTCCAGCCGGTCCAGCACGATCAAGTCCAGCACCTCAAAGCAGTGGTGCATCCGTGATCGCACACACGTACGGGTACCCCGACAACCTCCGCGCCCTCGCTCCAACGAAGCAGCGGAAGCAACAAATCCTTCCAGAAAAAGCCAACCGGAACATGTATCTCGCCGATCCGAGACCATGGGGAAATTCTAAAGGGGGGAGAGAGATCCTTCGCGAGGAGGTGTGCATTGAGAGGAGGAGAGGGGGGCACCCAATGGGCATGGCTCCCAGCCATGGGGCTTCCCCCACCTCTCCACATTCATGTGGGTGGAGCTCCCACTCAAAATGAAAAGCCTCCACTCCCATTAAAAAGCCTCCACTCAAAAATCCACTCACATGCGTTAAATTTCCACCAAATTTAATGCAAGCTCTCAATTAAATAAAACTATTTTATTTATTTATTCAGAATTTTTTTAATTACTTTAATTAACAAACATTCACATAAAACCCCTTACATCATTTCAATTTCACATGCAGAACCAGTTTCAGCAATTTCAACCGAAATAGTTTCGGTGTCTAGTGAAATAAATTCCTGCGCTTTCCTTTTCTTTTTCTGGAATATCATTTGCTCCGAATGGTGTCAGTATCCCTTAAGTGTGTCACCCTACGGTTCGCGAATAATGCGGACATGATCGAGACCCTTCTCCGATCAATAATCAGTAGCGGGACCTAGAGATCCATACTGACTCCCACACATTCAACGATGACTTCTGTGATCGTGTGAACCTTTTTACGCTAGTATCTTAATCCCTTTGTTTCACGATATATTACATGTCCGAGATTCGATTATCGGTATCTCCATACCTAGTTTGATCTCGTTACCGACATGCACTCTTTTCTCGTTCCCGTGATATAACATTCTAGTGATCAAATCACTTGCTTGCAAGCTAATCAATGTGATATCACCAAGAGGGCCCAGAGTATATCTATCCGTCATTGGGATGAACAAATTCCACTCTTGATCCATGAGTCTCAACATAACACTTTAGTAGTTTTGAAGCCATATTTATAATCACCCAATTACGGTGTGACGTTTGATGTCAACAAGAAACTCTTCCGGTGTTAGTGATAGACATGATCTCATGGTCTAAGGATTAGGATCACTTCATAAGTTGTTATAGCAATATAAACTCAATGACTTTGATCGTAATGCTATACTTCGGATGAATGTTCATCACATCATTACACTAATGTTGTCACCTCGTTATTAATAACATCCAATGTCCATGATCAGGAAACTTTGATCATCTTGTTAATCAACGAGCTAGTTTATAAGAGAGGCATAACTAGGAACTTCCTTTTTGTTTATTAAACACACATGTATTAACGTTTCCGTATTAATACAATTATAGCATGCAAAATAAACATTTATCATAAATAAGGAATACGATAATAACCACTTTATTATTGCCTCTCGGGCATATTCCTTCATCGCCCTTCTTCATCCCTTCTTGAGGTTGATCCATCTTGATGCAACTTGTTGCACATTCCTTGATCAACCTTCAAGCTCCTTCTTACTTCATGATTCCAACGGGCACAAAGCCCTTGGACATTTCTTCATCTTTCAACCTTGAGACCAACACATGGCCCAAGCGATGCCAATGGACAAACCTACAAGTGAAACTCAATTTACACATTAGTCCATAGAGATTGTAATTAATTACCAAAACCACACATGGGGGCATACATGCCCTTTCAGATACCTACAAGAATTTTTGATCGTGTTATGGATAATTATTATTTTGGATATGGAACTGTCCATCCTGGTGATCACTTGCTTTTTATCCATGAATTATGCAGGTTGTTTAAGTGTGCAGGTATCACAACGAAACAAGTTAAGAAAAAGTTACTCTCTTTATCATTTAAAGAAAGGGCTGAAGAATGGTATAAGCTGCCGAAGAATGGACAAGCTATGGAATGGGAGGAAATTATACCTCTCTTATTCTAAATTATATCCTCCTAGTGAGATCCATAAAGACCGGAATCAAATATATAACGTTTGCCTCGTTATGGATAGAGTACAACCCAAGATTGGGGGAGATTGAAGTTACTAATGCTCAAATGTCCTATTCATGAGCTCCCTAATAATATTATTATTAATAACTGTTATGCAAGGCTTTCTCTTCATGATAAAGATTTATTACATGCTTCTTGTGCTAGATCATTTACATGTATGAAAGAAGAATCTAAATGGGATCTTCTAGACCGTATTCAAGAAAATACTGAAGCATGGGAGAAAGGAAGAAAGTCACGTCTAAATTATGATTATGAATGCATTAAATCTTTTATGGGAACTAATGACTTTCATGATATTAGTACTGAGTATGGTCTTGATTCTCAAAGTATTGCCAATTGTTTTACGGCCTTTGCCTCTTATATTGAAATTCCCTAAAATAAGTGGAACAAGTACCATGCTCCTTGTAAAGATATTGTTAATCATGTTCCTGCTAGAAACACTGAAGTTTGTACTATTGATCATATTTTTCCTAAACCCTATATTGATAAAATACCTTTTCCTTCTAAGGGAAAGGAACATTCTATTATAGCTAATATGGTTAGCAAAAGTACAAAGACAGCTGTAGAACCTGATGAACAAATAAAATTTGAACCTGTAGTATCCATTGTGAAAGACCTTGTCACTAAGAATGTAGAAGATGGGCACATTATCTTTTGTGAAGATGCTTCTAATATTGTCTCACATCCTATTAAAATTAGGAAAGCTAGTGTCCCTGTGCTTTCTGTTAGAATTGGTGATCATTGCTATTATGGTTTATGTGATATTGGTGCAAGTTCTAGTGTTATTCCTTATGAGCTTTACAGAGAAATTATGCATGAAATTGGTCCTTGTGAACCTGAAGAAATTGATGTGGTTATTCACCTTGTTAATAAGGAAACCATTTGCCCAATTGGTATTGTAAGAGATGTGGAAGTCCTTTGTGGTAAGATTAAATATCCTACTAATATTCTAGTGCTTGGTTCAGCAACTAGTAAAACTTGTCCTATCATTTTTGGTATACCCTTTCTGAACACTTGTGGAGCTATTATAGATTATAAGAAGGAGAAAATTTTAACTAAATTTGATGGAGAATCTTATGAGTTTAATTTTTCCAAATTTGCTAAAGCTCCTTATGAAAATGATTTGCCTAATGAGGATTTTAGAGTTGAACAACTTGCTTCTATTGATCCAGTTTTGACCTTAAACCTCTGTTTGATGATTTTTAGTATGCTCGTTCTGATGATAAAGTTGTTTCTTGTGACAGTTATATTGTTAACTTTATTCATAGTGCTACTAAAAGTTATTATGAGAGAGGTAAACATGGTTTTATGCATCTCAATAATATTAAGTTTCCTCGCTTTATGTTGAAAGCTTTGAAGTTGCACTTGTTTTGTCTTCCTATGCTAGTAGCCTTTTGTTTCAATAATTTGTTTTCTCACAAAAATCCCTTGCATAGGAAGTGGGTTAGACTTAAATGTGTTGGATATTTGCTTCTTAATGCTCTCTTCCACTTCAAATCCATATCTCCTATGAGAACCTCATTGAAATTATCATGCCCATCTTAATGGCTATAAAGAACGAGCTTTTGGGAGACAACCCATTTTAGTTTGCTTTAGGTTTTTGTTTCCTTGAGTCTTGGAAGTTATTACTTATGTAATAACCTCTCCTTATCCTTTTTGTTTGGTTTTTGTGTCAAGATTTGTCTCTTTTGAGAAGTAGGTGAGTTGTGGGAAGTTGCTGTCCCGGAATAGATTTTTGTGCCTCACTGTAAAAATTCTTGAAAAATCCCAGTATGTCGGATGGAGATGTAATTTTTGTGCTTGTTCCCCAAGTTGTTATTCAACTTTAGTTAGTTTTACACTTTTTGATTTGAGCAACAGGAGGTTTTCAAAAAAAATCAATCTTTACCTTCTGGTCTATTATGACAGATTTCTGCCATCATTTGCATTTTCCTCTTAAATCGATTTCTTTTCAAATTCTTTTTGGGCTTTTGAAAGTAGTTGTTTCAGTAGCTTATGTTTTGATGGATTTCAGTTAAATTTGAACCCAAAGGTTTATTGTCTTTGCATACACTAATGTTGCTAATGAAGATTGTGTGAAGCTTTGTATGAAAGGAACATTCAAGTGTTGGAGAGAAGGAATCTGCAGAGTCTGTTTCCGAATAGGTAAAAGTGCTGAAAATAAAAGGTTCGCGAAAAAATTTTCTTTTTATATTTTTGAAGTTTTTATTCCATACGGAAGTTAATGAGTCAAAACAGGGAAGGAAACGAAGCCCGGGTGGCCCACACCACCTAGTGGCGCGGGCCCCACCTGGCCGCGCCACCAGGGGGTGTGACCACCCCGGAGTCCGTCTCCGTCCCGTTTTCACCCAGTACCTTCCTTATGTCGTAAAACTTCGTAATATATAATCACTCGGACCCCCCGAGGTTCGTATATCGTGTTCTCGTCGTGTTTTCGTTTTGATCTGTTTCTGTCAGGAACTATTCTCAAGTTTAGAGGCACAATGGTCTCTACCAATGACAAGGGCAAGAAGACCATGGAAGATGATCTTCAAGACCCCAAGCAAAAGGAGGAGATCTTGGTTGAGGATGAAGAAGAGGCGGAGGAAGACAAGCGTCCGCGCACCCGCGCCACCTTTGCGAGCATTGGAGTGGTGGCAAATCCTATCAAGCTCAAGAGGAAGGCACAGATGTCTACGGGAGGGAAAACTCCGCGTCATTGCCTAGATCCACTGTCACTTCCTCCACGCACCAAGAACCCGTTCCATACTCTTATACATGAGCAGCAATTCCAAAAGTTGCCCAAAGGGAAGTTGCCCTCTAGTTGGGATATGCCTCGTTCTAACCATGTAGGGAGAGAACACTCTAAGGAAGAAGAGTGGGGAAAGAATCACAAGGACTGGGATTCTCGGTCTAACATGATCATGAACCGCATAGAGCATAATTCGGAGTTGATTCGTACTCTAGCCTTCGAGATTGAGGATTTGAGGAAGTTGATTGAAAATCTTATCAAGAGAACACCACCACCACCGAAGGAGTAATTCATCATCAGGTTTTGTCATCCCCTTGGTTTGTTCCAATCTTGGGGGACTGCCGCGGTATCACATCATTATCTTTCATATTTTTACCTTTTTATTAGAGTCATATCTTGAATAGAGAAGTTATCATATAGGATGGTTTGCATTGTGGAAGTATCTCTCCTCTAGTTGGTTATGTATGTATCCCTTGGTGTGATTGCCTTTATGGAATATTAATGAGAAGTTTAGTCATTTACTTTTTGCACATCTTATTTTAGTTTGCAATCTCTATTATATGATTGATCTTGTTGATTAGTATTGGTATCACTTTGGGAGCATCAAGTAAATCTAAATTGGTTTTGGCAAACCTAGCTCTGGTCAGTAGCAACACTTTTTGAGGTTTGAAAGGAAAAGAGAAAAGCACTTACATGTATTTTATTTAATTTCTTTCTTTCTTGATTGTCTCATAAGCTTAGTATTCTTTATTTAATATCTTTAATGTTTTCAAGGAATATTGCATGTTTGTTTCTATCACTTGTATGTTTGCTTGTTTCCTTCAACTCTTTTGCTTGCTACCCAACCTTGCTAGCCAAAAACCTGTACTGAGAGGGAATGCTTCTCATGCATCCAACCCTTGAACTTAAAACCCTTGCCATTTGTGTCCACCATATCTACCTATTAGCATTATTGCTATTCCGAGAAAATTCTCGAGTTTCATCTATATTTCAAATTAAAAATTCTTTTGTTATGTGAAAACTAGTTAGTAAAGCTCTCACGAACTTGATGGCACACCTTATTTTCCTGCCCTTAATAAAATTGAACCATTGTTTCATCTATGTTGTATATGCTTGCACTTATAAGTTGGGAATTAGTAGAATCGTGCTGTCACGGGGAACATTTTCAACACCTGTAAATATCTACCCCGTTGATATCATGATCTTTTGTTTGCGGATGTCGGCGGTGTGAAATAAAAGGGGAGCTTGTAAGTCCATGGAGTTATGTATATGTGTTAGAGAAACGCCTGGGCCGCTAGCCTAAGCCATGCCTAATCATGGTGGAAACTTGCCGCGTCACCATAATGAGCAATCCATGAAGCATACTCAGAAAAAATATAGAAAAAAGAGAGAAGAGAAAAAATATATATGCACCATTCTCGTGGTAAATAAAGGATTGCTGAGATTCTCACTGTCTGTTGCCTTGTCATTTTGATATGGGATAGCTCCTATATCATGGGGCAAGGGGTACCCCGTTGGCAGTTCTCTATGATACACATATACTTACAATGACACGAACTTACCGGTAACTAAAGTTGAGTAGCATGAGGAACGGTCCTCGTACTCAAGGGACATGAGATTTCCAACTTATATTTTGTCAAGCATATACTCCATATTTGTTCACTTTAACCTTAATCACCTCAAGATGCTTATGATAGGGGCATTGAGAGCTCAAAGCTAGCAAGTACCATAATATTTTGGAATCTCTTTATGAAACTTGAAATCCCTGCTTCCCTCTGCGAATGTCCTTTCTTTTACTTCTTAGTTGAGTCAGTAAACCTATTCCTTTCTATCTCTAGCAAGCATTTGAGCTGTTGTGTTTCAATCATTCATATGATGATTTATTCAATCATGTTGATTATCTTCCTTGTTTTGCACAAAACTCTTATCTGAATGAATATTGCTTTGAAAGCCATCATTGTGAAAAGCCTTTTATATTTGAGCAAAAGGACTCCTTCTATAAACTTCTTTACAAAAGCTTTGCTTGAAAACTAAGTATGATTTGTCAACTATTCTCTGACCAAGAACAAAGTTTGCCATAAGCAATTATGATTTGTCTTTATGCATCTTTATTATGACTCCCATACTCGTTGCAAGTTAAGTTATATAATGGTGAGTTGCTTTCTATTAATGAGTTGTGTATTGGTGAATGTGATGCTTCATGTCCGTATTCTTTTTATCGACACTTCACTCCATAAACATGTGGTCATGTTTACTGAGCTCAGTTTTCGCTTGGGGACTAGCGAGGTCTAAGCTTGGGGGGAGTTGATACGTCCATTTTGCATCACTATTCTATATCATAATTTACAGTTATTCATTGATATATTTCTTATTAAGAGGTGATACTTATGTTATTTCATCTACTTTTGCATGTTGTATGACTTTTGGAGGATGGACTGCCGGATTCAGGATTCTGATGGAAAAGGCGGTTTCCAGATGCAATATTCGTGAAGATCATAAAATTCCAGAAAATACACGGAAAATGCTATTTTTCCAGAAGACGAAGGAAGCCAGAAAGGGAAGCGAAGATGGGCCATAGGGGGACCACACCACCCCCTGGTGCTGGCCCCCTAGGCCACCCTGGCCCAGCTCATGCTTTGCCATTTCGCCTATATCTTCTCCTCAAAACCCTAATACGAGGGGAGGGACCACAGAAATATTCCATGGCCTCTGCGGGGCAGAAACAACGGAGAGAGAAAGAGCTCTCCGACAGGCAGATTTCTGCCAAGGAAATTCGTTCCCGGAGAGGGGAGATCGTCGCCACAACACCGTCATCAAGCTAGAATTCATCGGGATCATCATCATCATCCTCACCGCCATCTCCACTAGCACCATCACCACCACTCCATCCCGCTGTAACAATTGGGTTGAATCTTGCATAGTTCTTCGAGGAAACTTTCCCGGTGTTGATTACTTTTGTAGTTGATTCTTATGAGTGGAACCATTGAATTATTGTCTATGTTCAGATTGTTATTCATCATTATATTATCTCTGATCTTGATCCATATGATGTATCGTGAGTAGTTCGTCTAGTTCTTGAGGACATGGGAGAAGTCATGTTGTTAGTAGTGGAATTGTGTTGAGTAATATTCAATGGTTTGATATTTAAGTTGTGGTACTATTCTTCTAGTGGTGTCATGTGAATGTCAACTACATGATACTTCACCATTTATGGGCAAAGGGAAATGCATTGTGTATTTGGATACTAATTATGGGGTTGTCGGAGTGACAAAAACCTGAACCCTCGTTAGGAAACCTTTGCACAAGGGAGTGTAGGATCTCAGAGTTTAATGATGTGGTTAGGTTTTTATCTTAATTAATTTCTTGTAGTTGCGGATGCTTGAAGGGGTTTAATCACAAGTATTTATTAGTCCAAGTAATGTCGGTACATTAGCATAGGTTCACCCACACGACACTTATCCAACCAAAGAAGATTAATCAACTATATGAAGCGAAAGCACTTGATAGTATTCTCATGTGTCCTCGAGAACGTGTGGTCCTCATAAGTAATACAACCGGCTTGTCCTTTGCTGAAGAAAGGATTGGGTCACTTGAAGCATTATTGTTGTCTTTATTTACTTGCACTTTATTTCTTTGCATTATCAAAAAAAAACTAAAAATCCGTTTGCTAAGTATTTACAGAGAATTCCTGATCCAAACCACTAGTCAACACCTTCTGCTCCTCGTTGGGATCGATACTCCTATTTATCTAAAGTACTATGATACATCCCCTATACTTGTGGGTCATCACCGTCGCCCCCCTACAGATTGTGCAAGCGCTGGGCTTCATCCCCAATGGGGCTCCGGCTTCGGCTCTGGCGGGGGTGACCCCGGCTGAGGCAGAAGCCACGCGCCGGGCAGTGGCCTTGGCAGCGATGGTGGCGAAGGAGCTCGCCGACCAGGAGGCAAGGGACCACTAAGACACCGAGATGGAGAAGGCCCTAACGAACCATGCGGTGGAGGACCACAGGAAGGCGGTGGTTCGCGTCCAGGCACACGACTGTCACCACGAACTCCTCCAGCTGAAGGGAATATGCCCTAGAGGAAAATCATAAAAGGTTTTTTTATTGTCATATTCCAATAAATTCGTAATATTTGCATGTTGTGTTATAAATGTATTAAGTGGAAACATTGATACAGCTGTGATATGAAACATAATTCCCTAATAGCGTCTATTGATACTAGTTCGTTGGACAACTGATGATCAAGGTTTTCTGATCACGAGTGATAGGGCTGGTTGACAACAAGGTCATATCATTGGTGAATGATGTGATAGACATTCCTCAAAGATTGCAACACGATCAAGTCACAAAGTTTATCGTTGTAATAGTCAGAAACGAAGTCTCCTTCTCCTTAGACCGTGAGACCATATCAAATCACTGTCTCCCGAGGTTACTTTGATGGCACTTAATGTCACTTAGTGAAATGGTTATCATAACGGTGTCGTTGGGTATCCGGAGGAACAGGTTTAGGAGACCACGTCAAGAGAGGGAATTGTTCACCCAATAATGGGTAATATACAGTTAGGCCTACTTGGTGAAATTACATCCGTATATGTTGCAACATGTGACTAGGTCACGAGGATGTAATATCGCGGTAACAAGTAAACAATACTTGTCAGTAACAAGATTGAAAAAAGTATGGAGATACCTAAGGATCGGATCTCGGACAAGTAGTATTGAAGAAACAAAGGGAAATGGACTCGACGTTTACGGTTCAAACTACATCGTCAATCTGGAATGCACTGGGGGTCATTATGGGCATCCCTGTCCCGCTGTTGATCATTGACACAAGAGGAGTCTTGGTCATGTATGTGCCATTCTCGAGCCGTGAGGGGATCCACTTAAGGGTGTGATGAGCTAGAAATCATCCGTAAGGTAGAATCTTGATATAGAAAGAGAAAGAGGAATTGTTCCAGGGAGAGATCCAATGTTTTTTGGAGGAAAAGAATAAAGAAAAGGACCGAAAGGTGTTTCAGATAAATGACAATTTAATATATGCATTTATTATATGTTAATTATGAATTAATATATATTAAATAAATATTTAAATTAAATTTTATAGGGAAACTTCCATGTTAGGTCAAAACCTTGGAGAGAATTGACCTAGAGGAAATTGCCTCGGAAAAAGAAAAAAAGTCAGAAGAAAAATACAACACCTACCGACTGTGGGCCTCCCATCCCACTGAGGCGTGTGAGCGAGCACTGCTAGGTGCCGTGCGGTATGAAACGATCAACTAGTGGATGCTGGCGGGCCACCACCTCGCGGCCCATGCGGGCAAGCAGTGGGCGCAGGCAGGCTGCTGGACGCTTCTCTAGGACGCCTCACCTCTGCTGCTATGTGTTGTTTTGAGCTAAAGGAGTTTAGCCCATCTGGTTGTTTTTGGTGTCTTTCCCAGATTTCATGTCTATTAGTCCCACATGGCTAACCTAATAGGGAGGGCTCAACCCCTCCGCCTATATAAATGGGTGTCCATGGGTGGGATTAAACACACAATTTGAGAAGTACTTTGGTTGACTTTCTCCCTCTCTCTCCATACCTTGTGACCGTGGCCCCCATGTATGTGCCGTGCGAACAAGGCTTCTCTATGGGTGTCGTTGCGTTGTGGCGATTCTGAAGCCGGAGATCTACTTCTGCACTTTCGGTGGGATCGAGGAGATGGAGGTTCTCGTTGTACACCGTATGTGTACGAAGCCACGAGGTGCAACACTTGGGGCACTTTGGATGTCATGAGCCAAACTGCTGCATGGTGATGAAGAAAGGGGTGACCTACGAGGAGCTTCGCAACCTTGAGGTCAGCTATGAGTACGAATACTTCAACCACATTCGCTTTCAGACTACACGGGTATGTATCCGAAACCTCTTGGTCATTATTGTATTACTAGTAGATAGATCTTGTGCATAGGGGCGATCCGTCGTTGTAATTTTTTGATTTTCTGCACTAGAACCCCAACACAAGCAGCTAGGGCGGTGATCGACGGGGTCGGCGGCAGCGGCAATGGTGGCTGCCGCAACAGCGGTGAGTAGCCGTAACGACGTCCTCCTCTAGCAGCAGTAGCAGTCCCCCCTTAATTTTTAAAAGTTGCCTTTTTGTAACTGGCAGGGCTAATCTAATGAAAAACTATCTTTTAAGTACTAATGTTTCACTTACATATGGGCCCCGAGTGCCTGAATGGCAGGACACCCGCGCGGTCCGTGGCGTCTAGGTTGATGCAACCGTTGTCCAAATTTGGTGCACAGATGGATCAAGCCGGACACGTCCGTCTAGATAGGTCGTGTGCCAATGGGGCGCCGCGTACATTCCACGCGGACGCGTTGGGTCAATCCGGTGGATATCCCCTTACTATTCAAGCCTTTTGGATCCTCTCCTCCATTATACCGGTGGCGCAAAAGAAGGCAGGGGGAGGCAAGTTTAGGAGGGAAGCAATGGAGGGCGTGAGAGGGGATCCGGTGCAGATGGACAGAATATCTACAGAGACAACGACGATAGGGAGCCTTATGGGATGGCGTGACCAACTGAGAAGGAAGACATCAACCATGGTGAGAACGGCAAAGGGAGACATCAACCATCTTCTTCTCCCCACTGGCACGTCGCCTCCATTGCTACTCTTCTCCGCTTCTGTTGATACTGCTCTGGCGGCCTAGGACATGGAGGAGGCCGACTCCGATGGAGCTTGTCGAGGAAGACCAATTGTCCAAAGTTTCCCTCGGTGAGCCATGCTGCCACCTCGCTCAAGTAAATGGGGTCCAGGGAGCGCGTGGCAGCTTAGGCCGCATGTGCGGCAACAGAAGCGGCGACGCTCAGCTCTAACAAGATGAGACAGGCGGGCGACACAGTGAGCAAAGAAAACTTGCTACATATTCTGAACATGCTGACATCTTCTCGGCCAACGACACCCATCATAACATACGTAAGGTAAGAATGCTCTGCGATACTGTGTGTATAATTTGCCATCCTCTGCACAAAATTTATGTAACCTATTAATTTTTATCTAAATCTAGAAGGTATTAGGACCAACACATCCATTGAGTTGCTTCAGGTGGCTTTTCAGACACTATTTTATTGGTACTTCAGCTCATGTGGTCTTCTCAATATTATTCCTCCTTGATTTGAACATTCGACGAATCGGGAGGCAACATGCGAGCTCCCTACCCTACCCCTTCCACCGGCGGCTAATCCGTCTTAGTCGACTGCCTATCCTCACCGCCCAGCACTCTGGTGACGGTGCCCGCCTCCCTGGCTTCCTCCCACCCTCCCTCCTCTCCCTCTGGCGGCCGTGACAAGGCGCAGCGCGGCCGTGAAGACCGTGGCAGGGGCAGAGACTCCGACTCCAACGACTCCCCACCTGCGCTCCTACAGGGAAGCGCTTAGCAAGAGGGCGGACCCTTCCCTCAATGTGCCGGAGTTTTCCCGGGCCCGCCTTGAGCTGCGCTTCGAAATATGTTGTGACCCCTCTCTAGTGGCTATCGATGCCCTAGACGACTCCGACGGCCTACTCGATGACCCGCTCGTCAAGGAAGAACCGTTGGACAGGGAGGGGAGGAACAAGGCTCCATGGGAGCAGCCAAAGAGCAAGTGGAACCGGGGCAAGCGGGCCGGGAAAAAGGTCGCTGCCAAGGCAGTGTGTGCCGCGCACAACGCGGGGGCCTTCGTCGGCCTCTGCCTGCTATGCGCGTATCCGGGGCACCGTGCCAAGGATTGCCCGACCAGCCCTATGTGCCTCTGGTGCAGCAAGACATGCCACATGACGCGTGAGTGCCACCTCCCCCGCCCCCGTACCCCTTCCTACTCCGGTGACGAACCGGCGAGCAAGCGGAAGGCTAGCCGCTCGGGGAGATCCTTGGCTGTCGGGGGGATAACCCACGGTAGGGTCATAAGTGCTTGGAAGATCGATCTTTTCGTTTTGGTACTTTGTGCCATCATGAAAAGTGTGGAGAGTTTGGTTTGTTTGTTGGAACCTTGCTCTTTTTGGGAGTTGGTTTTGTCTCATTCCTTATTTCTTGCTACCTTTCAGAATGAGATAAATCCTTAAGCATTTGTGTTATTGTCTATCATTTGCTCTTTGGCTTTTGCCTAGTTCATTTGTTGAACTTGTGATATTTCATGTGTTGATTTGGTTCTTTGATATAATTTGGACACCTTTTGTCACGTCACACTTGTGCGTGAGCCATCTTGGTTTACTTGGTGTCTTGGTTCAAATTGTATCTCCTTTTTGTTCTTAAAAGTCTTGTGCATGCTGTTGGAATTATGCCCTAGAGGCAATAATAAAGATGTTATTATTATAATTCTTGTTCATGATAAAGTTTATATTCCATGCTAGAATTGTATTAAGCGGAAACTTTAATACTTGTGTGGTTTGTGAACAACACCGTGTCCCTAGTACGCCTCTATGGACTAGCTCATTGATCAATGATGGTTAAGGTTTCCTAACCATAGACATGAGTTGTCAATTGATAATGAGATCATATCATTGGGAGAATGATATGATGGATGACCAAACTAAGCGAAGCAATTAGATCGTGTCATCGTGTTCGTCTTTGCGAAGCTTTTCTTATGTCAAATATTGTATTCCTTAGACCATGAGATAATACAACTCCTGGTATCGGAAGAAAGCTTTGAGGTCATCAAAGCGTCATCCTATGAAAGGGTGATCATAAAGGTGTCTCGGTGATCGGAAAGTATCTGTTGGGTTGTATGTATCGAGATGGGATTTGTCCTCCCAAGTCGGAGAGATATACTTGGGCCCACTCGTGTCGATATCAACACCGCTTGCAAGCATGTGGTTAAGGAGTTAATCACAAAGTGATATCGGATTACGGAGCAGTAAAGTACTTCTTTGTGAGCGAGATTGAACTGGGTATGGCGATACCGACGATCGAATCTCGGGCAAGTAAAATATCGCGAGACGAAGGAATATATATATGGGATTGATTGAATCACGGCATCGTGGTTCATCCGATATGATCATCGATGAATGTGTGGGAGTCAATATGGGTGCAGACCCGGCTGTTGATTATTGATAGAAGATCATGTACGCATATTCTCGAACCCACGGTCACACACTTAACGTGTCTCGGCGCTAGGATAGATTGGATAATTGGTTTATGAATTTTTGTTGAGTCTCGGATGGGATCCGGGATATCACGAGAGGTTCGGAATGGTCAAGAATAAGATTCATATAAGGCGGTGCAGTTTTGGAGTTGAATTGTTAAGGTTAATCGGTATTGTCGGAAGCTTCTAGAACCTTCGGAAGGGACCAACGTGGCCCCACCTTCGGGAGGGGCATGGGCCTATGAGGGTGTCTGGCTGCATTGGGCCGGGGCACAAGGCCCCATAGGGCCCAGCCGATCCTAGATAAGTTTAAACTCGTTTAAACTAGAGATAGATTTCTAGATAAAGGAGAGTTTAAATCGTTTAAACTAGAGATAGGATTTCTAGATAAGGAGAGTTTAAATTGTTTAAACTAGAGATAGGCTTGGAGGAGGGGCAAGGGCTGACCGCCCCCCCTCTATATATAGAGGGGTGGTGCGGCCCCTCCCCCACACACACCTTCCTCCAAGCCCTAGCAGCCTTGCTACCTTCCTCTCTCCCGATTGTTTGTAGGCGAAGCCTGTAGCGAAATTCTCCACCATATACACCACGTCGTGTTGTTGATCCAATCTATCTCTCCACCATACTCGCTGGTCCGAGGAAGGAGGAGGCGTCGAGGTGCTGCGTGTGCATCTCACGGGCACCGCCACTTGTGGTGCTAGATCGGATCGGATCGCGAGGAGGAGAAGCGAGTGCGACTACATCACCCACGTTAAAATGAGCGTTCCGCTGTCTGAATCTTCAAGGGTATGAAGGTCTAATCCAATCTCTCTCGTTTTTGCATCTCCTAGATTAGATCTTGGCTTTCCCTCTGTTCGCTCGTAGAAAATTTTGATTTACTATGCCGCGAAACCCTTGAGATGGTATCGAGCTAGATCTATGCGTAGATGTGTTTCACGAGTAGAACGCAACATGGTTGTTGCGGGCGTTGATGTTTTCTGTTGCAAGCCTCTTGTTTGTGTTCTTCTTATGACGCGGGATAGTGAGATTGAAGCGGTCCAGGCCAACCTTACGCGACGTCTTTCGCGAGACCGGCTCCGCACTTGACGTGTGGCTTGTTCCACACATGCGGCTGGTGGATGTCAGTTTCTCTCACTATAGTTGTCATGGGATTTACACCGGAGTTTGGCAACCATAATATCACCGTTGTGGCTTTCCGTAGGTAAGAATCATTCTTAGCATCTACTCCCATAAAGCCACGTAAAACATGCAACAACAAAGTAGAGGCGTCTAACTTGTTTTTGCAGGGAGTGTTTTCTGTGATATGGTATGGCCCAAGATGTGATGTGTATATTGTATGCGATGATCATGTTTTGTAATGTTTCACGACTTGCATGTCGATGAGTACACAACCGGCAGGAGCCATATGGTTGTCTTTATAATTGTGTATGACACGAGTCAACTTCTTATACGCCATGTAATAGCTTTACTTTATCGCTAAGTAGTTAGCAATAGTTGTAGTTGCTATTCGTGGTGGAGGCAATCCTGGTGGAGTGATGGAGATCATGCCGGAATGCACAAGATGGAGATCATTGCGCGAAGATTGGCTATACCATGTCACATAAAGTTATATGCATGTGATGTTTATCCTTTTATGTATCTTATCATGCTTAGATCGCGACGGTAGCATTATAAGATGATTCCTCACTTAAAGATCAAGATAAAAACTGTGTTCTCCCCAAGTATGCACCGTTGCGAAAGTTAAATCGTGTCCAAGCATCACGTGATGATCGGGTGCTATAGACTCTCGCTCACATACAACGGGTGCAAGCCAGTTTTGCACTGCAGCGAAATACTTGGGTCTAACTTGACGAGCCTAGCATGTCTGGACATGGCCTCGGAACACAAGAACCGAAAGGTTAAGCATGAGTCATATGAATGATATGATCGACACTTCGTTGTCCACCATTGAAACCACATCTCTTCTCGTGATGATCGGATTAGGTGTGGTGAATTTGGATCGTGTTCACTAAACAACTTGAGGGATGTTGAATTTAGTGGGAGTTCATCTAGTAATTTGATTAAGTTGAACTATTTATCATGAACATAGTCTAAATTGTACTTGCAAATACTATAGATCCAATGGCCAAGTCCAACTTCAACTTCAACGCTTTTTCTTTGAGAAAGAAAAGCTTAGAAACAATGGGTCTAACTTCACCAACTGGTTCCATAATCTAAGAATCATTACATCAGCGGACAAAGGACTATGTCCTTGAAAGCGTTAGGTAACCCCTCGTAGATCGCGGTGATGAAAAAGCTGTTTATCAGTCGCGCAAGGATGATTATGATTTCATTAAGATCGTCATGTTGTATGCTATGGAATCAGATCTTCAAAATCGTTTTGAGGAGTTCGCCGGGCCCTTTGAGATTCTCGAGGAGCTGAAAAACATGTTTCAAACTCAAGCCCGTTCTGAGAGATATGAGATCTCTAAGAAATTCTTTAACTACAAGATGGAGGAATGGAGTTCCGTTAGTGAGCACGCCATTAAGATGTCGGGCTACACTCAACGCCTTGATCAACTGGACTGCATGATTCCAGAGGAGCTCAAGATTGACACTCCTAGCTACAAAAGTTTTGTAGTTGATCACAATCAGATTGGTTCCACTAATACGATCACCGAGCTCTTCGCAAAGCTGAAGGCTGCGGAAGTGGACATCAAGAAGGATAATCATGTGTTGATGGTCAACAAGCCCTCCTTTAAGAAAGGTAAGGGAGCAAAGAAGCCCTTCAAGAAGGGTGGCGGCAAGCGCAATGCCCCTGCTGAGAAGAAGCTCAGGTCTGGTCCCAAGCCGGACACTGAGTGCTTCTATTGCAAGGACAAGGGTCCTTTGGGCATAGCTGTCCGAAGTACTTAGCGGACAAGAAGTTTGCACCATCAAAGGTATATTTGATATACATGTTATTGATGTTTTCCTTACTAGCCCTCGTTGTAGTGCCTAGTTATTGAATACCGGTTCGATTGCTAATATTTGTAACTCGAAGCAGAGCTACGGAATGAGCGGCGACTTGCAAGGGATGAGGTGACGATGGCGTTGTAGCAGATCAAGAGTTGATGTGATGGCCGTCGACGCTCTCCTTAGTTTTACCTTCGGGATTAGTTTTAAACCTTAATAAATGTTATTATGTGCTGCGTTGAGCATGAACATCATTTCGGATCGTGTTTATTGCAAGACGGTTATTCATTTAAATCGGAGAATAATGGTTGTTCTATTTATATGAGTAACATCTTTTATGGTCATGCACCTCTTGTGAATGGTTTATTTCTTCTAAATCTCGAAAGGGATGAAACACACATCCATAACATTGAGGCTAAGAGATGCAAAGTAGATAGTGATAATACTACTTATTTGTGGCAATCGTCGTCTAGGTCATATTGGTGTAAAGCGCATGAAGAAACTCCATTCGATGGACTTTTGGAGTCTCTTGATTTTGAATCATTTGACACATGCGAACCATGCCTCATGGGCAAGATGATCAAAACCCGTTCTCGGTATGATGGAGCGAGCAGCGGACTTGTTGGAAATCATACATACCGATGTATGCGGACCGATGAGTGTTTGGCCGGTGGATATCGCTATTTCCTCACTTTTACCGATGACTTAAGTAGATATGGGTATATCTATTTAATGAAACATAAATCTGAAACGTTTGAAAAGTTCAAAGAATTTCGGGATGAAGTGGAGAACCATCGTAATGTAAAGATTAAGTTTCTACGATCCGATCGTGGAGGTGAATATTTGAGTTATGATTTTCTCACGCATCTTAAAGCAAGTGGAATCGTTTCACAACTCACGCCACCGAACACCACAACACAATGGTGTGTCTCTGAAGCATGAATCGAACCCTATTAGATATGGTCCGATCAATGATGTCTCTTCTTGATTTCGTTATCATTTTGGGGTTATGCATTAGAAACCGCTGCATTCACTTTAAATAGGGCTCCATCTAAATCCGTTGAGGCGACACCGTATGAACTGTGGTTTGGTGCTAAACCTAAGTTATCGTTTCTTAAAGTTTGGGGATCTGAAGCTTCGTCAAGAAGTTGATGCCGGACAAGCTCGAACCCAAAGCGGAAAATGCGTCTTCATAGGATACCCTAAGGAAACTATTGGGTATACCTTCTATCACAGAACCGAAGGCAAAGTGTTTGTCATGAAAGCGGTTCCTTTCTTGAGAAGGAGTTTCTCTCGAAAAGAAGTGAGTGGGAGGAAAGTAGAGCTAGACGAGGTTATTGAACCTTCTCTTGAATTGGAGTAGCGCAGCACTGAAATTGTTCGATGCCGCTACACCAACAATAGAGGAAGTTAATGACAAGGATCATGAAGCTTGGACGATGTTGCTCTTTGAGCGTCGCAGGTCGACAAGGTCGCGTGCCCCTCACAGTGGTACGGCAACCTGTCTTGGTTGTCTTGTTGGTAGAAGACATTGAACCTACGAACTATGAGGACGCGATGATGAGCCCAGACTCTGAGAAATGGCTGGAAGCCATGAAATCCGAATTGGGATCCATGAGCGAAAACCAAGTATGGACTTTGGTGGATCCTCCTAGCGACCGAAAGGCCGTTGAGTGCAAACGGATATTCAAGAAGAAAAACGGACGCGGATGGTAATGTTACCGTCTATAAAGCACGGCTTGTCGCAAAAGGTTTTCGACAAGTTAAAGGCGTTGACTACGATGAGACTTTCTCTCCCGTAGCGATGTTTAAGTCCATTCGGATTTTATTAGCAATTGCTACGTTTCATGATTATGAAATATGGCAGATGGATGTCAAGACTGCTTTCGTCAATGGGAACATTGATGAAGAGTTGTATATGATGCAACCCGAAGGTTTTGTCGATCCTAAGGATGCTAGTAAAGTATGCAAACTTCAGCGTTCCATTTATGGACTGAAGCAAGCATCTCGGAGTTGGAACCTTCGTTTTGATCAAGTGATCAAGAGCTTTGGATTTGTTCCAAATTGCTATGAAGCTTGCATCTACAAGAAAGTGAGTGGGAGCTCGGTGACGTTTCTGGTACTGTATGTGGATGACATATTGATTATCGGAAATGACATCAACATGCTTAACGATGTGAAGAGTTATTTGAACAAGTGTTTTTCAATGAAAGACCTAGGTGAAGCTGCTTATATATTGGGCATCAAAATCTATAGAGATAGACAAAGACGCCTGATAGCTTTAAGCCAAAGTACATACCTAGACAAAGTTCTGAAAAGGTTCAGAATGGATAAGGCAAAGAAAGGTTCAGTGCCTATGTTGTCAGGTAAGATATTGAGCAAGGCTCAGTGTCCATTCTGATGAAATGATAGGGAAGCTATGAGCAAAGTGCCTTATGCCTCGGCCATAGGTTCCATCATGTATGCCATCTTGTGTACTAGACGGATGTGTCCAATGCTCTTAGTTTGACAGCGAGATATCAAAGTGATCCGAGTGGAACACTTTGTCAGCCGTGAAGAACATCCTAAAGTACCTAAATAGAACTAAAGAAATGTTCTTAGTCTATGGGGGTGATGAGCGACTTGTCGTAAAGGTTACGTCGACGCTAGTTTCGACAAACAAGGATGATTCCAAATCTCGACGAGGATACGTTTATATTTTGAATGGAGGAGTGAGTGGAGAAGGCTGCAAGCAAAGCGTGATCGCGGGATCTCTGATGAAGCGGAATACATGGCTGCTGCGAGCGTCAAGTGAAGGAGTTTGGATCGAAACTTCATCATCGAGCTTGGTGTGGTTCAAGTACATTGGACCCACTTGGAGATATTGTGTGACAACACCGGCGCCATAGCACTCGCTAAGGAACCAAGATATCATCCAAAGACCAAGCATATCAACATAAGTTTCATATAATCCGAGATTATATAGCGGATGGAGATCGAAGATTAGCAAAGTACATACGGATCTGAATGTCGCGGATCCATTGACTAAACCTCTTCCACGTGTAAAACATGATCAACACCTCGATTGCCATGGGTGTGAGATTGTTGCCAAATGTAAACTAGATTATTGACTCTAGTGCAAGTGGGAGGATTGGAATTATGCCCTAGAGGCAATAATAAAGATGTTATTATTATAATTCTTGTTCATGATAAAGTTTATATTCCATGCTAGAATTGTATTAGCGAAACTTTAATACTTGTGTGGTTTGTGAACAACACCGTGTCCCTAATGCGCCTCTATGGACTAGCTCATTGATCAATGATGGTTAAGGTTTCCTAACCATAGACATGAGTTGTCAATTGATAATGAGATCATATCATTGGGAGAATGATATGATGGAGACCAAACTAAGCGAAGCAATTAGATCGTTTCATCGTGTTCATCTTTGCGAAGCTTTTCCTATGTCAAATATTGTATTCCTTAGACCATGAGATAATGCAACTCCACAGTGCGAAGAAAGCTTTGAGGTCATCAAGCGTCATCCTATGAGAGGGTGATCATAAAGGTGTCTCTCGGTGATCGGAAAGTATCTGTTGGGTTGCATGTATCGAGATGGGATTTGTCCCTCCCAAGCCGGAGAGATATACTTCGGGCCCACTCGGCAATCGATATCAACACCGCTTGCAAGCATGTGGTTAAGGAGTTAATCACAAAGTGATATCGGATTACGGAGCAGTAAAGTACTTCTTTGCGAGATTGAACTAGGTATGGCGGTACCAACGATCGAATCTCGGGCAAGTAAAATATCGCGAGACGAAGGGAATGTATATATGAGGTTGATTGAATCCTGGCATCGTGGTTCATCCGATATGATCATCGATGAATGTGGGAGTCAATATGGGTGCCAGACCCGCTGTTGATTATTGATAGAAGATCATATACGCATATTCTCGAACCCGCAGGTCACACACTTAACGTATCTCGGCGCTAGGATAGATTGGATAATTGGTTTATGAATTTTTGTTGAGTCTCGGATGGGATCTGGGATATCACGAGAGGTTCGGAATGGTCGGAGAATAAGATTCATATAAGGCGGTGCAGTTTTGGAGTTGAATTGTTCCGGGTTAATCGGTATTGTCTGGAAGCTTCTAGAACCTTCGGAAGGGACCAACGTGGCCCCACCTTCCGGGAGGGAATGGGCCTATGAGGGAGTGTCCTGGCGCTTTGGGCCAGGGCACAAGGCCCCATAGGGCCCAGCCGATCCTAGATAAGTTTAAACTCGTTTAAACTAGAGATAGGATTTCTAGATAAGGGAGAGGTTAAATTGTTTAAACTAGAGATAGGCTTGGAGGAGGGGAAAGGGCTGGCCGCCCTCTATATATAGAGGGTGGTGCCCTCCCCACACACACCTTCCTCCAAGCCCTAGCAGCTTGCTACCTTCCTCTCTCCCTCCCATTGTTTTGTGGCGAAGCCTGCGGTGAAATTCTCCACCATATACACCGCCGTCGTGTTGTAGATCCAATCTATCTCTCCACCATACTCGCTGGTCCGAGGAAGGAGGAGACGTCGAGTCTTTGCGTGTGCATCTCACGGAGGCACCGCCACTTATGGTGCTAGATCGGATCGGATCGCGAGGAGGAGAAGCGAGTCGACTACATCACCCACGTTAAAGCGAGCGTTCATCGTGTCGAATCTTCAAGGGTATGAAGATCTAATCCAATCTCTCTCGTTGTTTGCATCTCCTAGATTAGATCTTGGCTTTCCCTCTGTTCGCTCCGTAGAAAATTTTGATTTACTATGCCGCGAAACCCTTCAGGGTGATCAGGGTATCCCAGAGGAGGATCCTAGATTTACTGCTTTTGTTAACAAGTTGGCTAGGTCTGGTAGTGATAAGGCTTTTGATGTTCAGTAACAATATAAACACCCGCTAGATCCAATTCAAGAAGGTGTGGAAGCACATGAATCGGATGATGATGTTTTTAGTGAAGAACTGGCTGATGCAAGCAATGAACAACAGGTGGATTTTGGTGATAGCGAGTTAGAGGATGGAGCCGAGTCTGACAAAATTGATGAATTCATTGATGATGCTATGCTAGGGCTTGCTGCACCAGACTTATCTCAAGAACATAGAGCAGTGGTGATTCCTGTGGATGGTTCTCAACCTGAGATTGATTCTACTCAAGAGGAGATGGAGGATAGACACATTGTTGCTGAAGATGTTCCAATCAGAGCTAGCTCAAGAATTGTTGATCAACCTAGGGGCATATGAGGATGGAGCAGAGGGCAGGTAATCAAGCTGATGCTAGAAATCTTGAAGGTATTAATCTTAATTATGTTAACTCCTTTGTAGTTTTAGATGCTGATGATGTTTTTTAATAGAGTTTTGGAGATGGGTGTTAATCCTAACTCTTTTGATCTTGAGAAAGTTAATCTTTTGCAAGATTTAGAAATTGCTAGGCATAAGTTAGCTAATAAACGTGACAATTTTTGGATAATTTTCCTGAGCATGATAATTAGTTTATGTTGTTGGATGTTGGGGATAAAGAGGAAGATGAGACTTTCTCTCCCGTAACGATGTTTAAGTCCATTCGGATTTTATTAGCAATTGCTGCGTTTCATGATTATGAAATATGGCAGATGGATGTCAAGACTGCTTTCCTCAATGGAAACATTGATGAAGAGTTGTATATGATGCAACCCGAAGGTTTTGTCGATCCTAAGGATGCTAGTAAAGTATGCAAACTTCAGCGTTCCATTTATGGACTGAAGCAAGCATCTCGGAGTTGGAACCTTCGTTTTGATCAAGTGATCAAGAGCTTTGTATTTGTTCCAAATTGCTACGAAGCTTGTATCTACAAGAAAGTGAGTGTAGATCTCGGTGGGCGCCGTATCATTAAAAAAGATGACATATTGATTATCGGAAATGACATCAACATGCTTAACGATGTGAAGAGTTATTTGAACAAGTGTTTTTCAATGAAAGACCTAGGTGAAGCTGCTTATATATTGGGCATCAAAATCTATAGAGATAGACAAAGACGCCTGATAGCTTTAAGCCAGAGTGCATACCTAGACAAAGTTCTGAAAAGGTTCAGAATGGATAAGGCAAAGAAAGGTTCAGTGCCTATGTTGTCAGGTGTGGCATCCCGCAAAACCACTACTAGAAAATCGCGTTGAATTTGTGCATTGCATCGCCATCATCATGCATTGTTTGCCCAAAACTATGTTTGCAAAACCCGTGTTGTTTTCTAAACGCCCCTCTTTATTCAAACCTCAAAACCGGGACCCCGGAATATTTTGGTTTGCCGATAACGGTTTGCAAAAACTTTGTGTGAAATAAATAAAATATTTAATTTATTTTAGCGGGGCAGTCGAACGGGCCGATTGACCCGAACGACCGCCCCAGAAAAACCAAATCGGACCATCCTGCTGCCCCATCTAAACCTAAACCCACCTAAAACTCTACCCACCCCTTGCCTCCACCTCACTCCACCCAATCAACTACCGCCACCTCAGCTCCCCTCTCCCCTCACCCACTCAAAACCTGACACCTAGCCTCCCCCTCCTCTCTCTCTCCCCCTCTTTCCCCCACGTCAGCAGCCTCGCTACACACACCCACGCGCGTGCTAGCCGCCCCTGTCCTCCCTCCCTGCCGCGGACGCCCGCCGCGCTTCCCCCAGAGCTCCCCCGCCTCCAACCACCCCTGCCGTCGCCGCGCCTCCGTCCCGCCATGACCCGCGCGTGCTCCTCTCCAGCGTCCTCGGCGGCGCCCCTCCCGCCGCGAGCACGCCGCCCGCAACCTCCTCCCTCCCGCAGCAACGGTGCTCCACCGCCGCCTCGCCTCTCCGCAGCGTCCGCCGCTGTCGTGAAACCTCTCCCTCCGGCGAGCCCGCGCTCAACTCGTCGCCTCTCACCGCCTCAGCCCCGTCGCGCCGAGCCCGTGGCCCGTTCCGGCCCGCTCCTCCTGGCCGAGCAGCCAACCGCTCGAGCCGTGGGCTCTTGCCTCGCGTGAAAACCGTGCCACGCGTGCAACCGGCGACCTCCGTTGTGCGAGTTTGGCAAGCAGCTTACCAAGACCGACAAGATCGGCCGACGCCAAGGATTCCAAAGAGGGTACATGGCACCGTTCGACGACCTCAGCGTTAAATCCCAAGTTCTTCACCGACCCCACCCGAGAACGCATCCCCCAAAAACCAAGCCCTTCGCCATGGAACACCAAGATCTACGAACCGAACCCTCAGAACCGCCAAGTTCGCCGAGACCCTAGACGCAAGATCTTCTTCATGGAACGACAAGTACTCCGGCACGGACCCTGGAGACCCCGGCGTCGAGCCCCAAGTTCGTCCCCGATAATCCATGTGGAACCCCAAGACCCCGAAGCCCCGATCCAAAGGCCGATCCGAAGCGCCAAGGCCTCCGCCATGGAATCAACAAGATCAACACGATACGCCAAGTACTTCTTCCCGGAACGCAAGACCTGCCTCGTGACCGAGAGCGAGAGAACGATCCCGTCGAACCCTGGACCCTGTCGAACCCCGAACCCCGGAACCCCAGATCGTCGAGACCCCTCTGATGTGCGCACCCTTTTCCCGGAACCCTATTTTATAACATGATAACAACTTGTTGCATATTGAATTGTCATTCATCTCGCATGCATATCTGTGGGTTGTGGGCCTTATGCCGATTCACCTAATAATTAAACATGGGGCCCATATGCGGGCAAATCTAGTCTCATATTGGCCTCATTTAGACTTGTGTAGCGAACCCGTATCATCTTTTGTCGTGTAAAACAACATTTAAATTGCGGGGTAGCTAAACAACTTGAACCATCTAATAATTGTCGGGACCCCGGTTCCGCTTAATATGACCTTAATTGCATCGCACTTTTGCCATGCCATGCATCATACATGCATCATGCCGATCTTCTGCCGTGTATTAAATGTTGCACCCGGTGCTTTCTTCTAGTGTTTTGCTTCTTCGCGGATAAGGCCGTTGAGTTGATGTGAGCTTCGCCCCGATCTTCGGAAAACCCTTCGACAATGTTTTCAGGCGAGCATCTCCCCCTTTCTACCTATCTTACTTTTATAGTCTTTATTCCCTCCTGTTGATCTATTGCTATCTGTGTTGCGATGCTTTAGTTTCCGTACCTGTGATATCCCTTGCAGCCCTATATTGCCTTGGACACACCCTATTACCTGCTGTTTGATAGATAGATGGACTTGCGCGTCGTAGTTGCTTGCTCAAGTGTTGATGTGTGTCGTCATATATCACCGTTGCTGATGTATTGCCGCATGTTGATGTTGGAGATGATTCTAGTTTTACTTATCGTCACTTTAATTTCTGTTTAACAACTAAAATTGAAATAAGCAGAGGCATCGGTGGGTGATAGAAAATATTTGGTTTCGAGCCCACTTGTGTCCGTAAGACCCCGAGTACTTGATACTGTTCCTTGATTTTTTGCTATCCACATCCGGAGGTATATGGGACCCCCAGGCGAGCTTGATTCATTCTTATTTCTTGGGGCCACAAACTAGTTTGAGGTTTTATTTACGATCTGTACTTATGCCATGCTACTTTTCGTATTTAAATTGTAAGTCGCACCTTTGCTTTATTTAGGATATAATGGCCCGATTCATGTGTCGACAAGCCCAGCCACACTTTCGGGTTCCCGATCGTTCCACGTCCCCATAACCTTAAGCCCGTCTCGGGTCGGTGGCTTCGTTGCGGATTCTACTTAAGGTGGCCCCTGAAATATTTCTCAATCTGTGATTGTTCAGTCGTGAAAGCCTCGTTGGGTTTTGATTTGGTTTTTCCGAGGTTGATCGAGCGTGTGTTGCTATTGGTGCACCCCGGCCGGGTAAAACTTTCTGAAAGCCGTGTCCGCGGATATGGACGACTTGGAGCACAGTTTCTTGATCATAGACAAGCATAACTAAAGTTTACTGCTATAAATTTGACTTATATGACTAGTAATCAGCTTCACTATAATGGAATGGTTAATTAATACTGCCCACCATTGCTTGTTTGGTTGTCGCTGGCGACAAATGTATCTGACTAGTAAGTATTGCAACTACAACGAAATGGCTGAATAAAAGTACCAACAACTGCTGGGTTTTTGGGTTATCTCATGCTATCTGTACCTGAGTAGTAATTGTTGCAACTATCACGGAATGATTAACTAAAAGTGCCCACTGTTTACTTTATCAGGACGATTATCTAAACCTGACTAGTAAGGTGCCGCAACTATAACTGAATAAGTAAAACTGCCAACTGTGTGAGTTCCTCGGTTGACCTCCTCGTTTGGTCTCGAGGGGGAAACACCAGGATGGGTTTGTTTGGTATTAGCTTCAGGTTGGATCCGCATAGGTTTTTCTCACCCCTCTCTGATAACCGCCAGTTGTATCGAGTCTCTATAGGTTGTTTAGTGCATGCTGCCGCTGCCGCTCAGTCCACCATACCTATGTAGGCGAGGACCGCCGAATTCTAGCCTCGCTGTCTTGGCCTCGATCTTGGACTCCTTCTTTGTTTCTGTTTTGCCTTTGTCGGCACCTTTTGCTAAGCGGTTTTGAGATCGGCCGTTAGTAGGGTTACCCGTCCGGCTTGGCCTGGCGAGGTTATGGACGCCATTGGTTATTCTTCAGGGCTCTTAGCCCCATTTGCATCTTGTCCGTAGCCGGACGCTATATCGTTTTCAAGGTGATTTGGATCTTGTATAATATATCTGCATTCTTGACTCTTTGAGTCGCTGTTATATATATCTGTTCGGTGGGTCCCATCGAGGACTGTTGTGTAATGTTATTACTTCGTTTTCCACCCGCACGAAAGTGCCTGGTGGGCACCTTTGAATCGTTTCTATGCGGGTTTGGCGAATTTTGTTCAGACTTGCATAGGTCCGATTCTGAGGGTGTTACATCAGGTAAGATATTGAGCAAGGCTCAGTGTCCAGCTACGGTAAATGATAGGGAAGCTATGAGCAAAGTGCCTTATGCCTCGGCCATAGGTTCCATCATGTATGACATGCTGTGTACTAGACCGGATGTGTCCAATGCTCTTAGTTTGACGAGCAGATATCAAAGTGATCCGAGTGGAACCTTTGGACAGCCGTGAAGAACATCCTAAAGTACCTAAATAGAACTAAAGAAATGTTCTTAGTCTATGGGGTGATGAGCGACATCGTAAAAGGTTACGTCGATGCTAGTTTCAACACCGACAAGGATGATTCTAAATCTCGACGGGATACGTTTATATTTTGAATGGAGGAGCTGTGAGTGGAGAAGCTGCAAGCAAAGCGTGATCGCGGGATCTCAATGAGAAGCGGAATACATGGCTGCTGCGAAGCGTCAAGTGAAGGAGTTTGGATCGAAACTTCATCCTTTGAGCTTGGCGTGGTTCAAGTGCATTGGACCCCTTGGAGATATTATTGTGACAACACCGGGCCCATAGCACTCGCTAAGGAACCAAGATATCATCCAAAGACCAAGCATATCAACATAAGTTTCATATAATCCGAGATTATATAGAAGATGGAGATCTGAAGATTAGCAAAGTACATACGGATCTGAATGTCGCAGATCCATTGACTAAACCTCTTCCACGTGTAAAACATGATCAAAATCTCAGTGCCATGGGTGTGAGATTGTTGCCAAATGTAAACTAGATTATTGACTCTAGTGCAAGTGGGAGACTGTTGGAATTATGCCCTAGAGGCAATAATAAAGATGTTATTATTATAATTCTTGTTCATGATAAAGTTTATATTCCATGCTAGAATTGTATTAAGCAGAAACTTTAATACTTGTGTGGTTTGTGAACAACACCGTGTCCCTAGTACGCCTCTATGGACTAGCTCATTGATCAATGATGGTTAAGGTTTCCTAACCATAGACATGAGTTGTCAATTGATAATGAGATCATATCATTGGGAGAATGATATGATGGACAGACAAACTAAGCGAAGCAATTAGATCGTGTCATCGTGTTCGTCTTTGCGAAGCTTTTCTTATGTCAAATATTGTATTCCTTAGACCATGAGATAATACAACTCCACGGTATCGGAAGAAAGCTTTGATGTCATCAAACGTCATCCTATGAAGGGTGATCATAAAGGTGTCTCTCGGTGATCGGAAAGTATACATTGGGTTGTATGTATCGAGATGGGATTTGTCCCTCCCAAGTCGGAGAGATATACTTGGGCCCACTCGGTGTCGATATCAACACCGCTTGCAAGCATGTGGTTAAGGAGTTAATCACAAAGTGATATCAGATTACGGGCAGTAAAGTACTTCTGTGAGCGAGATTGAACAAGGTATGGCGATACAAGCGATCGAATCTCGCAAGTAAAATATCGCGAGACGAAGGGAATATATATATGGGATTGATTGAATCACGGCATCGTGGTTCATCCGATATGATCATCGATGAATGTGTGGGAGTCAATATGGGTGCCCAGACCCCTGTTGATTATTGATAGAAGATCATATGCGCATATTCTCGAACCCGCAGGTCACACATAACGTGTCTCGGCTAGGATAGATTGGATAATTGGTTTATGAATTTTTGTTGAGTCTCGGATGGGATCCGGATATCACGAGAGGTTCGGAATGGTCCGGAGAATAAGATTCATATAAAGCGGTGCAGTTTTTGGAGTTGAATTGTTCGGTTAATCGGTATTGTCGGAAGCTTCTAGAACCTTCGGAAGGGGACCAACGTGGCCCCACCTTCCGGGAGGGGGCATGGGCCTATGAGGGAGTGTCCTGGCCGCATTGGGCCAGGGGCACAAGGCCCCATAGGGCCCAGCCGATCCTAGATAAGTTTAAACTCGTTTAAACTAGAGATAGGATTTCTAGATAAGGGAGAGTTTAAATCGTTTAAACTAGAGATAGGATTTCTAGATAAGGGAGAGTTTAAATTGTTTAAACTAGAGATAGGCTTGGAGGAGGGGCAAGGGCTGGCCGCCCCCCTCTATATATAGAGGGGTGGTGCGCCCCCTCCCCCCTACACACACCTTCCTCCAAGCCCTAGCAGCCTTGCTACCTTCCTCTCTCCCTCCCGACTGTTTGTAGGTGAAGCCCTGCAGCAGAAATTCTCCACCATATACACCACGCCGTCGTGTTGTAGATCCAATCTATCTCTCCACCATAATCGCTGGTCCGAGGAAGGAGGAGACGTCGAGGTGCTGCACGTGTGCATCTCACGGAGGCACCACCACTTGTGGTGCTAGATCGGATCGGATCGCGAGGAGGAGAAGCGAGTACGACTACATCACCCACGTTCCGACGAACGTTCCGCTGTGCGAATCTTCAAGGGTATGAAGATCTAATCCAATCTCTCTCGTTGTTTGCATCTCCTAGATTAGATCTTGGCTTTCCCTCTGTTCGCTCCGTAGAAAATTTTGATTTACTATGCCGCGAAACCCTTCACATGCATATTTACTACATTATATACTATGGCATGCTTGCTTCTTTGATCCAATATATAGGGGAAACTACACCAAATCCGATTGGCTAAGATGTGCATGAAATTCAATTTCATATCAATATGCATATATTTATGTAGAGTCTCTCCTATGTATTGTAGCTGCTCTTACTACTTTGGACCCAATATGTTTGGGGACCATTTTGTACTTAATGTTGTGTTAGGTACATTGGAGATATATTGGATGCATGTCTCTCAATTAGGAATTGCATGACAATTGGAGGCAATCTAGGATGATCAATGAATTCATATCCACTACATCCTTCTAATTATATCTTGGTAACAAGTATACATTACTCATGCATACATATCTAGCTTCCAACCTTTTTTGGGTTGCTTATTAACATGTTTTTTGTATTTGTAATTGTTGTGGTTCTTGCTTTGGTTTTAAATATGAGTAAGTTGAGATGAGTGTATATCATTGGGACTATACAAAATCACGCATATGATTCACCAATCCCAAATATGTCAATCTAGCAATTTTATTGCCCATCTTTCCCTCAATTTCTCTCATGTGCAATAGTGAGAATTTTCAAGTTTTTTCTTTGTGATACTTGTTGACTTTCTCCACATATTAAAACTATCTTATTTTCCCTTTTGATAGTTGTAATGTATTTGGTGTGTTAGTGTTTAAATCTCATTAATGTGCAATCAGATTAAATTGTGCATTTGTTCATGCTTTCAAGCAAAAATCTTATTGGTGCATTATATGACTTTATCTTGCTTTTGACATGATTTATTGTGTATCTATTTTGTGTGTGTGTGTTTCTTTATGGGCATATGTCTTTGTGATGTTATCCTCCTAGGAACTTATACACACAAGAGAAGATAAATTTTTAGTTGATATTGTATTCCTTGGAGACCACCTTTTTTGTTTCTTTTTGATTCTTCGGTGGCTTTCAAAGTTATTGCCAATGAGTGCTTGTCTCTTGTGTTTACATCTTAGGACACTCATATTTTATCCCTATTGCCTTGTATTGTTAAATAACTTGGAGGCGTTAGGATTCCATGGTTGTGTATCGTGTTTCCAAATGCAATTATTATAATTGGCGCATAATCTCTAGGGAGCTCCTCTAATTCATTTAAGGATGCTCATTTGTCCTCTTGCTCACCTTTTGTGTTTTAAATGTTTATGGGGGAGAGAGGATTCCATATTTGTGCATATTGCATTCAAATGCAATTATTCTAATTTGTGCACAAATTTTGGAGAGTTTCCCTATTTCATTTAAACACTCATTTTCTCTTATTAATATCTTGATGTACTCAATTGGTTCTTTCGGTTCTTTGGATTGCTTGCAGCATTTTTTGATGCTTCCTCCATTTTATTTTTTTGCAATATTTGGGTCCTCAGTATAGTTCTATTCACTTCCAAGTATTCATCATTGGATTTGTGGAAACGCACACCTTTGGAGGATTTTTCATTCTAAAACTTTTCACCCATTTTGGCAATATATGCCAATGGGGGAGAAGTTTTGGAGGGTTTTAAGGGAATTTGGTTTATGCCTTGAGTTTGTTCTTAAACATTTATATTTCATGCTCTTGCATATTTGTTGTTGCTTGGCATGTGGAATATATAGAGGAAACTCCACCAACGATAAAAGTTGGCAATATATGTAATGGAATCCAAGTTCATTACACATGCATACATTATGGGGGAATTTTCTCTATATATTATGGTTGTTGCAACATCACATACATGTGTTGTTTTTGATGTTGGTGCAACCGATTTGTTCATTAAAATTTCTTATATAAACCCTCTCAAAGGTATTATCATCAATTACCAAAATGGGCGAGATTGAAAGGGCATGTGTGCCCCCATGTGTGGTTTTAGTAATTAATGAAAATCTCTATGGACTAATGTTTGCATTGAGTTACACTTGTAGGGATTGTCCATTGACATCGCTTGGACCATGTGTTGGCTTTAAGGTAGAAGAAATGAAGAAGCATTATCCAAGGGCTTTGGGCCTATTGGAATCATGTAGAAGAAGAAGAATAAATAAAAGAAGATCAAGAGTGTCTAGAATAAGAACATTAAATTTCTCATGTGTATCTTCAAGACATCATCCTAATGGAGTTAGAATAAATGGAGTGCAATCTCAAGATGCTCCTTAACTAGGAGATCACATGCTTGAAGCTTGCCATCCTCGGTGATCATGGATTGAAAAAGACAAGTTCAAAGAAGTGGTTTCCCCATGGTGTATGGGCGGGAAGCGCGAGCAAGAGCAATCAAGAAAGAAGTTCCATATTGAGGAGGACAAGATCATCTACATCAAGCTAGAGTGGAATGATCAAGGCAAAGGTATGATCTTGATAGGTTTTACCTTTTTCCGGTCTCATGTTGTTAGTTGGGAGACCGATTTATAGGATAGATAATCGTACTATCAAGAGGGGCTTTCGAGTGAGTAACTTGACCATATCTTTTGGAGAGAGATCAAACATTTTCATAATTGGCATCATATTTTTTGGTTATTATTTGGTTCTTATCCATGATAAGATTTAGATCTCGTGTTAATCTCCATGACAAGCTCAAGTTCATTGAAAACTGATTTCATATGCATTCTATATCGCGTTTTTGATTTGGAGGTTTTTTCGGTTTGTCTTTTTAGATAGGTTAACCCCTTAATAATTTTATTCTATCCTCCATTGTTGTACTATCATGGTTCTTTGCATGATCTTGTAGATCTCGATATTATCTTCAAAACAAGCCCAAGATCATAAAAATCGGAGTCCGCATGGAAAAGTTGTGGCCGTTTTCGTATTGGTGTTTCAATTTTCAGAGGGCCAGGGACTCCGGGGGGGGGGGAGGCTCCAGGCCTGACTCTGGGGTTTCACCTGGAGCTTCTGTTAATGTCTCCCCTCGACCTGGATGTTCTAGAGCACCGGAGACTCCGGGGTAAGTGCCTAGAAATGGCTATATTTCATGGTGGAACCTATAAAAGGCCCCATTCTTCCTCCTTGGGCTGGTTGCTTGCTCTCCTCTCCTCCATTGTTTCTACCTTCAATAGCTTGCAAATACTGTCAATCCCTCCCATATTTCTTGAATCTTTTGGGGGAATTTGAAAGGACAGATCTAGATCTACAACTCCACCAATCCATCTCTCCTCCATGTGAGGGGAACATCTTGGGATCTAGATCTTGGGGTTTCTTTTGTGGATCTCCACTTCCGTTCTCCTCTATTATTCTCCCAATAGCTTTTATAGCTTTGGTGGAATTTGAGAGAAGGGCTTGCCATTGCATTAGGTACATCGGTTTGAGTTCTTCTCGGAGGATTTGGTTTGTGAAATCAAGAAGCTTATTACTCTTGGGTTCTTGGAACCCTAGACGGTGTAGTGGACCTTGTGGTGAGTTCTTTGGGCCTCCAATTTAAGTTGTGGAGCTCTCCCCAAGTTAGTGTCCTTGGTGGTGATTATTAGGGGCCTCTAAGTTGTGGAGATTACCCCAATATTGTTTGGGTTTGGTGACCACCATCAAGTGTCTCATAGTGGATCATATGCTTGTCGTGCAACGGGTGCTTGGTAGAATAGGGTCAGGCCTCTTGTGAGATTGGTGGTCTTAGTACCGCCCACCCCACCAATAAGATGTAGTCCCTTGTAGGGAGGAACTCGGTAAAACTTTGTCGTCTCTGCGTGCCTCGGTTATCTCTGTACCCAAGCCCTTGACTTATACACTTTATATTATAATAGCCTTCATGCTTGAAGTAATCTATCTTGCTATCACCTTGTTGCTTGTCTTGCTTAGCATAAGTTGTTGGCGCACATAGGTGAACCATAGTATATATAAGTTTTGTGCTTGACAAAGTGAATGCTATTTTTATTCCACCTTTGTTAAACCCATCTCGTAAAAGTTTTTAACCACCTATTCACCCTCCTCTAGGCGGTATCTGTGCACTTTCAAAAGGAAGCATAATCCCTTCCTTGTTCGCCATGTGGCGTGATCAAGAGCCACCATTCGAGAGCTTGTGATATTTTTTCTTGAGAACTTGTGATTTGGAAAACTCTATTCCTCAATCGGTTGTAGCTACAGTAGGTCCTACCAAGCGCAACTCCTGCACGGCTCCTCTCAAGCGCAACAGTCCCCCCAAATGCACTACTACTCTCATGCGAGCTCCGTTGGCTGCTGCTCTTCCCTATGTCCTTCTCTGCTCGCTGGCATGCGCGTCCTCCGGGTTATCGTCGTTAGCCGACTGCCATGGTTGCTCACGGGAACTCCTCCCCCATGTCCGTGTTGCTTCTCCACGTTCTCCTCCTATCAGCGATTGATGCCCCCTTTGGGTTGCCACTACTAGTCGGCCGTTGTTGTGTCTCTCACGAGATGAGCATCTACAACCATGGATCTTACAGGAAGAGCTCCAAACCAGTGTTCTCTTCGAGCTCTGAGATCCAAGCCGTAATAGACGACGGGGGAATGCATCCGAGGGCGCCCCATCTGTCTCCCATGGGGTTCCGGTGAGTTGGACTGTCGCTGGCAAGACCGAATCGGGGAAGAATGGATGCCTACAACCTCCATTATTGATAGTTCAAGGTAGGTCAAATCAAGATTTATAGATGTTGCATACGATGTTTCGCCATGCGACAATCTCATATGCATTTTGCTAGGTGAGTGTGTTGAAAATGTAGCAAATGGCTACATGGTCTCCCATGTTCTGCTACAATCTAAGTTGCAATTTGTTGCATACGTTTTTCGTTTTTGCTACATGGATGTGTTCAGAGTGCTACAAACTTTTTTGCTACACGTCGCAAACCTTACGCCTTTTCAAACTCTGCTACACATGTTGTTGATTGCTACATGGGTCTGCTTAAAATGTTATAAATATTAACACAATTTTTTCAATCTTTTGCTATAATAAACGGAATTTCTTGCATAGGTTTTTTATTTTGCTACATTAACGTCTAAAAAATATCTGCAATCTTTTTTGGTACTTTTACTAACTATAGAAAAAATATTGCAAATGGATACTACATTACATACACTATAAAAAATGTTTTTTTCTGAAACAAGACTATAAAAAATGTTATAATCGGGCGCGTGGGATTCACTCACGTAAGTGCACCCGGAGGCCGCTCATTTTTCGTTTTTTTTATGGATGGACGCGTGGCACTTTCCTTATGATTTTTGGGAGGGAGGTACCGACACCTTTTTCTCTTCTTTTTCCCAATTTCCTCTCCCCTAGTTTCTTCCAACTGGGTCCAATCATATCGTCAATGGGCCTCCAAGACTTGAACACAATCCTCAAGGCCCAGGCGCAATATTATATTAGGGTTTGGTATACAATGTGGATTGCTCTCATGGTAGTTAGAGCATCTCCACTTGCTCAGGAGGTCGATTCGGACGTTGAAATTACATCCGGACGTCGAAAATCTGTCCAGTCGCATACCCAGACATTTTTTTTCGTTCGGATTTGGGTCAACTTTGGTCCGGACTATCTAGGCCGAACCCAGGATCCCGGATACGCCCTGGAAACGCCGGACACAGCGATTTGGCCGAGTGGACCAGCCTGTCAGCGACAGAAGCCGAGTCGTCGTCATCCTTCTAGCCCTCGCTGCTACACCCCTCTCGCCCTCGCCGCCGAACTCGGCCTATAAAAGGCATACATCTCGCCGTCTCCCTTCACAGTCTCTCACACCACTCCCAACTCCGGCAAACTCCGGACGCTCGTACCTTTTTTCCTCCTCAACTCCGCCAAAAAGCCATGGCGAGGATTTCTACCGACGACCTTGCAGATGGAACCCGGCTCCACGAGGCGGCTATCTACGACGCCGGACACTCGTCTCCCTTCGCCGCAACTCGGTACGGCCGGATCCATGTTCCGGTCGGCCGACGAGGACCTCATGGAGAGATCCGAGATCTTGCCGAGGATCCCGCAACTGGTCTTCGAGGCGATTCTTGTCGACAAAGCGCCTCGAGGAACTCGCCCGACACGACAGACCGCCGGGCTCGCCGCCGCCGCGTCACAATGTGGCTTTTCGCCGGCGCTGGTGGAACGTTCCAGGGCAAACTCTCGCCGGCGTCATGAAGCACATCCAGACCGGCAACCACCCCTGTCTCGGCATGTAGTTGCGGCGTCCGGCATCGACCACGGCAACGGCGGCCTTTTTCTAGTTATTAAATTCGATGTAACATGTGCATCCTTGCCCTAGTTAATGAAATCCGTTTATATTCGCCCATATTTCGTCGAGTTTAACTAAATTCCGTCGAACATGGGTTTTCCACTCGCACCTATGCCGAAATCGCGTTCGTCCGGCAAAAAAAAAATCAGGATTTCGGCCTATGTTTGAGCGGGGATACTCTTATCCTCTCCCGGCAGCGCCGCCGACGCGGTTTCCTCCGCTCGCGCCTTCGCCTTGTCGGATTCAAATCGAAATCGAAATCGGGAGAGGGCGGTCGCCTTTGTTGGGTCCAAAATAAATAGAGCGGTAAACAGGGGGCGCCCTCTGTTTTTTCCTGTCGACCCAAGGAGGCATCGTCTTCTTCGTCGTGGCATGGGGCTGCTGGCGCTCAACAGGGTCATGTCCATGCAGCGGCGGCGGCGCCACTGGCAAATCCAGTCCCGCAGTAAGCTGCCCCTTGCTTCTCTCGTCGTCCCTTCTGCGCATATACTCAGCTTGTTCAGGCTGCTATGGTTCCACGCTCTTAGGCAAAAAAGACTCGATTTTTATCGTCTCTGAGCTCGCGGTTTCTTTTCCCCAAGCAAAAATCGGTTATTTCTTCTTTCAAACTGATTTATTTAGGTAGATGGGTCGAATCCTGCCATGTTTGTTCGGGCGTGTAATCTTTACTTTGGTGGTAGAAAGGTCGTTATCTCTTCGAGTAGGCCAGATCTCCAGCCCAGCTCTTTTTTCCTAACCCCAATTCGCATTTGGAAACAAAGGGATATCAATCTAGGAGGAGATTGCAGGATAAGTAACTGCCTCTGTGACCAAATCGTCACACGATATTGCTGTTCGAGATGAGACACTCAGCAGCACAGATTGAAATACTAGCCTGCAGTGAACATGTCACACGACTTGAGTTTGTTGTTTTCATGTGTTAATCTTTGAACTGTTCATAACCATGGATGATGCGTCGTAGGTATGTCGATTGGTTCGGTGGCTAGAAGAAAGGGCTCGCCCTGTCAACATGATGATAATCCCCAAGGCGGCAAAATTTTGGCTAGAAGAAAGGGCTCGCCCTGTCAACAAGATGATAATCTCCCTGGTGGCAAAAGAATGAGATATTCAGTGCCAGAGATGCCAGACCTTCCAAAGGTATGCATATAGCTGGCTAAATGTAAGCTCTGATTTTTTTTTTGGACTTCACTACTTTGTTCTTATGAGTGTGACTAGCAAAGGTGCATTCTAGAGGATCCAAAATAAATCAAAACGTGCTTAGCTGCCTGAAAAATATCACTCACCAACTCATGTTTAACTGTGATTTTTGTTGCCATTACGAACATGTTGGGTCTCACCCCAGCTGGCAATTGTACTCATTTTGTTCCACTATACAACAATCCTCTAAAAAAACACTTCCTTTTCAATCTTCTTTGTTTGCATCAATGATATCCAAAATTATAATGCAGAGACTTATGACAGCATAATCACTTATCGTTAAATTACATATGAAGATCACTAAACAAAATTTGAATAAAGAAGTCTGCGGTGCATGATTATTACATGTTCTTCCTCCAGTATAAAAACAATTTTGCAAGTAGCAAATCAACAGTGAAATTACATCTACGTCTATATTCAAAAGTACCGAAGTCTCTCCTATTGCACCAATAGATGATATTTGCATTGTCTTCTCCTACCAGCGTTGTTTCCTCGCTCATCATGATCTGCTGTCATATGAAAGTCGTGATGAATTGTACGTCGTCACGGCCAGTGATGCCTCTCCAAAAGCTTGTTTGGTTCCCTGATCTCGAACTACTCATCATGTACTGAATACACCAGAACGACCCATCAGGTCTAACCTTGTATGCTTGCAAAGAGTTACCCCAAATCCTCCCCAGAGCCATTAAAATTATCCTAGAGACAAGGAGGATAAGCATATTTCTCATTTTGGTGTCATGTACAATCTCCATCCCAGTTATTTCATCTTCTGCATTTAAGCCTTGTATAAATTCAGTCCTAAAGGAAAAGGAATATTATGTACACGAAACTTTCCATTATTCTCTATTGCATTGGTTTATCTAGCCTGTGTTTCCCATGTGAGGATTATTGCACTTGCCTCTCCGCATTATGAAGAAGATCGGTCCACGTTCTGAATAGGTTGGTTCCTAACCTCACTGTAACCTTGTATCTCTGGTCCTTGTCGCGTAAAACAGTCCAGCCATGAGCACAGTGGCGCGTAGGCATTTCTACTTCGATCCTATTTAGCCCACTTTACAGAATCTTCTTGAAGATTTGATTATTTCTCTGAAGACACAGTAGTCCTAATTGAAGGAACAAGCCAGTCCTAGATTAAGTAAGAGTAAAATACATGACTTGTCACGCTGGCTCACAAAGGTCACTGTACTTTGCAAATACGCTGGGGAGGTCACCGAAGACGCGATTCATGTTTTCTACAGTCACTGCAGTCGTACAATCTTGTTGGACATCATAGATAGATTGGAGGGGCCTTATTGCAAAAGTTGTCCAGAGTGTCCGAGGTAAGACACAAACTCTGCAGTGACCGTAGAAAACGTGAATCACGTGTTCGGTGACCTCCCCAGCATATTTGCAAAGTACAGTGACCTTTGTGAGTCAGTGTGACAAGTTCGAGTACCATTCATGTATTTTATACTCATTAAGTAACACAGCTTTTGACAATCCTGTCCTGCCCCACACTTTTCCTCCATAAATGCATGGTATCTGTCAGATAATTCATAATTCACTTACCTGTGGAATGAGAACTTTTCTTTCTTTATTTTTTCCCCTCTTATTCAAATATTTTTCCTCCCATACTCTTGGAAGCCTTCTTGCTATCTTACATATGCTTCTTTGCATTCACTCTCCTGTTCAAACATTTACTGAAAGTCTTTATCAGTTGAACTTCATTCTTCCTGCTCACTTGATGATCTCTTGTTTGTCCTTTCCTTTGTGAATCATGAAATCAAAGCCAACTGTCAGAAATTTCGATTAAATCTTAGTCACTGAACAAAAACAAGATAGGTCAAGTCTAAAGCTACTTTACAAAGAAGAAATTCTCTCCTATCTTCTCATCGAGTCTAGAAGCATACAAGTATACACTTTCAGACTTTGAGGCTGTCAGAATTGAGGAGGTTGTCAGTTTTGATGAACTTGAGCGTAAGTGTGATAATCATGTTTTGGCAAGAACAAATAGATCAGGTTCTTCTGCTGCACTTTTTCCCTAGTGTCATAGTTCCTGCTAGAGCATCAATTTCAACATTAGGCCTTTTAGGAACAGTTAATACCACTGTTTAGTACTAAAGACACTGTCAAGGAAAACCAGTTGATGTAATGCTTAATTTACCTACAACAATCTCACTCTGTTGTGCTATTTAACTACGTAACAGAGCAAATGCTGCCCAGAGCATCTGGCGCATGATCTTATTCCATATGGTCCTATTTCCCCATAGTTAAAGGATCCACGTCCTTTATGATTCCAGTGTTAACTTTCTCCTATTTCTGATTTTGCAGGACGTCTGGCATGATATACTGTCTCGGCTGCCACTGCGAGATGCTGCCCAAGCTGGCTGTGTGTCTCACACATTTCTAAGCTCCCTTAGATGTCGTCCTAACCTCACCTTCACTGAAGAAACAGTGGGCCTGAATGGAAAGGCATGTGAAAGAGATAAACAGGCACAGATTTTCAGCAACAGAGTTCACAACATTATGAAAAAACACTCAGGCACCGGCGTGGAGACATTCACACTTCGTTATTGTGGTTCTTCTATCAAGGCTACTTATCTCAACAGGTGGCTTCAGATTGCTATTACTCCAGGGATTGAAGAAATCACACTTTCAGTGCCTAGATACAACGGAGTGTATTACAACTTCCCATGCGCACTTTTATTGAATGGGAGTGGAAACTCGATTAGACATCTCAGCCTCAGTTGTTGCACCTTCCACCCCCTGGCAGGACTTGGTTGCTTGACAAGGCTGCATCTGTCTCTGGTGGATATTACAGGAGATGAGTTAGGGCAGCTTCTTTCCAATTCTCTTGCCATGGAAGAGCTGAAACTCATGCATTGCAATAAGATCATTTCCCTCAAGATACCTTGCCTGCTACATCGGCTGAACTACCTGAAAGTGTTTGAGTGCAGAGGTTTAAAAGTGATAGAGAATAAAGCTCCAAATGTTTGCGTTGTTCACATCAATAGTACCTTTGAGAAACTTCGAGTTGGAGATTTGTTGCAAGTAAAGGAACTGCAAATGATTGACACCTACGAAACTAGCCTCGTTCATCATGCTCGTGCCAAGCTTCCATTCATTATGCCAAATCTTGAAACCCTCAATCTATATTCGGATGGTGAGGTATATTCGCAAACTTTAGTTTTTTTCCATTTGAAAGGATGGCTAGCGGTATATTTGATTGTCAGGTACTGGCATTATCCATAGAGCAGTAGTCGTACCATGGAAACTTTTTGTTAGGGAAGAATGTATTTAACCTAGACACAATCATCTATATGCAGATGCTCAGTACGCCAAGCTTAGCTACCAAATTCCGCTACCTCAGGAACTTGCAGATTTTTCTTTGTGGAGACAGGCGGCGCTTTTCCTATGATTATTTTTCTCTAGTTCATTTTCTTGATGCCTGTCCTGTCCTGGAGGACTTTGTCTTGTGTGTAAGTAAATTTTCCCTCTAGCTTGCAACTACGATATATCTAGGATCTGCATGCAGTAACTCTAGCATTTGTCTGTGTTGTTCCTGTTTTTGCAGATATCACAGACACGCGTAAGGCAGGATTTGATTTCTGCCGAAGACTTGCATCTGAGGCGGATGCCAGAACATCGCCACAGCAACCTCAAGAACATGAAGATATTGGGCTTCTGCTCTGCAAAGAGCATGGTCGAACTAACGTGCCATGTCCTTGAGAATGCAACTTCACTAGAGTGCCTTACGTTGGACGCCATATATGATAACAGCAGTCTTGGAGAGGCTGACAGGTCTTATGTCCACAACAAATTTGGTGAATGCCGCCCTGTGACAAGCAGGCGTATGATCGTGCACGCACACAAAGGCCTCTGGGCTATTGGGAGATACATTCTGGAGAAAGTTCCCTCCACAGTCAAGCTAAATGTTAAGAAGCTCTGTAGCCGCTGCCATAAAAAGAAATGATGTCACCCATCCAGCGTCTTGCCTTAAAAATACATGTGTAATGTCGCATAGGATGCCTTTGACTTAATGTTGCTTTATTAGTTCGCCTTGTACTGTTGTACCTTGGGTTAAGGGCTTAAGGCAATGGTCTAGTGTTGTACAAGTAAATAGGCTGTCTTTATCAGATGTGGTATTTTGGCTCATAAGGGTAGATGTGTCTGTTATAAAAAAAAGGATAAAAATGCATTTTAAAATGCCAAAAAAAATCTAATGAAAATTCGTAGTGTACTCAACATCCTATGTTCTTACACATTTATGCCGAAACTTTGTGTGCAAACATAAAATGTCCCAGTGATACATGATTTTTTTTTGATTTTTTAACATTTTTAAATCTATACTTAGACATTAAGTGTTCCTACACATATGAGCGAAATTGGATTTCCGTTTTTCCCTTCCTGAAGTGCTGTATAATATACACACAATTCGTGATTTTGGTTATATAGTTGTAGACATAGCAGGGCAATACATCGGTTGTTGTTCGAAAAGAAAAGGTAAATTGCTTGAAACCGGAAGATAGATCTGGGTCAGCGATCAGTCGCGCCGAATCAGCACGTGCGTCCCCCTACACGGTCGCTTTTACCGATCTCACCTTGTTGTTTCCTTTCTCACACTTCCCCTATTCATGCATGTTTCCTTGCTCTCACTCCTTTATTTAGTTCATCATATGTTGAAATTTCAAATTTGTGAAATCATTTGTTGATCTGTTCCCTTGATATAATTTGGACAACTTTGTGCCTTCGAGTGAATTCATTGGTGTCTTGCCTAAATTGTATCTTGTTTGTATCTTGAAAGCCTTGTGCATGCATATTTTCAATATTTCTACGTTTGTGGCGTGCTTGCTTTCTTTGATCCATTATATAGGGTATACTCCATCAAATCCTAAATCGCTAAGCTATGCATGAAATTCAAATTTGATCTCTAAATATTCAAGATGTATCTGGAGTTTGTCCTATCTTTTGTGTTTACTCTAACCTCTTTGGACCCAATAACTTTGGGGACTAAAATGTACTTAAATGTTGTTTTTTGTACATTGAAGAGCAATGGATGCTTGTCTCAATTATAATGTATTGCAATAATGCGGGAATATGAGCCAAGCAAGGATGATCAATGAACTCCTATCTTCTAATTTATACTAATGCATACTCTTCTAGCATCCAACCTCTTGTAGGTTGCATATTGGCATCAATTTCTCTATCTGCAAATATTGCTGTTCTTGCAAAGGTCTTATAAAGAAATCTCTTATTGTATAATTGAGTAAGTTGAGATGAGTGCATATATTGAGGAGTATATAAAATCGTGTTAATGATTTACCAATCCTAAATATGACTTTTAGAAACTTATTGCATACCAATTCCTCAAAGTGCTCTAATGTGAAATATTGATGAATTTGCAAATTTTATCTTTCTTTGTGATACTTGTTGCTTTCTCAAAGTATCCAAACTAGCTTGTGTTCCCTTCTTGTTACTAGTGATTTTATCTTTGTATTCTTGGTTGAAGTTCATTAATATACAATAAAATCATATTGAGGTGTGGGCTATGCTTTTATGCAAAGATCTTGTTATTTTCTTTATGCTTTTTGTGTGTGCCTGTTTCTTTGTGGATTGTGCATCATGCTTTTGTCCACTTAGATACTTCTATACATAAGAGTGTTAATTTCTCGCATTGATATCCTCTTTCTGTTCTGACCATCTTTCTTATCAGTTTGGATTTTGGTGGATCTGGTAGAACTTGATTTATGAGTGCTTATTTTATTTTTATTACATCTTCATGCACTCATATCTTGTAAATGTTCTTTTTGTCTCAAGTTTTCCTTGATAATATTATTGAATATTACCTATACTCTCTTTCTCATGTCTGTGTCTTAAATGATATAGTGAGTGATAATTCCCATCTACAGTATTACAACCCAGTACATCGTGCAGTAACACTCCATATTGACACGTTTTCCACAGAACTAGATCCCTGTGCGACAACCAAACTATGGAAGAGGATCTCCTTAGAAGCGGACGGACATGACAGATGGGTCGTAGAATCTTCTACGGAAGGGTGGCTAGGTACTTGGGAGTAGCGGACCTTGAGAGCGAAGGCGTGCACATATTCACCTAGAACCCTCACCACACCTTGCATCGACTTACTACTGATACACTTCTTTGACTTGAGGAAACAAAAGACTCGAGCTCGGTAGTGGGCGTGAGGACGGTAGTACAGAACATGGATCCTAGCGTCTCCAGGGAGAGGGAGGGTATGGAGCTTGTCATATGCTTGAATGAGACACCTTTTGTGCTCGGTGTGGGGACGACAATACAGAAGGCGGATCCTAGTGTCTACATGGGGACGAAAAATTCATTAGCGACGAATAACTTGGCGTCTTGGAGGCACCAGATTTGTGACATTTTGTTGGATTTTGTGGATTTGTGGGATGAATGAAACTTCCACTCCCACCGCAATATATAGGTCGGGCGTGATCCAAGTGATCACAGCTGATTGGTTCGCTGAGGGTGGATCATGATCATTGGAGCGAAGGAGAGATTGGCCTTAAGGACATTCCAAGTCGATGCGAGTTAAAGTAAATACACTTATACCAAACATTTATACTTATTTATATTTTTTATGGATCATGGTTTTAACAAATATATGTTATATATTACTTTGTTAGCATTGTTAACCATAAAATAATGTTTCGAAATGTTGATTATTGTGTTTATTGTGATATGCATGCAATGTATATCACTATGTATCTCGGCCATAAAACATTTTTCTTCTAGATATTGACCTTAACAAGACACGTTACCACCTTAAATGTGAAAAGAAGGGGGAAAAAAGCACACCTCCAAGAATTTGTTTTCACAATCGATGAATTATATTCTGCAAATGCATATTGTTCATCTCTATTTTTATTATTATTATATATTTGTAGAGATTTCAAAGCATACTACTACAAATATCTTAATAGAGTTATGTAGTGTATAGTTATGTAAGCAAATATATATAATTTTTATATATTTGGAGCTTGCAGATGATGGTAGGCGATATTGGCCACCTTGCAGACGATGGTAGGTTTGGAAAGGACGAGGAACCCTATTTTCAATAGCGGCAAGAAGGCGCCAATGGTGTTTGGAAAGGATGAGGAACTAATATTTTCTCCCCACGATCTTTTTGGGAAGTGAGATGTGGTGGTATGGGGATGGAGATCAGAGATAAGAATTTTTGCTTCTTGTTAGTGCATCTTTAGCAGATATCTTAGAAGGCATGTTCTTAAATACATATATAAGGGTTGAGAAAATCGCTAGTTTATCTTGTACGCAGGCACACACCTAAAATCAAGGGATTTTTATTTTCGTGCTCCTAGTTTGTTAGTTATACTCGGTTTTTTTTAGCCACTTAACTTTTCCTCACTTTTCCCCTCCCTCTATTCTAAAACACTGATGACCCACAAGTATAGAGGATCGCAACAGTCTTCGCGGGTAGTATTACCCAATTTATTGATTCGATACAAGAGGAGCCAAAAAATACTTGCAAGCCTTAACAACTGAGTTGTCAGCTCAGCTGCACCTGAAAATAGTTCTTGCTCACAGAAGTTTATCAGTAGCAACAGCAAAGCAACAGCAACAACAACAGTAACAATGAAACAGGAGCAATAGTAACAGTAACAGTAACAGTAGTAACAGTAGGATGGATGGACGGGCGTTGCATGGACGAGTCTAAACATGTAACTTCAAGATCTAGGGCATTGCAGATAAATAATAACAAGCATACAAGTACTAAACAATCCTAGACATGTGCTCTAAATATAGTCATACGTGCTCGCAATGAGAACTTGCACAACATCTTCTGTCCAGTTAGCCCATAGCAGCGGGGCCTCTAGGGAACTGCTGGCAATTAAGGTGCTCCTTTTAATAGAGCACTGAAGCAAAGCATTAACACTCCGTAAACACATGTGATCCTCACACCACAGCCATCCCCTCCGGTTGTCCCAATTATTGTCACTTTGGGGTCTTTCGATCCGGACAATGATATGTGTACACAACTTGCAGATAAGATCACAAACAATACTATCATAATGATTTAATAGTAAGTTCAGATCTGAGATCATGGCACTCGGGCCCTAGTGACAAGAATTAAGCACAACAAGTTGCAACAAAGTCAAATAGCACTAATAGAGATACCGGGCACTATGCCCTAACAGATCTTATTCGACTACATGATAGAACTCATCCAATCCATACCATCCCCAAGCCTACAGTGGGGGATTACTCACTCATGGATGAGGGAAACATCGGTGGTTGATGGAGATGCGTTGGTGATGACGATGGCGATGATCCTCTCCAAATTTCCCGTCCCGGCAGGGTGCCAGAGCAGAGTTTCTGGATCTGAATCTTAGTTTCTAGTGGCAGCGGTGGATCGGAACTCTTTCTAGAAAACTATCGAAACCCCCCATGAGTTTTTAGGTTAGAAGGAAACTTATAGGCGCGGAGGGAGGCCGAGGAGCTTCCTGGGGTGGCCAAACCCCCTCCAGGTGCGGGGTCAGGTGGGCCCGCGCCTGGGGTGGGTCTGGGCCCCCAAGACTCCTCTCTGTCTCCCCTTCTAGCTCTGTGGATCTTCTGGTGAAAAATAGTTTTTTGGCATATTTTCCGGGATTTTTCCTGATAGTTGATTTTCTGCACAAAAACAAGGCACCAAGGTAATTCTGCTGAAAACTGCATCAGTCTGTGTTAGTTGTATCCAAATCACACAAGTTTAGAGAAGAAACAATAACAAAGTGTTCGAGAAAGTAGATACGTTTTGGACGTATCAACTCCCCCCAAGTTTAGCTTATTGCTTGTCCTCAAGCAATTCAGTTGAAAACTGAGTGTGATAAAAGAACTTTCACGAACACTTTGCTTCATATGATGTATATATTCTCAGCACAGGAGTAGATGCTTCAACCATTCATAATAAGAAGTATGCAACTAAGTCTACTCAATAGTTATTGCAAGCTATGAAGAGAAACCAACTCAATAATAATAAGTAGCATGAAACATAAACATAAGAAACATTGCAATGCTCATAGTAAGGTATGATAGAGTGGTATCTCGCTTCGTTTGTTTGTAGGGCACAATATAAGTTCCAAGGCACCTCTGAAGTTCAAGTGAAGACTAGAAGTAAAGATATCAGAGATACAAGCATCAAAGTCATGACATAATTAATCAAGTTTTGAGACAAACACAAGAATGACAACTATTCTCTCAAGAAGGTGATCATAGAATAAGTGGTGACTCAACAAGGGAGTGAAAACGGTTTTGAATTTGAAAGGCTTCCTAATGCTAAAAGGAAGTTACTCATTAGCTTTGAGATCTCATTGCCCGTATCATAGGCATGTTCATGTGGTTAAGGTGAAAGTGAGGTCCAGTATGAGTTATATGCTTGACAGACCATAAAATAGAAATCACAAGTCCCTTGAGTACGAGGGTCGCTCCACATGCTACTCAACTTTGGTTATCTGTAAGTTCTTGTCATTGTAAATACATGCATATCATAGAGAACCGCCAACGGGGTACCCATTGCACATGGTACATGAGCTATCCCGTGATCAAAATGACAAGGCAAGCAGACGATGAGCATCTCAGTGATCTTTTTATTTACTACGTGCATAGCTTTTTATTGAGGATGCTTCATAAATGCTCATTATGGTGATGCTGCAAGTTTCCACCATGATTAGGCATGGCTTAGGCTAGCGGCCCAGGCGTTTCTCTAACACAATGTATAGACTCCATGAACTCACAAGCTTCCCTGTTATTTCACATCGTCGACATCCGTAAACAAAAGAGCAAAATATCAACTGGATAGGATATCCAAAAAGTGTTGAAAGCGTTCCCCGTGGTAGCACGGTTCTGCTGACTCCTAGCATATAATTTGCAAGCATATAACTTTCATGGACAAGTCACAATGGTTCAGGATTATTAAGTGCAAGGAATAAAGTGTGCCATCAAGTTCGTGAGAGCTTTACTAACTAACTTTCTCAAAGTAGGCTAACATTTTATTTGGAAGAAAACAAGGCATATAGAATATGCACTGAAATAGCAAACGATGTTAATAGGTAGGTATGGTGGACACAGTTGGCAAAAATGGTTTTGGGGAGTTGGAAGCATAGGTAAAGCTCATACTCAGTGCAAGTGAAGGCTAGCAATAGAGAGGGAGCAACAAACGAGAGAGCAATAACTATTATAGTCATGCTTGCAACAAAACAGGACTAATTATGGCATGAAAGTGATACTAGAACTCTGAGGCAAAATAAATCACAGAGGCTTACTGACTATTGTTTAGTCATATGCATGCATGAGCATGTGCCAAGTCGATTCACATGAAACTTCCAAAGGAGGATACCACAATATCATACCAAAATATGAATAAAACAATGCAAGCAAATATTCATATGACATGCTACAAACTATTAGCAAGCTGGAGGTAATCATAGACAAGCAAGAACTACTAAGTATCCATCAGTAACACACTCCTTACCATGAACAAACTAAGCATGCTCACAATGATGAGTATATGTACAAAAATGAAAACAAATAGAGTTCATTACCAGCCTTTTACCACACCTCAAGTTGTCTTAATCTTCATTATTTCCCTTCACTTGTGTGACTTGAATAATAACATGAAACCAAAATCCAGTGAGGACGGCCGAACCCTGCAAAGAACTCACAAAACCAAAGAAGACCAACAAATATTTTTGGTGTTCTTGATTTTTTAAAACAAGCAAACAAAGCAAAACAAAACCAAAACCAAAAACTAAGACGCTCCAAGAACAGCACAACTGTGCATGAAACAATAAAAACGAAGTATCTAGAAAGACCTGAGATTTTATTGATGAAGAAGGGGATGCCTTGGCTACCCCCAAGATTTGACGCTTGTACCTCTCGAATATTTCTTGGGGTGACACGGGGTGGCTCCCCCAAGCTTGAGCTTTTGTCCATTCTTCATCTCATTACATCATTCTTTCCTTACACCTTAAAATTTTCCTTTAAACAAAACTTCACACGATCTTCATTAGCAACATTAGTGCAACAAAAGATAATATACCTTTGGGGTTTAGTTTTAAAACAGCAAAACTTTCACTAAAGACACAAACTACTGTATCAATTCCCTAAAAAAGCTCAATTCCCCAAAAAGAACCCGAAAAGGAATCAATAAGAAGCAAATGCAAATAACGGCAGAAATCTATCAAAACATAACAACATGTAAAAACCGAATTTTTCGAAGACCTTCTGTTGCTCAAATCAAAAAGTGTTGAACTAACTAAAGTTATCTAACATACTGGGGGATTTATTTGTAAATTTTTAGCTCAATCCGGCTTATAGAGACTCCTCATAAATTTTTATGGTGGAGGAAAGAAATCTGTTTCGGGACAGCAACTCCCCAAATATTACTTCCCTCTCATTAGAGGTCATTCTTGGCACAAAAATCAAACAAAAAGGATAAGGAGAGATTATTACAGAAGTAATAACTTCCAAGACTCAAGAAAACTATTGGGTTATCTCCCAAGAAATATTTTTCTTTAACGCCTTTAAGTTAGGCACGACGAAGAACAAAGATTGGAAAGGATAAAAGTAAAAGAAAGTAAGTATAACCACAATGAAAACATTATTTTGTTCATTAAAATCCTTTTGTTAACAAGGTTGATCAAGTCTTGTTACCAAAACAATCTTATATGAAACAAAACTTTGTATACCACAAGGGGATTATGTTACCTCATACTTGATAGCAATGGTCCCAATCATAATAGTTTCAAAAATTTCTTGTGGAATGGGACAATATATTTCTCCAACCTTGGTGCTCTCAATATTTTTAATGGAATTCAGGCAATAGCTTTTAGCAACCTTCTTGGGAAAATAGACAGTATGCTCTTTGTCATTAATATTGAATGTTACTTTTCCTTGATTACAATTGATGACAGCACGTGCAGTATTATGAAAAGGTCTCCCAAGAATAATAGACATATTATCATCTTCAGGCATTTCAAGCACAACAAAATCAGTTAGAACCAAGCAATTATGATCCACTTGAACAGGAACATCCTCACACATACTAACATGAATAGTAGTTGACTTATCAGCCATTTGCAAAGATATATCAGTTGGTATCAACTTTTCTAGCTGGAGTCTCTTGTAGAGAGAAAAAGTCATAACACTAACTCCACCTCCCAAATCACATAAAGCAGTTCTAACATAATTATTCATAATAGAGCAAGGAATAGTTGGTATACCTAGATCACCAAGTTTCTTTGGAATCTTACCATTGAAGGAATAATTAGAAAGCAAAGTAGAAATATCCTCATTAGAAATCTTCCTTTTATTAGAGACAATATCCTTCATATACTTTGAATAAGGAGGCAACTTAATAGCATCAGTCAAAGGAATTTGCAAAAATAAAGGTTTCATCCACTCATAAAACTTGTAGTGTTCTTCCTCCTTTGACTTGTGTTTCTTACCTGTAAAGGGCATAGGTTTCTGCAGCCAAGGTTCTCTCTCTTTACCATGTTTATTAGCAATAAAATCTTCCTTAGTGTACCTAGTGCTCTTAGTGTGCTTCTCAGGTTCTTCCTCACCTTCCTCCTTATCAGGAGCATCATTTTTATAATTACCACTCTCGGTTTCAGCGTTAGAGACAGATATACTATTAGGATCTACAGCAGGTTCAAGTGGTTCCTCAACTACTTTATGTTTCTTTTTCTTTCTCTTACGAGGACTACCACTACTCTCACCTTGTTGAGAATCCTGCTCAATTATTTTAGGGTGTCCTTCAGGATATAAAGGATCTTGAGTAGCTATACCACTCCTAGTTCTAATTCCATAAGCATCTTTATCTCCTCAAGCATTAACTAGCATATCCTTTTGTACCTTAGCAAGTTGATCAAGTTGGGTTTGAACCATTTGAAAGTGTTTACAAAACATTTTAATATCATTAGAAGTTCTTTCCACAATATCTTTCAACTCATTGATAGCTCTAGAGTTTTCCAATAAATGATTCTGAACTTGTTTATTAAAATTACCTTGTTTAACAATAAAAATGTCAAGTTCCTCTAAACATTGATCAGGAGGCTTACCATAAGGAATATCTCCTTCATCATAGTGTTGGAGAGAATGCACCTCAATAGTATATGAGTGGGGAATTGGCTTACATAATTCTTCTATAGGAGGTATATTTTCACATCATCAGCTCTAATACCTTTCTCCTTTAGAGATCTCTTAGCTTCTTTCATCACTTCAATATTTAATGCAATAACTCCCCTCTTCTTTGGTGTTGGTGTTGGAACTGGTTCAGGAATAATAGTCTCAGGCGTATTTAGCTCAATTTAAGTCCAATCATCATAATTCTTGCTTATCTTAGCCATTAATTCTTCAGCATCTGTAGGAGTTCTTTTCTTGAAAACACAATCAACAAAGCTATCTAGGTAGGTCCTAGAATCATCAGTTAGTCCATTATAATAAATATCAAGAAGCTCATTCTTAGGTAATGGACATCCAGGATGTGCATGAATCAAGGCACACAACCTTGTCCATGACTCACGCAATTTCTCTTCTTCTCCCTGTTTAAAATCAAAAAGTCTCTGCAAAGCAGCATGTCTAGCACTGGGAGGAAAATATTTTTGGAAGAAATAAGCAATCAAGCAATCAGGGATATCAATGGAAACAGGAGGTAATCTATTAAACCAAGCCCTAGCTTCTCCTTTTAGCGAAAAAGGGAAGATCTTAGTAACAAAGTACTTGCGCATCTTAAAATCATCAGAGAACAAAGCACTCATAGTGTAATGCTCATTCATATGAGCCAAAACACTCTCATTTTCAGTCCCACAGAAAGGCTCTTTCTCAACAGTATATAAATAAGATAAATCAAGAGAGAATTCATAATATTTATCTTTAATATCTATGGGAGAGGTGGCAAACTTAGGATTAGAGGACAACTTAAGAATAATGGTGCATCTAGCAAGGAGACTCTTAATAGCACTAGTACCATGTGTGTTCTGGCACTCTTCAACAAATTCACCAGTGAACTCAATGCAACCATCATTAATATCATAACTCTCTCTAGACTTAGGTGAGCTAACAGGTGTAACAGTGTCTTCACTAGGATTTTTGGTATTTCCTAGACTAGCCATAATAGCGTCTAGGAAAGGACCTAATGAACCACTTGCATCAAGCACAGTAGAAGTAACATCATGAGCATCAAAAGCAGTTTCAGACTCAGCAGTAGTAGCATGTGTATGTGGTGGTGGTGTGACAAGCTTACTTATAACATACGGTGAATCAAGAGCAACAGAGGTGTTTAGGACTGTACCTCTTCTTGTAGTGGGTGGTAAAATAGGGAACTTTCCATCACGAAACTTCCCCATGATGAAAGGAGCAGCAGGGAACAATAATAGATCCAAGTGAACTTACAAATAAAGCTATGCTCCCCGACAACGGGGCACCAGAAAATAGTCTTGATGACCCACAAGTATAGGGGATCGCAACAGCCTTCACGGGTAGTATTACCCAATTTATTGATTTGACACAAGGGGATCCAAAGAATACTTGCAAGCCTTAACAACTGAGTTGTCAATTCAGCTGCACCTGGAAATAGTTCTTGCTCATAGAAGTTTATCAGTAGCAATAGTTTGTAGTAGCAACAGCAAAACAACAGCAACAACAACAACAAGAAAACAGAGCAATAATGTGATAGATTAATGATGAGGATTCGAGTGCGGTAGGCATAGGGATGGATGGACGGGCATTGCATGGACGAGTCTAAACATGTAACTTTAAGATCTAGGGCATTGCAGATAAATAATAACAAGCATCCAAGTACTAAACAATCCTAGGCATGTGCTCCAAATATAGTCATGCGTGCTCGTAATGAGAACTTTCACAACATCTTACATCCGACCCAGCCGTGGCCTCTAGGGAACTACTGGCAATTAAGGTGCTCCTTTTAATAGAGCACCGGAGCAAAGCATTAACACTCCATGAAAACATGTGATCCTCACACCACATCCATCCCCTCCGGTTGTCCCAATTATTATCACTTCGGGGCCTTTGGATCCGAACAATGATATGTGTACACAACTTGCAGATAAGATCACAAAAAATACTATCATAATGATTCAATAATAAGTTCAGATCTGAGATCATGGCACTCGGGCCCTAGTGACAAGCATTAAGCATAACAAGTTGCAACAAAGTCAAATAGCACTAATAGAGATACTAGGCACTATGCCCTAACAATATTATTCGATTACATGATAGAACTCATCCAATCCCTACCATCCCCATAGCCTACAGCGGAGGATTACTCACTCATGGATGAGGGAAACATCGATGGTTGATGGAGAGGCGTTGGTGATGACGATGGCGATGATCCTTCCCAAATTCCTCGTTCCGGCAGGGTGCTAGTGCTGGAATTATGCCCTAGAGGCAATAATAAAGATGTTATTATTATAATTCTTGTTCATGATAAAGTTTATATTCCATGCTAGAATTGTATTAAGCGGAAACTTTAATACTTGTGTGGTTTGTGAACAACACTGTGTCCCTAGTACGGCTCTATGGACTAGCTCATTGATTAATGATGGTTAAGGTTTCCTAACCATACACATGAGTTGTCGATTAATAATGAGATCATATCATTGGGAGAATGATATGATGGATAGACCCAAACTAAGCGAAGCAATTAGATCGGGTCATCGTGTTCATCTTTGTAGAGCTTTTCTTATGTCAAATATTGTATTCCTTAGACCATGAGATAATACAACTCCTTGGTATCGGAAGAAAGCTTTGAGGTCATCAAACGTCATCCTATGAGAGGGTGATCATAAAGGTGTCTCTCAGGTGATCGGAAAGTACCTGTTGGGTTGTATGTATCGAGATGGGATTTGTCCCTCCCAAGTCGGAGAGATATACTTCGGGCCCACTCGTGTCGATATCAACACCGCTTGCAAGCATGTGGTTAAGGAGTTAATCACAAAGTGATATCGGATTACGGAACGAGTAAAGTACTTGCTGTGAACGAGATTGAACTAGGTATGACGGTACCGACGATCAAATCTCGGGCAAGTAAAATATCGCGTGACGAAGGGAATATATATATGGGATTGATTGAATCCTGGCATCGTGGTTCATCCGATATGATCATCGATGAATGTGTGGGAGTCAATATGGGTTTCCAGACCCCGTTGTTGATTATTGATATAAGATCATGTCTTCCTATTCTCGAACCTGAAGGGTCACACACTTAAGGTGTCTCGACGCTAGGATAGATTGGATAATTGGTTTATGAGTTTTTGTTCAGAGTCTCGGATGAGATCCAGGACATCACAGGAGGTTTTGGAATGGTCCGGAGAATAAGATTCATATAAGGCAATGCAGTTTTGGAGTTCGAAATTGTTTCGGGTTAATCGATAATGTACCGGAAGCTTCTAGAACCTTCCGGAGGGGGACCAACGTGGCTCCACCTGCCGGGAGGGGGCATGGGCCTATGAGGGAGTGCCCTGGACGCATTGGGCCAGAGGCACAAGGCCCAGTAGGGCCCAGCCGGCCAACCTAGGGCAAAACCCTAGGGGAGCTTCTAGAAGGGGGAAACTTGCCTCCCACTCCTTCCTCCTTGGCCTCCGGCCCTAGGGCTTGGGGGAGGGGAAAGGGCTGGCCTCCCACCCCTCTATATAAAGAGGGCTGGGGGCGCACCCCTCCCACACCTCCTCCTCAAGCCCTAGACGCCCTGCTGCCCTCCTCTCTCTCCCTCCCGACTGCGTGTAGGCGAAGCCCTGCTGCAGAAACTCTCCACCACTTGCACCGCGCCGTCGCGTTGTAGATCCAATCCATCTCTCCACCATACTTGCTGGACCGAGGAAGGAGGAGACGTCGAGGTGCCGCACGTGTGCATCTCTCGGAGACATCTCCACTTGCGGTGTTAGGTCGGATTAGATCGCGAGGAGGAGAAGCGGGTACGACTACATCACCCACGTTCCGTCGAACGTTCCGTTGTGCGAATCTTCAAGGGTATGAAGATCTCATCTATTCCCCCTCGTTTTTTGCATCTCCTAGATTAGATCTTGGCTTTCCCATTCGCATCCGTAGAAATTTTTTTATTTACTATGCTGCGAAACCCTTCAGTGGTATCAGAGCTAGATCTATGCGTAGATGTGTTTCACGAGTAGAACACAACATGGTTGTTGCGGGCGTTGCTGTTTTCTGTTGCAAGCCTCTTGTTTGTGTACTTCTTATGACGCGGGATAGTGAGATCGAAGCGGTCCAGTCCAACCTTACGAGACATCGTTCACGAGACCGGCTCCGCACTTGACGTGTGGCTTGTTCCACACATGCGGCTGGTGGATGCCAGTTTCTCTCACTATAGTTGTCATGGGATTTACACCGGAGTTTGGCAACCATAATATCACCGTTGTGGCTTTCCGTAGGTAAGAATCGTTCTTAGCTTGCTACTCCCATAAGCCACGTAAAACATGCAACAACAAAGTAGAGGCGTATAACTTGTTTTTGCAGGGAGTGTTTTCTGTGATATGGTATGGCCCAAGATGTTGTATGCAATGATCATGTTTTGTAATGTTTCATGACTTGCATGTTGATGAGTACACAACCGGCAGGAGCCATATGGTTGTCTTTATAATTGTGTATGACCTGTGTGTCAACTTCTTATACGCCATGTAATAGTTTCACTTTATCGCTAAGTAGTTAGCAATAGTTTTAGTTGCTATTCGTGGTGGAGGCAATCATGGTGGAGTGATGGAGATCATGCCAGCACGCACAAGATGGAGATCATTGCGCGAAGATTGGCTATACCATGTCACATAAAGTTATATGCATGTGATGTTTATCCTTTTATGTATCTTATTATGCTTAGATCGCGACGGTAGCATTATAAGATGATTCCTCACTTAAAGATCAAGATAAAACTGTGTTCTCCCCATGTATGCACCGTTGCGAAAGTTCGTCGTGTCCAAGCATCACGTGATGATCGGGTGCTATAGACTCTATGTTCACATACAACGGGTGCAAGCCAGTTTTTGCACACGCGGAAATACTTGGGTCTGACTTGACGAGCCTAGCATGTACAGACATGGCCTCGGAACACATGAACCGAAAGAGTTAAGCATGAGTCATATGAATGATATGATCGACACTTCGTTGTCCACCATTGAAACCACATCTCTTCTCGTGAAGATCGGATTAGGTGTGGTGAATTTGGATCATGTTCACTAAACAACTTGAGGGATGTTGAATTTAGTGGGAGTTCATCTAGTAATTTGATTAAGTTGAACTAGTTATCATGAACATAGTCTAATTTGTACTTGCAAATATTGTAGATCAAATGGCTAAGTCCAACTTCAACTTCAACGTTTTTGCTGAGAAAGAAAAGCTTAAGAACAATGGGTCTAACTTCACCAACTGGTTCCGCAATCTGAGAATAATTCTCTCTGGCGGACAAAAGGACTATGTCCTTGAGAATGCGCTAGGTGACGCCCCTGCTGTAGATGCACCGGCTGATGAGAAAGTTGTTTATCAGTCGCGCAAAGATGATTATGGTGTGATTGAGAGCACCATGTTGTTTGCTATGGAATCGAACCTTCAAAATCGTTTTGAAGATTATCCCGGGCCCTTAGAGATTCTTGAGGAGCTGAAAAGTATGTTTCAGACTCAGGCCCGTTCTGAGAGATATGAGATCTCTAAGAAATTCTTTAACTGCAAGATGGAGGAAGGGAGTTCCGTTAGTGAGCACGCCATTAAGATGTCGGGCTACACTCAACGTCTTGAGCAACTGGACTGCAAGATTCCAGAGGAGCACAAGATTGACAGAGTTCTGCAATCACTCCCTCCTAGCTACAAAAGTTTTGTAGTGGCTCATAATCAGATTGGTTCCACTGATACGATCACCGAGATCTTCGCAAAGCTGAAGGCTGCAGAGGTGGACATCAAAAAGGATAATCATGTGTTGATGGTCAAAAAGCCCCCCACCTTCAAGAAAGGTAAGGGTGCAAAGAAGCCCTTCAAAAAGGCGGCGGCAAGCGCATTTCCCCTGCTAAGAAGAAGCTCAAGTCTGGACTGTAACACCCTCAGAATCGGCCCTATGCAAGTTTTAGCGCTTCCCGCCAAACCCCCATAGAAACGATTCAAAGGTGCCCACCAGGCACTTTCGTGCGGGTGGAAAACGAAGTAATACCATTACACAACAGTCCTCGATGGGACCCACAGAACATATATATATACAACACGACTCCATGAGTCAAGAATACGGATATACAGATCAAAGATCCAAATCACCTTGAAAACGATAGAGCGTCCAACTACGGACAAGATGCAAATGGGGCTAAGAGCCCTGAAGGATAACCAATGGCGTCCATAACCCTGCCCAGGCCAAGCCGGAAGGGTAACCCTGCTAACGACGTCGATCTCAAACCTGCTTAAACAAAAGGGGTGCCGACAAAGGGCAAAGGAAAAAGAGAGTGGTCGATCGAGGCCAAGGTGCAGCGAGGCTAGAATTCGGCGGTCCTCGCCTACATAGGTATGGTGGACTGCAGCGGCAGCGCGGCATGCACTAAGCAACCTATAGAGACTCGATAAAACTGTCGGCTATCAGAGAGGGATAAGAAAGACCTATTCGGGACCAACCTGATGCTACCATCAAACAAACCCATCCTGGTGTTTCCCCCTCGAGACCAAACACTCACACCGTTGGCAGTTTTATTCATTCTGTTATAGTTGCGGCAATTACTAGTCAAATAAAGAAGGCATGAGTCATCCTGATATAATAAGCAGTGGGCAGTTTTAGTTAAACATTCCATTGTAGTTGCAACACTTACTAGTCAAATATACGATTAGCATGAGATATCCCAAAACCCAGCAGTTGTTGGTACTTTTATTTAGCCATTCCGTTGTAGTGAAGCTGATTACTAGTCATATCGGATACAAGTCAAATTATAACAGTAAACTTTAGTTACAGTTGTCTATGATCGAGACCTGTGCTCCAAGTCGTCCATAACCGCGGACACGGCTTCTCGAAAAGATTTAACCTAGGGTGCACCAAAGTTTCCACACGCACCTACACCCTTGTTGTCGGATCGTAGGTACAAGATCACAAAACATACACCAACGGTATGTCGACGGGGTTTCGGACCACGCTTCCTGCACCCAAAGCAAGCACGGGCCACCCCACTAAGTACACCAACGAAGTCGGTGGCTCAAGACGGACTCGGGGTTTGTGTAGCCGTATTTAAGCATCGGGAACCCGAAACTCTCGGGCTTGTCGATACAGCGAAAACGGGTCACGATCCTAAACAGTACAGGTGCTCCTCGCACAATCGTAAATAAAGCAGTAAAGCATGGCATAAGTACAGAATGGTAATAAAGCCCCAAACTAATTGTGGCCCCCAGTACAGTACTTGGAATCAGGTACTAAATCGATGGGGATGCCCATACATCCCACATGTGGTTAGCGCGCTCGATCTCGGAACAGGTGTCAAGAACTCGGGGTCCTACGGGACACCAGTGAGCGGTCGGAAACCAAATATTATCTATCACCCACCGGTGCCTCTGCATTTACCTACTTCAATTTTAGTTATTAAACAATAATTGAATTAAATGATAATTAAAGCCATAATCATCTCCAACATTAAACATGCGGCAAGACTCCAACAACTGTGGTACTTGACGACACACAACAGCACTTGAGCAAGCGACTACAACGTGCAGGTCCAACTATCTACCAAACATCAGGTAATAGGAGGTGTCCAAGGCAATATAAGGCTGCAAAGGATATCACGGGTACGACAACTAGAGCATCGCAACACAGATAGCAATAGATCAACAGGAGGGAATAAATACTATAAAAGTAAGATAGGTAGAAAGGGGGAGTTGCTCGCCTAAAAACACTGTCGAAGGTTCATCCGAAGATCGGGTCAAAGCTCAGATCAACTCAACGGCCTTATCCGCGAAGAAGCAAAACACTAGAAGAAACAACGGATGGACTATTTAATACAACGGTAGAAGATCGGGCATGATGCATGTATGATGCATGGAATGGCAAAGACGCGATGCAATTAGGCAAGATTAAGCGGAACCGGGGTCCCGACATTTAATTAGGTGGTCTATGTTGTTTAGATACCCGCAATTTAAATGTTGAATTAACAAGGCAAAAATTATATCATCGGTTTGCTACACAAATTTAAATGAAGTCCGGAATAAGACAAAGATATCCCGCATATAAACTCCATATTTAATTTAGGTGAATCGGCATAAGGCCCCCAAACCACATGACAATATGCATGCAAATATGACAATTTAATATGCAACAAGTTATATATTTCATTTATAAAAACAGGGCTCGAGAAAGGGGTCACACATTAGGGTTCGGCAGATCTTGGGGTTCGATGTGGTTTGGGGTTCGGTCTCAGGGTTCAGGGTTCGACGGGATCGGTCTTCGAAGGTCGGATACAAGATGAAGAGCTTGGCGTTCCGGGAAGAAGGACTTGGTGTGGCGTCGGGGGCGCATCAGACTCGCCCTGGTCGGTGTAGATCTTGTCGGGCCCGCGTATCAGGTCGGTCTTGACGTCCGGGGTGAAGAACTTGGCGTGCGACGTCGTCGGCATCGGTGCGGGAAGAAGGTCTTGCCGTTCCGTGTCGGAGATCTTCGGTTTCCGTGAAGTAGATCTTGTCGCACGGTGTCCGGGGTAGGCGAACTTGGCGTATTCGCATCGGCGATCTTGGCGTTCGGGTTCTCGACTTCGCATCCGGGACGAAGGTCTTGTCGCATGTGTGGTCGCCGGATCCGCGAAGTGGGCTTCGAGTATGGCGACGCATGTCGAAGATCTTGTCGGTGGCCTTGTCAACGGGAAGATCTTGTCGCATCAGACTTGCGTTGGTCTTTGACAGCAACATCATCACATCAACAGTTTTTGGGCCGAGATAGGGATATCACCAATTACAAACACCCGGTGCTCGCGATGCACTAAACAGAACCGGATGCCTCTGTACAACATCACAAGCACAAGACGGCAGCGGCAGGGGTTAAGGTGCTCGCTTGCAGGTGGACGACGGAATGGGGAGGGGTGAGGTGCTCCTTGGCGACGGCCAGAGCTAGAGTCGTCCCAAGGCGTCCGGAGGCTGGAGAGGTGGGGCGACGCTCGGCGGAAGAACACGAGGTCGGCGCGAGGCAGAGGAGCACGACCTGTCACAGGCGTTGACGAGGCAGGACAGCGGCTGCGAGCGGAGGTCGACGGCTCGGAGGCGAGCTCGGGCTCCTGGGTCGCGGCAGCGCTACTGGCCTCAGGCGGCGGCCGACGGCGGACAACAACGAGGCAGAGCAGTCGGGGACACGGGCTAGTGAGGGCCGTGGAGGCGGTGGAGCCTGACAGCGGCGAGAGGTGGACGAGAGAGGGGCGACCGGATGCTGCATGGACCGCGGTGGCGGTGGAGCCCGACAGCGGCGAAGGTTGGAGCAGAGGGACGGTGGTTCGGCTCTGCTTGGTGGAGCGACGCGGAAAGGAGGGCTCCGGGGCACACGCCGACGGCCGAAGCTTGGTCGTGGTGGCGAGGCGGGGCCCAGACGGCGGCGGATCTTGCAGGCCAAGCGGCAGGCTCTGGCCGAGCGGGGCGGGGCAGCGGGGAGCAGCGGGGCGGCGGAGGGTGGCGTGGAGGAGAGCGGCAGCACGCGGGAGCTTGGGCGGCGGAAGAGCTGAGGCGTCGAGGAGGCGGCGGGACTCAGCGGAGGAGCGGTCGGAGAGGCGGCGCGGGCCTGGGGGAGGACCACCGGCGAGGTGGAGGACGCCTTTGGCGGCGGACTGGGAAGGAAGCGGCGGCGGTGGGGAAGCACTGGGAAGAAGGCGGGGGCGCGGCGTCGGGAGGATGAGGGTGGCGGCGACGCCAGGGAGGAGCCAGGCGAGGAAGAGAGGAGGGAGGTCGCGTGGAGGGGACGCGGGGCGAGGTGGGAGGTGGCGCCGCAGGGTGGGCCACGCGGGACGGACGGGTGAGGGGATCGAGCGGGTCAGGTGGAGACTAGGGAGTGGAGTGGGGTGGGTGTGTTGGGGCTGGGGAGTGGGAGCGGGGCAGTGGGGGCCAGGGTGGCAGGGGTTGTGTGGGTGTAGAGGAGGTGGGCCGGGGGTTGGTGAGGTGGCAGCATAGGATAGGATAGGGGGAAGAGAGTGGTGAGGTGGCGGCAGACTATTGGGTGGGGTGAGGTGGAGGCAGAGTGGGTAGAATAGGATTGGGTAGAAAAGGGTTTAGGGGGGACTGGTTTAGATATTTATTTGGGGTAGTAGACTACTGCCAGCTGGGCCTTTTGGGCCTGGCCGGTGGCGGCCTTCCCCGGACAAAACAGATTTATTATATTTTATTATTTTTCTTTGTTTTAAATCAAAACATTTGTAAAAGGGTTTTAGACAAACCAAAGGTCCGGACAGATCTAGGGTTTGGATTTGAACAAAGAGGAGAATATCTAGAAAACAAAATAGGCTTTTAGAAAATAGTTTCAGACAAACAAATGCATGATGATGATGACGATGCTCAAATGCAATGTGGCATGATGACATGAGCATGCGGTCATGATGATGCAATGCACAAAAACAACGCGATTTTCTAGTAGTGGTTTTAGCGGGATGCCACATGGACCCAAGCCGGACACTGAGTGCTTCTATTGCAAGGACAAGGGTCACTGGAAGCGCAACTGTCCGAAGTACTTAGCGGACAAGAAGGCTGGCACCATCAAAGGTATATTTGATATACATGTTATTGATGTTTTCCTTACTAGCCCTCGTTGTAGTGCACGTATTTGATCTTTGGTTCAGTTGCTAATATTTGTAACTCGAAACAGGAGCTACGGAATAGACGTCGGCTTGCGAGGGATGAGGTGACGATGCGCGTTGGCAACGGATCAAGAGTTGATGTGATGGCCGTCGTCACGCTCTCCTTAGTTTTACCTTCAGGATTAGTTTTAAACCTCAATAAATGTTATTATGTGCCTGCGTTGAGCATGAAGATCATATCTGGATCGTGTTTATTGCAAGACGGTTATTCATTTAAATCTGAGAATAATGGTTGTTCTATTTATATGAGTAACATCTATTATGGTCATGCACCTGCTATGAATGGTTTATTTCTTCTGAATCTCAAAAGCAATGAAACACACATCCATAACATTGAGGCTAAGAGATGCAAAGTAAATAGTGATAATTCGACTTATTTGTGGCACTGCCGTCTAGGTCATATTGGTGTAAAACGCATGAAGAAACTCCATTCTGATGGACTTTTGGAGTCTCTTGATTTTGAATCATTTGACACGTGCGAGCCGTGCCTCATGGGCAAGAAGATCAAAACCCCGTTCTCCGGAATGATGGAGCGAGCAACGGACTTGTTGGAAATCATACATACCGATGTATGCAGACCGATGAGTGTTTCGACGTGCGGTGGATATCGCTATTTTCTCACTTTTACCGATGAATTAAGTAGATATGGGTATATATATTTAATGAAACATAAATCTGAAACATTTGAAAAGTTCAAGGAATTTCAGAATGAAGTGGAGAACCATCGTAATAGAAAGATTAAGTTTCTATGATCCGATCGTGGAGGTGAATATTTGAGTTATGATTTTCTCACGCATCTTAAAGCAAGCGGAATCGTTTCGCAACTCACGCCACCCGGAACACCACAGCGCAATGGTGTGTCGAGCAGCAAATCGAACCCTATTAGATATGGTCCGATCGATGATGTCTCTTACTGATTTGTCGTTATCATTTTGGGGTTATGCATTAGAAACCGCTGCATTCACTTTAAATAGGGCACCATCTAAATCCGTTGAGACGACACCGTATGAACTGTGGTTTGGTGCTAAACCTAAATTGTCATTTCTTAAAGTTTGGGGATGCGAAGCTTACGTTAAGAAGTTGATGCCGGAAAAGCTCGAACCCAAAGCGGAGAAATGCGTCTTCATAGGATACCCTAAGGAAACTATTGGGTATACCTTCTATCACAGAACCGAAGGCAAAGTGTTTGTCGCAAAGAACGGTTCCTTTCTTGAGAAGGAGTTTCTCTCGAAAGAAGTGAGTGGGAGGAAAGTAGAGCTAGACGAGGTTGTTGAACCTTCTCTTGAGTTGGAGAGTAGCGCAACACCTGAAATTGTTCCAGTGCCGCCTGCACCAACAATAGAGGAAGCTAATGACAAGGATCATGAAGCTTCAGACGATCCTACTACTGAACGTCGCAGGTCGACAAGGTCGCGTGCCCCTCCTGAGTGGTACGGCAAACCTGTCTTGAATGTCTTTTTGGTAGAAGATAGTGAACCTACGATCTATGAGGAAGCGATGATGAGCCCAGACTCTGAGAAATGGCTAGAGGCCATGAAATCCGTATTGGGATCCATGAGCGAAAACCAAGTATGGACTTTGGTGGACCCTCCTAGCGACCGAAAGGCCGTTGAGTGCAAATGGATTTTCAAGAAGAAAACAGACGCGGATGGTAATGTTACCGTCTATAAAGCACGGCTTGTCGCGAAAGGTTTTCGACAGGTTCAAGGTGTTGACTACGATGAGACTTTCTCTCCCGTAGCGATGTTTAAGTCCATTCAGATTTTATTAGCAATTGCTGCGTTTCATGATTATGAAATATGGCAGATGGATGTCAAGACTGCGTTCCTCAATGGCAACATTGATGAAGAGTTGTATATGATGCAACCCGAAGGTTTTGTCAATCCTAAGGATGTTGATAAAGTGTGCAAACTTCAGCGTTCCATTTATGGACTGAAGCAAGCATCTCGGAGTTGGAACCTTCGTTTTGATCAAGTGATCAAGAGCTTTGGATTTGTTCCAAATTGCTACGAAGCTTGTATCTACAAGAAAGTGGGAGCTCGTGACATTTACGGTACTATATGTGGATGACATATTGATTATTGGAAATGACATTAACATGCTTAACTATGTGAAGAGTTATTTGAACAAGTGTTTTTCAATGAAAGACCTAGGTGAAGCTTCTTATATATTGGGCATCAAAATCTATAGAGATAGACAAAGACGCCTGATAGCTTTAAGCCAGAGTACATACCTAGACAAAGTTCCGAAAAGGTTCAGAATGGATAAGGCGAAGAAAGGTTCAGTGCCTATGTTGTCAGGTAAGATATTGAGCAAGGCTCAGTGTCCAGCTACGGTAAATGATAGAGAAGCTATGACCAAAGTGCCTTATGCCTCGGCCATAGTTCTATCATGTATGCCATGATGTGTACTAGACCGGATGTGTCCAATGCTCTTAGTTTGACGAAAGGTACCAAAGTGATCCAGAGTGGAACATGGACAACCGTGAAGAACATCCTAAAATACCTAAATAGGACTAAAGAAATGTTCTTAGTCTATGGAGGTGATGAACATGTCAGAAAGGGTTACGTCGATGCTAGTTTCGACACCGACAAGGATGATTCTAAATCTCAGACAGGATACGTTTATATTTTGAATGGAGGAGCTGTGAGCTGGAGAAGCTGCAAGCAAAGCGTGATCGCGGGATCTACAGTAGAAGCGGAATACATGGATGCTGCAAAAGCGTCAAGTGAAGGAGTTTGGATCAGGAACTTCATCACTGAGCTTGGTGTGGTTCCAAGTGCCTTGGACCCATTGGGGATATTGTGTGACAACACTGGCACCATAGCACTCGCTAAGGAACCAAGATATCATCCAAAGACCAAGCATATCAACCGCAAGTTTCATATCATCCGAGATTATATAGCAGATGGAGATCTGAAGATTAGCAAAGTACATACAGATCTGAATGTCGCAGATCCATTGACTAAACCTCTTTCACGTGCAAAACATGATCAGCACCTTAATGCCATGGGTGTTAGATTGTTGCCAAATGTAAACTAGATTATTGACTCTAGTGAAAGTGGGAGACTGTTGGAATTATGCCCTAGAGGCAATAATAAAGATGTTATTATTATAATTCTTGTTCATGATAAAGTTTATATTCCATGCTAGAATTGTATTAAGCGGAAACTTTAATACTTGTGTGGTTTGTGAACAACACCGTGTCCCTAGTACGCCTCTATGGACTAGCTCATTGATTACTGATGGTTAAGGTTTCCTAACCATAGACATGAGTTGTCTATTAATAATGAGATCATATCATTGGGAGAATGATATGATGGACAGACCCAAACTAAGCGAAGCAATTAGATCGTGTCATCGTGTTCATCTTTGCGAAGCTTTTCTTATGTCAAATATTGTATTCCTTAGACCATGAGATAATACAACTCCCTAGTATCGGAAGAAAGCTTTGAGGTCATCAAACGTCATCCTATGAGAGGGTGATCATAAAGGTGTCTCTCAGGTGATCGGAAAGTACCTGTTGGGTTGTATGTATCGAGATGGGATTTGTCCCTCCCAAGTCGGAGAGATATACTTCGGGCCCACTCGATAATCGATATCAACACCGCTTGCAAGCATGTGGTTAAGGAGTTAATCACAAAGTGATATCGGATTACGGAACGAGTAAAGTACTTGCTGTGAACGAGATTGAACTAGGTATGACGGTACCGACGATCAAATCTCGGGCAAGTAAAATATCGCGCGACGAAGGGAATATATATGGGATTGATTGAATCCTGGCATCGTGGTGTAGGGTTTCGTAGCATGGAAACAAAAAAATTCTACCGCATACAAACAAACAAGCCAAGATCTATCTACTAGATTGTAGCAACGAGTCGATAGAATAACTCACCCTCGAAGATTCCAAAGTGTTTAACGAGAGCGGATTCTCGTGGGTGATGTAGTCGTACTCTTCCCGATCTCAAGATCGCGTAGATGATCCTTCCGGCGCTGCATTCTGGCAGCGCTCCCGTAGTCGGTCACACGTTCAAGATTGACGAAGACCTTCCTCTCCTTGTTCCAAAGAAATGGAGGTTTTATCACTCTCCTCGCGATTCCGGCAGCACAACGGCGTGGTACCGGAAGTAGAGGGGAGATCTCGCAGGGCTTCGCCTTAAGCCGGAGCGAGTATGGTGGACTATGAGAGAGCCCTCGACGATCTTGGGTTTAGACACGCCGAGGAGGGGGCTAGTCCGGCGGCTAGGGTTTGACCTAGGCAGCGGCGGCGAGTGCCCTAGGGCCGGCGGCGGCTATGGAGGCGGCGGTGGCTTGGGGCTAGGGTTTAGAGGTAGGGAACTTGTGTGTTAGGATGGGTGCCCTGCCCCTCCTCTTATAGGAGGGAGGAGCCGGCCAAGGGGATGGGAATCCCTCCCCAACTCGGATCCCAAGTGGGCCGGCGGTGGAGGAGGGACTCCTCCCCAACTCGGTTTCCACCTCCCTCTCCACTTCCCAAAATAGCCGTTTGACTTTAAAATTGGCGTTTGACTTTTTCAAACTAGGATTTGATTAAACCCTTTATTTTGTTCAGCGATGACACCTAGTACATGATGCAATCATACCAACTTGATATAACACATTCATGTACCCTTCCCCTTCGGAGTGCCGGACATTCCGGAACCTTCTAGAATATTCCCGATGAAAACACCGGAACCATTCCCTAACTCCGAAATAGGAATTTCCTTATATGAATCTTATTCTCCGGACCATTACGGATCTCCTCGTGATATCCCGAATCCCATCCGAGACTCCGAACAACATTCGGTCTTTTCTCATCATTCCATAACTACTCAAACAATGTCGAATCCTTAAGTGTGTCTACCTACGGTTCGTGAATTATGCGGACATGATCGAGACACTTCTCCGAACAATAACCAATAGAGGAAACTGGAAATTCATATGGCTCCCACATATTTCTACGATTAGTTTGCGATCGAATGAACCACTTACATACGATACCAATTTCCCTTTGTCTCACGATAGTTTACTTATCCGAGATTATGATCGTCGGTATCTCTGTATACCTAGTTCAACCTCGTTACCGATAAGTACTCTTTTCTCGTTCCCGTGATATGTGATCCCTTGTGAGCCAGTCACATGCTTGCAAGCTAATTGGATGACATTTCATCGAGAGGGCCCAGAGTATATCTATCTATCATATGGATGGACAAATCCCACTCTTGATCCATGTGTTTCAACCAATACCTTCCAAACACTCAATGCCACCTTTATAGCCACCCAGTTACGGTGTGGTGTTTGATGTCATCAAAGCATCCATCCGGTAAAGGTGATATGCATGATCTCATGGTCGAAGGAATTAGGTTACTATGTATCAGAAAGCATATAGCAATTGAACTATTAAAATGACTTGATCTTTATGCTACGCTTATATATAGGAGTATGTCCATCATATCATTCTCCTAACGATATGATCTTGTTGTTAATAACATCTCTATGTTCATGATAGGGAAACCACAATCATTTATTAACCAACAAGCTAGTGATGTATAGAGGCTTTACTAGGGACTTCAATTTAAGTTTACAAATCACACAAGTATTAATGTTTCCTTGTTAATACTATTATAGCATGAATGTAAACATTTATCATAAACACAAATATATAATAATAACTACATTTATTATTGCCTCTAGGGCATATCTCCAACAGTCTCCCACTTGCACTAGAGTCATCTAATCTAGATTACATGGTAATATACCGAACACCCATGGCAGTTTGGTGCTGGTCATGTTTTGCCCTCGGGAGAGGTTTAGTCAACGGATCCGCCACATTCAGATCTGTGTACTTTGCAAATCTTTATGTCCCCATCTTGGACATGTTCTCGAATAGCGTGAAAACGTAGCTTGATATGCTTGACTTCTTGTGTGACCTTGGTTCTTGCGCATTGGCTATGGCGCCCATGTTATCACAAAGAGATAGATATTGGGTCCAGCACTAGGAACCACACCCAACTCGTAATGAACTCTTTCATCCATATCGCTTCTTGTGAAGCCTCAAGCAGCCATGTATTCCGATTCAGTTGAAGATCTCGCCACAACGCTTTGCTTTGCACTCCTCCAATCACTGCACCATTCAAAATAAATACGTATCCATTGTGATTTAGAATCATCCGGATCGGTGTTCCAACTAGCATCGGTGTAACCATTAACAACGAGTGTTCATCACCTCCATAAGAAAGAACCATATCCTTAGTTCTTCTCAAGTACTTAAGGATGTTTTGATCATCCAATGATCCACTCGATCACTTTGATATCTGCTAGTTAAACTAACAAAGATATGCAATGTCGGGTCTAGTACATAGCATGGCATACATTAGAAATCCTATGGTCGAGGCATAGGAGTCTTACTCATCCTTTCTCTATCTTACGCCAATGTCGGACTTTGAGTTTTACTCAAGGTCGATTAGAAACATGGGCAAGAACCCTTTCTTGCTAACTTCCATTCCAAACCTCTTTAGAACTTTGTCCAAATATGTACTTTGTGACAATGATATTTGGCGTTTTGATCTATCTCTATAAATCTTTATGCCTAATATGTAAGCTGCTTCGCCAAGATCTTTCATTGAAAAACTATTATTCAAATATTCCTTGACACTATTTAGAAGGTCTACATCATTCCCAATCAACAATATGTCATCTACATATAGTATTAAGAATGCTATAGAGCTCCCACTCACTTTCTTGTAAATACAAGCTTCTCCATAAGTTTGTATAAAACCAAAACTTTTGATCACCTTATCAAAACGTTGATTCCAACTTCGGGATGCTTGCTTCAATCCATAGATGGACCGTTGAAGTTTTCATACTTTGGGTTGCATCATATATAACTCTTCATCAATGTCTCCATTGAGGAATGCTGTTTTGACATCCATCTGCCATATCTCATAATCATAATATGCAGCGATTGCTAACATAATCCTCACAGACTTTAGCTTCGCTACTGGTGAGAAAGTCTCATCGTAGTCAACTCCTTGAATTTGTTGAAACCCCTTTGCGACAAGTAGAGCTTTATAGACAGTAACATTACCATCAACATCTGTTTTCTTCTTGAAAATCCATTTGTTCTCGACAGCCTTTCGGCCATCCGGTAAGTCCACCAAAGTCCATACTTGGTTTTCGTTTCAGTCACTTGTTCTCCTTTCCTTCCAGTCACTTCTTTCGAGAGAAATTCCTTCTCTAGAAAGGATCCATTCTTGGCAACGAAGATTTTGCCTTCGGATCTATGATAGAAGGTATACCCAATAGTTTCCTTCGGGTATCCTATGAAGACGCATTTTTCCGCTTTGGGTTCAAGCTTGTCCGGTTGTAACTTCTTTACATAGGCTCCATAACCCCAAACTTTAAGGAACGACAATCTAGGTTTCTTCCCAAACCATAATTCATATGGTGTCGTTTCAACGGATTTAGATGGTGCCCTATTTAAAGTGAATGCGGTTGTTTCTAATGCATAACCCCAAAATGATAGCGGTAAATCTGTAAGTGACATCATATAACGAACCATATCTAAGAGAGTTCGATTACGACGTTCGGACACACCATTACGTTGTGGTGTTCCCGGCGGTGTCAATTGTGAAAGTATTCCGCATTTCTTCAAATGCTCGCCAAACTCGTAACTTAGATATTCACCTACACGATCAGAACATAGAAATTTAATCTTCTTGTTACGTTGATTCTCTACCTCACTTTGAAATTCCTTAAACTTCTCGAAAGTTTCAGACTTATGTTTCATGAAATAGATATACCCATATATACTCAAGTCATCCGTGAAGGTAAGAACATAACGATAACCACCGCGCGATGCTACACTCATTGGACCACACACATCGGTATGTATGATTTCCAATAAGCCTGTAGCTCGCTCTATCATACCAGAAAATGGAGTCTTAGTCACTTTACCCATCAGACATGCTTCGCATCTTTCAAGTGATTCAAAATCAAGTGATTCAAGAAGTCCATCGGAATGGAGTTTCTTCATACGCTTCACTCCAATGTGACGAAGACGACAGTGCCACATATAGGTCGAGTTATCGCTCGATTTCAAACGTTTAGCCTCAATGTTATTAATATGTGTATTTCCACTATCGAGATTCAATAAGAATAAACCATCTATCAAAGGTGCATGTGCATAAACATATTACTCATATAAATCGAACAACCATTATTCTCAAACTTAAACAAGTAACCGTCTCGCAATAAACAAGATCCCGATATAATGTTCATGCTTAACACAGGCACCAAATAACAATTATTTAAGTATAAAACTAATCCCGATGGTAGATGAAGGGGTAGCGTGCCGACCGTGATCACATCAACTTTTGATCCGTTTCCCACGCGCATCGTCACCTCGTTCTTCGCTAGCTTCCGTTTATTCTGCAGCACCTGTTTCGAGTTACAAATATGAGCAACCGAACCAGTATCAAATACCCAGGCACTACTACGAGTACTAGTGAGATACACATCAATAACATGTATATCGGATATACCTTTCTTCTTAATGTTGCCGTTCTTCAAATCCTCCAAGTACTTTGGGAAATTCCGCTTCCAGTGACTTTCTCCCTTGCAGTAAAAGCACTCAGTATCAGGCTTAGGTCCAGCCCTGGTCTTCTTCGTCGGTGCGGTAACTTTCTTACCACCCTTCTTGAAGTGTCCCTTTTGCTTAGACTTGCCTTTCTTGAATTTGGTGGTCTTATTGACCATCAACACTTGGTGCTCTTTCTTGATCTCCACTTCTGCATACTTCAACATAGCAAACAGTTCTGGCAACTGCTTGTTCATGTTTTGCATATTGTAGTTCATCACAAAGTTCTTATAACTTGGTGGTAGTGATTGGAGGACACAGTAAATCCCCAAAGCATTAGGAATCACTATACCCAAGCTTTGAAGTTTGTTTGCGTGCCCAGACATCTTAAGCACATGCTCACTAACGGAGCTGCCCTCTTCCATCTTGTAGTTAAAGAACTTTTCAGAAGCCTCATAGCTCTCAATTGTCGCATGAGTCTCAAAGATCAATTTGAGATCATGGACAATATCATGTGGGTCTGAATTCTCAAACCTTTTCTGAAGCTCCGATTCTAAACCATACAAGATAGCACACTGAACTGTGGAGTACTGAGTCTTCCGAGCGAGGTAAACATTCTTTACTTCATCGGTAGCATCAGCTGCAGGCGGGTCACCCAGCGGTGCATCCAACACATAGGTCAAATTACCAGCTGTGAGGACAATCCTCAAATTGAGGAACCAATCAGCGAAGTTGCTTCCATTGTTTTTCAACTTTTCTTTCTCTAGGAACGCATTAAAATTCATGGTAGGGGCTGCCATTGATCTACAACATATTTGCAATAGTTTAGACTAAGTTTATGACAAATTGAGTTCTAATTAATAGTTAAATTAATCTAGGTGAACTCCCACTCAAAACAATATCCCTCACATTGTTTTAGTGATCACACGAACCAAATCCACCACATCAACACCGATCATCACGAGAGTTGATGTAGTTTCAATGGCGAACAATCGACATGTTCATCATATCTACTATATTATTCATGCTTTACCTTTCGGTGATTCGTGTTCCGAGACCATGTCTGTACATGCTAGGCTCGTCAAGATCAAACCTTAGCTTCCGCATGAGCAAATCTGGCTTGCTCACGTTGTATACACTTGCGGAATCTAACACACCCGATCATCACGTGGTGCTTCGAAACAACAAGCTTTATCAACGGTGCTAACTAAGGGTGAACACTTTATGACTTGAAATTCATGTGCATGAGGGATCATCTTATAATGCTACTGTCGTCTACTAAGAAATACCAGATGCATAAAGGATTAACATCACATGCAATTCATAATATGTGATATGATATGGCCTTTTATTCTTTGTGCTTCCGATCTCCATCTTCAAGCACGAACATGATCTCCATCATCACCGGCATTGCATCAAGGTCAATGACGCTTCTTCATGGTTGTCGTCCACCGGCTTCAACTATTACAACTACTTTGAATAGACACGCGGGTCTTAACATAAATTAAAGACAACCATATGGCTCCTGCCGGTTGCCAACTTACAATAAGGAACATTGCATACATCAAATATAATCACTATCATGACCATATCACATCACTGCACACCCCTGCAAAACAAAGTTAGACGCCTCTACTTTCTTTGCATGTTTTACGTGGTTTGGGGCTTTCAATAAGTGTCGTTCTAACTTACGAACATGAACCACAACATTGATACTAGTATTGTTAATCACCCGTTGTAAATTGGATCGTAACTATGCTAGGAGAAAACAGCACCATAAAGCCACTTATGCAATACAAGTTGCATGTCAAGCGTGGAGCAAGTCTCATGAACGATGTCATGTAAGGTTAGCCCGGGCCGCTTCATCCCAACATCCCGCAAGATGCAAAGTACACAAGAAGCAATCGACAATAAAAGCATCAACGCCCACAACCATTGTGTTCTACTCGTGCAACAGATCTACATATAAACCTGGCTCTGATACCACTGTAGGGTTTCGTAGCATGGAAAACAAAAATTTTCTACCGCATACAAACAAACAATCCAAGATCTATCTACTAGATTGTAGCAACGAGTCGATAGAATAACTCACCCTCGAAGATTCCAAAGTGTTTAACGAGAGCGGATTCTCGTGGGTGATGTAGTCGTACTCTTCTCGATCTCAAGATCGCGTAGACGATCCTTCCCAGCTATTGCGTTAAGCGCTCCCCGCAATCGGTCACACGTTCCTCGGCGAAGACCTTCCTCTCCCTTGTTCCAAAGAGCGGAGGTTGTAGCACTCTCCTCGCGATTCCTAAAGACAACCGTGGTACCCAAGTAGAGGGGAGATCTCGCAGGGCTTCGCCTTAAGCCAGAGCGAGTATGGTGGACTATGATAGATCCCTCGACGATCTAGGGTTTAGACACGCCGAGGAGGGGGCTAGGACGGCGGCTAGGGTTTGACCTAGGCGGCGGTGAGTGCCCTAGGGCCGGCGGCGGCTATGGAGGCGGCGACGGCTTGGGGATAGGGTTTAGAGGTAGGGAACTTGTGTGTTAGGAGGGGTGCCCTGCCCCTCCTCTTATAGGAGGGAGGAGCCAGCCAAGGGGAGGGGAATCCCTCCCCAACTCGGATCCCAAGTGGGCCGGCGGTGGAGGAGGGACTCCTCCCCAACTCGGTTTCCACCTCCCTCTCCACTTCCCAAAATAGCCGTTTGACTTTAAAATTGGCGTTTGACTTTTTCAAACTAGGATTTGATTAAACCCTTTATTTTGTTCAGCGATGACACCTAGTACATGATGCAATCATACCAACTTGATATAAAACATTCATGTACCCTTCCCCTCCGGAGTGCCGGACATTCCGGAACCTTCTAGAATATTCCCGATGAAAACACCGGAACCATTCCCCAACTCCGAAATAGGACTTTCCTTATATTAATCTTATTCTCCGGACCATTCCGGATCTCCTCGTGATATCCCGAATCCCATCCGAGACTCCGAACAACATTCGGTCTTTTCTCATCATTCCATAACTACTCAAACAACGTCGAATCCTTAAGTGTGTCTCCCTACGGTTCGTGAATTATGCGGACATGATCGAGACACTTCTCCAAACAATAACCAATAGAGGAATATGGAAATTCATATGGCTCCCACATATTTATACGATTACTTTGCGATCTAATGAACCACTTACATACGATACCAATTTCCCTTTGTCTCACGATAGTTTACTTATCCGAGATTATGATCGTCGGTATCTCTGTATACATAGTTCAACCTCATTACCGATAAGTACTCTTTTCTCGTTCCCGTGATATGTGATCCCTTGTGAGCCAGTCACATGCTTGCAAGCTAATTGGATGACATTTCACCGAGAGGTCCCAGAGTATATCTATCCGTCATATGGATGGACAAATACCACTCTTGATCCATGTGTTTCAACCAATACTTTCCAAACACTCAATGCCACCTTTATAGCCACCCAGTTACGGTGTGGTGTTTGATGTCATCAAAGCATCCATCCGGTAAAGGTGATATGCATGATCTCATGGTCGAAGGAATTAGGTTACTATGTATCAGAAAGCATATAGCAATTGAACTATTAAAATGACTTGATCTTTATGCTACGCTTATCTATAGGAGTATGTCCATCATATCATTCTCCTAATGATATGATCTTGTTGTTAATAACATCTCAATGTTCATGGTAGGGAAACCACGATCATTTATTAACCAACAAGATAGTGATGTATAGAGGCTTTACTAGGGACTTCAATTTAAGTTTACAAATCACACAAGTATTAATGTTTCCTTGTTAATACTATTATAGCATGAATGTAATTTATCATAAACACAAAGATATAATAATAACTACATTTATTATTGCCTCTAGGGCATATCTCCAACACGTGGTTCATACGATATGATCATCGATGAATGTGTGGGAGTCAATATGGGTTTCCAGACCCCGTTGTTGATTATTGATATAAGATCATGTCTGCATATTCACGAACCCGAAGGGTCACACACTTAACGTGTCTCGACGCTAGGATATATTGGATAATTGGTTTATGAGTTTTTGTTCGGAGTCTCGGATGAGATCCAGGACGTCAGGAGAGGTTCCAGAATGGTCCGGAGAATAAGATTCAGATAAGGCAATGCAGTTTTTGGAGTTCGAAATTATTTCGGGTTAATCGGTATTGTATCGGAAGCTTCTAGAACCTTCCGGAGGGGGACCAACGTGGCCCCACCTGCCGGGAGGGGGCATGGGCCTATGAGGGAGTGCCCTGGCCGCATTGGGCCAGGGGCACAAGGCCCCATAGGGCCCAGCCGGCCAACCTTGGGCAAAACCCTAGGGGAGCTTCTAGAAGGGGGAAACTTGCCCCCCACTCTTCCCTCCTTGCCGCTGCCCTAGGGCTTGGGAGGGCAGGCTGGCCGCCCACCCCTCTATATAAAGAGGGATGGGGGCGCACCCTCCCCCCACACCTCCTCCTAAAGCCCTAGCCGCCCTGTTGCCCTCCTCTCTCTCCCTCCCGACTGCGTGTAGGCGAAGCCCTGCTGCAGAAACTCTCCACCACTTGCACCGCGCCGTCGCGTTGTAGATCCAATCCATATCTCCACCATACTTGCTGGACCGAGGAAGGAGGAGACGTCGAGGTGCCGCACGTGTGCATCTCTCGGAGACATCGCCACTTGCGGTGTTAGATCGGATCAGATCGCGAGGAGGAAAAGCGAGTACGACTACATCACCCACGTTCCGTCGAACGTTCCGCCGTGCGAATCTTCAAGGGTATGAAGATCTCATCTATTCCCCCTCGTTGTTTGCATCTCCTAGATTAGATCTTGGCTTTCCCATTCGCATCCGTAGAATTTTTTTGATTTACTATGCTGCTAAACCCTTCAGCTAGAACGGAGTTTCTGGATCTGAATCTTGGTTTCTGATGGTGGCGGCAGAGCGAAACTCTTTCTGGAAAACTATCGAACCCCCCTCGGTTTTTAGGTCAAGGGGAAACTTATAGGCGCAGAGGGAGGCTGATGGGGTGCCTGGGGTGGCTACACCCCTCCTAGGCGCGACCAGAGGTGGGCCCGCCTTTGGCAGGGGTGTGGGGCCCCCCAGGCCCCTTCTCCCTCTCGTACTCTGGCTCCGTGGATCTTCTAGTGAAATAATATTTTTGGCATATTTTCCGGGATTTTTCCTGATAGTTGATTTTCTGCACAAAAACTAGACACCAAGGTAATTCTGCTAAAAACAGCGTCAGTCCGTGTTAGTTGTATCCAAATCACACAAGTTTAGAGGAGAAACAATGGCAAAAGTGTTCGGGAAAGTAGATAAGTTTTGGACGTATCAACCACTATTGCCACCTCCGTCGCCTTGGTGTATTTCATCAGCAACGGATCAGAGGAGGTGAACTGAAGTGATACGGACAGAGATAGAAATTTCAGACACTTAGCTCCTCACCGCCGCAAGCCATTCCGACCCCCACACTTTGGTCAGTGCCTCCCCACGCCGTTCCGACCACCACACTTAGGTCCTCGACTCTGCACAAAGTTCGGACCGCCACACTTAGATCCACGCCACCGCACGCCATTCATACCGCCATGCTAAGATCCATGCCGTGGCACGCCGTTCGGACCACCACGCTTAGATCCATGCCACCTCTCGCTGTTCGGACCGCCAATCCACCGTACGTCGATAGGAGGGGAGGAAGATGTGGCTAGTATACGTGCGACAGGGAAAGGGAGGGAGAGACATCCAGCCCATCGAGCTCTCCTCTCCGTGAGGGCCCCTTCTCCGTATAGGGTAGATGCGCCTATTGAGAGAGAGAGACCTCCAACCCGTCGGATCATGGTGTATCCAATGGTGGTTGGCCAAGATCCATGTGGCATACATCTCGACCAATCAGAGCGTAGCCAAACTAAGCGCTAGTTGATGTGGCTGGTATACGTGCGATAGGGAAAGGGAGGGAGAGACATCCAACATGTCGGGCTCTCCTCTTCATACAAGGTAGGTGCACCCATCGGGAGAGAGAGACCTACATCCCACAACATCATGGTGTATCCAACGGTGGTTGGCCAAGATCCGTGTGACATACATCTCGACCAACCAGAGCGTAGCCAAATTGAAAGGATCGTATGGGCACCTAGAGCGGGTGAATAGGTGCTACTTCAATTTTTTCTCTTTTTAAAATTAGTGTTTGACACAAAAGGTAAATTCTCTGGATTATGCAACTATGGTGAATTTACCTATATGTCAATCTAGCACAACACTAATCAAGAACAAGATAAGTAAAGTGCGGTAAAGGATAGAAGTAACCAAAGTGGAGCACACAGAGACACAAGGATTTGTTTCCCGCAGTTCCTTCCTTTTGAGGGGAAGTACATCTGCGTCTGGAGAGAGTGTGGTATCAAACCACCAACGCAACGAAATGCCTCCCTTGTTCTCCGATGAACCTCACCCCAATGGGTTCGATTCACCTCTTCCACTATATCGGCAACCTTCGAGGTGGAAGCCGGCACCTTTACAACAAGTTCGAGGCACACATCCACAACTGAATTGGAGGCTCCCGAATACAAGCAAGCTGTCAAAAAATCAAAGACAAGCTTGTAAGAACCAAATCAAGAGCTAGGGTTTCCTAAGAAACACTAGAGCAGGGGGCCCTCAAGTGAATGAGGGGGAAATGAAGATCTCTCTTGGTGAAGCTATAGATCAAGGCCTCCTCCTTCGATTCTCCAAATATCAATGACTTTGTATGGTTGTATGAAGAGATCTTGGCGATTTGGTGGCTCAAATGGAGGTGGTGTTCTTGAGTGGGTCGAGCACCTTCCCAAGGTAGAAGAGGGGCCTTTTTATACCCCTAGTAGTAGATCTGCCCGTTGCAGCTCAACAGAACTGGTACTACAAGGTACGCGAGCGGTAGTACCGGAAACAACCGGTACTACCGGTCAGGTACCGGACGAGGTACCGAAACCTTATCATCTGAGAGACCAGGCTACAATCTCCTCAGGAGGTAGTACACAGGAAGAGCGGTGCTACCGCGAAGCGGTAGTACCGGACCTTAAGAGCGGTACTACCGGTCCGAGCTGATAGTGCCGCATCGAGGTACCGGGAGAGCCAGTAGGGGAGGAGAGGATCGTCAACCCTCACTGACTTGCCTGGTACCACCGAGCGGTACTACCGGTGGTGAGAGATAGTACCGGTTGGGATTTCTGGAACTACCGGACAGCACATGAGAGTGGGCAAGGGAAATACACCAATGTCTTGCACGTGTTCTTTTTGGGGTAAACGAATGTCTTTGTAAATAAAACCTATGGTACATTTAGCAAGTGATTAGTCTGATATGTGTGTTATCATCAAACATTAAAAACACTTAGGATAGGAAATGCACTTTCAATCTCCCCCTTTTTGGTGTTTGATGACAACACACCTTTGCATGATAATATTATGATAATGCTCACGGTTTGAAAAATAGAGACAGGACCCCCCTAGATGAGTAGGATCAAAACTCCCCCTCTATTTTACAAACCAAACAAGAGTGCAAAGACAATGATAACAACACTTGGAACTCATACCTTTACACAATAAAATGTGATGAGAGAAGTATTAACACTGGATAAAAACACCATCACATAAGATGAATCCATATGAGAATAGCCATAACACACATATGATGGATCCACAAGATAACCACATAGTCTCAACATACATAGCACCAATAGTTAGCACATAGAGTTCACACATAATATGAGGAAAATAGAGAAAATAAAGTTCACAAGCGACTAAAGATCAAAGCAAGAACGAGCTTGTGACTTTTCCCATGCAAATCTTGCAAGTCTAAGGTGCATCTTCTCCCCCTTTGGCATCAAGACACCAAAAAGGGATAAGAGCAAGACTAGCGTCCTGAAGCTCACTCCTCCTCATCATCATAGTCATCCTCATGGGTCGGTAGAGCACGGAACGAAGAAGTGGCATCATCCTCCCAGTAGCTATGCTTGGAGATCCATTGGTCTTCAGGAGTGATGTTGTTCTCATATCCCTTGGAGAAGGTCAAACCCTGGGCTTCCATCAACTCTTTCTGATGAGCACAAGCTTTCTTGGCATACACATGAGCTTCATACATGTGCTTTTGATTGTCAACCTGGAAGCAAAACACCTTCTTGAGCTTGTCTTCGATCCTCTTTGCCCATGAGGGCTAGTCATGCTTGCAACGAGAGACAACAAAATCTGCATCACGGCCACTATCCTCATCACCGGATCCCTCTTCAAGAGGGTTCCCGTCATCATCAACCTATCGACCATCCGCATTGCAAGGTTGAGGATTCTTCTTGATCAACAAAGATTTGTGACGGTGACCAACAAGGCGGCGAGTAGAAATATTCCTTGCAGTAGGGGGGCACTTGTTGTTGATAAGGGCCATGATGTATGGAGCAAAAGGATGCACCCTCCGAGTGTATGCAGCAATGACCATCTCATTCCAAATAAAATCCATCACACAAAGCGGGAGGCCGGACTCACGGTTGTTGTAAGTGTTGAACATGAGGTCCACCATATACCCATGCATCTCATCTTGGTTTCCTGCTCGGGGGGCAACGGTCTCACGGAAGATGCGTTTCAAGATATCATAGGTGGGGAGAAGACCCTTGATGTTACCAGGAATACTGTGGCCCCGGATGTAGAGTGGAGCAAGGATCTCCTTCTTCATGGGATGGCCATTAGTGTGACAGCGATAGCCAATAGGAGTGTCACGGCCATGGTCCTCATACCCAAGAATCTGCCCAAACTCAGCCAAAGTAGCTTCCTTTATAACACCCTGAGTCATCCAAGTGATAGTCCTTGCTTGATTCTTTGCAAAGTTGGCGGTGGCATAAAACTGAGAAGTGAGCATAGGGTCATAGTCTTGCTAGAACTCTATAAGGGGAAGCAAGCTAATATGAGAATATATCTCCTTAGCTTCACCAAAGTAGTCAAAATTCCCGTTCACATGACCCATATCAATCCACTTCTGAGGGACAAACAACTTATCACTGTTCATGATAACCTCATTGTACACACGCTCTTGGAAATCGGTGTAGAACAGACTATCCGCCCTAGCTTGGCTCCGAGCTGCAATGTATGGATTCACAGACCGCAAGGCATGGTATTCAAGCTCAGAAAGATCAGTCAGCAGCTTTGGCCCTGATGGCCCAGAACTTTGACTCTTGTTGTGAATCGAGGAGGGAGGTGGAGGAGCACTGCCATGACCAGCTGACTGCTTGGAGGCCCCTCCACAATGACCTCGAGTGGCCTTAAACTTCAAGTGGTTACTGGGCTAGGGCCTGATCTCATCTTTGGACTCTGACTCATAATCCTCAATCTCATGACGTGACTTGGAGCGCTTACGAGCACCCCTGGAACCACCTGCACCTGTGAAAGAAAGAGGGAGAACAACAAGGGGATAAGGGCACAAGAACCCGGAAAAAAGTTCCACAAAGAAGTCCAGGTTTTGAAGAAATTTTGTTGTCAGCTGGGCCCAGTAGTAACGGAAATCTGGAGCGGTAGTACCACAATTTTTTTACGATACTACCGGTTGGGCGGATACATGCGCACATCCGGTAGAACAAGACCACAAATTGGCAACAAAACTTCACAAAACGATGATTCCTTCGGGAAAGGAGTATTGTCTAGTAATATACACGCGGTATAACCCCAAATAAAGTGTTTTTGGCCATGAATCTAAGTGACCTAGATCAAATGGAGAAAAACAAGAAGTAGAAGAAGGGGCGGTTGTACCGGAGTCCATGGCGATGGAGAATGACGAGGAGCCCGTAGGGAGTCCAAATCTAGTGAGGATCTGGTGAAGGGAGGAGGAGGGGCTCCGATGGAGTTTTGAGCTCCGGTGGCGTTGGTTGAAGTGGAGAACGGGGGAAAATGAGGCACTGAGAGGTGCCTCCCCCCGCGTCATCCCCTTTATCAGAAATGCCGACTGGTAGCACCGGTCATTTGACCGGTAGTACCGGTGACCGGTAGTACCGCACCTGGGACAGTTTCCAGGCATCAACCTAGGAACTGGCCCTGTCTGGTAGTATCGCTTCCCATGCGGTAGTACTGATTTCACCAGAACCAGTAGCCAGGGACAAAAGAGAGGGTTCTTATGCAGAGTAGATGGGGTTGTATTGGGAGTAAGAATGGCTTAGGTTGAGAGTACCAAACTGATAGGGACACATGCACGCTAAATAGGGAAAATATAGCAAGAATCAAATGAGAGTGCATGTCTCTAAGGTTCACACCAAACAAAAAATGACAAACACGAGGAAACGCCAACCTCTCAAATGTGAGAGGGCGATGGCCTAGGCCACCATGTTTGAGTATACTCGGCTTGGCAGCACGAAGATATATCTTGGGTACATTACTGAAACTCATCATCGAAGCTCACATATCACAAAATGATATTAAGAGGAATGATTTTTATCACTTTGGGCATAATGGGGGGAGGGATAGTCCAATCAATTAGGGCCGCAATCCCCCTATATCCATGTCTGCACCTGAACCAAATAAGAGCCAAGATATATGAAGGGAATATGCCCTGAGAGGCAATAATAAAATTATTATCATGTATATTCCAAGTATATGATAGATGTTTATTTTGCATGCTATAATTGTATTAATACGAAAACGTTTATACATGTGTGTTTAATAAATAAATGGAAAGTTCCTAGTTATGCCTCTCTTATAAACTAGCTTGTTGATTAACAAGATGATCAAGGTTTCCTGATCATGGACATTGGATGTTGTTAATAACGAAGTCACAACATTATTGGAATGATGCGATGAACATTCATCCGAACATTACGATCAAAGTCATTGTGTTTATATTGCTATAACATCATACGAAGTAATCCCAATCCTTAGACCATGAGATCATGTGAATCACTAACACTAGAAGAGTATCTTGATAACATCAAACGTCACACTGTAACAGAGTGACTATAAAGATGGGTTTAGTGCTACGAAGGTGTTATGTTGAGGCTCATGGATCAAGAGTGGAATTTGTCCATCCCGATGACGGAGATATATACTCTAGGCCCTCTCGGTGATATTACATTAGTTAGCTTGCAATAAAGTGATTTGATCACTAGGATGTTATATCACGGGAACGAGAAAAGAGTACATGTCGGTAATGATATCAAACTAGGTATGGAGATACCGATGGTCGAATCTCGGACATGTAATATATCGCGAGATAAAAGGATTAAGATACTGGCATAAAAGGTTCTCACGATCACAAGAAGTCATCGTTGAATGTGTAGGAGACTCCAGCGTCGCCGCCGCTCATGGTAGAGAACGCCCCGGCACCGCCGCGGATCATGGTCGTGGAGGTCCCAACGACGCTGCTCGCGGTCGAGCAGGCCCCGACGCCGCTGCAGCCGCAGTGCAGACCCCAAATCTTGCCTCTATACATCAAGGACCTCGTCTTGTATATGATTCGCGGGTCCCCGTCGGGTCCCGGGTACCCGGCGGGTGGCGGGTATGGTGGCGATCTAGACCCGACGACGGGTTCGGGGGCGGGTCGCGGGGGCAGGGAGGAGGGTCGGGTGCGGGTATGCGGGGCCAAACTCGGCCCCGAACCCGGCGCGGGTGCCATCCGGAGTGGGAGTCAGTATGGATCTCCAGGTCCCGCTTATGATTATTGATCCGAGAGGGGTCTCGATCATGTCTGCATTATTCGCGAACCATAGGGTGAAACACTTAAGAGACACCGACACCATTTGGAACAAATAGTTTCTAGACGAAAATATTTTCAAAGCGCAGGAATTTATTTCACTAGACACCGGAATTGCTTCGGGTGAAATTGTTGAAATTGTTTTTGCATGTGAAATAGAATACTAGCAAGGGTTTTATGTGAATGTTTGTTAATTAATGTAATTGACAAAATTCTTAATAAATAAAAGGAGTTTTATTTAAAGAGATATTACATTAAATTTGGTGGAAATTTAATGGGATTTTTTAGTGGGATTTTGAGTGGAGAAACGAAGGGTCATTTTTGAGTGGGAGCTCCACCCACATAATGGAGGAAGGGGTGGGGGCAGCCCTCCCATGGCGCCGGCCACCCCTTGGGGTGCCCTCCTCCTCCTATAAAAGGACCCCCTCTCCCTCTCTCATACACACACCTCCTCATGAAGGATCTCTCTCCCTCTAGTTTATTCCCCATGGTCTCGGACTAGCGAGATACATGTCCCGGTGGCTTTTCGTTTGGAAAGAGTTGTTGCTTCTGCTGCATCGCTAGAGCGAGGAGGCGTAGGTTGCTCGGTGGCTTGAACGTGTGTGCGAGTAGGGATGCGCCGCTGATTTGTGGCACTAGGAATCCTTATCGATCTTGAGATCAGCAAGCGTTCGTCTACATCATCCACGAGTACAACCTCGTTAAACATTATCGGTCTACAAGGGTATGTTCTTTATGAGTGTATATCCACCCATTGCTTGTATCTAGTAGATAGATTTTGGTACTTAGTTGTTCCCATCGTAGGAATTTTTTGTTTTCTATGTTGTGAACCCTACAGTGGTATCAGAGACGGATCTATGCGTAGATGCTTTGCACGGGTAGTACACATATGAGTATGTGGGCGATGATGATCATTTTACTGCTTATTTTTTGTACTTTGGATATTGGTGGCATAGTGGGATGAAGCGGCTCAGACAAACTTTACATGTACTCGCACATGAGACCTGTTTCACGCTTGACATGCAACTAGTTTTGCATAAGTGGCTAACGGGTGTCTATCTCTCCTACTATAGTCAATATCTAATGTTGGGGATATGCTATATGGGTATCCTCATAGCATGTCTCCTATCTGGATACCCCGGGTGGCCCACAGTTGGTAGCATGGCCCATGGCCTGCTGGGCGGCCCAGTTAGATGGATCCAGAAGGGAGGCCCATACCGGATAAAGGAAGGCTATGGTTGGAGTCACCGACGTACCCGGAGCCTTGGAGTGCAAGATACACAAGACTAGTAATAGACGGTGTAGGACTCTGTGACCTGTCCGGCTAGGACTTTTCCCTGTAACCCTAGGACCTGGTGACTATATAAGTCGGGCCTATGGGAGCCTTTAGGGAACGATAACTTACAATCTCAGACAACCTCGCACAGCGAACCTATCTCTGTAACTCGGCGTATTGCCCTTATAGTGATTTATAGCAGGAGTAGGATTCTGCCACCATTGTGGGATCTGAACCTGGGTAAGCTGTGTTACCTCGTACCCGTCAACCGTCCGCCTTCCCCCACGTTTCTAAACACGCACTGTGAGGACCCCTCCATGGCGTACTCGTCGGCAATACCACGACAGTTGGCGCCCACCATGGGGCAAGAGGCGCTTCAAGCTCTTCAGCGGGCGAGGACCAAGATCTTCGCGGGAATCGGCAAAACCGTAGCCATCAGTCCCGTTCTCTTCTCCGGCAACATTCCGATCGTCCCTCCCGACGAGTTCTGGATCCCGGCAAAGACGAACCCTACGCGGTGTTCGATCGTTCCTATCGGAGACATCCACCGCTTCATTGGCAAAACCGACTCGGGCACTAGTTCCCTGGGAGTCGGAGGAACATCAAGGCCCGCACGGACCGCCTACGGGCAGGATACGTTCGAGGAAGGATCGATGTCGGATCTCTCTTCGGAGTTTGCCGGCAAAGATCGGAAAAATTCAAGGCCCACCCAAACCGCCTAGGCTTGACAGAGGGAGTGGTAGGGGCGATGGCAGGAGATGCATCGCGATGCAGCATGTCCTTGATGGTTCTAGAAGCCCCCAATTTGGAGGTCTTCTTGAGGCTGGTCGTGGCTTTCTTCCTTAAACGTGCAAAATGCATAAGTACAGGAGCAAGACAGATAAATAGACAATGTCGGAGGAAGAGAAGCTTACACAAGTGGGGGTGCTTTGGCAAAGGGGATCCCGGTAACTCTTCTCTTTTCCACCTCCAGGGCGGCGGTAGTCTTCTTGGAGACTCCACCCTCCGTCTTCTTCTTCTTGCCTCCGTCGACAGCGTCAGAGGTGGAGCTCTTCCGCTTTCGCGCCAACGAAGCATCATCGTCGGACACGACCGTGACTTCCTTTATCTTTGGATCATAGATTTGAGCAGCCATGCTGTCCTCATCTATGTTGCTAAGCTGTAAGGTGAAGAACCACCGTGTTAGACGAGATTACATTTGCAAGATGGAAGAACTGCAGTATATGTCGTACACGGAAAATAAATACCTACCTTTGGGCACTTGCCGTCTACGAACATGTCATAGGTGATGGTGAAGCCACGCTTCTTGTCCTTCACCTTGACGATGTCCTTAAGGCGGAGCTTGACGGAGTCATTCGAGAAGTTGTTCACGGAGATGCGGAGACTATCCCTTCTATCGCTGGTATACTCGTGCATGAGCTTCGCGCGGTGTTGCAGAGGTTGGATTCGCCTGATGAACCAGCACATGGCTAGGTCCAAGCCGGTCAAACTCGTCTCTACGAACCATTCTATCCGCCTTATGGCGCGGGAAGCATCGAGGTCGGAGGGAAGGGAGGCCTGGGATCTCCATGACGAGGCTTCAGCGGCGGATCCATCAACGAAGTCCGGGAACGTTACTTGTCGGCCAGCCAGAGGGATATCTGGGCCGTAGAATTACGTCTGTTGCCAATTTTTGCAGGACTCGTGGCCGACGATGTCGGGGAACCGCCGGCCAGGTCGGATCTTGAAGCTTATGGTGCCATAGTTCCTAAGTTCTTCCTTACTAGCTCCGGCTTCACATTTTACAATGAAGAAGTACACGAAGAGGTCTAGCCTAGGCTTTATCCCTAAGTAACCCTCGCAGAGCGCCGCGTAGTTGCTAAGCGCTAAGATACTGTTGGGAGAAAGATTCTGGGGTTGGACTCTATAGTGGTTTAAGACGAAGAGGAAGAAGTTGGAGATGGGCGGGGAGACGTCGCGTACCAGTTGGGATTTGAGGTACACCTTTTCTCCGGCTTGGGGAGAAGGTGTCACCTCACCGGCCGGTGCCGCCCCAGGCGAGCCCCTTCGTCGCAGGGAGGTAGCCCTCGGCGATCAGCTCTTGGATGTCACGGTCGGTGATATCTGAGCCGCGCCGGTCGCCCTTGTGTGAATCTAGCTCCTCCTCCAACGGCTCCAGCGCCGCCAGATTATGGTTGCCGCCGGTGGACTCAATCACCGCCGAGGCGGGGATGACCAAGCCCTCTGGAGGTACGAAAATGGAGCTTGCCGGCTTCGCCGCGGCTTCGCTCGACGTCGCCATGGAAGGGGAGGTGCTGTTGCTAGCCATGGAGAGAGGTTGGATGTGACTGGTGCGGATTGAGGCTAGCGTTTTTCGTGAGTTCGGCGCGGAGAGCTCGAGGAGGCACGCGCTGGAGGAAGAAGATTACGCGAGGAGAGAATGAGGTAAAAGGTAGAAATTCCACCACGGTTATTATTTATCATCTCCAGCGTTAAGATTCGTGCATCTTGATCGGACGGTTGCCGCGTAGACGACGTGTTTGCGAACGTGTGAAATTTCGCCACGTCTCCAACCGTCGCCGCCAACGGTTCGTATCGTTCGCGCGGAAAAATCGGACATGATTGCGTTCTCTGCATGTGTGAGTTACGAGGCGTCGCTGACCTAAGACTATGTCATCCTAGCTAACATAGGTAGATGAGCCGTCACATCGGAAGATCCCGGCATGGACGGATCCAGTCCGGCTACAGAAGAGTACGATGAAAGATTCAACATTTCTCTGACTTACGTGTTGAAGACGGAGAAAACCTTGCAGTGTTCTTTGGGAGGACTACAAGATATTGCTTGACGATTTGCCGACATCCATCTAGATGGAGCATTCCACACGAAGAGGCAAGACGGCGCAAGATCTCGGAGTTCTCCGGGGCTACTGTTGGGGATATGCTATATGGGTATCCTCATAGCATGTCTCCTATCCGGATAACCCGGATGGCCCACAGTTGGTAGCATGGCCCATGGCCTGCTGGGCGGCCCAGTTAGATGTATCCATAAGGGAGGCCCATGCCAGATAAAGGAAGGCTACGGTTGGAGTCACCGACGTACCTGGAGCCTTGGAGTGCAAGATACACAAGACTAGTAATAGACGGTGTATGACTCTGTGACCTGTCTGGCTAGGAATTTTTCCTGTAACCCTAGGACCTGGAGACTATATAAGTTGGGCCTATGGGAGCCTTTAGGGAACGATAACTTACAATCTTAGACAACCTCGCACAGCAAACCTATCTCTGTAATTTGGCGTATTGCCCTTATAGTGATTTATAGCAGGAGTAGGATTCCGCCACCGTTGTGGGATCTGAACCTGGGTAAGATGTGTTACCTCGTACCCGTCAACCGTCCGCCTCCCCCCACATCTATAAACACGCACTGTGAGGACCCCTCCATGACGTACTCGTCGGCAATACCACGACATCTAATTTACAACGAGTTGTTTGTAATTTGGTTATCCTCGTTGTGGTTCCATGTTCGTAGGTAATAACGGTTCTATCTTCGAAAGCCCTAAGCCAGATAAAACTTGCAATGGATAAATTAGAAACATCTAGTTTAGATTGTTGTTGGGCTAGTGTCATGATATGGTAATGTTGTAAGTAGATGTATAGCTGACGCTCTTACAACACACCTAACGTGTAAGTTTCATAGACCTTGGCCTTACACACAAAGGAATGATAAAGATCATACGACGATTCACATGATAGTGATCAAGTGCAAGAACCATATCATTTCACTTTTCACATATGATGTTTGTTGCATCTTATATTGCTTATTTGGCGTTTTATGTAGTAAGGTAATTATGAAAGTCCCGCATCATTTCAAATACGGTGCCTTATGAAATCTAAGGAATGTTCCTATCCCACTCAATTACTGGCAAGTCCTCACCATTGTACTTGGCTAAAACGAGACTGTCATTGTTCTCCTCGTTCTCTTCGTCATCAGCTGATGACTCCAAGTGCACAGATTGTTTGTAGCTAGTTTCGAAATAAAGATATCGATCCAACATGGAGCAGTAGGCAAAATACTAAAATGATTTTAACTAAAACTAAACGAAGTACTTAAGGAATAATTCTAAGTTGCAATAAAAGTAGAATTGTTTTTGGGTTTTTGGTTGAGTGAAACATTAAAGTAAAGTAAAGTAAAATAAAACTTAATGCAGAAAATAGTAATCGCATGCGTAAGAAAGATTCAAACTGCAATAGGGAAAGGCGTTCTCGATGAGTGGTGGATACACCACTAGCAATTTAGACTGGGCAAACAAGATCATTATAATGAATATTCTCATGATATGCATGTATGTGGGAGGAGCTCCATATATGGATGATTAGGCAGCAACTACTACTCACACCATTCTTCATAACCACAGCTGATAGATAAACAACAACAATCGTATTATCCCGCTATTAAGGAATTTCTCCCACAGCATGGACATGGCTTAATGAGTTCTCCTTGATTCCTCAAGTTAGTACGTAAAGGATGACAACGAATTTATAGTCACAGTAAGTGCTACCATCCCTCTGTCTACCAACAATTAATCCCCTTCATCGAGTCCCCGCAAGAGGCAAATATTAAAGATGTGGTGCACAACTCCCAACATCAAGATGAAGACAATTAACACATACATATAATGATGTATAACATAATAATCTCTATCTCATCTCAATCATATACTGGTTTATCCATCTCCCTAATAACTAATGATCTACTTAGACATGGAGGCGAACATCATCATGACAATGGTAATGGAAACGATTATCGATAAATAGTACTTGTATAAATCCAAAACTAGTGCAAGAATTACAATAAGATCTAGATCGGATGGATGGAGATGATGGTGGTGATGAAGATGCAGCCGTTGATGAAGATGCAGATCGATACCTTGGCCTCCCAGATCTGTTTAGGGCGAAGATGGATCCCTAGGGCAAGTTCCCCCTCCAGATCCCTTGCAGAGGTGAGATTTTCGGCGATTTCTTGGTGTTTTGTATGTCTTCTCTCCGATCCAATTGCACGGGGTGAAACTATTTGAGGAAGTGGTGTTGGAGCCAACTATACGGCAAGAACTCTACGGCCGGAAAAAGTTCTCCTGCTGTATAGTTGGTTATCAACTCTTCTATATCATCCAATTGCTTCGGGATTTCTTCTGGTGTTGTTAATACTTTCCAAATAAATGATTTACGTAATTTTTGGCTGTTTTTCACTCCAATATAACTGGTCCAAGGGTTGTGTATATCTGATCCATCATCTAATCTGATCCTGGTGAAAAAAACATAAAAAGTGCGTACGAACGCCGTAAAATGTCAAAATCCTACATCTACAATGAAAATAATAATCTAAAACATGATGCAAATATGCACTCATCATCAGTGTCATCAAATCTAGCACCATGGGCCATTTCCTCCGTATATTGATCCTCTAGTGCCTATTTACTGAATCTATCTACCAATTCAGGAAACATCAACTCATCCTCATCATCTAGTGGAGGCGCTCCCTCGTCAGGCTCTGCTTCGTCCTCTAAATCGGTCACACGAGCGATTTGGGTTACACTCGCAGTGCGAACAAATGGTACTGCTGTGGACCTATAAGGAGTGCGGAGGCACACACTATTAGCAGAGACAACGATAGACACATGATTTCGGACCACCTGATGATGCCTGACCACCAAATGATGATTTAACCCTCTTTCCCATGTGCTCAACTTTAGGTTGCACATGGAGACGAATTTTACCAAAACGTTCGGCAACATTCAAATAGAAAATCATTACCAGATCAGCTTCGCTAGTTAGTGGGACTAATCTTTGCTCGCTAATATTGAAATATTGCAATTTACTGAATCACCATTGCTCCAGGGGAATTTAGAATATACTTTATCTTTCAAATCTCTGAGAGTTATGGAGGTTGCAACCATCGCTGGGAAGTAAAATTCAGAGACATACTGTTCACAACCACAAATTACGCTAGTATCCAGTTTAACCGCCAGCCGAAATACCAGTGCTGGATCAATGCTATTCGAAAAGCAAGGCAGTTAGTTGATCACCAGCGATAAGATCAATCCATAAATGGAAACGATGCTTACCTAGATGGAATCCATGCGTTAGATCCCTCTGATTCCACCCAACCATCTCCGCGCTCGATGGGGAGGACCGGTACACCGGCCGATGTTTCATACTGTTCTGCAAAAGGGGTAGATCTAGCGGGGGCGAGGGCAAAGCCGGAGGTGGAGTTTAGGGGGAGGGGCACGGCTATGGGGAGGGGGCACGACGACGGGGCAACGGAAGGGCGGTGTGAGAGCTGTTCCAGGCTCAGGGGGAGTGAATGCTTTGGGTGAGCAAGAATGGTTGGTCCGACGTATATCCATGCGGCCCCATCCTTCACCACGTATGCAAGACCCGTCCCAACGCGGCCCCACCCTTCACCACATATGCAGGATCCGCTCCAACACGGCCCCACCCATTATCATGTAACGGTCGATGCCACATAATGTAACGCTAAATGCATGACCCTCCCTAATGTGGTCCCACCAGTCAGCATGTAATGGTTAAGCCTTTGACCTATCGGCATCCCTCCGTCCAAGCGCCTGCGAGGGTTTTAGAATAAAGAAAGCGAAAAGTGAGGAAAAGTTAAGAGGCTGGGGAAAACTGGGTACAGAACCGGGGGCACGAAAATAGAAATCCCAAAAAAACTGTAAAATAGAATAATATTCTTTGGGACGCGCATTTTTTCTCATTTTCCCCTTTTTCTACCTCCCGTCTCCTATCTCCTTCGCCAGAGCCAGCCGTCGACCGTCCTCCTCTCGTCGTCGCCACGATACCCCGCTGATGCGGCCCACCCGCCCGACCTCCCATGTGGTCGCCTACCAGCGTCGCCCGCCCGTCTCCGTCACAGTCATGCCTCCCGCGTGTGGCTGTGTTGTGCGTGGTCGTCCGGCTATGTGCCTGCGTAGCCTTCACGGCCTCTGCCCGCCGCCCACTGCCATCCCGCCACGGCCTCTGCCCGGTGCACTACCGTCCCGCGGGGCTGCTTCCCATCGGCCATGGGCACCTATTGCTTGCCTCCGCGGCTGCTGTCTAATACGCTCACCGGTGCGGCGTACGAGTTAGGTCCTGACACGACGCGCTCGAATCTTCAAACGGCGGTGAACAATTTTGCTTGAGCCGCACGAAATCGACGGCTGGAAGTTATGGCACGAACGGTGCCGTGGGCGGTGTTGGTGCAAATTCCGGCCAGTTTGTGTCGCTTATACCTTCCTCGAAACTTTAGAACTAAGGGTCGTAGGGTCGTGTTTAGAGTGCCCTTTAGAATTTTTACAGTTCCGCGGACTTCTAAATGGTCTATTCTGGCTAGGATTTGGCAATTCTAAGGAATCTGCTAGAGATATTCTTAGGCCTGCATGCACATAAGAAGGGGAAAGGTCTAGGGATAGGTCTAGGGATGGTTAAAGTTTTGGGCCATACTACGCGTCCCCCGGGGGATATTTTCCCAAAATCCCCCGGGTCCTCCTGTTGACACGTGTTCACCCAAATCTCGTTTTTGCTACACTCAGACCCGCTTTTGCTACATAATGCCCTGCTTTTGCTACAATGTAGCAGAAAATGGTTTGTCATAGAAAAAGAAAAACAGACTAACCTCGCCGGAGAGTTCGCCGAATACCTCGCCGGCGATCGTGTCGCAAAAAAAATACTAATGTAGCAAAACCGACTTCGCCGGAGATTCACCGGAAACTTTTGCCACAGACCTCGTTGAATACCGAGTAGCAAAAAAATTGCTCTTTTGTAGCAAAATCAGAAAACAGATGTAGCAAGATGATTATGCTAATGTAGCAAAAGTCTGACTTCGCCGGAGACATTGCCGGAGAAAAAGTTGTAGCAAAAAAATATGCTATTATAGCAGTGCCGCTCGCCGCATGTAGCAAAACCACAAGTCATATATAGCAGATCCGGTCGCCGTGTGTAGCAGTTTTTTTTAGCAAAACAGCAATTTCGTCGGAGACCTTATAGCGAGAAAAAACTTGCAACCGTAGATGGAGAAGCGGCGTTCATGGAGAAGCTTCATCAGCAGGGACGTGGCAAGGCCGGCTGGGTCAGGGCGTTGCAGGACCTGGACGAAAGGAACGCCAACAGTAGATGCACCGATGCCTCCCCGCCGCAGCACCACCGGCCACGAAGGTGAGCCCAAGGAGAGAGCTCGCCATGGTGGAGGCCGATGTGACTGGTGGCCGCGCGTGTAGCGGGCGGCGGGAATGGTGGCAGCGCGTGTAGCAACGCCTAGAACCGTCCGCCGTCCAAGGTAGCAAACTCCAACGTCGAAGGTAGCAATGCCTAGAACCGCCGACAGCATGTGGCCGACGCCCCCCAAGGTACCAACGCCTAGAACCGCCGGCAGCAGGTGGCCGACGACTTGCAACAGTGGGGTGTCCATGGCGGATGGCTTGTAGCAGATTTTTCCATCTCCTGTAGCAGCGTAGGCCGGACTTTGTAGCAAAAAAAAGAGCGTTTGTAGCCATGGAGACATCGACAACGGTGGTTAGTGCTTGCAGTACGTGGCGAGCTCCTTGCTGCGGGAGGCAGCAAACTTTTCGTGCTCTTTGCAGAAGGGGAGCAGCCCCCAGGCGGTAGAGTAGCAATGGGGTGGAGCAGGCCGACACAAGGGGCGCGTTGGTGGCTGAGGATTTCACCAGCCTGGCGGATGGAGAGAAGAGGAGAAGATAAGAAACATGAAAAGTGGAGAAGAAACGGGTGTACTAGTGCTTGTGGTGGGCCACCCCTTACTCGGCCGTTTCCGCGTTCCGGGACATGCGTCATGCCAGAGATGCGGAGGATCGCGTCCCCCGGGTGACGGGAATCATTTTCCTAAAGTTTTTTTAAGTAGGGCAACTCGGTTCCTTTGGTGGCCCGCGAGCAGAGGGATTCGCAAGATCTTCACAACGCAACCGAACGGTTGCTCTCAGCCCGCCGGGTTTGAGAAAGTTCAGGGCACCCTAAACATAGAAATTCGGTTCTTTCATTGGAAATTATATAGAGCTGGACTCGATCGGATGCCGATCCTAGCATTTTATCGGACTCCTCCTTTGCCACACGATTGAAATTCTGCCTAGCGTTGGATTGATAGCATGCAACATGCATCGGGGGTAGTTGGTTTCCTTGATTTGCTTCCTCATAATAACTACCTCCCAGAATCACGTCAAATCCCACCATTTGTGGGTACTGAATAGAGTATGTAGCATTGATGGTGGATAGAATGTATCATCCTCTAATTACATCTACTTCTAGAATTGTCATGTTAAGCACTATTCATTTTAGATTTTTTTAATGTACTATAAGATCGTAACACAGTAGTGTGCTTCCTAAGAATCAATTGTTGTTCCCCATGCTATATAAGTTTGCTTCCAATACAACTAAAACTTGATTCGATAAAAAAGAATATTTATAATATGACGATGTGTTATCCAAACATAAGACTATTTCCATCTGGAAACTTGTGTTTTGTAGCGACTAGTTTGCTTCCGATATACCACAAGATTGCTTCCATTGACAAGATAATTGCTTGAAACAAAATAGAAATGTATTACCATTAAAATAAAAATATATATATTCGCTTGTATAGATTACATATATGTTTCTAATTACATATGGATTTGCTTCAAAATTATTGGAAATCTTCTTCCAAAGAAATGGACATTTTTTCATCAACCACAAGCATGTACGACAAGGGAGTCCTTCCGAAGAACTGGATGTCTGCTTCCACCAATTGAAGAAAAATCGAAATGTATCGCCATCAAAAATAAAATTGATTGCTTGCAATGTACAACAAGATTGTTTCCATCGATTAGATAAGTGCTTGAAACAAAATATAAATGTTTTGCTAAAAAAGACAAAAAAATACACATTCACTTGTAGCGATTACATATATGCTTATAGTTACATATTGATTTGCTTCCAACTTATTGGTAATCTGCTTCCAAAGAAATGGACATTTTGTTTCATCAACCACAAGCATGTACCAAAGTTTGAAGCAATGCGAGACTGCTTCTGAGAATTGGGTGGTTGCTTCGGAAGGAATGCAAGTCTGCTTCCACAAAGTTTGAAGCAAGATGCTGCCAAAATATTTAGTAGTAGACATTTGAGCCTCCTTCACGGTGGCAAAAGGGACATACTGAAAAAAGAAGAATTTCAGAAACACGTTAGATGGCATGAACGTCCTAGTTTGCATAGTTTTTACAAATGAAAAGTCAAGTATGCAACAGGTATGTGCCATCCCCAATAAAAAGAGCATATATATATATATATATATATATATATATATATATATATATATATATATATATATATATATATATAGAAACCCTATTTAGCACCCAGGGTGCATAAAAGTTATTTTGCACCCAACATAATTTTACGCTGTTAGACTAAAAAATTATGTTTTGTATACGAATAATTATGTTCATATAATCACCACAACCAAAAAAATTGACACAAAAATAATTTTTTTGAGTCATTATAGTGTAAAAAACACCAAAAATATGTCTTTTACGTCGAATGTTTTTACGATATGTAAACAGAAAAAATTATGTCATTTTTAAATTTTATTATGTTCTTCTCAACTTACGAAGTAATACAAAATTTACGTGACGTAAAAATAATATACGGTTCTAAAGATAGAGGATGGGTGTAGAATAACTATTCTACACTCTGGGTGTCAAATAGCGCCACCCTATATATATATATATATATATATATATATATATATATATAGGTAAAATGACTGGTGCACCTTGGTGCCCAGACACCGTACATAATATACGTATGTTTTGCTATATATATATATGTGTGTGGGGGGGGGGGGTGGGGGCACTAGTGGAAACGCGGGCTTTTGTTGATCCCGAAAATGGGCTTTAACACCGGTTCTTCTACGAACCGGTGTTAAAGGGGGGGCCGTACCAGCGTGGCCTCTGCGGCATTAAAGGAGCCCCCCCTTTAACACCGGTTCGTGCCACGAACTGGTGTTAAAGGTCCCTCCACCCAGTGGTTACAAGACTCTTTAACACCGGGTTAACCGGTGTTAAAGTGGGGCTATATAAGACACCACCCCAGCCCACACACACCCACTCTTCCATTTTTTCACATTTTGGAGCCTAGCAAGAGGGTGTGAAGAGTGCTAGTTTGTGTTTTTTCATATGCACTAGAGGTGTTCGGTGAAATGCCCGAGAGCTCAAAATAAGCTTTCTTGTTGCTCTTTCCGTCTTGCCGAGGCTCGGCAACTATAGTTTCATGTGTCATTGATGTACTATATATATAAATGGTCATCTCCCTATTATTTTTGATATATACTACATATTAATGCAGATGAATCGGCAATGGATGTACGGTGACTTCCGCCAGTACATTACGGGCCTCCAAAATTTCATCGTTGTGGCTAATGCAAACCGTGGTCACAATGGTTTTATGTGTTGTCCGTGTGTTCACCGTCGAACAAGAAAGACTACTCAAATACCGAACCATTCACGCCCACCGCTTCGATCTGGTTTCATGCCCGCTATAATTGTTGGACCAAGCACGGAGAAAAAGGGGTTGTGATGGAAGACAACGAAGAAGAAGAGGATGATGAAAACTATCATAATATGTATCCCGAATATGATGATACCGCAACGGGGTAGATAATGAAGATCAAGAGGGAGATGGGCCGCTGATGACGATCTTGGTCGGGCCATTCTTGATGCAAAGGAAGAATGTGAACAGGAGAAGGAGAAGCTGGAGCAGATGTTAAAGGATCACAAAACATTGTTGTATCCAACTTGCGAAGATGGCCACAAAAGCTAGGTGCCACACGGATTTGCTGCAATGGAAGGCGGAGAATGGTGTGACCGACAAGATTTTCAAAGTTGTTGGTAAAATGAAGAATCTTCTTCCAAGAAATAATGAGTTGCCCGACAAGACATACCAAGCAAAGAAGGTTGTCGCCCTCTAGGATTAGACGTGCGTAAGATACATGCCGCATTAATGATCGCATCCTCTACCGCGGTGAGAAGTACGAGAATTTGGATGCATGCCCGGTATGCACCGTGCTGCAGTATAAGATCGAGACAGACGATCCTGGCGATGTTGAGGGCGAGGCCCCTAGGAAGAAGGTTCCCAAGGTTATGTGGTATGCTCCTATAATACCACGGTTAAACGCTCTTCGTAAATAAAGAGCATGCCAAGTTGTTGCGATGGCACATTGAAGACCGTAAGAAAGACGCGATGTTGAGACACCACGATGGGTCACAGTGGAGAAAAGTCGAGCGAGAGTACCCGGACTTTGCACGTGACGCAAGGAACTTAAGGTTTGGTCTAAGTAATCGGCATGAATCCTTTTGGTGAGCAGAGCTGCAACACAGCACTGCCTGTGACCCTATGTATCTATAACCTTCCTCCTTGGTTGTGTATGAAGAGGAAGTTCATTATGATGCCGATGCTCATCCAAGGCGCCAGAGGAGACTGAAAGTAGCAGTGTGAGGCACCCCACAAAAGTTCCCATGCTCGGAGAGCAGAAAACCAATCATGCGCCCGCCCAAATGTTTGACAACGGACGCTCCTCCGTAGATGATTACGAGGCGAGCTACAAAGAAAGGCCAATGAGATGGGGATGACTTACATTGCATACTTGAACATCATGGGAGACAACTTGCCCAAATGCGATGTCAACCCCATACAGCCATGGAAGTATGGGAAGAATCTAGTCAAGAAAGAGGAGCTCAAAATCTACCAACAAAGATGCGAAAATTGCACAAGTGGTACCTTCATTTCTGCAAGACGAGAAAAGAAGAATGGATCACACGCATATAAGAGATGAGATTTTCTTGTGCGAGACGCGATCGACTTCAACATTCAAGACTTGCATTTTCTATTCAATCGAAGGAACTCGACAAAGCTGCCATCGCCCTTTATTGTGTGTAAGTACTATTTCTGTTTTTATCTCAACTCATTCACTTCATTAATTGCATGTATATATATATGCTCACCATATATGTATATACTATTATGCAGGAAAAAGGTTATGGAATGCGTGAAAGGAGGCCCTTTTGACATTGGGTTCGTTGACCCAAATAGAGTTCATGAAGAAGTGGTAAGAGAAAAACCGGGCAAGTAAGATTACTTGCTAAAGTCTTTATCGAGACAACAAACCAAAAGTGAAATACTATTGCCTTACAACTTCGTGAGTCGTTACCCTCTCTCTTGTACACATTCTTTGGCTTACTCGATGTTAAGTGTAATCGATGATGAGTTATGCGTCGCGAGTTCCACTTTATTCGCTAGTCATTCAACCCGACTCGTGAAAAGTCCTTGTCATGGACTCGTTACGAAAAGAAAAGAGCTATGGGCAAACTTTAGAGAGATGCTCCGAGGTAATTTCAATCATATTATCGCACTAGATCGGCAACTTTCGTGACAATAAGTAATTAATTACTCTTTATCCATTTTCTTTGTCGGACAGGGTTTGGAAAATGTTCACGGGGGGCCGTGGGTGAATGGTCAGAAGAACTAAAATTTGTAGACCAAAATGTAAGTAATACTAGCTAGCTTCCAATTCCATTATATCATGCTTTATTGATTATTATTTTGATTGAACTCTCTATTCTCGTAAAGTGCGCGCATCAGGTACACGGCAATAACTTATGTGGGTACTATGTTTGCGAATTCATTCACAACACGATATGTGCGACGAGCCAAGCCACACTAGAACAACTTAGAGTAAGTAAACAAAGTCCACAACATTATTTTATTACCATCAATTGTGTTGAGTTTTATTCTTATATATATATTGACGGCCCATTCTTCATATATATTCAGATCAAACGGATGCGGGACCAACTCCTACCATTTGAACGCATACGAGCCATTCAAGAGGAATTGGCGGGGTTCATACTTGATGAGGTCGTCACGCCTGGCGGAGAACTCTTTAGATATCCACCTCGGCGATGTAGATGTATGTGCCGATGTATGTGCCGATGGCGATATGTGCCGATGGCGATGTTTGTGTATAATAATAGTTGCTTAATTATTCATGTACTCGTATGTACCGATGACGATTTATAAGTATACGGCTCGATCGATTTCTCCTCCAGAAATACGCCCGAGCAGGCGGGCAGTACGCGCGGCAGATTTAGGCTTTCTGCGCGGCGGCAGCTAAATCTGCCAGAAGAACCTTTAACACCGGTTCGGTCTGAACCGGTGTTAAAGAGGCTGAGGCTCGGCAGCCCGTCGCCACCTTTAACACCGGTTCGTATAGGAACCGGTGTTAAAAACTCTCACTGAACCCTCAACAGCGGTTGTGGAACCGCTGTTAGAGGGTCCTCCAAACCGGTGTTAGAGGGGTACGTGTGCACTAGTGGGGGGATAACAGGCATCATTTGGAACACAAATGAGAGATATAGGAAGTATGTAGCAATTTAAAAAAACTGTTAAAAAGTAGAAACAAATACATACTTAGGAAGCTCACTGCAATGAATCTTACTTAGGTAGCATCTGTAGGATATATAAGAAGCATGAATTCAAACTTACGAAGCATGGTTGTAGTGCCAATCAGTCTAGCGTAGGAGCACATAATGCATGTATATATATGAACCACCGGAGGAGTACATAATGCATGTATATATATGAACCATCGGATCTTTGTAGCAATTAAATATTTAATCAAGACAGTTGAAAAATCGGGTGGGAGCATAGAAATCTGTAAACGAAAATTACCATGCTTGTGCAAAGATGTAGGTGAAATTTGTGACCAAACAATTAGAGGGATTTTCCTGAGCGGTTCAGAAGAACAAAGTATATTTTAAGTAAACATACACTCTAGCAGTAGCATCTTGTACTATCATATTACGATCTAATACTACCATTGGGTCAAGTGCTATGGTTGTAGGCTTGTAATTAATTAAAATATAAAAAAATGAAATATAGGAAAAACTAGGAACACGAGCCTGATTAGTGGAGCCTGTTGCACCTGCTGTCGTGGGTGCCCATATGTGCTCGGGCAAGAGGCGAGCTGCCTCAACCATGTTTCCTTCGGTGCCTAGTGATGGGTTGGCAGACGTGCCGGTGGAGGAAGCAGTGAGTGTGACAGCCGGCTATTGCGGTGGCGCCATGGAACCAGGTGGAGACAGAGGTATCGGCCTTGGAGCATGCAGCATGGCGGAGAGAGCAGATCTACAATGATGGAAGAGCCGTCGGGTGACCGGGATCTATCTCGGGGAGGTGTTATAGGAGGCAGACGGGAAATCAGTATCCGTCCATAAATTCCACAAACGCATATGTAGTTAATGAAAAAAAATGAGACACGTAAAGGCCTCGACGGAGACCAGATGGACGACGAGGGATCGGTCCGATGATTTCTTTTCCATCGGACTACGATCTATAGTGTTTACCTAAAAGGGCATAATGCAAGTTTGGTTGCTTAAATCTTCTGTTCTAACCGTATCCATAGAAGAGAATTCGAAGAAACAAAAAAATTCCCGATTCTTGCCAAAATCATTTGATCTAGAGAAATAAGTACTCCCTTTATTTTAAAATATAAGACGTTTTAGTTTGTGAAGCAAATGTATCTAGACTTCTTTTATGTAGGTTCACTTAGGTTTGGAGTGAATCTATACGCTAAAAGAATTCTAGATATATTTTCTTCACAAACCTAAAACATCTTACATTTTAAAACGAGAGAGTATTTATCATAAATATTATATCTTTCGCAATCTAAAGTAAAAGGTCTCTCTAGTCTACGGTCTACGCCTCAATTGGTTCAGAAAATCTAGTTCCTTACTTAACATTATAAATTTATTCATATAGATTGAGGATACCCAACTGACGTGAACGGGTACTAAGCGGAGACATGGCGACTGCGGCGACGACAAAAAGAACCTATCTAGGGTTTCATTTTCCTCGACAGTGACGTTGTCGGTCCGTTTTGTCTCTGGTGTCCTTGTGATCTTGGAGGTGTGGCTGAGCACGACCCTTCTACGATGGCAGGAATTTCCTTTTTAAAACTGTTTTCTCGTCTCTCTGTCAATATGGTGAGACGACAACTACATACTAAAATCAGAACAATGTCATTCCCGTCCTATCCTCGCTCGAGTGGTGCGTTTAGCTAGTGGAGGACGTGTGGAGTCGTGTGTCCGGCGAATCTCATGAAATTCAATCCGTCTTGGTGTTCGCTTGTTTGATTTTTAGTCAGTCTATTCCGATTAACAACTTTCATCATCGGCGATGGTTACTGCTCTGGTGCGCTGATCCTTTGCGATATTAGTACGCCGACTTTTCCTCTGTCTACTACAAGAAGATCTACCACGATAAACTTTGTCCGAGAGGCGAGGAAGACGATGTGTCTTCGGCTCGTGCTAGTTTTTATAGTCGTAGCTAGATGGTCCATGAACCTATTTATAATTTTTACATTTTGTCTTTTTCCTGTTGCTGATTTTTAATAGATCGGTGGAATTCGGGAGATAGAACTAAAAAGTATTCATCGTGTCGTGTTGTGTACTTTGTTGGTGTATTTTCGCGTCCGACTTTGCAAATATGTCGGTGCATAGATCTAGGAAAATTTGTTCTCAAAATATTTTTGCAGATTTTTTTGCGAGGAGTGTAATGATTTTTTTCCTATAATGAAAAGCAAGCATTTGTTCTTATTTTATAAAATGCTTAATACAACTTGAGTCTCAACGGTTTTGGACGTCGACGGAGAGATGTGGCTAAAATGGAGCAGAGAATTTCGACTTTTTATTGGAAAAAGAGAAACACATGAAAATAAGAAAAATGAATTTTGCAAAACAAAAACAGAAATATTTTTATTGGCAGAAACAAAAACAAAAATAGAACCACGATTTGAGACAGGAAAACGGAATTATGTTTCCGGCTAATGTGGAATTTCTGTTTTTGAATCTATGGATGACCAAATCCAACCGGCACATTGCATGATCTTCTCAAGCCAAACTTCTAAATCAACTCGTCTTTAAACTGGTGACCAGATAATCCTTTCCTGCATTCGAGGGTGCTTCCCCGCTTTAATCCTTCCCTTATTCTTTGTGAACCGAGCACCGTGCTAGAATTAGTGAGCAATTTTGTTTGTTTGAGCGTGTCGGGACGCCATCCTTCGTCGTCGATGTTTATCGGAAGCTTTCAAACAAGCATCATATGCGAGTCCTCTGGGGGTCGAGTCCGAGCCCGTACCTACCCCTCGCAGCTTCTGCTTCGCCACCTCCCACTCCTAGAAACCCTTATCGACTCCGCTTGCCGCCGTGCTCTCCACCCACTGCGAGAATCCTTGATTTCAGATCTGAGTTTCAACAGCGGTTGGCCCTGGCGTTCGATGGAGATGGTGGAGGGGATGGTGGGAGAGGTCAATGGATGGGAGGAGAAAAGGAGGGGGAACGGGAGGAACCTGCGTTCAGTCAGAGGGGGTTTGCAAGCGGTTTGGGGTTCTCACCGGAGTCGTTCGCGACGAAATCAGGTGGGAGCCCAGTTGATTCAGAGTCAATCGGGTGCTTCAACCTCCGTATCGGGTCCTTCGACCCGTTCATCGTTAAAGCCTACCAAGCTCTTGGCGATGCCGAGGTCTCGGGACAAGCCTCTCGGTCCGTGGAGAAGGAAGCACAGGAGCATGACCGTGTCAGAGCTTCTGAAGATCACCGAATCAAAGTCGTACAGTGTGGAGAAGACTCCACTGAAGAAGGTGGCCAGGAGAAGGGGGAGGCCGCAGAGAGCAGGCTCTCCGCTCTCGCACTTTGTGCAGGATCGCCGCCGCGAAATGCTGAGAGATTTGGGGTCTGTGGAGGTTGTTCCGAAGCTCTCAAGGAAGGAATACGCTACTGCGATTGCTCTGATCGATCTGAACCAGCAGGCGACGCTGTTCGATTTGGTCCTCGAAGCTCTGAACAAGGGTCTAATTCCTTGCAGCAGTGTTGTTCATCCGGCGGGAGTTCAGTTCAGTTTTTCCACGGAGGAATAAGACAAGGTGGAAGACGATTTCGATTGTTGAGGGGCCCATTGGTCAGTGGGGCTAAGGAGGTTGTGGTGGTTGGGGAGATGGGGAAAGTACTAATGGCTTTTTCTCTCAGCTATGGATGCATGGAGATCCACGCTCACACCTGCGTCCATCCCCACCACTGAAACCCCAGTTGGTTCTGCACAGTAGTATAAAACTTGGTTCCTCGAGGCCTAGGGTTCGTATTCCTCTCCTCGTAGTGGCGGCGCAAAGGGAGCAAACTGCTGGTCTTTAGTGTTTGTTGAGTTTCCTGTGGATTCAGTTGGTGGTGTTGTAGAGGGAGTCATGGGTGATCGAGGCAGAGGAGGTAAGGGTAGGGGCAGAGGTTTCTCCAATGGTCAGGATCAGTGTCAACAACAACAACAACAGGCCCAACCTCAACAGCAGATGCAGCCACAACAACAGGGGAATCAGCATGGTCCTTTTGAGTTTGATCATTTCAACCCTCAGTTCTTTGCTGGTCAGACCCCTTTTGGTTTTGCAACTGGAGGTATGATTCCACCCTGGGGGTTCAATGGCCCTTATCCTCCTTTTCAGCAGCATCCTCAGTTTGGTGGTGGTTCCAATCAGTGGTTAGCATCAAACAGTAACCCCCAACAGCAGTAGGAACAACAGGTCCAGGTTGTGGAACAGGAGGATAAGGTGAAGATTGCTCAGAAAAACAAGAAGAAGCGGAGTAGTGTGGTGGCTAGGGATGTCAGGGGTCAACTGGTTCAGGGGGACAGATGACCTATGTGAATGCCATTTGCCTTTGCTGTGGGGAACCTGGCCACCTACAGGTGAATTGTGAGAAGAAACCCATGTGTTTCATTTGCAAAGGCTTTGGTCATCTTGTGGATAAGTGCCCTGTTAGGAAAAGACCTCATCAGTTAGCTAGATATATTGGGAGTGGTGCTCCAGGGCTTGGCTTTTATCATATTGAGATTCCTGAGGTGACTGCTCATCCTTTTGCAACATCAAAAAATTGTGGAGTAGTCTTGGTAGAAGAAGGTTCTCTATCAGCTGAGGAGCTTGCTGTGGAATTCTCAAAAATCTACAAGACAAATTGGCCTTGGCAGATTAGGGAGCTAGGGGCTGACAATAACTTCCTGGTGAAATTCCCACCTCATATTGTGGTGGAACAGGTGATTGGTTACCCAAAATTTGGTGTATCCAAACCAGGTGTCTGGGTCAAGGTTGAGGCTTGGTCTGATGATCCTGAGCCTGTGGAATCTCTCAAAAAGGTGTGGGTTGTCATAACTGGGTTGCAAACTAAGTGGTGTGAATGGAACACTCTTGACCAAGCTGTCTCTGCTTGTGGAATCCTGGAGGATGTTGACTGGTTGTCAATCTTTAAGGATAATGCAAAAGAAGTGAGAGTCTTGATCAAATGTAGGGATCCTTCCAAATTGCCAATAGGGAGATTGTTTGAGTTCAATAATCACTTATTCCAGCTGAGTTTTGCCCTTGATGTCACCTCCCCCCCCTTTGGATGAGGAGGATGATTTACTCTTAGATGAATTAAATGAACATAGGAAAGGTAATGGGGATAACTTGTCAGGAGGCAATGGAGGAGGTTCTGTGAGAGATCCTAGTAGTAATAGGGCCCTTGGTGCTAATCAGGCTCAAGACAGTAGAGATGGGGCTAAAGCTAGTGGGACTGGTCCTTCTAGAGTCAGAATGGTGGATGATGCTTGCTCTGCTGCTACTGTGTTCAAGCTGCTCCTTCAAAAAGGTCTGATAGATGCTGAGTGCATTAATTTGCCTAAGAGAAGTTTAGTTGGTGACTCTGCTATGGGTGAGGCACATAATTTCTAGGCTGCTAAGCAGGAAGAAAATATGAGTTATGGGGATAAGATGGAAGTGTCTGTTACTGACCAGATTGCTGCTCTTCCTGATGATATTTTGCTAGTTTTTGCTAGTGCTCAGTCAAAAACAGAAGAGGTGGAGAACAATAACAAAAGAAACAGAAAGTCTGGGGGGCCTATTCAAGCTGTCAGACAGAGTGCAAGGGTGCATAGCTCTAGGAACATGCTAGAGAAGGCCATGGATCTAAAGAAGCTGACTAATTTGGATGCTCCTAAAACTATGAAAGGTATAATGAAGACAAACCCTTTTGATGTTCTTTCTGTTTCTGATATAGAATTAGTATCTAATGATATAGGTGTTAAATTTCCTTTAGATGAGCTAGTTGTTAGTAGTAGCACTTCTTCCTTTTCCTTGCATAATGATGAGGATTTGGAAGAAGTTGCCGATGGTTGGATAGAAGTAGTTAATAGATCTCGGGGCAAGCACCCTAGGAAGAAAAGATTATGATATGTGCTTTCTGGAATTGCAGGAGCATTTCTGCTCCTGGTAGACAAAAGTTTATAGAAGATAACATCTTTCCTCTTAAAGTAGACTATATTGGTTTTCAGGAGACTAAGAAAGATAAGTTTAGTAATACTTTCTTGAGGAATTTGTTAGGAAACAGAAACTTTGTTTGGAACTTCCTGCCCTCTGTTGGGACTGCAGGAGGCATCCTTGTTGGTGTTAATCTAGATTTATTTGATGTAGTGTCTTGGGACATTAGGTCTTTCTCTGTTAGTGTTGTTCTTCATAATAAGATTTCTGGTGTCACTTTTAGGATTACTACTGTTTATGGATCTGCTTATGAGGAGAGAAAAGAGGAGTTTATTTTAGAACTGCATGAACTCTTCCTTAATTGGGATGGTTTGGCTCTGATAGGAGGGGATTTTAATTTAGTTAGGTCCTCTGCAGATAAGAGCAATGGTAATGTAGACTATAGATGGATAGACAAATTTAATGCCTGGGTTGAACTCTGGGCTTTAATGGAGATTGGTCTCTCTGGAAGATCCTTTACTTGGGGAAACAATCAGGAGGATTTGATCATGAGTAGGATTGATAGGATTTTTTGTTCCACCAGTTTTGATGCTATTTTTCCTTTAGCTAGTGCTAGGGATTTACCTAGAATTGGTAGTGACCACACCCCCATTATCTGGGATTTTGGGGAGGGTCAATTAATTAGAAATAGGAGATTTAGATTTGAAAAATGGTGGATTAGTAGACTAGATTTTAAAAACATTGTGCTCAAAGCCTGGTCTCTTAAAGTGGATAGTAATAATATTCTGGATAGCTGGCAAAGTAAGGTTAGATTATTTAGGAAACTTGCTAAGGGATGGAATATTAATCTTGAGGCTGCTCTCAGGAGAGATAGGAAATCTCTTATGGAGGAGTATGATGCTTTAGATATTAAAGCTGAAACTTGCATTCTTTCTGATGTAGAGAGAGAGAGACTAGATTTTATTCTTAGAGAGCTAAATTCTTATTGGGTTTTGGAAGAGATTAAAGCCAGACAGAGATCTAGAGACAGAAACATTTTATAGGGGATAGGAATACTGCTTATTTTCATGTTGTGGCTAACCAACGTAGAAGGAAAAAACTTATTCTGTTCTTGATGGTCCAGATGGCCATGTTTCTGAGATTGATGATATGATTAAAGTAGCCTCAGATTTTTATAAAGACCTGTTTAGAAAATAAGAAATGCCTGACATTCGTTTATGTCATGTTTTCTTTAGTCCAGAAGAGAAAATTAGTTTTGAAGAGAATCAGATCCTTAATTCTCCTTTCTCTGAGGAAGAGATTAGAATTGTTGTTTTTGGTTCTTATGGGGAAGGGGATCCTGGTCCTGATGGTTTGTCCTTCTTATTTTATCAAACCTTTTGGGATGTCATTAAGAGTGATTTGTTGCTTATATTTGAAGCCTGGTTTATGGATAGACTGGATATCTTTAGACTTAATTTTGCCATGATCACTCTCATTCCTAAAGAAAACAATGCTAGATCTATGAAGAAATTTAGACCCATTAGCTTGCTAAATTGTTCCTTTATTTTTTTTTACTAAAGTTCTTACAAATAGGCTTGCGCGTGTGATTGATAGGATTATTTCTAATAATCAATCTGCTCTTATTCGAGGTAGGTTTATTCTAGAGAGTGTAGTCACTGCTCATGAGGTTATCCATGAGGTTCATAGGAAGAAAAATAAAGGGCTAGTGTTCAAAATTGACTATGAGAAAGCTTATGATAGAGTTAATTTAGACTTCCTTTTTGAGATCCTAGAATTAAGAGGTTTTGATCCTTTTTTGTGAGAATGATTAAGCAGATCTCTCAAGGAGGGTCAATTGGGGTTAAAGTTAATGATGTAGAGAGTGAGTTTTTCCTTACTAGTAGAGGGTTGAGACAAGGTGACCCCATTGCCCCTCTTCTGTTTAACATCATGATTGATGTGTTTGCTAAGATGCTTAGTCGACGGACTAGAACAGGGGTCATTACAGGCCTCTGTGCTGATCTGGTCCCTGGGGGTGTTGTCTGTTTACAATATGCAGATGATACCTTACTTTTTCTAGAAAATAATGATAGAATTGTTGTTCACCTTAAGTGGATTCTTACTTGTTTCGAGCAGATCTCTGGGATGAAAATCAACTATTCTAAGAGTGAGCTCATCCCTATTAACCTTGATCCTGATGAATGTCAGTCTTTTATTGATATTTTCAACTGTTCTTTAGGAAATTTCCCTATGAAATATTTAGGTATCCCTCTTCATTTTGACAAACTTAGAAGATAGGATCTGCAACCTTTAATTGAGAGTATTCTGCATCGTATCACTGGCTGGAGAGGCAGACTTCTTTCTTATGCTGCTAAGAAAGTGCTTATTTAGGCCTGTTTATCTAGTATTCCTATTTACTTGCTTTCCTTCTTAAAATTCCCTAAGTGGGCTCTAAAAATCTTAGATTCACACTTGGCTAACTTCTTTTGGGATGATGAGGAAGGTAACCATAAAATTCACTTAGCTAATTGGGCCTCGGTATGCATGAAGAGAGATTTTGGGGGTATGGGTATTCCTAACCTTAAGGATCTTAATCTGTGCTTGCTGGGATCTTGGATTAAAAGGTATATTAATGGGGAGGGGACTCTGTGGAGAAAAGTGATAGATGCTAAATATAATACCAGCTCCCCTAATATTCTCTGTTGTAGAGATGTTCATCCTTCTACGTTGTGGAAGGGAGTTATGTGGGCTTCTAGAGCTGTCTCTTTGGGCTATAAATGGAAAGTTGGTAATGATAGGCAAATTAGATTTTGGGAAGATGTATGGTTTGGTAACTCCCCCTAGCTACCCAATTTTGGGATTTATATTTGATCTCTAATCGGCAAACTAAAACCATTGCTGAGATCTGGGATGGTACCCATCTCAGATGTGATTTTAGAAGAATCTTTTCTGATGAGATGATGATTCAATGGTTAGACCTCGTTAGCATTGCTAAATCTATCATTCTGGATGATTCAGTTGACCAACTAGTCTGGCAATATGAAACTTCTGGTGTTTACTCTTCTAAATCCATGTATGATGTGATCAATTCTAGAGGGGTGTCGCCAATTTTTCTTTCTCCTGTTTGGTATTTGAAAATTCCACCTAGGATTCAGATTTTTCTGTGGTTGCTCTCCCAAAACAAAATTTTGACTAGGGATAACTTGAGAGCTAGAGGTATCCCTAAACCACTAGAATGTAATCTGTGCTCTGAGTTTGAATCTGTGAATCACCTTTTCTGTGAATGCATTGTTTCAAAAGTTTTGTGGGATGATGTTTTTGAGGTCTTTGGTATCACAGTAGATAGTTTTTATTCTGTTGCTTCAAAATGGATTGCTAACAAAAGATATATGCATTTCAATACTGTATCTTCGGCAATTCTCTGGAGCATCTGGAATAATAGAAATAGTTTAGTTTTTAACTCTTGTTCTTGGATTAACATGAAACAGGTGTGGCGTCTCGTCCTCCTTTACCTTCGGAACTAGAAGGTTCCTTTCAAGGATTTGGAGGGGGGAAAGCTGGAGATGTTCATGGACAGACTGATCCACAACTTAAGAACACCCTTGGGGCTCCCGGCGACCTGAAGTGCACTCGTTTTGAGTGGATTTCCACTTGGAAGACTAGCGCTACTTCAAAACATGCTGGACGTGCAACCCTGGAGTACTTGAAGGCTCATCCCGAGGAAGAAGACTCGGTTCACGTGGTTTTGGGATGATTCAGCTCCAGCCTGCTCCCCTGTTTCTCTCCAATTGTGGACGTCTGTTTCGTGTTTCCACCTCCGGCTCTGTCGGTGGTTTAGTTTGTAGTACTTCCTCATGCTGTGTTTCGTTTGGTTGTACGATTGTGTTGTTTTCGCTTTTTCGGACCTGAGTGTGTGTTGGTACTTGGTGTGGTCTCGTTTTTTCATTAAAATAGGGCCGAGGAAGCGATCCCTTTTCATCTAATTTTTTTTTTGTTTGTTTGCTTGCATGTGATTTTTTTTGCATGATTTAGTATTTCTCTTGGTTCCGGATAACTTCTACATCATTCCGTGTTCATCCTTATTTGTTTCCGTCAATATCTTCTTTATTTTTGTTTGGAGGGTTTAGGCTTTTCTTTCGTAGAAAAATATGAAAACAACATGTGGCACCACCTAGTTCGGGGATACCAATGTTTTCCAACGCCCAAGACTTTGTAACAAAATTCAATTAAAAATCTATTTCTCGAACATGGTACGTGGTCCGCACCCGGTGATCGGTGACGGCGAGACCCGGTGATCCACGAGGACCACGACATATATCTGCGGTTCGGCAGTCGGCACGCGTACAGACGCCAGGCGGACGAGAGAGACCGATCAGTACGGACTAGGACACGCGACACCGACGATAGCAAAGCAGCACAGCAGCCGGCGGCGTCAGTACGTAGGAGCAGTAAACGAACGGTGCGATCCGGAGCGGTGCGGCTGCACGTCTAAAGCACTCCGGTGGCCGGAGAGCTAGAGCTAGCCAGACAACACGCGCGGCGCGGGCCAGCTGGACCAGACGCCCGGACCGAGCCAGGCGAGCCGGTCGCCGTCAACTGTCAGCTCGCTCGCGATGGGCCGGTATCGATGCGGTCCGTCAACCACACACGTCGCTCTCTTTCACATACGGCTACCGGCAGAGGGCAATTTAAATAAATAAAAAACCTAAAGCCATAACTATTTCAAACAATAAACCTATCTAAAAAAAATTTACAACCGGTAACCTTTTTTACTGCTTCCGCCTGCGCGGCGCCCCACAATACTGCAGCGCCATGTAGAAAAGCGCCGCACGCCTGCCACGCTGGAGCGGTCAGGCCAGACGCAGCTGCTCTGCCATGCTGGCACGCATATGCTATAATTTTTCTACAATTGCTCTATATATTTCTAATTTTTTGGCGACAGCGTGGCTTAATTTTCTGACATGTCTAAGTGGCCGAAATAAATTCGTTTTGCTGATGCTAAAAGTATAGACAGATTCTGTCATGTTTTATATTAACCACTCCCAAGTGCTTCCAAATGATTGGTATGAGTCATATTATATGCTGGGGATGTGTAGAAACATTATATGCTTGCTGGAATATTTTAAAAGAATTTTGTCTTTGATATATATGTAGCAACTATTATACCTTTGTGCCACTAATGTCACCTCTCAGAAAAAGTTTTGTGTTGAAGTTTTTTGACAGAGAATAGAGGAACATCACACTAAGAGTAATCCAAGGATGGTAAAAACCATAAGCTTGGGGATTCCTAAGACACCCCACTGGACTTATTAAACTCTAGGTTTGCAAACCTCTAAACTTTGTTTTTCGAGCAACATAATTATATCGCATAAACTTGGAGTGTATGTTTTTATTATTTACTTTTGTTTGCATTTAATAAGACCATCACCATAATCATTATGCATGTTTATGATTGAGATACTAAAAAGAATTAATTATACCATATTAAAACTAAATATGAATGCCATGATATAAAAGAAAAGGGGGGGTAAAAGCAAAAAGTAAAATTTGTGTTGTGCCTAGTTCTTAAAATCAAGTACTTTCTATGAACTATGATTTGTCTATGCCTATTAATTTGTACATTTTGCTCATACCTATTCATGTTTAACTTTAAGGAACAAAGTGATAACGTAAATGTCTTGGTATTATGAATTGGAGTGCACACTTTCCTTAGATCTCTTTTTGCTAAGCCTTTTTAGTTCGAGATTCCATTCCTAAAACATAGTTTAGGCACACCCACCTATTATATCAAAAGCTATTTCCAAGTATAATATGTATGTTAATCCTCCAAACAATTAAAACCTTCATTTTTGTGTATTTCAAAGCTCATAAGAAAGTAAGGTTTGGGGTGATACCACTATGGAACTTTTTGTTTTTCACACCTTGCATTTTGTCTTGCTAGCCAAACCATGCCTCATGGTACAATCTCTCAGTATTTAATGATGATAATCATGATCATCCTTGAGTATTGATCACATGAATGTTCAAGTTATGGATTGCATCGCTGCGAAATGAAGTGTGCAAACTGGAGTAGGATAAGTTAGATGATTGTAAGTGGGCCGCCAGCCAAACCCATGCTGCCATGGTGCAGGCTTCACACGATGATAAGTCCTAACATAAATGGACCGAGCATGATTCCTGTGAGTATTCTTGTTCCTTATAAGTAGCGGGTCCACTCCTCCTTCAATTGTGACAAATACAAGAGATAAAGGGCAACCAACCATCATCCTGGTCATTTACCCAAAGGTACTAAAAGGGGGAGTGGGATTCAAAACTTGGACAAGAGGTACCCCTACGAGACATTCTATGACGACCGATGCCTATTATGAAGGGCCTAAGTTGAGTAACAGCGGAGTGTACCTCATAATTTTGGTTTTCATGGGTAGCAACTTATAAGGTGTGAGAAACATAAACCATATGAAACATTGAAATAAAAGATACTTGGAACCCCATCCTTGTTAGTATTGTTGACATGAACTGCATTACTTAAAACTTTTTCATTGGAGGTTTAACATATATATTGCAAATACTTACTTTCGGTTCGAGATGCAAAACATCTCAAGGGAATACAACCTAAGCCAAGAGGCGTGTTCTTCCGTCGGGTACTAAACTCAAGAAGTGGACCCAAAATACCACCAAAAAAAGCAATAAAGCTAATATACATTTCCAAGTGTCTCCAATTCTATAGGTTCATCTAAAGTGTGCTTGAAAGTTTGTTGTGCCTTTCATTTATTTTATTACTCCATTACTTATTGTTCAACATGCTTATGGAGGAGTAAAATGTATGACTTGATAGTACACTTGCAAATATTTCATTAAAAGATTTGTCTTTATGAACTTTGTATGATATTAATATAAGTAGAGTAACAAACTTCAAAGTTCATGTTTATTTTTGTCACCTTTATGCTCGAGGACGAGCATATGTTAAGCTTGGGGATGTTGATGCATGTAAAATGCATACATGAACTTTGCACTTTGTTAACATGTTTACCCACATATTTGCATCATATATAATGTTATATCCATGTTTTACATAGATTTATGGAGATTTACCAATGATCCCCCTTATTTTGGTTATAACCCTATAGGGCAGAAAAACCATGTTTTTCATGTTTTTGATGTTTCAGGACCTATACGGAATCAAAAAGATCTCATCTTCTGGGAACATCATTTTTTATCCACGAGAATCACCTAACGTACGAAGAAACACCCAGACTGGGCCCCGAAGGGAAAAGGAGCCCATAGGGCGCGCCCTCCTACCTCTTTCCGCCCTCAGTCATCCGATTCGCTTCAATCTTTTGCCTACAGAGTTATTTTGACCTAAAAACCACTATATAAGGACCCCCCCAGGGCGTTCTCGACAGAGAGCACACCAGAGATGAAAACACCACCAAACATAGTCAGATTCATCCAAGATTGGAGGGGGAAACTCCACCGGAGCCGCCTCCGTAGGGATCTCCATCAACGTCTCCAAAATCATCACCATGATGAAGATGGACTAGTCCACCTCTGGGTTTGTGCCAGTATCTTGATCTTTTTCTCTCTTGTTCTTCATAGATCTAGTGCCATATGAGCTGCCCAACATGATTATGGCCATATATGTAATTCCTATGTGGTGGATCTTAATTATATGATTTGATCTATGAGATTGGAACCTATTTTGTGTAAGATGTATTGATAGATGCATATGATCTACCCCAATCAAAATTAATTGTTTTGATCCAACTTGTATGCAAGATCTTGTATGGGGAGAAGTGTGTATTTGATGGAGTAGCATGGTGGTAGAGATTGATTTGTGACAACTATATTCAAGATCTACTTTGGTTTTTACCTTTCTTTTGCTACCTCACTAGGGATAAAGTGAAATCATGTGACAATGTGATAATCTTGTTAGATCAAGGTAGCATATTTGTATTTCAAACATCATGTCATATTACTTAAGACTATACTCCGATCTATTTCTTAATTCAAGATTGTATGGAGGATTCCCTTTCTTGTGGAGTATAAGTAAGATTGATATTATCTTTATGTTAGGACGTGATGCCCATATGAATGCTTATCAAACACATGTAGAAGTTCCATGATTGTTCATCATTGAGAAACTGTTTTGTGATCACTACAACTTAAAAAGAGAGTAGACAGGTGAACTCATGAACCCCGGTCCAATTTTAATCATAAGAAACAACTTTCCATTGCCATTAATATCTTTTATATTTTCTGCAATTTATTATTTCGCATATACAAAAATACTTTCCATACTTGCGATCACTCATAAAAACCCCAAAACAACTTTATTACTTTCCATATCATCCCATTTGCATTTAGATACTTTATTTATTTTAGTTTTGCATTATGTTATTGTGTTTACTTTATTTAGTTACATTTTATTTGCATTGTTATTTATTTACTATTATTATTATTTTATATTGCTAATACGAAACCTTGTGCTTGACAACCACTTGGTGGAGTTGGGGACACAAAACATCTTATTTGCTTTTCAGATTGCTTAACGAGGACAAGACGAATTAACTTCCCACATCTAGTTTCCCGAGAGTTCGATATAAACCCTCAAGTCACCCTTGTGGGGAAAAGAAGCTTGCTACAAACACTCTGCACTTGGAGTCCCAACGAAGAGCATAGATTGTTGCCATCAACCGCCACCGATCCGAGATGCAACAACGCAAGCCACCTCCCAGAGCCGCCTTTGCCAGAGGAACGCCCGCGTAGACCACCTTCCGGGGCCTCCGCCCCGGCATCCGCATGCTTGAACCCGCATCGGCAACCAACAGCACCCCGCCGCAATTCAGACTGAGGCATGGAAGACACCGCCCAAAACTGTCGCCAGAGCCGCCGGATCTAGGCCCACCTGGCCCAGGTTGACTACAGAGACATTGACCTCCCCTAGGCCTACCTGGCCCAGGGCAAGGCCCGCAAGGCTCGGATCAGGGCATGCCCGGCCCCAAGATCTGGCTGCGCCACCAACACCCTCGCATCGCCGCTGCCCGAGGCGGCTCGCCGCCTATCTTCGCCTCTCGAACCGCCAGGTGGAGGTCGCCTCGCTTGAATCGACTCACACGCGCCGCCGCCTCCATCGCAGCAAAGGAAGCCGGCCACGGCCAGCGCCGCCATGCCAACAACTGCCAGCCCAGGACACGGCCACCGCCCCGCCACCCGTCACAGCGCTGCAGCGCCGCCATGACGCCCAGCACTAGCGTCACGATCTTCCCAAGTGACGACCCGACCGCCTAGGGAAAGACGAGCTCCGGCCACCGGTATCCGCCAGATGCGCCTCTGGCGAGGGAAGGAGAGGGAAGCGGTGGGCAAGCTGTTTCTGTCGCTTGGGCGACGAGGCGAACAGGACTTCTGAAATCGCCTTAGAAAATCTGATTTTTCCATGCCTTAGAAAATTAGATTTCTTCCGTCACTCTCGAAAATGCCACGAAAAACCTGATTTTTGCTCACAGTTTTTGAAAATGCCCCCCAAAATAGCTTTTCTCGGCGCTTTGCAAAAATACCTCTAATAATAAACGGTTTTGCTAGTTCTCGGGCGCTTGAAAACTTCAAGTCTCAGCGGCCTCTTTAACCATTCGATTTACCTCGTGAGAACTTCTTAAGTCTCAGTGGCCTCTTTCACCATTCGATTTACCTAGTGATTCGTGCAAAGTGAAAGTTACACATGAATTGAAACTAGGATGTAGCTGAAAATTTAATAAGTTGTAACTAGTTTAGTACAAATATTATGAGTTACAACTAGGTTGCAATTGAAATTTTAACAAAAAAATATTAGGACAAATATTAGAACGACATTAATGATTTAGACATAAGACATAAGAAGTTTTCGAACGCCTAGGATCTGGCCACTCCCAATAATGAAGTGTCTGAAATAATACACGGTCACGTAGTGCTAGACAGGCGTCGGGCGAAACGAAACCGGTCGCCGTCAACTGTGAGGTCGCTCGCGATGTGTCGGTCCGTCAACCACACACGTCGCTGCCTTCCACGTACGGGTACGGGCCGAGAGCGAGACGACTGGACTGACGCGTGACGCCGACCCGTCGACCCTGACAAGGCGCTCGCGTCCCGTCGCGGTCGGCTTCCAGAGAGACGTCGCCGTCGTGATCGTGCCCGTGCGAGCTGACGATCGCCTCCCCCGGAATTGATTTACCCGCGACCGACGCCGACGCCGACGTCGAACCGAACAGACCCGTCCCGTCTCGTCTCGACGTCTCCCGTGCCAACTGCCAATCGCTCGCTCGCACGACGTGGGAGCACACGCAGCACCACTACCACGATTCGACGACGAATCGAATAAATTCGTGTCCGCTTGTCGGCGAACACGTGACGTGACCGAAGTTGGTGCCGTCGTCGCCCTGTAGTCTGACTGTAAGCACTGTACACTACTCCAGCGCACTCGTTGGTCATTTGCACCCCGTACTTGCGATTGTAAATTTTCTGAGCTTGGAACACCTTGATCAAATTCAAAGCCCACTGTCGACTATACAGATGAGTACCGTTCAAAAAAAAATACTATCTTACACTTGCAGGCTACTAGCCTTCATCAAGAGCTAACAGACGACGATACTACGTACAGTACTTGGAGATTGAAGCAAGGAATCAGCGTCGGGCCAGCTGAAAGGCTCGGAGATTGGTTAAGGAAGGAACAACTAAGTAACGAAAACATCACCGGACTCGACCGATCCATCACGGCAGGTTAAGGAACAGGACCGGGTCGGTGTCGGCGAACACGCCGGGCGCCCAGTAGGATCCCAGGTCGCAGCCCGACGGCCACTCGAACGGGCTCGTGTCAGAAGTCTCCGTCACGTCGGCACCCGCCATGCCGATCCCGAGCGCCACGGACGGGTCAGCAACACCCCCGTCGACTGCCGGAGGGGGCGCGCCGGGATCGTCCATAATGGCGCCGTCCGCTGTTCCTTCCGTTCGTGCCACGTCCACGGCGGTGGCGGGATCACCGACGGTGCCGTTTGCTGTGGCTCGTGCCGCGTCCACGTCGGTGGCGGGATAGCCGACGGTGCCGTTGGCCGTGGCTTCCGTCAGTGCGGCGTCCACGTTAGTGGCAGGATCACCGACGGTGCCGACGGCCGCGGCTCGTGCCGCGTACACGGCGGCGGCGGGATAGCCGACGGTGCCGTTGGCCGTGGCTTCCGTCAGTGCAGCGTCCACGTGAGTTGCAGGATCACCGACGGAGCCGTTGGCCGCGGCTTGTGCTGCGTCCACGTCGGTGGCAGGAGCAGGATAGACGACGGTGCCGTTGGCCGTGGCTTCCTTTAGTGCAGCGTCCACATCAGTGGCGGGCGCGGCGACGGGGTCGTTGGCCGCGGCTCGTGCTGCGTCCACGTCGGTGGTGGGATCGCCGATGGTGCCAGCTACAGCTTCCTTCTCTGCTTCGCCCGCGGCGGCGTTGGTCGTACTAGGCTCGGGCTCCGGGGGCGCGACGCGGTGGCGCTTGGAGTTCTTGGCACGCCTGGGGCACACCGCCGACGACGAAGACGAGGAGGAGGAAGAGGTGCTCTTGCGCGAGCCGCCGCCGACAGGGACGTTGCGGAGCGATCCGCCCTTGGTCCAGTAGCGGCGGCACGACCTGCAGTAGTGGCGCGGCTGCGAGGTGTTGTAGTTGTTGTAGTAGCAGAACTTGGTGTCCCGCGACTCGCACCGTGGGCACGGGTCGCCCTGGACCTCCACCTCCGCCTGCGCGACCGAGGCCGCCGGGTAGCCCTTCGGTCGGCGGAGGTCCACGCCGGCGAACGGCCGCCGCCCGGGATCCTGCATAGATGCTTGGGACGGGGCGTAGGCGCGCGCGGTCGTGCTCTGCGTGCGTGGCAACCAGCTCTGGCTGGCGACGCGAGCAAGGAGCGGGGCAAAGTGCTGTCTGTCTGCCTAGAGCTCAACGTGCGTGCGGTGCAGTGCGCGCGCTCTGTCTTAAGGGAGTCGGTTGGTGGAGCAGGTGTCCAGGCGTCAAGCAGCTCAAGTGGAGTGGGAGTGGAGCGGCATTTCTACGGTGTGGCGCGCGGCGCGCACAGGTGGCGTGGACTGTTGGAGCGGTGGGGGTCGCGGCACGCGGGCGCGCGTGGCACCGCCACCTTTGTTTGACCGCGGCACAGTGGCGGACGGCAACCACCGCGCGGACACGAACGAACGAGCTAGGCTAGGGCTAGCCGCCACGCCGACGCTATCTCCATGTGAGACGGGACGAGGAGGGGCGGGGCGGGCGCCGTGTCGTACGCACCTGTCCGTGCCAAGATCATTCTTCCCGTCGAGACCAGCCGCCACGCCCAATGCTGTTTCGTTTCATCCCTACGAGACGGTGCGGGTGCCGTGTCGTACGTATCCGTCGGTGCCCTCGCGACGGACCGCCACACGGCCGCCGGCCTGGCGCAGCGCTCGCGGTGGACCGCCACGGCCGAAGACGCTCGTGCCCGGCCGCCTCGTGGACCAGCGACACGAACTCGACGCCTGCCAACCGGGACCCGAATATGCATATGGTGCCGCCGCCGAGTGTGCAAGTCGCTCGCGCTTATCGCCTCGAGGCGGTTCGCCGGAGACGCGTGGCTGCGCATGTCCCGCCCACCGGCCCCGGTCCTGTGTGACGTGAACCCGCGACTAGACTGCTCTCATTGGTCACCGCTCCACCAAGGTTCCGGCGCCTGGCGGATGCGACCGACCGAAGAGACGATGGGCCCTGCTCCGCACGCCGGTTGATTCATTCGGCACGGCACGGCACAGCGCAGTGCCAGTGTACCATGCCCGTGCGCGCTCTGTTGGCCTGGCTGTGGTGGGGCGAGCTGACGCGATCATGTTTGAGATTGAGATGGGACATTTCTGCGTTATTGGCTCGAATCAGTTTGCAGCACGAGCACGGCATGGCTCGAATCGACAGTGGCCGTCGACGCCGTTGCACTTGCACACGATGGTCGTGCACTGATGCTTTTTTGACACAGTCGTGCACTGATGCTAAACACAGGGTACGCTCGATTGGCATGTTCCTTGGTAGGAACTCAAACGAGGAACACGCACTTCCGCAGAGCGGCACCACTAGCAACGAAATCGTTTGCAAACCAATATGTGCGGGTGGCAAGGGGGCTTGTACCCCAGTCCATCAGAGTTTTTAGATGTGACTGTAATGACTTCGACAATCTTAAGACCCAGTCTGTCAGCTCAGCCTCTCAAATGTGCTTATAGGGATAGGGTGTGCTTGTGTACCCTTATAAGGATGTGTGCATATACGTGTTGTAAGCATCTACGATCGTACCATGTTTCTAAAAAAATCAACAAAATCATTTGCTTTGTCAGGTCGACCATGTGTGGATTTTTTTACCAAAGGGGTTCCCACCCTTCATTAACAAAGCAACAAATGTCTAAATAAAACGTTCATTACAATCCATCATGCGCAGCATCAACATGCAACGGGTGAGCAAACCAAACGAAACCAAGACAATGTTATTATAGCACAAATTAAACTTCATTGCTAAAACAAACTTCTTCCCGCCTTCAATCAGACACCAGACACACGAATTCCTCAAGAAGTAGACCAACTGACGATTCTTTAACATATTGGCGACCATCCACGAGCACTGCAGAAGATGTCCATGGCAATCTTATTCAGTGTATCAAACCCGTCCAAACAACACCTTTTGTGTTCTTGGTTTCTGCAATTCACTCCAATTAGTCATCCATATCATAAAATGTCTAAAAATTCAGAACAAAATGTCTACCGCATTGAAGTTTATAGCAATGGATTTTCATGAAAGTATAATTGTTCCCATCAGAATCCTATTGAACGTCTCTACGATGGATCTAGGTTCTGTGGACATTTTCCTAGGTTGATTAGGTATGTCAAAGGCACACAAAAACATATTCCAAACGAATCGGGCAATGGGACACACAAAGAACAAGTGCTCAATGCTCTCATCAGTAGCACAGAACATGCACTATGCACTCCCATCTATCTCACCCTCTCTTCCTCAAATTATCTTTGGTCAAAGTCCTCCCCCACAACAAACACCACATAGAAGTCTTGACCCTAGCATGTATCTTAAGGCGCCATAGTTTTCGAGAAATTTTAACAGGAGTTTTTGTCTACAAAGCATTGTATAAGCTTTTAACACTAAAACCCTTTTACCAAGTTTCCATGACACCCTGTTAGTACCACTTGATATGGTTATACCTACGGGAATAAGACATTAGCATACCTGGTCCAGCCCAAGGAAGACCCACAAGAATATACGCGGCCTGTAGAGATTTTCGGGTGGCCAAAGCCCATGACATCTTCGGATCCTTGGAGAGCAAGACTAGAACAGATAGAATATTGAAAGGGGCAAACCCTAAACTTGTAACCGACTCGATCTGTGTCCGAGACCTGCTTAACTCTATATAAAGGCTAGGAGGGCACGGCTAGGAGGGCCAATCCTTTCCACCGCATACACACCTCCACGCCAGATTGCATCTACGCACCCCTGTACTTTTCGGATCCGCCATAATCAAGAGCAGACAAGCAGGAGTAGGGTTTTCCCTCCGGGGGCCCGAACCTAGGTAAATCTCGTGTCCCCTGGTTGCTTGTCTGTTAATCGTTCTGTGATCTCCAGCACCCCCATCTTCTCCAAAACCCAAGCTCATAACAATGGGCATTGAAGAGATTAAACCTCGTCAATTGGCACCGTCTGTGGGAATCGGGTGCGCTGATTGTGCGATCGTGGCGGTCCCGACAAAAGCGATCTACAGCTCCTTGGCGTCGGAGAGCCCTCTCCTCTTCGGCGCTTTCGCCTTCACCGCCCACTCGCCAGCCACCATGAAGGACTTCGAGCCCGTAGGCGACGGGCTCGAGATCCTGTTCGGGAGCTTCTGCTTCCAGGTGGGACAAACCGGCACTCTCCGCCTCCTAGAGCGGGTGCCACTGCCATTAATCAGGCCCACCTCATGGGCCCCACATCCCAGCGTGCTATGCACGTCAACATCGACAGATGAGTCATATGACAGCAGCAACTGCAACTCAGATATGTGCGATCCCCCGTCAGATGAAGGGACCTACGGTTCCGAATCCGAAAGCTGCGGCAGCAGCGATCCAATCCGCGGACGCTACCAATGCGCCGTGGTCATCCAAAGCGACGTGGATCAATAACCACTAGGTTCGGGTGCTCACGTACCGCCACCCAACCCATAGGGTAGAAACGGCGAAAACAGGAGGCAACCATCCCGCCGCCCAACGAGGACGACCCCGATGCCAATTGAGTAATCCACCTCAGCAAGGATGGATGGAACCAGGTACATGAAGCCGTGGCAGGCAACAAGATCCTGCCTGTGGGTGCCTCACGGGACCTACTGATGGCATACCACCTGCTCCTCATCGAAGAGCACAAAAAGCAGGTGAAGATGCAAGAGGTACTCCACAAACGCAAGCAAGCGGCCTCGGAGTCTAGCGTGCGGTGAGCTGCGCTCTCCGCCATTGGCGACTCCAGCTTTCACGGCAATCAAGCCAACAAGCATCGCTCTCGCACGGATAACATGTATCCCGCTGCATGTCGCGAGGTGACTCGAACCCTCAACACGTCCTTCATGGAGATGGACGCCAACGACAACGTCATCCCGAAGACGCCGCAAGCTGCGATCATGGCAGCCACCACATATCTCGCGTCCCATCCACCTCCGGTGGGGGACCCGAAGAGAGCTATGCACAAGTCCGCACTATCCGGACTCGTACTCATTGGACCTGCGCTCCACGAGGAGGATCCTGCGGAGCCAAAAAAGAAAGTTGCGGTCAGATTCAACCGCAGCCCCACACCCTCATCCGACGAGGACGAGCACGACCTACCTCGATGACGCAAGAGCCCACGACGTCACAGCCGCGACTACGACCTTGCTCAGCGCAAAGTTAACAAGGCACGCGCCAAACGCGTGTGCTCATCCGAATACGAAGAGGATGACAACGAAGGAGAACTCTGCGGAGCTTGATGCTTTAGCAGATCTGTTCGGCGGACACGAATGCCGAGAAACTTCAAGCTTCCTTCGAACACTCCGAAGTTCGATGGCACGCAGGACCCTAAGGCGTGGCTCGGCGACCACCTATCGTCTGTCAAGATGCACGACGGAAACAAAAACACTGCCCTGCAGTGCCTTCAGCTGCAGCTAACAGGCGCAGCCCGGATTTGGCTCAGCAGCCTGTCCTCAGGATCCATCCGAAGCTGGGAGGAACTGGCCTACAGTTTCATCCGAAACTTTAAGGGTACCAGCAAGAGGCCAACCTCGATCGAAGAGCTGCAAGCCTGCACTCAACGAATGGGCGAATCCATTCGCTCGTACATACTACGCTGGTCCAACATCAAGAACTCTGCGGCACACATCTCCGAGGAGATAACGATCGACGCATTCAAAGATGGTGGCAAACATCAGGACTTCAAGGAAGAACTTGGGCGAGTCAAGCCCAAGACACTCGACCACCTCATGGACATCGCCAACAGGTGGGCAGATGGCGAGGATTCCGTCCACCGAGCACACTCGGATGAGGAAGATGACAACGGCCACAGACGTGAGCGTCGTAGCAAGCGAAGATCGCGCGTCTACAACGATCGCGACGGACCGGGCATGGTTGTGGCTAGCTACGCCGACCGTTGCAACGACAACAACCGCAGCAGCGGCGGATACCGTGGAAACAAATTTCGTGATGGAGGACGCCCAACGCAAACGTGGCAACGTCACGGCCGCGACGATGAACCCTCGGTATACGACAAGATGTCGGGCCCATTCACCATCCACTTCTACATCGACAAGCAGGATGACAAAAAGAAGGCCAACCATATGCTCAAGGACTGTCGTGAGTTCCAGAAACTCAACGAGAGCTTGGCCCAGATGAGACAGCAGATCCCGAACCCTAGGTATGGACAAGCACCTGCACCAGGCGACATCGCCCATGGAGCTCCTCCACCACCACCCGTGGGACCATCAAATCACCCGATCGCACCCATGCAGAACAACAGCGTAAACGGGTACCCCACGCCGAAAGGGTCATTGATGATCCAAAATGGGCGCCCAACAAACAGGGTGCAAAAGAAGATCACCCGCCAGGTCAGCTTGGCTGTGACCGCTCCACCCGCCATCCCTGAGTACCTCAGCGGTTCGGAGTCCTGCATCACATTCAGTCGTTCGGATCACCCCCGCCAGATCCCTCGCCCAGGTCATGCTGCCCTGGTGCTCAAGGCGCAGATCGGAGGGTTCGAGATGAGCCGTGTCTTCATGGACGGCGGCAGCAGCATCAACCTAATGTTTGCTAGCACCCTTGCAGCAATGCTGATCCCGCTGTGTAGCCTGGAGCAATCCGACACAACGTTCCACAACATAGTCCCAGGGAAGGGCATATTTCCCCCGGGAAAGATATGGCTCGACGTCATCTTCGGCAAACCCGACAACTTGCGGTGTGAGCGGCTCGAGTTCGAAGTGGTGGACTGGCCATCACAATACTATGCCATCCTCGGGCGCGTGGCATTCACAAGGTTCCTGGCAGTACCGCACTATGCGTACCTGCTACTCAAGATGCCAGGACCTAGGGGCGTCATCACGGTCCAGGGGAGATTCACCCCATTCGACCACTACGATAGGGACTTCAACAGAATCTCCCAGTCATTCGGCATGCAGGAGGAGCTCACAAGGCTTCGAGAGGTGACGGACAACGGGGCACCCCCAGTCTCAAGGCAAAACGTACCTGACATGTTGTTCGACTCAACACCCAATACGAAAAAGGTGCAGGTCCACCCGACGGACGCCTCCAAGACAGCGCTGATCGCCAACAACCTCTGCCCCGCATAGGAAAGCACGCTCGTTGGATTCCTCCGTGAGCGCTGGGAAATCTTCGCCGGGTGTCCTGCGGACATGCCAGGAGTTCCCAGGGAATTCGTCGAGCACACACTCAATGTGTTTCCAGTTGTCAAGCCCGTCAAACAATCCATCCGACGATTGTCCGAGCCATGGGCCGAAGCCGTCGGAGTCGAAGTCAACAGACTTCTCGATGCTGATTTCATCAGGAAGATCAAGGAAAGCGAGTGGCTGGCCAACACTGTGCTAGTCCCTAAAAAGGACACGGACATCTCGCGGATGTGCGTGGACTTCACATCGCTCAACAAGCACTGCCCGAAGGATCACTTTCCTCTCCCTCGGATCGATCAGATCATCGATTTGACTGCAGGATGCGATAAACTCTCCTTTCTCGATGCCTACTCAGGTTACAATCAGATTTGATTGAAGGTCGAAGACCAGGAAAAAATAGCGTTCATCACGCCCTTTGGAGTATTCTGCTACAACACAATGCCCTTCGAGCTGAAGAACGCAGGTGCCACGTACCAGTGGTGCATGTAGGCATGCCTGAAGAGCCAGATCGGCCGCAACATACATGTCTATGTCGACGACATAGTAGTCAAAACAAGGGAGGCCAAGACATTGATCGATGATCTCCGCGAGATGTTCGACAACCTTGATCACTACAAGATCAAGCTGAACCCAGAAAAGTGCGCCTTCGGCATCCCATCTGGCCAACTCCTTGGCTACTTCATCTCCCAGCGAGGGATTGAGGCGAACCCGAAGAAAATCCGGGCCATACTGGCCATGGAGAAACCAAAGAACCTCAAAGGTGTCTAGCAGCTCGCTAGGCGCATCGCGATGTTGAGCAGATTCATCAGCCGCATGGGTGAGAAGGCTCTGCCTTTCTACCAGCTGCTATGCAAAGCAGAGAAATTCGAGTGGACACCTGAAGGAGACGACGCATTCGTAAATCTGAAGCGGCTGCTCTCCACCTTGCCCGTCCTGGTCACGCCAAAGGAACGTGAGCCTCTACTGGTATACATAGCAACCACGCATCAGGTGGTAAGCACCGTGCTCGTGGTCGAACGACCCAAAGATGGCAAGACTTATGGGGTCCAATGCCCAATCTACTACCAGAGGTACCCTCACTACCAGAAACTCGCATACGGCGTGTTCATGACGACTCATCGGTTGAGCCACTACTTCCAGGAGCATCAGGTAATGGTCGTCAACGAGGCGCCACTGAATAGCATCCTAAAAAGCCCAAAGCTACATGACACGTAGCCCTGTGGGGCATCGAGCTGTCCCCTCTAGACATAGTCTATGAGAAGAGCCACGTGATCAAGTCTCAGGTCCTACCAGACTTCCTCGTCCACTGGATAGAGCTACAACTTCCAGACACCCCGGATATGACACAGTCATGGACGATGCACTTTGACGGCTCCAAGCGCGAGGCTGGAGCAGGGGCCGGCGTCATACTGACGTCCCCGCAAGGTGACAAGATGAAATACGTCCTCCGGATGAAATTTTGAGCCTCCAACAACGAAGCCGAATACGAGGCCCTCATTTACGGCATGAAGATGGCCAAGATCTGCGCGCAACGCGCCTAGTCATCTACGGTGACTCGAACCTCGTTGTCCAGCAGACGATGAACGAGTGCGACACACACGCAGCCAACATGATCGCGTACCGCGCGCTCTACAACTCACTCGATGGAGACTTCGACGGCTGCGAGCTTCGGCATGTTGGAAGAGAAAGCAACGAAGAAGCCGATAGACTCGCCAACATCGTCTCCACCTGCGCGCGGGTGCCACCAGGTGTGTTCCTCGAACAAATCTGCGTGCCATCCATCAAAAGGAAATTCCCCAAGGGATCACCTGAAGAAGTAGATCACTCGGGGGCCGCGCTCCCCGAAGGACAGGAAGGACCCAAAAAACTCGACACGGAGGTCGTGTTGGTTAACCTGATGCAGGTCATGGCAATCGAGGAAACATGGACGCCGCATTACGGTACTCGATAAATGTGGAACGCTCGATGACCCGACAGATGCCCGGCACATATCTCGCGATCCAAGGCCTTCACCATCATCAATGGCGAGTTGTACAAGCGCAACATTTCGGGTGTACTCCAAAGGTGTGTCACCATCGGTGACGGCAAAACCATCCTCCAAGACATCCACGAGGGCCTGTGGCCATCACACGGGCAGCCGCGCCCTCGTCGCCAAAGATCTACGAGCTGGGTTCTACTGGCTAACGGCCATGAACGATGCCAAGGACATCGTCCGAAGGTGCAACGGCTGCCAGAGGTTCGCAGATAAACCGCACGCACCAGGATCGGAGCTCAGGCCCATACCCCTGGCCTGGCCCTTCGCCCAATGGGGCCTCGACATGATTGGCAAACTGCCCAAGTCCCCGAAAGGAGGCCACGTCTACCTGCTGGTCGTAGTCGACAAGTTCACCAAATGGATCGAAGCCATGCCCGTTACCAACCAAAAGGGCAAAACGGCCGTGAAGTTCTTCTAATCCATAGTATACAGGTTCGGAGTGCCGCACAACATCATCACAGACAACGGGTCGAACTTCATCTTCAAAGAATTCCAGGACTTCTGCGAAGGCCTCGGGATCAACATATCATACGCCTCCGTGGCGCACCCGCAAACCAATGGACAGGTCGAAAAGGCCAACGGCCTCGTAGGAGGCGGCATCAAGAAATGCCTACCGAGCCCACTCGAACGGCTTGCGGGAGCCTGGGCATAAGAACTACCCTCCGTCCTCTGGAGCTTGCGCACAACGCCAAACAGCTCAACTGGCTACACGCCCTTCTTCATGGTGCACGGAGCCAAAGCCGTGTTGCATGCGGAGGTATGCCATAAGGTCCCATGGGTCGTCGCCTACAGCGAATCCGAATTGACGGCCGCACTCGAAGACACCGTCGACACACTCGACGAGGCACGCGACATCGCCGCGGCTCGCTCGGCGGTCTACCAGCAGAGCCTCCGCAACTATCACAGCCGTCGGCTGCGCCCAAGGTCCTTCGTCAAAGGAGACCTCGTCTTACAACTCAAGCAAGAGCGACCGAAAAAGCTCGAGTCACCCTTGGAAGGACCATACGTCGTCACCGAAATCATCCCAGGTGGCGCTTACCGCCTCAAGCACGTGGAGTCTAGAGTCGCATACTCCAATCCATGGAACGTTGCACAATTGTGACGCTTATACCCCTAGCTATCCCCCTTTACTTTCAATAAGGCTACTTAGCCGAACAATGTACCTCCACATTACGATATGAATAAAGCTAAGTGTCTCGCCTGAAAATCTATCTTTTCCTCATATTTCTTTATGTTACAACACACTCGGGGGATCCCCCTCACCTCACGACTCCGTCGACTAAGGATAACGCATGTACACCTGAGTAGATGATCACGTCAGGCTAACGAAAAGGGCATGCATACAACCAAGCACCACGTGCTAATACAAATAACCTTTACAATAAGGGCATAACACGCCCACTCGAAGTATATACAAGTTTTACATCTATCTTTTTCACATGGCCTACCTATTCTGAAGGATCACATGCGCCCGCTGCTCAAAGAGATCTACAATATCTTCGGAATACTGCCTAACAGCCGTGTAATGAGGGCGCATATCCCATAGACCACCATCTGGTCGAGGGGGGGGGGGGGTCCAACGGACACCGCTGCAAGATCAACATCTGGGCGGTGCAGACGAACAAGTGACAGGGCGGCCTTCACCCCTGCAACCAACTGGTGCCGCACCGGCTCCCTAACGTGACCCACATTCCGAAACTTTGCCAGCAAACCCCATAGAGTCGAAGGCACGTCATCAAGGGGGAACATGGCATGCATAATCGACGCCAGTGAAATCCTCACCTGCTGCAGCACCCGTGACACTTGGTGAGCGCGGTCCTGCATAGTCGCAAGGACCGTTGCCCGGTCGCGATCCATCCAGAAAAAGCCTCCGGCTTCCATATCCTGCTGGGTCAAGCAGTTGATCCGAACTGCAACGCGCTCCTTCTCCTCCCTCGGAACAAGGTTGGCACCTACAGCAAATACAGAGTAAGATGACTCGCAAACCAGATGCATCCGAAAAGGAGGAGCAGCTCGAAGAAACTTACACTGCAGCTTCTCGGCCAATTGCCGCAGCTCCCCCATCAGATATTCCTATCTGGCGGTAGCTTGCTTCGCCTTCGATTTCCATACATCCGCATGGCCTCGGATGCCAAGTATCTCCTTCTCAAGACCGCGGACTCGGTCACAAAGAAAAACAAGCTGCGACACATCATCCAAGGATGGTCGCGGCTGCGGAGCAGACGAAGTATCAACGGGGTCCTCACCCGAAGGTCCCTAAAGTAAAACAGACAAGAGTATGAACAACGAATGACTGAGCAACAACTCGAAGGCTCATTTATATACAACAAAAGGCCACTGCGTGGCACATGGAAATTGTTCATCAAATATTACAAAAAAAGTAGAAGACAACTATCCTACAACTACAACGACAAAGCCTGAGCAGCCGCATCCTGAGTGGCCTTGGAGCCTGAGTGCCTGCTCTTGACCTCCTCCTCCTGCTTCGCCGCATACTCCGCCAGAAGGTCAATGAGCTTCGGCCCATAGCGGTTACAGCGAGAAGCGTAGAGAGCAAAGGCTACCTCGGAACCGTCGAGAGCCGTTGGCATCTGTGAGGTGACCTGATGAAGATCCAGCTCCGCCCTGGACGCCAGGGCCATAGCCAGCCCCATGGAAGCGTCGATGCCCTTCTACTTGCGCTTGTAGGCTGAGGCGCATCCGCCAAAGAATCCACATCCTCAAGGGCAACACCCTTGGGAACGAGCTCCTTGTAGAAGCGCCCGAGGATCTCCTCGGCCTGGGCAAGGGAGCCAACCGTAGTACTGCAGCGGTCTTCGACCGCCGCAGCGACATCATCCAAAGAGCTACCGTGCTCCAGGGCACTACGATCAAACTCAATGCCCGCGACATCTGGAGAAAAAGAAAGGTACAGTAAGAATCGAATAAGGGCATGGAGACGCAGCAGCCGAAAAAACCAAAGAAAGGCGAAAGCACTCACCAGAGACGGCCTTGGCAACATCCATCAGTTTTTTGGCCACCTCCTTCTCGCGCGCAGCCGCAACGGTGGCGAGCTGCTCCTCGCGATCCGAAGCCTCTCGCCGCAGGCGCTCCTTAGCCGTTGTGGCATCAACCAACTCCTGTTGCAGGCGCTCCTTCGCCCCAATGGCATCCTCGGCCTTCTTCTCCGCTTGCCCAAGGCTCTTTTTGAGAGCATCAAGCTTGCGGATGGCAGTATTATTCTCATCTGCAAAAGCAACAAGAACATACATGAGCTACACAAGCTAGCAAGCAGACGGAAAAATAGGATCAATTCAGCATGTACCTTGAAGCTGCCGTAGGCTGGCCTCCAGCACCAGGTGCTGCTGCACAAGCAGGTTCGCACCATGCACAAAGGGCTGCGAGAATAAACAAAGTATCACAAAAAGGGCTCGGGGGCTGCGCCCAAAAAACGAGCAAAACATCAAACACATGAAAAATGCTCAGGGGATCCCCCCAAGACATGTAGAAAAGAAGAAAAATCAACAGATCATCCGAAAAATAAGGCTCGGGGGCTCCCCCTACAGCAAGAGAGAAAACAACTTACATGCTCACACGAAGACTCCGAAGGTCCCGGTGCAGTCTTCTGGGAGACGATCACTTGAGCCTCCTGTGGAGAGGGGTTCGGAGCAACGCCCCCAGAGGTGGCCACCGTCTGAGAGGGAGGAGGCGTCAGTTTCGACTTCCCCATGGCTTCCTGAGTGGCCTCACTAAAAGAGCCCTCGGAGGAGTGGCTGCAAGGAAAGCACAAATCAAAAGCAAGAAGACAAGAGGACAAGAAAGTAGCGAAAGGCATAAGAAGATACTTACGAGTCCATGTCACTCAAGTCAAATACGGGCAGCACCCTCTTCCCTTTCTTCTCTTCCTTCTTCCTCTTGGCCGGTGGCTGTGGCGCCATAGCCTGCACATGCATGGCCGAGATAGGCGAGGAAGAAGTACCGTCACCTCCACTGTGGCGGACAAGGAACAACGGGTCCCTAGGCATCGACAGAGTCGAGGCATCCGAAGATTCGCTCGAGCTCCGTGCCCGCTTTCGGGTCTGTCCCTTGCTCGCCTCGGGGGCTTCCTCAGTCGGCGACTGCGCCGGCGAAAGCTCGGACTCGGAGTCCACAACCTCGTTGTCCGGCGCATCCGGAAACCGTTCGGGTAGTGGAGGCACCATTCCAGACACCTTGAGCTCCTACACAATGAACACATAAACTTTCAAAACAAATAATTACAAGGAAAAGCACACGAAAAAGGCGCTACACGCACGTCACAAATCTACACCTTCGGAACTGGTCGAGAGGCACTAAAAGGGGGTGTCTGCGATTTCCCCGGAATGTCCTCGTCGGATTTGTACTTTAGTAGAGGCCGAATAACTCTATCGAGGTCCCCCTTGGAGAGATCCTCAGCTGAAACTCTCGTCGGGTCATGGCGGCCAGCATAAAGGAACATCGGATGCGCCCTAGCCTGGAGTGGCTGCACCCTGTAGGGGTTCGTAGCATGGAAAACAAAAAATTTCTATCGCATACAAACAAACAAGCCAAGATCTATCTACTAGATTGTAGCAACGAGTCGATGGAATAACTTACCCTCGAAGATTCCAAAGCGGTTAACGAGAGCAGATTCTCATGGGTGATGTAGTCGTACACTTCCGATCTCAATATCGCGTAGACGATCCTTCCGGCGCTGCGTTCCAGGCGCTCAGCGGTCACACGTTCGGTACTCGGCGAAGACCTTCCTCTCCTTGTTCCAAGAAAAGGAGGTTGTAGCACTCTCCTCGCGATTCCTGAAAGACAACGGGGGTACCTAAGTAGAGGGAGATCCTGCAGCCTTAAGCCGGAGCGAGTATGGTGGAGTATGAGAGAGAGAGCTATTAGTGGTATAGAGATTAGACACACCAATTAGAAGGCTCTAAACCGCAGGCTAGAGCAATTAGAAGCTCTAAACCAAAACGGCTCTAAACCGGAGATTAGAGGATAGGAACTTGTGTGTCTAGAGGAGGAGGCCATGCCCCTCCTTTTATAGGTGGGAGGGGCGGCCAAGGGGAGGGGAGTCACTCCCCAAGTCGGCCTTGGTTGGCGCGCCGGCTTGGAGGGACTCCTCCCCCAAGTCGGTTCCAACCACCTCTTGCTTGTTTCCCACAGTTTCCTGTTTTAGCGTTTGACTTTCAAACCGGCGGTTGACTTTTCAGTTTTGGAACAGCAAGAACACTTAGTACATGATGCAATCATTCAATATGTAATGACACATTCATGTACCTCCCCCAGTGTCGGACAATCCGAACCTTCTAGAACATTCCATGAAAACACGGAATCATTCCCGAACTCAAACGGACTTTCCTTATATGAATCTTATTCTCCGGACCATTCCGGATCACCTCGTGATATCCGGATCCCATCCGAGACTCGAACAACATTCGGTCTCTTTCTCATAATACCATAACTACTCAAACAACGTCAATCCTTAAGTGTCTCTCTACGGTTCGTGAATTATGCGGACATGATCGAGACACTTCTCGAACAATAACCAATAGAGGAATGGAAATTCATATGGCTCCCACGTATTTCTCACGATTACTGCGATCGAATGAACCACTTACATACGATACCAATTTCCCTTTGTCTCACGATAGTTTACTTATCCGAGGTTATGATCGTCGGTATCTCGCATACCTAGTTCAACCTCACATCGATAAGTACTCTTTTCTCGTTCCCGTGATATGTGATCCCTTGTGAGCCAGTAACATGCTTGCAAGCTAATTGGATGACATTCCACCGAGAGGGCCCAGAGTATATCTATCCGTCATATGGATGGACAAATCCCACTATTGATCCATGTGTCTCAACCAATACTTTCCGAACACTCAATGCCACCTTTATAGCCACCCAGTTACGGTGTGGTGTTTGATGTCATCAAAGCATCCATCCGGTAAAGGTGATATGCATGATCTCATGGTCGAAGGAATTAGGTTACTATGTATCAGAAAGCATATAGCAATTAAACTATTAAAATGACTTGATCTTTATGCTACGCTTATCTATAGGAGTATGTCCATCACATCATTCTCCTAATGATATGACCCTGTTGTTAATAACATCTCTATGTTCATGATCAGGAAACCATGATCATATATTAACCAACAAGCTAGTTTAACAAGAGGCTTTACTAGAGACTCTTATTTTAGTTTACAAATCACACAAGTATTAATGTTTCCGGTTAATACAATTATAGCATGGTATGTAAACATTTATCATAAGTGTGAAGATATGATAATAACCACTTTATTATTGCCTCTTGGGCATATCTCCAACAGTCTCCCACTTGCACTAGAGTCAATAATCTAGTTTCAAACCTTTGTGTATTCAACACCTATGGCTTTCTGGTGTTGTATGTACACTATTGTTAGTGGTCAACTGATCTCCGGATCTGACACTTCCAGGTCCGTGTGTAATTGCATGTCTTTGCGTCTCTACGCATCACTCATTCTCTAATGAGATGGCTTTGTATAAATTTGGTCTTTCAGTGTGACCTTTAGTTCTTTGGGGTTAAAACATGTTGATAATATTGTCGCACAATATATCTTCATAGTATTATCCCACTGTGAACTACACCTAGTTTGATAACAAACTACTTGACACAAATGCCCTCTTTTGCTGCTAAAATAGCAGTCATATACTTAGTCTTAACTTTGGAACTCATCCAAATCCATTATGGAACTTACTTTCCATTATATTGTGCCACCCTTAGTTTAGATTGAGATAAACTTAATTTGTACTTTGTGACAAAACTAGTATCAATGTAGTACTTTTACAATGAACTAACCATCTATTTGTCACTTCTACAAATAATATACTCTTAGTTCTTCCAAAAGATCATAAGAATATCCTTACTATTGTCCATTGATCATCTTACGAATCATTCTGGTATATGCTCACAACATTTAGAGCATAGGACATATCTGGATTTGTACATATCACAGTATGATTGATATAAATACTCTTTGTGATTTCATACATCAAGTATCAATCTATACTTGATTATTTGTTTCACTTTACCAAATGTCAATACACATGAATATATCATCAACATTGAACTCTTTCAATCCTTTCTGTGCGACAAGAACCTTTTCTTGTAGTTTCTATATTGAACTCATTCAATATCTCGTCTATGTACGGCACAACCATATTAGCGTCTATTGATGCCAAATATTTGGGTTTTGCCTAAGTCTTTCATCGGGATGAAATTCTTAATATGTGTTAATAAAAGATACATTATTTCCAATCAACAATATGTCTTCCACATAATGTATTAGAAACATGTCTTAGCGCTCCCACTTAATTTCTTGCAAATGCAAGCATCTTCATTGTCTCTAATGAACTTTTAAACTCCTTTAACAGTTTCATCATAGTGAAGATTCCAACTCCACGATGCTCACTTCAACCATTGAAGTTTGCATATGCTTTTAGCATCCTATGAATTAACAAAACCCTATGGACCGTGTTATGCACATGTCCTAGGTAACGATTCTATTAGAAGAACTTGTTTTATTTATTCAACTATCATATAACAAAATTATATGTAGTGGTTGCTACATTAATCCGTCTAGACTAAATATCATTATGAAAGATCAAATCTTGTCATAGTCAACCTTTGAACATCGTTGTGAACTCTTTCCCAATATGTCGATTATAGATGTGAAACATCCATGTCTATTTCTTTATAGATCCAGACACAACTGTAAGGTCTTACACCTTTCTCGAGGGTCCTTCAAGTTCAAAACTTGATTTCTCATGAATGGAACTATCACGGATTTTATGGCTTCAAGCCATTTGACGGAGTCAGGGCCCATCATCGCTTCTTTGCATGTAGTCGGTTCATTATTCTCAAACTAGACCATGATAGCGCGCGTTGCAGCGCCCGTCTATTTTTGCGATAGGATGGGAAAAGTTATGCAAATATAGAAATAGAACATGAATGTTATTTTATATTATACAAGAGATAAATGTTAATTGATGTAATCAGTTTGGACCGCACATTTGTATCTTGTATCTATTGGACTTTTGGGTACCAATTTTTCTTGTATATATTCACAAATTCATGTTTTTTGGCCAAAAAAAATTATACCCCTCTCGAAACACACACAGATATACTATGAGAAAGAAAGTATAGTTTATACACCATTGGAGCTTATTCATCCCTTCATGCAGAATTCTTTCAATTGTGTATATGTTTTAATGATGCATGCATCTACGGATGGACATGTAAGTGAGTCCGACATTAGCTACTCTGCTCATACCTTCCTAGACATGAATGGATGTCATCAGGAAATATTGATAGCATAAATTGGTTGGTAGCAAAATTGATAAATTCAGGACATTGAATTTTGAAATTCAATAGAAATTCAGTCTCATGGAACAACCATATATGACTCAAATAGGAGGAAACTGCTGCATAAGAAGAAAATGTAAGACTTAAATAGTTTCCTTCTAAGTGAAGCATGGGCGCATTCTCGAGTCATCTCAAAGGCATGTCCATCGGTGATTCCCTATAGAGCAACCAGATGTACCCTTAGTAAAGGAACTTACATGTAGATATCAGTATTTAGACACAAACTGACAAATCTCGTATGTCTATATCAACCATAGATGTAAATCCATTTAGCCTTCCGTAACCTACAACCAAATCAAGTTACACCATGCACGCAAATAGATACATGATTTTGTAGTATCTTATCTCAACAAATAGTACAGATAAACTCTTCTTCAAGAATGCATGCGAGATCCTACAAAAGAAACCAGATATCGATCAAAGCATTTTTCTTAATTATGCCTGAAAAATTACATCCAATAATCTTCACACCATTCATATTCAAATTAATTCTCACCATAGATGTCTAATACTCTTATATCATCACCAAAAGCTACTTACATGTTCTAAATATTTTCAAGAAGAACAAACAAGAATTGCTTAAAAATCTAGTTAAACGGCTTCTCTAGTGGGAATGACACAGAAAACAAAAGGCCTTTAGCTTTCAATTTCCTCAACACCTTATGTTGAAACTACGGTGCTCCATCAAGACTTTGTTTCTATCCAACCCGTTAATGCACAAAATGCACCGAGTTGTCTATACATGTAGAGAGAAATCACACATACGAATGACCGAACCATCAATCACTAATATCACGGTTGAGGTCCTCGTAAAATAAGACATGTGTATAACCATATGCCAATCCTCTACTAACACCTCCTGCATTAAATTGGCAAAGAAATAGAACAACGGTAAGCGAATAATTGGGTGAAAATGGAAGGTAGGGATAAGGGGAAATCTGTGGCAAGGGAGAAGATACCATGCGTAGTGTACACAACATACCCCGCCCTGCATAAATTCAGTAGCAGAGAAAAGCAGCCCCAAGAAGAATCATGTATTGGGCTCAGAAATAATTGGTGGAAGAGGAGGAAAGGAGGGAATATTGGAAGAACTAAGAATATGGAGCGGCGACCTAAGCTTCAACCATGACTGTTGGAGATTCTATGGCCACGAGGAGGGTAGAAGGGACTATATGTACCTGTGGGACTAAAGGAAGAGTACACAGCGGGGTGGTAACTGACCTCCATTATAGGCCACCGGCAAGTACTCTTATGCGAGCAGTTTCCTCCTATTTGAGTAAGGCTGCCATTAATGGCTTGTAGCAACGGTGAATTAACTCCTCAAACGTCGGCGGGCAAGGGGACTCTAATCGATCCCTCCATCACCATCGCTACTTGGTAACCTGCAGCGACCGAGCCGCATCGCATCCCTCCATCACCATCGCTACTTGGTAAGGCCAGAAACAGAAACTGAAGGACTAATGAGGTGGGACCAAGAGTGGATGGAAGAGGGCAACCGGTCTGCATTCTGTCAGCCTAACGAACCTCGCCGTTGTCGTTGCCGGAGAAGATAGGAAAAAGCTTCTGTTCCAGCAAGAGAGAGGAGGGGATCGATAGAGGCGCAATACAGAGAAATCGAGTATAATGGATGGGCTCCTTATCCGGTGGCGCATGCGTCTGAGGATCAAGGGGCGGAGGAGCAATGGCGCCGAGATGCGTTGTCGGAGTTTTTTGTAACGAACAGCGCGTGCAGAAGGAAGGAAGTACCGCTTTGCTAGGCCCATGCGTACAGAACGAATCAAATACCGGTTTGTTAGGCCCATCGGTACTTCTATACGGCCCGAGACACATCGGGAGGCCGTAGTGAATTTGCAGAGTAGCAGCCTAGCAACGGGCAGGAAGAACGCATAAGCTAGCAACAAAGGGACCAACGTTTCGGGAGTGGCGGATCATTGCAGGCCATTGGATTTCTTGATTCGACGGTTTAGAGGCTCAAATCGCCGTGGAAGGGTCCTGGTAGTTCCATTTTACTGTTTCTTAATAATGATTCAACCCTCAAATCTTGGTATTTGATTGTTCATCCGACCTACTTGTTTCAATAGGAACTTGGATCTCCGTGACCACAACCTTTGAGGTACGTGAGCCATGAGCTTTGTTGCTGCCTCCGGAACACTTTTCTGCCAACTCTCACATACAGACTAAGGTTCTTTTAACCTTATCAAAGTTCTATTGTCCTCCCACTTAACTTTTCACGAAAAATTCCTTCTCAAAGAAACTTGACGCTTTTAAGTGACAAACACTTTTGTCTCCGATGTTATGGAGGATTACTTAACAGCTTATTCAAATAACATACAAAGACAGGTTCATCCGACTTTGGTTGCAAACATCTTTCTTATGCATAGCATACCAATGTTTAAGAAAGGACAACTTGGGTTTTATCCCAAACCATAACATATGGTGTCATTTCAACGGATTATGATGGAGCTCTTTTCAGTGGAAAAACGGTAATCTCTAAAGCTTTTAATCTTTAAAATATAATGGCAGTTTTATGAATTATACCTTTGATCTTACCATGTCAAACAAGGTTTAATTACATATCTCGAATCCTCCATACTCTTATGGTGTTTCGGAAAATGCAAATCCACGAAACGATTCCATAAATATTAGGTATTATGCTAAATTTTGTAACTCAAATATCTTCCTTTATGATCTTTATCATAAACTGTTTATATTCTTGTTACAATGATTTTGCACTTCATCTTGAAAGTCTTTGAACTTTTCAAATATTTCACACTTCATCCTTATTAAGTAAATATTCATGTATTCACTCAAATTGTCGGAGAAAGCATATGAAGTTGAAATCCATCGCTCTTGACTACACATAATGGACTTCGTACAACAATATGTACAAGTTCCAATAAGCTAGTCATTCGTTCCCTTTTGGCCTATGAACGAAGTTTCAATTATCTCTAGGAAAGTTTCACAAGCGTCGTGTGATCAAAAATCAAAAGACTCCAAAATTCCATCCACACGGAGTTTCTTCATGTTTTCTTTCCAATATAATTTAAACGGTGATGTCACTTCCTAAGTGATCTTTCAATCAATTTGTCTTTCGACATTTTTAGCACTAGTTTTATGGATGTGATTTCTCCAACGAGATTTGTGAATCATCCATCTTTTATGGATTACGGCAATTATTCGAACAACCCTTTTGTTCTCATAATACCTGATAAAACAAATCTTGAAGGCAAGCTTTGATGTTTAACGAGCAACACAATAACCCTTTATTTGTTCTCGATGAACATCATCACATATTCTTTTGCTAATTACTTACGCCACTGTAGTTCATGAATTCTGTTGTTTCGTATGACGATTCATACCAACAAATTCAGTATTAAATACTTAAGAACCACATTGTTTAATAATCAAAGAATATAGCCATAACATGTATATCATCTATATACTTAAACTGAACAATTCTAGTCTTTTCCTTTCTGCCATATATTTATGAGATTCTCTTCAAGATTTCCTTTTACGCTTGAAAGAATCTATCAACATCAATAGTGGAGTCATACATATGACATATAGTCCAAAGCGTGTATAGTTAAATACCAATGTCTTTGGACTTGCACTTTGAAGTAGATCACCATTATCAAGTGTTTGGTGTTCTTTCAAATTCCTTTCTTTAGTAATCTCTTGGTGTAGTAAACATTTTACCTACATCAAATATTCACCCTTATCATGGAATTATCCATGATCAAGCTACTTTTAGCTTATAACGGTGAATCATGAGTATAATGTTGCTCTCCAAATCCTTTTGGACGATTAGGACAACTAGTGTCTCCAACTTTTTGCAAATTCTCATCAAATATGAGAACATGACTTTAGCCATTATACTCTATCATGTTGCAACCAAAACTTCGTTTCAGATATCACAATATCTTCCACACATCATGGTTTCTGAAACAACTCTTTCAGATCCTAGATTACCTTGATATTAAGACAATCCTTTGAATATCAAGAATCATGAAGACAAACATGATACTTATATACTAACACTTGGAATTGTTACTCTTGATTTAATACTAATTATTAAACTTCATGGAGTAACCGGAACTTACTGAAAGTTTGCAATAGGACTTTTAAACTTTAGATTAACACTTAAAACAATACGATACCAGTTCGTAAAGTATCTAACCAGAATTCTATAGTTCTATCATCTCAATTATAACTAAGTGCAAGGTGGTAAACGGATGCCAATGACTACAACAACTATGCAAATTCACTTTGATTTAGTTTATGATAAATGGAGTTCTAATTAATAATTAAATTAATCTAGGTGAACTCCCACTCAAAACAATATCCCTCACATTGTTTTAGTGATCACACGAACCAAATCCACCACATCAAAACCGATCATCACGAGAGTTGATATAGCTTCAATGGCGAACAATCAACATGTTCATCATATCTACTATATGACTCATGCTCTAACTTTCGGTAATCCGTGTTCCTGAGGCCATGTCTGTACATGCTAGGCTCGTCAAGATCAAACCTTAGTTTCCGCATGAGCAAATCTGGCTTGCTCACGTTGTATACACTTGCAGAATCTAACACACCCGATCATCACGTGGTGCTTCGAAACAACAAGCTTTAGCAACAGTGCTAACTAAGGGTGAACACTTTATGACTTGATATTCATGTGCATGAGGGATCATCTTATAATGCTACCATCGTCTACTAAGCAATACAAGATGCATAAAGGATTAACATCACATGCAATTCAATAATATGTGATATGATATGGCCTTTCTTCTTTGTGCTTCCGATCTCCATCTTCAAGCACGAACATGATCTCCATCATCACCGGCATTGCATCAAGGTCAATGACGCTTCTCCATGGTTGTCGTCCACCGGCTTCAACTATTACAACTACTTTGAATAGACACGCGGGTCTTAACATAAATTAAAGACAACCATATGGCTCCAGCCGGTTGCCAACTTACAATAAGGAACATTTCATACATCAAATATAATCACAATCATGGCCATATCACATCACTGCACACCCCTACAAAACAAAGTTAGACGCCTCTACTTTCTTTGCATATTTTACGTGGTTTGGGGCTTTCAATAAGTGTCGTTCTAACTTACGAACAAGAACCACAACATTGATACTAGCATTGTTGATCACCCGTTGTAAATTGGATCTTAACTATGCTAGGAGAAACAGGCACCCGCAAAGCCACTTATGCAATACAAGTTGCATGTCAAGCGTGGAGCAAGTCTCATGAACGATGTCATGTAAGGTTAGCCCGGGCCGCTTCATCCCAACATACCGAAGATGCAAAGTAAACAAGAAGCAATCGACAATAAAAGCATCAACGCCCACAATGACCATTGTGTTCTACTCGTGCAATGATCTACATATAGACACGGCTCGATACCCTTTGTAGGGGTTCGTAGCATGGAAAAACAAAACTTTCTATCGCATACAAACAAACAAGCCAAGATCTATCTACTAGATTGTAGCAACGAGTCGATGGAATAACTTACCCTCGAAGATTCCAAAGCGGTTAACGAGAGCGATTCTCGGGTGATGTAGTCGACACTTCCGATCTCAAGATCGCAGACGATCCTTCCAAGGCCATGTTCGCAGCGCTTCCAATCGGTCACACGTTCGATTGACGAAGACCTTCCTCTCCTTGTTCCAAAGAAAATGGAGGTTGTAGCACTCTCCTCGCGATTCCAAAGAAGACAACGGCGTGGTACCTAAGTAGAGGGAGATCCCGCAGGCTTTTGCCGGAGCGAGTATGGTGGAGTATGAGAGAGAGAGCTATTAGTGGTCTATAGATTAGACACACCAATTAGAATGCTCTAAACCGCAGGCTAGAGCAATTATAAGCTCTAAACCAAAACGGCTCTAAACCGGAGATTAGAGGATAGGAACTTGTGTGTCTAGAGGAGGAGGCCCTGCCCCTCCTTTTATAGGTGGGAGGGGCGGCCAGGGAGGAGTCCTCCAAGTCGGCCTTGGTTGCGCTGCTTGAGGGACTCCTCCCCAAGTCGGTTCCAACCACCTCTTGCTTGTTTCCCACAGCTCGCTTTCCCACAATTTCTGCTTTCCACAGTTTCTGTTTTAGCCGTTTGACTTTCAAACCGCGCTTGACTTTTTCAGTTCGAACAGCAAGAACACTTAGTACATGATGCAATCATTCAATATGTAATGACACATTCATGTACCCTCCCCGAGTGCCGGACAATCCGAACCTTCTAGAACATTCCCGATGAAAACACTAATCATTCCCAACTCAAACGGACTTTCCTTATATGAATCTTATTCTCGGACCATTCCGGATCACCTCGTGATATCCCGGATCCCATCCGAGACTCAACAACATTCGGTCTCTTTCTCATAATACCATAACTACTAAAACAACGTCAATCCTTAAGTGTCTCACGGTTCGTGAATTATGCGGACATGATCGAGACACTTCTCAACAATAACCAATAGAGGAATCTGGAAATTCATATGGCTCCGACATATTTCTACGATTACTTTATGATCGAATGAACCACTTACATACGATACCAATTTCCTTTGTCTCATGATAGTTTACTTATCCGAGGTTATGATCGCTTGGTATCTCCGCATACCTAGTTCAACCTCGCATCGATAAGTACTCTTTCTCGCTCCGTGATATGTGATCCCTTGTGAGCCAGCCGCATGCTTGCAAGCTAATTGGAAGACATTCCACCGAGAGGGCCCAGAGTATATCTATCCGTCATATGGATGGACAAATCCCACTCTTGATCCATGTGTCTCAACCAATACTTTCCGAACACTCAATGCCACCTTTATAGCCACCCAGTTACGGTGGTGTTTGATGTCATCAAAGCATCCATCCCAAAGGTGATATGCATGATCTCATGGTCGAAGGAATTAGGTTACTATGTATCAGAAAGCATATAGCAATTGAACTATTAAAATGACTTGATCTTTATGCTACGCTTATCTATAGGAGTATGTCCATCACATCATTCTCCTAATGATATGACCCTGTTGTTAATAACATCTCTATGTTCATGATCAGGAAACCATGATCATATATTAACCAACAAGCTAGTTTAACAAGAGGCTTTACTAGGGACTCTTATTTTAGTTTACAAATCACACAAGTATTAATGTTTCCGGTTAATACAATTATAGCATGGTATGTAAACATTTATCATAAGTGTGAAGATATGATAATAACCACTTTATTATTGCCTCTTGGGCATATCTCCAACACACCCGACGTTTGAGGAAGGTGCAGATGATATCCACACCGTTCACCTCCTTCTCCGGAACCACCTGGAGGTCCTCCACCCGACGGTAGAGCTCCTCTATCTCCTCCAGGATATGATTCTTCTAGGATCTCTTCTTCAAGATCTCCTGGGTGGAGTCGAAAGGGGCAAGGCCAAAGTTTTGCCCGTACACTGTGGAGTCGCGGATATAAAACCACTTCCTCCGCCAGTATTGGACGAACTCAGACATAGAGAAAGAGAAGAAAAGAACACTAGATCGAAGAGAAATGATGTAGCCGCCGATCAGATAAACTCCATCGGAGCCGGACTGGCTCTTCATGGAATAGAGCTTCCGGAAGAGGCCAAAGTGCGGCTCGATACCGAGCCAGCACTCGCAAAAAGAAATGAAGCAGGCGATGTGGATAAGAGAATTGGGCGAAATATGGTGGAGTTGGATTCCATAAAAGAACAACAACCCATGAAGAAAGTCGTGGACTGGGAGCGATAGGCCGCGAAGGACAAAAGCAACAAACATCACCCGAAATCCCGCGAGTGGATGGGGAGTTACCTCATCGCCGGGGATCCTGACAGCGTCCTTGTCCTACGGGATCAAACCCGCCTCGCGCAACTTGTGCAGGTCGCCCTCGCGCGTCTCCGAGCGTCGCCACCCACCTTCGGTGACACGAGCGGCGGTGGTGCCCTTCTTGCCGCCGGCAGCAGCACTGGTGCCCGCACCGATGGAGGCCTTCTTCGATTTCCCTATCGCGGCGCGTCGACGGCGGTGGTGTGCGCGCAAGAACAAGGAAGGGAATGATCGGAGAACGTCCAGCGCACGACGGGAAAAGCTCAAGAAAATGGAAGCAGTAGAAAGCAAATGGCTAAGGTGAAAACGAACTATAGTTTTCCCCACAGTTATAAGGATGAAGACGATGAACATGGACCGTTCATCTGGAAGCCCTAACGCCGGGATCAGATCCTACCGTCCACGTAAACACAAGAAGCGAACCGTCGCTCGCACGCCGTCCACTACGCACGGAAATCGAGGAGACGCCGTAATTTTCGCCACGTCGCGCATGACCAGTCAAATCCAAGTCAGAAAGTGGGACCCACGTTTGTCCGGTCACGTCACCTCTGGCGCCGCAGACGGTTGAGGTCACCGATCGTTAGCACTGACGTCATCAAACCACACTAGCAACGGTTAGAAATCTTCGGCTAACAGCTAAAAGTACTCACTTGAATCTACGATTCGAGCAACTACTCAGGGGCTACTCCTATCAGGAGCGCTGGTCACGCACCTGAGGCATGATTAAGGTACTACACCAACACTGATTCTTCGAGTCCTATGTCGAGTCTACGACTACACTACGGACTCGGGGGCTACTCCCATAGGGAGGATTGATTCAAGCATCCGAAAAATTTGTGTCCTACGGACGTGAAGCTAGCAATGACTGAATTAAAGTCTCTGCTCGAGTCTATGACTCGAACAGACACTCGGGGGCTACTCCCATAGGAAGCGCTGGCCGCGCACCCTATGAATTCTTCGACTGCAATCCTTCGGATCCAAATGCAAAAACTTTTTGGCAACTTTGCCCCAACCAACGCTAAGTGAGTAACATCCTCCTTGGCCATCCGAAACACCTTCGCGGTGATAAAATTTCGGATGTTGTGTATGCGACGCAAAGATAAGACCTACAAATACCATCTGATGGCCTGGTAACGCACCCGACTGCGCTCTGCTAGTAAAAATCCGTGCCAACGGGCGCGATGAAAATCCCGACGGACGCGTTGGGTAAATCATTCGAAAACTATTGAGATTCGACTCCTGTAAGACCTCAACGGCCTGAGTCAAATTACGCCAGCATCTGTTCCGGGTTCGAGTCTAGGGACTCGAATCTGAAGAAAATCGTGTTGTTTTGTCCTGAGACAGTTAACTAAATCTGATCCGCCAAGAGAGTCAGGCACACGCATCAACAATCCCTACACACTAAAACAGAAACAACCGCACCCGAAAAATTAAAGAGTCCTTAGCCAAATCTATGATTCGACTGAACACTCGGGGGATACTGACATGGTTATACCCTACGGGTACAAGACATTAGCATACCTAGTCCAGCCCAAGAAAGTCCCACAAGAATATACGCGACCTGTAGAGATTTTCGGGTGGCCCAAGCCCATGGCATCTTCGGATCCTTAGAGAGCAAGACTAGAACAGATAGAATATTCAAAGGGGCAAACCCTAAACTTGTAACCGACTTGATCTGTGCCCAAGATCTGTCTAACTCTATATAAAGGCTAGGAGGGCACGGCGAGGAGGGCCAATCCTTTCCACCGCATACACACCTCCATGACAGATTGCATCTGCGCACCCTTGTACTTTTCGGTTCCGCCGTAATCAAGAGCAGACAAGCAGGAGTAGGGTTTTCCCTCTGGGGCCCGAACCTAGATAAATCTCGTGTCCCCTGTTTGTTTGTCTGTTAACCGTTCCGTGATCTCCAGCACCCCCATCTTCTCCAAAACCCAAGCTCATAACAATGGGTATTGACGAGATTAAACCTCGTCACCACTTGTCAGCTCCACCCCATGTATGATGTCTAGAAGTTTAGACCATTCACCTGCAAGCTCACCCCATAAACATCTTTTGAAGGCCAAACATCCACCAAAAGAATTAACCACACTGTCAACAGTTATAATTCTGTTGAAGGACAAATCAATTAATCTAGGAAATATTTCAACCATGGTTTTCCTATTTTTATACCACACATCCTCCTAAAATCTAGTTTTATCCCCAGAACTAGAACCCTATCATAGAACTTGTAGAAATTTTCTTTAACCTTCATCAACCCAGCCCAAAATCGTGATACCCTAGGTTTAGGACCTGTCTATGTCAAAGTTTCTTTCTGAAGATATTTTTCTTCAGTAGGTCTTGTCAGGCCCCTTCCTCATTCTCTAATTTCCATAACCACTTGCACAATAGGCTAATGTTCATTAGCTCAAGATTAAGCACCCCCAAGCCACCTAGGTCTTTAGGAGAACAAACAGTCTCCCAGTTCACTAGGTGATACTTCCTAGCCCCTTGTTCCTGCCACAGTAACCTATTCCTATAAATATTCTATTTCTTTCTAATACCTATAGGCACTATATAGAAAGAGAGCATGAACATAGGTACAGTGGACATGCAAGAGTTTAGCAGGATCATCCCAGAACCCACGTCCAAGAGTTTTCCTTGATAGCAACCCAACCACTTGTCCATCTTTTCATCTACTGGCCTCCAATGAATATTAAGCAGTTTTTTCTTGTCAATAGGGACCCCAAAGTATTTCAATGGAAGTTCACTGGAATGGCAAGTGAAGATTTCTTCATAAATATGTTGTTGTTCTTTACATTTTCCTAAACAATAGACCTCACTTTTCAAAAAAATAATTTTCAAACCTAACATCTGTTCAAATAAATAGAGTAAGAATTTGAGGTTCCTAGCGTTTTCAAAACCCTATTAAGCTATGCGCCAGGATCTCACACCAGCCGCTACCAGTGAACTACCGCCATGATCTTCTCTCCTCGGCCCCTTTGGCGATGCAGGATTTATAACTGATATTTAGTTTTGCCACTGCTAATCTCCAGATGTCATTGGTGTAGGGCCACTCCATGAAGATATGAGTAACGTTCTCTAGGTTCTGTTTGCAAAGTGGGTAGAAATACTAGTTTTTCAACTATCTTAGTGTCAGCTTATCGGCAATTAGTACCTGATTCAGCACTAGAGTTCAGATGTAGAATTTGCATCGTGTTGGTGCCCATCCCTTCCATATGATCTTGTTGCTATCCGTTCAGGTTGTCCCTATGAAGTGCATGCGGTATGCCGCATTGGCAGAGTAGAAATCTTTGCTTCCATATCTCCAGGCAATCTCATGAGGAGCCTCAGTTAGTACCGAGTCAATCATCTCTGGGAGTGCAATAAATTTTCCACTCACACATGACACATTATTTCTACTCTCCATAAAAGTTTGCATACATCTTAAGGAGATGAACATGTACATATCTAAAATCTTTACCTATTTTTCCAGCATTCATAAAATTATTTTCCGCATACATGACCATATGCTCTTCAAAGCCGACATGCATATCCATAAGATTTGTAGATTTATTATGCACGGGTATTCATTGTGGCTTATATGATGATAATGTGAGTTCATATTTCAAATTACATAATGCTAGTTTTGCTCCTCGAATAAAACTATAGCTTTTGCTCATACAGAGCACTTGCTATGTCCGTATACTCTTCGTATTGCCACTTAAGGTAATTACTTGTGTGATGAGATATAAGAAGGTGAGAGAATAGAACTAATGCTTTATTGAGAGACATGCTCTTAATAAGAGTAGATGTTATTGCCTTTATACTTTGTATATAAGTAACGCCAACTCTTCAACTAAAGTAAGTCTAAAGATGCATGTATAAACTATTATGCTTGTTAAATTATCAAAGGCTATGCTTGTTAACAAAAAATTGGCTAGAAAATGTGCTGTCAAGACAAATTTTGTCTGTGTCAAAGTTTACTGAAAATGCCAATTTTATGTGAGATGGGAAAGACAATTTAGCGGCCAACCCAATTGGTGGCCAACTTTTGTGCTTAACCCCAAACTTTGTCGAGATTAGTTTTGGCACCAAACCAAAGCATGCTCTAAATTAGTACGTACGAACTAATCCACCAACCTTTAGAGGAATCAACTAATCTATGAGTAGCCCTCCATGTATCTTAGGTTTTCAACATGTTTCATATAAGATCATGGTCGATTTTGACAGGAAAATGCAGCTATCTTGTTAGGAGAATGTGTTAGTTGAAAGGGAAAAAAGAGACATTTTGCACTCGAGATGGTTTGAAATTTGAATCGAAGTTTTATTCTGAGTAAAATTTGAATCGAGTGTTTTTGTAGGTCTGCGTGACACAAAACCATTGAATTTGAACCCCAGCAAAACCCCAGGCCCGGCCCACTACCCAACCGCCGTGAAACTGTCGGAACCGGAGATGCTCCGCCGGCGCCACCCCTTCCCCGCCCTCCTCCGTCTCCTCTCCACCTCCTGCCGCCGCCGCTCCCCCCTCTCCTCGCAACCGCGTTCCCCGAACGCCAACACTCTTACGCCGCCGCCTGTGGCGAAGAAAGTCCCCTTCACCGTGTCGGCGTACGGGAAGTCGTGGAGCGACCCTTACCACTGGATGCGCGACACCTCCGACCCCGACCTCACCGCCCTCCTCACCGCTGAGAATGCCTACGCGGATTCCTTCGTATCCTCGGCTGGCGGCGGCGGCCTCCGCGCTCGCCTCGCGGCGGAGATGCGCGCCCGGCTGCCCCCTTCCGTTGCCTCCCCGCCTCAGCCCTGGGGCCCTTGGTTCGTACTGCGGCATTTCTTTTGATCCCATACTGTATTGCTTGTTACCTAATCACTGGTTGTGAATCTGTTATGGTCTTAGGGCTGTGATTTCTTGCTTGTATACTTGTGTAGCCAACCTGAACTTCTGTAGTTTGCCATGTAAATGCTCACGACTTCACACTTGTGCTTGCCTTTTGCATCTCAGATAAGTGAGCTAATCCTTCTAGTGTAGCATTATGTTTTTGTGTCTCACCTGGCCTTGCACGATTTTAGTGTTAAATTTTTGGTTCTGCCAGATGTAGTGCTCTGCCTGTGAAATCTCATTTTGCCACGGACATGATTTATGCACTAGATTCTGCCAATCTCCTTGGACATGCTGTGTTTTGTGTATATGCTTCTGACTATAAATTTAGCTTCTACACTCTTTTTTTCGACAAAGGGGATATATTAATATCGCGAAGATGCCAATTACACCCAGCCTCACTCTTATTCGGAAAACAAGTGTTAATGTAAAGACAGGAATGAATTTAAAAAAAAATGTTAAGTAAATGATACTTCACAACAAAATACAGTTGCCTTTGAATATAACATAACTCGTTGTTGATCCAGGTCATATTACCAGTATGTTCCAGGTGAAATGGAGTACCCAGTTTTGTCCAGAAAGTTGAGGCCCTCTGGTGGTTTAGCAGGAAATCTCCTTAGTTATCTTTCTGATTGGAATAAGGAAGAAGTGCTGCTTGACTGGAATGAGATCGCAGAGAAATTTGGTACATGCCTTTCTACATCTAGTCGTTTGCTCTCTGGTGTGTTCTACACATACATGCATAAGATACTGATACGACCTTCCACTGTATAGTCTCATATAGTCTGATTATTATATTCCTGCAATTAATTTTGAGCATTGCTTCGTTGCTTCATATCATCAATTTCACGTGAAGAGGACATTTTATTTGCTTGTGTGTGAACTTATCAGTGGACTATTCTGTAACTTATGCAGGTTATGTGCACATTGGGAGTTGCCGAATCTCTCCTGATCATAGGTTTCTTGCATATACTCTAGATACATCTGGGGGTGAATTATTTTCCCTGGAAGTGAAAGATCTTCAGTCTAAGCGTGTCATTTTTAGTTCACCACACAAGGGAATAGTCAGTTTAGCATGGTCTCACGACAGTGAAAATTTATTCTATACTGTATGTGATGAGACTCTACGTCCGAATCAGTAATTCTCTTTTCTTCTAATATTTGTTAAGCTTATGAAGCTTGTATTCTATTACTGCATTTGATATGTTTACATGTTATAGGGTTTTCTGTAAAAAGATGGAGTCAGATGAAGCAAGTTTTTTAGTTTTTACGGAGAATGATGTAAACTGTTGTGTTGATATCACAAGCACAAAAGATTTCAAGTATATTACTGTCAATTCTAATACGAGGACATCATCTGAGGAAGGTTTCTATTTCAACTTCTCTGGGTCCAATACCAATTATTTGCACGTTTAGACCAGTTATCCCCTTTTTTTGGTTTGTTCTTTCTGATGTTTGCTTATGTACTGCAGGTTTATGTGATGGAATCTGGTAATGTAAGAGAAGGCTTATGGCCTGTACAGAAACGCACTAACAAAGTGCAGTACTTTTTGGAGCATCATAAGGGATTTTTCTACATTCTTACTAATGCCCCTTTGGAAGATATTGAAACCTCAGCTGAAGGCTACTACCTGGCCAGGTGTAGAGCTGAAAAATCACTGATGGATAGATGGCAGGTCTCGCCTCCCTCAGAAATTAGATTTATCAGCAATGTTTATCAGTTGGTTAAAACAAAATATCTTCTTCAACAACATTGACTCCTTCCTTATTAAGTCCTGATGACACATCTGTGCCCAAAAGTTACATATAAGTTGCACATTGGTGGCTAGTATGGACATTTCAATGTCGTGGTCTGAAAGCAGTTCTTTTCTGAATATACATTTAAAAGTATTCTCATTAGAGCTCTTACTTTATAAACTTGGTGCCTGTGTTTCTATTGCTAGGTTGTGGCACTCCCTGGGTTGGACTGCACCTTTCAGGATATGGATATTTTTCATGAACATTTAGTTCTCTTTCTACGAAAAGATGGGCTTCCTTTGTTTTGCTCCATTGATCTGCCAGTCAAGGTTGACTTTCAGGTATACTGTTTGATTCATGTCATGTTACTAGTAGTATCTATAAAGTATAACTCACAAAGATATAGTGTATCACAATGTCTTGGACCATAAAGCTTTAACGATTTTGATGACAAAAATACTACCCAGCTTACGCATTGACTTTATCTGGACTGCTTTGACTTCTGCTGTACCTCCAGCTTATAACCTGTACCTTGATATTTTCATGTTGACACCTGGTCATTCTCTTTGCTATTCTGTATTATGGTCTATGTTGTTACTTGTGAATCCTGAGCCTTCTCTTTATTCTTTATACTGATGATATTGGTTTACCCCTCAGGAGCCAAAGGAACTTGGTGATCTCACTCCATGGTTTTTCCCAGTACCTTCTAATTTATGCAGCATTCTTCCTGGATCCAACAATGATTACATGTCATCTACTTATCGCCTGGTGGTGTCATCGCCAGTGGTAAGCATTCCACCAACTTATCACTTATCTGTGGATGGATAACTCATATTACGTGTTCATATTGGCTTCAGCTCTTCTTTTCTTGATCTCCTGGATCTCATCATACATTCTAACCCAGGAATTTCTTTTTTCTACACACTAAAACCTGTTCTATCCCTTGCCACTCATAAAGCTATACAATTCCATTAACTGTACTGTTGATTATTGAATTGTACTTTATTGTTAAAGAACATATAATTGAACACAATATTCCATAACTTTAATCTGTCTGTTTATTATGTTAATTAAGCATCTGGAAGTATAATGCAGCTGGTGTGTTGCTAGGCATAAGTTTTCACAAGTGAACATTTAATTTGCTTAATATAGATTCCAGACTTAACCGTGGACTATGACATGCGGAAGAAGACATTTACCATCCTTCATCAAGAGGAAGTAACTGGCCTTTCTTCAAGTCTATGCACAGCAGGATTGCAACCCAAGGTTTTGAATATCCAACAAAATCTGCAACTTATTGAAGATTCACAAAGTTGGAGTGATCTTTCCAAGTTATTCTCTTGTGAGAGGGTCCAAGTTATTTCACATGACGGTGTCTTGATACCTTTGGTGATCTTGTACTCTCGGGAAGCACATATTCATGGAGAATCACCTGGGGTCTTATTTGGATATGGAGCTTATGGAGAAGATCTGGATAAAAGCTGGTGTTCTGATAGGCTAAGTCTACTTGCTCGAGGATGGGTTCTTGCATTTGCAGATGTTAGGTACAGCTTGATGCCTACAGCTTTTTTCAGCTTACAGAACTGCACTTCCCATCATCTTTCAGTATTTTCTTACTCATCTTACAGTGTACTGTCATAATTAAATAAAAAGTGTTGTCTGGATATAAATGCAATAGCCAACAAGCGACTAGTAGAATGACAGCTTATACATAACAGATTACCTATTTTGTTTTGAGTATTCCTCACTTAGCAACTTATCAACAACAATATATACATTTATTGTGCATATTCCTGTCATATAGTTTAAATTTATCCCAACAGACAGTTTTGGAAGATATTTACATAGGGGTACTTTGGAATACTCCTACATATTTAGTTTACTCCAAAAGGTAGAGTGGACTAACCAGGGCCTCATCGTCAAAGACGAATCTAACTCTAGTAGTCTGCAAAAACAAATGAGTGAATAGTTCTTTCCAACTTTCCATTTATGAATGCGACGATATGCATTTTGTGATCTGCACTGAAAAATGCATGTTCCTGATTATTTGTAAGCCTAATCATGTAGGGGTGGAGGGGAACCATCATGGCATCTGGCAGGCACCAAAACCAACAAAATAAATTCAATTCGAGATTTTGCGGCATGTGGTATGCATCTTATCAAGGAAGGTTTTGTACATGAAAGACGTCTTTGTGCAGTAGGGTGCAGTGCTGGTGGTTTGCTGGTTGGTGCGGCCATTAATATGATGCCAAATTTATTCTCTGCTGCAGTTCTTAAGGTATATCTTTGAGCTCATCCGCTGATGCATCATTATCAGCTGGGATTTGCTATGCTTATTCTCTTCTCTTCCTATGCATGCTTCTACTAGTGCATGACGTGGTTGAGCTTTTATACATCAATGACATGTATCTATGCTAATAACAGGTCCCTTTTCTTGATATCTGCAATACAATGTTGGATTCTACTTTACCTCTCACCATCTTGGACTACGAAGAATTTGGCGACCCTAATATCCCAGCTGAGTTTGATGCAATCCGCAGTTATTCTCCTTATGAAAACTTATCTCCTGGAATGTGTTACCCTCCAGTGCTGGTGACTGCCTCATTTAACGATACAAGGTTTTCTCTACTTCATTTTACTCTTCTGATGATTTACATACGCCTTGGGTCATTTTTATCTGACCCATGTTAAGTGTCAGCTCACGACACTAGTCAATGTTTCTACAAGTACTGCTAGTTTCCATTACTGCAATCAATACTGTTAGTTTCCATTCTAGTTTTGAACAAGTTTCCATTACTGCAATTAATACTGTACCTCCAGTACTGCAATCAATACTGTTAGTTTTCATTTCTAGTTTTGAACTTCTCCTTTTATTTTACAGGGTAGGAGTCTGGGAAGCTGCTAAGTGGGTTTCAAAAGTGAGAGACGTCACATGCCCATCCTGTTCGCGGTCTGTTGTTCTCAAAACTAATATGCAGAGTGGTCATTTTGGTGAGGGTGGACGCTTCATGAGCTGCGAGGAGACAGCCTTCGAGTATGCATTTCTAATGAAGGCATTGGGGATGGATGGCATAGGTGCAAAAAAGTAATAATAATTAACTAATGCTTTTCGGGCTGCAAAGAGTTGTGGTGACACATGGAAGCACTAACTGATATCTTCACTTGCTGTGGCGACATCTGGCAACCTGGCATAATACATTGGATCAGATTGCTCCTAGTCCACAGTTCATATCTTCCACATCCTTATTGTCTGAAAAGCCATTAATTTACGGGTTCCTGCATTGCACAGTGGGAACTAGAGCCCTCAGAACAGCACAGATGGGTTCCCTCAAAAAAAAAAAAAGAACAGCACAAATGGGCGTTGTCCGTTAAGGTGTTAAGGTCAGTGATCTTCCGTTCTCCATCAAAATTAAGGTCGGTAGCAAGGAGTCCATGTCATGGTAGCAGTAGCACAAACCTTTGTAGAACACAAACAGTTGAACATGCCGTATCTAACATCAGCTATCAATGACTTGGTCATACAGAAATGTTTGTCCCGGTACGAATCATTTCAACCGGTCACATGAATTCAAGTTGGCATATGTCTTAGCCTGCCTGACGCATCATGCTTGTTGAGATGTCAAGACGGTGCTAGATACAGGACTATTGAATGAACAAATAAATGTCCGAGCATGGGTTTTGGTTTTGACATCTAACTGTATCAGGTCAGTGTACACACCGCTTCCAAAATTTTGGATCTTCTGACCGAGATCAGGCCTCCTTGAATTAGATCAACTGCATGTACAGTAACATGCATATATGTACACATTTTATGCGTTTGACCACGGTATTGCCAGTTTCTATGATACTACAAAGTCAGTGGTAAGGATGGCAGTGGGTACCCTATCCTTTACCCTACTTAGTACAAAAAAATGAACCAAGTTTTGGCAAAACACCACTTTTTGAGAAAACTAGTTCATTTGTTTGAACTAGGGTAAACTAGAGGGTACCCCTAAAGGTTTCAAAGTTCCATCTCTAGTCAGTGGTGACTTTGTTAAAACGTGTTGATCACATTTTCCCTGGCCTTATCCTCATATATAAAAAACCGTCTTGGGCCGATCGTGATGCAATTATTTAGCCTTGTGATGCACGGTGCACTCCCAGTAAGTACCAGGTGGTCAAGTGAAATAAAATAAAAAGTACCAGGTGGTGCATATGGGTCCCCTAATAGAAAACTGTCATTGCCATAATAGCCTACACTCAGTAGCAGATCCCAAGGGCCAAGGCCCAAATTACTCAACTCACTCTCTCTTGAAACTCGTTAAACTCGACCCCTCGTTTTGCCCACGGAGCCTGGCTATGATGCCGTTGCACGCGATCCCTATGCAAGTTATGCTCGTGTCTTGCAATCGAAGTAACAAAATAAATCCAGCTTTATTCCTAGGCCCCTGCAATCCTGTTTGATAGTATTCTTGAGATCAGTATTGAAGCAAAATTCCTGGAAGGAGTACTACGGTACTACTCCCCCGTGGCCATGGGTTCCACCGTAGGAGGTGCAGGTGCGTTGGTTGGCGCTCCAGCTCCATCATGGGTTCGTTGGGGGACGCGCGATGAGTCGCCTCTGATTGCTTCCACTCCAGATCCAGCTCCTGCTCCTTTCGGTTTCGCTTGCCTCATCTCATGGTTCGTCACGCACTCGTGGTAGACGTATTTGACGATTGCAGAGGACGCACGCATGGCGGTGACTCGGATAGGATGTGGAGCTATGTGTGTGTAGGGGGTGTCGTTCGGTTGCATAGCTAAGCTTCGTCATGGCCTGGTGTGCTGACGGTGATACGCTGCTTTGCTTCTTGTTTCGGGCTTGGTCGTGGTAGGGAAGGCCTATTGCTAGAAGAGGTCTCAGTTGCGATTAGTGGCTTGTTAGCAGTACTATTCCAGTAGACTAGCAGTAGAGCCTGTCCCTTGTCATTGCCATTTGTGAGTACGTGTCTGAAACTCTGAATTCCTCACTGATATCTTGCTGTAGAGTGAAAATATTGAATAGTTTGGGCTAGCGACAGTTGGTTCCAGTGCGATCAAGCTCCAAACCGTCTACTACCTCTCAGTTACCGAATGTTGTTTAAGCCATCCAGTCACAAGCAATGTAAATATGTAATCGTAAGCTATCTGATATCACAGGATTAGCTCAGCACATCTCGCGAGATTTCCCAAACCATCGGTTTCGCTCCATCGAGATCAGCTGATCACGACGGTCGCGTGAGCAGAATCTTTGGCAGTTTCGGTGTGCAAGCAAAACCAAAATGTCCGCCAGTTCCTGTCGATGACACTGAATCTGAATTTTTCTCTCGGACGAAAAATACGGTACTACGAAACAATCAGCAAGCAAAGTTCCCGCAGAAAAGTAGTAGCAAGCAATGTAGATATTCGGGGCGCCAGCCACAAATATTCTTTTCCTATTTTTGGAGATCCGTCCAAAATGCCGAGTTTGTTTCTGACACTCGGGGGCAAGGTCCCACACGTCAGTGGCACCGAGCACCCACGGCAGACGACCTCAGGGCGCACACCCCGGGGGCGGAGGTCAAACTCCAGTCGCCCTGCACGCGCTCCGTGCGCCGAGCCCAATCGCAGCTTCATTTTACCTTCTCTAACGCATGGGGTCCGCCCGGTGTTCTTATCCCATCGGTTCATGGTCCGTGTTCACGCAGACCTGCCACTTGTGTACGGACAGCCGCCCTGCTGCCGGGTGCGTACAAATAGGCCAGCCTGGCCACGCGCGCACGCTTTGACACGCGCCTCGCATTCGCCTTGCCTCCTCGTCGCCGCCGGTGGCCGCGTCGGCCGTACTGACACGTCACCCTCGCGCCGTGCCGAGCCGCGCCGCGCAGGCAGAGGTTTTCGCAAGGGGCGAGAACTAGGAAGCACAGTCGAAAGAGGGAGAGAGGGCTTTGATTTGATCAGAGGAAGCCTTCCAGATACTGCCTCTCCTCCAGACGGCGACGAGGCAGTCGAGGCGGCGCTGCTGTTACCCCCTCCGGCCGGTGGGTTCCTCGCGTGGGCGCCTCCCGCGCTCCGGATGAGATGGGCGCCGGCGGGAAGGCCGCGAAGGCGCGGCGGGCGGCGCGGGTGAGCCTCTGGGTGGCGCGCGCCAGCACCACCGTGCTGCTCTGGACCTGCGTGGTGCTGCTCGCGGCGGCCTTCGGGGAGCGCCTGGCCCCCAGCGTGCTGGGCGGGGTCTGGTCCGGCTGCCTCGCGCAGACGCTCGTCATCGTGCAGCGCCCGCTGCTGTTGCCGGCGGACGGCGAGAGGGTCGGCGCCACCGCAGCCCCCACCACCGGCGCCGCCGCGGTCCCGCTACCGCCGAAGAGTAAGTGTCTTCGTCATTTGCTGCCCTTTCCTTACCTTATTTAGTTCTAGGAATAAGGAATATCTGCGTATTAGGCGGCTCTCCTTCCTTCTCTGGCGAGGAATATCAGAGCTTCCATTAAATGCTTTCCCCTTTCCATTTGTCCCCTTCCTTCCGAGACATTGTTTCCGTTTAGCATTTCCATGTTGGCCGATAGCTCGATTTAATGTGTCCAGTCCAAATTAAGTTCATGTGCTCGTCCTTTTTCGATCGATCAAGTTCATGTCGGATTGATTTGGTCGAACGATTCCGTCTTTCCCGAGAACAGTTCATTCAGAATGATTCGATTAACCAGTGCGTGTCTTCCACGCGTTTCATAGTTCTAAACCCTGTTTCAGCCTCTACCACCACTTGATTTAATTTCCTTTTTAGGAAGTGGAAAGATATAGTAACCATTTGATTTGATACGCTCTATGTTCAGGAATCTACAAGAACAATGGCTATCTGATGGTCTCCTGCAATGGGGGTCTTAACCAGATGCGAGCTGCTGTAAGTGTTGCTTGTTAAAATCTCAATTCATCTCTTGTGCTGTTTATATCTATGAACTTCCTGCTGTTGACATACTGAAACTGAAGCATGAAAGTTCCACTGAAAATCAGATATGCGATATGGTGACGGTTGCAAGATACTTGAATGTCACTCTCATCGTGCCGGAGTTGGATAAAACCTCATTTTGGGCTGATCCTAGGTCAGCATTTCTTTCTGCACTCACCTCTACTCTTAACAGATTCAGTTAAGGACTGCCTTTGCTTTACCCTTTTCTGTTGCTTTGTGTACAGTGAGTTCAAAGATATATTTGATGTGGACTACTTCATAGCATCATTGAGACAAGAGGTTCGGATACTGAAAGAGCTGCCTCCAAGGCTGAAAAAAAGAGTTGAACTGGGATATCTTCGCTCCATGCCGCCCGTCAGTTGGTCTGGTATATCCTATTACCATAATCAGGTTTGTTTGCATCTCTCCCTTCTCAATGATGTATCTAAATCATATGCACGCCCATATAAATATTGTAAGTGATTATTTGGGGAAAAACAGATTCTGCCAATTATAAAGAAGTACAAGGTCCTTCATCTGAATAGGACAGATTCCCGGCTTGCAAATAATGACCTACCTGTGGAGATTCAGAAACTGAGGTGCCGCGTCAATTTTGCTGCGTTGAGATTTACCCCTGAAATAGAAGATCTGGGCAGAAGTGTGGTCCAAATTCTTCGTCAGAATGGACCCTTTGTGGTTCTTCACTTGCGGTATGAGATGGACATGCTTGCCTTCTCTGGATGTACACATGGTTGCAGCCACGATGAGGCTGAGGAGCTCACAAGAATGAGGTATTGCATCCCGTCCAGAAATTTCTCGAGATGCTTTAATCCTTTCGCTAAAAAATGAATTGTTCTTTTAACTTGGAAGATACGCTTACCCATGGTGGAAAGAGAAAGTGATAGACTCCAACGCGAAGCGGAAAGACGGGCTCTGTCCATTGACACCGGAGGAGGTTGCAATGGTATTAAAGGCACTCGACATTGATCCCAGTTATCAAATATATATTGCTGCTGGTGAAATATATGGTGGACAAAGAAGAATGGCTGCACTGACCTCAGCTTATCCCAATGTGGTTAGTTCAGCATCTTGAGCACAGCACTGCATTCTTATCATGACTTCTATTTCCGAAATTTATTCGTTACTGGTGATGATCAGGTGAGAAAAGAGACTTTACTGCCTTCAGGTCTGAGGTATTTCCAGAACCATTCTTCCCAGATGGCAGCATTGGATTATATGGTGTCCTTGGAGAGTGATATTTTCATCCCCACTTATGATGGCAACATGGCAAAAGTTGTTGAAGGTCATCGCAGGTACTTCTGTCAAGTTCCAGTATTCTACACAATTCTCGCATTTAGTTTGGCATATTCTGTTTGTGTAACATTTACCCCTTGTTATGCTAAACGGTATCATGTTTTACTTGCCACTTAACATAGAAGTTAGTCTGTTGAATAAATGTCAAGAAACGTCTATTACCTGCATCATGCATCCTGCATGATCTCGATGTTCTCAACCATTTTTCTTGGAGTCAGCAATTTTTTCCCGAAGCACAACTTTGGAACGACTTGATTAAAGTTGCATGCTGATAGTCAAATGTCTGAAACTTGGAGTATTCTGTTGAATATTTAGTTTTTGCATGAGCACAGATACCTGGGGTTCAAGAAGACAGTGCTGCTAGATCGGAAGCTTATAGTTGAGCTGGTTGATCAGTACAAGAACGGCAGATTGAGCTGGACCGATTTCTCCTCCTCCATGAAGGCATCACATACCAGCCGCATGGGCGCGCCATCCAGGAGGCAGGTGATTCCTGACAAGCCCAAGGAAGAGGACTACTTCTATGCCAACCCTTACGAGTGTTTGCACCAACCAGACGAGCTGTCAGCATTGTGATACCTCGGAACATACACATTCTTTCAGAGCCATGGGGTGGTGGCTTGGATTGTATTTCAGATTGAATTGGCGGTGACCGGAGATTCCGGTCGTGTTGATGTGCATGAACCTGATAGATGAATAGTGCCTTTTGGTAGGTGGTTGTATATACGGATTGACACGATCGCCAGTTTTTGTTGTTGTCGATATGAGCAACATGTATTTTTTTTGTTTGTACATACGAGCATATAGGAGTTGGCAGGAGAAAAATACACGGGTGGATTTTCTCAGCTTCTGACTTGTGATGTGATGTGATGCAAATACTGGGATATATACAAATTTCTTCCATTATTGTACATTTGGTCAGTTTGGTTGATGATAGTGGTGTCTGGTTCTGGGTATCATGTCAGTTTCTGAATTGCAGCGAAGTTCTCCCCCACGGTGTTTGTCCAGGTATGTCGTTTTAGAACGCGTGAGGTCGTCAGAGACTTGAAACTTGGACCACTATATTATGCGAAGAACTGCTTAGATTTTTCAATACGAAAATGACAACACCAACATCGGCACATCGCTATGTTAACTGAGACTTTCGTACGTCTAAATGAATGGTTCCAGTTATCTTATCCAACCTTGATTTTTCTTCACCTTTGTATACATAGTATCTCAAAATGGAGACGTCGGACGGCTTTAGAGCGACGATTCAGACACAAGAAAGTTACGACTTGGATTTAGCAAAACCGTAAAGAATGAATGAAAGCCACGCATTGGTATTCGAGACTCATTTGTCGAGACTGCGCCAGCTAAATGTCTGCAATTGACATGTAAACGAACGGCGCGAGTGCTACTTTCAGACTTTCGTGTCCATTTTTATGAAGTACTGTTCTCATAATCCTGTTGTCGACAGTAGTCTGAATTTCTTCAGACTTCGTTCTTTTTCAGTTAAGTTCAGTAGCTGAATAATCTGCCTATAGCACGAGTCTGTTCGTGTGTGGCTTAGTTGTTGGTAGTTGTAGGCTGTCATATCGTTTGCCTCGTGGGATGGCACGAGCAAGGCATCGATCGCGGCACGATCGGAGCTTGGACGAGGTCGTGGGATGGCACGACTAGTAGAAGCGGCCAGCTCTCGGTCTTTTAGCTCTTTCAGTTAGCACGATCCGTTTCAGTAGGATCGGGGAATAAAAAGGGCAAAACAGAAAAGCTGCAAATAGTTGCACGCAGCGCAAATCTCCTTGTCTCTGTGTCTCTCTCTTTTTCCTGTTCTTCCACTGAAAACCACGAGCGAGCGTGCGAGGTTGCAACATCAGTTTATCTTCTTTTCACATTTGATCTTAAAGGTAATGGTGGACGTCAAGGCTGTTCTCTAGTGGCCGCCGCCATAGTCTTGTTTTTCTTTTTTCTTTTGTATAAGCGCAGTCGTGTTCTTCAAGCTCCCGAAACTGAAGCAGCGTATGTTCCCGGAGCTCCGAGACTGGGAGGGGCAAGCAGCAGCCAGCACGTGCCCTTTGCCCTGAGCCTCACTGCGGACGTGAGCCCATAGCGAGGCGTTGGAACGAAGGAAACATCCAGCCCGGATTCAGTGTAGCAGCAGCGCCGATACCAAAGCGAGAGAAAATAGTGTACTAACTCTACTAGTGCTGCCTCGGATCGGCAGCAATTCGTCCTGTTGCAAGCCCCGCTCCCCGCGTGCTCAGGCCGTCTTGCTTTTTACTGCTCGATCGCTCCAGCCATCAGGCGTCGCGTCCGTGCGGCGTGCGCAGTGTCGTCGGGATCGGCACGCCGCCATCCATCCATCCATCCATCCATCAGGCACGTCAGTGTGGCGGCCGGCGGCGGTCAGGCTGTCGCAGGTTCGGGTCTTTTCTCTTCCGGGGTTTCCCTTCCATTCGAACATGTCAAAGTCCACGAAATCCATCCACGCACTTGCGCGCGCCATGGACGGGATAAGATCAGACCAGTACTCCTACTCAATTTAATCTATCTGGACGTGCGCATACCGTAGATCGCGGCATGCTCATCGTGATGTCGAAAGAAGCTTAGCTTCGACTACACCTTTGCCACAGACGACCTCAGTTCAAAAACCTTATCCAGCACCAGCTGTAGTTCACCGCCTGCACGGAGCGAGGCGCAAAGAAATTGTTTGAACAAGCGTGATTCCCCGTGTAACTGCAAAGCGTAGGGCTTCCGTCACCAGCAAAGTCACGCAGTCGATCGCGTCTTGACCCAGCCTCTCCCCCGCCGGCAGAGTCGCCAGCCAGGCACCGGCGCCGCTACCCGCAGCTACCTCTACCCCCCACCATCTACCGACGACAACGGAGACGCAATCCTCCATGACCATGAGCTGGTGCCATCCGGGCTCCAAACCATGTGCACAGTTCATCACACATAGTAACAGTTAAAACGGACACACCAACAGTCTGACGACATACCTCCAGGGATAACACTTGGTTAACAGGTGATACTACTAGAGTCGATCGAGTTATCTTACAGGGGATGGGGGAGAACCTTCTCATGTGAATGGAAGCCTGTATACATACTACTACGAGAGCAGCTTCACAAATCTGCAGCGGAAGCTTCTTTGTCTGTCTCTTTTCTTTTTTGTTCCAATAAATAACGCGGCGAGGAGATTCAATGAAAGAATGCACCGAGGTCTTGTTCGTTTGTCCCGGTGCCTTTGTCACAGCAACAGATAATGTACACGCAGCAATATGAGGGCCTCCGCTGGCGGTACGGAGGAAAGAATGTTCGGGTGGAGACTGGGCGAGGGTCGCCGGCAGAAGTTTACCCCGACTTGTACCGCTTCGTCGCGTGGGGATGCTCTAGAGCAGCGTCACCCAGCATCGCCTGCTGGTGGCCCATCATTTCGTTCCCGGGGGCTAGATCGGTGAGCTCCTGTATGGATGTGTAAACATGACATGTCAACTTAGAAAAAATATAGTAGGGATAGATAAGCTGCATTTGGAAAGAACTGCTTCTGAGCTCTTTTACGCTGTGTGCTGTGTGATGGTAGACTGAACTTTTAAGGATTAGAGTGATTCAAAATTTTGGTGCTAAGCATGAACAACTAAACATTCAGTTTTGTGTAGTTCCCTATAAACTGCAAATCCCACAATAGATAGGAAAGAACTTACTTGAATATTGTGCCAATGTATCTTCTGAATATATGTAGATGGGTAATAAGATAAGAGCGGCATACCTGAAAACTAGAGGATTGTCCAACAGTAGTAGGTCTTTTGATAGCCCGCTTTCCCAGGTTGATCTGGACGGAGATATTGGCTTGGGACAAATCTATGCCCGAGCTTTGAAGAGCATGAGTCAATGTGTTAAGTAACCTGTGGCGAGTTAACAAAAAATTAAATGTGTCAAAACCTTAACTTAATACAGCAATCAAGAAAAGCAGCTGTACGCTTTGACCACAAAAAATGCAACTACCAGAACTACTATCTATTTAACATACTGGATTCATGATACTCAAGTAGCGACATATAATACAAAGAGAGATAGTCTTTGCACGTACTCTTGGGAATATTGGCTTGACACGCTGATTGTTCCTTCGTCAATCGTCAATTGTTGGTTATTTAACATGTCACTGTTCACCCCACAGTCATCCACACCAGACGCATCTGCCCATAGGGGTTGAGACTGCGGTGTTGCATTATCTACATACGGAAAAAAATTATCCATGAATAACCAATACTACTTTCGGTCTGGGAACAGAAGCACAGTTGGATTGTCAAACATACTTGGAATATTTGTTGGAGTATCTGCTGATCTGCAGGAAACACCAGCTATGTGATCAGTTTCAGCCTGATCTGGTGCCCCTGAGGCAGCTGCAGACGCTACCGTGGTGTGGTTATCATCAAGTTTGCCTGTGATATTAAATTCAGGGGAGGACCCATTTGTGATGAATTGTGAAGGGTCAGGTAAGGCATCTCCTGGGATTTGACCTTTACTCTGGGACACAAGGATAATAGTATGTGTAAGAAGCTGGTCAGAAAGTTCAAATCTAATCTAATATTTTATCTGAAGATGGCATTCAATTACCAGAAACAAAATTTACCTGTCCATTTTTCCAGGATGATCGAAAATACATGTTTGACTGCAAAATTTAGAACAGTTTTCAGATACAGCCATCCAGGAACCAATGTTATCTGGAACAATAGTAATCTCATATTGCAGACTTGGAAAAACAATTACCCATGGGAGTAACTTTGAATTTTCTTGGTTCCATTCTGGAAATGAAGCCTCGTACTTCTGTTCTTTCTCTTGTAAAAAGCGTATATATTCGATAACCTGCAATATAAATGGTGTGAAGTGAGAACCAAGTTAATCAACCAGGAGACAAACTCGAATTACATAGAATGCTGCCGAGAGCCTTACCTCTAAGAGAAATGTTGCTTTGTCTCTCTTTTGATCAGTGTGTGGTAACAGATCCCGAAGTATCTGAAACCTGTTAAAATAAAATGGAGGAAAAATAGTTAATACACAAAGCCCACTGTTTGTCTGCGGCATACTAATGGTCTTGAAACTAATTTCCGATAAGCTCCTCTACGTAAGTACATGGTTTCTGTGATTTTTTCGAGAAATCATATGAAGTCAAGTTTGTCTAACTTTGCACGGATAACCCTTAGGATCTTACAGATTTAATCTTGTTGTTCTAGCAAGCACAAAATTTGATAGTTTACATACCTAGCATTCATACAAATATATAGCATCAAAGATCTTGCAGACATTCACACGACCTACTTAAGAACATGTTCTAATTTACTGAAATCTTTGACTGACTAAAATTTCTCTAACATTATTGATGCTAGGCCCCTAGAAATTAACCACCAAGAAACAATGCTAGTACAAACAGATGACCTGTCATCTTCTGAAGAAACTACAGGAGTTCAGGAATCCTCACCGGTCATTGATCTTGCTACGGCGGCGCTGCTCAGTTGCGGAATGCTTTGACTTTGGTGTATTTGGCCGCTGATCCGTGCCGCTGCCACTGCAGCTCCCGCCCTTACCATCAACCCTCACAGCTAAGTCTGCAATATAAAGAGCACCCATTAGTACAAAACTGAAGGCATTGTATTGTGAAAATCATCAACCCTGTTCTGCACGCTGGACGTGCAAGATTTTGTGAAACCTAGTATATTTGGTTCATTTTGATAATCAGAATGCTTTGTGATGAACTGTATCACAATTGCATTACAGGAACAGGATATGAATGCCACAATTTCTGTTGGCTGCCAAGATACTATGTGAACGAATTACATGATATGAGAAATTTGGCCTAACTACAAAAAGGTACTCAACATCTGGCATGCCTCTCCTCCAGGGCTGGTTGGACTTTGAGAAAGAAGACATAGGAGGGTAAATATCTCAGCGGCCCTTGGGTGCGAGTGATCCCAAGCATGGAAGTTGTGCATCTCTCCATCAACCTCGATGGAGCTGCATCCAGTTGCTTTGGTGACACCCCTCTCTCTCATAGTGATCCGTACGCCAGCAACATGGCTCCACATCCCTGCAGACGCATACATGTTTGCTAGCTGGACATAATGCCCTGCATTGGACTGCTCCAAATCAAAGATGTGCTGTGCTGCCCTCTCAGCCATGGCCATGTTTGGGTTATCGTGCATCTTGCAACCATGGAGTAATGCACCCCATACGCTCATCTCTGGCTTGATGGGCATGTCAAGTATAAACTGATAGGCTCTGTCAAGCTGACCAGCACGAGCAAGCAGGTCCACCACACAAGCGTAGTGCTGGTGCCGAGGCTCGATCATGTAGTCAGGTTTCATAGAGTGAAAGTAGAACCATCCTTTCTCCACAGCGCCTGCATGGTTGCACGCTGACAAAAGCCCCAAGAAAGTTACATCGTTCGGTTTCACCCCCGCGAGCTTCATGTCTTCGAACAGGCCAATGGCTTCTGCGAGATGGCCGTGTACCCCGTAACCTGAGATCAATGCACTCCAGACTACCACATCCCGCTCCCGCGCACGCATCTGTTCAAAGACTTCACGTGCGCTGGCAATGCTCCCTGACTTGGCGTACATGTCAATCAATGCTGTGTTCACGAGCACATCTTCCCTGTACTCGCTGCGACGTACATAATCCTCCATCCATACAGCGATCTCAGTGGAGCCGAGCTGAGCACAGGCCATGATCACCGACCTTAACGTGACAGAATCAGGTGTCATGGTCCTTGCAAACATCTGCATCTGTTTGAACAAATCCACTGCCTCGCTGGCAAGCCCATTCTTGGAGTAACCCGATATCATGGCATTCCACAGGATCACATTTACCTGTGGGCGAGGGATCCTGTCGAAGAGTGCCCTCGCAGCCACGATGCACCCAAACTTGGCATACATGGCCGTCAGCGTGGTCACGACATCCTGTTCATCATCAAGGCCACCCTTGACCACCAAGGAATGAGCTGATGTGGCACCTGGCAAGTCATCGAGCTCCATGTACGCCTTAAGGACTGTGACGAGCAGCACAAAATCCGGACGGACATCACAGCACATCATCGCTGCAAAGAGCCGTAATGCTTGCAAGGGACTGCCAGTCTGCACGAGGCCAGAGATGAGAGAGGTCCAGGAGACAACGTCCCTGTCACAGTCACGCATTCCTTCGAACACGAGACGAGCACGGGCGGCATCACCGCACGAAAAGTACATTGCGATGAGCGTGTTGTGCAGGAACCGCGTGTCTCCGTCGTGGGCAGTGAGACGTAGCGCGTGGGCATGGGCGGCGCGGCCAGGGACGGACTTGAGCACGTCGCCTATGGCAGGGGCGGGCGGGAGGAAAGACGGGTGGCCCGCGCGGAGGGCGAGGTAGTGGCGGAGCGCGAGCGAACGCAGGCGTAGGCGGGACGCGAGGCGTGCAGCGGCGTGGAGGACGTATGGGTGTGGGTGGGGGATGTGGTCGAGCAGGTGGTGGGCGAGGGGACGGAGGCAGGGGGACGGGCGGACGCGGCAGGCGGCGCGCAGCAGCAGGAGCGCAAGTGCTGGCGAGCCGCCGAGGAGGCGGCCGGAGACCAGGAGGTGCGCGTGGAGCTGGTGCACGTGCGAAGGCAGCGCGCACCGCGCCTCCATGCCCACCGCCGCCATGAACTCGCGCGGACTCCTCCTCCCTTCCACTCTACTCTCTTCCTCTGCACGTTCACTACCCCCCATGAGCCCTGAGTACAAAATTGGGGCTTTCTAGCAAAAAAAACTCGGCATAAAAAGAAAAGGAAAAACAATTGGCAACATTCCCGTCCCCCAGCGACTCCAAGAACCGAAATTGCGCATCGATCAAACCGGAATTGAGCGGAATTGGGGTACCTTGCAGCGACGAGGAGACCTCGCGGCGCGCGGCGAGGCCGTCGTCGTCGTCGTCGAAGCCGTCGCCAGCGTTGGATCTGGAGCCAGAGTCCATGAACCCTCCGCGCCGCTTCCTCCCCAGCGGATGCTGTCTGGGCGCGGTGGCCGCCTGTCCGGCGCCGGCGAAGGGGAGCGTCCACTGGTGGTGGTGCCCTGCAAGGTGGGCGACAGAGACAATGCTCGCTTTAGCTCTCCCTAATTCCCCACAGCGACACGAAAGAGAGTAATCTAGGCCCACATGCCAGCGGCAGTGGCTTGGTATGTGCGGGGATGGATCGTGTGGCCTTAGCAGGAGGGTGGGTTAACTGTGGGCCGGCGACTAAGCACCTGACCTGACATTCACGTGGCGGGACACACAGAGCTCGGTTTGCACGGGCCGTAGGCCCCTTCCAACCCCACTATCCCGGCCCACAGAGAAGGCCCACCTTGTCCCCCTTCTCTTTTTCATTTTCGTGGCCAGCGGCTACAACCTACAGGAGCGAGGGATAGGGTAGGTAGAGGTTTGCGCGGTGACGTGGTAAAGAGGGAAGCCGACGTGATCGATCGTGACGCACGTACGCGCGCGTGCGTGCCTGCGCGCGCCCGGCACGTCGCCGTCGATCGGCGACCGGAAAGCAAAGCCAAAGCGACGGAGGCGAAGCAGCATCTACGACCGCTTTCTCTTCCGCAGACCACTACGACCAACGGCGGAGAGGGAGGTACAGCTACGTACCTTGTGCGCTGATCGACTGCGCTGCCGTGGGCTGGCCCCACAGCACGAACGACGGCGGTTCGGGCTTGACCACCACCACCGCGGCAGCTGCGGCAGCCGGCCGTGCTGCGGCTCCGGGCACCTGCTGCTGGCTGACGCTGAACGTGCCGATCCCGCCGGGCAGCGCGTGCGTCGTCGTCGTCGTCGTCGTCTGCTGCTGCTGCTGCTGCCGCCTGTCCGCGCCGGCCGGTGCCGGGCTCTCCAATGGCTGCAGGAAGTCGTGCGTCCTCGGGAAGAAACCTGCAGTAACAAAAAAAGTAAAACTCGTCACCAACAAAACAAGAACGGGCTAACATTATTCTGTTAGGCTAATCATGGTGAAGCTCGTGGCCTCGTCGGGTGAGGTGGGCCCCGGCCAGATAGGATGGATGGATGGAAGGGGAAGCCGTCGACGGCAGCCGCTTGCGTCCAACCCACACGTGATCCCTTCGTCGTTGCTTGCTTCTGATTGTCGCCTTCGCCTCATCGCACGATCTTGGCACCAAAATTTTGAACCCCAATCATGGGTCATCGCACGCTACAGTGGCGACCAAGCATGCTCGTAGCAGCCAAATTTTGCTTGGGCAATTCCGTGACAAAATTCTGGCTGTCGCTGGCTTCCTTCCAGCAGGAAAGGGTCGACCTCGAATGGAATTTGGCCAAGAAAATTGGTCGCACGTAGGTAGGCAGAAGAACTCCACGGCCGGGTACATTCTTCAGGAACGGAAACCTGAGAAATTTTGAACCTCTCCGCAGATCTAAGTACGTACTAGTAGCATCTATACCTATAGCATAAACTAGCTACCGGTTGGAAGTTAGCGCGCTAATGATGCAATTCCAGCTGACGAGAGAGGGAGCAAAAGGGAGAGGTAGAATTGGAGGGTGCGTTCAGAGACCGACCTTGGGATGCTGCAGGTGGCTTGGAGTCGTGGAGCTGCTGGAGCGCCGCCGACGAGTCCTTGGCGGCGGCGGCGGCCGCGGAGGCGTAGAGCGAGAGGAAGTCGTGCGTGGCCGCCTTGCTGTTCCCTGCAGCGCGCGCAGTCAATTGCCGAATTAGGCCAAGGTAGCGGCGTAACGCGGTGGATCAACCGGCAGGTGTTGAGAGGAAACGATGCCATGTCAGCAGCCGATCGCGCATGCGTACCTTGGATGCCCATAATTCTAGCACATCAGCCGACGATCACCCACATCGGCCGCCTCGCCGCCGAGACGCGCGGTTCTCTTCGCGGGAAGAGCCTTTCCCCTCGCACGGCGCCGCAGAGAGCCCGCGCGATCGAGCTAGCTAGAGCGAGCTTGCAAGGAAAACGAAGAACTCGCTCTGTCTCTCTCTAGCAGAATTCTCTTGGGCTCTGGAATGATACGGCCGCTGGCTTCGTCTTCTTCCTCCTCCTCTGCCAGCTGCGGCAAGCTAGCTAGGTAGCCAAAGCAGCGGCAGGTCGTGTGGCTAGGTGCGAAGCTTTATACGGCGCGCGGCCCCCCGCACCTGGTCTTGAGACGACGTTATTATCACGTAGTGCGTGCTGCTCCCAGCGTGCGCGACGGCGTTGTGGCTGGCACGGCGCGCGCGGCGCTCGCACGTGCCGCGGCGGCCCCACCCACCCGTTCCGTGTGACGCCGGAGATCGGCGCGTGGGCGGGCCGATCCCGAGGATCGGTGGTGGGACGGGGACGGGGTCGGGGTCGGGAAGTCGTGCGAGCGCAGGAGTGCGGCCGACGTGGAGTGGGGGCTGTCACGTGACGGTTGCTGGGCGGGGTGGTGGGGCAGGGAGGCACATGGAGCCGGAAATTGCGGGCATCCCGTGGATGGCGACTGGCGGGCGGGGTCATGTGCTCCGGATTCGGCCGCCCCTCTCTCCTCCCCCGGTTCCCACACCCAATGCGTCCTTTCCCCGGTCGCTCTATCACGCTCGAGGGAAATTATTGCTTGATCCCAGACAGCAACTGAGAGATGGAACACGATTGGTACAGATTTTTTTACTACTTAAACATGAACCTGTCAGTTCTTAGTGAGAGGAGTAGTACACTGTTAAACGGTCATTAAAAAACACCTGCTAAGCTCCTGCGACATCTTACTGCTAGCTGATCCGAGGCAACATGCCTCCAAGTGATTAATCCATGTTTTCGCTTTCCAACGCCTCTGCGAGTAAATCTAGGAGATAGAAAAGCGTTGCTGTGTTCGGTTCCACCACCTCCAAGCTCCGTCGTCCAACAGGCGCATGATCGCTTCACGTGGCCCGTACAAAGCCATCTGATCGGCGATCGCGGCGCCGGCGCCTTTTAATTTACCCCCAGGCCGGGAAAACAAAGACCGCGATAGATAGATAGATAGATACGGAGATGTGCCTGCGTCGGTAGATCTTCCTCACGTGCTTGCGCAGTCGATCGATCAGCGGAGCTTTCACCCCCGCATGCACATCATCACCCAACGTACAGTAGTATCCGCGCAAGCAAACCAGCTCCGCTTGGCCGGTGGCGACGCGACGGCCGATTGCGACGCGTGCGGCACGCGCGTCGTGATCCGCCGATGGGCATCGGTCGGTAGCGCCTAGGCTAGCTAGCGCGCGCGTGCTGTGGGGGCTCGCCGTGTCGGGTCCGGGTCGCGCACCATCGATCGGATGGGACGGCCGGGCCTTGGCCTCTTTCCCGAATTTGGCCTGCGCGCCTAGCTTTGCCTACGGTCGGTCGGTCGGTCTTGCGCGGGGTACGTACGGGCGTGCTTGCGTGCGTGTGCGTGCGCCGGGGCCGGAAAAGCGGATCTGCGTGAGGGTCAGGTCGTGTCAGGTAGGTTGGGCCAGGCGCGCGCGGCCGTGTCGCCTGCCTCCCACATGGCCACCTACGCCGCTCCGAGATCGCTTTTCCAGATTTGCTCCCTCGCTCGGTCGATTCTTCGGGTGAGTACGTGCGTATCATTGTGTCTACCATTTCACTAGGAAATACTATTGCCTCTGTTTTATAATACTGTGAGATTTTTTAACAAATTAAAACAGCTTGCTAAAAATGCTTAGTACTCTACATCGTACAACAGAGGGACTAGTGTACTGGTAGAACTAGTGCGAATAATTTCGTGCCGAGCACAGTGAATCTTACCGGCAGTACGTTGTATCATGTGTGTGTTAGTACGTGCTTCATTGGAATGCAGTACAGTACACACGTCGCGCATGTCAGAACAACGTATGGTCTCACAGGTCACGTTGTACGTACGAATGATCGGCTGGGTAAGTGGGGGGAGATCGACACGGACCCGCCATGCGCTCGTGGCAGGCAGGCCGGGCCGGGCCCGGCCGCATCAGCCCCGCGGTCATCTCCAAAGCGCCAACAGCATCGGCATGCACGCACGTACCGAGCTGATCGATCCAGGAGAGGGCACTCCCGGCCGTGTATGCATGGGACCGTTTCTGGAATCACTGCGGTGGGGCGATCGGTCGCAGAGGGCGCTAGCTAGCTCACGTGTATGCTGACACGAGAGCACGTGCCAACAGTAATGCGTCGTCGTATGCTGTGTGTGTTGCGGGATCTGAAAAGAAAAACAACCGAGAACACGTACAAGTGGCTAAGCAAAATGGTTTTGGGTGATATACATATAGAAAATATGGGCAAACAGATTTTGGTTTGGCTTTACCTACATGGTGTTTGCCTAAAATTAGATTGCATAGTTTTCTTCTTTCTACTACTCTGGGTGTGCTATTTGTGGATGTGGATGTCCTCCACGGCGGGGAGGGGGTGGCGTCGTGAAGCTCTCTGACCTTCTATACCCTGTGTTCACGTCTTCGGGTGAAAGCCAAGATTTTGTCTTGTGGGTCGGGTGACAACATCGATCCCCCCGCCACTTTCCCTTCTTGAGGGCATCGACTTGAAGTCTATGATCCCCTTAGTGCGTTCTGGTTGGTTGGACATACATGTTATCGAGGTTGGCAGGAGGTCAACCGGAGATGCAAGAGTTTTGGGTGGAGGTTGGCGTGACAACTAGAATGTTGATGAGCGATGGTTTGGTAGCGGCAAGACCGTGGTAGTCGGCTCTGTTCCGGCGTGTCCGAGTGTCTTCGTGTTGATCTCCTCTTGCTAAGAAGTCAAAGCTGCTATGTCCTTCTGAGTGTCTTTAGTTGAGTAGCCCCCGAGTGTTCAGACGAATCGTAGATTCGGCTGAGAACTCTTCAATCTTTCGGGTGCAACTGTTTTCTGTTCATCAGAGAATGATTTTAGGGTGTAGGAATTGTTGATGCGTGTGCCTGACTCTCCCGACGGATCAGGGCCAGTTAACTGTCTTAGGACAAAACAACACGATCTTCTTCAGATTCGAGTCCCTCGACTCGAACCCGGAACAAATGCTGGCGTAATTCGACTCAGTCTCTTGATGACTTACAGGAGTAGAATTCTAGTAATTTTCGTATGGTGTACCCAACGCGTCCGTTGGGATTTTCATCGCGCCTGCTGGCACGGATTATTACTAGCAGAGCGTAGTCGTGTGTGTTGCAGACCATCAGATGGTATCTGTAGGTCTTATCTTTGCGTCGTAGACACAGCATCCGAAATGTTATCACCGCGGAGGTGTTTCGGGTAGCCAAGAAGGATGTTTCTCACTTAGCGTTAATCGGGGTAAAGTTGTCGAAAAGTTTTTGCATTCTGATCCGAAGGATCGTACTCGAAGAATTCATAGGGTGCACGACCAACGCTCCCTATGGGAGTAGCACCCGAGTGTCTGTTCTAGTCGTAGACTCGAGCAGGGACTGTAATTTAGCCTTTGTTTATTTCAGGTCCGTAGGACACAATTTTTTTGGATGCTTAACCAGTCCTCCCTATGGAAGTAGCCCTGAGTCCGTAGTGGAGTCGCAGACTCGATGTAGGACTCGAAGTATAGTTCATTGGCGTAGTACGCTAGTCATGCTTCGGGTGCGTGACCAGCGCTCCTGATAGGAGTAGCCCCCGAGTAGTTGCTCGAATCATAGATTCGAGTGAGTACTTTAGTCTATTTGAGCCGAAAATTTGTAACCGTTGCTAGTATAGCTTGGATGACGTCAGTGCTGACGATCGGTGACCTCAAACGTCTGCTGCGCCAGAGGTGACGCGACTGGACGAACGTGGGTCTCACTTTCTGACTTGAAGTTGACTGGTCACGCGCGACGTGGCTATAATTACGGCGTCTCCTCGGTTTCCGTACTTAGCGAACGGCGTGCGAGCGACGTTTTGCTGCTGTGCTGACACGTGGACGGCTTGGATTTGATGCTGGCTCTAGGGCTTCCCGATGAATGATCCCTGTTTATCGTTTTCGGCCTTATAATCTGTGGGGAAAATTTTGTTTGTTTTCACCGCAGCCATTCGTGTTTCACTGCTTCCACTTTCTTGAGCTTTTCTCGCCGCTCGCTGGAAGTTTTTCGATCCTTCCCATCCTCTTTTCTGCGGTCACGCCGCCGTCGTCGTACTATAATGGGGAAACCGAAGAAGGCCTCCACCGCAGTGGGCACCAGCGCTGCTGCCGGCGGCAAGAAAGGCACCGCTGCCACTCGCGTCACCGACGGTGGCTGGCGACTGTCGAAGACGCGCGAGGGCGACCTACGCAAACTTCGTGAGCGGGGTCTGATCCCGCAAGACAAGGAGGCCATCAAGATTGCCGTAGGGGGAGCTCCCGAGCATTTTTCGTATGATCTGGTGATCAGTGCTTCTGTTTTGTGCGTGTCTCAGGGGGAGACCCCGAGCGCTTTTTGTGTGCTTGATTTTTTTTTGCTCGCTTCTTGGGCGCAACCCTCGAGCCCTTTTCCTGATAAGTTGCTTCGTCACGCAGCCTTTTGTGCAAGGCGCCAACCAGCTGGTGAAGCAGCATCTGGTATTGGAGGCCAGCCTCCAGCGGCTTCAAGGTACACCTGCAACTAGGTCTTCTACTTCTTCGTATGCTTGCTAGCTTATAAAACTCACACGTGTTCTTGTTGATTTTTGCAGATGAAAATAATACTGCCCTCCACGAGCTTGATGCTATCAAAAAGAGCCTCGGGCGAGCGGAGAAAAAAGTTGAGGACGCCGTTGACGCTAAGGAGCGCCTCGAGCAGGAGTTGGCCGACGCAACTGCGGCCAAGGTGCGCCTGTAGCAAGAGGCTACTGACTGCGAGGAGCAGCTCGCCACCGCTGCGGCCTCGCGCGAGAAGGAGGTAGCCGACAAGCTGATGGCTGCTGCCAAGGCTATTTCAGGTGAGTAGTTTCGTCTGTTACTTGGTCCTTTTCGGCTTCCTTGTCTCTCTGGTTTTGTTTGATTCTCACTTTGCCTTTTCCGTTTATCTAGATGACGCAGGCATTGAGTTTGACCGCAGTGCTCAGGAGCACGGAAGTGCTTTGGATGATGCTACTATGGCGGTCGAAGACCACTGCAGCACTGTGGTTGGCTCTCTTGCCAAAGCCAAGGAGGTTCTCGGGCGCTTCTACAAGGAGCTCGTCCCCGAGGGCGTTGCCCTCGAGGATGTCGACTTGTTGGCGGATGCGCTGTCAGCTGAGGCTCATGCGGCGTACAAGCGCAAGCAGAAGGGCATCGGCGCGTTCATGGGGCTGGCGATAGCCATGGCGTCTGGAGAAGAGTTGGATCTTCATCAGGTCACCTCCCAGATGCCGATGGCTCCCGACGGATCCGAGGTAGCTTTTGCCCTCTATGATGCCCGTTGTAAACGCTATGGGCCAAAGATGATTGACCTGCAGGCGGAGTACGCGGTGAGGCAGCAGGGGGAGGCCAAGAGCAGGCAATCCGGCTCCGAGGCCACTCAGGATGCAGCTGCTTAGGCCTTGTAGTTGTAGGATAGTTTTCGTCTGTTTTTGTTGTAATATATTTACAAACGCTGCTTGTGCCACGCAGTGGCTTTTGTTGTATATAATGAATCTTAGAGTTGTTGCCCGTTTGTGTGTTTGTTCATATCCTTGCCTCTTTTCCTCTAGGGACCTTCGAGTGATGATCCCATCGATACTTCGTCTGCGCCGCAGCTGCAGCTATCCTTGGATGATGCGTCATAGCTTGTATTTCTTCGTGATCACGTCCGTAGTCTTGAGAAGGAGTTGCTTGGCATCCGAGGCCACGCGAATGTTTGGAAGTCGAAGGCGGAGCGAGGCGCCGCCAGAGATGAGTATCTGATGGGGGAGTTGCGGCGTTTGCCAAACAACTTCAGTGTAAGTTTCTTCGATCTGCTGCTCATTTTCGGATGCGCCTGTTGGCTTGTCATCTTACTTTGTAGGTGTTGCAGGTGCTAACCTTTTTCCTAGGAAGGAAAAGGAGTGCGTTGCTGTTCGGATCAACTGCTTGACTCAACAAGATATGGAAGTCAGTGGCTTTTTATGGATGAACCGAGATCGTGCCATGGTCCTTACGACTGTGCAGGATCGTGTTCACCAGGTGTCGTGGGTGCTACCGCAAGTGAAGACTTACCTGACGTCAATTCTGCACGTAATGTTTCCCCTAGATGAGGCACCATCAACTCTCTGGGGCTTGCTGGTGAAGTTTCGAGATGTGCATCATGTCAGGGAGATGGTGCGGCATCAGTTGGTTGCGGGGGTGAAGGTCGCGCTTTCCCTCATGCGGCTGCATCGCCCTGATGTAGATCTTGCTGCTATTGCGGCTGGGCCGCCTCTTCGGCCAGATGGTGGCATGTGGGACATGCGTCCGCACTATGCGGCTGTAGGGCAGTATGCCGAACAAGTTGTAGATCTCTTTGAGCATCGTGCGCAGGTGATTCTTCAGAATAGGTAGGACCTGTAAAAAGATAGATGTAAAATTTTCATATATTCGGCTGGGAGTGTTATGCCTTTTGATGTAAAGGTTGATTGTTTTTAGCATGTGGTGCTTTTTTTGTATGCATGCCCCCTTTTCGTTAGCCTGACGTGATCAGCTACACAGGTGTACATGCGCTATCCTCAGTCGACGAAGTCGTGAGGTGAGGTGGAGCCTCCCGAGTGTGTTGTAGCATAAAGAAGTGCGAGTGAAGGATAAATTTTGGGCGAGACACTTAGCTTTTATTCATATCGTAATAAGGAGGTACATTGTTCGGCTGAGTAGACTTGGCTGAGTAGCCTTATTGAAAGTAAAGGGGAGATAGCTACGGGTAGAAGCGTCGCAGTTGTGCGACGTTTTATGGGTTGGATTATCCGAGTCCAGACTCCACGTGCTTGAGCCGATAGGCGCCACCTGGGATGACTTCTGTGACGATGTAGGTTCCTTCCCAGGGTGACTCGAGCTTCTTCGGTCGCTCTTGCTTGAGTCATAAGAATAGGTCTCCTTCGACGAAGGACCTTGGGCGCAGCCGACGGCTGTGATAGTTGCGTGGGCTCTGCTGGTAGACCGTCGATCGGGCTACGGCGATGTCGCGTGCCTCGTCGAGTGTTCGACGGTGTATTCAAGTGCGGACGTCGATTCGGCTTCGTTGTAGGCGACGACCCGTGGGGCCTTGTGGCGTACTTCTGCAGGCAACACGGCTTCGGCTCCGTGCACCATGAAGAAAGGTGTGTAGCCAGTTGAGCTATTTGGCGTTGTGCGCAGGCTCCAAAGGACGGAGGGTAGCTCTTCTGCCCAGGCTCCCGCAAGTCGCTGGAGCGGGCTCATCAGGCGTTTCTTGATGCCGCTACCGACGAGGCCGTTGGCCTTTTCGACCTGCCCGTTTGTTTGCGGGTACGCCACTGAGGCGTAAGTTATGTTGATTCTGAGGCCTTCGCAGAAGTCCTGGAATTATTTGGAGATGAAGTTAGACCCGTTGTCGGTGATGATGCTGTGCACTACGTCGAACCTATAGACTATGGATTTCGAAGAATTTCACTGCCGTTTTACCCTTTTGATTAGTAATGGGCATGGACTCGATCCACTTGGTGAATTTGTCGACTACGACCAGGAGGTAGACGTGGCCTCTTTTCGAGGACTTGGGCAGTTTGCCGATCATGTCGAGGCCCCATTGGGCGAAGGGCCATGCCAGATGTATGGGCCCGAGCTGCGATCCATGTGCGTGCGGTTTGTCTGCGAACCTCTGGCATCCGTTACACTTCCGGACGATGTCCTTGGCGTCGTTCATGGCCATTGGCCAGTAAAACCCAGCTCACAAAGCTTTGGCGACGAGGGCGCGGCTGCCCGCATGATGGCCGCAGATGCCCTCGTGGATGTATTGGAGAATAGTTTTGCCGTCATCGATGGTGACACACCTTTGGAGTACACCCGAAATGTTGTGCTTGTACAACTCGCCATTGATGATGGTGAAGGTCTTGGACCGGCGAGATATGCGTCAGGCATCTGTCGGGTCATCAGGCAGTTTATCAGGTATCGAAGGTATGGCTATGTCCATGTTTCTTAGACTGCCATGACCTCCATCAGGTTGACCACTGCGACCTCTGTGTCGAGTTTTTGTGGTCCTTCATGTCCTTCGGGTAGTGCATCCCCCGAGTGTTCTCCTTCTTCGGGTGATCCCTTGGGGAATTTCCTTTTGATGGATGGCATGCCGATCTGTTCAAGGAACACACCTGGTGGCACCCGCGCGCTGGTAGAGCCGATGTTAGCGAGTCTGTCAGCTTCTTTGTTGCTTTCTCTTCCAACGTGCCGAAGCTCGCAGCCGTCGAAGTCTCCTTCGAGTGAGTTGTAAAGTGCGCGGTATGCGATCATGTTGGCGGTGTGTGCGTCGCACTCGTTCATCGTCTGCTGGACGGCGAGATTTGAGTCGCCATAGATGACTAGGCGCGTTGCGCCATAGATCTTGGCCATCCTCATGCCGTGGATGAGGGCCTCGTATTCGGCTTCGTTAGTGGCAACTCGAAATTTCATCCGGAGGACGTACTTCATCTTGTCGCCCTGCGGAGATGTTAGTATGACCTCGGCTCTTGCTCCTGCCTCGCATTTGGAGCCGTCGAAGTGCATCATCCATGATTGTGTCATGTCCGGGGTATCCGGCAGCTGCAGCTCCATCCAGTGGTCGAGGAAGTCCGGAAGGACCTAGGACTTGATCGCATGACGCTTCTCATAGACTATGTCTAGACGTGACAGCTCGATGCCCCACAGGGCCACACGTCCTATGGCCTCCGGGTTGTTCAGGATGCTGTTCAGGGGTGCTTCGTTGATGACCATCACCTGATACTCCTGGAAGTAGTGGCTCGGCCGACGAGCCATCATGAACATGCCGTAGGCGAGTTTCTGGTAGTGAAGGTACCTCTGCTTTGTCAGCGTCAATACCTCGCTGAGGTAGTAGATTGGGCGTTGGACCCCATGGGTCTTGCCATCTTCGGGTTGATCGACCACGAGCACGATGCTTACCTCCTGGTGTGTAGCTGCTATGTATAGCAGTAGAGGCTCACGCTCCTTTGGCATGACCAAGACGGGCGAGGTGGAAAGCAACCGCTTCAGATCTTGAATCGCCATCCGCCGCAAGGCCCACTCAATTTGTCGCGCTTCGCGTAGCGGTGATAGAAAGGCAGGGATTTTTTGCCCATGCGGCTGATGAACCTGCTCAACGCCACGATTCGCCTAGCGAGCTGTTGGACGCCTTTGAGGTTCTTCGGCTTCTCCATGGCCATTATGGATCGGATTTTCTTCGGGTTCGCCTTGATCCCTCTCTAGGAGATGAAGTAGCCGAGCAGTTGGCTAGATGGGACGCCGAAGACGCACTTTTCTGGGTTTAGCTTGATCTTCTATCGATCAAGGTTGTCGAACATCCCGCGGAGATCGTCGATCAGTGTCTTGGCCTCCCTTGTTTTGATTACTATGTCATGGACATAGACTTGTATGTTGCGTCCAATCTGGTTCTTCAGGCATGCATGCATGCACCGCTGGTACGTGGCACCTGCGTTCTTTAGCCCGAAGAGCATTGTGTTGTAGCAGAACACTCCGAACAGCGTAATGAACGCCGTTTTCTCCTAATCTTCGACTTTCAGTCGAATCTGGTTGTAGCCTGAGTAGGCGTCGAGGAAGGAGGGCTTCTCGCATCCTGCAGTCGAATCGATGATATGATCGATCTGAGGGAGAGGGAAGTGATCGTTTGGGCAGTGCTTATTCAGCAATGTGATGTCCACGCACATCCGTAGGATGTCCGTGTCCTTTTTAGGGACCATCACGGTGTTGGCCATCCAGTCGCTCTCCTTGATCTCTCTGATGAAGTTACGTCGAGCCGTCTGTTGACCTCGACTCAGATGGCTTTAGCCCGTGGCTCGGACAGTCGTCGGATGGACTGTTTGACGGGCTTGGCGTCTGTAAATACGTGAAGTGCGTGCTCGGAGAATTCCCTGGGAACTACTGACATGTCTGCAGGACACCAAGCGAAGATTTCCCAGCGCTTACGGAGGAATTCGACGAGCGCGCTTTCCTATGCGGGGCTGAGGTCATTGGCGATCAGCACCGTCTTGGAGGCGTCCGTCGGGTGGACCTACACCTTCTTTGTGTTGACTGTGGAGTCGAAGGACATGTCAGGTGCGTTCTGCCTTGAGACTGGGGATGCCCCATTGTCTGTCACCTCTCAGAGCCTTATAAGCTCCTCCTACATGCCGAATGACTGGGATATTATATTGAAGTCCCTGTCGCGGTGATCCGATCGGGTGAAGCTCCCGTGGACCGTGATGACGCCCCTAGGTCCTGGCATCTTGAGTAGCAGGTACGTGTAGTGTGGTACTCCCAGGAACCGTGCGAATGGTACGCGCCCGAGGATGGCGTGGTATTGTGATCACCAGTCCACCACTTCAAACTCGAGTCGTTCGCACCGAAAGTTATCGGGCTTGGCAAAGATGACGTCGAGCCATATCTTTTCCAGGGGGAATATGCCCTTCCCTGGGAGGATGTCGAGGAACATTGTGTCGGATTGTTCCAGGCTGCACAGCGGGATCCGCATTGCTTCCAAGGTGCTGGCGAACATCAGATTGATGCCGCTGCCGCCGTCCATGAAGACATGTCTCATCTCGAACCCTCTGATCTACGCCTCGAGCACCAGGGCAGCATGACCTGGGCGAGGGATCTGGAGGGGGTGATCCGAACGGCTGAACGTGATGCAGGACTCCGAACCGCTGAGGTACTCAGGGATGGCGGGTGGAGCGGTCACAGCCAGACTGACCTGACGGGTGATTATCTTTTGCACCCTGTTTGTTGGGCGCCCCTTTTGGATCATCAGTGACCCTTTCGGCACGGGGTACCCGTTTTCGCCGTTGTTTTGCGTGGGTGCGATTGGGTGATTCGAAGGTCCCACGGGTGGTGGTGGAGGAGCTCCGTGGGCGATGTCACCTGGTGCGGGTGCGTTCCCGTACCCAGGGTTCGGGGCTTGCTGCCTCATCTGGGACATGCTCTCGCTAAGTTTCTGGAACTCGCGACAATCTTTTGAGCATGTGGCTTGCCTTCTTTTTACCATCCTGCTTGTCGAGGTAGAAGTGGATGGTACATGGGCCCGACAACTTGTCGTATGCCGAGGGTCCGTCGTAGCGGCCGCGATGTTTCCATGAATACGTTGGGCGTCCTCCATCGCGGAAGTTGTTTCCACGATATCCGCCGCTGCTGCGGTTACCTTTGTTGCGGCGGTCGGCGTAGCCAGCCGCGTCCATGCCGGGTCTGTCGCGATCGTCGTAGACGCGCGTTCTTTGCTTGCTACGGCTCTCACGTCTGCGTCCGTAGTCATCTTTCTCCTCCGAGTGTGGTCGGTGGACGGAGTCCTCACCATCTGCCCACCTGTTGGCGGTGTCCATGAGGTGGCTGAGTGTCTTGAGCTTGACGCGTCTGAGTTCTTCCTTGAAGTCCTGGTGTTTGATGCCTTCCTTGAAGGCGTCAATTGATCTCTCCTCAGAGATGTGCGCCGCGGAGTTCTTGGTGTTGGACCAGCGTAGTATATACGAGCGAATGGATTCGCCCGTTCGCTGGGTACAGACCCTCAGCTCTTCGATCGAGGTTGTCCTCTTGCTGGTGCCCTTGAAGTTTCAGATGAAATTGTACGCCAGTTCCTCCCAGCTTCGGATGGATCCCAAGGATAGGCTGCTAAGCCAGATCCGGGCTGCGCTTGTGAGCTGCAGCTGAAGGCATTGCAAGGCGGTGTTTTTGTTTCTGCTGTGCAGCTTGACGGACGACAGGTGGTCGCTAAGCCACGCCTTAGGGTCCTGCGTGCCATCAAACTTCAGAGTGTTCGAAGGAAGCTTGAAGTTCCGCGGCATCCACGTCTGTCGAACGGATATGCTGAAGCATCGAGCTCCGAAGAGTTATCCTTCGTCGTCGTCCTCTTCGGATTCGGACGAGCATACGCGCTTGGCGCGTGCCTTGTCGATCTTGCGTTGGGTGAGCTCGCTTCGAGCGTCGTAGTCGCGGCTGTGACGTCGTGAGATCTTGTGCCGTCGAGGTAGGTCATGTTCTTCCTCGTCCGATGAGGGTGTGGGACTACGGTTGAATCTAACCACAGCCTTCTTCTTCGGCTCCTCAGGAGCTTCTTCGTGGAGCGCAGCTCCAACGAGTCCGAGTCCGGCTAGCACGGAGTTGTGCATGGCCCTCTTCGGGTCCCCCACCAGAGGTGGATGGGACACGAGGTATGTGGTGGCTGCCATGATCGCATCTTGGGGCGTCTTCAGGATGACGTTGCCGTTGGCATCCATCTCCATGAAGGATGTGTTGAGGGTTCGGGTCACCTCACGACGCGCGGCGGGGTCCATGTTCTCTACACGAGAACGGTGCTTGTTGCCGTGGTTGCCGTGTGAGCTGGAGCCGCCGACGGCAGAGAGCACAACTCGCCGTGCGCTGGACTCCGAGGCTGCTTGCTTGCTTTTGTCAAGCACCTCTTGCATCTTCACCTGCTTTTTATGCTCTTCAATGAGGAGCAGGTGGTATGCCATCAGTAGGTCCCGTGAGGCGCCTATAGGCAGGATCTTGTTGCCCTCCACGGCTTCGTGTGCTTGGTTCCATCCTTCCTCGCTGAGGTGGATTACTCGGTTGGCATCGGTGTCATCCTCGTTGGGTGGGGGGATTGGTCCCTCCTGTTTTCGCCGTTTCTACCCTGCGGGTCGGGTGGCGAGTTGGGTTGGTGCTGATCCACGTCGCTCTGGATGACCACGGCGCATTGGTAGCATCCATATGTCGGATCGCTGACGAGGTTTAATCTCGTCAATGCCCATTGTTATGGACTTGGGTTTTGGAGAAGATGGGGATGCTGGAGATCGTGGCACGGTTAACAGACAAGCAACCAGGGGACACAAGATTTACCCAGGTTCAGGCCCCCAGAGGGAAAACCCTACTCCTGCTTTTCTGCTCTTTGATTACGGCGGAACTGAAGGTTACAGGGTGCGCAGATTCGATCTGGCGTGGATGTGTATGCGAAAGTATGAGTCGAGGTTGGGTGAGTTGCCCTAGGACGTGCCCTCCTGGCCTTTATATAGACTTAGGCAGGTCCCGGGCATAGTCCTAGTCGGTTACAAGTTCTAGGGCGTTCGCCCTTTTGAGTTTCCTATCTCCTCTAGTCTTGTTCTCCAAGGATCCGAAGACGTCATGGGCCTTGTCCACCCGAAAATCTTTATGGGCCAGCGTATGTTTGTCGTGGGCCTTCCTTGGGCTGGACTAGGTATCTTTGAGACGTGCAGTAGGGTATAACCATGTCAGTAGCCCCCGAGTGATCAGTCGAATCGTAGATTCGGCTGAGGACTCTTCAATCCTTCGGGTGCAACTCTGTCTTTCAAGAGAAAATGTAGGGATTGTTGATACGTGTGCCTGACTCACCCGACGGATCGAGGGTCGATTAAGCATCTTAGGACGAAACAACACGATCTTCTTGATTCGGGTCCCTTAACCCGCTGGAACATATCTTGGCGTAATTCAACTCGTAGCGGAGGACTTACGGGAGAGGAATTCCGGTGATTTTAATTGGTGTACCCAACGCGTCTGGTCAGATTTTTCATCGCACTGGGTGCGGATTCATGCTAGCGAGCGCGATCGAGTGCGTTGCGGGCCATCGATGATATCTGTAGGTCTTATCTTTGCGTCGCAGACGCAAAGATCCGAACGCTTATCACCGCGGAGGTGCTTGGTGGCCAAGGAGATTGTTGCTCACTTAGCGTTAGTTGGGGCGAGTTTCCAAAAGTTTTTGCGTCGATCCGAAGATCGCATCGAAGACTTCATAGGGTGCACGACCAGCTCCCTATGGGAGTAGCCCCCAAGTGTCTGCTCGAGTCGTAGACTCGACGGAGACTTTAGTTCAAGCATTGTTTCAGTCCTTAGGTCCGCAGGACTCGAAAATTTTCGGATGCTTAAATCCATCCTCCCTATGGGAGTAGCCCCCAAGTCCTTAGTGGAGTCGTAGACTCGACGTAGGTCTCAGAGAAGTAATTTTATCCTCATTTGTCTGGTGCGGCGGTATCCCGATAGGAGTAGTCCCCAGTATTTAGTCGAATCGTAGATTCGGTGAGTACTTTACAGGAGCCAGTGGTGCTAGTATAGCTTTTGATGACGTCAGTGCTTACGATTGATGACCTCAAGCGTCTGTTGTGCCAGAGATGACTTGACGGGACGAACGTGGGTCCCACTTGTTGACTTTGAATTGACCGGTCACGCGGGGCGTGGAGATGATTACGGCGCTTCCTCGATTTCCGCGCGTAGTGGACGTCGTGGTAACGACGGTTCGTTGTGGTGTTGACACGTGTACGGTCAGATCTACCGTTGGCGTTAGGTCTTCTCGATGGACGGCTGGTGTGCGTCGTCTTCGCTGTTACAATCCTGGGTGAAATCGTGTTTTGTTTTTCACTGCACCAGTTCATCTGTTCGCTGCCTTCTTGTTCTTGGGCGATTCTTGCTGCACGCTGAGCTTTTCTTCCACACTTCCTTTGTTTTTTGTCGTTGCCAACGCCACCACCGCTGCAGCGTCATGGGGAAGACGAAGAAATCCTCCTCCGCGGTTGGGACCAGCGCCGCCGGAGGCAAGAAGGGCACCGCCGCTGCTCGCGTCACCGATGGTGGTGGCGGCGATCGGAGACGCGGAGAGCGATCTCATAAGCTGCACGAGCGAGCTCGATCCCGCAAGATGCGATGGCCGTGAGACTCCCGGCAATGAGGTAATCCCGTCCCCAGTGGGTACCGGGTTATGTTTCTTGCCTTTGTCTTGCGTGGGTTCTCGTATCTGATCCATGACTTCCTTCGTGGACTGCTCTTCTTCTATGGGGTTCGGTTGCATCATCTGTCTCCCAACTCCCTTCTCCACATTGCGTGTTTTATCACGCTTTGCGAGTGTTGGCTTGGCATTGAGCCGCACTTTGGCCTTTTCCGGAAGCTTTATTCCGTGAAGAGGCAATCTGGTTCGGATGGTGTGTATCCCATTGGGGGTTTCATCATCTCTCTCAGTCCCAATGTCCAATTCTTTTCCTTTTCCATGTCCGAATCTGTCCAGTACTGGCGGAGAAAATGGTTTTACATCCGTGACTCCGTACTGCCTGGGCAAGATTTTGGTCTCGTTCCTTTTGACCCCTCCCAGTTGATTGAGAAGAAAAGATCCTGGAAAAACCAGATCTTAGACGGTGAGGTGGCGGAGATAGAGGCCTTGTATCGTCGGGTGGAGGATCTCCAACTGATTCCTGAGAAGGAGGTGAATGGTGTGGACTTCATCCGAACGTTTCTTGAGCGTCGGGTACAGCCTCTCCAAGCGAGGGCGCATCCTATGTTTCTTTACTCTGGGCGCTGTGATCCGACGAGGGTTTCGAGTGAGAAAATCTCCGAGGCGGAACTTGACAAGACTCTTAGCGCGCTGTTGAAGTTCAAGGCAGACGAAGAAATTCCGGGGAAGTCGCAAACTCCTCCCTTTTCTTCGACGTTGGCCGTACCGAAGGTGTAGATTTGCGCACGTAGTGCTCCCCTTTTGTTTTGTCGGCTGTGTACTTTTTCCCTTTGTTTGCTTAACAAAGTTCCGTCTCCTTTTGTAGAGCTTCAAAGTTCCGGGCATGGCACCACCATTGCCCGAAAGGTATCCGAATGCCCCGGATAATGAAGTCGTGGACTCCGTGTCCGAGCTACCGTCAGCGCGATCTCCAGCGGAGGATGCCGATGAGTCGAGTAAGGACCATTCGCGCAAGCGATCACGGAGCTCCAGCGAGTCTTTGGATGCCTCGACTCCTCCGACTCCCAGGAATCCTCTGGGCCTTGAGCGTCATGATGATGTTCATGGGTTCTTCCTCTCCTCTTCCTGTAGGGTTCGCAGCATAGAAAACAAAAATTTTCCTACAATGGGAACAACTATGTACCAAGATCTATCTACTAGATACAAACAACGGGCGGATGTATATCCGTAGAGAACATACCCTTGAAGACCGACAAAGCTTAACGAGTCCAAACTCGTGGTTGATGTAGACGATCTCTTGCCGATCTCAAGATCGAGAGGAAGTCCTAGCGCCGCAAAACAGCAGCACATCCATGCTCGCACACACGTTCGAGGCACCGAGCAACCTCCGCCTCCTCGCTCCAGCGATGCAGCGGAAGCACAACTCTTTCTTGCCGAAAAGCCACCGGGAACATGTATCTCGCTAGTCCGAGACCATGGGGGATAAATTCTAGAGGAGAGAGATCCTTCAGGAGGTGTGTTGTGAGAGGAGGAGAGGGGCCTTTTATAGGGGAGGGGGGCACCCAAGGGCATGGCGCCCAGCCATGGGGCTGCCCCACCTCTTGCACATTCATGTGGGTGGAGCTCCCACTCAAAATGAAAAGCCTCCACTCCCATTAAAAAGCCTCCACTCAAAAATCCACTCACATGCATTAAATTTCCACCAAATTTAATGCAAGCTCTCATTAAATAAAACTCTTTTATTTATTTATTCAGAATTTTGTTAATTACTTTAATTAACAAACATTCACATAAAACCCTTGCTAGTATTCCATTTCACATGCAGAACCAGTTTGAGAATTTCAACAAAAGCAGTTGGTGTCTAGTGAAATAAATTCCTCGCTTTCCTTTTCTTTTCGGCATGAAACTTTTGCTCCAATTGGATGTCGGTGTCTCTTAAGTGTGTCACCCTACGGTTCATGAATAATGTGGACATGATCGAGACCCTCTCGGATCAATAATCGAGCGGGATCGGAGACCCATAACGACTCCCACACATTCAACGATGACTTTCTTGTGATCGTCGGAACCTTTTACGCTAGTATCTTAATCCTTTTGTTTCGCGATATATTACATGTCCAAGATTCGATCATCGGTGTCTCCATACCTAGTTTGATCTCGTCGACATGCACTCTTTTCTCGTTCCCTGATATAACATTCTAGTGATCAAATCACTTGCTTGCAAGCTAATCAATGTGATATCACCGAGAGGGCCCAGCATATCTATCCGTCATCGGGATGAAAAATTCCTCTCGATCCATGGGCCTCAACATAACACTTTAGTAGTTCGAATCCATCTTTATAATCACCACATTACGGTGTGACGTTTGATGTTATCAAGAAACTCTTCGGTGTTAGTGATTGACATGATCTCATGGTCTAAGGATTAGGATCACTTCGTAAGTTGTTATAGCAATATAAACTCAATGACTTTGA